>OX326968.1:6494828-8894828 GCA_946800305.1 Medicago arabica
AAGTATTACATATTCTGCAGATAAAGGTGGCAGAGAGTTTCAGGATCTTTTCAACTGTTGTTTCTGAGTTAGACTCTTCTGAGAGTGCAGGTTCTTACCTTCACCATTCATGATTTTAATTCTTTCAGTGTTTATGCATATCATGTTGTTTATTCATATACTTTCTCTCCATCAATTCATTTGATTTTTTTTTTTTTGTGGTGGGGGGGGGGGGGGGGGGGGGGGGGGGCTAATTACGTAAAGATTTGATGCCAAGAACATACTAACTTTGTAAATTTGTAGATGCCCTTTTTAACGAGCATTGTTAAATGCAATCCTTTGCCGGTCTTGATTTAAATCCGTCACATGCATCTTTGAGGGTGATTTGACATTGACTGTTTCAGGCTGTGCTTTATTTTTAATTTCTATACAGACATCCAAAGTTGAGTTGAAAGGAACTGGGTATTTGGAAATAGGCTTTGGTAGTTAAATGACTATGAAGTGAAAACTATCAAGAAATACATCATTATAGTAGCTAGCAATTCAAAGTAAAAGTTAAGAATGGGCAATGCTCTTCACTGCCTCATCCACTACTCCAGTGAATAGTTCCCAAAAGTCTGGGAGTGTAATAATAGCTGTATTCATAATTTATTTTCCCAAACCCTCTTTTATATCCCCACAAATTTTTTCACAAAATAGTCCATCGTTTTCAGCCATATTTGTTTTGTAATGAAGAGTATAGGGTTTTGTTACCTCGCCAACAATTTCAACATTAGGTAGTATTTTTTTTCCCATGCATTTATTCAGGAGAAACCGATCAAATTCAAAGGTGTTGATGTTTACACGGATCAATCATAGACAGTCCAAATAAACTCCTTTCCTTTGAATCTGCAAATCTTTCTCAGATATAAGGAAACAATTCCGTTCAAGAGCCAAAGATCGTAGTCTCGATTCTTTCTCTTCGTTTCAATCGGTTTTCACTTTCTTCCAGCTTTTACAGCCTCCTGAAGTGAAACCACCACCGTCTGACACTTCTTTTCTAGGGACCTTTCCTGCAAGCGACCCCACCTCACCAATCGTCCACTCTAGATTGACTTGTCCCCTGAATCTTTACTGCCGACATCCTCGTCTCATCCCCACACACGATATGTGGGGCCACCTCTTTGATATGTTCACATAGAAATGGTCACCTTCTGGCCGTCCTAACCTAGTCATTTTGGCCCCAACTGTTCACTCACGTCTCTTCTACCATTGTTAGCGACTTAGTGTCGTTCTAGGTATCATTTATTTGTTGGTTTTGGTGTTCCAGTCACAGCTCCTCACCCTCAAGGGTCTCTCGCTTCTGTTAGACCTTCCTCAAACTCACAGATCTTAGTTTTTAGGCTTGTTCCATGAGTTGTGTTGTTGTATCTATGTCTTTTGCCCATTTTCTAAATACAATGCAGTTATACATGTTTTTTGGTTATGCTCCCACATTGTGAAATTGGCTTCTTTATTTTGAGATTATGAACTAGATGCTGACTTCGGCTCTACTTTAAGGTCAAGATTCACTTAGTGTCCTTTGGAAAAAAATAAAAATCCGAGCACCGGAAAATAAAGATTTGCAAGAGATAGTCAAAGTGAGGTATCCTGATTTGGGGCTTCATGCAGGCAAACTCATAGGTACTGATTTACAATTTATTTATTATTTTAGTTTGACAATCCATTTTTTAATCATAAGTTGTTGCTACAATTTCTTTTAATATCTTGCAACAAAATAACTATATTTTTGGCAGAAACCTTTGAAAGGGTCAGCAACTCTATTTCCATGTTTCAAATAGCGGGATGCTCTTCTGTCAGGTTCTCATTAAGGTAATTTTTTTTTTTTTAAAACTCGGTATCCTGCCCAAGGATTCTCATCAAGTTTTAAAGAGTAATTATATGCTACCTGTGCCTTTTGGTAATTTTTTTTATTGATGTGGCATTTGGTTATCCATGGCAGGGATCTCTTAAAATGGTGTAAAAGAATCACTGGTTTAAGATTTTGCTTTGATGGTAGCTTGTCAGAAGAACAATGTCATTCTATATATACAGAGGTCTGTTTTTTTTCTTTTTTTTTTGATTTCTTCACTTTTGTTTTTTAATATATATTTCATAGTTACTTCATGTGTAGCTTGTATTATGTCTCAGGCTGTTGATGTATTTGCAACCTTCCCAGCTTCATTTGATAACCGGTTATCAATAATGAAAGAGATAGGAAAGTTGTGGAAAATACGAGATTTTGCTGCTGAGACCTTATATCCCCTCGACAAACCAATATATCAGGTTTTATTTTTTGAAGTTTAGCTTTTACTTCATTCTTTTGCCTCAGCAGTTTCTCATTCATGATGGTAAATGCAGGATTCTGTCCCAGGTTTAAAAATAGGTCGGGTTTTACTCCAGTACACAAAAACACCTGTGAGTATATTCTGTTGACAATTTTTTAAAGACGACGATATAACTTCTGCTGAATATTCTCATGTTTCGTTGACTTCGCTTTTATTTTTCATATGCAGTCACAGGAACACAGAATTCCATTTGTTGAGATTCGTAGTTCTTTGTTTGTATTGGAGCGTATAGCTTGCTCTGTCAAGCACAATGAACCTGTACTCTTGGTTGGAGAAACTGGTACTGGAAAGACTACACTTGTTCAAAATTTGGCTTTAAGGCTCGGTCAGAAGCTTACTGTTTTGGTCTGTTACATGTTGCTCTATTATTTTCTCTGTTATTTGAAATTTCAAGGTATTTTGAGTGAGACATGATGCGGTTTATGTTTTTCCCAGAACATGAGTCAGCAAAGTGATGTTGCTGACTTACTTGGAGGATTCAAGCCCGTGGATGAACAGTTTGTGTATTCCCATCTTTATCAAGAATTTATGGCTCTGTTCGCTAGGACGTTTCCTATTGAGGTATTTCTTATATTTATTTATTTGTATTTTTTGTGTAACTGTTGTTAACAGCTCTATTTGTTTGTTGTTGTACAGCTAAATAAAGAGGTTTCTAGTCATCTAGAGAAGATTGTAAGTAGCAAGAATTGGGAAAAGCTACTTAGAGGAATTCAACAAGGAGTTGGGAAGACACAACCGCTTATAAGATCCAAAAAGCGTAAAAGGCCAGAAGAACTACTACAAGCTTGGGAGAGCTTTTATATAAAATTTGACAGTGTCTGTAAAAGTAATCTATCTTCTGGGATGCTTTTTTCATTTGTAGAAGGAAGTTTTGTTACTGCTCTTAGAAACGGTGAGTGGATTTTGCTTGATGAGGTGAATTTGGCTCCTCCAGAAACCTTGGAAAGAATAATCGGTGTTTTAGAAGGGGAAAATGGGGCATTGTGTTTAGCTGAAAGAGGGGATATTGATTATATACACCGTCATCCAAACTTTCGTATATTTGCTTGTATGAATCCAGCAACTGATGCTGGGAAACGGGATTTGCCATTTTCATTGAGGAGTAGATTTACTGAATATTTTGTTGATGATGTTCTGGACGATAATGATTTAAGTCTGTTTATTAGTCAGTTCATTAATAGTGGCCATATACAGCTGGTGAATAAAATTGTGCGATTCTATAAAGAATCGAAAAAGGAATCTGAAGAGAGGCTGCAGGATGGTGCTAATCAGAAACCTCAATACAGTTTAAGGTCCCTTTATCGTGCTCTAGAGTATACAAGGAAAGCAGAGAGAGAATTTGGATTTCAGAAGGCTTTATATGATGGCTTTAGTCTGTTTTTCCTCACATTGTTGGATGGATATAGTGCTGACTTAATGAGGCAAAAGATATTGTCTCTTTTATTGGGGGGGAATATGCCTTCACATGTACCTTTTCACAGATATTTAAGTACCTTTAAATCCGATGGATATTCTGGGAACTATGTTAAAACTAAAAGTGTCCAGGAGCATCTTGGTAATTTGGCTCGAGCTGTTCTAATAAAGAGATACCCTGTTCTCTTACAGGGACCAACGTCTAGTGGGAAAACTAGCCTTGTTCAATATCTTTCTTCCATAACTGGGCATGAGTTTGTAAGAATCAATAATCATGAACACACCGATTTGCAAGAGTATCTAGGTTCTTATATAACTGATGCTAGTGGGAAGCTTGTGTTCAATGAAGGTGTTTTGGTAAAAGCTGTAAGAAATGGTTACTGGATTGTACTGGATGAGCTTAACTTGGCTCCGTCTGATGTGCTGGAAGCATTGAACCGATTACTTGATGATAACAGAGAGCTTTTTGTTCCTGAACTTCAAGAAACAATTAAAGCTCATCCAAATTTCATGCTTTTTGGAACACAAAATCCGCCTACACATTATGGCGGGCGAAAAATGTTGTCTCGGGCATTTCGTAACCGTTTCATAGAGATTCAAGTTGGTGAGATTCCTGACGACGAGCTGAGTTTTATATTGGGGGAGAGATGTGAAATTCCATTAAGTTATGCCTCAAAAATGGTTGAAGTAATGAAGGAGCTTCGGATGCACAGACAGAGTAGCAGAGTCTTTGCTGGGAAACATGGATTCATAACTCCTCGAGACTTGTTTCGTTGGGCTGAACGTTACAAAAAATTTGGTAAATCTCAAGAAGACTTGGCCAAAGACGGTTATTATCTTTTGGCAGAACGGCTACGGGATGAGGATGAGAAATCTGTTGTTCAAGAAGTTCTGGAAAAACATTTTCGGGTTAAACTAAACGTACAAAATTTATATGGTCAGGTATGGTCGTTTTTCTTACTGTTTAGTAGTTACTGTTTGCGTTGAGCTGCCGCTGCTTTTCCCCAGTATATTTCTTCTTGATTGTTGATTTGTCAGAGTAATCAATAATTTTGGAGGAAAACAATAGTCACTTTGTATATGCTTTCCTTGAATTAGCTGCACTACGAAGTGCATACTTCTTGACTAAAGTTTATCTTTGCATGAAATAGTTCAAATTGTATCAATCCAATTGATGTGAAATTCGCATAAAGATTCTCCATATTATTTCATTTTTCTTTCTTTTCTCATATACACTAGTTGTTCTGTTGATTATTACTGGATCATGTAATTTGGATTCAAATTCAGAATACCGATTTATTTTAATTATAATGGGCCATCATGGTAATTTCTGTTGTTTTGGGACTGAGCTATTGGTTTTTACTTAAGAATTATTCCCTTTAAGATTTAAATCAGATTATTGCCTCTACAATATTTGTTAAAAAAATTCATAATGATAATCCTCAGCAAGCTTTTTTAACTGTATTTCAGATATTGTCTGAAGAGAGCTCTTCATACAATTCAATTGTTGGTTTAGGAGGTCCGAAGAGTCTCGAAAGGTATTGGCTTATTGCTGCATTTTCTGTGTTGACCAAAATCCTTGGTTCACTATCTCCTACTGATGGTTTTTCATATGCAGTGTATTCATGACCAAAAGTATGAAGAAGCTATACTTTCTTGTGGAACGCTGCTTTGAATTACGTGAGCCTGTGCTACTTGTTGGGGAAACGGGTGGAGGGAAGACCACTGTTTGTCAGTTACTAAGTGCTTGTTTGCAGTTGAAGTTACATATCTTGAATTGTCATCAGTATACAGAAACATCTGATTTTATAGGGGTTGGTTCTTACATGTTTTTTCTTCCAAATTTTATTTCATGTTTTTTCTTCCAAATTTTCTTATAACTTATAAGGACACTTAAAAAGAGACCTGTATTTGTGTTTATTTTTATGTACTATTAGCAGAAGTATTGACTAGATGGTATTTTGCAGGGTTTTCGTCCTATACGAGACAGATGTAGACTGATTTCCAACTACGAAGAGATCATTGAACAGTTGAAGAGACTGAAGGCTTTCACATGCTATCCTGAAGACCATGTGAGTATCATCTTTTCATTATTTTCCATCCAGATCAGACACGGGATTTTCAGATAACATTTAGCATTTAAGTTGACAGTTACATATATAATCATATTTCACTGCATGCAGAAAGCAATTCCTTTCTATGATTGCTTTCTTCGCTTCTCTTCTTCAGTCTATTTATTCACAAAGCAAGTGCTGATTTGTCATTTTCTGCCACAGTTGATTTCTTCTGGCATAGATCAAGCTTCTTCAACTATTGATCTACTGAATAGTATGATGAGGAAATATAAAGAGGGTAGAGTTTATAGTGCTGATGTCAGCAAAGAAGACCTTTATGCTTTTGAGCAATTAAAGTTGAACCTTGATGTCTTGCATCGAAAGTGGCAGAGCATATTTGAGTGGCAGGATGGTCCTCTTGTAAAAGCAATGAAAGACGGCGATCTCTTTCTTGTGGATGAGATATCCTTGGCGGATGATAGTGTACTTGAGAGATTGAATAGTGTGTTGGAGCCAGAAAGGACGCTAGTAAGTCAATTATATGTGTAGACATTTTTCTTTGAACTTGCTGTTTAAGCTGGTTTTAGATTGAACTTTATCGTTCACGGTGTGTTGAATGATGGTGTCATTACTTGTTCTATTGGTTTAGTGGTGATTTTGTATATATGTGTGTTCAGATTATAGTTAATGTACCTAAATTTAAAAGACGAAGGAGGCTCCTTGTCCCTGCTTGTCCAAAAAGGGTATCAGGACATATTTATCAAGACATATGATACGAGAGTTCTTTTGTGCTGGTTTTAGAAGTATTATAATTTTGTTATTATTATTATTATTAAAATCAAAATGTAGGAAATGATGTTAACAAAAGAAGAGGATGGCATGGTATCTCCCCCAACTAAACCATAATCTAGAAAGATATGGTTAGATAAGAGAGTTCTCTCTTCAGATTCCATGTCTTTTGTGGAAACCGTAAAAAAATGATATTTTGAGAACATTTTTGACATGAGTATGTGCACAATAAGTGCGTATGTAAATTTAATTTGATAATTACTGGTGGTAGATATAAAAATCTAATAAAATCCAACTCACTCTTCAGTTTCTGAGTCTTCTTTTCTTTGTTGCTGCAGTCTTTGGCTGAGAAAGGAGGGCCTGAACTTGAGAAAGTTGTGGCACATTCTACTTTCTTTGTGCTTGCAACAATGAACCCTGGTGGTGATTATGGTAAGAAAGAGCTGTCTCCAGCACTACGCAATCGATTCACAGAGATATGGGTTCCCCCTGTTTGTGATTTAGACGAGCTTCAAGGAATCGCTATGCAAAGGTACATTTATTGTTAACTATTAGAGGAAATGTTTTTGGATGAACAGATATTTTATTTATGATTTGTTTGATTTATATGCAGAATTCCCAAGTTTAAAGTCCCCGCATATGAAGAAAAACTATTATGCATTGTTAATGCTATGATTAATTTTTGGGAGGTATGTTATTTGGAAGTTTACTATTGAAGTCATTAATCGGACATCTTTTGCCTGTACAATGTTCACCACTTTGCTGATAGGATGGTGCCATGATTATCATGTTTTCACCCTAGCATTCCATGTATTTTTCTCTTTGTTGAGCAAACCATTCTCTTTACATGGCTATTTGGCTAGTTAAGTAGAATCTTGTCACTAACATATCATACAAGTTTATACCGGCTGCATTGTAGTCCATTCTCGCCTCTACTTTTACTTGCAAAATCTGTGGTTTTTCATTTTGCAGTTTCTGTTTTTCTGTAGTTTTTCATTTTGCAGTTTCTGTTTTCCCCTGTATTTTTTATAAGATGTTCTTTAGTTTTCATGTTTCTTATGGAAGGAGTTGCGTTTTGTCTTTTGCAACGGTTTCTGTGAGTTTGTTTGAGTGAACATTAGGAGGATTTTTTTTTTCCTTTCCCTTTTCTGTATATCTTTGTTTGATCCATATAGCGCACTCTTCCTTGTAGAAAAAGTTCTAGGGATTTTGTTATGGTTGTCTAACTTCTTGCTTTCAGTTTTGCAGCTTATAAGTATTTGTTGCTATTCTACCGTTACAATTCATTGATTTGTCATATATTACTGTTAATTTGGTTTATTATTCTTATGTTTTTCAGTGGTTCAACAAATTACATCCAGGGAGAATGCTTACTGTCAGAGATCTCATTTCCTGGGTTGCTTTTTACAATATAACGGAAGAAAGCTTAGGACCTGAACATGCACTTCTTCATGGAGTATTTCTTGTTTTGCTTGATGGGTTAAGTCTAGGTATGCTTAGTTCGTAGTGATTATTCCTTTTTCAACTTCTCTTATTTCTTGTATCATTACTATGTTGAATGATTGATTTTCGTTCCCTAATTTTTGAGATTGTAATTAAATTTACCCTAATCTAGATTGTGTTTTTTTTGGTTCATGATCTACTTTATTTAGAAGAAATCTAAAATATTGTTGTCCTCAGAGTGTCGAATTTTTAAAATTATGTGTTAGAAGTGAGAATCCTCCATTGATGGAGCTTGAAGGAAACGGTTAGAGGAGAGAGAGAGAAAGAGAAAGAGGGAAAGTATTTGTATATTGAATTAATGAATCAGTAGTTACAATGGATCTAATACACTAATGGAATGTGACAGATGTCACATTCTTATAGGGTGCCCACTATACTTAGTTTACAAGCTTATATTTACTACTCCTAACATTCCCCCCTCAAACTGAGGGTCTTGTCAAAAACCCTAAGTTTGTCCCTGAGATGAATAAATCTAGAAGTAGATAGTGGCTTGGTGAGGATATCTGCCCATTGATCTTGAGCAGGGACATGAGTAACAGTGAGACTTTTGTTGAGAACTTTTTCCCTGACAAAGAAAATATCTAGCTCCATGTGCTTGGTCCTTGAATGAAGGACATGATTATGAGCAAGGGAAACTGCACTCAAATTATCACAGTAAATTTGAGGGATTTTGCTGGGAATCTGAAGCTCTTGGAGTAAGGATTGTATCCAAACCAAGCCACGATCTATAGTTCCTTGAAGATACCTTAGAATCCTTTTAACTGCCTTCCAATGCTCTTCTAGAGGATCTGATAGGAATTGACACACCTTGTTTACATCATAAGAGATTTCTGGTCTTGTTATGGTAGCATATTGCAATGCTCCAACAATGGACCTGAAGAAAGTAGCATCAGTCACTTGACTAGAGCCATACTTTGACAGTTTTGTGCTGGATGCCATAGGAGAAGCCATGCCTTTAGCATTGTCCATGTTTGCTTTAATCAGAAGGTCCTTAATGTATTTGGTTTGAGATAGATGAATAGTCCCAATAGGAGAATGATGAACTTCTATTCCAAGAAAGTAATCAAGGGGGCCTAAATCTATTAAGGAAAATTTAGAGTTAAGCTGAGATACCAGATCATGAATGACACTTTTTGAGCTTCCTGTGATGATTATGTCATCAACATACACCAATAGATAAATGCAGTAGCTTCTGGTGTGTAAAGTGAACAAGGATGGATCACACTTGCTGGATTTGAAGCCAAAATTAAGGAGAGCAGCCTTTAACCTTTCAAACCAGGCTCTAGGTGCCTGTTTGAGTCCATACAAAGCTTTATGAAGCTTGCACACCAGATGTTTGTCTGAAGATTCAAAACCTGGAGGTTGGCTCATGTAAACCTCTTCATTGAGAATGCCATTAAAGAAGGCATTGTTGATGTCAAGTTGCTGAATAGGCCAGTTTTTAGTTACAGCAAGGGTGAGAACAGTTCTAACTGTGACAGGCTTGACAACAGATGAAAAAGTCTCAGTATAGTCAAAGCCATGTTGCTAATGGAATCCTTTGGCAACCAACCTTGCCTTGTACTTGTTTATGCTACCATCGGGGTTCTCCTTAACTCTGAACACCCATCTACAACCTATAGCTTGCCTGTTTTGAGGTAAAGGAACCAGGGACCAAGTGTGATTTTTCAGCAATGCATTGTACTTTGTTTGGATGGCATTGTGCCAATGTGGATGTAAGAGAGCCTGCTTGTGATTTGTAGGCTCAACATGAGTCAGAAGAAGAGTGGGGTGAAGCCTTAGTTGAACAATACCAAGCTTTCCCCTAGTAGCCATAGAGTGGGTGTTAGAAGGGTGAATTCTGTGTGGTTTAGGTGATGGAGTAGGAGGTGAATGAATAGAACTTGGAGATGGTGTATGGTCAGAAGATAAAGAAGGTGATGGTGAAATTATATTGATTGGTGTGGGGTTAAAAACATGATCAAGACTGTGAGCTTGAACATGATCAGGACTGTAAGTGTGAGAGGTACTCATAGTAGGTGAGTGATAGTCCTGATGATCAGAAGGTGAAGAGTGCTGTCCATAGGGAGAGACAGGTGAATTGTCAATAGGAGAGGGTGAAGAGGTGTTAGTGGTTTGAGTGGGTAAGTTGGGAGGAGGGGTGGAAAAATTTGTAAAATTGGGAAGTTTTGTGGGAAGAAATGAGGATAAAGTGCATTCATCAGATGTGACAGAGGATTGTGATGAAGAAGGGAAAATTTCAGAGTATGGGAATCTGATCTCATTGAAAACAACATCTTTGGAAATAAAGACCTTCCCTGAAGAATCCAGACATTGGTAACCCTTGTGAGAAGGAGAGTAACCCAAAAATATGCACTCTCTTGAATGAAAATCAACCTTTTGATGGTTATTAGGTCTAAGAAAGGGGTAGCAAGCACAACCAAAACACTTAAGAAATTTATAGTTAGGAAATTGCATTTTTAGAAGAAAGAATAGTGACTTGTTTTGGAGAGTATGGGAGGATAGTCTGTTAATAAGGTATGTGGCTGTCAGAAATGCATGGTCCTAGAATTTTAGAGGCATCTTGGCCTGAGCTAAGAGAGTTAACCCAGCTTCTACAAATGTGCCTATGCTTTCTCTCAACAGATCCATTATGATGGTGAGCATGAGGACATGAAAATCTATGAACAATGCCTAACTCATTAAGATACTTAGTGAAGGGGCGAAATTCTCCTCCTCCATCAGTTTGCAAAACTTTGATTTTGAACTTAAACTGTAATTCCACCATAGATTTAAAATTCTGGAATGTGGCGAGAGTGTGAGATTTCATTTTAGAGGGTAAATCCAAGTATTTCTACTGTATGCATCAACACATGTGAGAAAATATGTGTAACCATTAAAGGATTCAACAGGAGAGGGTCCCCACAAATCACAAAATATGAGCTCAAGAGGTGTAGTGTAAGATGTTTTTGATGCAGATGAGGGTAACCTATGCACTTTACCAAGACAACAAGCAGAGCAAAAGTCTGACAGATTTTTATTAGGAAGCCTCACATTACAAAGTTGAGTGATAGCTTCGAGTACCTCATGATGAGGGTGACCCAATCTACAATGCTAAATGCTATATAATGAAGGAGTAATAGTTGCAGCAACAACATTATTACATTGGGAATTGAAAACAAAGGAGCTAGTATTATCAATACTGCTATTTTTATTACAAGGCAGTTTGCTTATATCTAAGCTATGACTGGACGCTAAAGGTAAGGCACTTTTGTAGAGAGAATTGACACTTGAGCTGATAGTTGAAGGCTTGGACAAAGGTGCTTGATCAAACTGGTACAAGCCATCCTTTCCAAAAGAGCCTTTTAAAAGAGTTTTGGCTTAAATGCACTTTTCACCCTCTATGTTTTAAAAAGTTGCGATTTTGGCCCCCTTTTAAAAAAAATGGATATTTTGACCCCTTAACTTTTGGCTCTCTTTTGATTAGCTGATTTTATGCCAATTTCTAAATCTCTGATGGTGTAAACTGACATGGGGATAGAAAGATGCTAATAAGTGAAGTCCAAACTTGCATGGTGTCCAAACTGGCATGATAAGTGGAGTCCAACTGATAAGTGGATCCTTCTTTAGGGGGCCAAAAGTTACACCATGCCAGTTTAGAATCCATTTATCAGCATCCTTCTATCCCCATACCATTTTACACCATCAGAGACTGTGAAATTGTCATAATCTCCATCAAAATCAGTTAATCAAAAGAGAACCAAAAGTTAAGGGGTCAAAATATCCATTTTTTTAAAAGGGGGCCAAAATCGCAACTTTTTGAAACATAGGGGGTGAAAAGTGCATTTAAGCCAAGAGTTTTAGAAGTAACCTGAGATTTTACAAAGCACATATCAAGATGAAATTCAAAATAGACATTGTTGTCTCTAGCAAATTGGCTAACACTGACAAGGTTTTTGGTTATAGAAGGCAAAAGCAAAAGATTATTGAGACTTAGAGTGGTGCGTGATTCAAAAGGTGAGGTAAAGTACATAGAACCAATAGATGAAATAGGCAAACCTTGACCATTGCCAATGTGGACTTGATCAGCTCCAAAAAAGGGAACAGAGTCCATCAAATGAGAAGCATCAGGAGTAACATGATTGGTAGCACCTGAATCAGGTTACCAAACATTAGAGAATGAGCTGCTATTATCAAAACCAGCAAAATAGGCCTGAGGTGCTGGTGGTCTCTGATTTCCAGGGAGAGTAGGGTACTGAGCTCTATAGGGATTGCCAGCTGAAGGATTACGTTGCATTCCTTGCATCCACACATTAGGAGGTGGTCCAATCATACCAGATGCTCCATACATATTAGAGGCACCATATCCTTCATAAGTAGGTGGACCAGAGAAACGGTGGTAGCAGATTGAGACATCATGACCAATTTAAAAACATATTTGGCACTGAATGTATCCACGGCCACCACCGCCACGAAAACGGCCACCACGAAAGCCTCTGCCTCTGAAATTACTTCCCCTGCTTCCAAAATTAGGATACTGAGAATTACCTTGAAGGTTACCATTGGAATTCACCACAGGAAAGGTAGGATACTGAGATTGAGAGGATTGAGTTTGACTATCAGGAGCAAGATTCTGAGCGAGATTCACAGAAGCAGATTCAGTGCTCAAAGCTTTCTTGAACTTCTCGTTCTTGCTTCTTGAGTTAGAAGTTGTGATTCCTGTTCATCCAGAGATATAACATCAGATCTACCATTAACACTAGCAACGATGGGATTAAACTCTTCTGGGAGAGATTCAAGAACAATCTCTATGAGATCACGCTTCGAAACCGGATCTCCAATAGACATTAAGGACTCAGAGATGGACCTGATTTGCAGAAAAAACTCAGCAATGGCGCGCGTTCCTTTGGTAAGAGCACGCAACTCTGAACGCAACAAGCGCGAGCGAGTTTACATCTGAGTGAAGCAGTAGGTGTGAATCTCATCCCAGACCTGCCACGAGTGACGTAGAAGAACGGAACGCAAGAGTAGAGACGAAGAAATTGTTGAGAGAATCCATGTGCAAAGGAGCGAATCTTGCTCTTCCCATTCGGTGTATGCCAGATTCTCTTTTCCGGCTTCGCGATCGGCGTCAGAGAGGAACACCAGAGGAATCTGAGGTGAAACGACGAGTTTCACCATTTTTGTGCCGCGAAGAACACCTTCGACTTGCTGTTTCCATTGCAAGTAGTTCGTATCATCCAATTTTACAGAAACAACTTGTTTGAAAGTTTTCAATGCCGCCGCGTAACGCGTGGCGGATCAGAAGCGGAATAAGAAGGTTCAGGTGTGGGAGCCATGGGTTTGGATCAAAAAGCTCTAGATACCATGTTAGAAGTGAGAATCCTCCATTGATGGAGCTTGAAGGCAACGGTTAGAGGAGAGAGAAAGAGAGAGAAAGAGAAAGAGGGAAAGTATTTGTATATTGAATTAATGAATCAGTAGTTACAATGGATACTTATATAGGAGTATCTAATACACTAATGGAATGTGACAGATGTCACATTCTTATAGGGTGCCCTCTATACTTAGTTTACAAGCTTATATTTACTACTCCTAACAATATGAAACTAATATTTTGTTATGACTGTTGTGGTCATGGTATTGATATTGGCAATGAGATAATTTTTTAAAAGGATTGGGAGACTGGTGTTTAGTGGCGTGTCCGTTGTAGTTGTGATGGATATGGTTGTTGATTTGGAACTTAGGTAGCTAGATCTGTCATGTCAAATGCCCTGGGTTTTATAATTCATCAACAACCTCAAAGCTCCTTAGGTTTAATATTTCGTCAACAACCCAATGTCCCATCAATTTGGTCCAAACAGAAGTCACCACGGTACAAAATAACGAAATATGAATGGCTGTTTCCAAGCTTTTTTTTTAATCAGAAAATACACTTCTTGGGAAAGAATGCTTCAGATGTTCAAAGTATTTCACAAGAATAAATTTCAGTGGCATCAGAGGGATAATGTTTGTGTAATCTTAGCTATATTACATGGACTACTAGATATTCAAGGCAGAGGCACTGTCTAGCTACATAGACATTTCACAAATTGTGTTGACTCAACATATTTTACTACACACGTTGAAGTCCTTGAGTAATAGTTACACTTTATTTTCCTCTTTCTTTCTGGTCTATTGACACATTCCATTTTATCAGGTACAGGAATTTCAAAAACGGATGCGGGAGAGCTAAGGGATAGGTGTTTATCCTTTCTTCTACAAAAGCTGAGGGTATGTTTCTCCCCTTGTTATCATCATACATTTTCTCTCTTTCACTCCCTAGTCGTCTAAGGTGCTACTAATAAGACCAACACTGATGTTACATTGGAGGTTATTGGGAGGTCTAATGCCCTTCAACTATTACTATTGGTGTGTGACCTAGGTCAGAATGTTTTTGTTCAAATGAGTTACAGTACATGTATAATGTCTTGGATCGAAATCAATCTTATAGAGTAATATTAGTTACTACTCATTAAACATGTGCTCCTGTTCCTCTTGTAATCAATGTTCTATATTAGATATTAATCTACCATCTTCTGCTGATAACACAGTTTTACATTATTTCCTCCTCAAAATTTAATGCTATCAGAACAGTACCAGCATTCTTGACCCAATATTTTCCACTGTATGTTTCCCAAAATTTGGAATCATTTTGATTGACCCAAAAATGTTTGTCCACTTGTTTTTTGGTGCTTCATTCCAATGCAAAAGATTTGCTTTCATAAGCCGCAATTTCCGGAGATCTTCATTCACTTTTTTTTATTAATGTGCTGGCTTGTTTATGCTTGGTTTTGTTTCTTTTTACTTGCCAGTGCTACCATATTTCTCTACACTTTTTTTCTTCTGGGTTTTCTGAACTCACCTTTCAATAAGTTGTGCTTTTTTTTGAAACTCTTGGCTTGGCCAGCATTCAGATCCTACCTTCTACAGCTGTACCAATTTCTTGCCGTTGTTTCCATTTTTTGTGTTATGTGCAGTAAAAAGTCATGAACTTCTATGGAGTGCTTTTCTGGTTAAATTTACCCTTTGTATATTGTTTCTACTATGAATGTCTTACAGAGGCTAGTTGGCCGTACATCCTATGCAACCCATCTTCTGTTCGAATTTGATGCTTTTTGGAGGTGTTCTTGGTCTATTTGTTCTTAGTCCTTCATTTGTTGAATTCCTAGAATCTGTTTCACTAGCTTTGGCTATGATTGCTACTGTTTGGTTATCTATATTTGTAGTGAACTTTGGCAATGATTGCTACTCCGTGGTTATTTGTATTTGTAATGAACTGAAAGCTTAATAGTTCAAGCTCGAAGGGGATTGAAAGCTTAATAGTTGAAGCTTGAAAGGGGTGTGTTAAGAGTCCCACACTGGAAGTTAGATGGCCTGAACAAGTGCTTATAAGTGGGGGGTAATCCTCACCTCACATGCCAGTTTTGTGGGTTTGTGATAGGCCCAACCACAAATTCTAAGAATATTTAACTTTGCAAATGTTCTTCTCTTACACAAAATTGTTTTTTTTAAATGTATTATGAGGTGAGAGTTAGTCATGTCCCATGTTTTGGTGCTGTTCTTTTGATGGTTCTGTATTTGTGGTTCCACGCTGTATTTGAATTGACTGAATGCTCGTTTTCTTTGATGATAAATATTCATATTGAGCTCATGTGTGACTAAGCCATTTTTATTGTTTCTAATTCATGTTCTTCACATTATTTTTATAAATTGGTTGTAAATGGCAACTATTGCTACAGGTTGATGAAAGTAATTTACTATATTCAAAGCTTTCACGAATGGGGAACTATGGATGGGGTGAATATGGCACAAACCTGGATGTGTCACACAGTGATGATAGGCAACATGATGATTTATTTGGCATCGATCCGTTCTATATCAAGAAAGGTAATAAATGTATATATTGTTACTTGATTTAGTTTTGTTTGCTTAGTGCTTTGATGTCACATCAAGCGTAATGTGGTCCAAGTAGTGTAGATATATTGGAGATACAATCATTTGCATTATTGGCGAACGGATGGATATATACTATGGATGAATATATTTTCTGTTTTATTTATTCATTCATTTATTTATTTTCTTTTAGTATTTATGAGGATTGATTTTCCTCCTGCATTGTAGCTTTTTTTCCTCCGAAATACAACCATATATAATGCCACATGTGCTTTATTCTTTGACTTTTGGTCTGCTTATATAGGTTTCAGAAGCTGTGAGGACGGTGGGTTTGAATTCAAAGCGCCAACTACCCGCAGAAATGCCTCGAGAGTTTTGCGGGCTATGCAGCTTCCAAAGCCTGGTATGTTTCTTTATTTACTTCTGTTTATCCTTATATTCTGTTATCCAATGTTATCGAGGCATCAGTCACATTAGACCTAAATCCATAATGTGTCCGACCCTTCTCTCTAAACTCCACCATGAATATTTATGGCATAGGGTTACTCTTTTTTCTTAAAATTTATCATTCAATTCCATCATCAATTTCTCATTGAAGTTATATGTGTGTTTTAATTGGATGCTGGTTTCCAGTTTTACTTGAAGGTAGTCCAGGTGTTGGGAAAACAAGTTTAATCACTGCCTTGGGAAAATATTCTGGGCATAAAGTTGTTCGGATAAACTTATCTGAGCAGGTCAGTCAATCTCTTTTTCTGTTAGGATATAAAGTAGGTTGGGGGAGTGTTAAGATTTGAGCTGAAGAGTTAGCTTGGGAAGTTATTAACTAATGGGGTAGTTAGGATTATCGTGAATCAATAGGGAGCCTAAGAAAATAGATAGGATATTATTGACTATTGGAAACATTTAGACTCTATTGTAGATGGGGAAACCCATGGTGGAGAGGTCTCTCTTATTCTTTTCTATTTTCTTATTAAAAGTGTCCTTACTTTTCGATACAAATTTTCGGTTCCTAACATTTTATGTCTTTGCAAAATCCTTTGTGGATTTTTATTTTGTATGTATTTTTTGTGCAGACTGATATGATGGATCTGTTGGGGTCTGATTTACCTGTGGAAAGTGATGAAGGGATGAAGTTTTCTTGGTCTGATGGGATACTATTGCAGGTTGAAATGTCTTACAATGAAAGCTATCGTATTCTTCTCTGCTCTTGATATGTAGTTAACTTCAAACTATCATGTCTGTGCAGGCCTTGCAGGAAGGCTGTTGGGTTTTGCTGGATGAGCTTAATCTTGCTCCACAATCTGTTTTAGAGGTAAATTCTTGATAAATGTTAATCTCTATTTGTTCCCCCTTGTTTCCTCTTCTAAAGTTGTGTTGGGGACGGTAAGGGTTTTACCAGTATACAGTATGAGTTGTAACACAGTTCTTTAACACAGGGTTTGAACGCTATTTTGGACCATCGAGCTGAGGTGTTTATACCGGAGCTGGGTAATACTTATAAGTGTCCTCCATCTTTTAGAGTTTTTGCGTGTCAGAATCCATCACATCAAGGTGGTGGCCGGAAAGGCCTTCCGAGATCCTTCCTAAATCGATTTACCAAGGTATGCTTGTCGTATATTTTGTATTTAAATGTGAACCTCAGGAAGTTGGAAGGAGGACTTTAGAAGAAGCTAGCTAAAAAAATCCGAAGTTCGAACTCCAAATTTAACTGGCTGTATTACTGAAGTTATTTACGAATCTTGTAAAACAATAAGGCAATCTTATTACTTTCTTCTTTCCAAGAAAAATATGACCGTAGAAATGAAACTTCTGTCTTTTGATGTGTTTTTTTGTTAGTAATATGTTTTTTATGTTCTCAACGTGCAAGACTTTTTAACTGTTCTTTGGTTGTTGATGATAGGTATATGTGGATGAGCTAGTTGAGGACGATTATCTGTCTATTTGCAAATCAAAATTTCCAACTATCCCGGAGCCTTTACTCTCAATGTTAATCTTATTTAATAAAAGGATGCATGAAGAAACCATGCTGAATCAAAATTTTGGAAAGGATGGTTTCCCATGGGAATTTAATCTTCGCGATGTCTTTCGATCTTGTGAGATAATTGAAGGTCTGTTATTTTTATTCCTTATACTTATAATTCTGATTTGACATGTATGTTTCTCCAGGTTCTATCTTTTATTACCACTATCCCATGGAGAGTTGTTTTCTTTTATCTTGATATTTCATTGTATTCAATTTAGGTGCACCAAAGCCTTTGGAAGTACATTCCTTCTTGAACATTGTCTATATTCAAAGAATGCGTACCGCCGCTGATCGCAAAGAAGTCTTACAGGTTTTCAAGGAGGTATTTAAGGCCACACCATCAATAAATCTGTACCCCCGTGTTCAGCTCAATTCAGATAATTTGATTGTGGGGAATGTTTCTATTAAGAGGAATGTCACCCAATTTTATACTGCCTCAAGCAGTCAGCTCCTGATACAACCTAAAATTTGTCAAAGTTTGGAAGCTGCAGCTCTTTGTGTAAAGCGTCAATGGTTATGTATCTTGGTCGGCCCATCATGCTCAGGAAAAACTAAATTGTTACGATTACTTGCGGACCTAACAGGCAATGTACTGAATGAAGTAAATCTTTCATCTGCAACTGATATTTCTGAATTGCTGGGATCTTTTGAACAATATGATGCCTTGCGTAACCTTCGCACAGTTGTTTCTCAAGTTGAGGGCTATGTTAATGAATACTGTAGTTTGCAACTGAAGGGTCTGAATGGAGCAACATTTAAGGAAACAAATTTATATAGAAGATGGTTTGATTTTTCGTCTAAATTTGACACCTTAGCTTCTGCTTCAAATTATCTTGAAAACTGGAGGAATATAATCCATTCTCTTAGTTTGTTAGACGAGATCATTGAAAAACTGAAGTTGTGTATAGAAAAGAATTTTCTTCTCTTATCTTATTCAATTCAGGATCTTGATTTGGTCAAGCATACAATTTTAAAACTCAAAGCAGATGATCAGAAAAGGTTGGTTTCCACAAAATTTGAATGGGTTACAGGATTACTGATCAAGGCTATAGAGCGAGGGGAATGGATTGTACTGGAGAATGCAAATCTATGTAATCCCACGGTATGTGATGCATATAATGTTGATACTTTGCTTTATTTGGCTGTGAAGTTGGGCTTATCAGTGTGTACTTGTGTGTTCTATTGTTAGATATATTTATTATATTCTGCAGTTTTTTTTTGGTAATTATTGTGTAATATACTTCTATCTTCGGTCATAGGCCGCAGTGCCACATGCACCATATTTTTATGCCAGGTTTTTGGCTTGCTACCATTATCCACTAAAAGCAGTGTCAATCTGTATCGTTTAATTTTTTTTACTTATTTTTGTTTCTAGGTTCTTGATAGGATTAACTCTTTGGTTGAACCTAGTGGATCAATCACGGTCAATGAGCGTGGAATTGTTGACGGAAACCCCCTGGTTATCCACCCACACCAAAATTTCCGCATGTTTCTCACTGTTAATCCCTGCTACGGCGAGGTTTCTCGAGCTATGCGTAACAGAGGAGTTGAAATATTTATGATGGAGCCTTACTGGGCTTTGGATGATGTAAGTGTAAGCTCTGAGATTATTGAACTCAAAGATGTGAAGAGATTTCTCACTTTAGCAGGTATCCCGTTTGCTCAATTGATTGATTCAATGGCCAGAGCCCACATGTATGCTAAAAGTGAAGGTTCAAAGCTTAATGTTCACTTAACGTATCTTGAACTTTCACATTGGGTCCATCTTTTTCGTCAGCTTCTCATGAATGGCTGTCGTCCCATCTGGAGTCTACAATTGAGTTGGGAACATACATACCTCTCATCATTCTATGTCCATGGGGAACAAATTATCAATTTTGCAAAAACCAAATATTTATCCGTTACTGGTTTGTCTAGATATGATCCTTTGACAGAATGTCCATTGGGCTTGCCAGGAGGATGGCCTGCGACATTGGGGTTAAGGGATTATGTATATTACTCAAAAGAAGCTTCAATCAAACAGAATTGCATGTATCTGGAGTTCCTGGGAACTCAATCTGCAGCACATCAATATCAAATTGCTCAGAGAAGGTACTCAAGAGATAGTTCGCAAACTATTGCTGATCATGTGAGGCCATATTTGATGGATATGAGGATGTTACATGATATTATGTTTCCTAAGACTTCAGTTGGGATAATGCCACAATATGAAAGTGAATTTGAATTCGACTTGGAATTGGCAAACAAAATGCTCTTATTTGCAGCCAATTGGACAATTGAACAAGCAACGGAAAGTGATTTTAAGTTGTATCTTCTCAGGTTTGATTGGTTTAGTTCTCAGCTGCAGCCTTTCTGCCAGTTCTTCGATAACTTCCACAAACTGATAGGGCAGATGATCAAACATCCTATTTGGGAATATATTTCATGCCGAAGCAAACTAGATGTTGATATGCAGTTGATGCCATTGTTATCACTTGATTTAGTTGATTTGGCAGCTCCAGATAGTGAAATTAAATATCTCTGTAATGCCATTCGTTGCTTTGATCCGCTAAGGTTAACTTACCAGCAATGGATTACTGAGATGCAGTATAGTTTTACAGATGCAGTGAGTTGCTTTCTTCCAGTTTTGAAGTCTCTTCATCTGTTGGAAGACGAATTCCTGAAGAAACTCGTAGCTTCGACTCCTAAGCTAATTGAAGATAAATCTTTTGATAATATAATACAGTTATACTCTGACCTTATTGAGGATCATATATTATTCTGGCGTTACTTCAGCTCTTCAATGTTTGACCAGATGATAATTTCTTGGCATTCTTTGCTGAAAGTTGCTGCGAAGTTTATGACTATCTGTCCTGAAGCTGTAAACAATTTTTTGGTAAGCTAAGCATAATGTTTATTTTTTCTATTATTTTTAAAAAGTAATTAACTTTTATTTCCTTAAATAGATGGAGAGCAAAAATTTGGAAAGGTTTTCATCTTCAGAGAAATCCTTGCTGTGGATTCATGGCGGTCACCCATTTTTGCCCACCTCGTCTGATTTACATGATAAAAATCAGCAGCTTCTAAAATTGACTGAACCGCTTTGGCTAAGGAAGAGAGCTAACAGTAGTAATCAAGGTTTAGTAATGCATTCCTTTCTGTTGTTTTTTTAAGGGAAAGTTTAGCATGGATATTGAGCATCCATTTATTTCTCTGTTGGATAATGCAGGAATATTGAACAGCGATCAAGTAGATGTTGTAGCATTTGATCATGATCTTCGCTTCCTTGTAATGCAAGGTATGTTAACATTATATTTCCCCACTCACACATTGATATTTCAAATATTAACCCATGATAATATCCTTAAGGCAGATACTTTTTAGTTCTAATGGTTTTCTGAAGGTGCGGGAGTTGTCCTTTTTATTATTCATGTTCATTTTGATTGGGATGATTAAATATTTATTCTGCAGATATGTGGTTGATTTGATTTTACGTCTGGAAGTTTTAATCAAACTTATATTTAGAACAGGATTTGGTCTCAATCAGACAAATTAATTGTGTTTTTTTGGCATATAATATGATTTCTATCTCAATATGTTGTACGAATCATGATAGTTCTCTTCAGAAGTCTTAGCCCAGTTGATTATAAAGTTATACCCATTTATGATGATTGTTAATTTTAATCATTTCTGTGTATATATGGTTGTCAATAAAAATCCACGGAAGATGTGATAACCTCTTAAAACATGTAGCCTGAATGTTTCTGGTTTATCACTGATTGACTGTGCACATATGCCAATTTTATTTTCCTTTGAATATTTCTCATCTGTTTATTTGGTAGTGCATCTTTTTCATTGTTTATTTGTAACAATGTAGATATTTCCAACTCCTCGTTTATGATAGCGAAACGGAGTCATGAAGATGACGGTGCTCATATTATCGAGAAGTTAGATGAGGCATATCAGGTTCGTGCCTTTTATGTTGTCATTGAATACCATAAATGCATGTGTTTCTCTTTGATTTGTTACTGAACTTGATTTACAGGTGCTGTCAGGAAGGTTAGAACATGAACAAAACAAGTTGCAAATGAATACTGGATCCAAAGATCTTTCTGCCTATGCCGAAAATCTAGCTTCTTGTTGTTTGTCTACACCTGAGTTGTTATGCCAAAAGTCTGTATTTGAGGGTGTGCAGGATACGTTTCCTCCATCTGATGCTACCAGTCTATTCTGGGACATGGAGTTACTAAAAGAGCTCACATCTGTGCCTTTGGACGAACTCGAAGGGTTACACCAAGTAATGTTGAGAACAATTTTCTATTTGTGTTTATTGGTAGATATCTGTTTAGCAGCATAATCAATTAAGTATGCGTGTCTAATTACGTACTTAATTAGTGCTCATGAATTTTTTCAGTTTTAATAGCATTTCCTTCTTTTCGGGTAGTTACTATAGCTGAGAGAACCTACAATTTGGTTTTAAATGAAGATTTGATTTATTAGATCACTTTCAGTTATACTACAAGTAGTTTGTATGTATAATGGATTATTTTAAACATAATTTTCTATGCTTATCTGGTTGTAGGTTGTTGGACGTCTTTCCTACCTTTTGGACTCTGCTTTAAAATTTTCTTTGAGTTTCTCATCAAGACCCCCACAAATGTTTTCACCACATCAAAAGATTTTGTGGACCCTGAATGCTTGGACTTCAATGGATGCAGGTTGGTGCACGAATTCAGATGTGTCATATTAACCGTTTTCTCTGAATTGGCTCTGACAAAGTTTTTTAACTAATTTTTTCTTTGGGATTTTTTCCTGGGCCGGCCGGGGTTGTAGTGAATATGAAAATTGCAAGCTTTGTTCTTGAGATGTGGTTTAACTGGCATGAATCTTTGTGGGCATGCTTTCCTGAATTTGTTAAGGTATGTGTGTGTGCAATTTCTCTTTTTCATATTTAGTTTTTTGTGGTTGTGTGCTTTTTGACCTATTTGTCATGTTTGTTCTTGCACCAGAATTTTTCTAAGATCGAAGGTTTTGATAATATCAGTATTGCATTACCCCACATGCTCATTCAGCCTGTGTGTGCTTCCACTGTGTTACAGATCACGTGAGTTCATTTTATTAATTATTTTAGTTTTTGTTGTATACTGCTTCTATTTGTTTTAAAATATACTGAGGTTTTCCTTTTTCATGTTGGATGCTAGAACACCACATCGGTCTCATTTTTACGATTCCTTTGTTTTTCCTTAAAACAGTTAAGGAAGTATAGCAATTCTAGTTTACAAGCTACTTTTTTTTTCCTGTTCATGCCGTCTGAAATAAAAAAAAAAAATGAAATTTGACAATATCACGAAAGTGAAATAATTCGAATTTTTTTTACCCTCATGTTCTAAAATTTGTCGAAAGTGAAATAATATGAAAGATTTGTTACACCTGTGTCTGCTAAAATTTGTCAAAAGTGAAATACGACTGTAGATGATTTTCATAAGAAATGGTTTACTAATAAAATGGATAAGTCTTTCTGATTTCTTCCAATAATTGAATGTCACTGCTTAATTATACTGAGAAAGGAAGCAGAGAGAAAATGGACAAGTCTTTCTGATTTCTTATGAATTGAATATCAAGATTACAAGGATAAAATGTATGGTATTTTTGTAGTAGATTCTAGACTACAGCAGTTACACAACTGCATAACTATCTATCTAACTAACAGCTGTTGACAGCTGTTTGGAACAGAAAAGATACATAAAAATGAAAAGTTTATTTGGTACATATCATAAACATACACAGAGATATCCATTACTAATTTCAATATTGTGGCTTATTTGCGCATGAAATATGAAGATTTTTGATTTGTAGAGATTCGGTGAGAGAAAGAAGAGTGTTTTACTGTCCTCAAGAACAGCGAGTAAAACACAGTTACAGTAGGATTATTACTACAGATACACTATATATGTAGAAATATTCTGCAATAAATAAATATGAGATAATTTCTAATTTTTGGAAACTATAAGAATCGGGAAATATATCCAAGAGCATACAGTTCAAATCCTAATTAACAACGACAATTAAACGCTGCTAAATACTAGATATTTACCAATACTTATGTAGACAGATCCTTATTGAATTCAAATCTGAAGGCAGCTATTTTTTTCCATCACATTTGGTTAAGTACTAGTCAATGTGCATCTTGCCAGTATTGTATCATTTGTCGTTTATTTACATGAGTACTTGTTATCTGTTACTTGTGGATATTGAGAGTCATGAGCTTGGCACATCCATCATTACACTTCCTATAATATTTCTCATCACTGTTCATCATATATATTCAGGGAAAGCTCACATGCTGTCAAGGAGTTTTGGGTGCAATCTCTCAAGTGTAGAGCTTCCTTGTCCAATTTGTGGAATTGCTCTCACCATGGGACATATTTGCCTAGATTTCTTTTGTCTGCTGCTCGTGCCCTTTTCCAGCAGGTAATATTTAATGTTATTTTTTTATGTAATTTTTTTTATTATTAGTCATTGGACATAATTTATCTCAAATTGTTAAACTAATTCTTGTTTATGGCTTTGCTTGGATGCAGATTATTTATGCGCACAGAAAATCATTTGATGCTGATCAATATGCTGCAATTAAATATAACTTTTCTTCTTTTGAGAGAAATATGGCTACAGTATGCTCTTTATTTATTTATTTAAATTCTAAATATGGCTTTTTGACTGTTTCGGTTGTTTGAGAGTTATGGGCATTTTGAAAATATCCTATGTTGGGCTTGCTTGTCTGTTACCGTAATTATTTAAACAAATCGTGGAACTCCTTTTTTAAGTTCTTCTTTTTCAACCGTTTTATTTTTGTTTTACTCAAATATCTACCCAGAACATATTTATCAGAATAATGCTACAGTTAAACTAACTAATAAATGTAGCTATACCTGAGAACAAAATTTAAGTGGAGTTGAGCAGTTGGAGATGCCTATGGGGCAGTTCTATGATAATACCACATATGTGGATATGTATATTCTGGAAAAAATAATACACATTTTGTTTTTGAAAATCACCACAAGCACATCAGAAACTTGATCCAAGTTTTGACCTAAGCCTCATTGGTTCTTTAATCGAATTGTTAGCTTCTGAATGTTGTGATAAATTTTAGTTTGAATCTTCATTCAATTTCATATGTTCAGCAAATGAGTAAAACATGTTTTGATGTCATTGAATTCGATTATCCGTGTTCTTCTAATATTTTGAACATGTAATGCTAAACAACTATAGGGATGGCATTTGAACATGGACAATACATGCAATGTGTATATATAAGTTCATTTATTGTATTGAATATGTATGTTATAAATGAAACTCATGGAATTCATTACACGGTCTTTTTTTCCCTTTGTTTTAACACCTTTTTGATTCATGTTGGATTTTATTGAATATAAAATTTTTGGTTTTGTGTTTGTTTTAAATAGTTTTGATAATGATACTTCAGTGGTCTTATTCCCATTCCTTTGTTAACTGAATCCAGGAAGAAAGCATCCATTTGGTGAGCACCCTTATTGGTTCATCACGACACCACAGATTGAAAAACTCAGTGAATAAGTTCATTGTTCCGCTGCTTAGGGAGCTGTATATTCAGTCCACTACCACTGGTAATTATTTGCCTCTTCCCCTCAATTAATCAAAATATATAATTACTGACTATTTGTCCCTTTATCTATGGCCAAAGAAGTATAATCTTTTTGGTTCATGTTTTTGAACCATCTCACTTCTAACTTTTATTTTCTTCACATATATACCAGATTTCAATTTCAATTATACTATTGGTTGTGCATGGGCACACATTGGAGCATTACGCATTCATCTCTTGCTCAGCTATAATGAAGTTGATCCTGTCATGAAGTACTATTGCAAGTACACTCAGCTTGAAGAAACAATATCATCACTTGAACTTGAAATTCAGGTATTCCAAAAAGTGCCTTAATTTGACGAATAACATCTCAATTTTCTACTATATTAAGCTCTTCATTGTTTAGCATTTATTACATCACTCAGCAATTTTCCTCATTTACCATAGTTCCTAACTGGAATAGCTCTGTACATCTCTAGAGTGAATTAGTTTTCATTTATTTAATTATTTTCAGGTTCGGAAAGAGTGCGGGTATTTATCAGGACAGTTTTTGACAGTAGAAGCGGATAAAAGAAAGGCTGAAAGGCTAGAAAAGCTTCAAGCAGAGCTTAGAAAACTGCAAAGAAAGGTTTTTAGATTTTATCTCTTGATTCTCTATCTAGACATTCATACTTTTTTCCTTATGCATACTTAATTATATATATTTTATGTTAGATTTTTTTTTAGTACAAACTCAGTATTTTTAATAAATGATCCCTACTTCAAATGAGTTTAATAATTTATTGTATCCTTGCTAAAAATATGTAGTCTTTGCTGACGCTATGCATTTGCAAAATAAAAATGCCGCCTCTTTGAATTGTAGGTTTGGTGGTCCAAAGTTCTTGATCTTTGCATATGGCTTTCCCTAGTTGCTATTGTTTTATTATTTTCTTCATGCATATCTTTTAAAACATTTTTCCCTCTTTCTATCTGTCATTTGACCGGAATTGCGGAAATTAACTTGTTTTATGTCTCTGGGCGGGCTTCACTATTGTCTTCCGTTCCATTACTTCTAACTTATTTTGGTCTTTTACTCAGATTGTGTTCCGCTCTGAATCCTGGAAATACAAGAAGTTAATGAATGAGTGTGATGAGTTTCTCAAACACATTGCTTCTTTGGAAGTTTTAGTGGGTAATGTTGAAGCAGAGGATCTACAACAGGTTATTGACCGCACTCACAGTTGGCAGGTATAACTATCTAGGAATGTCATTAAGGTTGAACTAATTTGGATTACTATGTATAGATATTTCTACTTTTCTCATTTAGATGTTAGTATTATAGTTTATTTTTATATGAATATGATAAATGCATATTTTGTTTATATTATTTAAAGAAAATTAAATTTTATTTAAATCATCTTGCTGCTGAAAGATATAAAAATATAATAAAACCGTTGGTAAGATTGTCGTATTTATAAAAACAATAAAAGTTACTAAACTCAATTATATTTTGAAGTGATAAAGAAATGAAATTCAATATATAGTTGTTTTTAGATTAAATAGAAACTTAAGAGTAATTAGTAGAAATTTAAAGGAATCAACTACTTGGACCAGAGATCATCATTCATCATAAAAGAATAGATAAGAAAATAACAAAACTACCTAGACCAGGTAATTAACTATACAATGCTCACCAATCTCTCTTCTTGAAGAAACCATCCCCTGGAAAACCATAAGGAGGCTATGAACACTACTTTTATACTCCCTCCGTCCCATATTATAAGCAAAAAAAAAAAATCACACTTATTAAGAAAACTAAAACATAGTAGTTTGTAACATAGTTTTTTGTGTTATCTTTGAAATAAGTTTGATAGGAAGATGTAAAAACAATTTTCATTGGTTGTTGGTTATTGAGAAAATGAAAGAGAAAGCAAATTAAATGCACTTTGCATTTAATTTTCCTTTGGAAAAGATAAAAGTTAGTCTTTTTTGCTTATAATTTGGGACAAAGAAAATGAGTTTTTTTTTGCTTATAATTTGGGACGGAGGGAGTATACTTCAATTCCCCGTCCGCCAGTGTTATGATATTCCTTCTAATGAGTTTTTGACCAATGAAAGAATGCTCCTAGGTTTTTATTGACTTAATATTCACTCAATATGCCATCAGAGTCAACAGCATGTCATCTAACAAGGTGACAATACAAAAGGTAGCTGTATATAATGGATCTAGCCACAATGGATTTGAATTCTGAAAGAAGTGGTCATTAGAGTAATGAGAGAAATTGAATTCAAAAGAAAAGGAAGGATTTGTTAAAGTAGCTGCTAATCAAACCAATGATAAGTCATACTATTGTGCGATAAATTTTCCAGGGCTAGAGTAAGTGTATCAATTATCTTGTATCCTGGTGATCTTGCCAAGCTTAATATTTGCACTGGATTTCTTGACATCACAACAAAACTGATTGAATAGGTATTCTTCTACAGCCATCAATTATACGAGCTAAGAATCTCAGATGCAAATACCCACCCTTAGTGATTGGTTTGAGACTAACATGCCACCTAAGAATTAGATGATCCCTTGTACTAAGTCCTTCTTGAAACTAAATAAAGTCTATCATGGTAGAAAAAAAGGTCGCGTTGAAAATAGTCTATCAGCATATATCATATCCCATAAAGGTTGTAGTGAAAGTTATTATCGTTGGGCTGTCATTTATTTATCTTTATTTCTGATTTTGAATTCCAGGAAACAGCAATGTGTTTCATTAATCGATTGACGGATGAGTACACGGCATATAATGACATTATCCAACCAATTCAAGTCGCTGTATATGAAATGAAATTTGGGTTATCGCTGGTTCTGTCAAGCTTCTTGGAAAAAGAATATTTGAGAAAAGTTGGGCATGAAAACATCAACCTGGTTACGGTAACTTTGTCATTTTTGAATGTTTGCTTGTATAAATTCATCTATTTCCCATTTGGAAGCTGACATTATGAGCTTTACAGGATATGATATATGTACTTATGCGCTTCCCCCGAGCTGCTTCATGGAAATTCATCTCCGTTGAGGACGTTGCAGTAGACTTGCATTCATCATACAAGCTAAATTTTGGGACAGACTTTTATTTGAATATGGGTTTGATAGAAAGGCTTATCACTCTTTCAAGCGGTGTTTCTGCGGATAAGAAGGTAAATAAATTATTGGATTAAAATCTAACTCTAATCTAATATATGGATTTGGCAAGTTCTCTTTTGTTAATTACTTTGCATCTGAATTCTGAGAACAGGTATCTGCGATGCGATGTAGAGCTTCCATCTACTGGAACATTCTTGTTCAAATTGCTTATTCTATAGCAAACGCAAAAATAATCGACTGTGAATCTTATATGGTCAGTTCCCATGCTCTGGTTTTGTATGCCAACTAATTCAATTTTATTTGAATCTGTTGAAATAATTATTTGCTTATAACACCCTATATCTTCTGTACCAGCTTTTGCACAAGGTATTTGACGAGTTTGCCAGTCTTTGGATGAGTATGAAAGTTTATGCCAAATCAAAAAGCGATCATGATGCTCAACAGTTCAAATTTAAGCCTCGAGCATTCCAAATTGAGAGCATTATGGAGCTTGAAATACCAGCTCTTGCAAATTCAAGTGCAACCGAAGCATTTTCCGATTGGAAAGAGTTTTCTTATGAAGAGAAGTCTGCTGACAATGTTAGACTAATTTCTTATGCTCAATTTCTGCTCTCAGTTAATTGATTCCATCGTGTCTATATTAGTAACCTGAAATGAAATCTGGTCAATTAATTAGATGGAATCCTCAGAGGAATGCGAAATATTGGATGAAGAATGGAAACATCTGGAGGAGTCTATTCTGGACAATGTGGTTCTCATTCACAATCAGTTATTTGGATCTGGTGATCTAGTCCAAGCTGTGAGTCTGTGTAGCCTTTACTTCTTTATAAGTTAGAATATGATTTGCAAATTGGCGTTGAAAGTTTTTTATGCCTTATTTTTGTACTGGATACTTGTTATAAATATAATAAAGTCTATATTAGTTAATGTTTTATGCAACAATTCTTTTTGCGTGTTTTATCCAGATTTGGAGCTTCATTGCATATGACTTTTATAAGACCTATGTTTGATCATTTGTTTTCAGTGGTCGTCCGTCCATCTGTACAAGTGCTGATTTTTATTTTTATCTGCATTATTTTTTTGGTATCTCGTAGTAATATGACTGTATTTTTTCAGCCCGGAATCTTCGAAATTTCTGATGAAGATCGGTTGCATTCCTTCAGCGAGTCATATAAATTGGGTATCAATTTAATCAAAGGTTATAAATTCTGATATGATTTCAAGTTTTGTGTCTGGATACGACTTATGATTTTATATTATATTTTCTAATTCTAAATTTTTTCCTTCGCTCAGGTGCCCACTCTTCAAATTTGGCCAGCTTAGATGCTAAGCTGATTCCAGAGCACTTACTTTATCTCTCTATCGACTATAGAAGGAAGTTTCATTCGTCATCCAAATCCGCTAATAGATACAATTTTTACAAGGTGTTTCCCAGTTCTGTTGTTTTGATATTTTGGAGCCTTGGTTTTTTTTCCCCTTCTTTTTGTGGTTGTATCATGACCTGTGTATCCTTTTGTTCTTTGTGGATCCAGGATTCAAATGCTCATGAGATTGAACAAATGCTGAAAGTGCTTGCACCGCTAAGACAGCAGATCATATCCCTTTTAAATGAGTGGGAAGAGCAGAATGATCTTCAGAGATTTTTGGATGTCATTGACATGCTCCTGACTCTTCCATCTGATATCCCTCTTGCTAAGGTGAGCAATTACTGTCTAGACTCCCAATCTTTCACAAAAGTTGATTTCCAATGTAGAGATTAATAGAATTAGAACGGTGTTTGAGCCTCTAATGAAAATGAAGTTGTCATATATACTCATGCCCTAGCACACTTTTTCAGTTAATATATATGCTTATTATACTCATGCCCTAGCACACATTTTTAGTTAATATATAGTCTTATAAAAATAGAAAACAAAATGATTTAATCCATGACTCAACTGTCTATTCTTCATCTATTCTCTCCTCTTTAGGCTTTTTCAGGGTTGCAGTTTTTACTTCACAAGGCTCAAGTCATGCAAGCAAATCATTCAAAGTTCACCTTCTCAAGTATGAATTTTCTTTCAAGTAATGTAGTTAAAATTGTCTATGCTGTGTTTTTACTAATTTTTACGGTTTTAATGACCTGTAGATCAGTTGAAATCTGTTTTTGATCTGATGTCATCATGGCAAAAGATGGAACTGGGTTCTTGGCCTGTTTTGCTTGATGAGGTGATGGATCAGTATGAGAACAATGCTAAAAAAGTAAGTGGTACATTACTTCATTTTGTTATTATAATTTGTTATAATTGTATTGTAGGACCCCACAATGGTTTGTAGCGTGAAAGCTTTATAGCACTAGGTCACCTTTTTTTTTTTTTCCTTCTCATTTGTATCTTGAAATGATAAGTTTACTAAAAGAACTAAAAACACGCTCGTGATGCCCCTGCTAGGAAATGCACGTATGAAGACTAAAGGCTTTTCCCATTTTAGCCCGTTTCCTTGTCATGATCGTTTTAATGGTACACCATTCAACTCCAAATCTCTGCAATGGTTGCACCTATACCCAAGGTAGCCAGAATTGAGTCCCAGCACGTAGGATCGCACGATCTTACGTGCCTCAGCTACTTCGTCGTGCTTCGACTTTGCTCCGTGTCGTTTTTGGTCGATTTCATGGGCAGATCAAGTTTTTTTGGCCAATATTGTATAAAAAACGAGATCTGGACATTAAAGTAGATTGAGGAGAGAAACACAGTATAAGAGAAGATGCAATCAAGATCTGCAACTCTTATTTTTTGTTTCTGCTGCGGCAGCTCCATGGGGAAGAAGAGGACTAGGTCAAATTAGGTTAAACTTGTAGAAGGCTTATCTCTTGTTTGGGCCCTACCGAAATACCTTACCTTTTATAAAACACTTACATTTTTAACAAAACACGCCACCTTGCTCTGAATGCACAGGTCATGATTTTATAAATAAATAATAAATACCTTGCCTTTTATTTTAGAAAAAACAGTAGTAAATGATATAAAAAATAACAAACTATTGTTAATTAACTTAGTTTGGTGTTTTGATTTATAAGTTATTTTGTTTATGTATAATAATTTTCATGTTTTCGTGTGTGTATGTGTGTGAAGTTACAACTTTGCCCTTGAGTGGGTTCTTACGAACCGTGTTACGTTCCCCAACTTTACGTCCCTTCACCAGCCAATCGAACCTACGTAGGAACTCATTCCTGACTACATTGCCTATACCTATTAATTAACTTTTCACTCTTTGATTTTATCCAGAAATGAAAATAAGAATAAAAGCAAACTTAAATAAGTCAAATTAATGAAAACAGGAGAGTGGGTTGAATGGTTATCTTAAAATTTGTGGTTGGGACGAACATAACCTCACAAAACCGGCTTGTAAGGTGAGGATTGCCCCCACTTATAAACATATCTTTAGGCCATCTCTCAATCAATGTGAGACTCTTAACAGGTTAATAGTAAATTGTTAATCAGGAATCATATACCTAGTGTTTAATTGTAATATTTAACTTGTTAATCTAGGGCAGTAAATTATCATTTGCTTATTTTGCTGGCCGTATTAAAATAGTGATGCATAAAGTTCTACATGTATTTCAGAACTAGGGAAAGTGCTTGATCTAATTGTTATTCTTTTTGGTGATATCCTGATTTATTTTATGCGCAATAACTTAATTCTCTTTGTCTTGCTCTTGTTGCAGTTGTGGTTTCCTCTGTACTCTCTTCTTCTATCCACTACTTCTGATCAATCAATTTTCCAAAGGTAATCTAAAATTAACATTCAGCCTGCTCATTTGATGTTTCATCTTTTTAGATTATGTATGTGGCTTTCTTTTAGAGTAACTTTTATTTTTCATTCATATGAATCTTGTAGCCTGGAGGACTTCATTCAGACTTCCAGCTTTGGGGAATTCAGGAAACGGCTTCAGCTTCTTTATGCTTTCCTTGGTCAAAATCATACAAGTGCATGCCTGAAAATTAATTCCAGGTATATTTATAGTTCTAGAAGTTGTGTTTTCATCGATATGTATAAAAAATACTAGCGCTTATTGAATCCAATAGATATATTAGTCTTAATATCTTTGCCCTGCCCCTCCCCCAAAAACATTTGTTTTTTAATTCTTATGACACATCCTATTTTGATGCAAATGCTTAGAAATTTGTCAAACTTCTTCTACTTGCAATTAAAATAGAGTTTTTGTAGTAAAAATTAATATAGTTTTTTTTCTTCATTGATGGACACTGCAGCTGTTGTCGGACGGAACAGTCAACATTCTTGTACAATATGTTTGGATTTTATGTGCAGTTCTTACCAACGTGAGTTCCTTTCGGTTGTTGGTTATCCAATATCTTGTCTTTTATTTATTGTTTTCATTGGCCTTGTTATGTGTCTGAATGTATATTATGCACCTGAGCAGTGTATCGAAGCACATTGATGCTAGTAGGAAAGAAGTTTCGACTGAACTAAAAGAATTGGTGAAGCTATGTCGGTGGGAGCAGGATAAGAGTTATTCATCGATTGAAAATTTGAAAAAGAGTCGACAGAAGCTGAAAAAGATTATAAAGAAGCATACTGTAAGTAGCATTACTCTGCCTGACTGTGGTTTAGTTTTGTATGTAAATATAATTGGCTATTGAAAAAATAGTTGAGTGAATTTAGCCTCTCTTCTAATTTTAATATGTATCCAAATCTTGAGCTGACTTCCAATTTTTGTGATTTATTGCACCGTTGCACCGTTCAAGTTATTTCATGTTAGACCTGTGTGTACAAATGCTTGTGTATAACTTTATTGGCTTCATACAGGGTTTTAGTTTCCTCCCAATTTTAAAATATTTTCTTTTAAAACTTCTATGAATTTAAATAAATTTTAATATTAAATATATCTATATTTATATTTTGTTAGATATGAAAAATTATTTTTAACCTTTATTAGTAAATGTGGGAACGTGTCGTGTCCCATCCTATTGGTTTCTAACACAACCCTCCTTTCAGGATAAAATTATGACTAACCTCCTCTCAGGATGAAATTATGACTAAACAAATATGAGGAGAATTGTGACTAAACAGATATGATGAGATAGGCAGCATCATTGAGTAATTAAATCATGTTGGCACAATAAATACTAAATATAGGCAGCATAAGATAGCTTATCTTACTGTGTCTCTCTCTCTTTTTTTTTGGTAGTGACTATATCTCTCTTATCCTAACTATCAAGCGGGTCCAATCTATAAATATTGTACTCCTTGTTATGCTTATTTTTTATGCAATTTTGTTTTACTTTGTTATGTAAAATTTTAATTTCTTATTCTGTGTGTGACTATATATACTCATTAGACTCAATTATAAGCAAAAATACCTACTATTAGACTTATCAAGGATAATAGTTAAGTGTGTTTAGTTTTCTTGATTTCATGGAAAAAAAGCTTAATTGTAACGGTCATCTCACAATATGAAGGAATTGATGTAAGGCTATTTTTGGAATAGTAACATTAAATGGGCATAGAATAGTTAACTTTTGCTTTTAATCGAGTCCGGAGTAGAATTTTTTTTTAGATATATATAAAAATTGCTGTCTTTGTTGGATGGATACCTAACAGTTTCATCTTGCAGCATCTATATTCTATATATGCATTATAAACTGTAAATCATTTTTGCAGTGGTAGCTGTTCTTATAATACTGTCTCTTCCCGATTTGTATTTTCAATGATTGCATAAGTATTTGTTCGATCATAATTTTCTATGTTGTTCTCTTAATGGTGAAGGATATTCTGCAAGAACCTATGGATAAGCTCATTCGTGATGTTCTACACAAGGGTTCAATCAGTGGTGTTTCTGATTTGCCATTGTTCAGTGATGAAAACAGGTTATCTTATTTGACAGCTTATGGAATATGGACTCTGCAATTTAATCTGCAATTTAATAATATTTTGGTAGTTTTTTATTTTTAAGTTGTTGGCACTCTCTGGTGTAGGTTGATGTGGTTTGAAAACTGCAGCATGGCATTAGACAATGCTTTTGAGAATTTGCTGCTTAAGAAAACATCAGCATTTGATGTTTTACTTTTACAACAGAAAAATGCTGAAGGTATTTTTTCCTTTTGCTTTCTTGTCATTTTATTTTTGGTGTTCCTAGTTTATTTTTTTTGGTCTGATTTGCTTCTTATTGCGAAATGCTGGAAATTGGTAATTTATACAGAAGTTGGAAGCATATTAAGATCTTGTGATTCCCAACGTACACTATACCAGGAAGGATGGAAAGATGTATGGCATATGATTGAAAATATTTATATTAAAGCAGTTGACTCCGGTAACATTTGGACGGAAGATAAAAATAATCAAAGGAAGAGTAGAGCTTTGTCTGACCTTCTCAACCTTTTTAAAACGAGTGGGTTGTCTCAACGCAAGTCTACGCATAAGGTAGTATGAAGCTAAGCTGTTTCTTTTCATGAATATCTAGTTTACTTATTCATTAAGAATTGATAAAAATATTTTTCTTTCCTATCTTTTAATTAAACTAAAATACAGGATGAGCGAAAACCTTGGTGGTTCCTTCAGCTTTCCGGGAACATGGAGTGTCTACTTCTAGAAAATAGTAGATTCGCCAGTCCATCCTTGGAAATTGATGGTAAAGTAAAAAATAAGGATGCCCCTGAAGAAAGCCCACTTACGGAGTGGAAGACAGCTATTGAGCATTACTTCAAGAGTGTTATGTGTGTGCGTCTTCTGCAGGAAGAGATATGCCTCGATCCTCATAAAGATATAGCTCCTCAACAGGTAGATATTTTTTCTAAATATTGGTAGCGTAAGGACTGAATATCACACCCACCTCTTTCTGTGTGCCTTCTGAGTGTATTTTATTTTGTCGTGCATTCAGTATATTGAATGTGAGCTTGGTTCTCTTTAGGTTGCTAGGTCCAGTTCTTTCCTCAGTCAGCTTGTCCAGATACAACAGGACCAACTTGCTGCTGCCAGTGCATTTAGCGAGAAATTGAAATGCTTTAGAGAATTTGCAACTACTATGGGAAAGTTGTTTTCATTTTCCTCCTCCACTGATAACAGTAAAAGTTATATGTGCTCTATTGTTCCACCAAATCAGCTTGCTATTTACAAATGCATGTGGCAACAGAAGGTAATATTGTAATTACATTTTTCTTTGGATGCTTTATTTGCTTTAGTGTTTTAAGCATCTGATATTAACTATCTTTATATATTTTATTATGCAGCAATTATTTGATAGTCTGTGTGCTACATCAAATGGAGAATTGCTTTTACTAAGGATATTAGAAAATAGCCATTTAAACACTTGTCAAAGAACAAGACCTTCAGTGAGTGAGATGACCGCTTCCATTGAAGAATTCTTACCAGTGTTCTGTAAATCAAAGGTGAATAAATAATGGGTTTTAGTTTTTGAATTGCTTTAAATTTGCAATACTTACATATGGCCTTATATTTATGCAAAACATAATCACAGGAATCATTGGATTGTTACCTTATTGGGGGGTCGAAAGCTGTCACTACAGTAGCGTCCTCACATCTTTCTGTTGTTACTCAAGAAATGGAGCAGCTGGTATCCGAAAATTTCAAGGCCATAAAGGATTTTAAGGATCATTTTCTTGTACTACAAGTGAATAATATGGATAGAAGCTCGGTTAAAAATGTTCTGATTCATCATTTTCAAGAATTACTTGACAAGGTATTTAAACTTTGGACCCGACCTTCTGAAATCCAGAAAATTGAATGAGAAATCTCGGATTCATAAATTTTCGCTTTTCAGGCAAAATCAATTGAGGAAGAATTTATCACTGCAAAGAATGAAAATTCTAATCCTGTAGATTCATCTGAGAAGGACCATTTTTGCGAAAGACAGTGTGCGGAGCCTAATGCAAGGTTTGATGAAGCCCTTAAGTCCACATATCAACACATTACATCTGTGTTGCAGAGTTTATGTTCGCCCAGCACTATCCCTTCAATGATCAACCTTGGTTCATGGGAACTTCAATTTGTCACAAATCTCAGTTTGGACATGCTATGTGATGATCTTTTCAAAACAATCACTTTTGGGGTAAGTTTTGTTTAACCGCAGGTTATTTTAACTGTTCCTTTCTTGGTGACTAAAATGATGATATGGTTGCTTGTAGGCGAAACTTGGGAATTGTTGTGACAACAACATTAGCAGTTCTTCCAAAGTGGGAGCCCATTTCCAAAATCTACATACGCTCGTGGATCTACTACTGAAATTCAGTGACGAGCTCTTGAAAAATTTCTTTGCTATGCACAAATCAGTAAGCTTATCACTCACTTACCTCTTTCTGTGGATATGCATAATTTTTTCTCCTGATAGCATAATATATGTAATTGGCATATTCTACAACATTTTAAAGTTCTGTGAAGTTGTTAGTATTGTTGTTTGAGATGGATAATCTAATTCTGTATATTTATATATCGGTTTGCAGGTAGCAGTAACAACTCATGTGATTGCAAATATTTTAGTTTCTCTATTTTCAAAAGGTTTTGGAAGATTAACAGAAAACCAGGAAGATGATGGAACCCTCGATAAATCTGAAGATGCAAGTGGGACTGGCATGGGGGAAGGTGTTGGACTAAATGATGTCAGTGATCAGATAACTGATGAAGATCAGCTACTGGGAACACGTGAACAGGTTAGTTTTCGGCCTTTATTGTTGCATTATATATGGCGAAATTGGATTCTCGAGGTATGTTAACTGTTCTTTTGTCAATGATGCAGAAAAAGGAGGAACAAGAGGAGTCCAAAGACGTGCCAGGCAGCAATAATACAGGTATAGAAATGGATCAGGATTTTCAGGCTGATGCTGTAAGCCTTAGTGAGGAGTCTAGTGAAAATGAAGATTGTGATGGTGAGAATGAGGAACTTGAATCAGAAATGGGTCCCACTGGACCAGATAGTGAAGCAGTTGAAGAAAAAGTTTGGGATCAGAATGAAGATGAGACTCCCAATGATACAAGTGAAAAGTATGAATCAGGACCTTCAGTTAAGGACGGAGATGGAAGCAACAAAGAGCTAAGAGCCAAGGATGATTCTACCAGCGATCAATCTGGGGATGACAGTTGTGATGAAGGTGATGCTCAGAATGATGAAGCTGCAGCACAGAATGAGTTTGATGATGAAGAAAATGGTGACGATGTAGATATGGACAAAGAAGCAGCACATTCTGATGCTACTGGATTGAAGCCCGATGAACCGGATCACTCTTCTGACATGGAAGTAGATTTGAATGCAAACGAAGATGTGGATCCTATTGAAGAGGGAGATCAAGAAGGGCGTGATGATTCAGCTGAGAATGAAAATCAGGAAGATGAGACATGCCCGCCTGATGAAACTATGGAAGAAGCACATACTGAAGTTGATGTATCCTCTGAAAAAGATGATCTAGGTCAGGAACATCAAGAGAATGATGACATGAATTCCATGGATCCAAAGAATGATACATCTGAATCTTCTGATGTGGTTAATCCGCAAGTTTCCAATGTTGATTTAGCGTCACAGTCCAAAAGTGATTTGCAGACATCTGGTTCAGAAAATATAGCGTCAGATTCAAATTTATCAAATAGCCATCACGACTTCGGCGACCCTGCTTTAACGGGAGGTTTTCCTTCAAGTGATATGTCTGAGATGGATATTAATATGTCAGATTCATCAAATACTGGGGGATTTAGTAAAACTCAACTTAAATCACACCTTCCACAGCACGAGCATTCATTTTCTCAAGAAAAACAAACCAACCCTTCCCGAAGTACAGGGGATGCACTTGATTTCAGGAAAGAAAGAATAAATGTATCTGGCGATCTCCCTGAGGATAACATAGAACATCATGGTGAAATGGATGATGATAATGCTGATGAGTATGGATATGTTTCTGAATTTGAAAAGGGGACAACTCAGGCTTTGGGACCTGCAACGTTGGAACAGGTTGATAGAAACATTGATGTCAATAAGGTTGACACAGAAAATCGTGCTGGAGAAGATGCAAATTTGCAGCTTGAGAAGCAAAACTCAGAAATAAATTCTGTAAGTAATTCTTCCTTACTCCCTAAAAATGAAAAAAGGGATCAAGTAAATATGCCAGTCATAGAGAAATCTCAAGATGGATCAGTAAAGCCTCTTGGTAGTGCAAATATTGATCCTGAAAATCGTTTGGAAGATCTAATTTCTATCAGTAGATCATACTTGGGTGAGAACACGCATAAATTAAGCCAACTCTCTGTGAATGATGAGGAATTGGGAAAATACCACGAACCTTGTGATGCTCCCGATCATGTGAAGGATAATGCTACTGCTCTCTGGAGAAGATATGAACTCAGCACTACAAAGTTGTCTCAGGAACTGACTGAGCAATTGCGTCTTGTACTGGAGCCCACAGTGGCCAGCAAACTCCAAGGGTATTATAAAACTGGAAAAAGGATACATATGAAAAAGGTAGCTGACGTGTTCTGATTAATATGTATGAACCTTATAATAGTATGCATCTGTTCATGAAATGTTAGTGCTTACTCTATTTACCTTTTAAAAAATCCCAGGTAATACAATTCATAGCAAGTTTTTATCGAATGGATAAAATATGGCTTAGGCGGACCAGACCCAACAAACGTGATTACCAAGTTGTAATTGCTGTTGATGATTCACATAGCATGTCGGAGAGTTGCTGTGGTGATGTTGCTGTGGAAGCTTTGGTTACAGTATGCCGTGCTGTTTCTCAACTTGAAATGGGGAGCTTGGCCGTTGCAAGCTTTGGAACAAAAGGAAACATAAATTTGCTGCATGATTTTGATAGCCCATTCACTGCAGAGGCCGGGGTTAAGGTTAGCAGGATTTACACAAGTCTAGTTTTTTTCTTTATTGACATCAGTACTGTGCATTTGTTGAATATGTTGAAAGGGTCTGATTGTTCGTTTTTGACTGAGGAACAGATGGTCTCCAATTTGACGTTCAAGCAAGAGAATACTATTGCCGATGAACCAGTTGTTGATCTGTTGAAGTTTTTGACCAACACGCTAGATGCTGCTGTTGTAAAAGCACGACTTCCATCTGGCCATAACCCCCTACAGCAACTTGTTTTAATAATTGCAGATGGTCGTTTTCATGAAAAGGTACGTGATTAACAATCTGGCTGCCTCATTATATATTCATAACTATTGCCCTCTTTGATTCAATTGTATCTTGTTCAGGATAACTTAAAGCGGTGTGTTAGAGAAGCATTAGCCAGTAACCGGATGGTTGCGTTCTTGCTTCTTGATAACTCTCAGGAGTCAATAATGGATCTTATGGTATTTATCCGCTTCCACAAGTGACTTTTATGATTTGCAAATTTTCTCTTCCCTAACCTTGACTTTCTCTACTCCAGGAAGCATCCTTTGAGGGCGGAAAGATGAAATTTTCCAAGTACATGGACTCCTTTCCCTTTCCCTATTATATCGTTCTGAGGAACATTGAAGCACTGCCTAGGACTCTTGCAAACCTACTGAGACAGGTAAGCTTGAGTTCTTTTCCCTTTATCCGAGTCAGAAAAAAAAAGTGGAAAATAAATATTATTACTAAAATAATGTTATATTTTGTTGTGTTTATTTCAGTGGTTGGAGCTTATGCAACATTCAAATTACTGACTGGTTAAAGACTCATTGAAGACATGCAAAGTCCATTTTTTATTTCAAGAATGCAGATACAACATGCTTTGTATTGAAGAGGGATTAGAAAAAGTCATTGGGTTACTTGGGTCTGAATTTTGTACAATGGAAATTACACGAAATTGTATAGTATTAACAATAACAATTATAGCTACTCCAACAAAAAAAAATTACAGCTGTCCAATCCAATGTAAAGATCTACTTCTTTGATTAATAAGAATGTTATGTCTGCTGCATTTGATGAATCTTACTAGCAAATGATTTTGAACATGTTTTTGTACTTTAATTTATATCTTTGTGGCTAACACGGCCGCTTGGGTAAGATTAAGCTTTAGAATTGAAGCTTTTAAAGATGATCAGAGATTTAAAATATTATTATTAGAATTTGAGCACAAGCACAGTCACATTTCAATTGTGCGAGTGAGGTCCAACATGATGAAAACAACACAACATAGCAGTAAAAACCGAAGGGTTGCTGTTCCTTTGCTTTACAGAAGTTTACTAGAACAAAAATAACAATGGTTTGAATCCCTACGGAAAGTACTTTATGAAACTGTTCTAGACTTTGATGGCTTATTTTTAAATGTTTAACTGTTCCTTTGCTCACATGCACCTCAAAATGCTAAAAAGCTGTCGTCTGGAGTTATGCTATGTTCGCTGGGATCGGGAGTTACAAACTGATGACTAGATTGGAAATCAAATCCTGCTTTTCCCCTGCAAAATACACTCCCGCTCTGCAGGCAGGACGATTTTGCCCCTACACATGTTAAATCACGCACGTGTAAAAGTGTGCGTTAGTTAACATGCGCTGCGTGACTTAAGTCACGCATGTGTTAAACATTGCGCGACTTAAGCTAGACACTGCGCAAGTTAACTCACATGCACTTTTAAACGTGCGTGAGTTAACATGCGCACAGAGGAAATTTTGTTTTTTGTTTTGGTTTGGCATTTTTGCTAGCATGTATGCAATGTTTGCTCACTTTGATCCCTTCTAGACACACCTTGTGCTTAGAAGCGGATTTTTAAATCTATTTTGTTTTTGGCCTCTTAATGTAATTTTGATCCCTCTATTTACATATTCTTTAAATTATAATCCTTATATTTCTAAACCGGCTTTTTGATCCCTATGTTAATAGTCAAGATTTTTATTTTTCGTTATATTTTATTTTTCGACAAAATAAAGGACCAACTCATAAACAAATTACGAAAAAATAAAGGACCAAGATAAGGGAAAATATCATAAAAATGCTAAAAAAGCGCAAATGTAATATACATCTAAATTCGACAAAATATCATAAACAAAACTACACAAGTCATAAATGTCTAAACTCTAAACCCTACTGCTGTGGACTTCTGCTCCGTCGTCGTGGAACCTGCATCTGCTCCAGCATGCTCCACTCAGACTGTATACCCTACATCATACGAAGTACCTCTGGATTACCAAACACATCAGGATGCCCCCATAACACTATCCACTCTGGCTCTGATGTTGGCGATGATCTGGTATGGGTCGGGAGGATGTTTGGCCCATTGTTGGTCAACAATAACCTCCTTGTAAAGAGGGACACGACGAGGAGGTGCCTGAGCTGCGTAGTCAGGAATGGCCGCAGCGGGTTCACAATAGGATGTGACACTCTAGAATCATCTCATGTACCCCTACTATGAGCCCACGGTCCGTCCTCTGGCACCGGATCACCCCTCTGCTGCTGGCTGAGGACATGTAGAGCAAACTCCATGAAAGCCTGGGCCACGTCATCTACCGTAGTAAGCTCAACATCTGTAGGAGACCTGGGTCGTGTCTGGACATACCCGTACTGCCTAACATGCGCACAGAGGAAATTTTGTTTTTTGTTTTGGTTTGGCATTTTTGCTAGCATGTATGCAATGTTTGCTCACTTTGATCCCTTCTAGACACACCTTGTGCTTAGAAGCGGATTTTTAAATCTATTTTGTTTTTGGCCTCTTAATGTAATTTTGATCCCTCTATTTACATATTCTTTAAATTATAATCCTTATATTTCTAAACCGGCTTTTTGATCCCTATGTTAATAGTCAAGATTTTTATTTTTCGTTATATTTTATTTTTCGACAAAATAAAGGACCAACTCATAAACAAATTACGAAAAAATAAAGGACCAAGATAAGGGAAAATATCATAAAAATGCTAAAAAAGCGCAAATGTAATATACATCTAAATTCGACAAAATATCATAAACAAAACTACACAAGTCATAAATGTCTAAACTCTAAACCCTACTGCTGTGGACTTCTGCTCCGTCGTCGTGGAACCTGCATCTGCTCCAGCATGCTCCACTCAGACTGTATACCCTACATCATACGAAGTACCTCTGGATTACCAAACACATCAGGATGCCCCCATAACACTATCCACTCTGGCTCTGATGTTGGCGATGATCTGGTATGGGTCGGGAGGATGTTTGGCCCATTGTTGGTCAACAATAACCTCCTTGTAAAGAGGGACACGACGAGGAGGTGCCTGAGCTGCGTAGTCAGGAATGGCCGCAGCGGGTTCACAATAGGATGTGACACTCTATAGAATCATCTCATGTACCCCTACTATGAGCCCACGGTCCGTCCTCTGGCACCGGATCACCCCTCTGCTGCTGGCTGAGGACATGTAGAGCAAACTCCATGAAAGCCTGGGCCACGTCATCTACCGTAGTAAGCTCAACATCTGTAGGAGACCTGGGTCGTGTCTGGACATACCCGTACTGCCTAAGAACCCGCTCAAACATGTGACGGAACATCCTGTCTCTATCGGTCGTGATCCATCCGAAGTACCAGCATATGTCATGAAAGGGCGTGATGTGCCGTCTCTCGTACGGCCTCCAGATGACATGAGAGTGATTCATTGCATCAATGGCATCTCTGTAGTGTCCAGGGTCCGTAAAGCCCCTAGGAGGACTCCACTGGCTCACAAGCGGGGCTACTGCCGGGTCGTACACATCACTACGAACCCTTGAAATGAGGTTCGTGAAGTGCGTCAAAGTCCATCCCTGCAAACACAAAGAACCAAATATATATCAACACAAGTATTATACAAACAAGGTAAAAAAGAAGAAAAACAAGTTAAACAACGCACAAATTTACGATCCAATAAGTTAAAAAGAAGAAAAACAAATCTTACCACAAGCAGGGTCATGTAACCACCACAGGTGGCCGCTGATGAATCGGAGGTCAGAGAGAGCTGCTCGTACAAGAATGCTAGCCCCATCCCACCCCATGACCAGTCGTCCTGATCTTGCAGCGCAAGCAGCCAAATCAGATTAATGTTTTTGTTGTTCTTGCCGGAGAAAATGGTCCATCCAAGCAAGAGCGACATAAACGCCTTAACGCAGGACATGTAACCACCACAGGTGGCCGCTGATGAATCAGAGGTCAGAGAGAGCTGCTCGTACAGGAATGCTAGCCCCATCCCACCCCATGACCAGTCGTCCTGATCTTGCAGCAAAAGCAGCCACATCAGATTAATGTTTTTGTTGTTCTTGCCGGAGAAAATGGTTCATCCAAGCAAGAGCGACATAAACGCCTTAACGCAGGACAATCTAACTTGAACTCGCTCGATATCCTCCTCCTCTGTGTCAATCTCAACCGACTGATTACACCTATTCAGGAGCTCCTCGTAGCGCCTCTTGAGTACACCAAAACTGATATACGGACCACCCTGCTTGTTCAGCTCCCTAGCGGCATCCTCCTCGGGAATAAGCAGGTCCACCTGCATCATCTCCATCGCCTCGGTACGGGTGAGCTCTCTATCAGAAAAGAGCTTCCCAGTGATGGGGATACCTAGGAGACACGCAACATCATCCAGTGAGATGGTTATCTCCCCAACGGGTAGATGGAAGCTGCTGGTCTCCTCATGCCATCTCTCTGACAGAGCACAAACGAGCCCGTGAGAGATGCTCTCGTACCCACTATGCAGGAAGGGAGTTAGACCGGACGCATTCAGTACATCCCAAACCCAATTATTTTGTGCTCCCGGCTGAGGCACCATCAAGTTTTTCATGCTCAGCTTCTTCCCGTGGGAGATACCTCTCACCCTATGCTTTCTCCGAAACTGAAATACAAAAACAAAAAACAACAAACAACACCGTTAAATAAATAAGTTGTAAAATTACCATTAAAATAGTATAAAAGGAAGTAAAATAAACATTAAAATATACTTACATCAGCATCGACCCATATCCTGCATGCCACATGTCCACCAAAGCGAGGTAAAATCGAGAGGTTAGAAGGCCCCCCTGCATAGCCGTCCGGTTTGGCCTCGTACACCACCCTCGGCATCCCTTGAAAACGAACCCCAACATCATCATCCTGCTAAGGCTGAGCCTGAGCCTGAGGCTGCGCAATATCTTCCTGCTGCTCAGGCTCCTCAATATGAGGCTGCTCCTCCTGCTCAACAACAGGCTGCATATGATGATGTTGCTGATGTTTATACGCCTCAAACTGATACTGGTGAGGTTGAGGCTCCTCAGATGATACTGGTGAGGTTGAGGCTCCTCAAACTGATATTGTGTTGGGTCCATCGCCTGGGATGGGCCAGTCTGTGATGAAGAGGGCCCAGGCCCAGCATCATCATCACTGCCTAGTCTCGTTCCCTCCACTCTCCCTCGACCTCGGCCATGTAAAGGAGAGACTACTATTTGTTTCTCCCTCCGTGCACTACTAGTATAAGTAGGCCTCCCTAGCCTAAGTCTGTCAGTCCTCTCCCTCTGAGACATATCTGCACAACACAACATTTTAAAAAGCACAAAATCATTGACACATTTTCACACGGACATTGTGTCATTTCTAACAATTAAAGAACAACACGAAAGTTTCGACAGTGTCATTTCAATCCATAATTTACCAAATTGTTGTCAAACATACTATATTCTAACTAATTTCATCATTAACAATCCAAAAAACACACAAATTTTTCATTGATACATTTTATCAAACACCTAGAGTGCAATTTTCAATCAACATAAAATCTAACAATTTCTAAACCTTAAACTACCACAATGCACTATAAACAACATCTAAACAACAATTTCTAAGTTAAATAATCACTAATAATCATAAAAACTAACATGCAAGACAAATTTTAAAAAACCTAAAAAAGTCAATTTTCTTCAAAAATTCGTAAGTGGGTGAAATTGACTTGGAATGGCGCAAGAATGGTGAAAATCTCACTTGGGAGGGAGGGGGGGATTTCGGGTTTTGGAAGTTTAGAAAATGAGGGGTTTCTGTCTCTGTGTTGCTGTTATACGACTTAAGTCACGCTGCGCAACTTAACATGCGCAGCGCAACTTAAGTTGCGCATAACACATAACGTGCGCAAGTTAAGTCACACAGCGTGACTTAACTTGCGCAAGGGCATTTTCGTCATTTTGGCTGAGCAGGAGTGTATGTTGCTGGGTGAAGAGTGGCATTCTTGAAAATGAGGATGCACGAGCAGAGCACATAAATATGGTCTGAACTATTTCTCTAGACAAGTTTAACACAGATTCAACAATAGTATGTTAATTTTTTCCACAATCAACTCACTCATAATTCAACATCAAAAGTTAAAGCTAGGGTTCAAGTCTTGACAAGGAGAACACTAACATAATAGTTAACATACTAACATTTTCCATTATAAAAAAAATTATTCATATTCGACACCAATAAACTATAATCTAAAATTCACCAACACATAGATTTTCAACAATTTAACATGGCAAAAATTGACAACACAATATACATTAAATCTCTACTAACACCTTGTGCAGTTGCAGTTCGAACTAAATCAAAGATATAATACTCCATCTTCAGATATAACATGCAATGATATTCGACCATCTTCCTTGTCAGATCGACAACAATCTTTTTCTCTTTCACAGTTAATCTACTAGCAAGATGATGGCTTTCTAACTTTGGCTCCATCAGATGGTTGTCTAACTTTTGCTCCATTGGATGGTTGTGCTCTCATTAATAGTATCCTATGGCCATCCATTGAATTTTGACAAAAATGCCCGCAGTCTAAATAGGCATTCACGTTGTCTTGACTCATGTCTTCTCAGTTCAATTTCTTCTTGATTACTTTGTACACAACACTCCTTTCACAACCCAACACTAACATCGACAACCTTCTTTCACCACAATGATGAGATTTCTCTATAATTAAGGTAAATTCAGCCTTTGTTGCTTGTTAATGAACCCAATTAGTTAAATCATCACTAATTTTTCATTTATGTTATATATATGTGAAAAAAAGTAATGCGCCATATCTACTTCATTATCGCCAAGTTTTGATACATCAAGATCAACAATGTTATCTTTAGAATCGACATTTGGTTTCAAAACAATAAAAGCTTACACAATGTTTGGTTTTAATCTCACGTAAGCTTCAACAATAGATTGTTTTAATTCATTGTTAGACTCAACAATATTTAGTTGACTCAACATAATTATCAATCGGATGTTCAACATAACTATAAATAAATAACAAAACATAAAAAAATCTAAATTATAAAATAATAATATCTTACAATACAACACAACTGAAGGAATAAAAAACAACCAGAGTTAACTGGATCAAGAGTTAGAACATGATCCCATGATCAGTTGTAACTCCCGATATGTTCGTCACACCAGGTTCCAAACAAATCCATCAAAAGACAACAATGTAAACAGGTTAAAAGAAGCAATGCATATTTTTTAACGTCAAATGAGTGTAAAAACACTTTAGCAACTATTGTTTGATGATTTGAGACACACTTTTTGCAATTTTAACTCTTGGATGAATTGATAGAATAGGTAAATAGGGTGTGATAAAGAAGTGTAATACAAGTGAGTTGAACTCTTGGATGACCGATCGATTTGTAAGTCCCGATCATGAGCAAACCGACCCTAACTCCCAATTCCATGCAAACTGAAATTAAGACCCGATATTTTAGCAATTCGAGGTGCCTAAGAGCATTTGAAGTTGTTTTTTTTTAAACGGCAAATATTATTCAACGACGAGAAGGTGTAAGTTACACCCACAACTCATGGAAAAAACAACAGCAAATACAAAAGGGGCCATATATAAGCGGCACACCTAAACCCCAACAACTCAGTCAAGATGCTAGGGTATACCACAAACAACAACAACAACATGCCCCTGCATCACCACTGAGCTAACCACCCAGCTAAACCAAAACAAACACCTGCCTAAGAGGACAGAAACCCCAAACCCAAGGCTGTCTACACTACCTCACCACCCCAACAGCTGCAGCAGCCAAACTGCTATAGACAGCTGCACAACAGCTCCCACCCTAACAGACCAAACTGCACCTGCAACTGAAACAGCAGCCATTCCAAACCGGCCTACCGACCCACAACATAACAGCCCAAAAAACCAGCAGATGAAAACAAAACCAGCAATAGGCTGAAAACGGACAATCAGCAGAACCTGCTAAAAACACCAGGGACCAAACTGACCACCCCTCTCCAGCACAATGAACACCAGAAAACACCTTACACCAGCCGCAATAAACATTCCTTTGGATTCCAACACCATTCGTAGTACAAACATGACGACATGAGAATACGATCCAAAGATCAACGCCACGATAACACTTTTATCTCATCCACTATCTCGGCCACCTCCGTAATATGATTATTAAAAACTCTATTATTTCTCGCTTTCCATATCACCCAAATCGTAGCATGCCAAATAAGCCTTAATCCGTTACTCTTATTCCTTTCCCCTCCGCACCAACACTCCCAAAGTATGAATAAGTTAGGGGGAATTAACAACGTCCTCTCCCACCACCCCATAACACCCTACCACACTCTACCGGCAACCTCACAATGAAGAAAAAGATGGATTGAAGATTCGTCCCTCCTTTCACATAAAGCGCAACACGTAGGGGCATCCATCGGAAGGACATTTCTCACCAAAAGATTCAACCTCGTTGGAATTCGGTTATGCAAAAGCTTCCAAGAAAACGCCACAACCGTGGAAGGTGCCGAGCTCTTCCATAACTTACTAAAAACACCTTTTTCCTCCAAACTCCAGAAATCTTCTGTTGACAAAATACCTTCAAGTTTACCGTAAGTTGACTTAACCGAGAAAATCCCCGACTCCTCCAAACTCCACTTCCACCGATCTACCTCACGGGACCAAAGCAACCCCTCTAAATCAACCAATAAACTAGCAAAAAGTTGCTCCTCCCAATCAAAAAACTCCCTTCGCCACTCAAAGTTCCACACCGGTAAGGCCCCATCCTCCTCCCCTAACTCTCCCACCATTGATTCTTTTTGATTAGAAATCGAAAACAACCTAGGATACTTACACTTAAACGATTGGTCTCCTCGCCACTTTGTATTCCAAAAACTAGTGTTCATTCCATTCCCGATGATTCTAACCATCTCCTCGTTAAACTAACTATGAGTCCCGCCACTATCTAAATTGACATCATCCTTCCACCAAAGCGACGCAATCCTCCAATTAACCGCCATCCCTCCGTCCAACAAATTCAAAGCATCTGGGCCATATTTCTCCGATACAACATCCTTCCACAAGGCAACTTCACCATCCAACAACCTCCACTTCCGTTTCGCCAAAAGACTCACATTAAGAATTTTAACATCCCGCACACCTAAACCGCCGTTACCCTTTTGTTGACAAACCGACTTCCACCGTACCCAACTAATCTTCCTACCACCTCCCACTCCTCCCCAAAGAAATTCTCTTTGAATTCTCACGATCCTCCTCCGCACTTTCGAAGGCATCTTCATAAAGGACAAATAAAAAATAGGAATAACATTTAACACCGTATTTAGAAGAATAAGTAGTAATTTTCTGATTTTACTTGGTAGCATGATGTCCAAAACTTCATTTGAGAATATTTTGTTTGGGATATGAGACTAGCTGAATTTCTAGTTTAGGTATCTTTAGTTTCTTTATGGGTTCTGATTATTAGTTTCTCTATGCTCTTGTTTCTCCACTTTTAATTAATATAGTTTTTTTTTTTATGAAATTAATTAATATAGTTTTGGTGTGATGCATTTGATTATTAGGTTCTCATACGAAAGCAAATAGGTTAAATGCTTAATTGGTCCATTAACTTGATTTTAAGTATCGGTTTGGTCCCATAAGTAATAAAAAGTCCGTTTAGATCCTTAACTTTATTTAAAATATCAGTTTGGTCCTTTCTGTTAATTTAATTCTAAAAAACGTTAAGTTTATGGACCAAACTAATACTAATTAAATAAGTTAAGGGACCAAACTAATACTAATTAAATAAGTTAAAGTTAGAATCCATGAGTTGTTTGGGAAATGACATTGATTCATAGCAATTATTAGAGATTACCTTCTGGATACAAGTCTCAAATTCAAAGCTAGAACCCATGAGTTGTTTGGGAAATGACATTGATTCATAGCAATTATTAGAGTTTAGTTCTATAATTGACGCAATGGACGTGTTATATATATATATATATATATATATATATATATATATATATATATATATATATATATATATATATATATATATATATATATATATATATATATCACTTATTCAATAAATCTAAAAAATGTATTTTTACTTATAATAGTGATCATATAGTGTAGTTGTCATGTACATTTATGTATTGCATTTAAGGTTCTGTTCACCGAGACTAGCGGAAGGAAGGCATTTTACGTCAAAAATCATTGCCCACGAGAGAATAGATCAATTTTTATTTAATTTTTTTTTAACCAATACAATGTGGTATTTCAATCAATAATATTTGGAAACTAGCTGATAATAAGATTGTCTTAACTAAGTTATGAACAACCTCATTTGCTTGTCTCTGCACAAACTCAACACACGCGTTTTCGTAAAATTGCATAAAGAGAGATTTACAATCATCAATTATGTACCCAAATTTTGTAGCATCACAATTTCGAAAATTGAAGCTATCAAACACTCTCTCCGCATCAACTCACATGACCCAAATTTAGCACATGAACTCAGTCTAACACATATGATAAACCTATAGTTTCTCCAACATGAACCTCACATATAGACTGAAACATTATGTTCTAGCCAGAACAAAAGTATCATTCTCATCTCTGATACACATACCTATTGCGACCATCTTATAATCCTCAGAAAAGGTTGCATCAATGTTGCATTTAAACCGTTCTGCATATGGCTTCTCCCATTTCACATTACTTGATGGTTGTTTGTGATTAACCACAACTCCATGTATGGCCTTCGCTGTCTTCCAATCCTCTAACAAAGTTTTTGCGCGATCAAAAATAAATCCCTGCGCATCAGTCACCTCACTCCATATTTGGTTGTTTCTTTGCTTCCAAATAATACAACAAAACAAAGCAGCATCTTCACTTGGCGGAACCTGAAGAGTTTGAAATATAATATTACTTGTAGCATGGTTTTGATTGAATAAATTACAAACCATAGGAAAGGCATTCCACATGCTCCAGATATTTTTGCTGCTTGGGCAATGAAATAAGAGATGCATATCTGTCTTCTTCATTCATGTTGTGTTATAAATCTTGTTTGTTGGGAAGAGGCTGCTGCACTTGAAACCTGAAATGTTTAATAATTATGCATGTAAAACTCAAAGCGTATGGGGTTGCCACACTAACCTTTAGGTTCGATTCTCCCCCACCAATAACTGTGTATTAGATGCAATAAGGAATGACTGACGAATCCCCTTCAGGATACTATGAGTTCCTTGACGTGTATTGCACAACCACACCAAGCGTATCTCCTAACAGTATTTTACAGATTTATGGTTCCAGCAATTCACTCATGCATTAGAGAATTGATGAATGATTTAGAGTAAGAGAATGATGAACAATTATGTTGTTAATGTAACAAAATTCTGTCCAAAGTTGTGTGTTGCAATATATCGAACTAATGCCCAAATATCAAGTATTTATAGTGCATTATATGACCCTTCACATGAAAGAAGACACCCCTTTGACTTGAATCAATGTTATGGTTCATTAAATACCCTTTTGCCAAAGGTTATGACCATACACACTTGAATCAATGTCAAGGTTCATTAAGCACCTTTTTACCAAAGGTTATAATGTATATGAAAGGTTCTCATGAAGAGTTACAACTTTTGATCTAAAGTGATTCCATGATTTTGGAAATCACCAACATGTTGCACAAATCACAAATAGTCGTGCAATTCACTCACTCCTTTATCTTGCTGTCTAGTGTGCGTAGGAAGACAATTCCTGCAAATTCGCCAAATAAGATTTTTGATTTTTAGTGGCACATTAAGCTTCCAAATCAAGTCCCATGCGCCTTGCACTTTGAAGTGGCATGTGTCCAGAAGTTCAGTCATACACAAGTGATAAGCACTATGAACTGAGTATTCACCATTATTTTCCTTCTTCCAAATGAGCTGATCTTCACACACTGAAGGAAACAAGGGTGTGTTAACAATATGTTCCACTATTTGTTGGTTAAAAACCGAGTTCATAAAGGGAACATTCCAAGCCTTATGATCCATCATAATGCAGTCTGAATCTGATACTAACAAGTTAGCGACCGTAGAGGCAACATCATCAAGAGGAAAAAGAGTGACATTTTCCTTCATCCAATAATTATTCCAAATTGGGATATACGTACTATCCCCATTTTTCCACCTACTACCTACTTTGAGAATAAACTTGCATAGGCTTCTCTAAACATAACTGGGATTGTGGCCTAGCTATGATTTATGGAAGTTACAACGCGGGAAGTATCTTGCTTTATAAATTATAGCAATGAAGGTATTAGGGTTCGTCAAAATTCTTCACCCTTGTTCGTCAAATTTTTCCACCCTTATTTAACTTACTTATAGCTAAAATTGATTTTACATTATTAATACTATCGTTTAGACGGGTTCGGTCGGTCCCATCTTTTTATTGTGCTAATGCATATAAATTATGAAGAATAACTTTTATGAAATTTTGATTAAAATTATAAGTATAGAAAATATATATTTGTCACTTTCATATTGCAATAAATTATATTTATCATTTTCAATTTTTTTTTGACAAGATAACAAGTATAATATGTTTCAAAAAAAATTACAAATTTAATTAATATAAATTCTTATATTTTATAATGACACCAACAAAATAACATTCTTATAGTCGAATTAACTTAAAAATATAATTAAAAGAAGAAAATGCGAGTCCAAAACGGTCTATTTTATATATAGTTTATATATAATTTATTAAGTATAATTTTTCTCTACTACCACAAATCCAAAGACACTATCTTCTTTTATCTTTTTGCTCACAAGACACTATCATATGAAGCAATACTAACTTCAATGCCTATCAATTTGCACTAAAAATAATAATACGCATTATATAGGTCTCATAAACTGTAAAAGTTATGGTGCATAAGCCATTTTCTTATGCATCGTGCATAAACACTTCACAACCATTAGATCTAGTGTACACGTGTAATAATTCTAGGTTTCTCTCTAAGTTAAACTTAGAGAGAGAAGTTCTCTCTTCTCTCTTCAAACAAACAGCTCGACGGTGATGATGACGGTGATGATGATGAACGACGATGTTGATGATGAGATTGAAGATTCTGGAAACCATTTCCACAGCAAAATGGTTTTGGCATTCCGGTACGGTGATGATGACGATGATGATGATGAACGACGATGTTGATGATGAGATTGAAGATTATGGAAACCATTTCACAGCAAAATGGGTTTGGAGTACAACTCACAGAAACCATTTCCACAACAAAATGGTTTGGGCATTCCGGTACGGTGATGATGATGAACGACGGTGTTGATGATGAGATTGAAGATTCCAGTGGTGATGATGATGAACGACGGTGATGATTCAGTTTGTTTCCGAATTTTGTTTGTTTTGTTTTGTTTGGTTTCCGGAGGTGTAGGAAACAGTTATGTTAGGATTTATGCACGCTCCCCTCATAAACCGGCAATAATACTCCAAAGAACACTGATTTGTTATAATTTACTATAATTAAGCCGGCACACTGATCTGTTAGAATTATGTGGGCCTGAGGAGAAGGTTCTTTTTGATAATACTACATAAGAAATTGATGTTGCCGTTTTCAAATTGTTTGCTCTAATTAAAATTTGTAAAAACAAACTTTATAATACTATTAAATTTAGACTTTATTATACTTTTCCAGCGATTCTAGTAACCTGATTTATTTTAAAGATAGAGATGAATCCACTATCATTTTACTATCAATTGTCTTTTACATAGATTTTTAAAGTCACACTTTACTAAAATGTTTGAAGTTCGAGGATTGATTTAAGATTTAAAATAAAAAAAATAAATGTGAGGTTAAGGTTGCAAGAGAATAAAATTTGAAAATTTAAATCTGAATTTTAAGTGAAATAATGTTATCAACAATTTAGTAAATTCATTGTCAATGTGTGTCGGAGGAGGATGTGGTTTAGTGGAGACTACAAAACATCTTTTCCTAAGCTGCAATATCTTTACATGTGTTGTCATTGGTTTTACGGTGGTTATGCATTTTCTTTGTTGCACCAGCTTCAGTTCGAGATCATTTTCTTCAGTTTGGTCATTTGGCGAGGTTTTCGAGACATTTACGTTTATTCTTCTGAATAATCTAGTTAGCTTGTGTCTGGGTTATTTGGAAGGAGCGGAATAACCGGGCATTCAATCAAAAAGCACTAGACTCTAAGACAATTTCAAACAAGGTTAATTTGCTCTCGTTTGCGTGGATAAAATGCTAACTTGTCTTCTTTTATTTATGCCTACCTTGATTGGTGGCGCCACCCTTTACCATGTATGAGTGTTTTGATGTAACTTTCATATTTCATCATTTTCTTGTTTGCTTTTCATCGTGCTCTATTTTAAAGCACAATTGACTTGACTCTGTAATTCTTTTAGAGTGGTTCTCTTTTGCACACCTCGTGCGAGATGAATCACTCTTGTGGTTATTATTATATTTCATTTTGACTTATTAAAAAAAACAATTTAGTAAATTCAAATTGTTGCGTTTTCTAATAGATTATTAGAATTTGAAAGTTAATTCAAATCAAAGCACAATTTTTTTCAGCGGATGATTTGCAGATGATGAACCAACTACAGTACGATAAATCTACATATACATAACAAAGTAAACAAAAACAATAACCAAAATATTTGTCGACAAAAAACTATACAAACAGTGAGATGAAAAGACAAAATGATAAGAAAATAAAAACCATAGCAAAAGAAAAAGAGCGAAAAAAATAAAAGAAATCCAAAGAATCAATCCAGTGATCTACCCATAGAGCGGGTATTACGAACTTGGAAGGCTTTTCTCTCTTTTCCTCATCGATATAAACTTAAGACCCACTGTCTCTGACATCATTGCCTGATGAAGAGTCTTGTATTAAATTGTTTTGTGTTCCTTACAAGGAAGATCCTTTCGACTATCTCTATATATATCAAGCCAATATGGAATGCTATTTTCATGATTCCAATGACTAATCATGTCAATGGTTGGAATACTCACCTTGTTTCTAATGTGAGGATATTATGTGACTTGGAATCAATTCTAACTAGAGGTCACTTTATTAGTCTTTTTTAATTAATGGACGATTGTATTTATAGCTGGTGAAATTGATATGCTTTTAATTCTCAAATTCTTTGATTCAATAACCACTCACAAGTATATACCACAATGAAAGATCATCTAAATCAAATTCAATTCTCATTATATAAGACATCATTGTTTGAAGACGGTATATAATACCTTCATTAACCAATGTTATATAACATTAGTATTCCAGTGATGTCCTGAAATTTGTAACGTACATCGTAGACAATTAATGACTTTGGAAAAGTCGTACGGCACCAAGATGAAGATCTTAACTTATAATTCAAACTCATCATGGCGTCACTTCAAAGATCAACAATACACAAATCAAGAAGAATGTTGATCTATCGGTTCACTCTTTGTTTTTCAGTCAAATTCATTACCTGAACATCTTCAACCTGTCGGTTACGTAAAAGCACACATATAACATACCTCAAACTAGAGGAACCAAAGTTACGGTTAAACTTTCAATTTATTATTATAATTTCTATCATATTTCTATAATAATAATATAAAAATGCTAAAGTCACGTAGAGAAGATACCACGTACAGACAAATACAACTTGAAGACTTGTCCATAAAAAATAGACGAAAGATAGACTTTCCATACACTTTCCATTCAACTTGCTTTCAACTTTTTTTGGTTAATTATCAACTTGTTCATCAGTTCATGCATGAGGAGCTAGTGATATAGTCAACTTGTTCATGTATGATAAGGTCGTACGAATTATTACAGTCAACTAAAGATTATATGATAGATCGTTGCTAAATAACCCGACGGATTCAAAGCACGAAATTGCATGACATGTTCAATCAGAGGCTATATACTTTATTAATGGCTTCCTTGTAGCTTATGTTATGATGTATATGCTTTTGATTGATTTTGTATGTAGTATATATTAAAAAAATACTGTCAGTTAACATATTAATCCACCCATTCCAGTTACAAGACATGAAAAAATGACTTGGATAAAGACCACCGCATAACAAAGTGTTTTGTTGTGATTTCTCATGAGAAAAATATAGAAAGTGCAACATTTATCATTTTGGATCAAATCAAAGTTAAAAGAAAAAGTTAAATGACAACTATAGAGCCATTCGTGCATATTCGACGACAAAAATTGTCGTGCTCTTGATCATTTTCCTATATGATATTATACTTTTTCTTCTCACTAGGAATCAGATGTGATAATGTCAGTTTCATAACGAGGGATCTTAATTAAGCTAAGGTAGAAAAAAATAAAATATTTATTACCTTTCATCAACCAAACTAACAAATTCATAAAAAAAATCAAGTAATTAATTCAAGTGATTAATAGATTTCATTAAAAGACGAATTGTTCAGCAGAATCTATGTTTAATTTTTAGATGGAATGATTCTTTATCAAACTTTATTTACCTCTCCGATCGAACTTAAGGTTACTTGCTTAGGCTTTTGCTTTAAGATTAAAGGGTTAACACATAAAAAAAAAAAAACATAAAATAGAGGAGCGGGGCTAGGTTCCTCTTCCATTAAATGTTCATCCGAGGGAGTAAAGTGTATATCTAAACCTTTCATTTATTTTTAATGTATTAAAAGTGCAGGTGGTAATAAATAATGTGTGGCTTGGATTCTACTCATTCCGTCTCAAAATAATTATCTTATTAACATTTTTTCTCTATCTCAAAATAATTGTCATTTTAAAATATAAATACAACATTTTTTTTTTATTATTATACCTTTATTTATTAAATTTCATCCAAGTTGATTAATTTACTAACTACAATTAATAAGTGTAATAAATAATATTAATTTTACCATTAAAATCAACACGACTAATTATTTCCTTGACAATTATTCACAAACTTTAAACGACTATTATTTATAAACGGAAGCGAATATTGTGAAACCACAAGGACACAACACAATTATTAATTGTAATTGCTAATACAATCATTCTTCTATCCTAATTCTATCATTTTGCAGTATGCAGGTCTGTCCATCCCATAGTGGGGCAGAGGATAATTAGATTATAGTATCTTGTTTGGAAAATGTTCCTTTTGATAATGATAAAAGATAATTTAAAATATTTTTTTTATTAAATAGAAGATAATAATAATAAGATGATTAAAGTATGGCTGTTCTAATATGGAGGCTCTAATTAAAATGTGGACTTCTATGGCTGCTCTAGATTATAGTCACATTGTTTTTGAATTAATTAATAGTTAAATAAAATTGTAAAAGAAGCAAATAGTTAAATAAAAGGTCATGCTACATACCAAATGTCCTAAAAAAACTTGTTAAAGAAGTCAAAAGTAATAGATTTGTATCGAAAATTATAAAGTTTTTTGATGACTTGTTTTTTAAAATTATAAAGTAGCTAAAATATACCTCTAAAAAATTTTAAAACACAAAAAATGCTGCATCATCACCGCAGCCTGGTCTGCCGCGACCTTGAGAGAGAGGACCGGTTGCATCAACATCGCAGCCTGGTCCGTCGAAGGTCCTTGTCTCTGGCTGAGAGAGCAATTTGGGAGGGGGGGGGGGGGGGGGAAGGGGGCCAAGCAGGGTGCCACTCAAAAGGGGGGATGGGGATGATTGGCTTGTGGTGAGTCCTAGGAGGAGGAAATCGTCGAGACAGGAGGTAAGAGGTCGGAACAGATTAAGGTCGTACCAGCGTTTCAGGGACTGGGATGAGGCGGGGCTTCGACAGTCTAGGATGGGTGATTCTCGGTGGGTCGTTAGTGGCAGCGACGGCGGAAGGTTTCCCGGTAGGCAGGCCGATCGTAACGATCGTCGATTTCCATCTTCAGCGGCGCGCGGTGCAGTCCGGAGCTATCCAGGTTCGGCGGCGCGAGGTTTTGGTAGGGAACAACATCGACGGCGGGAGGAGGCGCTGCTGCAGCGGCGAGGGTCGGGGGAGAAGCGGTTGTTGCGGCGTCCGTCTGCACCTCATCAGAACGATGATCTTCTGCCACGCGCAGTCGTCTCCCTCAGCAACGATGCTGCCATTGTTCCTCAGCGACGCAGGTTTGTTACGTTTTATTTTACGAACTTTCCTCCGTTAATTTCGAATTTTTATCTTCGCTGCTAGTTCATGCACTTACCATGAGTGGGAGATGCAGCTTGTCCTATGTTGGCATCAGTATGGTTCTATGGGGGTGGCTCTCTTGGGGTTGCTGGGGGTTGGGTGGGGGTTCGCAGCCTCTACCTTTCTGGCATGGCTTCGTGGGTTCTCTTTGCGTCCTTTTTCCTTGCAGGTGTTCGTTAGGTGTGTAGCATTTGTCGTTTGTTCCTTTCTTTTGTTTCTTCAAGTGTTTGTTTTCGTGGTGCCTTGGGGTTGGTTCTCTTACCCCGGTTGTGGGGCTAGAGTTTCCCCCATAGGGGTGTTTGTTAGGGGCATCTTTGAATATTTTTCGTGGTGTATATTGTACTTGTACTATTTTCTCATATATATATATATATATATATATATATATATATATTGCCATTAAAATATATAGAGATCTCCCGGAGAAAAAAGTATATATATAAAAGTTGAAGACCCGTGCATTGAGTGAAAAGTTAAAGGACTATTCAGTGTCAATTTGTCATGTAATGCCAAAATCTATAAACGCAATTTCCACGAACTCTCTTACTAATCTACCAACCAAACTTGTTTCTCTCTATATATAGATATGGAAATAATTAAGCTTCCACCATCGAAATTGTAGCTAGCATTCAATTTTTTTTTATCATCAAAAACCAAATCAACATCAAAATGAGCCTTACTCAAGGAAATCCTTCGAAACCTATATTTATGGAGTTCATTGAGCGTGTGGATAAGTGGTTTGATTACAAAGATGTTACAAAATGGCTAGAACATATGAAAACTAGCATAAATATAGCACTTTCCATAATCGCAACTGTTACATTTTCACTCGCCATGAATCCACCCGGTGGTGTTTGGCAAGGTAGTCTTGATTTTAGTAATCAAAATCAAACTGAAATGATCCAATGTTTAAATCGTACAATAATGGTAGGTAAAGTGTCCATGAATCGTAAAATATGCCTTGGAGAAGCTATCTTGGGTTCTTTTCAACATGAGAAATATGTACCATTTTTGGTATGCAATACAATCTGTTTCCTTTCGTCACTTAGTATTGTTCTCTTTCTTGTTAGTGGAATTCCTTTCGACAAACCTGGCCTAGTATGGATTTTATCAGGAGGCATGTCTATCACAATCACAAGCCTTGCTCTTACCTACTTGTTTGCTGCAAATATGGTCACACCAAACTCCATTTGGAATTCTCTTCCTGGGAATATTTTTGGTATTTCTCTTATTGTTTGGTCTGCCATAGCCCTAATTGGTCATGGTTATCTCATAGCTCGCTTAATTGTGAAGGGTGTGATGAAAATCTTTGCTAAATGATGAATCGTTTATTTGTAGCAATCACAATTAATAATTGTGATGTGTCCTTGTGGTTTCAGAATGTGCCACAATAATATGTTTTTAATATTCTCATTGTCTATCCGTACAAAAAAAGTTGTATCAATTATGTAACTGTATTCGTTCGCTGTAATTTGATTAATGCATTGGGTTGGAATACTTGTACTTCAGTTAATTCATTTTTGTTTATCATAAATAAATTTGTACTTGTACTTGTTATGACTTTGTTTGGGTTTAGCTGCTTTGACTGATCCTGTTGAATAAATGGCACACGATTAAAATTTAAAAGTGTTGTTTAAAGAAACCATAAAGAGTATTGTGTTTTGAAAATACAGATCAAGTATTTGTCATATATATATAAAACTAGATAGTTCTTTCTAGATTCTTCATGACATTTCCTACTACATGTGTAATATTAATTAAATCTAAAATATATTAAACTATTCTAGAGAAATCTAGACATGTACATCAATTCTTAGCCTTCTATAAGTTACTAATGCATTCTAGAGAATCCTATAAATATGCAGCACATTTTAACAAAGATTAAGCTTTAGAATTGAAGTTTTCAAAGATGATCAGGGATTAAAAATTTGTTAGAGTTTGAGGACAAGTACAGTTACGTTTCAATTGTGCTAATGAGATCCAACATGATGAAAACAAAACAACATAGCAGTAGAAATCGAAGGGTTTGTTGTTCCTTTGCTTTACAGAGGTTACTAGAAACAAAATTAACAACAATGGTTTGAATCCCTACAAAAAGTAGCTTATTTTTAAATGGTTTTATTGATCTTCTGGTATCATTTGGAAGAGCAATGGGTTATCTTTGTTTGTTGATATCAGACATGAGTTTCATCTCATCTCTTACCATTATCTTGTGGTTGATTGTGGGTGGTTGCTATATAACTTTGTATCACTAATTGGGAAACATTCAAATGAAATTTCCTTATAAGTTGATATTGCTCCTTGGAATATTAGAAACTGTTGGAATAATTGCTGAATTATCACACGTCTAATGTCATGTCGCTCTAGCCTCTAATCTATTGAGAAGATATTTTTTGCTTTGGTAAATTAGCGACTTTTGGTGATGTAAATTCTGATTTTACGATAATTGCTCTTTAAGTCCTTCCAATTACTCACATGCACTTCAAAATGTCATAAATGCTATCATTGGGAGTTATGCCCCATTGCTTGGGAGGGAGTTACGAACCGATCATTGGATTGGGAATTAAGATGTGGAAACATAATGTAGAAACATGGCATGAACTATTTATCTAGATAAACTCAACACAAAACAATTCAACATCACTAAATTTTTTCACAATTAACTCGCTCATAATTCAACAACAATACATCATTATTCAAGGGGGCTTGAATAACTCATCTAGTTTGAGTTAAGAGATTAAAACAGCGTAGAAGTTAAATGCCTAGGGTCCAAGTCTTGACAAGGATAATACCGACATAACAATTAACATGCTAAATTTGTCATAAAAAAAAACCATCATTCACAATTCAACACCAATAAACTATTACTCAAGATTCAACAATACACCAAAGATTAAGTTCAACAATTCAACATTGCAAAAATTGACATTACAATATAAAATACATCAAACCTCTACTAACTCTTTATGCACTTGCAGTTTGAACGAACACAGAAATATAACCCTCCATCTTTAGATATAACATGCAGAGATATAACTCAAAGATATACCACCATATTCCTTGTTAGGTTGACAACAATCATCTTCTCTTTCTGAGTTAATCTACCAGCAAGAGGGTGACCTTCTAACTTTGAATTCATCCATCAACAATACCCAGTGACCATTTATTAAATTTTGACAAATAACCACACAACCTAAATAGACATTCACATTTTCTTGGCTCTGTGTCTTCTCAGTTCATTTTCTTCTTGGTTCCTTTGTCACACCACCTCTTTCACAACCCAACACTAACATTGACGACCTTCTTTCACAACCATGATGTGATTTCTCTATAATTAAGGTAAATTCAACCTTTGTTGCTTGTTAACGAACCCAATTAATCCTATCATTTCTAACTTTCCATTTCTCTTATATATGTGAAAAAGTAATGCACTATATCTACTTCATTATCACCAAGTTTTAAAAATATGGATCAACAATGTTATCTTTAGAGTTGACATTTGATTTCAAATCAACGAAAACTACCACAATATTTGGTTTTAATTGGACAAAAACTTCAACTGTAGATAATCATTGTTTTAGGCCTAAATTAAGAAACTTAGCATACGCCGGCATTTGTTCCAAAGCTTCTAAAAATGGAATATCAATCTGTAACTTCTTGAAAAGCTCAAGAAACCTTGCGTATTTCCTTTCGTTGTCTTTCTTTGATGGAGCTTGTGGGTAAGGTAAATGTTGAGTCGACACCTTCTTCTCAACTTTCTTCTTTGTTTCCTTCTCATTCACCACATCTTTCCCTTCTTTCTCCATCTCATTCTTTTCAACTACTCCTTTTTTTTCATTTTTTTCATTTTCAACTAAGTCTCCTTTATTCTCTTCCTCTCCTTCTCTCTCAACACCTTCCTCCTCATCAACTTCCTCAAAATCAAACTCCTCTACAACCTTCCGCTCCACTTCCAAATCATCAACACCTATCCCTTGGCCAATCACTTTGCCACTTCTTGTTGATATGGCTTTGCAATGCTCTTGCCCTTTTGGGTTGGCTTGTGTGTTGGCGGTGAAGGCTCCCCCTTGTTGGTTAGCTTGAGCCATTTGTTGTGCCATTTGCCCCATTTGTGTTTTGAGGTTCTTGATAGAAGCCTCGTTGCTCTTTTGGTTAGCTAAGGACAATTGCATGAATTGGTTCAAGGTCTCGTCCGTGTTTGGAGGACGGTTTTGTTGTTGTTGAAGGTTTTGCGGTGGATATTGATAATAATTGTTGTAAGGTTGTTGGTAATAATTGGGTGGTTGAAAGTAGTGAGGTGGTGGTTGTCTCCATGGTTGGCCAAATGAATTTCCTCGTGGGAAGTTGTTGTTACCCGGATATCTCCCTTGATTAGAACTACCGGCTTGTTGCCCTTGTTGTTGATTTGGCCTTTGTTGGTTTCCCAAATAATTTACCTCTTCTAAAGATGGTGGTGGACAATAGCCGGTGGGATGATCACCGAAACACAACTCGCAAGCATTCACTTGTGAAGAACCCCCATCTTTTTGGAATTGCTCCATGATTTGTTTGGGTAAACTCTCCATTTTCTTTTGCATTGCGTCCATTTGTTGAGTGAGGAGTTTGTTTTGTGCTAACACCGCATCATTTGTCTCCAATTCAAGAATACCTGCTTTCCTTTGTGAAGGATTTCTATTATGAGAAGATTTGCGAGAGTTAAGCGTCATTTGATCAATGATCCTTACGGCCTCTTGTGGAGTTTTCAACATTAGAGAACCATTTGTCGATGCTTCTAACAAAATCTTGGATTCACTTTGAAGACCTTGGCGGAAAAGGTAGATTTGCATTTGACTATCATAACCATGCTTGGGACAATTCCTCAACAAAGATTTGTAACGCTCCCATGCATCACAAAGTGACTCACTAGCACCTTGACTGAACGTTGTAACTGCCGTTTTAGCTTCTAGGTGCCTATCCTCCGAAAAGAACCTCTCGGAAAAAGCTTTCTCCAATACTGGCCAATCGGTCATGGTTGATGTTGGTAGATCTAAGAACCATTCTTTAGCTTTCCCTATCAATGAAATAGGAAATAATCTTGTGAACACATTCTCTTCATCCACTTCACTAGCTCCAAGTGTACCGGCTAGACTATAGAAGGTGGTGAGATGCTTGTATGGATCTTCGTGATCTAACCCAGAAAATGGATGAGACGTCATAAGTTGAATCATTCCCGTCTTCATCTCAAATTGCCTAGCATTCGGCCTCCCAAGACGAGCGAGTCTTCTTGAACTAACCCAACATGGAAGCACATTTTCTTCTTCATTACCCTCAGGTGGTGGTAAGGCATTCATTGTGATGTCTTCTTGGCTTCTTGGAGGAGATGTTGGAGGAGATAACTCTGGAGATGATTGTGGAGATGCAGTTGTGGAAGGAGGAGAACCGGAAGTTCCTTCTTGCTGAGCCAGCCTAGCCAACCTCTTTTCTTTCTTTGTTTTGCTGTTGTTCCTACGAGCTGTTTTCTCTATTTCAGGATCAAACCGAAGTTGGTCTTTAGAAACGGTACCTCGCATAAACAAAGTTCAGAAGACTATACCAGGTGGTTAGCAATAAAAGAAACAATGAATGATATATGAGTATATATGTACAAGAAATAATCTTTGTGCAAAATTGCTTAAAATGATAAGATTGTTACACTACTTATGACACTATTGCCAATCCCCGGCAGCGACGCCATTTTGATGTAATATTTTTACATGTCATATAACTATTAACACGTGAGTATAATAGATTCGTTTCCGCAGGGATTGGTGTGTCTCATAAGCGTTTTAACGTCAAATATCAGTTTAAGTGTTTGGGTATAAATTGCTTGTTTGTGTAAAACTATTTTCACTAATCGACATAAAAGTAAAACGAGTAGAGATAGGGCTATTTCGCTTGGGGTCAGAGATATCAACCAAGCGTAACAGCTGCAATCTCTCGATCAAATAACGGATTCTAGCTTTTTTAAACGATATTATCACAATCACTCGACAATATCATTCGTATCCAAATGATATCGTTAGTTTTAAGGGATTGTTTAAATGTCGATTTCCCGCACGTTTGAACAATCACATGGTCATGTGGATCGTTTAATCGACGATTTCTCGCCCGATTAAATGACCCAAAAGCATTAAGTTCTAGATTAAAAGTGATTATCAAATGTTAATCGACGAATTGTTCAGCAGAATCTATGTTTAATTTTTAGATGGAATGATTCTTTATCAAACTTTATTTACCTCTCCGATCGAACTTAAGGTTACTTGCTTAGGCTTTTGCTTTAAGATTAAAGGGTTAACACATAAAAAAAAAAAAACATAAAATAGAGGAGCGGGGCTAGGTTCCTCTTCCATTAAATGTTCATCCGAGAGAGTAAAGTGTATATCTAAACCTTTCATTTATTTTTAATGTATTAAAAGTGCAGGTGGTAATAAATAATGTGTGGCTTGGATTCTACTCATTCCGTCTCAAAATAATTATCTTATTAACATTTTTTCTCTATCTCAAAATAATTGTCACTTTCAAATATAAATACAACATTTATTATTATTTTTCTATTATTATACCTTTATTTATTAAATTTCATCCAAGTTGATTAATTCACTAACTACAATTAATAAGTGTAATAAATAATATTAATTTTACCATTAAAATCAACATAACTAATTATTTCCTTGACAATTATTCACAAATTTTAAACGGCTATTATTTATAAACGGAGCGAATATTGTGAAACCACAAGGACACAACACAATTATTAATTGTAATTGCTAATACAATCATTCTTCTATTCTAATTCTATCATTTTGCAGTATACAGGTCTGTCCATCCCATAGTGGGGCAGAGGATAATTAGATTATAGTATCTTGTTTGGAAAATGTTCCTTTTGATAATGATAGAAGATAATTTAAAATATTTTTTTTAATAAATAGAAGATAATAATAATAAGATAATTTAAAATATGGCTGTTCTAATATGCAGGCTCTAATTAAAATGTGGACTGCTATGGCTGCTCTAGATTATAGTCACATTGTTTTTGAATTAATTAATAGTTAAATAAAATTGTAAAAGAAGCAAATTGTTAAATAAAAGGTCATGCTACATACCAAATGTCCTAATAAAACTTGTTAAAGAAGTCAAAAGTAATAGATTTGTATCGAAAATTATAAAGTTTTTTGATGACTTGTTTTTTAAAATTATAAAGTAGCTAAATATAATTGTAAATAAATTAGCTTTTTTTTTGTGTCTGGGTTCGAACCCCGGACCTTGCATATATTATGCATTGCCTTTACCAACTGATCAGCTAAGCTCATGGGACCGTAAATAAAGTAGCTAAATATACTAAAATATTATATTAGAGAAAACATATACAACCAAAACAATTAATATACAACGTATGCATCCAGATAAATAACTTGGTCCAGACGATCTCAACCTTGCCTTCTATCACTGCTTCTAGAATGATATTTTCCTAGGCCTCTTCCTGGCCCGCCTCCAACACGCTTCATCCCGAGCTAAACTCTACGAATATTGTTCTTGCACCAACGGGAGATAACCCTAAATCTAGGAAGGACCTCCGCCCTATTTTCTTATGTAATGTCCTTTACAAAATTATTTCCAAGGTTCTTGCAAATCGTCTCCAGCGTCTGATAAGTAAATGGATCTCTTTGGAACAGGCAACCTTCGTTCAGACGTCCACTCAAGATCCATCATGGATAATGCACTCACATTGCTTGAAATTCTTCATCATATGTGATGCAAACTGTAACACCCTAATTGTTATTATTTATTTTTGGCTGAATTTTAATAGTTTATACGATTTTAAATGATTTATGTCGATTTTATGGCGTAATGTATTTTATTATATGATTATTTAATTAAAATAGGTGAGAATTATAATTATTAGAAAGTTGGGGATTAAAATGAATTGACTAATATTTTAAGTAGGAATTAATTAGAATTAATAGGAGTTAGTGAAAGGAGAAAGGCAGAAGAAAAAAAACAGTTTCACGTAGAAACAGAGAAAAGGGAGAAAAACCAAGAACCAGAGGAGAAGATCCAAGTGGGGAGAAGTGTAGAGTTTTGTTCATCAAATTCAGGTAAGGGTGAGACTAACTCTCAATTTTAGGTCTTATAATTGTTGATTAAGGTTGTGTTGTTAGAGTTGACGAATTGAATTAGGTTAAAGATGAATTTGATGTTAATAACCTGATGAATTCATGAAAATGTTGTTGTTTATTGCCGTTCTGATGTTAGTTTGTATAGGAGTAATGCAATTCATCAAAATTGGGTTTTTAGGTGTTGAAAATGGGGTTTGGGGTTGAAAAGGAGAAGTCTGTTCGTACAGTTCGTAGTTCTGTAAATCGCCACTCGCCACAGCGAGCTGACCCACTCGTCAGGCGAGCAAGCCTGTGTAGCTCGCCACAGCGAGCAGGGAACCTATATAGCTCGCCACAGCGAGCAAATGCACTCGCCACGGCGAGTTGCTTAAATTAAAAAGTGTTAATTGTCTTAATGATGTTTTTAGGCCAATTTTTATATCAACTTGAGTGCCTTAATATATTTAGGAATGAATGACACCTTTTTACAGAATCAAATTTGGGTTTTGGGGACTTAAAAATGAAGATTTTAGGTGAAAAATGTCAAAACTGCCGAGAGCACCCAGTTTTGCTCGCCTTGAGCTCGCCCCCAACTCGCCATAGCGAGTAGCTCATTTTCCTGAGCTCGCCACGGCGAGTAGTACTGTAGCTTGATTAAAATTGTTGAATTTTGCTGAGAGTCGCTGCTGGGTCCTTTTGCGGTGTCCTGTTGATTAAGTTGGAGTCTTATTTCATAGTTGATTATGCATATTGTAGTTGTCGTTGCTGTTGTCGAGTTGTATGCAGATATACACTATTAAGTCCATTTCATACTCATACGTTGTTGAGGGCTCATGTCCTGGAGTGTTTTCACTCAACCGTTGAGGGCTTATGCCCTGGAGTGTTTATCACTCATTCGTTGAGGGCTTATGCCCTGGAATGTTATTTCATTCAAACTTGTTGGGGGCTTATGCCCCGGAATGCTTAGCATTCAACGCGCGTAAAATGGTACCACATGCATTTGCATTAGTCGCATTGTGTCGTTGTTGTTGTTGTTGTAGTTGTTGTTGTTGTCGGTCGGGTCGTCGATGTCGTAGCTTGAGGATGATGTTGTTGAATTGTTTAAATTATAAACTGGCAGTTAATCATAATTATATCGTTGTTGTTGAATTTAATTGATGAATTATAATATCTACTGTTGTTTGTGAATCTCACCCCTTCTGCTTGGAAATGTTGCCTTTCCTATGGGTAACTTGCAGGTAACGAAGATTAGTAGAGATGTCGACTCAAAGTGTCTTAGGGCTCTGATACGTAACGGGATGGGAATTTTGTTACTTGTTTCTCTTTCCTTACGTATTTATTTACGAATTTTGAGATTTTTGATGAGGCATGCGTGCCAAAGACTAATTTTGTTGATTCTGAATGAATTCCGCTGCGAAGTTTGAAAGTTAATTATTATTGACTACTCTTTAAGAAGAATAAATAGTTATTTATCCATTTGGAGTTTTTGTTGAAAGAAAATGTAGCATTCCGTTATATGAATACTCTGATTTTATTATGAATTTTTATGTTGGGAAAACGGGGTGTTACACAAACATAATAGTAAAGTAGGGGAAGTTGCTTTGAAACTTGACATCTCAAAAGCCTTCGACAACGTCAATTTATTTGGAAGTCATTCTTGTTTTGATGGGGTTTAATTACAAGCGGGTCTCTTGGATGATGATGTGCATCACTTCAGTGGAATACCATGTCTTGTTCAACAATGATAGAATTGGGCCAATTACACCTCAACGCGGTCTCCGTCAATGCTGCCCTCTTTCTCCTTACCTTTATATTTTATGTGCCGAAGGTCTTTCTTCTCAAAGAAAGTCATAATAATACAAGTGGAATACTTGTTCTTTGAGTTTGACTGCTTTGACTTATCTTGTGGAGTAAATGGTACATGAATTTTAGCTTTTAATTATTTTTAAGTGGGTCCGTTTGGTTTAACTGAGGGGAGAGAAAGATAGGGAATTTAATTGAGGGGAAGGGGGAGGGGAGATATTTTAATTAAATATATGGTTGGTTGAAAAGATAGGAGAAGAGAGAAGATATTTGTAATATCCCAATCCTAAAATTCATGTTAGATGCCTAAATAAGAGTAGCAGTGGCTTAGAAATAAAATAGAAACTAGGGTTTTAATGGCAAATTAGTAATTAAAGCAAATGATAAGGGTAAATTGGTAATTTTAGAAACCTAACCTTCATATAAATAGGAATCAAACATGTTTGGATCATAACTCTTTTTCCCTTCTTTTAAATTAATTTAAGGATAATTTTGGCAATGCAATAAAATTTTAAAGAGATTCTCACCCCTTCGAAAAACTCCAATTTGGGGGGAAGCAAAAGGTGGGTTTTGAAGGGATTTTGCTCCCTTCCTTTCCCCTCCCTCCTACCCCCTTCTAAAAATTGAACCGAACACGTTAAATTAAAAACATGACATCCTCTACAAAACTATCGAACCCAACGAACCCTTACAAAAACTACAAAGATTATTGTGTTTTGAAAATACAAATCAAGTATTTGTCATTGAGATATACAATTTTTTATATAAAAGTTACTTTTTTTAACTACTTAGACTATGTATTATTTGAACAAGAATGGTTCATACAAGTCCTATAGGGTTTTAATTATAACAAAGTATTGAAGAACAATTGGAGTACTAACATATATTCAAGTGTGCAAAATTTAAAAATGAGTCTATCATGAAGAATGAACATATGAAGAGCATCATAAGGAACATGAGAAGCTTAGAAGACTGTGGTAAAATATCTAAAGAAAGGTCAATCAGAAGTAAACGTCCTTAGAAGAAGGATGTCTCATAGAAGCTGGGGAGTTACCTCAACAGATTCTATGAAGGACGTCAAACACATAAGCTGACTGGCATGCTTGGATGACCATCAGATTTGAGAAAATCCTAAGGGACCCAATGTACAGATATACTACTTTGATTAATAAGAATGTCATGTTTGCTGAATCTTACTAGCAAGTGATTTTGAACATGTTTTTTTATACTTTAATATATATCTATGTGGCTAACATGGCCGCTTGGGTAAGATTGTTAGTAGTTTGGGGTAGTAGTGTTAGTTTAGAGTGTAGTTGAATAGTGTAGAAGGTTTTAGTTGATAGTTGAAATATAGTAGTAAGTAGTGTGAGGACTTGGAGCAAAAATAGATTATATTGCTCTCCAAATTAGATTGATTTGGATTAATTACAAATGAGTACATGCTTGCCTATTTATCGGTGTGAATGTCATATTCTAGATAGTTCTTTCTGGATTCTTCATGACATTTCCCACTACATGTGAAGTATTAATTAAATCTAAAATATACTATTTTAGAGAAATCTAGACATGTACATTAATTCTTAACATTCAATAAGTTACTAATACATTCTAGAGAATTCTAGAAATATGCAGCACATTTTAACACTCCTCCTTGATGCATATTTCGGTAACTCCAAGCATAGTTAGTAGTAGCTCAAATCTTGATCTAGCCAAATCCTCCATTGATGGAATGCTGGTCAGTTCTTTTTCTACATGATCGAGGAACTTTCTTTAGCTCATTCAAAGATTTTCTTAGTCTTAGATTTTTCTTCACTGCCTTTGGCACGTAATTCTAGTTTTGACGCTATTTCATAGTTTTCAGGCTCATGTTTGGTCAAGTTACAAGTTTCATATATATCCCCCAAAGATCTTACTCTTGTTGGAGTAGATTTTGGTGAAGAATTTTCTTCTTGAGAAGGGAAGGTGGCGTACCTGGTTCTTCAGTTGCTTCTTCTATATCTTCGTTGTTTGATTGTTGTATTGGAATGGTAATGTTGCTTCTCTCAACTTGTCCTTCATTCAAATTCCAGCTAGCATTTTGATCAAATTCAACTTTGAAGGCACTGTTAGTAGTATATTTGAAGCTTATTGGAAAGCTTCTATTTCTTTTCTACATTTTTATTTTGGCTATCTCTTGCCTTTTGTGATTGTTGTCAAATATGGAGCATGTGTCTACTTCAAACTGTATAATATATCATTTCTCCAACATTTGACCAATACTCAAAAGATTTTATTTAATATTGGGAACTAGTAAGACATCTTTGATGAACCTCGCACCTTTCTTAGTCTCCACCATCACAGTGTCTTTGCCTTTAGATTCCACAACTGAGCTATTTCCTAGTTGAACTTTTACTTTGACAGAGTCATCAATATCCTTGAAGATGCTCTCATCTTTGGCCAACCACTATCCAAGTACCAATTTCTACTCAATTCGTCATTGGAATCTTGGGTGGCGTAAAAAGATGTTGCTCATAGTCATGTTGGTCCTTCTCACACTCATGCTCTTCAACGAAGTTTGCTTAATGCTTATTTTTGCTGTAACAGTTCTTTTCCACATGTCTGAATTTCTTACAGTGTCCACATTGTGGTTTTCCGTGCCATCGACGATATTTCTCGGCATGATTTGTCCTCTTGCATATGCCACATGGAGGATACTCATCTTGATATTTCTTTGAAAGATTTCTAGAAATCTCTTTGTTTCTAGAATTTTCTCCACTTTTCTTATTTCCTTCAAATCCTTTACTTTGAGACTGTAACTTAAGCTTTGATTAAAAGACATTTTCAACGGTGTCTTTATCATGCTTACTTAATCTATGCTCATAAGCTTCTAGTGAGCCTATTAATTCTGTCACCGACAAAGTAGACATATCTTTGGTTTGTTCAATCGTAGTAATGGTTGCATCATACTTACGAGGAATAGAAATTAGCACTTTCTCAATAATTCTTTTGTCAAGAATATTATCCCCGTAATTTCTCATTTGACTCACTAGTTCTTTTATCTTGGTATAATAGTCTTTTATAGTCTCACACTCTTTCATTTTTATTGACTCACTAGTTCCTTCAAACTCCTCCTTTAGTGTACCCCAAGCATCTTTGGCCCTTGTAGCTCCCATTATTCTTGGAAAGATACTGTCTTCTACCGCTTGTTGCAGAAAGAACAATGCCTTTGAATTTATTTTCCTTCAACTCCTTTTTCAGAGCTGCATTGAGAGTTGAAATGTCTGCAGAAATAGTAAATCCTGCATCTACAATCTCCCATAAATCTTGATAGAAAAAAAAATGTCTTCATCTTAATGCTCCAAAAATCATAGTTTTCACCATTGAAAGTAGGAAGAGTCATAGATGATGGTTGAATGGTGTTAGCTATGTCCTAGGGAAAAATTTAGAAATGGTGTAGGATATAAGGAGGGTTTAGTTGAAAATAGGTGGATAAATTTTCTACGCCCAATATATGATCGAACGTAGCTCTGATGCCACTGTTAGTAATTTGGGTAGTAGTGTTAGTTTAGAGTGTAGTTGAATAGTCTAGAAGGCTTTAGTTGATAGTTGGAATATAATAGTAAGTAGTGTGAGCACTTGGAGCAAGAATAGATTATATTGCTCTTCAATTTTGATTGATTTGGATTGATTACATATGAGTACATGCTTGCTTAGTTATAGGTGTGAATGTCATAGGACCAGGATTGCCTGCTGTAACTGTTCCACACAGTAGACAATCACAACCATTGAAAAACAATCTAACAGTTCAAACTCACACGGTACAGTTTCACACAGTTTTAATCTCAACCTTTCATTTATGATCAGACGGTGCATAGCTGTTACTGCGTTAACGCAGGTACAACGTGAGATTCAATTCCGAATGTCATATTCTAGATAGTTCTTTCTAGATTCTTCATGACATTTCCTACTACATGTGGAATATTAATTAAATCTATAATATATTAAACTATTCTAGAGAAATCTAGACATGTACATCAATTCTTAGCATTCTATAAGTTACTAATGCATTCCAGAGAATTCTAGAAATATGCAGCACATTTTAACAAAGATTAAGCTTTAGAATTGAAGTTTTCAAAGATGATCAGGGATTAAAAATTTGTTAGAGTTTGAGGACAAGTACAGTTACGTTTCAATTGTGCTAATGAGATCCAACATGATGAAAACAAAACAGCGAAGAAGTAAAAACCGAAGGGTTGTTGTTCCTTTGCTTTACAGAGGTTACTAGAAACAAAATTAACAACAATGGTTTGAATCCCTACAAAAAGTAGCTTATGTTTGAATGGTTTTGTTGATCTTCTGGTATCATTTGGAAGAGCAATGGGTTATCTTTGTTTGTTGCTATACAATTTTGATATCAGACATGAGTTTCATCTCATCTCTTACCATTATCTTATGCTTGATTGTGGGTGGTTGCTATATAACTTTAGATCACTAATTGGGAAACATTCAAATGAACTTTCCTTATAAGTTGATAGAGCAATGCTATATCTCTAGAAAAATAACATCAAGAATTCTTCAAGAATAAAAAGCAGTCAATCACAATGCACTATTTGCCATAATTTAAGGAGGTGTGGCTGAAAAATAGGAAGTGAACAAATAAATCATGCAATTAAAACTTAGCAGCTGTGTCTTGAAAAATTCTTGATGCTATTTTTCTAGAGAAATAGCATTTTCCAAGTTGATATTGTTCCTTGGAATATTAGAAACTGTTGGATTAATTGCTTGATTATCACACGTCTAATGTCATGTCGCTCTAGCCTCTAATCTATTGAGAAGATATTTTTTGCGTTGGTAAATTAGCTTCTTTTGGTGATGTAAATTCTGATTTTACGATAATTGCTCTTTAAGTCCTTCCAATTGCTCACATGAACTTCAAAATGTCATAAATGCTATCATCGGGAGTTATGCCATGTTGCTTGGGAGGGAGTTACGAACCGATCACTGGATTGGGAATTAAGATGTGGAAGCAAAATGTAGAAACATGGTATGAACTATTTATCTAGATAAACTCAACACAAAAACAATTCAACATCACTAAAAAATTTCACAATTAACTCGCTCACAATTCAACAATAATACATCATTATTCAAGGGGGCTTGAATAACTCATCTGATTTAAGCTAAGAGATTAAAGTAGTGAAGAAGTTAAATGTCTAGATCCAAGTCTTGGCAAGGACATTACCAACATGCAATTAACATACTAAATTTGTCATTAAAAAAAGCCATCATTCACAATTCAACACCAATAAACTATTACTCAAGATTCAACAATACACAAAGATTAAGTTCAACAATTAAACATTGCCAAAATTGACAACACAATATAAAATACATCAAATCTCTACTAAATTTTTATGCAATTGCAGTTTGAACGAATACAGAGATATAACACTCTATCTTTAGATATAACATGCAGAGATATAACTCAAAGATATACCACCATATTCCATGTCAGGTTGACAACAATCCTTTTCTCTTTCTTAGTTAATCTACCAGCAAGAGGGTGACCTTTTAACTTTGACTTCATCAGATGTTTGTGCACTCCATTAACAATATCTAGTGACCATTCATTAAATTTTGACAAATAACCACACAACCTAAATAGACATTTACATTTTCTTGACTTTGTGTCTTCTCGGTTCAATTTCTTCTTGGTTCCTTTGTACACACCACCACACTAACATTGACGACCTTCTTTCACAACCATGATGTGATTTCTCTATAATTAAGGTAAATTTGACCTTTGCTGCTTGTTAACGAACCCAATTAATCATATCATTCCTAATTTTTTATTTCTCTTATATATGTGAAAAAGTAATGCACCATATCTACTTCATTATCACCAAGTTTTGAAAATATGGATCAACAATGTTATCTATAGAATTGACATTTGATTTCAAATCAACGAAAACTACATTGTTTTAGGCCTAAATTAAGAAACTTGGGATATGATAGTTATTGAAAAGATTTGATTTGATTTTTTCTTTTTTAACACTTATGATGATATGTTTAATTAGATGATTTTAATTGGTTGATAGTGTACAATTGTTTTACACTATCAGTCTAATTTAATTAATCAATATATTTGAGCAAATATATCAATAAATAGGATTGTAAGTTATATTATTTTCTCAAGTGCAAATTAGATGCACTAATGGAATATAAAAAATTGTCATGTACATTTATGTATCGCTTTTAACGTTCTGTTCGGTACTTATTTTTACGAATCAAATGTCCCTAAGTGAATATATTCATTATTCAAACATGCATAAATAATGTTTTATTCAACTTACTCATAACTAATATTAATTTGTATAATTGAGTCATCAAATATAATTTTTCCCTACCACAGAACCGAAGACACTTATCTTATTAAGCCAAACTGATTGGCTACAATTTGCACTATGTACTATGTAGGTCCCCGTAGACACACCGATGTCATGCCAAGCACCCTGATTGGCTACAATTACGTAGACACACTGATGTCATCTACGTGACCTTAGCATTTTCATGCTATTCTAGAAGTATGAAAATATTCTTTAAAACTTTTTTTTTTAAGTACAAGAATTTGTTTTTTTTTACTGAATCAAGAATGAGGAAGACATTGAGGAGCTGCTGGACATTCCGACTAGGTCGGCACTCCAGGAACTCCAATCATACGTCGCTCACTCATATATTATATATAGAAAAAAAGGGAAAATATGTCCAAGAGCGAAACCCTCAAAAGAGAACAAAAAATAAAATAAAAATAAAAAATAAAATTACGGAAAGGGAAAATTAGGTAAACCAATACGGTCCCTAAAGATGTCCATCCGAACAAAATCGGACATAAAATCCCTCCAAACAACACCAGTGAAACATGTTCATGACTAGCAAGCTTGTCCGCACAACCATTTCCTTCGCGGAAGATGTGAGACCATAAGAAAAACAGTTGTGTCAACGGTTCCGCCATCGAATAGGAAAAAAGCTAAAAGGGCAGTAGTAGAATCACCCTCAATCCAAAGGAACATCCAATGATGTCTAGCTGCCATTTCCATTGCAATAATGAACCCCATAATTTCAGCCTAAAAAACTCTTATGTTCCAATAAAAAAAATCATTGAGAAAGGTTTGGTAACGGACCCCGGGAGCGAGTTTCATTATGCTTTTTATTATGCTTTTTACATCAATTTATTAGAAAATAACTTTTCACTACAACAAAGCCTAAAACACTATCCCGTATAATTGTGTATTTAAATTTACGGTAAATTAAAAAAAAATCACGGATTTTGCCAAAACCATTTTGATTCCAAACCACTCACTTCAATCCTATGAATTTGCACTATGTAGGTCCTTCCATCCTACATACTACTAATCAGTCACAATTAAATGGGACAGAGGAGAATTAGATTATAGTACTCCACTTGTTTGGAAAAGGTCCCTCATGATAATGATAGACGTTCACAAATGATAGACGTGGTTAGTTTCGACAAATCAACGGTTTTTCCTCTAAAAAAAAATACTATATTTGTTTTTTTAAAGGCCAAAAACTGAGGGGGAGTTTGTTAAGGGGCTAGACGCTAGAGAAAACATTGATGGGATTGTGGTTAGAACTAAATATACCTTTCATTATCTATTATGTTTCGAAGTCAACTCTTTGTTACAGAAAATTTTAGTGTTACGTTCTTTCAAATAATCTTGATAGATATCAACCGGCAAATTCGAGTTAACGTCCTTCCTGATCATATGGCTTCTAGCAAATTGTAAGGCATGATCATCAATGTCAGTAGAATGAACAAAATAAATTCTCATCCAGATAAGAATTAGATTACAAACTCTACCCAAAAATAATTTTGTTATATGTCTTGACAATGTTTTGTTTATAAATCAATATATCAATAATTTCCATAATATTTAAAAATTTAAATTTTTTAATCAAAATTATACAAACAAACATAATAAAATAATCACATATGTTAGCGAAGTAGAAAAAGCGGACAAACGGATGCCCATCTTTCCGCTAGTTTGTCATAATGGAATCATCTTTGAAAAAGAAAATCTTGGTCAAATATTCTTAAACTAATTTGTTTAAAAAAACGCAAAATTTTGTCGAAACTAACCACGTCTATCATTTGTGAACGTCTATCATTATCATGAGGGACCTTTTCCAAACAAGTGGAGTACTATAATCTAATTCTCCTCTGTCCCATTTAATTGTGACTGATTAGTAGTATGTAGGATGGAAGGACCTACATAGTGCAAGATGCTTTTGACAAAATCCGTGATTTTTTTAAATTCACCGTACACTTAATTATTCGGGATAGTGTTTTAGGTTTTGTGGTAGTGAAAAGTTATTTTCTAGTAAATTTGATTTAAAAAGTATAATAGAAAAGAGATAAAATTAGTATTAACTAAAATGACATTTATTACCATTTGCTTTTCAGTTGGAATTTAAACTTTATTCCGTAAAATTAAACAGGAACTACAAAGTGGTAATAGATGGATTAATGTTGGTTTCGCTGAATAAGACAGTGTCTTCAATTTTGTGGTAGTGTAAAATTATATTTAATAAATCAATTATACAAAATTTAATTTAGTTATAAAATTGAATAAAAATTTATTTATGCTTGAAAATATTTACTTGATACGTTTGATTCGCAAAATAGTAAATAATGAATAGAAAAGTACAAGACATTATAGTCGCATTGTTTTTGAATTAATTAATAGTTAAATAAAATTGTAAAAGAAGCAAATAGTTAAATAAAAGTTCATGCTCTCTCAAAAAAAATAAAAGGTCATGCTACACACCAATTGTCCTAATGAAACTTGTTAAAGAAGTCAAAAGTAATAGATTTGTATCGAAAATTATAAATGTTTTTGATGATTTGTTTTTTAAAATTATAAAGTAGCTAAATTTACCCGTAAATAAAGTAGCTAAATATACTAAAAATATTATATTAGAGAAAACATATAAAAACAAAAAAAATTAATATAGTAGATATATAGAAAAAAAAACCAAATATACTGAAATATTATAATAGTTAACAAAAGATCATGCTAACACATGCTCTAATGACACTTGTTAAAAAAGTCAAAACTAAGAGATTTGTATGGAAACTACAAAGTTTGATGATTTATTTATAAAATTTTATAGTAACTAAATACTGTATACTGAAATATATTATAATAGAGAAATCATATACAACAAAAACATTTAATACCTGGTCCAGATGCTCGTCCAACTGATCTAGTTTATCCATTTTCCGATATGACTTTTGTTTGTTTTTTGAAATTGGGTTTTGGTCGGTTCAGATTTGTTCTGATACTCTATTTATCATTTTATTATTTGGTAAATGTTTTGGTACAGTTGCATGATCCGATCATTGTATGCCCTACAAATTTCTCAAAAAAGATTAATCATTGTTAAACGACATTGCAAAAAATATTACTAAATTTATATAAAGATTAATCATTATATACTCTATTTATCATTTTATTACTCTATTTATCAGGTTTATATTACTATTTTTTTAAAGAATATTACTAAATTTATTTTGGAGTAAAAAAACTAAATTTATTGAGGGGAAAAAAAACTAAATTTATAATTATAATATTTCATCATATTTCTATAATAAATGAAAATGCCAATATTATATATCTAAAGAGATATATACAAGTTGAAGACCACGTGCATACAGTAAAAAGAGAAAGGACTAATAAGTGTCAATTTGTCCTGTAATGCCAAAATCTATGAACGCAATTTCCACGAACTCTTACTAATCTACCAACCAAACTTCTCTCTCTCTCTCTCTATATATATATATATATATATGGAAATAATTAAGCTTCCACCATCAAAATTGTAGCTAGCATTTTATCATCAACAACCAAATCAACAAAATGAGCCTTCCTCAAGAAACTCCTTCGAAATCTAGAGTTAGTAAGGTCATGGACTTTATGGATAAGTGGTTTGATTGCAATGATATTCAAAAATGGCTAAAAGATATGAAAACTAGCATAAACTTAACACTTTCCATAATAGCAACTGTTACATTTTCACTCGGCTTGAATCCACCCGGTGGTGTTGTGCAAGCTAGTCTTGATAATTTTAGCAATGGCACCATTACCAAATGTTTAACTCGCGCAATAATGACAGACGGAAAATCCATGAATCGCAGAATATGTATTGGAGAAGCTGTCTTGGCTTCTTTACAACATGACAAATGTGTATTATTCTTGGTATTCAATACAATCTGTTTCATTTCATCACTTAGTGTTATTCTCTTTGTTGTTAGTGGAATTCCTTTCAACAAACCTGGCCTAGTATGGATTTTATCAGGAGGCATGTCTATCACAGTCACACTCCTTGGTGCTACCTACTTGATTGCTGCAAACATGGTCACACCAAACTCCATTTGGAATTCTCCTACTCATAATGTTTTTGGTATTTTTATTATTGTTTGGGCTGTCGTAGCCCTAATTGGTCATGGTTATCTCATAGGTCGCTTCACTTGGAAGGTTGTGAAGAAAAAAGTTTGCTGCAAATGATGAATCGTTTATTTGTAGCAATCACAAATAATAATTGTGCTGTGTCCTTGTGGTTTCAGAATGTGCCACAGTAATATGTTTTTAATATTCTCATTGTCTATCCGTTAAAAAAAAGTTGTATCAATTATGTAACTGTATTCCGTTCGCTGTAATTTGATTAATGCATTGGGTTGGAATACTTGTACTTCAGTTAATTCAGTTTGTTTAACATAAATAAAATTGTATATTATTATGACTTTCTTTGGGTTTGATCTTGTGGAATAAATGGCACACGATTCTTAGCTTTTAATTATTTTTAAGAGTTTTGTTTAGGGTCAGTTTGGTTCAACGGAGGGGAGGGGAGGGAAAGATAGGGAATTTAATTGAGGAGAGGGAAAGAGAGGGAGATATTTTAATTAAATATATGTTTGGTTGAAAAGATAGGAGAAGAGAGAATATATTTGTAATATCCCAATCTTAAAATTCATGTTAGATGCCTAAATAAGAGTAGTAGTGGCATAGAAATAAAATAGAAACTAGGGTTTTAAGGGCAAATTAGTGATTAAAGCAAATGATAAGGGTAAATTGAAGGAAGCTCCCATTATTCTTGGAAAGATATTAGCTGCTTTCTGTTTATTTTTCTTCAACTCCTTTTTCTGAGCTGCGTTGAGAGTTGACATGTTTGCGCTGTTGTTAATTTTGATTATATTTCAAAAGTCTCAAATATTTTGTGTCACATATTTTTAATTGAGGAATATAGAAAAATATTTTAATGAAAAATTATTATTATATTTTAATTATAATGTTTGACTTGGTTTTGTAACATATTTTTTAATTCCAAATTTTGTAACTACCTTTCAATTAATATTTCTTGAATGTGGCTATTATTAAGGCTTCTTTCTAGGTTAACAAATGAACCATGTTTTGCTGTATGCAGAAGAAAAGAAAGTAACACGTTTTTCATATATTAAAACAAAACCAACTTTGTACACTATCAAATTAGAGAAATCATTTTACTCTACTCCAAACATCACTGAGTTCTTGGGTTGCATCTCTGTGTTTATCAAATTCAAGTTGTTCTGTCACCTCTGATATGATTCATATCAGAGAAGAACTTGTTGTATCCTGGGAGGATACGCACGCACTTATGAGGCGGATAGCCTCAGGTTTATGCAATGATTTATTGTTTTGCAGGTTATCACTCTCATGATTTCTTGTTTGTTTACTTCACCATTACCGACAACAAATCACCGCAATTTCAAGAAAGATAAGTTTTACTTGTTATCCCTCTTGTTTATTCTCTTCAATATTTAATTGATTTGGATGGATTGATTACAAATGAGTGCATGCTTGCTTATTTATAGGTGTGAATGTCATAGGACCAAGATTGCCTGTTGTAACTGCTCCACGCAGTAGACAATCACAGCCATTGAAAAACAATTTAACAAATTAGCTTATGTGGCGCTGAAAAGAAAGTAACACGTTTTTCATATATTAAAACAAAACCAATTTTGTACACTATCAAACCAGAGAAATTATTTTACTCTACTCCAAACATCATTGAGTTCTTGGGCTGCATCTCTTGTGTTTATTAAATTCAAGTTGTTTTGTCACCTCTGATATGATTCATATCCATATCAGAGAAGAACCTATTGTATCTTGGGAGGACATGCGCTTATGAGACGGATATATCATTAAGGACAATGATCTTATCACGCCTTAGGTTTATGCAATGGTTTATTGTTTTGCAGGTTATCACTCTCATGGTTTCGTGTTTGTTTACTTCACCATTACCGACGTCAAATTACTGCAATTTCAAGAAAGATAAGTTTACTTGTTATCCCTCTTGTTTATTCTCTTAAATATTTAATTGATTTGGATTGATTACAAATGAGTGCATGCTTGCTTATTTATAGGTGTGAATGTCATAGGACCAAGATTGCCTGTTGTAACTGCTCCACGCAGTAGACAATCACAGCCTGCCTGTTGTAACTGCTCCACGCAGTAGACAATCACAGCCATTGAAAAACAATTTAACAGTTCAAATTCACACAGTGCAGTTTCACACAGTTTTAATCTCAACCTTTCATTTCTGATCGGACAATACGTAACTATTACTGCGTTAACCTAGTTACAATGTGAGATTCAATTCCGAATATCATATTCTAGATAGTTCTTTCTAGATTCTTCATGAAATTTCCTACTTCATGTGTAATATTAATTAAATTAAATTTAAAATATATTAAACTATTTTAGAGAAATCTAGACATATATATTAATTCTTAACATTCTATAAGTTACTAATGCATTCTAGAGAATTTTAGAAACATGTAGTGCATTTTAAAAAAGATTAAGCTTTAGAATTGAAGTTTTCAAAGATGATCAGAGATTAAAAATTTGTTAGAGTTTGAGGACAAGTACAGTTACGTTTCAATTGTGCTAATGAGATCCAACATGATGAAAACAAAACAACATAGCAGTAAAAATCGAAGGGTTTGTTGTTCCTTTGCTTTACAGAGGTTACTAGAAACAAAATTAACAACAATGGTTTGAATCCCTACAAAAAGTAGCTTATTTTTAAATGGTTTTATTGATCTTCTGGTATCATTTGGAAGAGCAATGGGTTATCTTTGTTTGTTGATATCAGACATGAGTTTCATCTCATCTCTTACCATTATCTTGTGGTTGATTGTGGGTGGTTGCTATATAACTTTGTATCACTAATTGGGAAACATTCAAATGAAATTTCCTTATAAGTTGATATTGCTCCTTGGAATATTAGAAACTGTTGGAATAATTGCTGAATTATCACACGTCTAATGTCATGTCGCTCTAGCCTCTAATCTATTGAGAAGATATTTTTTGCTTTGGTAAATTAGCGACTTTTGGTGATGTAAATTCTGATTTTACGATAATTGCTCTTTAAGTCCTTCCAATTACTCACATGCACTTCAAAATGTCATAAATGCTATCATTGGGAGTTATGCCCCATTGCTTGGGAGGGAGTTACGAACCGATCATTGGATTGGGAATTAAGATGTGGAAACATAATGTAGAAACATGGCATGAACTATTTATCTAGATAAACTCAACACAAAACAATTCAACATCACTAAAATTTTTCACAATTAACTCGCTCATAATTCAACAACAATACATCATTATTCAAGGGGGCTTGAATAACTCATCTTGAGTTAAGAGATCAAAACAGTGTAGAAGTTAAATGTCTAGGGTCCAAGTCTTGACAAGGATAATACCAACATAACAATTAACATGCTAAATTTGTCATAAAAAAAAAAAACCATCATTCACAATTCAACACCAATAAACTATTACTCAAGATTCAACAATACACCAAAGATTAAGATCAACAATTCAACATTGCCAAAATTGACATTACAATATAAAATACATCAAACCTCTACTAACTCTTTATGCACTTGCAGTTTGAACGAACACAGAAATATAACCCTCCATCTTTAGATATAACATGCATAACCCTCCATCTTTAGATATAACATGCAGAGATATAACTCAAAGATATACCACCATATTCCTTGTTAGGTTGACAACAATCTTTCTGAGTTAATCTACCAGCAAGAGGGTGACCTTCTAACTTTGAATTCATCCATCAACAATACCCAGTGACCATTTATTAAATTTTGACAAATAACCACACAACCTAAATAGACATTCACATTTTCTTGGCTTTGTGTCTTCTCAATTCATTTTCTTCTTGGTTCCTTTGTCACACCACCTCTTTCACAACCCAACACTAACATTGACGACCTTCTTTCACAACCATGATGTGATTTCTCTATAATTAAGGTAAATTCAACCTTTGTTGCTTGTTAACGAACCCAATTAATCCTATCATTTCTAACTTTCCATTTCTCTTATATATGTGAAAAAGTAATGCACTATGTCTACTTCATTATCACCAAGTTTTAAAAATATGGATCAACAATGTTATCTTTAGAGTTGACATTTGATTTCAAATCAACCAAAACTACCACAATATTTGGTTTTAATTGGACAAAAACTTCAACAATAGATAATCATTGTTTTAGGCCTAAATTAAGAAACTTGGGATATGATAGTTATTGAAAAGATTTTATTTGATTTTTTCTTTTTTAACATTTATGATGATGTGTTTAATTGGATGATTTTAATTGATTGATAGTGTACAATTGTTTTACACTTCAGTTTGTTTTAATCAATCTATATTTTTTTTTGGAGCAAATATATCAATAAATAATATTGTAAATAAGTAGTTTTCACATATATCAAGTTTCTTCTTTTGTGTTTATGTTTGTTGTTGTTCGTCGTGTCTTGTGTGGCGTTTAATTCTGCGTCTTATTGCGGTATTCGTTTAGTTCCTATTGAAAGATCGGCATCAGTCAATTATGAATTCAACAAATTATTTGGGCGTCAACGTTGCAGATCTGGAAGCATGTTAATTTCGGTGACTTAGATTTTATCATATTTTTTGTAGGCGTTTTGCCGTTTTATGCTATTAACTTGGGTGTTGTGAGTTTGTTCGCAGATTCACTCTTTACGTTTTTAGCGATGTTGTATTTGTTGTACTCTATCGATTTGAATGAATGAATATCGTTTTGTTTTTGTCAAAAAAATAATAATATTGTAAGTTACTCCCTCCGTCCCAAATTGTATGACGTTTTGGGCATTTCACACGTAGTAAAAAATATAATTAATTTTGTGTGGAAAAAAGATATTATGAGTTGTTTTACAAAATTGTCCTTAATAAATGGTATGGAAAAGGTAAATTAAATGATTGAAAGAAGAGAGAGTAGTAAATAATTAAGAATATAATATAAAAAATAACATTAATATTTCATTAATATTGTGAAGCGACATGTAATGTAGGAGAAATTAGGTTCACTAACCGGAATATAAAAAATTGTCATGTACATTTATGTATCGCTTTTAACGTTCTGTTCAGTACTTATTCTTATGAATTAAATGTCCCTAAGTGAATATATTCATTATTCAAACATGCATAAATAATGTTTTATTCAACTTACTCATAACCAATATTAATTTGTATAATTGATTCATCAAGTATAATTTTCCCCTACCACAAAACCGAAGACACTATCTTATTAAGCCAAACCGATTGGCTACAATTTGGACTATGTACTATATAGGTCCCCTAGACACACCGATGTCATGCCAAGCACACTGATTGGCTACAATTACGTAGACACGCTGATGTCATCTACGTGACCTTAGCATTTTCATGCTATTCTAGAAGTATGAAAAAATTCTTTAAAAATAAACTTTTTTTTAATAAGTACAAGAATTTGTCTTTTTTTATTTCTTTTTTACTGAATCAAAAATGAGGAAGACATCGAGGAGCCGTTGAATATTTCGATTAGGTCAGCATTTCAAGGAACTCAAATCATATACCACTCACTCGTATATTATATATAGAAAAAAGGGAAAATATGTCCAAGAGGGAAACCCTCAAAAGTGAACAAAAAAATAAAATAAAATAAAATTATGGAAAGCGAAAATTAGGTAAACCAGCATGGTCCCTAAAGAAGTCCATCCGAACAAACTCAGGCATAAAATTCCACCAAACAACATAAGTGAAACTTGTTCGCGACTAGCAAGCTTGTCCGCACAACCATTTCCTTCGTGGAAGATGTGAGTGTTGGAACAAAATATGTTTAACGTTACCCTTTGAGAGTTTTGATGATAACAAGATATTAAATATTGTCAATTGGATATGCTAATATTTGTTCAAGTATGCAGGATCATATACAAGGTTAAGTATGTCTGTAAAGATTCTGATGGAACAAATTGAGAGCTATGAAATCAACAATAAAGAAGCTTGAAGCATCTGAAGAGAAGTGCTCCTGAAGTTAAGTGCTCCTGAAGTGATGACGTCATTAGAAGCAAGTTCATCATAAGCATCTCATTAGAAGCTGAAGATCACCAAAAGCTGAAGTTCATCAGAGATGAGAGACTTAAAGCTTCAAAGGTTGTTCATTGGATTTGATCTCATCTAAGCATTGCAGAAGATTAGGAGAGTGAAGCAACGACTAATTCAAATGAAGTTGAAGGCATTAGATGCTTGCTTTTTTAAGAGTGTTGACAAAGTACAACTGTACGAAGTGTACGACCACTACCTCCACTACTCAGTTTGTGTCTCTGCTACAGGACAAGGATAACAACTACGTCTGCAATAATGTTCCTACATTCTTGGAATGAATTTGAAATTGATCCTTCATAGGAAAATAACCATATCAGGCAAAAGATCATTGGTGATTGATCAAAGCTTCAAACGACTCTATTTTGATGTGCTGGTAATTTACAACGTCTTTTTCACACCTCTATATAAAGGAGTGAGGATTCAGAGAATGGTAAGAACAAAACAACATTTTGAAAGTGTTAAAGCTTTGTCAAAATTGTTCTTCATCAAAAGTTCACTTGGAATTTCTTAACAAAGTTCACATCTTAGAAATTCTAAAGTCTTAAGAGTTTGTATCTGATTTGTTTTGTGAACACCACTGATTGTATATCAAGTGTTCAACCTCAAACAATTTCTTTGTAATTCTGTTTGAATAGAAATCTCTTGCAGTAGTGCTTGAGCATAGGAAGTCTCTTGATTGTGTTCAGGAGCATAGGAAATCTCTTGCAGTTGTGCTTGAGTAGTTTGAAGTCTCATGTTAGTTTTAGCAGTGAGCATTTGTAATCAGATATTACATTTTTTAGTGAACTCTCCTTGGAAGTGCAAGGGGGACAGGACTACTTCCGGTTTGTGGAAAGAACCTGTATAATTGCTCTGTGTCCTTGCAATTAGTCATGAACATCACTTCAGAAGTAGAACTCTATCTGCTTCTGATCAGTGTTTTCAGCTTAGGAGAAATCGAAGAAAAAACTAACACAATTCAACCCTCCTTCTTGTGTTTTTCTCACCTTCAGTGAGACCATGAGAAAAACAAATGTGCCAACGGTTCCGTTATCGAATAGGAAAAAACTAAAAGGGCACTAGTAGAATCACCATCAATCCAAAGGAACATTCAATAATGCCAAGCTACCATTTCCATTGCAATAATGAACCCCATGATTTCAGCCTCAAAAACTCTTATGTTCCAATAAAAAAAATCATTGAGAAGGGTTTGGTAACGGGCCCCAGGAGCGAGTTTGATATCATTTCTTCTTCTTCGGGCTACTTTTGGAGACAACATTGGTAAACCCATCCTCATCCGCCACATTCGAAACAACCAGGGCCTTTTGCATGGTCTCCAAGTCTTTAGTAATAATAGGACAACGGTGTGCAATAACAGTAGCAAATGGATGCGACTTTAACACATGAGTATTGCAATCTGTAGGTATTTCCACGCCAACACTTTCATTGTCAGTCCCCTCCTCCTCATTGATTGAGAAGGGAACAATTTCATGTTGTAGTTGCAGCACCGGTGCAACCACTATGGGAATGTCGTTGTTATTGACAAACTCATAAGTAATTTTTTCAAGAGCCAAACCAACAGATTCACATTCGTTCCTCTCCTCCTCATTGGACTGATTTGCAATTGATTAGGAACAATCTCACGTTGTAATTGGAGCACCGGTTCAACCAATATAATGTCATTATTACGGACAATCTCGTCTGTAACTTTGTCAAGAGCCAAGGGATAAGAGTTTTTATTATGCTTTTTAAATCAATTTATTAGAAAATAACTTTTCACTACCACAAAGCCTAAAACACTATCCCGTATAATTGTGTATTTAAATTTACGGTAAATTAAAAAAATCACGGATTTTGCCAAAACCATTTTGATTCCAAACCACTCACTTCAATCCTATGAATTTGCACTATGTAGGTCCTTCCATCCTACATACTACTAATCAGTCACAATTAAATGGGACAGAGGAGAATTAGATTATAGTACTCCACTTGTTTGGAAAAGGTCCCTCTTGATAATGATGGATGTTCTCAAATGATAGACGTAGTTAGTTTTGACAAATCAACGGGTTTTCCCCTAAAAAATGCTATATTGTTTTTTTTAAAGGCCAAAAACTAAAAATATATTAACAAACTTTATTTAAAGCACAAGACATGCCTAAAGATTAAAAAGTATCAATAATATAAGAGAACAAAGCAAGAACAAAAAGCAATTTACTTCGGGGTAAACCCCAAACAAGCATAAAGATTTATCTACCAAGAATAAAAATTAATCAAAGTGTTTGTTTTGAGATTCTTCAGCACCCTTACAAGTGAAGTTTAATACATTCAAGAAGCTGTTTCGAAGTCAACTCTTTGTTACAGAAAATTTTAGTGTTACGTTCTTTCAAATAATCTAGATAGATATCAACCGGCAAATTCGAGTTAACGTCCTTCCTGATCATATGGCTTCTAGCAAATTGTAAGGCATGATCATCAATGTCAGTAGAATGAACAAAATAAACTCTCATCCAGATAAGAATTAGATTACAAACTCTACCGAAAAAATCACAACACAAAATAGATGATTAGGATATCAATGTAGTAGTATAGTTTTTTTTTTTCACCATACTCTTATTTATTTAATTTTACTTTATTTAACTATTCTAGTGAATACCGTTAATATATGCGTTTTAGTAAATAATATTAATTTTACCATTAAAATCAACTCAAACAATCAATTCATTCATTTCTTTAAAAACCGCGCAGAGTCCTTTCAAAACAATTATAATAAGATGGAGGAAGCACATGTTTGCTGCAAACATGGTCACGCCAAATTCCATTTGGAGCTCTCTTCTGGGAATGAGTTTGTTATTGCTATTATTGTTTTTGCTGCTATAGTTTTAATTGTTTTTATTTTTCTCGTGGTTCGTTTATTTGTGTGGGGTTTTAATAAATGCTACAAATGATTAGTAGCTAGGGATGGCAATTGGTACCCAATAAGTAGGGTACTACAATGCCCATCTCAATACCCGCACTTGTAAAAAATATTCGTACCCGTGTCCGTATTTTCGTGGGCAACAACTTTAGCGTCATTTTCCATACCCTACGGGTACCTAAGTGCCCGTACCCGCACATATTACCCTCACTTTAACTAAGAAAAGGCAATAAAAACATCACAATTGAAATAAAACTATGGTTCAATTTTTTTAAAATTAACTTATAAAATAGTATAAATCGTAGTATTTAGTCAAATAAAAAACATCCAAAATATTCCTAAAAAATTGTACACCGACAAGATGGAATTGTTATTGTATTAAGTAGTTTTTTGACTGAGGTTTGGATTTAGGCTTAAATAGCTAAATTAATTAATTAATTATACACCAAAAATAAATAATTGTTCATAATATTATATAAATATGTATATGCGGGATTGTTGTGCTGGGTAGTATAGTACCCTTACCCGTGCCCATACCCATTAAAATTTGTGGGTATTACCTGAATCCGTGTCCATACACATGAAAGCGGGGTTTTACCCTATCCATTGTGGGTATTTTTTATGGATACTCATTGGGTATGGGTCCAATTGTCATCCCTATTAGTAGCATATTTGTAGCATTTAAATATAAGACTTTTGTCGGTTTCTTCTCCCTCTCCAACAAGCCGGTTCTAGTTTTCTCTCTTTATGTTTTCTCTTCCAGATTTTTTATTGAGGGGTGGTTTTGGGTCAATTCTTGACCTGAAATCACCCATCTTTCTCTTTTTCTCTCTATTTCAATCTAATAAGTGTTTTTCACATAGATCTAGGTTTTTCCTTTGTGATTTCATCATCTAAGTGTGGTGGTTTGTTGTTCGTCGTCTTGTGCGGCGTTGTTTTATTTCTCGTCTTCTTGTTGTGTTTATCATTTGATTCATTTTGAAGATCGATTATTCAATCAAAGATTTGAGCTTCAACGTTGCAGATCCGGAGGCAATGGATATTCCGGTCACTTTAATTTTATCATATATTTTTGTAGGCATTATGTCATTATATGCTATTAACTTAGATGTTGTGAGTTTGTTCGCAGATTCATCCTTTACGTTTTTAGCGGTGTTGAATGATGTAATCTTTCGATTTGAATGAATGAATATCATTTTATTTTTGTAAAAAAAATAATAAGATTTTTGCTCTTCTTCTAATTAAATTTGCTAATTCCCTCTTCAAACTGCCTAAAATAACCCCTATGTGAGTTAAGTGCTCCAACGTGAGTTAATATCTGTTATAACGTGAGTTAACTAGCGTTGCCTTCTGATCTGCAAAACATCATTTATTGCATGCAATCAAGTCATTAATGACTTGTAATCAATACACTCTAATAATTGATCTAATTACATCATTTCAACAACATAATTCACTCATAATACTCATCATCACAAATAACTGATCCAAATTATACAAATCTGTCATTAAATACACAATTTACATATTCGACACAAATTCATTAAAATGCAACATTACGGACACAAATTCGAACATATTATACGTTAATACATATTACACTTCAATTGAGCGGACACAAAAATATAAAATGTTATTTTCAACCATTAAACTAAACATGTAATCTACGTCGCCATCATCATGGATAACTTGTAGAAAATACACGATATTTCAACTGTCTTCATCTTTATCCACCGTCAGGTTCACATATAGCACCTGTACAAATACATGAGATGTTCTTTGATTTTTACCAAGATGGACAAAGTATATGTTAAATTGTGTCTTCAACTCATCCAACTTGTCGGTGAGGATTAAAAAAACCTTAATCATCTTGAAGAAAGAGTATCAGACATGAGCTTCAACTTGTGCATCTTGAGACATGTTTCACTTCAAAAAAGTTTATGGAATAACAAATATAAGAATAAAACCAAATGAAAGATAAAATAAATAGTTGAATAATTAGAGACCAAAAAATGCGAGCAATAATTGACGTTACATAACCCGTCACCAAAAAATATTTCTCTTCATATATTTATATAATTTATATAATGTTAGTTACATATTAGGCACATATATCGACGTTACATAACCGGCCACCAAAAATAACTTCGGTGTAATATCGACAAAAAAAAGGACAAACTCCGACAAAAAGTGTCATAGCATATTTAACTAGCTACTAATAGGGCACCTTCGTCATCTTGTTCAATTACTTCAAATTCTCCTTTTGGTTTTTCGGGAATGAGAGTGTCACAATGAATTTGATTGAGATGATTTGTTGGTTTTTCGGCGGTTTCGACTCATTTGACATGAGGTCTTTGAACAAGGTCTGTCTATCCAAAAATGCAAACTCTCATTGCTCAGCCTCAACAATCTTGTGATTCTTCCACTCCATACAAGATGGCGGTAATGGACAACCGTCTTTCACATAAACATGAAGAAAATGGCCGGAAATTAAACCAAGACACAAGATGTGGGCATGCGAGTTAAGTGGTGTAGCACCTCAAATTGGAGAAAAAGTCTAACATAGACCTCTTTCAGACTTATCAATTGAGCAACAACTTTATTGTAACAAGTTGCAACAATGTGACCCATATCCGGTAATGTCAACCACTTATCTATGTATGCAATTCCACCACTATTTGTTGGAAGGTGTAAACCATTCATGATATATTTAAAATACTCCTTTGAACCAAATATCGGCAAATAATCACACTTATTAGTTTTCAACTCATGAAGAAGTGCACTACGAACCAATATGTAATTTTCATCTTCCATATCCATGTGTCTAGCTATGATTAGGAAGGAAAATGTTATTTCTCTAGAAAAATAACATCAAGAATTTTTCAAGAAACAATTGGCAAGTTTTAATTGCATGATTTATTGGTTCACTTCCTATTTTTCAGCCACACCTCCTTGAATTATGGCAAATAGTGAATTGTGATTGGTTGCTCTTTATTCTTGAAGAATTCTTGATGTTATTTTTCTAGAGAAATAGCATTGCTCGATTCGGAATCCACAATTACCACCCCCCTTAACATTCACAATATTTTCAATGCAAGGTGTAACATACCATACTACTTTAAGTATTGCCGACTGATCCTACAAACCAACATGAGTCTTTTCAGCATGTTTTGTCCTCACTACCACGCTTACCGGGAAACTTCCTGGTAGGTCACCCATCCAAAGACTATTCCAAGTCAAGCACGCTTAATTGTGGAGTTCTTATGGAATGGACTACCAAAAAGAAGATGCATCTTGTTGATATAGGTAGTACCAAACAATTCTTATAAGTCTTCCTTCAACCATGCAGTCGCATACTTGCACGGCCTCAAAATCCATCTCATTCCGATGTGATTCGGCTCCTCTATAAGCTGTCGGGAGCCACTCATTGCCGTGCCTTGTGCACCGGCGACCACTCCACTATCTCGTCAACCGTGTGTGTTACACAAGGTCTCCTGATCTTTGACATTTGTGTAATGTATGGTAACTCCGGATCCGGATGTATAGTAGGCGTTGAAATCGATGAGCGCGATGAATTGACAATACGTGCACCTTTCCACTTTGGAAGTGATAGCTTACATTCGGATGATCGACTATCGGGGAATTGAAAATCAACACGCTCCCACACTTTTGGACTTTTCTTTTCAAAAATACCTTTAATTTTAAATACAAAGTCAATTATAAAATAACACGTGGATTAGTAATCTATGTCACTGATCGTCCCCGTTAACCCTCTTTTACCACCGTTAAACACAAATCAAACTCACAAAAAGTTAAAAAAATTATATTTGCATTCTTTATTATGTCTCTTCTCATGAATTCAATCGATCCAGAATTCATCATAGTAATTATGGGTATTCGTTTGCAATCCAAAATTGATCGTATTAATATTAATTGTGTGAAATTTATGTTTTTCTGCTTTATTAGCAGAGTTAGTAGATTACTATTGTTAGAAGAATGAATGAATCGGAATTTGAGAAAATCAAAGGTGAACAATAATCACTTATGCAAAAAATAATAATCCGAAGTTTATATTTTTTCCTGCTTTATTTCTCACGAGTCTATGAATTTTTTTAAACAAAAATAATAGCCGAAAAATTTCAAACTAAACAAAATTTGAAAGGATCGAAAATCCTATTTTCTTTTTTGATATCACTCTCAATTTAGAAACTAAACTCACATTCTCACCGAAGATAGAATAATTCGGGTCACTTCCATTCTTTGATCATTTTGAATGCGGACAGGAAATAACACAGGCGAGATAGCCGGATGTTGTTGCAGAAACAGAAACCGATTGAGCAAAAAATAATGTTAAAGATTGGACTTTAAATCCTCTAAAAATTAGTAACAGACATGAGCAAAAAATAATGTTAAATATTGGACTTTAAATCCTCTAAAAAAAAGATTAGTAACAAACGTGAGCAAAAAATAATGTTAAAGATTGGACTTTAAATCCTCTAAAAAAAATTAGTAACAAACGTGAGCAAAAATTAAAGTTAAAGATTTGACTTTAAATCCTCTAAAAAAAATATTAGTAACAAACGTGAGCAAAAAATATTGTTAAAGATTGGACTTTAAATTCTAAAAAAAAAATTAGTGAGCAAAAAATAATGTTAAAGATTGGACTTTAAATCCTCCAAAAAAAATTTCATTAATATTTTTAAAATTTAAGCATTATACAAACAAATATAATAAAATAATCACATTCGTTAAACCAGTAGAAAGCGCGGACATATTCCGCTGGTTTGTATAATTGCTTCATCAAATATAATTTTCCCCCACCACAAAACCGAAGACACTATCTTATTAAGCCAAACCGATTGGTTACAATTTGCACTATGTAGGTCCCTGTAGACACACCGATGTCACTGCCAAGCACGCTGATCGGCTACAATTACGTAGACTGATGTCATCTACGTGATCTTATCATTTTCATGCTATTGTATTCTTTAAAAATAAACTTTTTTTTATAAGTACAAGAATTTGTCTTTTTTTTTATCTTTTTTTCCTGAATCAAGAATGAGGAAAACATAAGGAGCCGTTGGACATCCCAATTAGGTCGACACTTTCAAAAAACTCCAATCATATGCCGCTCACTCATATATTATATACATAAAAAAAAGGAAAAATCTATACAAGAGGGGGACGAAACCAAACTCTCAAAAGTGAACAAAAAATAAAATTAAAATAAAAAATAAAAATACGGAAAGCGAAAATTAGGTAACCTAGCACGGTCCCTAAAGAAGTTCGCCCGAACAAACTCGGGCATAAAATCCCACCAAACAACATCAGTAAAATCTGTCCGTGACTAGCAAGCTTGTCAGCACAACCATTTCCTTCGCGGAAGATGTGAGACCATGAGAAGAACAGTTGTGCCAACGGTTCCGCCACCGAATAGGAAAAAAGCTAAAATGGCACTAGTAGAATCACCCTTAATTCGAAGGAATGTCCAATGATGTCTAGCTGCCATTTCCATTGCAATAATGAACCCCATAATTTCAGCCTAAAAAACTCTTATGTTCCAATAAAAAAAATCACTAAGAAGGGTTTGGTAACGGACCCCGTGAGCGAGTTTGATATCCTTTCTTCTTCTTCCGGCTACTTTTGGAGACAACATTGGTAAACCCATCCTCATCCGCCACATTCGAAACAACCAGGGCCTTTTGGATGGTCTCCAAGTCTTTAGTAATAATAGGACAACGGTGTGGAATAACGGTATCAAAGGAATGTGATTTTAACACATGAGTATTGCAATCTGCAGGTATTTCCATGCCAAGACTTTCACTGTCAGTCCCCTCCTCCTCATTGATTGAGAGGAGAAAATTTCATGTTGTAGCAGCAGCACCGGTGCAACCGCTATGGGAATGTGGTTGTTACTGACAAACTCATCAGTAACTTTGTCAAAAGCCAAGCCAGCAGATTCACAGTCGTTCCTCTCCTCCTCATTGGACTGATTTGCAATTGATTGAGGAACAATCTCATGTTGTAATTGCAGCACCGGTTCAACCGATATTGAAATGTTATTATTACGGACAATCTTATCAGTAACTTTGTCAAGAGCCAAACGATGAGAGAATGCAGACTTATCACCTAAGGTATTCATACTTGTGTCTAGGGCTGCAGAAATTTCAAGATGATCAATAATCGTGGCAACAGGAAGAACACTAGCCATGGGGGACACGTGTTGCTCAGTAGTCTGCTCCGACGCCACAATTGGCACTGTAATATCAACATCGGTGTTGTAGAATCAGAGACATGTTGTTCAAAAAGAATTTGTCGACATAACTTATATGGAAAACAAACTTTATGTTATGAATATTATAATTATCTCAAAGACATGTCGACAAATTCTTGTACTTATTTTTGAAGTAACAACATTTTATTAATCTCATAAATTAAACTTTTTTGTACATACCCCTTAATAAGTTATTTATTAAGCTATATCATTGAACTTTTCTATAAATAGAGATCATATTGAATATTTACAAGATAATTATAGAACTCCATCTCCTTCTCATTAATCGTTCTTATTCTAATAGTTTCATAACATTGTCTATACAACATGCTTTCAATATATATATTTTTTTTAACGAATAAAAACTGCAGAAACATTGGTAGAAGCTTTCAATAAAAAATGAATTCACATATAATCAATTAGTTCATGAGGTGCTTGGGGTTCATTGGTAATAGTTGACAGTATAATTTTACGGTCGGAAAGCTTAAATTCCATTTGAAAAGATTGTAAAATGGAAATAAATGTCATATTAGTTAATTTTGTCCGATCATCCCATTCAAACGTAACAATTTTGACATTTGTTATAATTGTGTCACATTAAAACCATTATTTACACTTGAATAGAAGTAAAGTTAATAATATTGTTTTGTAAAAAAAAGTCATTTTTTTACTATTTTCTATTTATAAAATTGATTTATTAGAAAATAACTTTTCATCCGCCACAAAACCAAAAATACTATCTCCTATAAGTGTGTATTTAAATTTAGGGTTAATATATTTTTACCCCCTGTAGTTTGAGCAAGTTCTGGTTTACCTCGCTGTAAAAATAAAAGTTTAGATTTCAACCCTGTAATATAAAGATTCTTTCGTTTCAAACCCTGAGGTCATCTCACTAGACAAAATCGCTGATGTGACACGTTGACTGTGTAATTTTGATGACGTGAAAAGTTGACGGTGTAATTTTGATGACGTGACATATCGACTTGGCTTTTATAATTATTTTTCATTTTTTTTATTTTCAACTGCTTTTTTTTATTAATTAACAATTATTTAAAAAATAAAAATTAAGATTTTTTTCCCGAAAAAATAAAATCTGTAACTTAATTTTCAAAATAAAAAAATTTGAAAATATATTTCAAAAATTTGAAAAATAATTTCAAAATTAAAATAAGTTTAGATTTTTTTTTTACTTTTTTCTAAAAAATCAAAATTCTGGAAAATAAGATAAGTTTTCTATTTTTATGAAAAAATATATATTTCGTAAAAGATAAGTTAACTATTAAGTGTTTCAATTTGGTCCCATAAATCTTCTGCCGTTTCCTATTTTCGTCCTCTCTATTAGTTTTTAACCTTAAATGTCTAAGGTGAAACAATATTAAAAGTAGTCCACCATACACCTTATTAATTTTATGAATTTTAACTATTTGATTTTTTTAAAATGAGGACCGTTAGATCATTTAGATCTATTGTATTTTACTTTTTGAAAATAAAAAATCGTAAAAATTAAGATTTTTTTTATTTTCCATAAATTATTTTTGGTATAAAAAATTTAATTTTTTTAAAAAAAATCTGACCTTTTTTTAAAATTTTGATTTTTTTATTTTGAAAGTTAAATTCATAATTTTTTTTAAGAGAATGAAAAAAAATCAGATATGGATGGTTCACCGTAATATACTATGGACCTTAAATCAAACGGTTATAATCATATTAAAAATATTAAACATCAAAAAACTAATTGCGAGGACCAAAATAGTAAACGGCAGAAGATATAAGGGACCAAATTAAAACACTTAATAGTTAATGGATCAAACTGAAAAATTAAAATAAGTTAAAGGACCGGAGAATATATTAAGCCGAGGAAAATTAGATTATAGTTCTCCACTTGTTTGGAAAAGGCCCCTTCTTGATATTGATTTATAGATGTTTTCAAATATGACTGCTCTAATTAAAATGAGGATTTCTATGGTAGTTTTGACAAATCAACAGTTTCGATGCATTGGTTTTTTGACTATAATAATCCCTCCATCTCATAATATTAGTCGTTTAAGGTTTGTGCACGATACTTAAGGAAATTATTATTTTTGTTGATTTCAATAGTAAAATTAGTAGCATTTACAAAAAACACATTTATTAATTGTAGTTAGTGGAGTAGTTATGTTTGATGGAATTCAATAAATAAGACATAATAGTGGAAAAAAAATAATAAATGTTGCATTGGTAGTATAAAGTGATAATTATTTTGAGAAAAAGAAAAAATGCTAAAGAGACAATAATTGTGAGACGGAATGAGTAGTTAAATAAATTAAAATTTAATAAAATTTATGTGTTTTACATGTTTAAAAACTATAGTAACTAAATACATTAAAATCTATATTATATATAAAGAAAACTATCATTTCAGCACGTTTTTGGGTTGAACTTTTCTTTTCAAATATTTCGTTAATTTTTAATTTTAGGTTTAAATACAAATAACACATGTAATAACAAATATATATTAATAAATTTAATTGAAGAAGAAAATTTACACACAATTCCTTATGAATTGCTCTTATTATTAGCCAATTATAAAATAACAAGTGGATTACTAATCCATGTCACTAATCGTCCCCGTTAACCCTCTTTACCTTCGTTAATCACATATCAAACTCACAAAAAACTAGCACAAAAACAACTTATGTTACTTTTTTATCAGTCGATTTTATTTGTACATCTGTGTTGTTCCTCTCAATACAACCGACAATTGCCAAATATTTTCATATCCTTTCCACAAAAAACAGAATTTCCATATTATTTTATTACTTCCACAAAAATCAAAAATCAGTATTTATATATTATTTTATTAATATAAGTTATTCTTCATTAACCTCTGATCAATTGTAACAAACGTGAGGAAAAATAATGGTAAAGATTGGACTTTAAATCATCTAAAAAAAGATTAGTAACAAACGTAAGCAAAAAATAATGTTAAAGATTGAACTTTAAATCCTCTAAAAAATAGATTAGTAACAACCGTGAACAAAAAATATCGCTAAAGATTGGACTTTAAATCCTCTAAAAAAAATTAGTAACAAACGTGAGCAAAAAATAATGTTAAAGATTGGATTTTAAATCCTCTAAAAAAAGATTAGTAACAAACGTGAGCAAAAAATAATAATGTTAAAGATTGGACTTTAAATACTCTAAAAAAAGATTAGTAACAAACGTGAGAAAAAATAATGTTATAGATTGGACTTTAAATCTTCTGAGAAAAAAGATTAGTAACAAACGTGAGAAAAATATAAAGTTAAAGATTGAACTTTAAATCCTCTAAAAAAAGATCAGTAACAAACGTGAGCAAAAAATAATGTTAAAGATTGGACTTTAAATCCTCTAAAAAAATATTAGGACTCAGAATATTTTAGAAAAAGATTTGTTAGCACTATATTGAATATTAATTATCAATCAATTTCCAGGAGAAGAACATAATTTGTTGTCATTTGACGAGATTGAATGGGATACTCATAACTTATTTCAACATGAATTCCTAAACTCAATTGCTCAAGAAAGTATCACACCACATATTTTAAAGGTAAAAAAAAGGTGAACCTTTGATGTTGTTGCGAAACATAAACCCTAGATATGACATGTGTAATGGGACATGACTGTTATGTCGTGGTTTATTTAAGAATATGTTGGATGTGGAAATCCTAACAGGAAGCAATGCTGGAAAAAGAGCATTCTTGCTCAAAATTAAATTAAAAACAAATGCGAGTTCATGACTTCCCTTTGTGTTTAGTAGAAAATAGTTTCCGTTAGACTAAATTTTGCTATTACCATAAATAAGTCACAAGGGCATATTATTCCCAATGTCGGAATCTATCTTCCACAACATGTTTTCAGCCATGGTCAATTATATGTAGCTTTATCAAGAGGAGTTTATCAAAATTCAACAAAATTTCTCATTAAAGAAGGGAAAATAGAAGGAGAAGATGGTGACTTTACGGATAATGTAGTTTTTAAAGATATTCTTTTATCATAACCATAACAATGTTTCTTTTATATAACATGTCATTTATAACTAATACTGGTGACTTGTCAGATAGAACACTTGTGGATGATGCGTGGCATAAAGCTATTCCATCAAAGGTTTCCTTATTGGTGTGGCGCTTGCTCCGCAATAGAGTTCCTACAAAAGACAATTTGGGTCATCGTGGAGTTTTGCTTACATCAGATACGATATGCATGGCAGGGTGTGGTCAAACTAAAACTGCCACACACCTTTTCCTTCATTGTAATTTCTCAAGTAATCTTTGGTAGGTTTTGAAGTGGATTGGTATTTTTTCAGTACATGCTGGTGAGCTTCGACAACATTTTATTCAGTTCACCAAGATGGCGGGAATGCCAAGATCTACTCATCTCTTCTTCAGAATCATTTGATTCGCGGCTGTTTGGGTGATATGGAAAGAAAGGAACAACAGGGTATTTAAACAAACAATTTCTACTCCTTTTCATCTTTTAGAACAAATAAAGTTAAAGTTTTTTTTATGGCTGAAACACTCTATGTTTATAGTTACCACGACTGGTGGAAACATCCCTCTCATTGTATGGGATTATGTCTATAATTTTTTGGATTGGTGGTGGGTGCTCTTTTAAAGTACCTTTGTGACTTTGTAAATATTTTTGGGTTTCCTCCTTTGCACATCTTGTGCGGGGGGAAATACCAACTGGTGGTATTAAATTCATTTTGATTTGTTAAGAAAAAAAACATGTCATTTATATATTTATGTTATGATGTTATATATCAATAATTTCCATTAATATTTTAAAATTTTAGTCAAGATTATAAAAACAAACATAATAAAATAATCGCATGTGTTAGCACAGTAGAAAGAGCGGACACGATAGTACCCGTCTTTCCGCTAGTAATATAATAGAGGAAATGCATGCATCCGAAAAAATAATAGAAAAAAAAATCTTGTAACTCGTGTATTTATTTTAAAAAGATTATAAAAAATTTATGGTTTTTTTTAGGGGATACAACATTACCAAATTTAAGGTTGTCAAGGCATTAAAAATATGAGAAATAAAGTTTGAAAAGCAAAAAACTCTACATTTTTTTTAATTTGTATGAAAATCTTGGTCAAATATTCTTAAACTAATTTGTAAAAAAAAAAACCCAAAATTTAGTTACTAATAATTCAGTGAATGTAAAATATATCTATTCTATACTATATATAAAGAAAACTACCCCTTTCAGCACACTTTTGGGTTGGACTTTTTTTTTCCAAAAATACCCTTAATTTTTTAATTTTAATTTTAAATACAAATAACAAATGTAACAAATAGATAAGAATATATTTAATTTAAGAAGAAAACTTACGCACAATTCCTTATGAACTGTTCTTACTGTTAGTCAATTATAAAATAACAAATGAATTACTAATCCATGTCACTAATCGTTTTCGTTAACTCTCTTTTACCCATGTTTACCACAGATCAAACTCACATAAAACTAGCACAAAACAAAAACTCATGTTACTTTTTATCAGTCGATTTTATGTTGTACAACTGTGTTGTTCCCCTCGATACAATCGACAAAGATTGCTAAGTATTTTCATATCTCTTCCACAAAAAACAATATTTCCATATTATTTTATTACTTCCAAAGAAAACGGTATTTCCATATTATTTTATTATTTTATTAATATAAGTTACTCTTCCTTAGCCTTTGATCAATTGTAACAAACGTGAGCAAAAAATAATGGTAAAGATTGGACTTTAAATCCTCTAAAAAAATTAGTAATAAACGTGAGCAAAAAATAACGGTAAAGATTGGACTTTAAATCCTCTAAAAAAAATTAGTAACAAACATGAGCAAAAAATAATGCTAAAGATTGGACTTTAAATCCTCGAAAAAAAATTAATAACAAACGTGAGCAAAAAATAATGTTAAAGATTGGACTTTAAATCCTCTAAAAAAATTAGTAACAGATGTGAGCAAAAAATAATGTTAAAGATTGGACTTTAAATACTCAAAAAAAAGATTAGTAAAAAATGTGAGCAAAAAATAATAATGTTAAAGATTAGACTTTAAATGCTCTAAAAAAAGATTAGTAACAAACGTGAACAAAAAATAATGTTAAAGATTGGACTTTAAATCTTCTGATAAAAAGATTAGTAACAAACGTGAGCAAAATATAATGTTAAAAATTGAACTTTAAATCCTCAAAAAAAATATTAGTAACAAACGTAAGAAAAAATATTGTTAAAGATTGGACTTTAAATCCTCTAAAAAAATATCAGAACTCAAAATGTTTTAGAAAAATATTTGTTAGTACTCCCTCCGTTTCAAAATACATGTCCAAGTCAACCACTTCACATATGCCAATGCACAATTTTGACCGTTAATATCTTTAATTATCAAAAGTAAAAAAATAAAAATTTAATATTTAAAAAATATTTGTTGAGACGAATCAAACAACATCTTACATGCTAATATTTGTATTTATACATTAGTTAAAAAGTATGGTCAAAGTAAGTCAAGTGAATAGTGCACATTGCAAAAATTGGACATGTATTTTGAAACGAAGGGAGTACTATATTAAATATTAATAAGTAGGGTTTTCACAGTTAATAGTTCGTTCCCGTATTGTTTAGTTTTTCTCAACCTCTCTCAACCCTCTGCATCAGAATTCAGAATTAACCTGTTTAGTTTTTTTTTCTTTTTCTTTCATGTTACAACTAATCAAAGTGGATTAATTTTATGGATTATATATTTGACTTTGCTGTTTATAAGCGATTATGATTCAAATCGTTTACGATTAATTTTAAGAATTATTTGAATCTGCTGGTTTATAATTACTTATACAAACTATGATAGCGTGGCTTTTTTATATATAAAGAGAACCGTGGTTTTTTTTTAATTATTAAATAAAGGGAAAATAAGCAATAACATCCCCTGTCGTTAAGCTCATTCCACTACCGTTTAAAGGAATAAAAGCATTGTTTTTTTTTTGTGATTCCAAATGTTCTGCATGTATACAATTGATAAACTGCTCACATGGTTCCCATCCAATATCCAACAAAATATAGTGAAATCAAAGTGTCAAAACCATTTAAATAATTCAAAGTTGTTAAATGATAATCACATTCATGTTACCAACAACTAAAAACAGAAACACTATAAAGCTTGAAACCACCATATTTTGTTTTTGGTTACATTCAAACCACCATCCGAGAGGCCATAAAAAGAGAGGACCGCTAAGAAGTATTGATACGAACACCGACATCAGATACAACACGGATATTGACACGTCAATAACGTTGATAGTTTTAGAAAATCAGATAATTTAGGGTAATTATATTTGTGGATGCGGATGCAACACGTGTTCAGACACATCTAATATTATAAGTGTATGTGATTCATAGTCGATGAGTAATATCATAATTCATATATGGTTGAAAGAGCCATAATTACACCTACAAATGATGATGTTCAAAAATTGAATTAAATAATTATCAATTAGTTTTCAAGAGAATAACATAATTTGTTGTCATTTAACGAGGTTGAAAGGAATACTCATAAATTAAATCAATAAGAATTCCCAAACTAAACTGCTCAAGGAAGTATCCCACCACATATTTTAAAGGTAAAAAAAGGCGCACCTTTGATATTTTTGTGAAACATAGACCATAGATATGGCATGTGCAATGGAACACGATTGTTATGTCGTGGTTTATTTAAAAATATGTTGGATGTGGAAATCCTAACAGGAAGCAATGCTGGAATAAGAGTATTCTTGCCCATAATTAAATTAAAAAAAATGCAAGTTCATGACTTCCCTTTGTGCTTAGTAGAAAACAGTTCCCGTTAGACTAAGTTTTGCTATTACCATAAATAAGTCACAAGGGCATATCATTCTCAATTTCAAAATCTATCTTCCACGACATGTTTTCAGCCATGGTCAATTTTATGTAGCTTTATCAAAATAAGTTTCTCAAAATTCAACAAAAGTTCTCATTAAAGAAGGGAAAATAGAAGGAGAAAATGGAGACTTTACGAAAAATGTAGTTTTTAAAGATATTCTTTTATCGCAATCATAACAATGTTTCTTTTATATAACATGTCATTTATACGTTTATTTATGATGTTTCTTTTACACAACACACACATTTATGTTATGATGTTACTAATTATTATTAGAATAAACAATAAATAATCATTATTTTACCTTAATTTTATATGCAGGCAAACTAAAATATGTTGAGTTCAAAAATAATTTTGTTATATGTCTTGACAATGTTTTGTTTATAAATCAATATATCAATAATTTCCATAATATTTAAAAATTTAAATTTTTTAATTAAAATTATACAAACAAACATAATAAAATAATCACATATGTTAGCGAAGTAGAAAAAGCGGACAGACGGGTGCCCGTCTTTCAGCTAGTTTGTCATAATGGAATCATCTTTGAAAAAGAAAATCTTGGTCAAATATTCTTAAACTAATTTGTTTAAAAAAACGCACAATTTAGTTACTAATAATTCAGTGAATGTAAAATATATTTGTCATAATGGAATCATCTTTGAAAAAGAAAATGATTGTTCCTACGAAAACTTTTCTAATCTCTAAGAATAAACTAGCAACAAACCCGTGCTAAGCACGGGTCTGTGCTCTGCACGGGCAAATTCGAAGGTGGATATCCATCATAGCGCATTGCAATGCTATATGAATTAAGGAAATAAGAAAAAAAATTAATGATAAAACTTACATTAATGATAAAAGGGTAGATTACTTTGAATTCTCTTAGGATTTTCTTAAATAACACAAGCATCCCCTCTAATTTTTAAATACGTCAATCTCCCTTTATTTTATCCATTTCAATAACCTTGTAAATATACAATTTAATTTCAATCATTTTTGTTTGTTTTTATCTATTTTCTCTTTTCATAATTAAGTTAAATGAGATTTTTTTTTATTTGTTTGTATCTGTTTTCTCTTTTCACATTTAAGTTAAAGGAGATTTTTTTCCACAATGGAAAAACAGTAACATTTGTTTTTACCACCAAATAAAATCCAATATCGGCAGAAGAGATCAAAAGAGAATATAGAAATGAGAAGAATCTTGGTGGATAGACATTGTGGTTGATCAATGAAAAGGAAATAATCTTTGATATATCCGTTTTATTACATTAGAGTTTAAAAATTAAACCACCTTGACCGAGTAACAATAAGTTGAGAAAAATCACCTAAGTGAGAAATGGAAAGAAAAAATGGTCGAAAATTAAATGAGTTTATACACACATGAAGAAGTTAATTGCTCAAAATAAATGGAATTTATAAAGTTTAAACCGTGTTATATTATAAGTGAAATGCTTGTCAATATGATAAAAAAAAAGAGATTAGTGTTTAGTTAAAAAATAGAGTGGGTGTTTGTGTAATTTAAGAAGACCTTAAGAGGTTAGTGGAATTTGCTATGATAAAATCATTGAAATATTTATTATTAAATATTATGAAATGTTAAGCTAAAAATATGTAGAAATATTAAAAATAGTAAAGATTTCATTATTGATAAAGATGCCGTTATGAGTCCCGTGTATGAATTGTACAACAATATTACAATATTATTTTGTGACTCATTTATCATATTTTCAGTGTTTTTTACAGTCATAATTCTAAAAGATATAATAATTAATAATCTACAACAATAAAAATAATATTTTATAATATGACATGGTGGCCATAATTTTTTGATTCTCTGTTTTTCGAAATATGTTGAGATCTACAGGTTTTAATATGTCTTGTTTGTCTATACTCCGGTTCTTCAAGCTTGAAAGAGCTTTTATGCTTGCTGGTTTGTTTAGGGAGTTGTTGACACTTGGATTTTGATACCATGATGACGGTCGATTCATTAATTGTTTTTCGTAGAGGTTCACTTTTCATATTTATTTTAAACTTGGTTTCACGCCCGTATACGAGTTCACTTGCTGATTAGTGAATTTTTGTTATGATAGATTTTGGTCGATCTACTTGGTCTGATTTATTATGTTGTATCCCTGTTTTTTGTTGTACATGAATCAGGTCTAATGTCCTCAAACTCTTTATCTATTTCTTTTTATTTAATAAAAATTATCTTTTGACTAAAAAAAGATAAAAAAAAAAAGCAAATTAATTTTAGGAAAAAAAAACAATCTTGAAAATGTGTAATTTTTTGAAAAGTAGGTATATGCCTTGTAATTAATATTTTGTAATTTTTTTTAACTCTTTAGATATTTAAAAGTTGAATTATTGGAAAATTTGCTTTGATCGGTATTAAGATTAAGTTTGTTTGTTCTTTAAAAAAGATTAAGTTGATGTGTAATATCGAGTGAGTTTGTTTTAATTTGATTTTAGGAGAAAAAATAGGGGGAGTTGAAGTAAAAGACACAAACAAATATAATTTTGATGACGTGTCAAAAAATTAAGAAGGCGTAAGATTGTATTTTTTGTAGACATTAAGTTTCATAATTTTTTTTGGGTACAAAGTTTCATGACTAGAGAATAGAATGTTGTAATTTTTTTTAACTCTTTAAATATTTAGAAGTTGAATTATAGGAAAATTTGTTTTGATTGGGATTAAGATGAAATTTGTTTGTTCTCTAAAAAAAGATTAAATTAGAGTATTTTATCAACTAAGTTTGTTTTAAGGAGAGAAATTATAGGGGTTAAAGCAAAAGACACAAAAGGATATAATTTTGCTGACGTGTCAAAAAATTAAGATGAGATAAAATTGTATTTTTGGTAGACGTTAAGTTTCATATTTAGATAAATATAATAGATAATGAAAGGTATATTTAGTTCTAACCACAATCCCATCAATGTTTTCTCTAACAAGTCTATTACTTTTGACTTCTTTAACAAGTTGTATTAGGACATTTGGTGTGTAGCATGACCTTTTTTTTTTTTTTTGAGAGAGCATGACCTTTTATTTAACTATTTGCTTCTTTTACAATTTTATTTAACTATTAATTAATTCAAAAACAATGCGACTATAATGTCTTGTACTTTTCTATTCATTATTTACTATTTTGCGAATCAAACGTATCAAGTAAATATTTTCAAGCATAAATAAATTTTTATTCAATTTTATAACTAAATTAAATTTTGTATAATTGATTTATTAAATATAATTTTACACTACCACAAAATTGAAGACACTGTCTTATTCAGCGAAACCAACATTAATCCATCTATTACCACTTTGTAGTTCCTGTTTAATTTTACGGAATAAAGTTTAAATTCCAACTGAAAAGCAAATGGTAATAAATGTCATTTTAGTTAATACTAATTTTATCTCTTTTCTATTATACTTTTTAAATCAAATTTACTAGAAAATAACTTTTCACTACCACAAAACCTAAAACACTATCCCGAATAATTAAGTGTACGGTGAATTTAAAAAAATCACGGATTTTGTCAAAAGCATTTTGCACTATGTAGGTCCTTCCATCCTACATACTACTAATCAGTCACAATTAAATGGGACAGAGGAGAATTAGAGTATAGTACTCCACTTGTTTGGAAAAGGTCCCTCATGATAATGATAGACGTTCACAAATGATAGACGTGGTTAGTTTCGACAAATCAACGGTTTTTCCTCTAAAAAAAATACTATATTTTTTTTTTAAAGGCCAAAAACTGAGGGGGAGTTTGTTAAGGGGCTAGACGCTAGAGAAAACATTGATGGGATTGTGGTTAGAACTAAATTCCATCTGGAGTTCTCTTATGGGAATGAGTTTGTTATTGCTATTATTGTTTTTGCTGCTGTAGTTTTAATTGTTTTTATTTTTCTCGTGGTTCGTTTATTTGTGTAGGGTTTTAATAAATGCTACAAATGATTAGTAGCATATTTGTAGCACTTTACAAACTCTTGGGTCGAGTTTATTAAACACAAGCAAATGAAGTAGATCATGCTCTTATAGGAGAGACCATATTATAAGCTAGTCTCTATATTTATATCGATATTCCCCATTGCATTAACAATCTTATTATTAATAAAATAAAATGCTATAATCAACTTTCCTTAAAAAAATATATAAAAACAAGTTCACGTAACCAAAATTATTATTTCATCATATTATGTGGGTTGTTGAGAGGAAAAAAAACATATTTAACACACATGTATACATCCTTTGATCATTGTTATAAGTAAAGATCAACATTTTAGATTCATGCACTAAATTATATATGTATTGATCTATAATAAAGACCGTACACATAATTAATTAATTAAATGAATCTAAAATATAATTTTTTTCTTATAATAGTGACCCGATTGTGACAGAACATACCTACCGAGCAATAAAAAACTTGCCATTTAATTAAAAAAAAACTAATTGAGTAGTTATTGTCAATTTGTCATATAATGCCAAAGTCTATGAAACACAATTTCCACAAACTCTTATGAATCTACAAACAAAAGTTGCTTATATATAGTGCAATAATTAAGCTTTTACCTACTACACTCTACCTAACATTCAAAATAGTTAGACAATTGCAATTGATCATCCACAATCAAATCAAAAAAATGAGTACTCCCCAACAAAATCCTTCTAAAGGGAAAAAATGGTTAAAAGATATGAAAGGTAGCATAAGTTTAACAGCTTCCATAATCGCAACTATGACATTTTCACTTGCCACTAATCCACCTGGTGGCGTTGTGCAAGCTAGTCTTGGTGATAAGATCGATTGTTCCAATACCACAATAAGTACCACAATAAATACCACAATATGCGCAGGAGAAGCTATCTTGGCAACTAGATCTCATGACGACTATGTAGCTTTTTTGATATGCAATACAACTTGTTTCATTGCATCACTTAGTGTTATTCTTGTGCTTGTTACTGGAATTCCTATCAACAATAAATTTTTAATGTGGGTTTTTTCAATACTCATGTCTATCGTACTCACAAGCCTTGCTTTTACCTACTTGTTTGCTGCAAGAATGGTCACTCCAAACTCCGTTTGGAGTTCTCTTGATGGGAATGGGTTTGGTATTTCTCTTATTGCTTGGATTGCCATAGTTGTAATTGTTTATATCATTCTCGTGGTTTGGGCCATTGTGAGCTGTTGCAGAAAATGTTGCAGAAAATGTTGCTCGTAGTTTTATTATAATACTCCCTTCGGTTTCAACTATAAGAGAAAGATACTTTTTAAGTTCATTCAATAAATAATGTATTTAGTTCTTAATATAGACTAAATGTAACATTTATTGAATGAATCTAAAAAGTAGATATTATCTTATAATTAAGACCGAAGTAATACTTTTGTTTGTGTTTGGCTACCTCATTTGATATGGTGGAATAAGTGGAAGAAGCTAGAGTTCTGGTGGAGTGCAAGTGGTTCGTGTGTAATATGTAGGACTATTTGGAGGGTTTAAAGTTCGATTCCATGTGTTAAAATAATGGCAGAAATTTCCTAGTTTTAGATGTTATGTATTGGCAAGGATGCACTAATCATGTGCAAACTTGCATATTGTAAGAAGTCAAAAATAATTGTGTATTGTATATTAAGCAGATCATTTTATAATAAATAATTGTTGTTTTCAATAAAAAAATTTCCCTGTCTTTAATTATAGCACCATTATAGTTTCTATTGAAGGGAATGCATATTATTGATGAATGGACTAATGCTGACATACATAGTCATTTCAATCTCTAACTACCATAATAACTTGTTCCACAAGTTATGAAACTACCATAACTACCAATACTAACTATACTAATCGACTAACTTTCATAACAAACTAGAAAGTTAGTTAACAACATAGATAACTTGTTCAGCAAGTAATCACTATCTAATCATGAATTACAACACTTCAGACCTCCTAATTCATGATTGCTAAACTTTCCATTGCTACGAGATTATTCAAATCATCAAACCTTGCCTTCCTCATGGGTTTTAATTTGTTTGAATGTTTGCCAATTGCAGTTCAGTTTTGCAATAATAAAGTTCCAAACTATCTTTGTTAACTCGATCTCTTAGGAAGTGAAATCTCCTCTCAACATGCTTGCTTCTTCCATGGTTAATTGATAATTGGAAAATGTTAACGGGTGCTCCCGAGGCACTCGTTAAGAAAATATAAAAGGAAATATTCTCTTGAAAATTGTGTATTCTACTTTTTGAAAGTTGAAAAAGTGTTTTTTTTTTAATGCAAAATTGTACTTTTATTTTTACTTTTAGTTTGTTAACTAGTGTCTCGAGAACATCGATTAACAAGACCCTCGATAATTTGTTAAATCAATTGTCAACAAGAAGTTTCATTCTAGCAATCTCAGTAATCTTCAATTCTTCAAGCAACATTTCAATCCATAGTGCTTGACAAGCAACAAATGTATTATTTCATATCTCTCTTTTAACTGCTCATTCTCTCTTATATAATTGATTTATTTTAATTATTATGTCTTATTCTCTATTTTTCTCACAACACGGTGTTAACGCTTTCGTCCTTTGTAGTCTCTGTCACTCTTGTTTTCTAGGTTTACATGAAAGAAGTTTGTGGTCCCTTATGTGTCTTCTTATTCTTCTATTTATACTAAAGTTTGTATGGACACTAACACCATCTATCTACTTTTAAACAAAGTTTATTTTTTGAAAGAACTTTTCAACGAAACCTTGTAGTGCTGTCGTTTCTAATTTAATAAAATTTAACTATTTTTTAATTAATATGTTGAATTTCTATTACATTGGTGTTGTTCCTATTTTAATATGATATGAATTATTTTTAATTAATAATTTAAATGAATAATAAATTCGAATAAAAAATCAAGTCAAAAAAATAGGTATTCCTTTAATATATTAGTATAGGTTAAATAAAATTATAAAAATGATAAAATAGTAAATAAAATAATTTGAAGGATAAATTCGAAATAAAAAATCAAACAAAAAAATATATATCTCTTTTGTATACCAGTATAGATATAAATGTCTCTCTTCGTTTCTTACATATCTATCTCTCTAATATCATGTCTCTAGTCTTTCCCTTTGCTCTCATGCATGTGTCTCTCTATTCCATCACTCTCTCTCTCTCTCTATGTGTGTCTATATATATATATATATGTATGTATAGAGAGAGAAGGGATCCATTGACTCCAACAGTAACTCTTTAGAGTTACTCCAAATCTTGACCCTTAATCTTAATATTAATCAATGGCCTTAATTAATTATTAATAATATTATGGTGAGGATGTTTTACTCCTTCTTTCTCTCAAAACTCACACGCGGCCTGCATCAATTTACGGCTTTTTCATTCTTTGAAATTTTGGAGAAAATATTGAGAGAGAAAAAAAATCTTGCATTGTTCATCAAGAACCAAGTAAGTAGTAACTAATAAATTATTTCATTTTGATTATCACTTTCTTCATCTAATCATATGACTATGTCATAAAAAATTACACTTACTTAACTATATGATCATTAGTATGTCTTAAACCATAGAACCAATTCTAAGATGCTTTCTTTTGTGAGAATAAAGTTGTAGTTGCATTGGGCCATAGAAATGATTATATGATGCTTATATTCATAGAAAACATGATTTTAATATTTGATCAATTAGAACAGTTTCTATAGTGTTTATGAAAATTATACTCTTAGAACTTCTTATTTTGATTTTAATTATTTGAAACTTTTAATAAATTTGGTTTTGGATCAATGTCACTATCTCCAAACTACTCTTGATTGGTGCTCTTCAAATATATATGGTAGTTTTTGTTTTCTTCCATACTCTTCACATGTCTATTATTTATTCATTGATTTTTTGTGGCAAGATAGAAACACAAGATACTCTATTATATAGATGGACGGATATTTAAACCCTCCCTTTTCTATTTATTTAACATTTCTTAGTGTTATTTTCTATATCTTTTCTTATTTTCTTTTATTGATTAATGTGGATATGACAATTTTTCATGTGAATGAGGTGTATACGATTAAAATAGGCTTTTATTTTTAAATATGTCAACACAATAGAAAAATGAAGACATTTTGCCATTGTTGAATCTACAGACAAACAAATGTTTAAGAACAAGGTAAAACATATAATGGTTTTTACAAATGAAAAAAGATAGAGTTTTTTCACATATAGAGTCTGACATTGTAGATTACGATATACACTAGATATATATATGCTATTTTTTAAAAACTTTTTAAATTATAGCTTAAACAATAAATGAAAAACTATAGAGCATACAAACTCACTCTTATATGTATTATATGGTAAAGGACTACTAAAATATAAAATGATTTATTAATAAAAGTTCTAGCAAAAAATTGTTATATAAAATGTAAATAGTTACACTAATATGTGAAATATGTAAAAGTTATTATATTAATACTCCTTAAGATATTTATAAAATTTGCAATCTAAATTTATAAGAATTCACATACTTCTAAAAAATATTATCTTATTTTTATTATAAATTAATATAAAATATATTTTTTCCCGACAAAATTAAATATAGTTATATCACCATATTGGAGAAGGTTGTATATTGCATGAAGTTTCATCTCAAATTCAAATAAATTGAAATTTTCTCGAATATCATAAGTTACGTTGATTTATGTTTTGAGGAACTTGGTTTGATTAAGCTTACGATTTTTAAGGAAGTGATATATCTCGCTAAACCATGTATATATGTGTGTGTGTGTGTGTATAAAGAAGGCTTAAATGCAATTTTGATCCCCCTATTTTCAAAATAGTTAACTTTTGATACCCCATTTTTTAAAACCACCATTTTGATCCCCCTAGTTTCAAAGTCAACAGAAAAATTTGATCCCCCTCCTCTAAAAATAATGTGGCATGCTCATTAATGATGTGGATCCTACACAACATTGTCCACATGGTACACCTTTTGATACCTCATTTCCATGTCATTTTAATTAAAAAATTAAATAAAAAATATCATAAAATTAACTTACAAATAAATATTGAAATTAAAAAAATTGAAGGAATAAAATTATAAACCCTAATTTGTTCTTTTATTCCGAAATTGAAGAAAAAAATTCTCAAATTAAAGAACACAAGAACATATTCAAAGATGTTCATCTTCCTTCCATATGTTCATCTTCAATATTAATTTGTAATTTACTTTTATGATATTTTAATATATAATTTTTTTAATTAAAATGACATGGAAATTAGGTGTCAAATGATGTATCACGTAGACAATGTTGTTTAGGATCCACATCATTAATGAGCATGCCACATCATTTTTAGAGGAGGGGGACCAAATTTTTTTGTTGACTTTGAAACTAGGGGGGATCAAAATGGTGGTTTTAAAAAATGGGGTATCAAAAGTTAACAATTTTGAAAGTAGAGGGATCAAAATTGCATTTCAGCACACTTTTAAAGATTGAAAAAAATAATGTTAAAGATTGAACTTTAATATAATGTAAACATTATTTTTTGCTCACGTTTGTTACTAATCTTCTTTTAGAGGATTTAAAGTCAATTCTTTACCATGTTTTTTTGCTCATATTTGTTACAATTGATCAAAGGCTAAGGAAGAGTAACTTATATTAATAAAATAATAAAATAATATGGAAATACTGTTTATTAATAAAATAATATGGAAATATTGTTTATTGTGGAAAGGATATGAAAATACTTTTAAACTAAAATGAATAAGAAATTAATGAATTAACAAATAAAAAAGAAAATAAAAGTAAAATAATAAAACACTTAAAATTGTTCCTTCCGGTAACAAAAATGAGGTATTTTAAAATACATCTCTGTCGAAATTTCGTCTGAAACGACAGAACTTCCCGGCTTTAAAAAACGAGTAAATTTTTTTAAAGTGGTCAAAAAATGGATATGTTTAAATTTTTTTTAGAACAGGTATTTGTTTGTAAATTATAACTAAATAAATGTTTAAATACACTATAAAGCGCATGTTGTTAAAACACTCATAAAAATGAGTCGGTGTAAATTAACAACTTTTGTAGACACATTTTGCTAAAATACATTCAAATTATTTTTTACAAAGAGTATGATAACTAAAATACTCTTTCATAGAATTAGTGGATGTATTTTAACAAATGTCCCTTTTGAAAAATAAGTGGATGTATGTTAACGAGATATTTTGCTCTCGTAAAACTCTAATATTTAGTTAATCAATTTTTGGTGTCCAATGAAGGCAATCACTTTTGAGCCTATAACCTTATCCTCATGTGTAGTGTATACCATCTAAACCTCTCACCATTTGAACCTATAACCTCATGTATGAAAATTTGTGATGGTTGACCGTGTATATAAGATTCTAACACACTTTTTTTTATTGATTGAAATTTACATGTATTTTATCAATTTTTTCTTTTATTTTTTGATAAAACATATTGTCAAATATATATAAGACTAACATAATTTAGTGAAATTCATATAAATTTTAATCCATAAAAGATAATCCCTACAATTGTGTGTTAGAAATGTTGCTAGCCCTCTTAAAAGAATATATGATCTTGAAGTACAAACTCCAACTCATATAATACATTGTCTCTGTCAACTAATGAGTTATGCTCATAGGACTTCCAAAACACTAATTTAATCCAAGAAACTAGTGAATTGCAATCCACTATACCTTTTTAAAAGATGATTTTATTCTGTAACAACCACCCAACTAAGATAGTAGCAAGTTCAACGCCTACCTAAAACCAAATTTCTTGCTCAGAAACTGATAATATTATTATAAGTAAATATTAAAATGCATAAGAATCGATCTCAATTGTGTTTGTTTCTTTCTTCATGCACATGAATTTGAGATTTTTTTTAATAGAATACGTTTAAGATTGAATCTAAAACATGTTTAAAGAATTCAGACTTATCTTTTACTTATAATAAACACGTGTGCATATTAATATATGTGGTGAATCTTCTAATATTTTATCATCTAACACGGTAAATTCAAGTACTAAAACTAAATTACGCAGATCTTTTTCAAGAATATGTAACATTACATATTTGACTATCTCACCATACTTGTCAAAAAAGACCACTTCAAGGTAAAATTTAATCAGATTTTGTTTAACAAGAAAAAATCAATTAGTTTATTTATTTAACAACGAAAGTTTCAGTTAGCTGGTATTCATTTTTCTAATATCATAATTAACAACATGGATATCATTCTAAAAACGTTAATATTTTTTTTAAAGTGTGGGATAATGTAAATAGGACATCGTCTATACATCGCGATAGAGAATAATCATTCTAGTTAGTTAGTACAACGATAACTATTTTGTTTTGAATGAACTACTTGTTTGCTATAAATAAGAAGAAACAAAAAATAAGAAATTTATATAAATACAACTCAATTGATAGTTACAATGATGTTGATATGCAAAAATATAAATCAAAACCTCAAATTTTTCACTTCTTCATATTTAAAGTGTGTGAATCTTCACAAATCTAATGGAAGAATAAAAAATACGTTAAAGAGTCATGATGATAAATCTAAGGGGGGTGTATTGAATCATGATTCTATGGGATTTTAAAAGACTTTTTAATCATCAAAAAGTCTTGTGGTATTCAATCAAGACTCTTTCCAATTTAAAAAAAGTCTTGTGTTATTCAATCAAGATTCTTTGTCATTTAAAAAAAGTCTTGTGGTATTCAATCAAGACTCTTAATCACTTAAAAAAAGTCTAGTGATATTCAAAATCATTCAAATTTCGAAGGATTGTTTAATAAATCAGATTTTGATGGATTTTGTGGGATTTTCTAGTGAAATTTTATCATGAAAAAGTCTTTCATGAAAAGATGAGATTTCTTAGGATTGTTTTTTTTAAAGATTTTACTATCTCTCCCTCTCTCCTCCATTCTCTCTTACTCTCTTTTCCTCTTCCCTCTCTCTCTTTTCCTCTCTTCCTCTCTCTCTCTCTCTCTCTATTCTCTCTTCCCCTCTCTCTCTCTCTCCTTCCTTCTCTTTCTCTCTCACTCTCTCTCTAGCTTCCCCCCGTAAAAAATAAAGTAAAATAAATAAAAGAGTCTTTATTGAGATTTTGTGAATGAGAGTGTTTATGATCATTTGTTTTTTAATTATTTCATAAAATTCATAAAATCTGTTGAAATCTCTTGAAATCCATAAAATCATTTCAAATCCTTTAAAATCTTATGAATTAAATCCGTTGAAATCCTTAAAAGTCTTTTAAAATCATCAAAGTCATTAAAATCCTGCAAAGTCTTTTAAAATCCTCAAGACTTTTTTAAACAAAAATTATCCTTTAAAATCCTAATTCAATACCCCCTCCTAAGACTTGTCAATTCAAAACTTGTAGATGGCTAGATATAATAACTCCAACCTTGCCGTGTAATAAAGAAGCAAATATGTCTTGACCAAAAAAAAAAAAGTAAAAATGCAATAGCCAATCTACACCTTAATTTGGTACTACTATAGCATTTAATTCCTTTCTTTTGGTCAAATATTATGTCCAAATTGTAGGAATTAAGTCAGAAACAATCTTTCAATAGAAAACAAATATAGACATATACCAAGTCTACCATGTGCTATGGAAGGGACCATGATAATAGAAAGGTAGACACAAGAAACGGATTAACTACGGAGCTTTGTGGGGCTCAATAGGACAACCACTCAAAGGAAGTACAGAGTTTCATTTCATTGCATCATGGTGTTTTCATGCTCTAAAATACTAAAATTATGTTAAACTGCGTTCATTTTGTCTAATGTAAATATTGGCAAAATTCTATTTTTGGTTAGTTTATGACACTGACAATCTCTTTTATAAACCTAACTATTATGTAACATTGATCTACACATTGTGGGTTCCTTCATTAATTTCAATTAGTATCATGTTAATATAATCTTGTTTTCCTAATCTCTTGAACAAAATAGAACATGCTCTTTTCCTACAGCAAAACTTTATAATATTTTAGTAAATGTTTTAGAAATGTACATATAGCTGAGATTTGTATAATATGCTTGCTTGATTTTCACAATTTATGAAGGGTAGCAATTATTTTAGAAAGCTACAACTATTCTATTTCCCTTAATTTCCTCATTTTTCCTTTATAACAAAGATTTTCAAACCAATTAAATTCATCTCTCCCAGCAGAAGAAAGAGACTAGTATCTCTTTAACCAATGACCAAACATTGAACAAAAATATAGATTTATTTCTATAATGACATGAAGAATACTTAGAATACATTTTCCATGAACTTTCCATGCAACTTGTTTTTGTTGACTAAAAGTGCACTTTCCATGTAACTAACTTTCAACAAATGAGATTCAAACTCTGTTAATTGAAATTACAAAATCAAACTCTAACTAATGAGCAAACTTTGAACAAAAATATAGATTTGTTTCTATAATGACATGAAGAATGCTTAGAATACATTTTCCATGAACTTTCCATGCAACTTGTTTTTGTTGACTAAAAAGTCCCCATGCACTTTCCATGTAAACATTCAACAAAAATTGAATTTACATAATCAATCCGACCATGAGGTGATATTGGTTTACTGATAAGAATCTGAACATGTACTTTAAAGAATATGAAGTTCAAATTCCAACAATGTTTAATGACAATTAATATCACTTTAATTAAAATGATTTTTATGGGTTAAATGTATTCATGGTTCTTATATATATAGGGCATATATCTAGTGAGAATGCCTTCTTTTTTGACAAAGAAAACAATTAAGTTGTTAAGGAAAGATTTATCAAGAAAAAGGTTGAACAAATATGGAGATAAAAGTTAGTTTTTTATTTTATTGTTAAGGATAGATAAAAGTTATATATCTCTTGCTTCTCGATAATCATGTTGTATAATTGATTTATTTTAATCATTATCTTTTATCTAAAATACACGTGAGGTACCAATAGATCAAAAGCCAATGATAGTCAAAATGAGATTCTTCTTATTCTCTATTTTTCTCACAACATCGTGTTAATGCTTTTGTCTTTTGTGGTCTCTGTCACTCTTGTTCTCTAGGTTTACGTGAAAGAGTTGAATGGTCCCTTGTATCTTTCTTGTCTACTTTTCAACGAAGTTTTGTTTTTAAAGAACTTTTCAACCAACCTTGTAGAATGTAGTGTTGTTGTTTCTAATTTAATAAAATTTAACTATTTTTTAATTAATAAGTTAAATTTCTATTACGTTGGTGTTGTTCCTATTTTAATACAATTTTGCGAATCAAACGCACTAAATAAATTTTCAAGCATAAATAAATTTTTGTTCAACTTTATAAGTAAATAAAATTTTGTATGATTGATTTATTAAATATAATTTTACACTACCACAAATTCGAATACACTGTTTTATTCAGCGGAACCAACATTAATCCATCTATTATCACTATGTATTTCTTGTACAACATGTCATATATAATTTTTAAAAACAAAAAACCAATGGAGTAGTTATTGTCAATTTGTCATATAATGCCAAAATCTATGAAAACAATTTCCACAAACTCTTCTTTCGAAAAGAAAAATTTCCACAAACTCTTATGAATCTACAAACAGAAGTTGTCTATATATATGGCAATAATTAAGGTTTTGACCCACACAACTGTATATCCAACCAACATTCTAAAAAGTTAGATAATTGCAATTGATCATCCACAATCAAATAAATAAAATGAGTATTCCCCCACAAAATCATTCCAGAGATAAATGGTTACAAGATATGAAAGGTAGCATAAGTTTAACAGTTTCCATGATCGCAACTATGACATTTTCACTTGCCACTAATCCACCTGGTGGCGTTGTGCAAGCTGGTCTATCTACGGCATTAGAAGTCACGTCGGTATCTTGACCATTTTCATCATTAATAAGTATCTTCAACTCATTTCTAAAAATAATTCTCGAAATTACAACATAAAGGTGACAGTGTGAAAACACAGGATTTAACAGATATATCCCAACATTCTTTAAAGATTGTCCTTGACTTTTGTTAATAGGGGTAAAAAATTTAAATTAGTTACCGGTTTACATGTTGTGTAAGTTGAACATTAAACACTTCTTTTTTTTGCCAAGATAAAAATTTCTTGTTCACACCAAACGACAAACAACTTTCACAGCCTTCATTAAATTTTTCTCTTTTCCAAAAATCACCACCATAACCTCGAAGTATCCTTATTAAAAAAAGAAAAAGGCACTACGGACTTCATTCTCCACCACTCAATCAACATGAAACCCAAGCAAAGGTCCAATCATGTATCCAACAAAACCACCACTTCAAATCATCCATCAAACCCTAGCTATAATCATTGAAGTTCACCACGTCTTCCTCTTGATTTTGATTATAACAATCAATATACAAAATGAAAAAAAAAAGGATTATACAAAATATGATTGTTGTATTAAATCAACACTATAAGTTGTAGATTTGATTCCAATGGTAAATTTTTTTTATAGATTTGATCCCTAAAAAACCACCCATACCTAACACCACTGTTCAGTCCTAAAGAATCACTTCACCTATTCCCCAGATTTATAACAATAAAACAAACGGAAACAAAAATTGAGAAAGGAGAATGCATCTACCATTTTCTATGAATCTGGGTAGTGACAAAAATGATTGTGAATGTATGCATGTTTTTTGGGTGAAGATAGTGAGAAAACAGTGGTAATTGCAATTCGTTTTATTATCAGATTTTCTTATGACACTTTCCTTTCAAATAATTAAAAGATTAATTAAAAAACAAAAGTAAGGTATCTGAGAGTGGAATAATGATGCGGCACATTATATGATCGACTGTTGATGCGAGAGTGTTGGAGCGGTTGTTCCTAGCACTGCTCTTTGAGGTAAATGAGAGAAAGGAGTTGGAAGAAGATGACAGAAAAGGGAGAGGAGAAATTGAAAGAGAGAGAAGGAAAGGATTAAAAAATTGAGAGAGAAGTGGTTAGATAATTACAAACAAGGTTAGATAATTACAATTGATCTCATCAATAATCAAATCAACAAAATGAGTATTAATCAAGAAAATCATCTCAAGCCTTCTCTTAGGGAGTTCTTAGAGCGTGGAGCAAAGTGGTTTGACTACAAAAATAAAGGTGAATGGTTACAAGATATGAAAGGTAGCATAAGTTTAACAGCTTCCATAATCGCAACTATGACATTTTCACTTGCCACTAATCCACCTGGTGGTGTTCTTCAAGGTAGTCTTAGTGATCCTACCGATTGTATGACTCGCAACAAAAGATTAATATGTGTAGGAGAAGCTATCTTGGCAAATAGATCTCATGACGACTATTTAAGATTTTTGATATGCAATACTATTTGTTTCATTTCATCACTTAGTGTTATTCTTGTGCTTGTTAGTGGAATTCCTATCAACCGTGGGTTTACAATATGGCTTTTATCAACAGGAATGTGTATCACACTCACAACCTTATCTCTTACTTACATGTTTGCTGCAAACATGGTCACACCAAATTCCATTTGGAGTTCTCTTCCTGGGAATGTGTTTGGTATTGCTATTATGGTTTTTGCTTCTATAGTTATAATTGTTTTTACTTTTCTCGTGGTTCGCTTATTTGTGAGGGGTGCCAATAAATGCTACAAATGATGAGTAGCTTATTTGTAGTAGTTACAATCAATTGTGTCCTGTGGTTTGAGATATGTGGCAATAGATGTTTTAAGAGTGTCTTGTGGCTTTGTTTGTTTTTGGTGGTTCATTTGAAATAAATGGCAGAAACTAGAGTTGAATCTAGTGGAAGTGGTTGATGTACAAAAGGTGTAACTATTGTAAATTGTAAGGGTACTAAGTTCGATTCCAACTGAAAAAAATAGCAAAATGTTATTGATATTATATTTTACCAGAAGAGTTTTTAAGTTATTTTTCTCTTAGAAATGATTTTCTTTCACTTGCTATAAACCCCAATTTTTTTTTCTTCTCAAACCCATCAATGAATCTTAAGGCTAAAGTTTTTTTGAACTCCCTTTTTTGAATTAAAATAGCAAAGATAATATCACAAATTGACCACTCCAATGTAAGTATATATCTATAAAAAATGAGAAAATGAGAGGATAGCTATAAAAAAATCATTTTAAAATAGATCAAATAGATTCTTATTTATATATGATGAAAACCCTATCGAAAGAAGCTGTTTGGAAGAAACCATATCAAAATTTCTGCAAAATCAACAAAGATGTAAACTTATCAGAAGCAAATACCTGGGGTCTAGCAGCAATCTGTCGCGAAGAAAACAGAGAAGTCTTAGCAGCTGTAACGTGGCGTCGGATGGGTTTCAATGACCAAGCAACAGCTGAAGCTTACAAATTTATCTGGCTATGGAATTTGCAGCTCAGTGTGGTTTTATGGATGTTATTTTTGAAACGGACAACGAAAAGATTATTAGAGTTCTTACTGCAAAAGAGACAATCCCTAATCTCTATGTTGGAAATGTAATAAAAGGCATTACTCTTAGAATTGGGAATTTCAGAAGGGTGGATTTTAGTTAGAATACTGCTCTCTCCCTTGCACATTTCACTCTGATCCGGCTGAAGAGACGATAATGTCCCTGCGCTAGTTAAGTCACGCTGCGTGACTTAACTAACGCACGTTGCAGTTTGTGCGCAACTTAAGTAGCGCTGCGTGAGTTCACTCACGCAGCGTTACTTAAGTCATTTATCAGCAACACAGCATAACAAAACTTCACTTTTCCAACTTCTCAAACACGAAAATTTCCCCCAAAGTGCGATTTTCACCATTCTTTTACCATTCAAAGCAAATTTCCTCCACAATATCAAGTAAGTGATTACTATCCTACTTCTTTGCATTATTTTGGTAGAAATTTTCAAATTTTTGAAGAAAATTAACATTTTTAGGTTTTTATAAAATTGTATTGCATGTTAAAAATTATGATTGTTAGTGATGATTTAACTTAGGAATTGTTGTTTAGATGTTGTTTATGGTGCAATATTGTAGTTTAGGGTTTAGAAAATGTTAGATTTCTTAGTTGTTTAAAAATTGCACTCTATGTGTTTGGTAAAATGTCACAATGGTTATATTTGTTTTTTTCGGATTGTTAATGATGAAATTAGTTGGAATATAGTTTGTTAATTTTGGTTATAGTATGTTTAAGGACAATGTGGTAGTTTACGGATTGAATTGTTAATGTTGGAATTGTTGTGCAGATATGTCTCGGAGGAATACGTCTCAGAGACCGTCTGAGCCGCCTTAGGATATGAGTGACAGACTTAGGCTAGGGAGGCCTACGTCTACTAGTAGTGCATAGAGGGAGAAGCAAGTGGTAGTTCCTCCTTTAGCTGGCCGAGGTCGAGGGAGAGTGGGGGGCACGAGACTTGCCAATGTAGATGCTGTTGGGACCTCTTCGTCACAGACTGGTCCATCGCAGACGATGGACCCGACACAATATCAACAAGATTATCAGGTTTATCAGGATCCTCAGCCTCAGGTGTATCATTTTGATGAGTCTCAGCCTCACCAGTATCAGTTTGAGGCGTATCAGCAGCATCATCAGCATCATCATGAGCAGCCTGAGCAACAGTAAAATATTGAGCAGCCTCAGGCTCAGCCGCAACAAGATGATGATGGTGGGGTCATTTTTAGGGGATGCCGAGGGTTGTGTACGAGGCCGGACCGGACGACTATGCAGGGGGGCCTTCTAACCTCTCGCTTTTACCTCGCTTTGGTGGACATGTGGCATGCAGGATATGGGTCGATGCCGATGTAAGTATATTTTAATGTTTATTTTACTTCTTTTACTATTTATACAACTTATTCTAATTATTATTTTACTTATTTAATGTTAGAATTAAAATTTATGTTAAAATATATTTAATATTTATTTTACTTATTATTTATTTAACAGTGTTGATTGTTGTTTTTTGTTTTTGTATTTCAGTTTCGGAAAAAACATAGGCTGAAAGTATCTCGCACGGAAAGAAGTTGAGCCTTAAAAACTTGATGGTGCCTCAACCAAGAGCACAAAACAACTGGTTTTGGGATGAAGTGAATATGTCCGGTCTTACTCCCCTCCTGACTAGTGGGTACGAGAACATCTCTCACGGGTTCGTTTGTTCGATGTCAGAGAGATGACATGAGGAGACCAGCAGCTTCCATCTACATGTTAGGGAGATGACCATCACACTAGATGATGTGGCGTGTCTCCTAGGCATCCCCATCACCGGGAGGCTCCTTCCTGATAGAGAGCTAACATGTGACGAGGGGATGAGGATGATGCAGTTGGACTTACTTTTTACAGCGGAGGCTGCCGCTACGGAGGTGGCATGATAGGGCGGTCCTTATATCAGTTTTGGTGTACTGAAGAGGCGTTACAGAGGAGCTCTTGAATAGGTGTAATCAGGTGGTTGAGATTGACACAAAGGAGGAGGAAATCGAGCGAGCTCAAGTTAGGTTGGTCTGCGTTAAGGCGTTTTTGTTTCTCTTGCTTGGATGGACCATTTTTTCCCGCAAGAACAGCAAAAACATTAATCTTTTGTGGCTGCTTGCGATGCAAGATATGGACGAGTTGGACAGCTGGTCATAGGGTGGGATGAGACTTGCATTCCTTTACGAGCAGCTATCTTTGACCTCCGAGTCATCTGTGGCATCCTGTGGTGGTTACATGACCTTGCTTGTGGTAATATTTGTTTTTCTTCTTTTTCACTTATTGGATTGTAAATTTGTGCCTTGTTTACCTTGTTTTTCTTCTTTTTTACCTTGTTTGTATAATACTTGTGCTGATATAAATTTGGTTCTTTGTGTTTGCAGGTATGGACTTTGGCGCACTCCACGAACCTCATTTTGAGGGTTCTTAATGATGTGTACGGCCCGACAATTGCTCCGCTTGTGAGTCGGTGGAAACCTCCTAGGGGCTTTACGGATCCTGGACACTATAAAGATGCCATTGATTTGTTGGATCTTTCTCATGTCATCTGGACGCCGTACGAGAGTCGACTAGACGTTACGTCATTTCAAGATATATGCTGGTACTCCGGATGGATCATGGCCGGCAGCGACATGATGGTCCTTCACTTGCCATAGAAGGCTCTTTGGCAATACGGGTATGTCCAGACACGGCCCAAGTTTCTTACAAATGTTGAGCTTATTGCGGTAGATGACGTGGCCCATGCCTTCACGGAGTTTGCTCTACATGTCCTCAGCCAGCAGCAGAGGGGTGAACCGGTGCCAGAGGACCAACTGTGGGCTCATAGTAGGGGGTACATGAGATGGTTCATTAGAGTATCACATCCTATTGTGAACCCCCCTACGGCCATTCCTGACTACGCAGCTCAGGCCCCTCTTCGTCCTGTCCCTCCTTACGAGGAGGTTCTTGTTGACCAGCAGTGGGCCGACATCCTCCCGACCCATACCATATCATCGGCAACATCAGAGCCAAAGTGGATAGTGCTATGGGCATCCTGATGTGTTTGGTAATCCAGAGGTTCTTCGCATGAGGCATGGTATACAGTCTGAGTGGAGCATGCTGGAGCAGATGCCGTTTCCACGGAGGAGGAGTAGGAGTCCACATCAGTAGGGTTTAAGCATTATGAATTGTGTAGTTTTGTTTATGATATTTTTGTCGGATTTGGATGTAATCCTATACATTTGCGCTTTTTAGCGTTTTTATGACAATTTCCGTTAATTTTGGTCCTTTATTTTTCGTGATTTGTTTATGAGTTAATGCTTGCTTGAAAGAATGCTTGAATGAATAATGAAAAATGCATGCAATTGAATGAATGAATGTATGAAAGAAGGAATGAAAAAACAGGAAAAAGAGAGATTTCTGCCTCTTCTGGTTTTCTGCACAGACTGGGCGTGAGTTAACTCACACATGTGTTAAATATGTGTGAGTTAACTCACACAGTGTTTTACACTTGCGTGACTTAAGTCACGCAGCGTTAGTTAACTAACACACAGTTTTACACTTGCGTTAGTTAACTAGCGCTGGGGTAAAATTGGCATGGCTGCATGATGGTAGTATTTTGTGCAGGAGAAGAGCATTTGTCCTTTAGCTATGTGGGTAGGAAGGGAAGCGGCCCAACTCATAAGTTGGCCCTTCATGCTCTTACGGAGCCCAATAAAGTCTGGTTGGAAGAAACTCCCTCGTGCATTGCAACTGAAGTCCATTGGGATATTTTTAATCAATAAAATATCTAGTCTTTATTTAAAAAAATACATAGATTATTATTTATTTTTTGTTGAAAGAGAAACATTACATTGATAAAGTAAACTATATATGGTATTGTTTTGTAGATAAAGTTGATACTAAACTTAAAATCCCGGCAACAAAATTGGGTTGGGGCTTTGCCTCCTACCGTTAAAAAAATAAAAGTCGATATATAGATTATTAAATGTAAATCAAAAAAAATTATTCCAAAAAATAAAGTTGATACATATATTTTTTTTTTTTTTGAGTGAGACATAGATTATTAAATGTAAAGCAAAAGAAAACTACGATGTTTTATAACATGTGGGGAAAAGCAAAAGGCGGGGAAGAATAAAAATTATATATTGTAACAATAAATATTTATCATGTGTCTCTTTATGTATGATAAATTCATAACAAATATTAGTTCTGTATTTTTTTATTTTTTTAAAGGCAACCTATATAGAGAGAGGCTAACATGAATATGACCAAACAAGGTAAAAGTGTAGAACAACATGGTTCGAAATATTAAAATTGTCGAATTACTTTCATGGAAATCAGTGCCTCTACAGAGATATAGAAATGTGCCAAGCTAATTTTATCCCATTGAGATGTTAAATCATTTTAAAACTACACATTCTAACCCCAAAAATAGAGAACTAAAATCCAACTGCATCATAGGCAATGTTTTATAAATCAAGTGTTGGCTCGTAAATTTGTCTGAATTGACGTCTTTAGGTGTTAGAAAAGTGATAACTTGGAGATAAACTCGGTTTTGGTAAAATCAAAATGTTTGACAAGTTTAACCAAGTTAACACAAGTTAAACTCGGTAAACTCGATTGAGTTTACGTTTAAAAAAACATTTTTTTTTTATTTTGGGCCATTTTTGTTGGGTATATTTTCCTTCAAAACCCTTTATCATTGAAGAAGAATTTGATGAAGTTGAGATGAAGACATCGATGATAGCGATGTTATAAAACTTTAGAAGGATTGAACTTTTGAAGAAATTAACTAGTTTATTTTTTGATAGACTTATTAACAACTTTAAAAACTTGTGTTTTTGGATGCTTTAGAGTCTTATGAAACTTATGATTTTGCAAGTTAATTTTGTATTTTGATGCAAAATTGAACATAACTATTTATTATTGTGGTTATGTATACTCTGTCTTTATAATTAAGTTATATTTTGCACTACTGACCTATTTGTAATATTGTTTTAGCTTACATATGCCATTTATATAAAAAAATATATATAATTTTAATTGTACGAGTCAAGTTTACATAAATAAAATAAATTGATATAAACTCTCGATTCATAAAACATTGAACATAGGATTTTAATCATCTTCATTCAAGTCTCCTAAAAAAAAAAAATTCAAAACTCCAAATTTCAATTTGTTTTTGTTTGGTAAAACCAAATCTAATGAAAAATCTTACTTTTAACTGCCTCTCAACCGTGTATTTCAAAAACTTCACAATCGGTATATATTTACCAAATAAACTAAAACTCTACTAGATAAATAGTATACTGATGCTACTTTATTTAGTCTGTGAAAATTTAAATTCATTTCAAGTTGCAACAGCCATGCATTGCAACAACCTCGACGGCCGCAATCGCAATTTAAAAATATTAAAAAGCATCCTAACCTAACCTTATGAATTAAGTTTGGTATATATATATATATATATATATATATATATATATATATATATATATATGCCTTACTTGGCTTCAAAAAAGCACAGTCCAACTCAACAATACATAAATAGCATTTTGAGCTATACGAGTAAATACGTTAAGCCAAATTAATCAAGGTATGTATTCAATATATTCATTGTCCTGGTGATTAACTTCTGTAGTGTTTATAAGGGTACAACTGAACAAGTGTAGTAGCATTTAGCAATAATAACCATACATCCATGATATTTTATGTACGATTAATATTGCATTAATTAACCCGAGTCTGCATCTGCTAAACTTCCTGCATGTGTGAGAGTTAATCTTGCAAAACTCATGATTGGATATGCATATGTTGAGCACATATAGACTCATCAATTTATTGTGGTGCGTGCTCGAAATTTATGTGGGTTTGCCGTAATTACAGTCACAACATAATTTTGTTGAAATTTTAAAGTGGTAGATTCTGTAAATCTCAGTTGTTACCTTAATTATGTAAAACTCACCTTAAATCCAAACATGCATGCATTTAATATGATGTAGGAAATAGGTATTTTTATTTTAGTTATTTATTTATTTTTTAATTTTTAAAAGAGTTTTATTTTTTAGAGAGTTTTCAAGAGAGTTAATAATTAAAGAACTTGTTTGATTTGTAAAATTGTTTTTTTAATTTCTTTTCTTTTTAAAATAGCAAAATGGAAGAAGAGTACTTCAAGTACGCTAAACTCCCAAAAAGAACAACAAATTAAAGGAAAACACACACAACACCACCACATCGACCCAATTATCTATCCAAAGATAAAGATCAAAATAACATACAAACCGGTAGAAATCATGACCCATACCCACCTCATCAAAAACAAGCATCACATGAAGCCACAAACAAGCCAAACCCTGCTTAAAAGCACCCAACCATGCCAACTACACAAAGAATTATCAGCACTAACAAATAACATACTTGAAAAAACAAGATCATTGTGGACCGTTTAGATGGACCATACAACAAAATGTTAGATCAACATAAAAGCTTGCTTAATCTTTTCCCTCCTTCTAGAACCCCAAATCCCTCAAAAAGACACGATAAATCTTTTGAAAGAACCAACACCCATCCTGGCCAACTAAAGACTCTACCACGCACACCCAGAAAAAACAACAAAGTGACGAAAAGATGACTGACAAACTCAATGGCCTCCCTTAAAATTGTTCTTTTTTTTTTGTTTTTTTTAACATAAATCTAAAGTATATCATACTTGTTCTATCTTATTATTTATTTTTGCAAAAAAGAAAGTGAGGCGCGTCAGACAAGAAAAGGCTAACCATCCCAATTCACTTGGCACCATTAACCCAAAACTGATAAACCGCAAACAAGTATAATTAGTAAAAAAAAAGAGAAAAATAAACATGGAGAACATAAAGTTAACCTAGTAAAAAAAAATTAAATACAATTCTACCATAATCTTTTTTTTAATATACACAAAACACTTTAATTTATCGGGGTATCATATAGAAGTTTTCAATTGAAGTACGCAAACATAAATTTATATTACTAACTTTATTATTATTATTATTATAATTTCTCATCATATTATCTTTTTCTATATATAACAGAAACAAAATATGCAGGTACATGCATTATGCATTGTTATATGAAGGAGCAATGCATATAGATTTATATTAATACAAGTTGAAGACCACGTGCATACAGTAAAAACTAATGGACTAATAATTGTCAAATTATTAGTCATATAATTCCAAAAGGATCTTGAAATAATTTGCATCAACTCTTATCTACAAACCAAAATCGTGTATATATATATATATATATATATATATATATATATATATATATATATATATGTTAATTAAGCTTGTACCTTCGAAACAAGGTTAGATAATTACAATTGATCATCAATAATCAAATCAACAAAATGAGTATTAATCAAGAAAATCATCCCAAGCCTTCTTTTAGGGAGTTCTTAGAGCGTGGAGCAAAGTGGTTTGATTACAAAAATAAAGGTGAATGGTTACAAGATATGAAAGGTAGCATAAGTTTAACAGCTTCCATAATCGCAACTATGACATTTTCACTTGCCACTAATCCACCTGGTGGTGTTCTTCAAGGTAGTCTTAGTGATCCTACCGATTGTATGACTCGCAACAAAAGATTAATATGTGTAGGAGAAGCTATCTTGGCAAATAGATCTCATGACGACTATTTAAGATTTTTGATATGCAATACTATTTGTTTCATTTCATCACTTAGTGTTATTCTTGTGCTTGTTAGTGGAATTCCTATCAACCGTGGGTTTACAATATGGCTTTTATCAACAGGAATGTGTATCACACTCACAACCTTATCTCTTACTTACATGTTTGCTGCAAACATGGTCACACCAAATTCCATTTGGAGTTCTCTTCCTGGGAATGTGTTTGGTATTGCTATTATGGTTTTTGCTTCTATAGTTATAATTGTTTTTACTTTTCTCGTGGTTCGCTTATTTGTGAGGGGTGCCAATAAATGCTACAAATGATGAGTAGCTTATTTGTAGTAGTTACAATCAATTGTGTCCTGTGGTTTGAGATATGTGGCAATAGATGTTTTAAGAGTGTCTTGTGGCTTTGTTTGTTTTTGGTGGTTCATTTGAAATAAATGGCAGAAACTAGAGTTGAATCTAGTGGAAGTGGTTGATGTACAAAAGGTGTAACTATTGTAAATTGTAAGGGTACTAAGTTCGATTCCAACTGAAAAAAATAGCAAAATGTTATTGATATTATATTTTACCAGAAGAGTTTTTAAGTTATTTTTCTCTTAGAAATGATTTTCTTTCACTTGCTATAAACCCCAATTTTTTTTTCTTCTCAAACCCATCAATGAATCTTAAGGCTAAAGTTTTTTTGAACTCCCTTTTTTGAATTAAAATAGCAAAGATAATATCACAAATTGACCACTCCAATGTAAGTATATATCTATAAAAAATGAGAAAATGAGAGGATAGCTATAAAAAAATCATTTTAAAATAGATCAAATAGATTCTTATTTATATATGATGAAAACCCTATCGAAGATAAGAGAGGATGAACTAGAATTTTAGAATGAAATTCAAATTCAAATAAAGAAAAAAAGCGAAGGGAATTTGAATGGATGAACCTAGAAATATAAAACGACCTTGAATTGATCGCGAGAGAGATAACACAGGGACATGATAAGATCATCCACAATGCAGCACTCCATTTAGGTGCTTAAACGGGTCGCGACTGTACACATCATTCAGTTTATAATTAATACTGAATACCATTGCCCAGATGTTGTGTTCATTAGTGAAACTAAGCTCTGTGAGTCTGATTTGAATTTTAAGTCTAAGCTTTGTATTGATATTTTGCCAAATTACTTTCTTGTAAACTATGCAAATCATAAGGGTAAAAGGTTTGGGGGTCTAGCTATGATTTCCAACAATGATGTAAATTTGAATATTCATAATCATAATGAAAGATATATTGACTGCTACATTTCTTGTCCTATTACTAATTTTGATTGGTATGCAACTGGTTTCTATGGCTTTTCAACTCATAATGAAAAGCATAAATCTTGTGATCTTATCAATAATATTAAAGCTAGCCATCAACATGATAATTAGCTCATCTTTGGTGATTTTAATATGATATCACACCACTATAAATGCTTGTAATCTCACTGATCTTGGCTACATTGGAGATAATTTCACCTGGGCAAATAATCAGGCTGAAAATCACACCATATACAAGAAAGACTTAACAGGTTTCTAGCTACTACCAGTTGGATTTCTAACTACCCTAATTATTATAATAATCATCTGCTTAGATACACTTCAGATCATAATACTATGCTTCTAGATTTTTGGGCTAACAATGAATGCATGTTTAGTAAAAAGAAGCAAATGCCTATATTTGAGTAATGATGGTTGCAGAATGAAGACAACTCCCAAATTGTCAAAACTACCTGGAAATTTAGTAAAGGAGAGATTACTGATAAACTTAAGGATACTCTTAATCACTTGCATAACTGGGGAAAAGAGAAGTTTGGATATGTTCATAGGAAAATTACCAAACTTCAACAGGACCTTAAGAAGATGATTCCTGATTTCCCCACCTTAAAGACCTTAAGAACTTTGGTGGGCACAGAGAGCTAAATCCCACTAACTTCAAGCAAGGGACAAGAATTCTAAATATTTTCATACCAAAGCTTCACAGAGAAAAAAGAGAAACACTATCAAAAGCATCCAGAATACTGATGGGAGGATTTGGAGTGACACTGATAATATTAGCAATTCTTTCATAGACTATTTTAATAATATTTTTGCTACTTATAACCCAAATGATATGCAGGCTACTATTGATGTGGTAAAAGATAGAATCAAGCCTTATATTCATGTTTACCTTCAGCAAGGGTTTAGTGCTGCTAAGGTGTTTAAAGCAATTAGACAGATGAAAATCTCAGCTGCCCCTAGCCCTGATGGGTTACCTGCTCTAATCTACCAATCTTATTGGGAAGATATTGGTCCTGATATCACCGAGTATGCCCTTAATATCCTAAACCATAATGGATACCCTGGTAATATCAATCATACTTTTCTCTGTCTAATCCCTAAGATTAAGAATCCTATTTTACCATCTGATTTCAGATCAATTACTCTATGTAATGTGCTCCTTAAAATCATTACTAAGAACATTGCTAATAGAATAAAAAAGAACCTGCCTGATATTATCAGCTCCCAACAGAGTGTCTTTCTCCATAACAGACCTATTTCTGATAACACCATATTAGCTTTTGAACCTTTTCATTATATGAACATTCATAAATAAATAAAAACAAGTGTGGTTGGAATTAAGCTTGATATGGAAAAAAACTTGTGACATAGTCGAATGAGATTTTTTAGAGGCTACCCTCCTCACTATGAGTTTTCCTATTAATCTTGTCAACACTATTATGCTATGTGTCAGAAGTGTTTCCAACTGTTCTCATTAATGGGTCCCCATTTGCTATTTTCAAACCTAAGAGGGGAATCAGACATGGAGATCTCATGCCCCCTTATCTACTCATCCATTGTGCAGATGTGCTTTCTGGCCTAATTACTAGTTATCATGAGCAGGACAAAATCCATGGCATTACTATAGCTAGAAATGCACTTGCCATTTCCCATCTTTTCTTTGCTGATGATAGCAAGATTTTTTGCAGGGCACACAAAACTGAAGCTCAACACCTAATGGAGTTTTTTGCTGAATACCAAAGAATCTCAAGGCAAAAGATCAATCTTAATAAACCTGAAATGGTTTTTGGCCATAACATTTTTCAAGGTGTCAAAACAGAATTTCAATCCTTCATGCTCATTCAAATTACTTACAACATCTCCAAATATCTAGGGTTCCCTACTCATATAGGCAGATCTAAGATCACATTTTCAATTTCATTATAGATAGAGTTAGAAGCAAACTAAAAGGGTGGAAGGAAAATAATTTATCCTTTTCTAGAGAGGGGGGAGGGGGGGTGCTTATTACGGCTATCATCCAAGATCTTCCCACCTATGTGATGGGTGTGTTCCTTATCCCCCAAAGACATTTGTGATAGAATTGAGCAGGTTATTTGTAGGTTATGGTGGGGTGAGAATGAAGATAAAAGAAAAATTCATTGGAAGAAGAAGAATTTCATCTTCAGGTCAAAACATAATGGTAGTTAGGGTTTCAGATCTATGCGCAACTTCAACGAAGCCCTGCTTTCCAAGTAGGTATGGAGGCTTCACAAAGATCCTACATCTTTCTTACCTAAGTGTCTAAAAGCTAAATACTACCCTCAGTCAGATATTCTCCAGGCAAGATTAGGACACAATTCTAGTTTTGTTTGGAACAATATATACCACTCTATATGGATAATACAAAAGGGGGGATGCTGGAAAATAGGGGATGGAAGTTGTGTTAAAATTTGGGAGGACAACTAGCTGCCCCATTTAAATGGCAATAAGCCCTACACTCACAACAACAACATAATGCAAATCCAGTATGTCAAAGACCTTATGGAAGATCCCACAAAAGACCGGAACCAGACTATGCTGGAGAATAACTTCCTTAACTTTGAGAAGGATCAGATTAGTCAACTCCCTCTAATTCAAGAGAATATTGAAGATAGTCTTACGTGGATGCACACTAAGGATGGTGTTTATTCTGTAAAATCCGGATACAACATTATTAGAGCATGGTACCATGCTAGGGATCATGGCACCTTTAATACTGAGACTACTAAAAATTTATGGCAAACTCTATGGTCCCTCAATACCATACCTACACACAAATATTTCCTATGGAGGATTATCAATGATGCAGTTCCAGTTAAATACGAGTTACACAAAAAGGGCTTACTAATTGACATGTTTTGCCCTAGATGTGCAATCAAGCTAGAAACTTGTAAATCATATGGTTATGGAATGCCCTTTTGCAAGGAAGATTTGGTTTGGTTCTAAACTCAATATCAAGTTCCTTGAACAAACCGAATATGACTTTAAGGACTAGTTAGAAGAGATAATAATTACAAAGGATGCAGAAACCATCATCTAGACCACATCCTTGATATACAACCTATGGTTCGCTAGAAACAATTTCTCAACATCATTAGTAAAAATATTCAAGACTACAACACATGGAACTCTATTGTCATTACATCACAAACGATGCAAAAAACTAGATCTAGATCTCCTATTCATCGAAACAGCGAAGCTATTTAGAAGAAACCAGATCAAAATTTCTACAAAATCAACACAGATGTAAACTTATCAGAAGCAAATACTTGGGGTTTAGCAGCAATCTATCGCGACGAAAACGAAGAAGTCTTAGCAGCAGCAACGTGGCGTCAAATGGGTTTCAATGACCAAGCTGCAGCTGAAGCTTACAAAATTTATCTAAGTATGGAAATTGCAGCTCAGTGTGGTTTTATGGATGTAATTTTTGAAACGGACAACGAAAAGATTATTAGCGAAAGAGACAATCCCTAATCTCTATGTTGGAAATGTAATAAAAGGCATTACTCTTAGAATGGGGAAGTTCAAAAGGGTGGACTTTAGTTATGTGGGTAGGAAGGTAAATGACCCAACTCATAAGTTGGCCCTTCATGCTCTTATTGAGTCCAATAAAGTCTGGTTGAAAGAAACTCCCTCATGCATTGTAACTCCATTGGGACATTTTTAATCAATAAAATATCTAGTCTTTATTAAAAATATACATAAATTAATTTATTTATTTTTGTTGAAAGAGAAACATTACATAGATAAAGTAAACTATGGTATTGTTTTGTAGATAAAGTTGATACTAATCTTAAAACCCCAGCAACAAAATTGGGTTGGGGCTTTGCCTCTTACCGTTAAAAAAATAAAAGTCGATATATAGATTATTAAATGTAAATCAAAAGAAAATTATTCCAAAAAAAAAAGTTGATACATAGATTATTAGATGTAAAGCAAGAGAAAACTACGATGTTTTATAACATGTGGGGAAAAGCAAAAGGTAGGGAAGAATAAAAATTATATATTGTAACAATAAATATTTATCATGTGTCTCTTTATGTATCATAAGTTCATAACAAATATTAGTTCTGTATTTTTTTTTATATTTTTTATAGGCAATCTATATAGAGAGAGGCTAACATGAATATGACCAAACAAGGTAAAAGTGTAGAACAAGCATCAGATGAAGCCACAAACAAGCCAAACCCTGCTTAAAAGCACCCAACCATGCCAACTACACAAAGAATTATCGGCACCAACAGAGAACATACTTGAAAAAACAAGATCATTATGGACCGTTTAGATGGACGATACAGCAAAATGTCAGATCAACATAAAAGCTTGCTTAATCTTTTCCCTCCTTCTAGAACCCTAAACCCCTCAAAAAGACACGACAAATCTTTTGGAAGAATCAACACCCATCCTGGCCAACTAAAGACTCTACCACACCTAGAAAAAACAACAAAGTGACGAAAAGATGACTGACAGACTCAATGGCCTCCCTTAAAATTGTTCTTTTTTTTTTTTTTTTTTTTTTTTTAACGTAAATCTAAAGTATATCATACTTGTTCTATTTTATTATTTATTTTTTGCAAAAAAGAAAGTGAGGAGCGTCAGACAATAAAAGGCTAACCATCCCAATTCACTTGGCAGTTGGCACCATTAAACCAAAACTGATAAACCGCAAACAAGTATAATTAGTAAAAAAAAGAGAAAAATAAACATGGAGAACATAAAGTAAACCTAGTAAAAAAATCAAGACAATATATAGTAGCAAACAAGTATATATTTTGCTTTCATAGTAATATATAGGTGTTTCCATTTTCCTTTTTTTGAAAGTATACAGGTGTTTCCATAATACGGGGCCAAAAATGTTGTTGTATGTTATTATAAAAACATACAAGTCTGTCATTGAAAAAATAAATCTAAAAATAATTTATAAACGGCGATATTTTTCCATATTACAAACCGAATTTGTAAGGATAAGGTAAATTGCGTCAACCAAATTATGACAGTATTAACTTTAATATTTCATTTGTTTGAAGGAGAGACAATGAACAATGAAGTGGAAAATCATGGTGGTTCAACCGAAACCCAAATGAAGGAGGAATCAAAGAAAGGTTGGAGAAAGGTATTAGAACTAATAGGGAGTTGGATTGCACACAAAGACAAGAATAAATGGTTGGATCACATGAGAGGGAACTTGAGTTTAATAGCAACAGTCATCGCAACAATGACATTTCAATATGATTAAAATATAAGACCCTTTTGAAAAAATAAATTGGAAACTAAGAAAAATGATTGTTGAATTAATTTGGTCGCCAATTGCTATTATTTCAGTAAATGTCTACGTACTTTCAGAAGAGAGAATCAATAAATGTTTTCATGGAAAATTTATTATATATTGCAGAAAAATATGTAACATAAATAAGAGTATAATAGTAAAGAAATAATTTATGCACATTGAAATTTGAAAGAGATCTTATAAAAAAGGACAAATAAAAAACTTAAAAGTCTTATCATTAGGGACGGAGGCAGTATCAATTATATAACTGTTTTATAGCTTTGTTTGTTTGCATCACTTAGTGTTATTCTTGTGCTTGTTAGTGGAATTCCTATCAACCGTGGGTTCGCAATATGGCTTTTATCAACATGAATGTGTATCACACTCACAACCTTAGCTCTTACTTACTTGTTTGCTGCAAACATGGTCACACCAAATTCCATTTGGAGTTCTCTTCCTGGAAATGTGTTTGGTAATTGTTATTATTGTTTTTGCTGCTATAGTTTTAATTGTTTTTACTTTTCTTGCAGTTCGTTTTTTTTATAAGCCAAGAGATAAGTTGAACATTAGAGAGAGTGAGAAACATCCCAACTAAGTTGACACTTGACTGAAACTTTCATCCTCTACCTCTTACTCAATATATATTATTAAAAAAGGGGGAAGAAGATATATACAAACGGGGGGTGTGGATTACGACAAAACCCTCAATAAGAAAATCGATAGTTAGGCAAGTTATTCCTATCCCTAAAGAAGTATGATAAATATGAGAGCAAACAGTAGTAATACCAAGCTGAAAGCATTCTCGTGGTTCATTTAGTTGTGAGGAGTGTCAATAAATGGTACAAATGATTAGTAGCTTATTTGTAGCAGTTAAAACTTATCGTGTCATTGTGGTTTGAGATATATGTTTTAAGAGTGTCAAATATGTAGTTATTGAAAGAAAAAAAGTATCAACTATACAGTTGTGTTATAGCTTTGTTTTTGTTTGTGTTTGGTGGTTCATTTGATATGGCGGAATAAATGGTAGAAATTAGAGTTGGGTCGAATGCAAGTGGTTGTTGTACAAAATGTGTGACTATTGTAAATTGTAAAGTTAGTGCTTGTTTGGTTGCACGTTGAAGTGCACCAAACATGAGTTCATTGCTATCAAAATCAATTCTAGTACAAAAACAAGTGTATGGTTATATATATTCTTAAACGTGATTCTTGAGCTATAATTGATTCAAGTTGAAGCTACCATGGATGGCTGTAGTGAGTTTGATTCCAACTAGAGAAAAAAAAAAAAAAGCAAAATGTTGTTGATATTATACTCTACCAGATAATTCTTCAAGTTTTTTTCTTTCACTTGCTATAAATACCAAAAAAAAAAATCATTCTCAAATCCAACAATGAACCAGAAAATGCATAATAGAACATTAATTTGTACATGACTCCCCAGCCTCCCTAAACCCTTAATTTGTGGGATTCTTAATGGTCGTCAAGAATAAATAACAAGATGGGAAAAATTGTGAGACTAGATGTGATGATTAAATTGAGAGAGGGAAACATAGAATTTCACAGCCTCATAGCTAAAGTATTTGTGTGTGGTGGCTCCGTACGTAGAACAACCTAACCGAAATTTCAACCACGACAAAGAAATGAAATAAATACCCGACCAAAATGAAAAAATACGAAAGGAAACCATGATTGGGTTTAAGCTTTTGAATAAAGAAATTGTTCTTTAGACTTTCAAAATTGCTCTCAAGCATCTCAAAATTACGTAATTACTCCCAACAACAGTTATCTGATGCTCACTTATCTATGACAGTTAAGTGTCGTTCGTGTGTCAAAGACGATTTCTACCGTTGCAAATTTTTAACTAATTGCCAACGACACTTAAGTGCCGTTCAAAGTCGCAATATGACAGCAATAAACACACAGCCTTGAAAATTATTTGAATGACCACATTTATGCCACAGGAGCCGGATTAAGATGTTTCGTTCTAATTTATTAAAAGCTCTACTTAGCCAAAGTTGGACCGCGGAAAAGTACTTTATATTATAGAAAAAAAAATACAGTAGTTCTATACACAGTTTAGTTGTTTCATCCACCAATCCTAGCTTGAAATATATCTTTCACCTGCAAGAAAAAATAATTACAATACACTTTAATTTCAACGACATATATGAATTACTATGATTATTATTCTATACATTTACAAAGAAGAGGAAAGAATAAAATGAACTCTTCAAAAACAAATTTTGCTGCGACATAACATGTATTAAAAAAAACAGGAATAATACCGAAGACAAGAAGTAGAAGCAACACATTTAATTGGTGAGTAAAGCATAATAATAGAAATAAGAATTTTGAGTGTAGATTGAATGTAATTACAGAGATTCAAAACTAAGTGTAGATTGATATTAAAGAAAAATTATGTGTAGTTATTCATGGATTGAAATTTATCTGTGCAATTTTACATGGCATGGCATGTACTGTGATGAATGCGGAAAATAAGAACAACAGAAATCCAAAGAGACATGCATGTTAGGTTTCCATTGAGTAGAAGCAGAGAAAATAAGTATTGTGAGTTTTAACTGCGTCTTAGTGTATCAAATATCTCTGCATTTTTTTATCATATAAACTGCACTTGTAAAATTGTTATTATTCTATGCTAGATTTATGCTTTTCTTATACAACAGATTATCTTGAATAACCGATTATCATCGGATAAGCTACATTTTGACTAGGGTAAATTAAATTCAAAATATAAAATGGAAAACTAAACTGTCCAATCTTAATCTGTGGATTCAAATTAACAACTCCATGATTGTGTGAATGTAAATATTATTAAGATATTCCAGAAATGTGAATTCAACTAACATGCTTGTATTTAATTTAGTGCTAAGTTACATTGGTGCATGAATGATAAACAAGTACAAGCAAGTTTATAAAATGGAAAACTAAACTGTCCAATCTTAATCTGTGGATTCAAATTAACAACTCCATGATTGTGTGAATGTAAATATTATTAAGATATTCCAGAAATGTGAATTCAACTAACATGCTTGTATTTAATTTAGTGCTAAGTTACATTGGTGCATGAATGATAAACAAGTACAAGCAAGTTTATACAATTTGCTAAATTTTTCCGATGTCAGTGGCGGAGTCAGAAATTTTATAGAGTCTGGGCAAAAATTTAACCGCAAATTCACATGTGACATAATATATAATATATAAATAGTTATAAATCGAAATAAAAGAGGCTCGCCATTTTACATGTACCATATCATCAAGTCATGATTGACCCACACATCGTTGATCTTGTTGATAAAATTCTTTCTCATGGGCTTATATTTTACTAGCTTATTGATAGAGCTTGACAACTGGTGGACTTCCAACTTCTTTTGGGACCTCCGATTAACTTATTGAGCCTATCTCCTAGGGTTGGTTTTCTCATCTGACCTAGAAATTGGGCGGGAAAGGAGAAGTGAGCATGTGGGTCTCCTTCACTTACGTCTCCTAAATCTGCATTGCCGATCAAGGTAGAGTCTTCACATGTGATCAAGTAAAAGACTTTGTTAATATACATAGTTTTTGTTGAAATGATTCACTCAACAACTTTGCTCAAGATAATCGACAAGCCGAGTCTTTCAAAAAAATAAGGTGAACTAGCTTAGAAAAAATTATCAAGGATAACCCAAGCAAGGATCTAGAAGAATAATCCTTGGGAGTCTCGTCCTCGTGAGAGAGATGGGAACAGATGGTTCGGTCAACCTATGTTTGATTAAAAAGGCGAACCCCAACTAGTCGTATGGGGTGGGGTGCTTGTCGTAAGCTGCCTTGGACATGTGTATGAGGAATTCCTAAAGAAAGGCTTTTGTTGATGTTGGTAATAGCTTTGGTGCATCCGCTATTGTTGAAGATCCACAAATTAGAAGTTAAAATCTGATTTATTATGCCATGTTGTAGAAGTTAATTTTTGTAAGTTTTTTTTAGGTATGAAGTGATTGTAAGTTGTAACTTGATAGTATGTCATTTTATCTAATATGCTATTATGAAGAGTGATTCAAATTTTGTTACCATAAATTAAATGAGCAATGGAGTATATATAGATTTTGATTTCTGTGAGTATTGAGTATTCGTTTAGGTGAATGGTATAATAGTTCATAATTAAGGAGAATTATTCTATAGTTAAGTCACTTCAAGAATTTATTCTAAAAATTGATTATAGGAATCAATTTCAAATTCCAATGATAATGATTATAATATTTTATTATATTGATTAAACTAATTTTAGTGGTAATTTTATGAATTATTCATTTTTAGAATTTATAGTAGAATAGAAAATATAAAATAACAAAAACAATGATAAATTTTAGTGACGGCCGCAACCGTACATAGAGGTCCTTATTGTTTTAAAAATGGTATCCTTAGAAATATCTACGGTTTTGTCCGTAGATAAAGGTGAAAAACATGTCATGACAACTATTTGGCAATGACAGACAGATTTAGCTACAGAAATTAACCCTATAGTGGCGGATTTCAGCTGTCACTTTAAGTCAAATTTCTGATAGTGACACAAAGAAAGTATGGGTTGAGGCCGGATATGTGCCCAGACTCGCCAGTTGGTAAAACCGCCCCGGTCCAATGTTGTTTCTCATCTACCATAATTGAATCTTTTTAACTTTGTTCTTTGGATAATTATGCATAGTCTTTTCTAACGCATTTTGTCCTTACCCATTATTTATTTGATTATTGGTTTTTGATAGATAGACGAAATAACAATGGTAATTGAAAATTCATACACACAAATGAAGGGGATGGAATTTAAACTTTGATCAGGAAGTCCCACCTAATAATTTTGTGGTGGCTCACCTCACCACTCATGCAAGTTAAACACTCGCTTTCCATATCTAAAATAAGTTCATACATAGCACTTTATCTTTGTTTATGTACCCCTATTCTAAAATAACTTCAAACATAGTACAGTTCACGAGCACGTCGACTTCTTCTGCGCCAGCTGCTCCTTCATCATATATTCATGGTACAACCGTAAAAGTATCCCCCCAAATGGATAAAATAACACAGATAGTGGGACAACTCAAATATAATTATTATTAATAATAGCTACCATAAAAGAAGAACAAACAAGACCTATAACAATTTATAATCAGGTTTGGACCATCAATAATTTTTTGAGTCATCATGGTGAGCCTCCATCAATAATTTTTACCCTTCAGTCCACCGACGATCCCATTAATAATTCCATATGCAATTTCAAAATAAAAACAACACAAGATAAAAAAAACCAAAAATTTGCAAATGATACTAATACTCATGAATCATGATGATTTACAAATACAATCATTCCAATTGCACTCCCCTACTACTACTACACACTCTCCAAAACTTAAAAAGTTTAACTAAAAAGATCAATCAACAATAATAAAAACTCAAAAACATTTATTATTCCATCTCACCATTAAAAAAAATAGCAACTTCGACCCGGTGTTGTCGACTGCTAGAAAATAGGGTTTGTTTACAATATGTTATGCAACATTGCTATAGCACCACAATATTTTGGATTAAACAGTGTATTGTACAGAAAAATAGTGTTTGTTCAATTTCCACTATACAATTTGCGCTATAGCACTGCTATAGCCACTATTTAGCAATACCACTTCAACTATCCAATCCAGCGAGAAAATCCCCAACCTCTAGTTCACGTCACAACTACCTTCAGCATCAACATATTTTGGCAAAATTATCTTAGAGAGATGTTTTTTGTTTGATAACTTTGTTTTTTAGGATATTGCATAATGAACATTTTTTTGAGTTCTCATTTAAGTTTTTTAAAACACTTATGACATCGTTACAATTCTTATGAGGTTTGTTCACGTACATTATCGACCTAGTAACATATAAACGTAAAAAAACTACTCACTAAGTTTAAAAAGATAAAAAAAAAATTCTTTAAGAGTATGCAACATAACAACAATTTCTTGTCTTCTCCTTTTTCCATTTTCATGCAAAGAATCCATGCATGGGAACATGGGGTATTGATCACCACTTGAAACCAAAAACGTAGCAGTAAGGTCATGAATCCAATGCTGCTCTCCTTTCCTTATATAAACGGCTCAAAACACTCACAAGTAGGCAGCAGCAACGTGATACTTTCATTAACCCAACAAAAGTAACCTCTCGTGATATCCATCCCCAAACCCTTTCCCCGGTAAATATCCCTTCTACTCAAATTTATTTTATCTTTCTGCTTATTAAGAAAGAAAAAAATACTAAAATTTAGAGAGTCAATATTTAGTGATAGATTTTTCTTTCATCTCTACTTTCTCTTGGTAAATTAAATTTTCTAGTAGCATATTGACATATATTAATAACTATATAATAGAATAAATCAGGAAATAAATAATAGTTTTGTCAATTTTTGTTTCAACAAAAAAGAAAAACCGCTCTCTTTGATGTCCATTTTTTTTTTGTGATGACCGAGGTTTGAACCCGAACCTTGCATATATTATGCATTGTCCCTGCCAATTGAGGTAAGTTCACGAGAACATGCTACAAAATTTTTTGATTTCGAAGTAATAGGTGTTGTTTTCATAAGTCAAAATATTGTTGTATTTTTTTTTTTGAATGACAAATATATATTATATATTAAAAATAAAAATGAGAAATCTCCTACAAGAGTCCAAACATACAAATTTGAGTACAAGAAGTACTATGGTTAAGCGATAACAAAGACATTGTTGTTGCATGATATTAGGAAAAGATTCAAGTCTCACATTGTTTTTGTAGAGACGGATTTTGAAAGTATAAGTTATATGTGGTTTCGGAAAAAAGATTCAAGTCTCGCATTGTTTTATAGAGAATGACACTCATCGGTAACATCTTAATTAGACACGGATTTTGTATGTATGCGTTATATATGGTACATTAAACAAATTATGACAATTATTTCCTGTTTCGTGGTTGTTTTGAAGGAGAAACAATGAACACTGAAGTGGAAATTCATGGTGGTTCAACAAAAACCCCAACTAATTGGGAACTAAAGAAAGGTTGGAGAAAGGTAATGGAAGTAGCAGTGAGATGGTTGTCATACAAAGACAATACAAATAATTGGTTAAAAGAGATGAGAGGTAATTTGAGTTTAATGGCAACGGTAATAGCAACAATGACATTTCAAATGGCTTTAAATCCCCCTGGTGGCGTTAGGTCGATGGCAGATGAAGCAAAAAAAACAGATAACGCAGATCCACCCAGTGCCAACGCATATCCACCCAGTAACTTCAATCGTTACACTTCTATTGGACAACTTTGTTTTACTGTCGACGAAACAGGAATATGTCCGGGTGAAGCTGTCTTAGCCGTTGTATACTCTGATGATTACTTGCTGTTCCTTGTTTCCAACACAATTAGTTTTATTGCATCACTAAGTATTTGTCTCTTGCTTGTGAGTGGAATTCGTTTGCATCACAGGTTACCTATGTGGATGTTATCAATTATGATGTGTATAACTCTCACAACCCTTGCTCTTTCTTATATTACAGCTGTAAAAATGACCACGCCAGATCCTATTTTCGCAATAGTTGCCAGTTTTCTGCAAACGTTGGTTTATGCTTGGATGGGATTGTTAGGGTTTATTGGTACGTGCCTTACACTAAGGTTGGTTATTTGGGGAGTGAAAGTTTGCCGCAAAAGAAATTAGAATATGCCAAAGACTCAAAAAAGTACAAAGGAGACTCCAATTTGCTAGTTTTTTTAGAACTTCATTAATATTAATCACTCTTTATTTGGGACTTGTCGACCGTAATTTGTTAAGAACTATCTTTAACATCAATGAAAACCCTAGTCTTTATTCAGAATTATTTGTGTTTAATGATTTTCTTATGATTGTTTGTATGACTACTAACCCTAACTTCTTTCAACCATGTAAATTGATCTTAGGATTGAATGACTACTAACCCTAGCTTCTAATCCTGAAATAGTAATTCTGTTTAATTCAACATATGAACCAAGAGATAGGAAATTGAGAGTTATGACTTATGGATTAAAGTGTTCACTCCATGCTTCCGCAGTTATTCAATCAGTTTAAGAGATTAAATGGTTATAACTTAGGAAAGGGTTTTGAGTCAAGAGATTGATCGAAACCACTTAGTTAATCCGTCGTAAAGCTAGGTTAATTTCTTTGAGAGTGAAGAGAGCCAAATTACTCACAGTGAGCAATAGAGGATTCGAAAGGCTTGATCATCTGTTTTAATCCAATTATCTAACCATTTTATTTACTTTGTATATTTTCTAACTGAATTTATATTTTCTGAGTGAATCTATATTTTCTAACGAAATCTTTATTTTATGTTATTTAATTTTATGCAATCAAATCAAATCTACTATCTATATTTTACAAAATAATATATACATCCTAAATATTTACTTTATTGCCAAATTGAGATTAACACAGTCCTCGTGGATACGAACTTATTTTATTACTTCGATGCATTTTTAGTACACTTAGACACTTAAGTTATGACATGTATCTTTGAGAGGGAATTTTAAATTTGAAATATCATTAAATGAGGTAGCAATAGCTTGTAGAACACACCAAGGGTTGATGTTTGGGAGGAAAATCACAAAAGCAATTAGGGTTTAGCATGAGCTAGACCTAATAAGCTTTTAAAGTAAATATATATATAAGATATAAACAAAACTAAATATAATTAATTGATTAGTCAGAAACATTTTTTTCTTGTATGAATTGTACGCTTCAAAGACACTATTCAATGACTCATTTCCTAAAAAAACAACATGAAAAATTAAAATTGGTGTTTTTTTTTTATGACAACAAAATTTTATTGACACGCCAACAACAACACAAGAAGTACTGGGGGCAGCTAGCATAAGCCAATATACAAAACAGCACAAAGCCTCCTAAAAGAACAAAAACCAGTCCTACCAAAAGGTAACACGACATAGACTGGACAACAAAAACCAACAACGACATTATCAGAAAAAACGGCAATCACTAAGGATCCTAAAAACAACAGCAGAAAAAACAGAACAACACACACTGGAGCAGCACTTCAAATCGAAGAACCCTTGAAAAGATCAACGTGAATTATCTCAAAAAACACTCCCGTGGATTCCACCACCACTCGTAAAACAAACAAGTTGGCATTTTCAACCTATTCAAACTCCATTGCCACGACAATACCTTGTCCTCCTCTACTAGCTCGTCCACCTCCTTTACCACTTTACTGAAAATGACGTCATTTCTTGCTTTCCAAAGCACCACTCAAATTGTTGCGTGCCACAAAATCCAAAAACTCTTACTAAGCTTGTTACTTGTTACCGTATTACTCCAACACTCCAAATGGGCGAACAAGTTATGTGGGGTAATTATAATTGTTTTCATTTTTAAGTAGAAAATATTAGAAATATACTACTTTTCAGTAATTCTTCTGTATATTTGTACCATGTATGATTTTTTATGATAAATTATATTTGAATGTTATCATTATTCTAATTTTTATTTAAAAGATTAAAAATAATGAAATTTATCTAATTGATTAATGACAAATATTTCTATCGTATCACTTAGTTGAACTAAATGATGTTAATGTGTTAAAAGTTCATGGTTTGTATCTTAGGGGTTATATGTTTGAACAACTTCTTAGAGACTCAATAAATCGTATCGAGCTTCTTTTTTTGGTCAAGTCGTATCGAGTTTATTACAATACATATTTAACATGTTCGATATACATCTGCCAAGTTGTCCCAACAATTCTGCAACATATATGCTTTTAACAAATTTTTGTAACCCTCTTATGCGGTTTGGATTAATGCACAGCCTTGGAATAAAATGGGTAAGACCATCCTCAATCTAGTCGGTGGAAAATGGGTAAGACTATCCTGAGTGGAAGAGACTTATCCTATAAGAGTTGGCACCAGACATGTAATTCCATTGTGGGGTAAAGTAAGAGAGTACTTATTAGAGAATACACTCAAAAATTTAAGTGTATTGGTATACTAAATCAATAAATTAATAGTTAAATGTGTTATTTTTTGAAGAGAAAAATTGTTTTCTATCACCTATAATTAAACCTTATTTACCAAAAATGTCAACAAAATAAAATTTAATTTTTCTGAATTTTTAGTACTCATAATAGAGAATTTTGATTACTTTTTACCACTACTAAAAAAGCAAAATTTAGAAAGGAAATTTTAGAGAGGGGAAACGTGAAATCCCTCGTTAATTCCGTCACTAAATTTTGCGACCAAAGAATTTGTGAGGAATTTTATTTTTTCCGTCACTAATTTCCCTCTCCAATTTTGCTTTTTCTAGTAGTGTACAATAAAATTTTAAAAAAATTAGTATAATTTTTATAAACAATGAAATGATGTTTTTTCTTATGAAATGACATTTTCTAAAATATAAATTTCAACGGTTAGCTCTTTATTCCATAAAAATAATAGTTAATTTAAAGATTTTTGAAGTAGAAGTATCGGTCCACCTTAATTTGCGGGTGTACCGTAGAAGCTCCCATTAGAGAAATACAATATATATATATATATATATATATATATATATATATATATATATATATATATATATGAAAGAGGATATGTTGACACCAGGTGTCAATGAATTCGTTGACACCAAATCTTAACCATCCATCTATTTTTAATCAAAGACTCATAATTACTCATTTAAGACCCTCATAAAATATCTAATTCTTGATGTACATGTGAATCTGGTTCTTTATTTCTTTTATGGTAAGTCAATCAAGCTCTTTAATTATAATATTCTGTGTTAAAAAAAATTTGATTCCAAAGGCAAACAAATCATCATGAGAATTGAGTTTTTTTTTTCTCGATTTCTAAATGGATGCTAAGAACTAATGTTTGTAAAATTAATAGGCATGGTAGTTATTTTGTTGAAAAACTTATGTTCTTCTCAACACTCTCAATTTTGCAGCCCATCATAGTTTTTCACTACCTGTCTGTAATTGTAATCAAAACGTGGAATTAACAAGAGGGAATAAATTATCATAAATTCATAATGCCACCATTTTGAATTTCAATGGAATAATTTTTTTAGTGGTTGAATATACGTTGGAGAATTTTAATCACAAATATATATGTGTTGATACATATGGATTATAAAGATGAAACAGAGGCATGCACATGTGGGATAGAATAAATCGCAAAAGACAAGAGTGAATGATTAGAATTTAGAAAATCAAAATCGGCATATCTTTGATTGATTTATGAATTTATGCTTTCACAGCAGCATCATGATTTCTGGAAAATTGGAAACCATCGTATCAATAGAGGTAATTTAATCAATGTTTTGAGGATCCATAATAGATGTAATTTAACCATCCTGTTGTCAATTGGAAACCATCCTGACTCAATTCAGGTAATTTAAACCCTCTTGTTAATTCCACGTTTTGATTACAATTACAGACATTGATTACAATTACAGACAGGTAGTGAAAAACTATGATGGGCTGCAAAATTGAGAGTGTTGAGAAGAACATAAGTTTTTCAACAAAATAACTACCATGCCTATTAATTTTACAAACATTAGTTCTTAGCATCCATTTAGAAATGGAGAAAAAAAAAACTCAATTCTCATGATGATGTGTTTGCCTTTGGAATCAATTTTTTTTTTAACACAAAATATTATAATTAAAGAGCTTGATTAACTTACCATAAAAGAAATAAAGAACCAGATTCACATGTACATCAAGAATTAGATATTTTATGAGGTGTAATTATGAGCCTTTGATTAAAAATAGATGGATGATTAAGATTTGGTGTCAACGAATTCATTGACGCCTGGTGTCAACAGATCCTCTCATATATATATATATATATATATATATATATATATATATATATATGTGTGTGTGTGCGCGCGCGCGCGCGCGCGCGCACGGGGCTCACAAATTTTAGTATTAAAATATAATGATTTATAACTATATATAGATGATATAAAGTTATTAGTGAAATCTATTTTGTTATTTTTTTGAAGATGTTAGGTTAGATGAATTGTGTACTTATTAAATATTATATTATAAATGAGATATATGTACATTCAAAATCCACTTAATATCCAAAATGAATTGATATTATGTGAATGCTCTAAATGACTTTAAAAAATGAGGGGAAATGAATAGCACAGCTATGAGGTCTTCACGTCATTGTAGATCCTAGATAGTATCCTATTTTTGTTGCAGAAGCAATACATAGATTTTTTTTTAAAGAGAAACAATATGTAGATAAAGTAGACTATGGTATTGTTTTGTAGATAAAGTTGATACTAAACTAAAAATCCCGGCAACAAAATTGGTTTGGGGCTTTGTCTCTTACCATTAAAAAAAATAAAAGTTGAAATATAGATTATTAAATGTAAATCAAAAGAAAATTATTCCCAAAAAAAAAATTGATACATAGATTATTAAATGTAAAGCAAAAGAAAACTATGATGTTTTATAACATGTGGGGAAAAGCAAAAGGTAGGGAAGAATAAAAAATATATATTGTAATAATAAATATTTATCAACCGTGTATTTCAAATACTTCACAATCGGTACCAAATAAACTAAAACTCTACTATATTGGATAAATAGTATAGTGATGCTACTTTATATAGTCTGTGAAAATTTAAAATCATTTCAAGTTGCAACAGCCATGCATTGCAACAACCTTGACGACCGCAATCACAATTTAAAAATATAAAAATGCATATCCCAATCTAACCTTATAATTAAGTTTAATATGTGTCTATATATATATATATATATATATATATATATATATATATATATATATATATATATATATGCCTTACTTGGCTTTAAAAGCACAGTCCACCTCCACAATACACAAATAGCATTTTGAGCTATACGAGTAAAATAGCTAAGCCAAATTAATTAAGGTACGTATTCAATATAATCATTGTCCTATGATTAACTTTTGTAGTGTTTATAAGGTACAAGCATTTAGCAATAATAACCATACATTCATGATATTTTATGTACAATTAATATTGAATTAACCCGAGTCTGCATGCGTTAAACTTCCTGCATGTGTTGAGAGTTAATCTTGCAAAACTCATGATTGGATATGCATGTATTGAGCGCATATAGACTCATCAATTTGCTTTAGTGCGACTTTGGTATTAATGATTTTGTTGAAATTTTAAAGTGGTAGATTTTGTAAATCACAGTTGTTAGTTGTTACCGTAATTCAGTGAAACTCACCATGAATCTAAACATGCACATGCATGTAATATGTTGTAGGAAACAAGTAGTTTTATTTGAATTCTCTATTTTTTTTTTAGTTTGTAAGAGAGTAACAATTAACGAACTTATTGATGCCTAAAATTTTTTTTTTTTTTAAATAGCAAAATGGGGATGCATATGTTAACAACATAGAAGTACCAGTACAAATGTAAGAAAAGTACGTACCACAAGTACCCTAAACTTCCAAAAAGAACAACAAATGGAAAACACACACAACACCACCACTTTCAGATGGAAGTTTAGTTGATTTTCCGTTTGTATTTTATTTTTTGCCCTTGTTTTCATGTGGGAGGGATTCTGTGTTTTGATTATTGCTTCACTAGAGTACTTCTTGTACTCTAATTTCTATGTGGTTGTACTCTTAGGAGAGATTTTTTTTTTTTTTATAAAATATATATTTGCCATTAAAAAAAACACCACTTGGACCCAATTATCTATCCAAAGATAAAGATCAAAATAATATACAAGCAACCCAAACACCAAACTAGTAGAAATCATGGGCAAGACCCACTCCACCAAAAATAAGCATCACAGGAAGCCACATACACAAAGAATCATCACACCAACAGAGAACAAGTTCCACCACCCACCTATAATGGAAACTGGCATAACCAGATTTTTTCCCTCAAAAAACCACTGCCACAAAGTGAACTCGATCCTGTCAACCAATGCTCAACATATATATACTGACTTACCTGAGAAAACGAGATCATTACCGGCCATCCAAATAGACCATACAACGAAATGCCAGATCAACATAAAAGCTTGCATGATCTTTTCCCTCCTTCCTTGGAAGAACCAACACCCATCCTAGCCACCTAAAGGCTCTACCACACCCTTGAAGAAACAACATAGTGACAAAAAGATGACTGATGACGGACTCAACGGCCTCCTGTAAAACTGTTACTTATTTTTTGAAAACATAAATCTAAAGTACCATCATACTTGTTCTCCATGTTTATTTATTTTTTGTTGAAGAAATCAGTTTAATGTTGATACTTGTTCAGTTTAAGGTGTTTTTCTTCCTCATACAATATTAATTATATTTCTTAATACGATGTGAAATGTTCAAAACATATACAATTTGGGACGGAGGGAATATATGGTATACATTAAAAAAGTTATGACAATTCTTTTATATTTCATGGTTTCTTTGAATGACAGACAATGATCAATCAAGTGGATAATCATGGTCGTTCAACAGAAACCCCATCCAATAAGGAACCGAAGAAAGGTTGGAGAAAGGTTTTAGAACTATCAATGAATTGGTTGTCATACAAAAACAAGGATGAATGGTTGGAACAGATGAGAGGAAATATAATATGAGTGTAGTAGCAGTATTCATAGCAACATTAACATTTCAAATGGCAATAAGTCCACCCGGTGGCGTTAGGTCTGTTGATGAGAACAACAAAGCTCAAAAGGGAAATATATTATGTGCTAAAAATTCCACGTTGGAGCTATGTCCGGGTGAAGCTGCTTTGGCCGTTGTATACCCTGAAAACTATTCTAAATTCCTTTATTGGAACACAACATGTTTCATTGCATCGCTTAGTGTTTTACTCTTACTTATGAGTGGTATTCGTTTGAGTCATAGGTTTACTATATGGCTTTTATCTATGAGGATGTCTTTCACTCTAACAACTCTTCTTGTTACTTACAGAATAGCAATATTAATGGTTACCCCAGATCCTGTCTATAGTATTAATGAGAAGTTACTTTCAACGGTGCTTAAAATTTGGATTGGATTGTTTTCCTTCTCGGGTTTGTTACTCACACTACGTATTATTATTTGGACAATTAATGATTACTACCTCAATAAAGGTGAAGGTCAGTCAAAAGGAAACAAAGATTCCACCCTCTTGATTTGATCGTATCTCTTACATGTTACCCCAAGTTAACCACTTCATTTGGCATGTATTTGTGTGGAAGTTGTCTTTTATTCATATGTAATATAAATGTGTTTATGTTTTTGTTTCATCTGTACTCTTTTCTTTCTTGCTCAATTTTTTTTACAAGATTTTTAACGAGGCATATGCTAAGTTTACTTAATTATTATTATGGTTTGGGTATTGGTCTAGTTTTCCCAAACATCTTTGTACCTTTCTTTTTATATTAATTTAACAGCTATTGAGTGTGCACACTATTTTTTGTTTTAAAAAAGTACTAGTATATGATTAAATTTTATCGTTGTAATAATTTGTCTTTTTTAATAGGCAAAAAGAACTAAATTAAAATGTAGAGAGGTACTCCAACCTAAAACGACAAAAGATAATGCTCCTCCTAAATATATCAATATTTGATTTTCATCCCTCTAAAATATTTCTTAGGATTTTGGTTCCTCTAAAATTTTCCATTCATACAATTAGTCTCCACTTTTTAGTTAACTCATGTCTAACCTTCATATTTTTTAATGAATTTTTCCATAAATTGGTAGAATATTATGAAAATCTCTCCCAAAAAAATTAGAATTTTTTAACAAAACATGAATTAAATATGACTTTTTATGTTTTTAGTGCTATAAAATTTATATTAAATTCATGTTTTCTTAAAAAAAATTATAATTTTTCTTTTTGGAAAATATTGTCATAATTTTATACCTATTTCTGGAAAACTTCATTAAAAAATAAGAAAATTGGACACGAATTGAATAAAAAGTAGGGACTAATTTCATGGAATATTTTAGAATGACTAAAATCAAATGTTGGTATATTTAGAGAGATTATTTACTTATTTGACCCTATTTTAAAATCGATCTTAAATACACTATTTTTGTACCCATCATAAAAATGAAGTCGAATGCATTGAAATAGAAAATCAAGTTTAACATTTAATGGTGATCATTGAGTGACATGCATAAAAAGGTAAAGAAACGAAAAGGACATATAATGTGCTTCTTATTATTCAAACCAATGCACATATAACTCATACAAGAGAAACAATGATATGCGGTAGTCAAGACAAAATAAAAGAATAAATTCAAAGAAAACAAGAAAATAATCATTGCAAAACACATAAAAAGCACACGATTCACACATGTCTTGTTTCCAGCACCTCCTTCATCCCAAGCTACTTCAAATCACATTGCAGCTACTCCCATTATTTCCACCAGCATTTCTGCTACTGAACCTTCTTTTGCAGGTATATACCTCTTTCTTTACCTTCATCTTTACCACATAAATCTGCTTATTGGCTAATTGATTCAGGAGCTAATGAGCATATATGCTGCAACCTTTCATATTTCCTTACCACATGGAAATTCTATTCTTGTGCATTATGCTGGTACTGTTTCATTTTCTCTACAATTGTACCTCAATCATGTTCTTTATTCACCTGTCATTACCCTTAATCTCATTTCAGTTCACCTGTCATTACCCTTAATCTCATTTCAGTTGCCAAATTGTGTCAATCATTATCATGTTCTTTACACAATTTTCCCTTGATCAATGTCTCATACAAGCCAAACTATCTTTGAAGATGATTGGTTTGGCTAAGCAAGTGGATGGCTTATACAAATACATTCCATCTTCTTATTCATCCAATTTAGTGTCTGATAGTTTTCAAAATAAGTCTTGTAATGTTGTTTTACCTATTTCATTCAATTCTAGCAATGTTATTCCTTCTACTGCCTTATGGCACTTTAGACTTGAACATTTGTCTCATCAAACACTACACAAAATGTTATTCCTTCTATTACTAATGATAATAAAGCAGTCTGCGAATTATGTAACTTTGCTAAGAATAAGCATTTATCTTTTAATATGCAACATTTTCTAACATCATCCATTATTATGAATTTTTCGGGTAGGGTTGATTTTTTTGCTGCTTTTGATATTTTTATGCCGCTCTGTTTTGGCTACTGAAGCAGCTCTTCCACCTTTTGTGTTTATGCTTTCGAAGGATTGCAAACCATACATAAATACAGAAGCATATTTGTTTACTATTTATATGTACAATTAATTGCATGTTCTAGCTAGGTTGCTCTATCTTTAACTTAAGTGAAATTTGTGGTTACATGTCAAGAGTTATCTGTTTTTGGAGATTATAAGTAGATTGAGTTTCAACATATAGCTAGGTGTGTTCTAATTCTCTTGTATCTGTATTTGAATTGGATGTCTTACACATTCAAATGTCAAAATTGATATATTTTAGTCATGTTATAAAGTTAGTGACAACTACATAATTAGTTGCAATGATCTCATTGTTGATCTACAAGTAACGGATTTTAATGGATAAATATTAGGATAAGTGATATGCGAGTTTTTCACAAGTGATTTGGCTTGTTCTAACAACTTTCATCCACAAACCGACCATGTATTCCGCTCAAGTGAGATATGTGATTGGTTAATTGATAGTTCGTCAAATTCACTATAAATTTTTTTCTTGATACCTCTAAATGTTAACATATATAGAATTCAAATGTGCACAAAGAACTCTAATATAATTCTTAGGATGTTATATTTTAAAATTGATCTTAAATACACTATTTTTGTACCCATCCTATCAATTAAGTCGAATGCATTGAAATAGAAAATCAAGTATAACACATAGAATGGTGATCATTGAGTGACATGCATAAAAAGGTAGAGAAACGAAAGGGACATGTAATGTGCTTCTTATTATTCAAATCAATGCACATATAACTCATACAAGAGAAACATTGATATGCAGTACTCAAGACAAAATGAAAGAAGAAATTCAAAGAAAACAAGAAAATAATCATTGCAATGCAACACATAAAAGCACACGATTCATTCACACGTCTTATTTCTGACATGTAACAAAGGCCTGGCATTACTAGAAACTAAGGATTTTCCAGCGGAAAATATTCCGCAGGAATTCCTGGGGATTTTGCTGCCATTTGCATAACTTGTACGAATTTTCCTGCAGATAATATTTCCGAAGCAATCCGCAGGAAAAAAGTATTTTTCCTGCAGTTCTACTTGCGAAACCTCTTACTTGTTACATGGTCGTAACACAAAAATAACATGACAAAAAAAGATATTTGCACTCTATTCAATACCAAATAAAAATGCATAAATGTGATAGAAATAATTGTTAAAGTATAAGAAAGTATCTTAGAATATCATGACATTATCATTGTTTATCTAATAAGAGAAGTTTCTAATCTTAAAATACCTTAGTTTGTTTCATAAGGATTAGTTCATTCTAATGCTCAATAGTGTACCTGAGGCTATGTAGTGAACAATGCTTGCCAATTTCTACTCGGACTCTTGAGAGCCACTAGAAAGCAGTAAAAAGAATCCTCAGCTAACTAAAAAGTACCCAATAACACGACCTTATTTAACTAGCATCGTTCAGCGACCATGTGCCTATCACTGACTTTTCAGTTGAGGATTGAGGGGAAAACCTCATATATCAGTATTCCAAAAAGCGGTGCTTTGTAGCCCAATCAAGCATTGAGGTTGAATAAAGGTGTCTGCCAAACATTGCCACTGAAGTTTTTTGGATTCAGTCACAACAGACAGAATTACAGGCCCATTTCAGCACCATAGCGCTGCTCAGCAGCAATGTTAGCATTGTTGTTCTATCCAACGCCCCATTCTACATGCCAAAACAAAACATATGGAGCTTGACATATTCTTTCTCAGAGAGATTCATCAGCCGAAACCTATTTGTCAAGCACATGCCAGCTCTTGACTAAGTGGTAGATGTTTGGAAGCTAAGATTTGAATTTCCAAGAAAGAACACTTGATTTAAGAAATAGAATAGGAGAAAACCTCCCCTCCAAGGTTTTCCCTTCACAATAGAAAATACTCTATTCACGATTACAATGTTCAAAGATGCTTCTCTCTATCATTTTCTTCCCTATTTATACAAAATTAACAAATAAAAAACTCTAATAAATTTTTTGCTTGTTCTATAATCACTCAAACAACTCTAATATATATAACCTATACCCTTGAAATTCCAGAAGAAAAAATCTTCGTTTGAGAGATGCAGGAGAGGGAACCCTGAGAGCGGGTTTGATATGCCTTTATAATTTTCTTTTGATAAATAAGGAGTAAATGAAACTTTTACTGACGCACCTTGAATCAATAAATGCTTGACAAGATCCAATTCCCTCTGTAAATTTGGATCAATAGGGTCATCATGATTAGTCATTATAGAATAACACAATTGCATACTTACTTTCAATTATTATATTTAATTATTTCATTTTTTTTATAAGCTTTGAGATAGGTTAGGCATCCTGGAGAGACTGAAACATACCAACTAGGTTGGCACAAAACTGAAACTCTCATCCTCTACTTTCTACCCTGTTGAAAAAAGGAAAAAAATATATACAGGAGGAAGGACTAAGCCAAAACCTTCAAAAAAAACATAAAGAACAACAGAGTCACAAATGACAAAACCAACATAAAGAAAACGTAGTTTAATCTTTTTAGCATCTACTATTATATACTCTGTATCTCATGTATTATTTAGTTTTTCTATTCATATTATTTTAACCCTATCCTAATTTCTCTTTCTTCATCTCCTCTACTCTCTTTCTTCCGTTGTTAACAAGGATGCCATAACAAAGTAAGAATATTGGTTTACATGACCAGATGACACGATTTTTGCACAAAAGAAAATAAAAGAGCAGATGACATGACAAAACTGGTTTGTACAAAATTTTGAAACTCAATTTTAAAATTTTAAAACTGAAGTAATATATTCCATAGAAAGCAATATTAATCCGTCACACCTTATTTTACAATGATAATTTCTTCTCAATATGGAAGTTTATAATAATCACAAAGTGAAAATGATTGAAGTTGTCAACATTTTTATTCAACAACAATAAAAAAAATGGGATTCACTTCCACTTCATGAGTCGAATCTATCGATTAAGTGGGATATCGGGGCGGATTAAAAGTCGACAATCTTTTTCTCCCTGAAGCTTTCTACAGTCTCCCTGAGGCTGACTTCCAAAGGAGTAAACTCAATTCCCAAGCTCTTAGCCTTCTTCTTCGAAATTTGATATGTTGGCATATACGGTTCATCATCCTCACACCTTATAAAATTGTAGAGAGTAGATATGATGGATACAAAATTAATCATTTAAATCCAGAGCACATGAAAATAGGACAAGATTGTCAATAAAATTATGTCCAAATGATTAAAGTAACATGAGTTATGACTCCACTGAACTCTGTAGAATCAAATGAGGTATACTAGAGTCTAGAGGTAGCACGTTTGCTGATACCAGAACAAGACTCCGATACAATATTAGAATTGAAAGAATTGGAAAGAAATTATTTCTATTACTAAATAACAATGTACAAGAGAGCTTATGTAGAGCTCGATTACAAAAGGATGCGAGAAGGTAAAAGTTGTACTATAGTAGAGTAACTAAGTGCAACTAATCATAACTGACTAGCATAATTGATTCTAGTTGATGAAACTAACATAATTAGCTGAAGTGATTTCGAAACTATATGATCTTTTGTGGTGGTAGGTGGAATTTTGTGAATGCGGAGGAAAAATAGGTTCAGAGGCATGAGGACTTAATGGAAAACAGTAGGTGGTGAAGCACATGGAAACACTTTGGATGAGAAGTGAATTTTGTTGAATATGACAATATCTTTAGAGATGAAAAATTTTCCGTAAGGACATAGACAATTATAACCCTTATGAGAGGTTGAGTATCCCGAAAAATCTAACTTGTCTTTGTTGTATAGTCTAAGTATAGGGAAGCATGAACAACCCAGGACTCGAAGGAAGTATTAATGTGGTGATTGATGAAACAAAGTAGTATATGCAAGCAGAATGCAAACTTAGGGGGAGAGGTAGGTGGCCTGATAAGGTGATACAGAAAATCTGCTTCAAAGGAGAGAATTGTGTAGGCTTTATAAGCTCTATTTAGCTCATATATATCTCTATCCAATATAGGACATGAATTGTTATCAATACGCATATTTGAGAAAATGGAAAATTTCAACACTGAAAATTTGGTACAGAATTTCTATAATATAACTAACAGCTGAATCTTTAGCGTCCATGTTACTTTGGAAACATACATTGTATCAACGGAAACTATTAGCATTCCGGAGTATCTTCTTAGTTTCTGTTCTGGCATACATTCTAAGATTCATATTTTATAATTTATATGCATTCTTGGAGGTATAGCAACGAACTTACTTGTCTGAAATTTGTGATGTTGGGTACAAATCACGTAAAATCGTAGCAAGTTCTGAATAGTGTACCACTCTCTCAGTCAAACAATATCTTCCACTAGCTGAAGCAATCTCATATGCGTGAATATGGGCGTCAGCAACATCTTTCACATTCACCCATCCAACGGCTTTATTTGGAAAAGGTATACCTGCATTAAAAAATTCAAAGAGTTCTTCTATTATGCAACAGGACAATACTTTTCTGGAATAAATATGAAATTACTTAATACGTTACACATTGCAAATCCACTACTATTAATTTATCAAAGAAACAAATGCATTAATCAATGAGTAACCTTTGATGACATATGAAAGACTAATAATGACACAGATTGAGACAGATATGAAGAGGGAAAAAAGAACTCCAATAATCACTAGGAATGCTATTACCTTCAATAGAAGTAACAATGCATCAAAAGATTCATTAAACATTAACCACCTTAATTTTATCTAACATCGATAAAAACTTTGTTCATGAGGTGTCAGCTTAGTGGTCGGAGTTCGACCTTCACACTAATTTACGCTTTTTATGCCATGAAATAAGTCTAAATAAACTCTTCAAAATGCATCCCAAAAGAAAAATTACCATTTATTAGATTTAAAATTGGTTCAACACTTTCATTAACCTCCGGTTGTAAGAGAGGTCCTGCTACCATTGTTGGGTTAATAGCAATCATGTCAATGCTGTTTTCATTAACAAATTTCCAGGCAGCAGCCTCGGCCAAAGTCTTTGAAAGCTGGTACCATAACTGAAAGCACAAACAGAAGTTGGCAAGAAAGTGTGTTAATTTTTTAAAAAGTATCTTATGATATTAATGTATCTTGGAGTAATTTGGGGTAACATAGGTTGTTCCTTTGATTTCAGTTCCATAGCACTGTATATATTATGATTTCTTTCCTTATTTAATTAGGGTGAAGAGTCTAGTATTAGCATAAGTAATGTTTGGTATTTTATGTTTTGTAATATCATCCAAGGCTTTATCTCATATCAACAAAAAAACATATCATTCAATTCCTAACTTTAGATAAACCACATCAAAATCACATGTCCCAGATTCACGAGCTATGTTTTTTTTCTGAATTAGTTTTATGAAAAGTGGTACTAACCTTTGACTCCCTACAGAAATCTGGATTTGAAAACCATGTCTCATCAACTACAACTCCAGGATTTTTGGGCCTTGTATTAAATGAAACTGCAGCAGTAGAAGAAGTTAAGATAACTCGTTTTACAGATGTTGATTTTGCACATGATTTAAGAACATTAAGAGTTCCCTTCACTGCCGGATCAATCAACTCAACCTGAAAATACAGATATCAAATATTATTATATTAACAGTGCATGCATTAGCAACTGATTTCTTTCTGTAACACAACAAAAACGTAATTTTTACTCTAGACTTGTAAAAAAATATTAAAAAAAGTGAAGTTATGCTTATCCTTAATCACATGATTTGTCAACTAAATCATCAATAACAGGCACCAAGGCATGGAACTTCAGTTTGAAAGTGTAGTTGTCATTAAGCTCCCAAACTATCTTAACAGAAAATGACGAATTCTCCTAATGAAATAGCTAAATTGCAACTTTAACAATATATTCATCTTGTTACATTATGCAGACACAGAGGAATCGGAAATTCTTACATCACCAATGTCCTTTTTTATAAATTTCAAAGGATATCTTATGATCTTCACTAAACTGGTAACATATGAAAGTCACTTAATCAAAATTTCATTTTTACATTTCAATAGGCAAAAAACATTATTCTTTAAGTCACATTAAAAACTAAAAAGATACATAATGTCTGTAAAAAATTTATAATGAATAGCATCTCTCACTTTACATACCGGTTTTGTAATATGAAACAGAGCTAATACAGAATGGAACGAACCTGTGGGTCATTTACGACAAAACGAACAGGTGAAGCAGTATGAAAGACACCGTCACAACCCTCAACAGCAGAGTCAAAGGAACCTTCTTCCAAGAGATCTGCCTTCAAGAGTTGCAACCTCTCCTTTGCACCATCAAGTTTAACCAAGTGATCAACCTTTTTAGGATTAGCTGCTTGCACACCATTAAAACCAATCACTAATAATGGAAACCAAATAGCTGAAACATAAAGGAGAAAAAAGTTAAAGGAAAAAGATGCACGTACTTGGGTCACGGACCGTGGCTCGGACAGTGTAACCACGTTGGAGTAGGAACTTGACAATCCATGAAGCAATAAAACCAGAAGCACCTGTCACACACACCACCTTTCCTTCCCCGCTCATCAGCCTTTTCCTTCTTTTCCTTCATTCAAAATTTTTGGATTGCCATTGACTCTCATATTAAGGGATTAATACTCATACTTTATATTAAATAATATGGTCACATTTCTTAATTTCCTTGAGCTTCTATAACTACTTGTAATTGGAATTAGCACCAAGAGAAATGAAATAATGCTGATTCTGGTAACATACTTCTCAGGACCTTTATTACAATTGGGCACATTGTGTATCAATAATTTAGTTTTCTTATATACTTTGTTATTTTGCTTGGCTTCAACGGTACTTTTTTCGCATGTTTACGGCTAGGAGCACTCACTTTAACACTCTATTTTCAAAGCTCGCTCTTTTATTGGGAAAATCATATTAGTCCCACCAGTTTATCTGAGATAATTTCGAAAATGATGGGTCCGATGTAAATTTCATCCAACATGTTTGGTTCCACTTCTATAGAGGTCATAATCGATTCTAACATATTTGGTTGCTTCCAAGTAGAATTGATTCTGCTTCTAGAATTGGTTCTTTTTGAAGCTAGGATTTGTAACTTTTGATACTAGAATTGATTTTTACACATAAATTTATGGTTCCAGACACAAATCAATTTACCTTCAACTCATTTTTAGTAGCAATCAATTTTACATAATCATACATGTCACCATAAAACCAAACATATACTAAGTTAGTGTTGGAAAGCAATATTAATGTTCTTTCATAATGAAAAGAAGAAGAAGAAAAACATAAACAATTTTTTCTTTTTTGTTAAAGAGAATTAAGATGACAAGTTGCTTTACCTTAAGTGTGGTTGAGGGAGACACTGTTTGTGTCTGTATCTGAGACTTTAATCCAAGTATCACAGACGCAGAGCAAGAACAAGAAACAGAACAACACAATTACCAAATTATGAATAAGTGTTAATGTTTTTCATCCAATAATAACGAAAGAAATGTGTTATATTATATAATATGTGTTGAGTCACCTATGATAGCGATGATTATATAAAAATAATATGGTTAAATATATTTTTTATCCCTATAAATATATCAACTTTTCGTCTTTCCTCTAAAAAATTCTTCAATTTTTAGTCTATAAAAAAAAAATTCATCTTCGCTTTTGATCCCTCCTTTAAAGTAAACTCATATATAAAATTTATATTTTTAAATAAAAAAATTTATGAAAAATTCATAATATTATAAAAATCTCTCCAAAAACAAACTAGAATTTTTTAACAAAACATGAATTTAATATTAAATTTTACATTTTTGACGGTTAAAATTTTATATTTAATTTGAGTTTTGTTAAACAATTCTAACTTTTTTGGGAAAATATTTTACAATATTCTACACATTTCTGCACAATTTCATTAAAAAATACAAAAATTAACTTAAGTTTTTTATCCCTATAAATATATCAACTTTTCGTTTTAATCCCTTTAAAAATTTCTTTCAACTTTTAGTCCCTATAAAATTTTCAATCACTATTTTTTGTCTCTATTTTTAAGTTAACTTTTGTATTATTTTTTTTAATGAAATTGTACATAAATTTGTAGAATATTGTAAAAAAAATCTCAAAAAAAGGTTCGATTTTTTTAACAAAACACAAATTAAATATGAATTTTTAACCGTCAAAAATATAAAAATTCATGTTTTGTTAAAAAAAAAAATTGGAGAGATTCTTGTAATATTATGAATTTTTTTGCAAAATTTTATTCAAAAATATGAATTCTATATATGAGTTTACTTTAAAAGAGAGGTCAAAAGTGAAGATGGAAAAATTGTTATGGACTAAAAGTTTAAGATAAAATTTAGAGGGACTAAAACGAAAAATTAACATTTTATAGGGATGAAAAAAACATATTTAACCCTTTATTTTACAAAGTAAAACAAGATGTGGAATTATTAAAAACCAATAGAAACCTAATTATTTCATGTAAAGATCGATTTGCTGATTATAGAGGCATGTAATGTTGTAATAGAGTCGTCTGTCAAACGAAAACAACAAATTTTGGTCATTCTTCTCGATTGACTCGTTATTATTGACTTGTATTAATAATAAGGGAAATATTAACTGCTGCCCCGAGAACTAGTTAAGAACCTTAAAATTTACTATCTATGAAAGTTTGTGCAATTAATGCATTTGTAATTGAAAAGTTTGACATTTTTAAAGAATAATTACTTAATTTAGAATGTTAAGCGAAATATATTAAAGAAACAAGCAATCCCTCAAGCACGAGGCGTGCCTAAGGGATCTGAAAAGTGTTAGTTACAATACAGTAAGGCTAGAAGCAGCCCAAAAAACAAAATCAGACATTACAAAACAGTCTATAAACAAGATAATGGGTTTTTTTCTCCAACAGGGGTAGTCAAAGTCGAACATAATGTAATTCGCTTTCAACCACCAATACGTTTGAAGTTTAACCCTTTCAAGAAGAGCATCAAGATGATCAAAGTGATTTTGAAAAATTCTCCTGTTTCGATCTTTCCAAATAACAAATAATGTCGAAATCCATATAACAGTAAAGCCTGTCCTAGAGTTCTTTGAGAAACCTCCAAGAGCACAAAATTGGATAGCATGTGAATGTAAATTACCATGTAACACCGTAATGATATCAAGCCAATGTGAGATCAAGAGCCATAGCCAACCATAGTGGTCGCAAAGAAAAAACAGATGGTCCCTTTCCTCCTCTTTACCACAGAAGGTCGCACAAGACACTAGGGTAGCGTCAAGAACATTCCTTTTGCACAAGTTGTCCTTTGTATCAAGTCTATTCAGAAAGAGACGTCGTACAAATATGTTCACCTTTAGCGGAACCGCTTTAAGCCATAAAAATTGATTAAAATCTTCAGAAATGTTAGTATCCATCGCTGTTAAATAAGAGTAAGCTGATTGTGTAACACCCTATTCCTATTAAGCGGTAAAACGCGCGAATAAATAACATATTCTAGAAACAGATTCTACGACAACAACAAATCTCCACATTCATAACATAAATTATCATGATTCATAAACATAGCAGCGGAATATATTCAGGCATACAGACAATATCTCTAAAATCTCATGATAATTAATACATAATCTTATCCTCAACATCGGATATAAAATAACCATAACATAACTCCTCAAATCAACATATAATGAAATAAATCTAACATAAAAACACTATCCTAGATCAGAGCCCCTAATCTAGACGCGCACAAAAGAGATAGATGATTCCTACTCCTCAGCAACATCAATCGAACAAGCTACTCATCCAGCACTCCATCTACCCGTCCGCACGGAAAGGTAGGTGGTAAACCACTGAGGGTTAGCATTACATCAACATAATTCTCAATCAATCAATTAATAATATCATGTATAGAGATTACCAAATAATACAAACATCATCATATATATATATTCACACAATGATCCAATATCAATTCAATTCACCAATCAAGTTCACATTAATCAAATGCATCAATCACACATCACGACTCAATGCAATTTACCAAACAATGTATGCAATGCCCTAGACTCATCTAGATGCATGTGGTACCAAATCACCTCAAGGCCGTCACCTTCGATGCAACAAAAACATCGTTTGTAAGGTTTCACACCCCGCCTTACAATGAACATAAGTTTGTCATCAAACAATGAATGCATGAACATATGACTCGACTCAATGCATATGTTCATACCATGATCACCTCTACATCCAACATGCGTACAATATCATGCAATCATCACCAAACAATGCATACACCAATTATGCAATAATCACCCCCATTAAACAAGTATGCATACAACAACATACATTCACCACACAACATTCATTTGAAAATCACCATTTCAATCGTATAAGATCAATTACAAAAAGGTTGCTAAACATTTAGTCCTTAAGCTAAGCTTTTCACAATGTCTTACTCATAGTTCTCAACTTTGAAAATATCGAAGTAATGAATCAGAACCAACCAAACAAGTTTAGATGCCTAAGCCATGTATACTCTTAAGTCACAATTGTGTGCAGTAGAGGTTACATAAGCCTTTCATCGGCCAATCACGATGAATATTCAAAACTCATGAAGTTCGTCTCACTTGTCACTTCTCCCAAAATTCTAAGTTCTCAAAACCAAACCAGATAAAAATCATTGAACCTATTTGAATTCATTTTTAGATTGCATGTGAATAAGATACAAGCCTAGTCTCACTTTGTTTCTTTGAAAATGATTCATTTCGGAAAAGTTCATGTTCTCGAGTATTCTTCAAAATCAAGTTTGATTTCACAAATTCAATTTGATTTGATCGTAGAGAAGTTCCAGTGAGATTAGATGTGTATACAATGCTTATACAAGTTGAAATGAACGTTAAGAAATGCCCGGATAAGCCCTAAGATTCACAAATCAAAGTTCAAATAAGACTGAACTGGGCACCGTTCGCTTAAGCGAAGTCTGGTTCGCTTAAGCGAGCAGAACGTCGAGAGCAATGACCCGTTCGCTTGGAGTTCGCTTACAGCTCGCTCAAGCGAATTGGGTACTCATATGAATGTTCGCTTAAGCGAACAGGGCTCGCTTGAGCGAACAATCATCTGGGCAGACCATTGTTCACGAGTTCATGACCCTTCTTCACTCCAAGAACCCAACTTTAATCCCTCAAATCCCAAAAACGTGTTCCAAAAAGTGTTTACAGGTCATAATCATTATATCACACCTAAAGGAACCCAAAACATGCATCAAAACAACAACTCAAGCCTATCTCATCAAATTTCATAATTTCCTCAAAACACCAACAACCTGCATAAATTTCATTTCTAATTCACACACATTGATTCCAGTTCAACAAATCAATCTCCAACAGTTCATAAATCATTCAAATCATCAACTAAACACGAATTCATACATGTTACAACATCCCAACATCATTTCTCATCAATTTTTCACATAAACTCAAATATCTATCTTCATACATTTTTGACATGCTATTTCAACAACGATTACACAATCATCATACAATTCATGCTTACAAATATAACATCAACTTCCAAACACGAATTTACAGGATTAATGCAATCAATCAAAATCATGGAAATGGGTAGAAATGAGAAATTTGAAGATTATGTATGAAAACTATCCCTCTTACCTCCAACACTAAGAATCCTAGCTCAAGCTTCAATTTGACTCCTAGATTCAATTCCCCATTTAGCTTCAACCCTCTCTTCTAGCTTCTCTCTCTAGTCTCTATTTCTCTACTCTTTGTGTTTTGTGAATGACAAAGTCTAACCTTACTTTCTCAAGATTATGGGTCAAATATTCACAAATCCTTAATGGGCCTAACTATACTAACTATTTGGTTCAATTCTATTTACACCACACCGCTAGCTCTAACTCACTAACGGTAATTAACTAGAACATCGGCCCTAATTAATTCTATCGACACTTAACCCCTTATAATTAATAACGGTTCTAACTAAAACGCTAAAATAACTATTGTCATAAGGTTACTAAATTACCCTTACTTGTAAAAGACTAAAATACCCTTAAGACTAAAAGACCAAAATACCCTCCTAATACGAAAACTCATGAAAATGCACGCGAACATGAATAAACACACATAAAACAATTAAAATCAAATAATCGTAAAATCGGGCTGTTACAGATTGCACCGTATAGGTGTGGGTCGTATGGAGTTTCCACACCCACTTATCTGCCAAATCTACCTGCAATACAGAGTTAGCCAACCGCTCCACACACCTCGCCAACCCTTCCTCCCACGCAAATAATCTCCCCCTCGACATCTACGCATCCCCATCAGCCCCCCAACCTAACACTAACATCTCCCTCACCGTGGTCATTTTATAATTCGACAACTCAAATAGCCTAGAAAAAGACACAGCTAAAGGAACGTCATCCAACCACGGATCATCCCAAAACATAGTGGTGCGCCCATCTCCCACCTTCCGAACAATATTGTCCACCAACCACCTAGCATCCGCCAAACCCACACCAGATCGAATTTGGTTTATGTTACGTCACCAAATCGATCCAAACCCCTCACAAAAACAAAACCTTAATAATAATAATAATAATAATGATAATAATGATAATGATGATGATGATGATGATGATGATGATGATGATGATGATGATGATGATGATGATGATGATGATGATAATACTTTCTGTATTGATGTTATGGTATTCTATGTTTGTAAATCTAAAGCCAAATTCCACTAGACAAACAGTGGAAGTTGTTCTTCATCAACAAAAGAAAGATGTTTTGAGTCTTAACGGGGCTAACTAACGACTTTAGTTGCTATTTTAATAGAGCTAAAGGTAGGTTATTGTCTTAATATAAAACTAGATGGGGTGTCTATGTCATTTAAAGAGACGTTAGGGGAGGTGAATATAATTTTTCCTATAATTAATCATATATTTAAATTGTGTTAACTATTTAAATTGTTATCAAATTTTGAAAGAAAATGTGACAAATTTTAGTCATTAACCTATAGCAGCATGGATAAAAGTGACAAATTTTGAAAGGAAAACGTTTCGACAAGATGACACAAATTCAAATAACTTAACGAAAGGTCCTAAATTTAAATTTAGTCTTAGACATACACACTTAATTAAGATGACATAATTTTTTTCTAGTTTAACCAAGTTTTTAAATTTGAATTCAACCTTATTTGTATACCCTTCCTATCGTAATTGATCAGGACCGTTTCTGGATTTTGGTGGCCTAGGGTGAACTTCCAATTTGAGTTCTAACTAATAAATATATATAAACATCATACTTGATAAAAAAAACTAAGCAATTTTTTTAAGGCCTAATAGACCCCAAAAAAATATTTTGAGGCCTGAATTTCGTACTTATTTTTTGGGACCTTGGACGGTCATCCCGCCTCATATACAGCTCAGTATTGGACTAATAGACTCTATTAGAAAAGACAGATTATTTCAAAACTTGCCAACTCCCAATGGTTTGACTATCTGGCATGGCTGACTCGGATGCCTTTCTATTTTTATCAAGAAGTGCTTTTGTTTTTTTCCATATTATAATAGATAAATAAATATGAATAGTGAATTATTAGTTTTTTCTTTTACTTTTGGTCCAGTAATCTTTCTACATTATAATATTAGCATCCTTGCAAGCTTTTATCGAGAATCTTATCCATTGATGATGTTGTATTAGTAGGACGGTAATATAAGCTCATAAAATAACCGAAAGCCGGCAGAGTTAGTTACCTATCGTAGTACTCCACAAGTCATTGATGTCAAAATCATATCCATTTTGCAATTTCAATTTACTGTGTTTGATTTTGAGGATACAAAAAATAATTTGTTTAAAATCAATTGATTATGTAAAATTTATACCCGATAAAAGTAAACTAAAATAAAATAAAATGATTAATATTTTTTTACGAATGTTGATTCGGCTTATAAGAAGAGGACTCATTCATCAAATACATGTTCAACCTTTTATTGATATGAAGACCTCGTTGAATAATAATTTATAAATATATCTGTAAACGTTTATTTATTGTTGCGGTCAACTTTGGCTCTAGTAATGATCCAAAATAAGCTTGACTAAAATTTGTTCACGGGAATGTGAGTTGAATAAAAAATATAACTAAAATCTTTAAACTTTAGTTTCAATTGAGTATTAATAGTAGAGAAAAGAAAGTAATTTTACAAACAATTAAAAATACTCATCAAAGTCAATTGTACTAATAAAAATCAAACATTTCAAAATCTAAATCAAATTTACAAATAATGATTTGGTGGCTTGTAATCAAATTTATAATCTCCAAAAATAGAAACATATAGTGATTTACATTGTACTCCCTCCGTCTTATAATAATTGTCTCTTTGCACATTTTTCTTTTTCTCAAAATAATTGTCACTTTAGAATATCAATGCAACATTTATTATTTTTTTCCATTATAATACCCTTATTTATTGAACTTTATCCAACTTAACTACTCCACTAACTGCAATTAATAAGAGTGTTTTAATAAATGATACTAATTTACCATCAAAATCAACAACAATTAATCATTTTCTTAATAATCGTGCATCAACCTTAAACAATTATTATTTAGAGACGAATGAGTCCTCGTCACGATGTACTAAAACTCAATCCAACAACAAATAATGGATAAGGATAACCACGTCACTGTAACTTTCTTTCTCGGACAAACAAAATACTAGAAAACATACCCTAATCCAAAACTGACACGTGTACTTTTCCCACCTCCATTTTCACCTTCATATCCACCTCTCATTCCGGTAACCCTTCTCTTCTCTCTCTCTCTCAACTTGACCTTCACATTCTTGTCTCTCTCTCCAATATTTCCACCCATTTTCCGGCATTTCTCTAACTCCCCATCGCCGGCGCCGCCGTTGAAAGATACGTTTTCCGGTATGAACCGTTTCATGTCAAACTCTTTCTTGATTTAGAAATGCTAGATCTATTCATTGTTTCACACGTTCGATCCAAAACTTGGTTTCACAAGAGGAGAAAAATCAACCCCATTTCATCAATTTCTTCATTCTCTTAAAAGGTTATTGTGATTTCCCAATTTTGTATAGTAAAAAAATTTGGCCTTTTTTTGCAATAAAGTTTATTGATTTTGCAATTTTCTTTGTTGGGTTTGGAAAGTTTTTGTATATTTAGGGTTTGTGATAGTGTTAAGATTTGAAGGGAGAAGAAAAGATTAGATTTTGATTCTGGGTTTTTGAAAGTTTGTGAAAGTGGCTAAAATGGATTTGAGTGAGAATGAGAATGAGGAAGAGGTAGAGTCAGAGGAAGAGATTCATGTTCCAGCTGAAATTGATTGGCAAATGCTCGACAAATCCAAGTTTTTCTTCCTCGGTGCTGCTTTGTTTTCTGGTGTTTCAGCAACATTGTATCCTGTTGTTGTGTTGAAAACTAGGCAGCAAGTTGCTCAGTCACAAGTTTCTTGTATTAAGACCGCGTTTTCGTTGATTAAGGGGGAGGGGTTTAGAGCGTTGTATCGTGGGTTTGGTACTTCGTTGATGGGTACAATTCCTGCTAGGGCTTTGTATATGGCGGCACTTGAGGTGACTAAGAGTAATGTAGGGACTGCTACTGTTGGTTTTGGTCTTGCTGAACCAACGGCTGCTGCAATTGCTAATGCAGTTGCTGGTTTGACTGCGGCTTTAGCAGCTCAGCTTGTGTGGACGCCGGTTGATGTTGTGAGCCAAAGGTTGATGGTTCAAGGTAGTTGTAATTCAAATGATCATAAGGGTTCATCTGTTAGATATACTAATGGAATTGACGCGTTTAGGAAAATTGTGAGGACGGATGGTCCTAGGGGTTTGTATAGAGGTTTTGGGATATCGGTTTTGACATATGCGCCTTCAAATGCAGTTTGGTGGGCTTCATATTCTGTTGCACAAAGGATGGTTTGGGGTGGAGTTGGATGTTACTTGAGTAACAAGAAAGGTGGGGAGGGAAGTGAGAACAATGGAGGGGCTAATGTGTTGAGGCCAGATACAAAAACTATTATGGCAGTTCAGGGAGTCAGTGCAGCAATGGCAGGAGGCATGTCTGCTTTGATTACTATGCCATTGGATACAATCAAGACAAGGCTGCAGGTCTTGGATGGCGATGAGAATGGCCGTCGTGGACCGACGGTAATGCAGACAGTTAGAAGTTTGGTTAAGGAAGGTGGTTGGATGGCATGTTATAGAGGATTGGGACCTAGATGGGCTTCAATGTCGTTCTCTGCAACAACAATGATCACAACCTATGAGCTTTTAAAACGGCTTTCCGCAAAGAATCAAGAGGTTTTAACATGATGAATGGTATAACTATAACAACAACAACAACAACAACAACAACAACAACAACAACAACAACAACAACAACAAGGAACACAGAGAGAGGGAAAAAGGTTTTTCCCCATCTGATGTTTGGAATCGCAGTGAGTCTTGCTAAATCACGGTTATTTTGTAAAATCTACATTAAGGTGCTTCAACAAAATCATGGTGCTGCCATGATTTGTCTAAATTATGCTCTTGTTTTTCTCTCATCTTGTCTCAATTTTTTTCTGTTTGGGCTAATTACCATGACTGCTTGATCAATGTAAGTCACTGCAGGTTTATATATAAATAAAAGCTTTTTTTTGTCTCTTAACACATTACATTTCAAGTCCCAATTGAAATCATGCATATGCTTCATGCTAATTTGCAAGTTTCTTTTGATAATCATATGCCACTCTGGTTTAAAAGATGGACAGATATTAGTTTTCAAATTAAAATAGCATCCAGTAGCTGATTTAGTAACTCTGAAACCTAAGAATCTTGTGAATTTCAATATTGTGTAGCTTTGGTTTTTCAACTTGAAACTTGTCTACCATGTTATCTAATGAAGGCTTAAAGAATAGGAGTTTTGAGTGCAACATTTGAGAAACTTTGTTGTTTTCTCATACTCATGTTGTAATCATTACTTGATAGATCTATGCTACTTAATTGTAGATATCCTTTATCTTTCTCAAAAGAAATGAAAACGTCCATTACTGTTGACTATAGTGTAAGGTTTATAAAGACAAAAAATTCTAGAATTTATGACATAATAAGTCTATAATATATACTTAAAATTATAGTATCAAAGCTCTCTTATGCATTTAAATAATTGAGATTTTAGAAGATCTCTACTCACTATAGAGCTAGGTTAGGTTTGTTGTGGATAACTTTTAATTGAATGGTGGGGCAACCAACATGATGAGTGTGTGGGTCATGGAGTTAGGTTAGACCACTGCAAAATATTAAAAAATGAAATTATAGTAGTTTATTATCCCAAATAAAAAATACATAGTAGCCCTATTGTTACTTGTTCTCAATATGGTATATTAGTCAGACTAAAATAATTGTTTTCTTGATGTTTTGGACCACAATTTTTCATTAACAAAACCCAGCCAATAAGTCAGTTTTTTTTCATACATGTGCATTCTTTAATATTGCTGTCAGTTTTAAATTGTGCTAAATTGAATTAATGTTTTGCTCTAATCCTTGTTCATTTTGGATAAGATTCCACATCTGTCAGTATTGATTTGTGCATCTTATTTTTATTAGGTTTTGGTATATAATAAAGTGACAGATTCTATATAAAAGAGAATAACCAGGGCTTGCAAGTTACAACTTAACTAGTTGAAGGCTTTGAAGCACAGTGCTATCCACATGTTATTGTCTTTCAGTGTATACTATCTATAGTTTATTATACTAATTTTTTTTAATTTCTTTTTATGTGAATCACCCTTTTGGGATTATTTTTTCTGACTTTCAATATGACACAATGGTTAGCTATGAAGTATGAAAAACTATATATTTTAAAATATAATGATTTTGGATGAAGTTTCAAAACAGGTAATAAATGATTTAAAAAATTCATTTCATTTTTTAAAATGGCAAAGTTTTTTTTATTTGATAAATTTTATTTTAAAATGAAGTTAAAGTACTTCATTAGCAATAATTAAATTGGTACGTGTTGAAACATCAATAAATATATTCAGAGTTAGCTTATGATGTGGTCATCTTTGTTAACGCATAATCAAGCTTGCTTCACATCTTTTTTATATGCAGAAAACATCTTTTTTTCACTACAATGTTCCAAAGAAAGCATCACATACCCTTAACACGAAGATGAGATGTATCTAGGATAGTGTTTATGAAGAAATTATATGCACTTTTCATCAAATAATTACAATATCCTTCTATATTCCAAATTCTCTGATCCCCTCTAACAGACACAGGCACACACATAATGTGATCCACTCCAGGTTGGTCAGATAGTGTATGCAGTAACTCAATATCCCAACATTTCGTATCCGGTTGACGGAGGTCTCACATGCGAAGCTGGTCGATTTCTGAATTCATGTTTGAAGCAGTAGGGATCATTGCACCTTGGAAGAATGAAAGTTCATTGTAGAACTTTATTAACATATGTGGTTCTAGTTCTAATTCTAGCTCAAAAACAATAATTTTGTACAGATGAAGGTAAGAAATCGCAAATTATGCGTTTTTGAAATCTATACATACCATTTGCACTTCATATATAAAGAATTACAATGAAGATACACGAACTTGGATTTGTTGCAGTAAAAACGAATCAACGCATCAAGATTGGACTGCTCAATTCAATATCAATAGATCAGATGCAAAACATAAACTCAAATTTTGTCCTGATTTATTGACATAGCCATATTTTGACTGATGTGTTATGAATGTTTTTTTTTTGGGCTTTCGCACCGGTTTCCGACCCACCAATGGTTGATGACTAATCCGGCTCGTGCGTAGAGGCATGCGCATTGGCCAAACGTTGTTCCCCCTGAAAATCAAACCCGGTATTCCCCGGGTACGTCTTTGGAATAAGCTCCTTGTCATTGGAGCCCAAACAACTTGGCTGATGTGTTATGAATGTTCATTGAAGAGGTTGCTGACTTGATTTCTCCATCAATGTGGCCAAACACTCTTTCCAATCTGGAATTTTATTTTTCCCATTGGCCACTTCAAATATGAGTCCAGTTTGTGGGACAAACTTCCGGTAGCTGCACAACCCTGTAATAGTAAACACAAACGTATAAGTAGCAGACGCGGATATCTTATTGTAAACAGCTAGCACATTCTCCTTTTAAGGGTTACACTAAAATCTAATCATGTCTTAAGAAGCAATATTATACTAATGTGAAAAAAAAATTATGAAATTTGATTGGATGTATGTTTAATACGCGATTATTAAACTCTTCTCTTGTCTTAGAAATTTCAAGTTGACATGAATAATGAGGATTCAAGCAGAATGTATATATGCCAATGCTTCCAAAATTTCAGTAAGCATCTATACACTTGTAAGAGGATTTTGATCATTGAGAGCATCCTTTGACACATCTTATTCTAACATAGGATGAGATAAGTTTTAATGAGTTTATAAGTGGTGAACAGTTCTTACCTTATAAGCCGATTTTATAAGGATGAGTTAGACTATATATAAATTTTAAGTTGATATTAAAGGTACCCATTAGGCCATCCGCTATTGGTTCACGTTCTCGAAATATAATCTTGGACGTGAGGAGGTGTTAAAAGTTTCACATTAGATGAGCTTTAAGGTTTGAATATGAGTTTATAAGTGAATGACAACTCTCACCTTACGAACCGATTTTATAACGACAGGTTAGACTCGGAATATATTCTAAGAATCACTTTTGTGTCAACTTGTTTTATTTATAAAGTAAGAAGAAATTAAAGCAGATAGACTGTACCTTGTCAAAGGTAAAGCCTTGCTTCCCACCGGGTGTATCTTGTAATTCACCGGTCTTGATTATGGTGTAAGGAATTTCTGAGCTCTTTAATACAGATTCGTCTTGCTCAGCCAATTTCTTTGCATTGTTTTTCATCATAGATTAAATGCCAGTTTTACCACTATAAACTGACAACTACAACTTTATTAAAACAGAACCAAGGTTGTCTTTGTGGTGGTACAAGGGAATAAAGAGAGTACCTGATAGCTGGTCCTCGGTTTAACACAAGATTCAGATTGCAAAAGGAAGAAAACACAAATAAAAAGCATTCAATTCATTCTCTGCCTAGAGAGGGGATAACATTACACTTTTATATCTAGGTTTAGCTTACTATTGGGCTATGGGCCTAGTAGATAATAACATCAGTTTTTAATAGTTCAAATATAGAAATAAAGCTAATACTAGTTACACCCCTCTTTAGTAACGATATAAGTTCTTCATCCAAGTGGGACTCTTGATTTCTCTCTTTCCCTTTTACTAGCCGCTCCAATGAGAACCTTGTCCTCAAGGTTCGGCTCGCCACGTGGCACGTTAAGATTGGTGGAAGACGTGGACGGATGAGATGAGGTGTGGGTTGGGTCAAAGGAAGCAGCAGGACACGTGTGTAGAGGTTGAGGCGGGTGTGTAGCTATTGGTGAAACTGTCGGTGGGTTGAGCGCGTGGGACTCTGGCGGTGGGAGAGTGGTATCCAGCTGATGCTCTTGGGTGTAGTGAGAATTGAGTGGACCAAATGGAATGGAATAAAAAGGTAGATTCTTATCGGATGGTTGAGATTCATTTGGCGACAGTGAAGTGGGTGGGTTAATAAGGTAAAGTGAGGAGTTTGAAGTGTTAAGTTTCATTTCTTCTTTTTCTTCCAAAGTACAACCGTTTATTCTCTTTGAGCAGCTGAGAACCTTTTCTTTAGTTGACATTACCTTCTTTCCAAAACACTCCTGAACATTTTCTTTTGTTGGTAAGGGTTTAAAATGACCTTGAGGGTCGCTTCCATGGTATGGTCGAAGGAGGGAAATATGGATAACAGGGTGAATCCTGGACGATGGGGGAAGATCCAGTTCGTAGGCCACTTTGCCAACACGTTTGATCACTTTAAATGGTCCAAAGAACCGTTTAGAGAGTTTCTGAGAAGCCCTGCGGTTGATGGTGGTTTGTCTGTATGGTTGCAGCCTTAGGAGAACCAGTTCTCCAACTTGAAAGGTAAAATATCTCCTTGATTTGTTTGCTTGTGTGACCATCTGTTGCCTTGTTCTATGGAGGTTCTGTTTGAGCTTATGAAGCACTTCATGTCGCAGTTGCAGGGATTCATCCAGATTTTTTATGTCTGTAGATCCAGTGAGATATGCCGGAATGTTGGGTGGAGGACGGCCATAGAGGGCTTGGAATGGTGGCCTCTTGATGGCTGAATGATATGTGGAGTTGTGCCACAATTATGCTAATGTAGGAATTTATACCACCGGCGCAGCTGTTCACTACCAATGTCCGGTTAACAACCTCGATACAGCCATCCGTTTCAGGATGGTAGGCTGTACTGTATTTCAGCGTTGTTCCTTGTGTTTTGAACAATTCCTTCCATAATTTACTGAGAAACAATGGATCACGATCTGAAATGATGGTTTTAGGTATCCTATGAAGCCGGCAGATTTCGACGGAGAAACGATGTGCTAGATCCTCAGCTGTGAACTTTGTGGGTAAGGCAATGAAGTGAACAAACTTTGTGAGGTGGTCACAGATAACCCAGATGACGGTGTGGCCAAAGGAGTTAGGAAAGTGTGTTATGAAGTCTGATGACATCTCGTCATTACGTAATTTTTTATGTATTTTGATCACAAATTGGAGTTCACAAGGTAACTTAAGCAGCAAGAAAAGCAGAAAAACTGAAGAAAACTACAAAGAAGAAAACGTGTCACGATTTAGCAAAAACGTGACACGATTTGTGAAGACCAAGACATGCTCTATGCCAAGGAAAAACGTGCCACGATGACCAAAACATGACACGGTTTGAAGAAACCCTAATTCAGTTGTTTATTACACAAGACAAAAACGTGTCACAATTTAACCAAAACGTGACACAATTTTGGGCGAATTTTTGTGCCTATTTAAGCTTAAGGCTATTCTGAAAACAGGGGTTACGATTGGAGAAGAGCAAAGTGTGATTTTGAGACTACAAGACAGCTAGAAGGGCGATTTCTTCACTCTTTTACCAATTCATGTATGTATTGATTCCTCTAATGATTATGTTATTTGTAAACACCGTTAGAGGGTAGGTCTGAGATGATTCTTTGTAACCCTAATTGAACCATGTTGTTGTGAAACTCTATTTATTGTGAATGACAATCTAGTTTTTATTCAATTCAATTGTTCTTAATGTTTTACATATCCTGATCAAATATATATGATTTAGTGAAAATGGATGACTACTGACCCTAGCTTTCAACTAAAACCTAATTGAATTGTTCTAATAAACATGGTTAGTTTAGGAATGGATAATTCTTTATTAGTGATATTAGGTTAACGTGCTTAAACCTTCGACGATTATTAGACCACCTAAGGAATTAGGGGTTGTAATCCTAGAGAAGGGTCCTAACTCAAGGGATTGATTATGACTATTTTGTTAACTATCGTGGAAATAGAAAATCATTCATAAGAATAGGTGCAGTATACCAATTAGGGGAACATCGATGATTTGAAATACCTAAACTCATCTCTCTCTTATTCTTCACAATCAATTTTATTTTCTGTTATTTAATTTTATGCAATCAAACCAATCTACTGCCTAGTGGCAAAACAAAACAACTTTTATACATCCTATTTTAATAACGTACTTGACTTATTGAGATTAAAATCAGTCCTTATGGGAACGATATTTTTTTACTACTTCGATAGTATTTGGTACACTTTCCAAAATTCTATCAAAGTCCATAGTGAGTTCCTCCCAGACTTGGGCAGGCACAGGTAATGGTTGCAAAAGTCTCATTTTCTTTTGTGTTGTGTTTTTGTTCTGTTGGCAAGTTGCACACTGTTTGACAAAAGTTTTGACGTCTTGATACAATCCAGGCCAGTAAAAAGAAGAAGTGAGGCGTAAGATGTAACACCCCGAAATCCCGACTTAAAAATTTCATTCAAATAATCAGAGTATAACACATAAATCAGGATGTCACATTTCATAAAATCTTTAAAATCAAATTGAATAATAATTTATTCTTAAACAATATTCAAACATAGCAGCGGAATTCATAAACTTCTCAAAATCTTAAATAAATAAGTCTCGGCACAAAAGCCTCATAAAACATCTCAAATCAAGTTACGTCGCAAACATCATAATTAATCAACATGATACATAAAAGGAATAGAAATAATAATAATCTCCATCCCGTTACGTATCAGAGCTCCTAAGACTCCACAAGAACCTCTCACATCGACGAACCTAAGCTTGGTCACCTGCACTTGCCCACAAGGCGGCAATTCCAACAGAAGGGGTGAGATTCACAACAATTATATTAACATATAACTCAAATAATTATGCTTAACAGTAACAGCATTAATCGTCACATAAAACTGAAAATATCTCAACCATCTACGCATAATAAATCATCTTAGAACATCTTCATAAACAACCGTCTCAAAACATCTCAGACACAAGACTCGACAAATGCAACTCTAACATCTTAACATCATGCATGTGGTACCAATATTTTAGCTTTAATAAGCTTCACCGTCGCTTTGAGCAAATGCTCCACCGTCGCTTTGAGCATAAGCTCCACCGTCTCAAAATATGCAAATGCATGGGCCCGACTCTTTAATTCTTAAACAAGATATCACAACGTCTTAACATCAAATACGACTCTTTATCGACACATGCAATTATACAATACATGGCAGCAGCTCAGCACACTTAACATATATATTTACAGCACATAGTTATCATCACAAACATCATTTATACTTCGTTCATAAACCTCACTTAATAATCATTTAATCATAGATTAACGCCAACGTCTTAAAATCATCTTACAGCGTCATTACAGGTTCTAATTTAGGTCTTAAACATCTCTAATACTATCCAAAGGTCTACCCTCAAAGCCTCGCTCAAAACAGAGTTCTAAAACTCAAGTTATAGTGGTCTGAGACCACATTGCTCGTTGTGGCGAGTGGGACTGCTCGCCACGGCGAGCTACTTAAATTGCATTCTGCCACTTGCTCGCTACGACGAGTGATGTTGCTCGCCTCGCGTGCACTAAAGGGTTGCTCGCCTCGCGAGTATATACCTAACTGCTCGCCACGGCGAGCGGGTCTGCTCGCCACGGCGAGCTATCGCAGAGGGGTTACGGGTTCGTTCGGAACCTCGCCAAAACTCGTCCAATTCTTCGTTTTATGCTTCTAATCTATCAGAATTATGGTCCTAGTGATTAATCTAAGTTCTGTAACAGGTTTCTACATCAATTCACGTCATTATAGCATCAATTCATCACAAAATTCATTAAACCCTAACTTTGGAATTCTCTCAGAACTCTCTCTAATCCTTAGGTTAATCATAACAGATGAATCACAGCATAATATAATTGAGTTAGGCTCACCCTTACCTGGTATGTTCGCAGAATTGAGGTTCTCTCTTCTCCGGCCACTTTTCTCTCTTTTTTGCAAAAGTCTGTAACGTACTGCTTCTTTCTAAACCTAACTCCCTTATATAATTCTTTCTATTCTCACTTATCCCCACAACTCTATCTTATTTATGAAAACAACCCCATCTCTCAAAATATTTGTTATTATATCACATCTTAATTTTCATATAAATATATATATTATCATCACATATTTTATTTTATTAAACAAAATTAAACACCACACCACAACATCATCTCATACGTCACAAACATCATTAAAATTATATAATATATAATAATATACTATATACTCTAATAAAATAATTAAATAAATAAAGTGGGCGTTACATAAGATGGTTGGTTGGACTCCGGAATGTCCTAACATTGGTGTATTGTGGTATTTAGCGAGCAAGGTGGAACGAAGGTTCTGAAAGTCAGGTATGAAAAACCTCTCTTCGTAAAAAAAGTAGTTCATTAGTGAATTTGAATGTTTCTGACTCATTTTGTTGTGATAATGATATGGTGACTAACTCCTTTCCTTGGGAATTATTTTTGTAATGCTGCTGTAGTTGTTGGATGATTTGTGGAATGGGTGAGGATATGGTGAAGAGAGTGGTTTCTGAAGCGGGAACTATTTCTGAGGCAGGGATTTTTTCGGCTTAAGGCATCGGCTGCTTGGTTGGTTTCTCCAGGTTTGTAATGAATTTCAAAATTAAAGCCTTGTAGCTTTGAAGCCCATTTATGTTGTTCTGGTGTTTGGATTTTCTGCAAAAGTAAATTTCTGAGGCTCTTTTGGTCGGTAAAAATATGAAATTGTTGCCCAATCAAATACTAACGCCATTTCTTAATTGCTTATGTTACAACATACATCTCCCGGACATAGACTGATGCTGATTGCATTTTGGGATTGAGCTTTTTGCTGAAGTAAGCCAAAGGATGGCTGTCTTGTGAAAGGACCGCACTGATTGCCATACCGGAGGCATCTCTATCAATTGCAAAAGGCTTTGAGAAGTCTGGTAGATGCAGGACCGACAATGTCATTTGTATTTTAAGTTGTATAAAAGCTGCTTCTACATCCTTATTCCATGAAAATCCTGTACCACTTAGTAAATCTGTAAGCGGTGCTGCTATGGTGGCATAATTTCGGACAAATATACGGTAAAAATCAGTCAAACCCAGAAAATCGTGAAGCTCTGTAAATGAACGGGGTGCTGCCCAGTCGAGAATAGTTGTGACCTTGTTGGGGTCAGGCGCAACACACTCTGCTGAAATGATGTGTCCTGAATAATTGATTGTGGACACTGCAAATACACACTTAGAAATTTTTGCAACAAAATGATGTGTATGTAACAGGTCTAAAATCAATCTCAAATGTAACAAGTGATCAGTTAAACTTTTGATGTAAATTAAAATATTATAAAAAAAACTAGAACAAACTGACGCAAATACGGTCGTAGGAGGTCATTCATGGCCGACTGAAATGTAGATGGTGCGTTTGATAGCCCAAAAGGCATTACCAAAAACTCGTAGTGTCCGTCGAATGTCCTGAATGCAACCCTTATATGGTGGTAACCCGAACGCAAATCTATCTTAGAAAAAACAGATGCAGCTCCGAGTTCATCTAGTAATTCATCAATAGTTGGTATAGGGAAACGGTCTTTGATAGTGACGGCATTAAGGGCTCGGTAATCCACACAAAATCTCCATGTGCCATCTTTTTTTCGAACTAGGAGGACGGCGAAAGAGAAGGGGATGGTACTAGGGATAATGGTGTCTTCTCTTAGCATATCACGAATAATCTCTATCATAGCCTCTTTTTGTGAGTGTGGGTAACGGTATGGTTTGACGCTAACGGGGATAATGTTGGGTAAGAGTGGTATTCGGTGGTCATGTGGGCGTGAGGGAGGTAAACCATGAGGTATTGTGAACACAATAGGGTAATTTGCCAGAAGTTGTGTAATTTCGGGTGGTTGTGAAGTTGTTATGGTTGTTTCGGTTGGTTTTTCACATGTGGGAGGTGTAGATGATGGTTGTATAGGTTGGAAGGTAAGAAGGTGAAAAGATGCAACAAAATTAGTATGGAGCATGTGGCAGAATTGATGGAAGGTGGATTGTGTAGGTTGAGTGTTATGGTCACCAAGAAGGGTAATGGGTCCATTATTATGTTGAAAGGTAAGGGATGGAATGGAAAAATCAGCTTGGATTGGGGCTAGGGTGCGAAGCCATGCCATGCCTAAAACTATCGGCTCCCTCAATGGGAAATAGATAAAAGGGTAAATGGAAGTGTTTAGTTTGTAGGGTTATTGGAACATCTTGACAAAATTCTTGACAATGTAAGTGGAAACCATTGCCAACCATGACGGAAAATTGTGGGGTTGGTTGAGAGGGAAGGTTTAAGTGAGAAGCAATTTGAGATTGGAGGATGTTATGAGTGCTCCTGGTGTCTATTAAAATAGTGACGGTTAGACCACCAATCATGCCCTTAAACTTGAGTGTTTGTGGGGAGAATTGACCGGTAATGGCTTGTGTAGAGAGGTGAAAATAGGTATAATGGGGGTCTGGAACAGGGGTTTCAGGTTCGGTTATAGGGTCGTCAAGACTTTCAATGGTTTCGATCTCTTCCTCTTCTATCAATGAAGGAAACGACCTATAGAACATTTATGCCCGGGGACGAATTTTTCATCACAATTGTAACATAATCCTAAAGCAAGACGCTCTTGGATTTGGGCCTGGGTAAAGCGGCGAATAGGCAATTTAGAGGAGGGAAATTGGTTCGGTTTATTTGGTTGGGCCGGGGGTAATTGACTTGTTGAGGGATTGTTAGTAGATATGGTTGGGTTGGGTGTGGTGGTAAAGGGCCTTTGTGAAGGGCTGAGAGTATAGTTGGATGTGGGCCTTGAGAATATGGATTTAGAATTCTTGATTTTGGCTTCAATCAACTTAGCCAAACCAATAGCTTGGGTGATAGAAGTAGATCTTTGGATAGCAATTTCATTGCGGATTTCTAGTAGCAATTCAGAGATGAAGCAATTGAGTAAGGCTTCCGCGGGTAAACCAATGATGCGATTTCCCAATTTTTCGAATTGGCTTGGTATTCGGACACCGATCCAAACTGCCGTAGCTTGAATAATTCCGCTTGGTGGTTAGCGTAAGTAGAGGGACCGAACCGGAGTTCCAAGGCTTTGGTGAATGATGGCCAATCAAAAAGTTGGTGGTTTTGGTACATCTATTTATACCAACTCAAGGCCTCACCTTTCATGTAAAAAGAGGACATAGAAAGGCGACTCTCGAGGGGTATTTGGTAAAAAGAGAAAAATTGTTCAGCCTGGAAGAGCCATTCTAAAGGGTATGTACCATCAAATGTAGTGAGTTCCAGTTTACGAAAGGAGTTGTCATGTGCCTGTGAAGGTGGCTTGGGGTGTGTATGAGATGGAAAGGATGTCATTTGTTGTTGATGGATAGCGTAATTGTTGAAAGGTGTGTAGTGGTTGGAAAAGTGGTATGAGCCATAAGGGTAGGGTGGGTAAGGTGGAGTAAGTGTAGACATTCGTGTAGCTTTGGTAAATATAGGTTGAGAAAAAGTGGAGGTGGTGGTGGAGAGAGGCGTACCGGTCGTATATAAAGGGTGTTGTTGGTTCGATTGGGAAGTGACGTGGGGGGTAAAAAGGGAGAAAACAATCGGCTGGGAGTGGTTTGTTGATAAAGATGGGGATCCAATTATAAAAGGACTTTGGTGTGTGGTTGTGTATGGTATAAACAAATTCGAAATAATAGAAGAGTTTAAGTGGTGAGGGCGGGGTGTTACCAAAGCTGAGCCGGCGGCCGTAGTTGGGCGGAGTGTCAGGATCGGCGAGTTGGACGAAGTGGTTGTGTGTGGTGTTGATGTTGGAGGTTGAAGTTGTTTAATGAGGTCGGTGAGATAGGCTTTTAAGGATTCATGTCGGGATTCTTGGGTCAGATCCTGATCGTCCATCCGTTGTTGAACCATGGTGAGCTTAGACAAAAAGTTCTGGTTGGAGGCGGAGAACTGCTCATCAATGTGAAGATGAGTGGCGCGGATGGCATCTTCTATGTGGGAGTTGGTGGCTTGAATAGCTTCATCTAGATCTTTTGGAGTTGGGATGGGAGATTTTTGAGGCAAATTGAATTCAGCTACCTCAACATAACTTCCAAAGGCTTCAAGTGTAACTCTTTTATCCTTCACCAATGCCTTTATTCAAGATTTGTTTACAATCAACGACAATATCACCATCTGCATAAGCCAAAAAACACAGCACAAATCAGAATTCAATCATTGATGTAAATCAATGAATGTTATGGACACAATACCATTTATGAATTATGAGATTCTATGAAGGCAACTTAGTGACTATGAAAATGAAGTGCAAATTATTGTGTCTCTCTGACAATGCACTGCCTAAGGGAATCGGATTGTCTACTATCCAGGATCAAACAACTAATATTTAATCGGTTTATCTTTATACTTACTTTTTAGTCATAAGCAACCATGTCTTTGTAATTCTTACCTATTATATGCATTTCAAACAAGAATATAACCCAGAATTTCAATACTAGGATGCATCATCTTATCAAGCAACAATGTTAATTTCAAACAGGGCATCTGACTGCGATCTATTGCATTTGACTGAGATTCAATGCAATATATCAAGGATCGCGACACAACCGCGATTAAAACCTTGGAAACTTCTAATCAAATGAGGCATGTAATGATAAGGGGTTAAAAAAAGGCAAGCAAACCTGACCGATATCACTATCTCCATCTGTTACCAGGACTGCATCCCTAACTTCATCTTCTGCTTTGAAACAATTGAGTCAAACAAAATCACTATTACGCAAAATGCAGACAACTAGGTAGTAGATACCCATATAAACTGCATTTTTGGATCACGGTGAGTCATTTTAGGTTCTGTTTCAATTGGTTTATTTGAGTTTATCTATTTGCATAAGCACTTGTGAAAGTGTTTGGAAAAGCTTATGAAAATAGCTTATGGCATGCCCATAAACCTTTTCAGCTTATTTCCTCAAGCTCTCCAAAATAGCTTATGAAGACAACTTATAACTTACATGAAAATAGTTTGACTTTATTTTATCCTTTTATGTTATAGAAATAGCTTAGGCAAAAATCTAACAATCTTTGTTCAGACAAATGGAACTACCATCAACCAAAATGGCGGTGTATGTGGTTTTATCTTCGATCAAAAAACTTGCATCACTTAACTACAATCACAGTCCATACACAAGAAAAGCACTACATAAATCAGTTTCAAGATCTACCAGTACACAATAGAAAAACACGGTCAGTGGCTCAACTTAAGTTATAGTTCAATGGCAAGACCTTTCAGAGTTGAAGAGTTCATGGCTTGTGTGCAAGGAGGGAGAATTTTATGCATACAAATCAATGAAACAGTGCCAGATTTAATAGGGTCTTTTCACAGTATCGTTGTAACTTCGAATGCAAATCAAGCACACATGTACAAGTTTTACCAGGTGAATGTAAGTAGTTTAAGATCTCAATATTGAGAAAGAAGGATATGAGCAGATAATCAATGCTTTTACAGCCGTGGTTGGAGTTTGATAATAAGTGGCGGTCATACTTTAGAATACATTCAACCACCACAGAAAATAAAGAGACTACACCTAGGATATAGTTTTGTAAGGATTCAAATATGAAGGTCATACTTTGTAACGGATTACTCAGGTTGTTAGAAGAATAAAGAGAATAAATGAACAGAAATCAAAAGAGCTAATCAACATCATATATCTTAAAATTTGGGTTGGGCTTAACTCAACCCTTACAAAACCGGTTTTTAAAGGGTGGCCTGCCTATCACTTATAAACATATCGTCAAACGTTATCTCATCAAATGTGAGACTCTTATTACAACAATAATAGAGATCATACATTAAGGTTTGAAACTTGATGTTTCATGGATTCTTTGCGGCATGGCTCCAGACAAAATATATATATGTTTCAGACAAAATTATACAGATCATATACATCATGTACACATCTTTCCAGATGAGAACTTCCACAATTTTAAGAACCAATGGCTTGAGCTAATTCAAATAATGATGCCTAACAAGCTGTTTATCCGACTGACCCCTCAAGCTTCAAGCTCATTAGTTGGTTCACCTCGGAGCCAAATTCATCGGGAAGCTCATTGAAGACATCACGGCAAAATCCAGAGATCATAGCAGCCATTGCTTTTTCATAGTCTATTCCTCTCTGTTGAAAGTAAAATAACTGATCTTCACCAATTTTCGACGTACTAGCCTCATGCTCAATTCTTGCTGTTGGATTTTTCACCTAGAAAACAATTGCAATTTCATGAGCAGAAGTCTTGAGGCAAGTTTCTTGACATTGCAGAATAGAAAAAAGGGTGAAAATAAGAAGGAAACAAATAGGAAGTAGTAGGAGTTAACTTGGGTATGGAAACTGTGCACAATAATGCTATCAAATAAACAAAGAACTAATTCGATATCAACAATGAACTATTTTTTGTCTCAACCAAACACTGTAAGAGTTTTAGCCTCCTGTAAACAAAATAAAAGACACACTTCTTCAAGCTATATGTATACACACACCTATATGGGGGTGAAAAGGGGTTTGCGCCTGTTATGGCACACAACTATATGGGGAATTTGGATTGCTAGAAATAACATTATCTTTAACAATGCCGAATTCAACGCGGACGATATAGTGGACATTAGAAGGTGGTCGTGGAGATGGTGTTTCGCTCGTTTGAAGATCTCGCCGTGTATGTACTATGAATGGGGGTGGCATCCGAAATTTTGCCTAGGCAGGAAATGAATAGAAGGCTGCAGCATCTGGACAAGGGTTGTGTTGGCTGGTGCGTGGCGGTGGTGTTTTGTTGCTTGCAGACTTGCAGGGTGCTTTTTTGTTGCTGACTGGGTTCTGTCTAGGTTTGGGAGTTGCTGGTGCTGTGCTGTCAGTGGCTGTTTTTGCTGTCTGGCTTTGTGTTTGCGGTTCTGTCAGCAGAGGCGGTTTGGAGACTTGTTTTGGAGGCTTACCAGTTTTTAGGAGTTCCTCTAGTGGCTTTTATTTGTATCTGTTTTCCTGTTCTGTTTTGTATCAGGAAAGTAGGAGGTTTTTTAGTGAGTTTTGTTTGGTGTGAGATGAATCTGTTTTTCGGCCCTCTATTGTACTCTTTTTCCTCTTTGGCAAGTATAGTGCATCTTGTGCTAGCCTAGCCTAATAACATTTGCAGTTTAAAAAAAAATAAAATATGTATACACAGTACACACACCAAAGTTGTGTTCAATCAATATAGAAAATGGGGTCATGTAAATCAGGACCAAAACCTAACATCAAATAGTTGCAGGATACACCAACAATTTCTAGTGTTTTTCTGCCATTAATTTGATCTAGACCACGTGCATTAGTTGAAAAAGTACTGATTTTGTGCAACAGAACAACCATATAGTGCTTAAATCATAGCTATATAATTGGCCACAACAGTTGTCTAAACAATAGCCATTCTCACCATGTTATGCTTGATACAAGGCATGAATGTATGGTTTGGAACTTAATATAATCAGGGTTAAATGACTCGAACTATTTTAGTTAAACTCATTTTGTTAATTTATCAAACACATTCAAGACTAACTTTCTATATCAATATTACTGTGAGGATTTCTTCCATAACTTCAAATTGGTCAAGTAAATGTTCAAGCCTTTATATCTGTCTCCCCTTTCAACTAGAAACCACAAATACAACGTGACAAGCAAATACAATGACATAGGCAAGAAGATACAACAAAGCATATAACTATAAAACATAACACATGAAATTCATATAGAAACTCCAATCTTAGAAAATATATACAAATGTCTATGAAGTATGTACAAATACAGCCTACATATCCCATGCTTCCTTATCGCCATCTTTAAAACTTATCAATCAGTATACCATAAGTATTAACTAAAAGCATTAACTAGTAACAATGAAAATCACTAACACAATGTAAATATGAAATTATCAACTAAAGTTGAAAGCAAAACAGGAAAAGAAAAAAAAAAAAAAAAATGTTACCTGAATGTAAGGATAGGTATTGGCAGCAGCACTATCACCAATAAGCATGGAATCACACTGCGAAGAGTTTTTCGCATTCTCCGCCTTAGACTGAACCTGAACAAGTCCTCTATAACAATTCCTTGAATGTCCAGCAGAAATACCCTTGGATATAATCCGACTCTTTGTATTCTTCCCTTTATGTATCATCTTAGTCCCGGTATCCGCCTGCTGATAATTATTCGTCAAAGCAACCGAATAAAACTCACCAACACTCTCATCTCCCTCCAAAACCACGCTCGGATACTTCCAAGTAATTGCGGACCCAGTTTCCACCTGGGTCCACGATATCTTGGACTTGTTACCAGCACACAATCCTCTCTTGGTCACAAAATTATAAATCCCACCTTTCCCATTCTCATCACCAGCGTACCAATTCTGCACCGTGGAATACTTAATCTCCGCCCCCTCACCGCAGTACAACTCAACAACCGCAGCATGAAGCTGATTCTTATCATAAGAAGGAGCGGTACACCCTTCCAAATACTCCACCATACTCCTATCATCCGCCACAATCAAAGTCCTCTCAAATTGCCCCGTCTCCAACGCATTAATCCTAAAATAGGTCGATATCTGCATCGGACACTTAACACCCTTGGGTATATAAACAAACGAACCATCACTAAAAACAGCAGCATTCAAAGCAGCGTAATAATTGTCGTCACTAGGAACAACTTTCCCTAAATAACTCCTAACCAAATCAGGATACTCCTTAACCGCGTCGGAAATGGAACAAAATATAACACCAGCCTTCTCAAGAGTCTTCCTATGCGTAGTTGCAATAGAAACACTGTCTAAAACAGCATCCACTGCAACGTTAGCTAAACGATTCTGTTCGTTTAACGGTACACCGAGCTTATCGAAGTATCTCAAAAGCTCAGGATCAGCTTCTTCTAAGCTATTAATCTCGGGTTTGTTCTTAGGAGCTGAATAATAGCATATATCTTGAAAATCTATAGTTGGGTATGTGTTATCAGACCAATTTGGTTCTTTCATTTTGGCGAATTTCTCGAAAGCGTTTAATCGGAAATTGAGCATCCAATCAGGTTCAGATTTGAGGGCTGAGATTAAACGAATGGTTTGTGTTGATAATCCTTTTGGGATTGTGACAGAATCAATATCGATGTTGAAACCGAATTTCTTGTCGTAGTCACGGTTACGGAGAATTTCACGGATTTTGTCATCGGTGGATGATGAAGTGTTGCGTTGTTCGTAACTAACGTCGGAACGGATTTTAAGTGATTTGTGTTTGGGTGTTTTTGAGATTGGGAAGTGGGTTTGATAGAGAAGTGCTTTTTTTGAAAAGCTGCTGGTTTGAGTGGATTGTGGGTGTAAGGAAGAAACGCTGCTGCCGTTGAGAAGAGAAGCCATGGTTGTTGATATTTGTTGGTGTTCAACAATAACAATGGTTGTGTTCAACCCTTATCGTGTCGTGTGTGTCACACACGTACTAGTTTTACTTTCTGTGGGGACCCGCCCGTTTTGGTATTTTATCAAAATGGCTGGCTCAGAACTAAAAAGATTGAAACATAATTTAGACATATCTCCACACTCTGATTCGCAGATACTATATATATATATATATATATATATATATATATATATATATATATATATATTGTACCTCAAGAGAAGATTTTCAATGAAGAAGATAGAATTAAAAGGAGCGGTGATTGTATTGCTGAGTTTGAGATCCCATTGTCTCTCTCTCTCACTCACTCTCACTATATGTATTTATGTTTTTGTTAAACCAAATAACATGTTTTTCATTAAATGTAAAGAACTTTATCAATAATCTATGTTGTTATTGTAATGAATGAATATCATGTTTTGCTAATAAGAAACGAAAATGCATGTAATATAGATAAGGTACGGATTTCATATTTATCTAACACAGCGAACATTTACATCCCTAGGGAAAATATCAATGTCATACAAAATTCTAACAATCTTTATTCAAAAAAATGAAAATATCATTAACCAAAATGGCGGTGAGTTTGACTAAATCACGGTAATTTTGTAAAATCTACGTTGAGGTGCTTCAACTAAATCATGGTGCCGCCATGATTTGTCTAAATTATGCTCCTGTTTTTCTCTCATCTTGTCTCAATTTTTTTTCTGTTTGGGCTAGTTACCATGACTGCTTGATCAATGTAAGTCAATGCAGGTTTATATATAAATTAAAGTTTTTTTTTGTCTCTAACACATTACATTTTAAGCCCCAATTGAAATCATGAATATGATTCGTGCTAATTTGCAAGTTTCTTTTGATAATCATGTGCCACTCTGGTTTAAAAGATAGACAGCTATTAGTTTTCAAATAAAAATAGCATCAAGTAGCTGATTTAGTAACTCTGAAACCTAAGAATCTTGTGAATTTCAATATTGTATAGCTTTGGTTTTTCAACTTGAAACTTGTCTACCATGTTATCTAAAGAATAGGAGTTTTGAGTGCAACATTTAAGAAACTTTGATGTTCTCTTATACTCATGTGGATGTGATCATCTTTGTTAACGCATAAGCAAGCTTCACATCTTGTTTACGGCTCATTCTAGGGTGGAAGAGCTTGATAGGTCACTCACCGTGAGCAAGTGAAAGGAAACTATATTAGCCGTTGGATAGTGTAGCTCTATGGTTCTTATCATACACTTATAACATGGAATAATTTTTTATTGCATCCTCACTTTCCTATTCTCTCTCCTCTCCATTCGGATCCTTCTTTCTCTCTCACCCAACAACCTAATTTGCAGCAACAGAGGAACACCCTCATGTATTTGTGTTGTTCCTCATGATTATATTTTGCTAAATAAACCCAGATTGCTCCTCATGTATCTAGATCCACTTCTACGTTGCAGTAAAAAAAATCTAAAATTAAATTTTGGGCCAATTGAATCATTCTATTTCAATTTATTTGTTTTTCTATTAATAAAAATGAGTCAATTTATTTGCTTTTTATTTGAAAATTCCCATAAACTTAATCATTCGATTTCAATTTATTTATTTTTTGTTAAATAAGCTTATAACTACAAATTGGAACAAGATGAAGGGGTGTGAGTATATGATAGTTTCCTTGAAACTTTTTGAAGGGGCTGTGTTTTTTTATTGGGTCATGATTCTGTGTTTCATGTAGTATTGATGGTTGAAAGATTTGATATTTTTTGGATGTGTTTTTGGTTTAATATGTATTGTTCTTTGCAGATTTGTTCTTTCCTCTTTAATTAATGAATATGAAAGTTTGAACATTGATGGTGATGAGCTAAAGACTAAAGGTCATAACTTTACTTGTTTTCTTCATTGAATATCAATTGTTGTTCTTTTTATCTTTAATTAATATGAATGAATGAGAATTTATTGGATTTTCCGATAAATTTGCATTTTTAGGTTCATTCAATTAATGATGTATGTGGTCCATATTATGAACCACATACATCATTAATTGAATGAACCTAAAATGTTTGAATTTATTGGATCTATATGGCTGGAAAATTGCACTTAAAAGCGCTGATTTTATAAGGAAGAAGCAAAGAGTTGAAGAAGGGTGAGATTGCACGAGAGAAATATAAGAGGAAGACAAGCAAATGAAAAATAATATAGTGTGCTTAGTTTATTGTGTGCTTAATCAATCCAACGGCTCTAAAATGATGCACTATAGGAGACCTATCAAGGTCTCCCACCCTAGACAGCGCACATACAAACAATGTTCCAAAGAAAGCTTCACACACCCTTAACACGAAGATGAGATGTATCTAGGATAGTGTTTATGCAGAAATTATATGCACTTTTCACCAAATACTTGCCATATTATTCTATCTTCCAAATTCTCTGAACCTCTCTAACAGACACAGGCACACACATAATGTGATCCACTCCAGGTTGGTCAGATAGTGTATGCAGTAACTCAATATCCCAACATTTTGTATCCGGTTGACGGAGGTCTCACATGCGAAGCTGGTCGATTTCTGAATTCATGTTTGAAGCAGTAGGGATCATTGCACCTTGCAAGAATGAAAGTTCATTGTAGAACTTTATTAACATATGTGGTTCTAGTTCTAATTCTAGCTCAAAAACAATAATTTTGTTCAGATGAAGGTAAGAAAAAACGCAAATCATGAGTTTTTTGAAATAGAATACATACCATTTGCACTTCATACATAAAGAATTAAAATGAAGATTGCAATAAAAACAAACCAACATATGAAGATTGGACTGCTCATTTCATCATCAATAGATCAGATGCAAAACATAAACTCAAATTTTGTTCTGATTTATTGACATAGCCATATTTTGGCTGCATGTCTTATGAATGTTCATTGAAGAGGTTGCTGACTTGATTTCTCCATCAATGTGGCCAAAGACTCTTTCCAATCTGGAATTTTATTTTCCCCATTGGCCACTTCAAATATGAGTCCAGTTTGTGGGACAAACTCCAGTGCTTTTACACATACAAACGCAACATCTTCTTTGCTAATACTTCCGGTAGCTGCACAACCCTGTAATAGTAAACACAAACAGATAAGTAGCAGACGCGGATATCTTATTGTAAACAGCTAGCACATTCTCTTTTTAAGATTTTACACTGAAATCTAATCATGTTTCAGATTCTTACTATAGTCTAAACATGTTTTAAGAAGTAATATTATACTAATGTGAAAAAAATGATGAAATTTGATTGCATGTCTGTTTAATGCGCCATTATTAAACTCTTCTCTTGTCTAAGAGATTTCAAGTTGACATGAATAACAATGATTCAAGCAGAATGCATATATGTTAATCCTTCCAAAATTTCAGTAAGCATCTATACACCTGTGTAACACGTAAGAGGATTTTGATCATTGGGAGCATAAGTGGTGAGCAGTTCTCATCTTATAGGCCGATTTTATAAGAATGAGCAAGATGATATTAAAGTCTATCCAAGATCCATTGGGTCACGCGCTATTGGGTCACGTTCTCGAAATGTAATCTTGAACGTGAGGTGTTAAAAGTCTCGCATTAGGTGAGCTAAGGTTTGAATATGAATTTATAAGTGGTTGGACAACTCTCGCCTTACGAGCTGATTTTATTAGGACGAGTTAGTCTCGGTGTATATTCTAAGAATCACTTTTGTGTCAACTTGTTTTATTCATAAAGTAAAAAGAAATTAAAGATGATAGACTGTACCTTGTCAAAGGTAAAGCCTTGCTTCCCACCAGGTGTGTCTTGTAATTCACCAGTCCTAATTATGGTGTAAGGAATTTCTGAGCTCTTTAATACAGATTCATCTTGCTCAGCCAATTTCTTTGCATTGTTTTTCATCATAGATTCAATGCCAGTTTTACCACTATAAACTGACAACTGCAACTTTATTAAAACAGAACAAAGGTTGTCTTTGTGGTGTTACAAGGGAATAAAGAGAGTACCTGTGATAAGAGGACCACATGCTTTACCCCTTGAAGGCTACCAACACTAGAAATAAAACCCTCCTGGAAAAGAATCAAATCAATCAACCATTTTTTCAGAAAATTGTTTGAAGTTGTGAATTTGTGATATCATTTGACACATAATTCTTTGCATGTCATTTCATTAAAAGTTGTGAATTTGTGATATCATTGAAGGCTAACTAATAACTTCTCTCATAAGTAGAAATTAACTTCTGCACCTCAGTTTCTAATATTTAACTATGGATAAACACTAAAAATTTACGGCAAATTCTATGGTGCATAAGTGAGACAAGTCTTGCATCATGCACATGCTAATTTCCACTATTAGAGATCAATAAATCTCACCGTTAAATTAAATGAAATATGATGTGACTTTTTTATCTAATGGTGGAAAAGGCACTTGTGCATGGTGCAAGACCATTTTGCATGTGCATGTTAGACAAAGCCTAAACTTTTAAGGTCTTTATGAATTAGAAACTAAATACTATTTCAGTTAAATGATTTCTATAAGCCATAAAACCTTGATAAAAAGCTAAACTTCATTGAAAAGGTTATGAAATAAGCAAACAAACATGTCTAAAAAGGAGGCATGGCAAGTTATGCATACGTTTGGGCATATAATTGTGCGAACTCCTCTCAGAGCTTTCTTGAGGAATCGATTGTCGCTTGTATCTCCTGTCAGTGACTTTGCAACAAGCAACATGGAATCAACAATGGGAATATAAGAACAAATAAACAAAGTTCAAACAAACAATATAAAGTTACTACTATCTGTTAGTGGTTTTGCAAATTAAATTCACCTACCTCGACATAATTTCCAAAGGCTTCAAGTGCAACTCTTTTATCCTTCACCAATGCCTTTATTCGAGATTTGTTTACAATCAACGACAATATCACCATCTGCATAAGCCAAAAAACACAGCAAAAGTCAGAACTCAGTCAATTCTAGAATATGGAGGCAACTTACTGACAATAAAAGATACAGTACAATTTGTTGTCACTCAGACAATGCCACGCCTAAGGGAATCGGATTGTCGACTATCCAAGATCAAATTGCATGGTCTAGACTATGGAGTTCCAATCCAACAACTGACATCTAGGACCTCTTTTGATTGACTTATTTGAAATTATCTATTGATATAGTTTCTTGTGATACCATTTGGAAGAGCTTATAGATACAACTTATGAACTGTCTATAGTTCATTTCGACTTTTTTCATAAGCTCTTCAAGATAGCTTATAAACAGTTTATAGCTTGTATAAAAACAGTTAGATTTTATTTTATCTTTTGTTACAAAAAAGGCGTATACATAAGCACCCATATGATAAACGTTTATGCTATAAACGCTTAATTCAGTTAAGCTGTTTATCTAACCAAGGTCTTAATAAATTTATCTTTATAATTATTTTTATTTATAAGCAACAAAGTTTTTGAAAAGCTTATCTACTAAACTCATTTAAAACAAAAATATAAAATCAATATTTCAATATTCGGATGCATAATCTATTCAATCAACTGTCAGAATTAAAAAAAAGGCGTGCAACTGTGATGAGTGATCCAGACCATGATATCAAGGTGATTATGTTTCTGCAATTGCAATGTAAACGTGATTAAGACTGCATAAACCACTTTACTGTTTTTTTATGCAATATATCAAGGATCTCAATGCAACCACTGTTAAAACCTCTCAACATCAACTAATCAAGTGAGGCATGTAACGAAAAAGGGTGTAAAAAAGGCAAGCAAACCTGACCAATCTCACTATCTCCATCTGTTACCAGAACTGCATCCCTAACTTCATCTTCTGCTTTGAACAATTAAGTCAAACACAATCACTATTGGTCAAAACAAAACACAGACAGCTAGATACCCCATATAAACATAAAGCAATTTATGAATCACTATATGTGATTTTACGGTCTATTTGAATTAGCTCATTTTAGTTCATCTACTGGCATAAACACTTGTGAGTTGTGAGACTGTTTGCGAGAGCTTATGAAAACAACTTATGACATGTGTATAAAACTATTCTCAGCTTATTTTCATAAATTCTTCAAGATTGTATATGAAAACAACTTATAGCCTGCTTATTGTTGTAAAAATAGCCTATAATAGGCACTTATATAATAAGCGCTTAAACTACAATTGCTTAATTAAGTTGTTTATCCAGAGAAAATCACTTATATAATAACCGGGTCTTACTCTACCTGGAAAATCACCACCTTCGTCATTAGCTGTGGAAGTACCATCATTTTCAAGAAGATCAGGTGCACCATACCATTTCCTTAACTTAGGACCACCTAAAAATCCAAACACAATGATGAAGGCCCAGAAATTGTAAAACATAAAAATTGAAACTTTATTATAAGAACAGTAATAAAAATAAAAAAATGAGTATGTGGAAAAAAGTATCAACCATGTACCTTCAATGTAATCTAGAATTTGATCAAAAAAACCGATTTTTTTCTTAGCATGGCAAACAAGTAATGGAACAGCAACAGAAACAACATTAGTGTCTCTGTTGGATAGGAAAGAGGAACCAACAGGTGTTGTTGAAGTGTGAGAAGTGAAAGGAACAAACTTTGTCAGTGAAAGTGTGATAGAAAGTGTAGAAGCACAAACCAACACCATTGTTGGTCTCCTCCAACCGTTTTTGTTTATTCCCGCTAGAATGGATAATGCATTTCTCACCCAAAAATAAAGAGGTTCTATTTCATTAAATAATAATATCTCAAAATTATGTTATTATACTTTTACGATAATTTTTAGCGTAAGGCTCTTTGACCAACAAAAATAGAGTGACACTACTAATTATTTTACAAGACTAAATTATTACCATTGAGCTAACACCAAGTGTCTTGCTTCACATAACTTTTTAATTAAAAATGATATTTGTAACAATTAAAAAAAAGAAAAAGAAAGTTGTCAATATAAATATTATTACTCTTTTTGTTTTCTATTATTGAAGAAGACAAAATAGTTAGAAGAATGTGGAAAGGACAGTTCTTGAATGGTGAATGATGACGTGGCTATAATTGCAAGAGCTTGCTGAAAAATGAATCTAGAGAGGACAAGTATAGATTTTAATTTTAAGTTCAACTTCATACATCAAAGCCTATCATGAGGTACGTTAGTACAATGAAATAATCACCATCGATGAGCATCATATTGGTGTAACCGTGTAAGTATATAAATACTTTTATAAGTATTCTATGAATCTTGAGTCTTTTACCAACCCTAATGAGTTCCAAAGATTCAATTTAGCTAACTTTTCTGAATCTAATCTAATTCTAAAAGGAAAAATCAATGACTATTTGATGTTGTCTTTCCTATGATAGAAATTATATTATGTTCTTCTGTTGTCATTTTTATTTATTAAAAAAACAGTGTTCATATGTTAATTTTGTATCATATATATATATATATATATATATATATATATATATAAGTGGAAGGACCGAAATATGGTTTATAATATAACATTGTGGTATAATTTGATCTAGGGTAAACCATCAGATTAGTCCCTGTCTTTGTACTAAATTCTCAAATTGGTCTCTGACTCTATTAATAACTCAAAATGGTCTCTGTCTTTGTCAAACGTTTCTCATATTGGTCCCTGACTTTATTAGTTGTTTTGTATTTTGAGTGTTAATGGCTCAATGTCTTTTGGATATTATTTAGTGGTTAATGACATAATGTCTTTTGGGTCTTATTGAGTACGTTAATGGCTTAAAATACAAAACAACTAATAGAGTCAGAGACCAATCTAAAGAATGTTTGATAAATATAGAGACCATTTTGAGTTATTAATAGAGTCAGAGACCAATTTAAGAATTTGATACAAAGACATGGACCAATTTAATGATTTACTCATTTAATCTATATAGCTGCTGACCCCGCTTAGCTATAAAAAAAACTCGATTGTTGCTGTTGTTATGGTTGAAAAACAATGAGAGAACAAGTATGAAGTTGGAGATGAATGAGTAATGTTATTTAAACAACACAAATCCATCACTATGCATGATATCACAAATTTTTTAATGGTGAAGCATCAACAAAATTGCCAACGTGGGGCCAAAGATGTTGGCATGAACAAATAGAATTGTAGAAGAGGAGTCACATGAGTTTTTAACGAGATGATTTAATCTCAATGACTCCTCTCACTCTCACATAACATCTTATTCAATGCAAGAACTATCAATAACATAATTGGTCACACTAGTATTTTGTGTTGGTCTAACTCTAACCTATACTTCCCTCCATTTTTTTTTTACTTAATTTCAAATTTTGGAGGAGGGGTACCATTACCAAGCAAGCAAGCAACAAAGAAAGTAACAAGACATCCTTTTAAATAAATTTCTGTTTAAATATCCTAGTTTTCCTCGTAACATTAAGGAAAATATTTCACTTTCCAAAGTCAGCAATTCATTTATAACAATAAACTACAGTTTGAACAAACACAAGAAGTCATCAACTGAATTGCAGCCGACAACAACAAAACCAACAACAGCACAATTCTATAATGGACTAGTAAATAAACACCTACAATGTGCCAAACAGAAACTATCCAACAACTTAAACGTCTAGAAAGAAAAACAGAACAACAACACGATCAGTAAATGATCGAAACCTTGCTTGTTATTGTATCTTCAAGGGCGAGCTCTCTTGTTGTTGCTGCATGATGGACACTTATACTGCTTGATATGCTCAGCTCTAGCAGGGGTGATCTTCACACATTTCCCATGGAACCACTTCTCGCAGATGTCACAGCAAATCCAGAATTCATCAGTGCCATAATTCTCACCGCATGCACCACATAAGGTCTCTCCATGTTCATCTTCATCTTCCTCGTCCAGTTCTTCCACCTCATCATCTTTAGGTAACTCCAATGGCTTTGTCTGCTTAACCTGAGGTTCTGGAGCCCGCTGCTTCACCATTCAAAAATTAGATGAGAAAACAAATTAGCCAAGCGATAAAAAAGAACCACAAATATGACAACAGTACTTATAATACAAATCAAATATTTATATACCACCTTCACAAATTCGGAGTACTTCTAAGAACTATATTCCACTTCCCTCAAAAAAAAAAAAAAACTATATTCCATTTAAACCATGACCTTGAAGATTAAATATAAAAATTTTTTCAAAACATTGATGCCGCTATCACATCCAGAACAACAGTACAAATGAAATTCTCACAATCCACATCAGCATTAAAAAACAACCGTGACAAAACCATGATAAATTGTTCACAATCACAATAGCCTCCAAGGATATACCAATGCAAACAATTCATCATAATAATTTTTTCTTTTGAATTTGTGGGTAAGGCAAAGCTAAAACACGATAAATTATTAAAGTGAAGGATAGAGTTGTTCTTTTGAGCAATTACACATCACTCTTGAACAAACTAATCCTACATGGAACAAATATTTTGTCCTCTCCAATACCTTAATTTTTGCAAATCAAACAGACCCATGGCAAGTGTATTAGGTGAAAACATGAGAACAGCTAATTTTATCTATGGTTACAAGGTTAAGATTAATTGTTCTCATGAAAACATATATATGCAATAAATATAATAATATTCTGATAATACCATTATCAAGAAGAAGTAAATCTGATAATACCATCCAATATGATACCAGATTTAACTTCTGGAGATGGATATATCAATGTATACATATGTTATATATTCTATCTCCATTTTCTTGATATTTGCATAATCATTTAAATATTCCAAATCATAGGCTGAACTCCCCAAATAATTAACTAACTAGCTACTCAATTTAGTACAAACAGACAGCACCTTAATATAGACAAGAGTTCTTAACAGAAACACAGACGTATCACGTATGTATAAAAAATATATGTATATTTGTCATGCATAAGTTAGAGTAGAAAAATATTATTTACCACTTTCGAGCTGGACTTGGATTTGCTGCCACTGTGGTTTGAAACTGAAGACTTCTCCTTAACTTGTTTCTTTGCAGCACCAGTAACAACTTCAAATATTGATGGCAGATCATTGATCATGTTGAACAGGCGCTTCCTGCATCGCAATGAAAGTCATGAGTACATGGATAAACAACGGACACATACAGAAAAAATACGATACATAAGATTACTTAACCGCTGGTAAGATTTATGGTTAAAATATGAAATACCTGTCAGATTTGTCGAAGCCAAATCTGGCACCAAAGTAGTATGCAATGGCAATTAACCATGAATCACTGTGAACAGCAACTAAAGATAGCCAGTCCTTCTCTTGCATGCCGTCCCTTGCAAAGTTAATTCCCAGCACAGGCTCGGGAAGCTCTGGTGGAACTTCCTCAGCAGGTAAATTGACTTCCCACTGCTCACTAGGGAAGCCATACAAGCACAGATTCTCCTTCTCTGAAAGAATCAAGTAACTGGTTTATATAGCATAAGTACCAAATAGAATACCGAAAAAAGAAATGCCCTGTAATCACTACAACATGGCAATTAATCCATTCTTTACAGGATTGTTTTTGCAACTACAAAAGATCTGCAATATAGTATCTATATTTGCAACGAAAAAAGTACTCCTAGGAGACCTGAGAAGATAAGAACCTGACTATAATGTTCCTTGATGAAAGAACAGATAGGTCTTACTTAATCATAAGATCATGCAACTAATGTAGTTTTCAAAACAGTAGTCCTAGTGTAAGATTAATTTGAATACACACACACACACACACACACACACAGACAGAAGAAGGAATGTGAGAACATGTGTTCAAGGACCAAAGTGGCCATTTTTTCACAAAAACCAATAACAATTAAACATATATTCAGAGCAAACAAAACTTTCTTCAAACATCATAATATATCAATAGAATGATACTTGTTTATGAATATTAGGGAAGCCCCTATTGCATTCATCCATCCAGCAAGTTGAAAACTTGATTAATCCAAAAGACAAATGCCATGGCACACAACTACCACGTGAAAAGTGAATGTAACTTACCCGGATCACATTGGGTATAGAACTCTTCAACATCTGCAACAGCACAACCAGGCAGAAAATAGTTCATCAGTAAAGAAAAGATTTCAGACTATTCTTATTCTTATATATAAATTTAAAATGAACACAACCAAAAATTTCAAGGCCACAATGAAGCACGAAATGTCATATTCAAGTATGGAAAACGAATATAATATTATGAGGAGAGAAAATAAAATGACAAGATACACATCATGTATCAATTGCAGGTTAACATATTGCACAGCCTCCACATCAAGTGCAAGAAAAACTCAAGTTAAGTGTACTGAAAGAACTCTGTCAAAAAAAAAAAAAAAAAAAAACCACCACGGGACTGTTTGGATAAACAGCTCATTTGCAGCACTTACCATGATAAGCGCTTACGCATAAGCTTACATATGCTATTTTTTTATAGAAAAAGATTAAAAAAAAATTGTTTTTATATATGCTATAAGCTGTTTTAGAAGCTATGTTGGAGAACTTATGAAAATAAGCCAAAAAAAGCTTGTTAAATTGCCATAAGCTGTTTTCATAGGTTCTCCCAAACAGTCTCACAAAACTTTTGTCGGTATATAAGTCAATCCAAACAGGCCCTAAAAGATAATTGGCAACAACTGACTAAACAGGAAAGCAAAAAAAAATACTAATAAACCACAGCCACCTATGGTAGTTTCAGTTCAAATTACACCTTTCCATTTCACAACAAACTAAACTCAATTCCCATTCCTCAGAACTCATGAATTATTACACAAATCAAAATGACATGAAAATTAACCACATCAGGTATCAGTCATCAGTTTAATCCAAACAGCCACATTAAAAACACTTGTAAAATTCAAAAACAAAACCCATTTCAAATCTAGCTAAATTGTAAACAGTGAAAAGTACAAAATCAAAAGGTACTCAAACTATGAAACAGTGGCACAGGCAGGGACACCGGAGACAACACTGACACCAACCACACTGACACCGGTAGTAATTCACAAAAATGATATAATTGAATGAAATTGTGTGTGTCAGAAACTGAGACGCGTCGAACACAAGACACGCTTTCGATCAGACGTCTCGGCTCAAACACTCAAATTTTCAGATAAAAATAAAGTTCAAAAAAATTTGCAAGGAACCATCTCAAATACTCAATTTAAACAAACATGACAGATTCTTGCATCAAAAAAAATAAAATTTCACAGAAACAACTATTTGTAAAATTTCTAAACCCACTTGAAAATTCAGTTGACCCATTAAGTAAAATTGAAAAATAAAGTAAAAAAATGCACAGAACCAATGAAATTCTCGATAAAAACAAACTTCACACATTATTTCATTAAAAAAATCAAACTTCAAAATTTAACAAATTTAAAAAATATTACCGCTAATATTATAAACAACAACAAGAACAGCTATGTGTTGAAAACAAAACCAACCCAGTTGAAAATTCAGTTGACCCATCAAGTAAAATTGAAAAACAAAGTTGAAAATCATGAAATTAACACAAAAAGCACATTACTTTACTCCATAAAAAACAATTTCGATTTGAAAAAAAGAACAAAAAAATGGTTTTTTAAGGTTTGTTAGATATACCAGAGGTGAGAGCTTTGATGAGACCAGCACGACGACCCTTGAAATCTCTGAAAACTTCCTCGACGGTGCGTGGATTATACTGTGTGCGCGCGTCCATTGTAGCTTCTCCTGGTCTTGTTCTGAGAGGAATGAAAGTGGAAGTGGGTTTAGGGTTGAAAGAGATTTCGTGAAGTGGAAGAGTGAGAGTGAAGTGGGAGAGACAATCTCTCTCGCTCTCTTCTCTCTCTCTAGAAGAGCTTCGCTTGGTGTTTCTGCAAAGTATGAGAACTGAGAGAGAAGTGCAAGTTGTGTTTGTTTTTGTTTCACAACACAACACAACACCAAACACAATAAACAACTCTTTCTGTTCCTTTTTGTTGCGGTAATTTTCGATGATGAGTTAGACGTCAACATTTTATCCTTATATTTTGCGGTAATTTTATCCTTATTAATTAACTTGAATTTAGTAAATTTGAATTTAGTTGTTGATTTGCTTTTTCTGTTTTTAGTAATGTTGATGTTTTTGTTTTCGATATTCTCTGCTCTTTCCCCGATTATTATTATTATAAGTAAAAATTTATGTTTTTAGATTCAATGAATAATTAACGTTTTAGTATTAATCATTTTATTTTAAGAAGAATAAGGTTGAGTAATAGAAAAAACTATTTTAGATCCCGTTTTTTTTTTTTTCTTTTTCCTCATGGTATATCTAAAGATGCTAAATTATTTAAAAAAACTATCAAAATTAAGGATCAAGTTATCACTTGAGAAGCCACCTTTCTTTAAGGACGGTTTTTCAACAACTTTTTTCTTTTTCATATTGAAGAGTCATCTTTAAAGTGAGAAACTTTTCAATTTTTTGTTTGTAGAGAAGTTAATCTGAAGGAGGTGATTTCTCGATTTGTTATTATTTTTTATACCGTTCATTTATTTAATTTTTGAGACTAAGGTTTTGCTTTTTTACTAGGTAATTAAATATAATAACTAATTAAGTTAATTTATTTAATAAGTTAGAATCATAATATTCAATAACAACGTCAATATATTTAAGTCCGTGTTGACTAAAAAGAAAAGGCGAAAATACATTGTACCGAAAAATAAAAAATGCATTGAATTGAAAAAATGCAAATATGGTACAAGTGTAAATAACAAATTTATCGTCCAAGATGTGTTGGTTAATTACAGCTTGACTTTGTAGTTTCAATGTGTTAGACAAAAATTGGTTAAAGAGCATAAACCCTTAAGTTTTGGTGATAACAAAACATGCATTAGAACAATTAGGATATTCTAATGTGCGTTTAAGTGTGCATGAAATTCTAAGTAAATGAAGTTGTGCCTTTGGACCAAGTCACCACTCTGCTAAGAAAAGAAACATTGTTATGGATAACCTTCAAAATACAACTCCATAATCCTTCTCAACACTACATCTTCATTTTTTGCCAGAATCATTTCAAGCGTTACATCTCCTTTTATTGCCACGTCAGATACTCAACATATTTCATTAATCTAGCCATAGCAAGCATTCCTAGTTAAGAAATGACTAAATAACAATAAAGTTACTTAAATTTCTAATGGTCGCCGTTCATTTGGTATTATTTTTATGTCGTTAATTTATTTAATTTTCGAGACTAAAGTTTTGCTTTTTGACTAGGTAATTAAATATAATTACTAATTAAGTTAATTTATTTAATAATTTAAAATCATAATATATAATAATTACGTCAATATATTTAAGTCTGTGTTGACTAAAAAGAAAAGGCAAAAATATATTGTACTGAAAAATGAAAAATACATTGAGTCGAAAAAAATGCAAATATGGTACAAGTGTAAATAACAAATTTATCGTACAAGATGTGTCGGTTAATTACAGCTTGACTTTGTAGTTTCAATGTGTTAGACAAAAATTGGTTAAAGAACATAAACCCTTAAGTTTTGGTGATAACAAAACATGCATTAGAACAATTAGAATATTCTAATGTGCGTTTAAGTGTGCAGGAAATTCTAAGTAAATGAAGGTTTGCCTTTGGACCAAGTTACCACTTTGCTAAGAAAAGAAACATTGTTATGGACAACCTTCAACAATACAACTCCATAATCCTTCTCAACACTACATCTTCATTTTTTGCCAGAATCATTCCAAGCGTTACATCTCCTTTTATTGCCACGTCAGATCCTCAACATATTTCATCAAATTGGCCATAGAAAGCATTCCTAGTTAAGAAATGACTATATAACAATAAAATTACTTAAATTTTTAATGGTCGCCGTTCATTTGGTATTATTTTTATGTCGTTAATTTATTTAATTTTCGAGACTAAAGTTTTGCTTTTTGACTAGGTAATTAAATATAATTACTAATTAAGTTAATTTATTTAATAATTTAGAATCATAATATTTAATAATTACGTCAATATATTTAAGTCTGTGTTGACTGAAAAGAAAAAGCGAAAATACATTGTACCGAAAAATGAAAAATACATTGAATAAAAAAAATGCAAATATGGTACAAGTGTAAATAATAAATTTATCGTCGAAGATGTGTCAGTTAGTTACAGCTTGACTTTGTAGTTTCAATGTGTTAGACAAAAATTGGTTAAAGAATATAAGCCCTTAAGTTTTGATGATAGCAAAGCATATATGAGAACAATTAGGATATTCTAATGCACGTTTAAGTGTGCAGGAAATTCTAAATAAAAGAAGTTATGCCTTTGGACCAAGTCAGCACTCTGCTAAGAAAAGAAACATTGTTGTGGGCAACCTTCAACGATACAACTCCATAATCCTTCTCAACACTACATCTTCAACTTTTGCTAGAATAATTCATAGTGTTGCATCTCCTTTTATTGCCACATCAGATATTCAACATATTTCATCAAATTGACCATAGCAAGCATTACTGGTTCAAAAATGACTAAATAACAATAAAAATTACTTAAATTATAAATTCTTAGATATAAAAAGATTAGATATCATAGGTCATACGATCACTCAAAACATCATAAAACATGAGGGATAAGTTCTAGGTAATTACCAACATTTTGTAGGTTATCACTTAGCACGCTAAAACTACCTAGGGGCCTGCCAGATCTAAACTAAAAGTCAGATGTTCTTTGTGAGGCATGTTAAAAAGGAAAATTGGTTAAAACTCTTTTTAAAATTAAAAACATTCTTTCTACCTCTAGGCCGCCGGAGCTTCTACATATTTATCTTTTGGGGTAATTTGATACGGCCTCTATTAATGGAACGAAATATAGATTGGTCATTGTTGATGACTTTAGTATATCGACTTGGGTGAAATTTCTGAGAAGAAAAGATGAGTCGTGTGAGTAGAAATGATTGATGACGAAATTGGCAAGTGCACAAAATCGTACGCAAGTCATATATTAGTAAGTTATCGTCTTCACAGGGATTGTCTTTCAACTTGGTAACTAGCGGAATTTATTAGAAATAAAGGAGATTAAGTGGTTTGCAAGATTTTAATTGTCCTGCCCAATGCGAGATTAGATTGTTGTGATTCAGACGTTTACCGGATATTAGAGAATCCTTAAATCTCTCATCCATCTTTGTTGGAACTAACTTGGTTGATTATCAATTTATGACATGTCTTTCGATTTAAGAAACTAGAATATGACCCCGTGATGTATTAGTGGAAGTTTTATTTTAATATATTCGCAATTCAACTAGTACAATTGCGGCGTTCCCTTAGGATGAGCCAAAACCCTAACTTCATACATAAATTCGATTAAAAGAATTTAATATAAAAACTAAATAATTTACTATTGTCTGGTTCAGACGGAATTAGGGTTGTCAATCCTAATATTCTCCATCTAAGATTTGATATACAAATGAACATATACAAATTAAATCAGACACTTGAATCATAAATTGAATAAACAATTTATTAATTGAATTCAACAAATAAGAAGAGGCTCATTGTGGAAGCCTAATCAAAGAGGTTTAGTTGCACATGGCAACCGACATCATTACAAAACAATAGGAAAAATATACCCTAGATAGAACAATAGGAGGATGAAGATCCTCTGCCTTAAAGCTCTGATGCTTGACTCTGGTCTTGTACCGCTAGCTTTCTAAATCAATAAAAGATTCTGCAAGGGTCTCTATTTATAGGTGCATCATTACTTAGGGGTTAAGAGAAGAAACTGAATTTTTTTCCATCGATCCAGCTTGAAAAACAAGCAAGCAACAATTTATGCATGCAAGCCCTATGCGGGGACACATGGTTGCATGCATAGGGGCGCAGGGGGTAGTAGCCAAGCCTACCTCATGCACAGGGTTGCAACGTTCATGCGCAGGGGCACATGAGCCAGTAGCTCTTGTGCAAATTTTGTTGTTTTCGTCCCTTTTTGAGTGTTCTTCTGTCTTGACATGACTTGGAACTTTAAATGAATTTTCTTTAATTTGTATTGTCTTCAAAGACCTTCTAAGAACCATTGATCTTCAATCATCATATCCTCGATACTTCACGTGATGCTTTGTTTTGTCGATTTACATGATTTTTCACTAAAAAGAGTCAAAACATCTACGGAGTTGCATAATTTATGATAGAACTGAATTACAATGACTCGAATGAAAATAATACAAAATGTTTCTCAAGCCATTGACAACTCATCTAAATGACCTCTTATTTGCTTTCAATGCAAAAGGAATAACTAAAAACATAGCTAAAAATATCATATTAGGTTCCATCATCACAAGTCCAAACTTAAATCGTTGCTTGTCTTCAAGCAACAAAAAGAAAGAAATTGGACATTCAAATAACTCACATCCGGTTGTGTTTCCACTCACATAATCATCAATCGGTAGAGGGAAACTTACCTTTCTAGTAATGTTATAATATGTATTAGGTGTAAATAATAACAAGGAAAAAGGCCCCTGGTAATCCGGAGTTCGAAAGGTCAGTAAAGCTTGACCAAAAATCGTTTCATCCAGAAATCAAACTCATGTTCTTCTGAATATTTCGTCCTTTGGTGGATCTCATTAATCCATTAACGGAAGAGAGAAGTTACTTGTTTAACCAAGCAATTGGGTTTATTGATGGGTTTGGATAACGAGTGCGCCTAATGTACTCTTTAAGCAGTCTAAATTAAGATATTATTCTTTAAAAATGTCAAAAAGTTCATTTTCCAATGCATTAAATATACATGTTTTAATAAAAAATTACTATTTAAGAACCTTAAGGAGTGCTCCGATGACACTCGTTAATCAGACCCATCAATTAAACCCAATTGCTTGGTTAAACAATCATAACATATTTTAATTAAGTTATTTAAATCATAATATTTAAAATAATTTTATATGAATTTAACTCCGCGTTGACTAAAAAAAAATAAAAAATACATTATACCGAAAAATGAAAATGCAAATATGGTACAAACGTAAATGACATTTTTATTATATTGAGTTATCTATAGGATAATGATGACTATTTTTTATGTTATAGCAAACATTTCACAACAATATATGTGTCCATAGAGCGTAAGCTCAATGGTAACAACGTGAAATTGTACCTTATGGGCATGATTTAAATTTCTCATAAGGCAATTATAAAATGTCTATTAGTTTAAACACTATCAATAAATTTTTCTCTTCCTAGATTTAAAAAAAAAAAAAAACACACACACACACCCTGCATCCTTAGGATGTCTTCCCCTTATCATACGATCCCTTTATTAGTATAGAAATTACTTTCTCCATAAGAGACTATTCAATTAAATTTTATTCTGTTGATTTATCATGTTGAGAAGAGAGTGAAAGAATAGTCAGATATAGTTTTTTATGTTGAAAAGTTACCTTTAGAGAAAACGATTTCTCATTTTGATAAAAAAATTCTATATTAAGAGCTAAAGATGACTATTTCTAATTAAGTAATAATAATATATATTAATTAATTATATAATATTATTATTAATCTAAAATCATAATATTTAATAATAATAATATATTAATTTAACTCTGACTAAAAATGAAAAATACATTGTACCATAAAAATGCAAATACAAATATTATATTATAAGTATGAAAAAAGTTTTTTCTTGTGTTGGGTTATATATAGGTAATGAGGGCAATTTTTCTTGTCACACCCATCATTTTAACAAAGTCTACATCCTTAGGGTGATAACTAACTACTAGTTTCTCCCATGGAGGCTTCTTAACCATGGGGAATTTACATATTCCTTAGTTATTATATTGAGATTTTCAGTAGCTACACAAAGAAATTAATATCATTTTATTTTATTTTATTTCAGTTAAGTACAATGGATGTAAATTTTGTAATGCAGAGAGGAACAACATTTTCAATTGAAGTAGGTTTTTTCGACACAATTTTGGAGATCAAAGAAAAAGTTGAAAAATACCAAGGGATTCCGGTGTCCAACCAAACATTAATCTTCAATGACCAAATTCTCCAAGACGACGATGACATTTGGAAATGTGCTATTTTTCAAAACTCTCGTATTCACCTCATCGAGACCGTCACAAATTCGGATCATCCTAAATCACCAACAAATCATGTAACACCTCATTTCTTATTAGTCCTTATCTACCTCATATTAAATATTATAATGAATACGTTTGATTTTGTGATTTATGAGATTAATTGGGCTTAGTATTATAATCAAGAGTGTGTGATCAATAGTAGTAACCTTAGTTAGTGTAGAGGTATGTCTACTTCTTCTTGTTATATACTTTCTCCATGAATTTCAAGTCTCTATTGTCTTTAAGGTCAATAAGCAGCTCGATCTTTTTCCAACTTATTTTTTTTAAATTACTATATAATATTAAACGGTAATCAGAGCTCGGTTTTGTCCACAATAGGCCAAAGGTGTTAGTTGCTTGCTATGTTTTGCTATGTATGCCATCTTTTAAATGTTGAATGATATTCTTTGTTCTATTTGTTACTCCCCTCGTCTTTAATTATAAGACCATTTACAAAATTGTATTTGCCCTTAAATATAAGATTTTCTACAAATTTTTAGCCTCTACAAAAAAAGAAAAAGATTTTCTATAAATTTTTAGATATATTCATATTACTTTTTTTCAACCATACTCCTTATTAATAATATTGATTGCCTTAAAATATGAAAAATCAACGTTGAATGCATTTATATATAAGGGACAATTTAATAATAGTTACACACTTTTCACACAATTTTTTTACTCCAACGACTTTTTTTAATATCCATGATTTTTATATTAATAGACGGAGAGTGTATTGTTTTATTTCACAATGTTAATGACTAGTTTTACTAGTATTGTTTGTTTATTTTCCACACTTGATTTATTGCTTTTGATTGGCTTAATCAATTGATGCAGGCAGCGATGATTAGAGGAAGGAATGACACTGGAGTTTCTGGGTTTTTTGGACCTACGATTGGTGTGACAAGACAAGCAATGCAAGCCATGACTGAATCTCATGCAACGATTCAGGCAGCGCCTTTACAGGCAGCGATGATTACAGGAAGGAATGGCACTGGAGTTTCTGGGTTTTTTGGAACTACAATTGGTGTGGCAAGACAAGCAATGCAAGCCATGACTGGATCTCAAGCAACGATTCGGGCAGCGCCTTTACAGGTTGACGCTCAAACTGCTTCAAACATTGGAAATGTTAGCACAGAGGATGTATACGATGACATATCCGAGGTGATGAGTCGTTTCAACCAGGCTAGTCCTCCAAGCTTTCAGGGTAACTATAACCCTAATGGAGCAGAAAGATGGATGCAAGAGGTTGAAAATGTCCTTAGAGGGATTTCTTGCCCGGAGGATCATAAAGTGTATATGGCTGCATTCATGTTAACTGGGGAAGCAGAACAATGGTGGGGCAATGTTCGTGAACGTCTAGAAAGAAGGGGGGTAGAGATCACATGGGGTTTGTTTAGATATGAGTTCTTGGTAAAGTATTATCCATAAGATATATGTAACTTGAAGGAAGTGAATTTTGTGAAGTTGGAGCAAGGTACTTTTAAGTGTGGCATGATGGGCCGTAAGTGCACGGTTCTATCACATAATAAAATAGTAGTGCTAACAACACTCTTCTTAACACTCACTTTTTTATTGACTTAAATCATGGTGGATCTCACACTTTAGAAATAAGTTTCACTTAAAGTGGTGAGTTATACATTGTTTTTATCTAATAAAAAAACGAGTGTTGAAAAAAGAGCGTACTTAGCATTTCTCCTTAATAAAAAATATTGATTCAAAGAGATTTTGTTTGAGTACCAATTCCTTTTTACTATTTTCATTATCTAAAAGAATGATTGTTGGAAAAATGGTTTTTGATGATTGAAAGTTATAATAATAATAAAAAAACGACTTAAGATTTAGGTTCATGACAATGATAGAAACTACAACCCCAATTCCTCTTGTATGTTATGGGAATCAAGCTTTTAAGATGAGATAAATTAATGTAACTGGTGTCTCCTTTCAGAGTGAAAAATTATGTCTTGAACTAGACAAAATTGTTGACATATCCATTAAGAATAATTACCTTTTATCATTTAAAAAAATCAAGACGTTTTTCATGTTTTGATTCTTTTTTCCAATTTTATGTTAGATATTAAACTTCATCTTTTGGTCTTTAATTTGATGTCTAAAAACATGTAGCTAAGGTTTTTTTTAGCTACAACTACAAACGCGATTAACAATATGATTGGAATAAAAGAGTTGAACCCCATAACAAACAAAAATAATTGGGATTAGAGGAGATATATCATTGAATTTCTCTCACAATTTCAAGACAAAAGAATCTAGTCACTCATGATCATTGTAAATGTAGAAAAATAAAATAAAAACATTGAACAATATACAAAAATGAATAAAAACCTGAATTTTATTGAATGTGGAAATTGCAAGAGCAAAGAACTAGATGAAAATGAGAGAAATCTAAAGTTTCCAAGTGTGAAGTGAATGATTGTACTAAACTATTTCGTGTACCTGAATTTTGCATACGAATCCTCCTCATCTCTTTGGCTTGGCCACACAATGGATACGTGCTGATCGTATCTAGCTAGCTCAAGAGCCTTTGTTTTATCAATCAACTTCTTTTACATCAAAATCTCTACTTTTTCCTTTATTCTCATTGGAAATTAAAATAAAACAAAAACTTAATAAAATGGAACTAAAATCACACCAAATTAAAAGCATTACATTTGAACAAGAAGAGAAGAACTCATAAAAGTTAGGGTTTCGTAAACATGATGAGCAAAGCTTGTCGAGGTACTACTACCCCTTGAATATGGTTTTTGAAGGTTAGAGGTCCAAGTGCATCAAGTTTGAGATGGGGCTAAGGCCAGAGGTCAAGAAGCAAGTGGATATGCAAGAGATCAGAGATTTTCCCATCCTTGTGAACTATAGCAAAATCATCGATGAGGATAACTCATGATTCCTCTCAAGTCATTATTTTTAGAGTATATTTTTAATTAAGTTTATAGTATATTTCTATTAGTTTAGTATTTTTATTTTTGGTAGTTTAGTATTTAATTTAGAATTATTTTGAGTAAATTGTCATTTTTTTTTATTTATCGAGTAAAGTAGTGTATTATTTTTATTTTTTTGAAAAAACTAAAATGGAATTTATTAAAATCACAATGAATTTTAACCAGCACAAGGAGTTCTAGGCTAGAATTCTTACAATAGCAACATACAGAGGATAGATGGGAAGTCGCTAATGAAAAACCCATACCATCGTGAATCAAAGAAAAAATCCAAAAAACATATAGGAAACGCCTCCTAACAAAGGGCTATCTCCAAAATCAATAAATAAAAACACCAAAACAAAGCTAACACCACGATCAATGAAACAATATAGACAAAATTCTCAATAAAGGAAGGGAAAACTTAGAATACCAGCCATAAACAAAGCTAACATAAAGGAAGGGAAAACTTAGAAGGAAACTCGTGAGAGGAGTTTCTTGATTCGATCTTGGAGGATTTTTTTTTTGTTTTTCTTCAATAAAGTTTCTTTTAGCTTAAAAAAATCATATTTAATTAATGTCATGTTAAAATATTCTAAATCATAGTAAATAAACTTTTTATAATTTTCTAAATTGAGAATATTCTCAATTCTAGTTGTGGAATTTTGTTACTTCTTTTTCTCGGATATTGTACTAGTTTTGGTGTGCTTTTGATTTTTGTTTCGGTTGTTTTTAGTTTTCGATATTTATCTGATATTTATGTAGGCCTGAACTTTGTATTTGTGTCTTATCATTTAAACATGTTATTCTTATGACAACTTTTATTTAAATTTTAAATTTTCCTTTCAAACAAATTTAAAGGTCAAAAGATCTAAAACATTTGTCTTCTTTTATAAATAAGAAATAAAAAAAACAGTCGAATTATATGAATTGAGATGAACCTATCGAGTGAAATCAAGTTGTTGACAAAATTTAAACAAATCGAACTCAAACTAAGAAAAAAGTTTGTGTTGAACTCAAATCGAATTTTGAACAAAACCAATTTTTATCGATCGAGTCAAACTCATGTTAGTTCGACTCGACTCATTTCTAACCTAGACCTCACATACCAACCTAAATTCCTGTTATCTAATATGTATTAAGAAATGTAACTAACTTTGTATAGGAAATAAATGATATGAAAAAGAAATTAAATAATTGAAAGAAAAAAAAGTTAAGGGTTTAATAGAAAAAGTAACACTTCAAAAGGGACTTGTAATTTATGTTAGAGTAGTTAACAGGATAAACATCATCTCACCGATTCACTCACATGAATGGCTACCAAGCCACTTTGTCACGAAAACAACAAAAGCATCATTATCAATATATAAGATCAAACCTACACATTCAACACCATTTGATTTTCAACAAGCCATTTGGCAGTCCTAGACAAAAATATAGTTTGATGACAACTTAGTTTAATTCTTTAAAGTGTTTCTTTAGCCAAACATTTTCATGGCTACAAAGCATGATATCAAGCAAAGATTTTTCTATCCTTATTCTTGAATAATTAAGAAGCAAAACTAGTTATTAAGACATAATTTAAAATTAGCCAAGGATGACTTCCCAATGGAAAGCAACAAGCATTACTCTTCTTCATCTGAACGAAGAAGAATAATTAATTGCTAGAATGTTCCAATCATGTATCTCACATAAGGACGGATAGGCGGTGTTGATTCCCACCAGTACCACCGGCATCGGCTGATAAATCCTGCATATGAGAAGGGTAACCACATGATCTGAAGTCGGGTTCATTTAGTTGGAACATATCGTCACTATTAGAAGCACTTGTGACGTCAGAACAAGTGGTTGTAGAAGCACCATCTCTATACTTTTCTACTTGATGTACCTTAGATTCCAGCACATTTCCACTCGGATTCAGCCGAGTAGTGGTGGAAACATTAAAGCCATGGTCTTGGAGCTTTTTGGTATTTAGAAAACGTCCACCAGAACCTCTAGCTCTCTTCAATGCATGCAGATGGCGCGACTCATGTAGATATGGCTGCAAGACAATATTCAAAATGTTATCAAGAGAAATAAAGAGAAATCTCCCTTAGAGAAAAGGAAACAAAAAAGTACGCTTACTTTCCGATTTTTGGTGAGTTTGTTCTGTGCTTCCAGCTTTGCACGATACTGTCTACGTCTCATAATAGCATGGTACTGCTTCGCATTCACATAAATTGGTTCCTCACAAACATTAAGAGGCAAAGGAATCCGAACAGGAGGCATTCCTGCTAGCTGAGTATGATGAGCCTGGCAAGATTTTTATAGCATGCATGTATATTTCAGAATTTGGTGATAGACAGAATTCACCATGATACTTCAAGTAACTCAATGAATTTGGATATAAACTGCAAACCAACCAATAGAATCTATAAACCCTTCTAAGAAGCTTAGTAAAAGACATAAATAGGATTCAACCACTGCAGCATTTACTCACACGAACAACTATACGGATGAATAACAAAAAACTTTGAACAGAATTCGCTCAAATTCAAAAGGAAAAGTTACAATAAGAATACACTGCAAAATACATTCCAATAAAAGTGTTTCTCTTTTTCTAATTTCGTGACATAACAAAGACTACACTGCAAAATCAGATGTAAAAGCAACATTGTACCAAACTTAAAACACATAAGGCGGAACAATCATAAAGTGATTACCTCAAATATCAGATACATGCAAAATAAATTCCAGATAAAAACATGAATAGGATGACATAATTTTTTCGTGGAAATATTTTTGACACAAGGTAAAAGAAATGAACAAACACTAAAATCTTACATTATTCCGTGATCCATATGGAGCTGCAAGTAGGCCATTAGAGTACGTCTCAGCATGAGGGAATGCAACATGAGCCTGAAAGGTAAACTATAAGACAAAAATTTGCAACTATCTTCAATGTTGTCAAATAGTGGCTATAGCGGCACTACAACGCTATAGCGTAGCGGAATTTGAATAAATTGCCAGCAATCTGATACACTATTTAGCACAAAGTATTTTTATTAATAAAGGCTATAGCGACACCGTAGCATTGGAAGAAACTGCTATTTTCCACAATTGACAAACACATATATACTTACAAGTGATTGGTTGTGATCCAGTTGAGAAGGAGGCAAAGTAATATCCTGACTCCCTGCAGATGACCTGATGATACCTTCCACACTCTTTCCGCCGGTTTCGCTAAGTGTTGAACAAGCAGAGGAATTGTTATACTGGACAGAAATTGGACCTAGAGCAAATACTCATCAATATGCATTAGGAAGTGACAAAAGTTTAATTTTTTACTCCAACAGTTTTCTAATACTAGTTAATTAGTCTAAAATATTAATTTCAATCTTTGGAAAGAACAACATATATTGTATTTATGGATATCATATTATCCTATACGGTATTCATTGCAGATTAATTACATAACAATTGCATCATAACCACAAATCTGTATTGAGTACTGAGTACTCTCTTTGAACTTGGGCTGCGCCTAATCCAAGCCTTACCAAATAGGTCTGAAAGGAGTAAACCGCCAAATTAGTCCCTGACTTTGTAGGGCATCAAATAGGTCTCTGACACTATGAATATTTTAAAAAGGTCCTAACCCTATAAAACCATCAAGTTGGTCCCCATATTTGACCACTTGCTAGTTGCTATCAATTAGGTCTCTATATCTTAACAATTAACTATCAATTTGGTCCCTATATTTAACCACTTATTATCAATTTAGTTCCTACAATGTCCTCACAAAGACTAATATGAGTAAAGTTTTACAGAGTCATTGACCTTTTTGAAATATTCATTATGTCAGGGATATATACGAGAGTGCCCTACAAAATCAACGACTAACTTGGTGGTTTACTTGTTTACTGTATTGATGAGTGTAAAATGATTCAAAGGAGAAAAGCGAATTCAAATGATTACATCAAGTCTAAATAGGCATTCACAAAGTAGTGTGAATAATAATCAACTACTAACCACATCTCTAATAATCTACTTTTAATGCTGATAGAAATAACAAAAAACAATTGATAGCAAGAGTCAAATGCAGATATGGAACAGATTTAAGTATGAATAGTTACCGGATTGTCCCGAACCAACTTCCAGATATGATTGGCCGGTTGATTGAGTAGAAGAAGAATCTTGGTCTTGAAATTGAAAAACTAGTGGTTTAGACTTGTGGCATTCTTGTTGCAAAACACTCATATTCAAAGTTAGATTTTCTGACAAAGAGGATTGTTGCACATCAGATTCAGAACAAGTCCCCCATGGCCATGAGTGCTTCATTGTTTTCCACTACATCCAAGGCTTACCTAATAGAATAGAAACTCACTTACCTTAAAATAAATAATAACAGAAAAAACAATGAATTTGGAATCCAGGACTTAGGTATACAGATTTTTCAATCAACACCAACAATTTCTCAGTTATTAATAGTATAAAAAAATATACTAAGAAAATGCAAGAGCTAAAATTTGTGACAAGAAAAGCATACCAAAATATAAATGATCATATCAATTATTACATGCACCTTCAAAAAGAACAAATAAGACCAAATCACATATAAGGAAGATGTTTCATTTACATGCCAAACCTCGTTTAAAAAAACCTCTAAATTAAGGTTTTCAAAATAATAAAAAGCATGCCAAAAAAATGAAAAGTTTTTCTATAAATGGCTAATTCCTAAGAATATTCACAGAAATAAAAAGAAACAAAATGATAAGGTTGGAAATTCAGTATATATGTTGAAAAGGGGAAAAAAAAAAAAACAAATAGGAATTTGGTACTGTACTAACCAGAATCTATGCATGTCAAGTTTCAAATTGAAACAGAAAGTGTGGTGCCCTACAAACAACACTGGTTTCTTTTCTAGTACTTTGTGTACTGTATGGTCTGCTATGACTTATGTGTAGTTGAGTTCAGCAGCTTGAACTTGAAGGGATGTTTCCTTAAACCATATGGACTCTCTCTCTCTCTCTCTCTCTCTGCATTAACACACGTCAATAAGTGCACTCTTTCACCATACCACCTTTCACAATTCCCTATTACTCATTTATTTATTTCTTTCTTTAATACTCTCTTCAATCTTTATTATAAGAAAATTTTCAAAAATATATTTGGTTTTATTTCTAAGAAAATATGGTAACTTTTAAGATATGGTTTTTGCTTAAAAAACTTTTCTACTTTTTATTTATTATTTCTCTTTTTATTAGTGGATATGTTTAATATTATACAATTTTTTAAGAGGGTAGAAATGTTTAAAAAGTTACGTTAATTAATGATTGCGTTTGTTTTGATATTTTTTTTGTTTCTTATAATAACTAACATGGACATTCATGCCAAGTACGGGCTAGAATGTTGTCATATTTGATAGAGGCAATATTGAGATGTATCAAGTGTCAGTTAACAAAAATCATATATTTAAGTCTTAAAATTTTTGATGAAGTTGTGGTGATATCATTATCACTTGTGTGGTTTCTCTTTCTCCAAATTATCGATCTACATCAATGTAGTCTCCTACAGAAAACCCAATGGTGGAATTACATCCCGGTTCGACATTGTGGGGAGCGAGAGTTGTTCTTGGTGGTGTGGACTACGGACACAAAGATCCTAACACTTAATGGAGAGATGTTAATGTGTCAAGTGTGAGTTAAAATTTCATATTGTATGCAAGAGTATATCTGAGAAACATATAAGTGGGATGACTCATATACATAATGTCATAAGACTTTGAAAGAAGATGTGATGCGATCTCACTTTTGTGATTGCTCTTAATCTATTGTGATAATACAATCCAACGTAGACTTCTAGCCTAATGTGATGATTTGTTTCGTTAGTTTTTTAGTGTCATTTGTTTAATTTTTCGTCTTAAATTTTAGTTTTTGAATGTCATTCGTTTTCATGAAGAAAAAAAATCAATCTTTTATCATTTCAAATTCCTTCACTTTTGGTATTTCATGGGATTTTGCAATGGAAAAATGTAGATGTATTATGATGAGTTGACAAACTACATCTTATCAGACATTTTAAATATGGGTTATGTTAACCGGCGCCCTAAGAACACTAGTTAAGGAAATCAAAAATTGTAAGTTTGCATTGAATTCAACAATTTTTTAACTTTTTAAAAGTCAAATCTATCATTTTTCACCATTTCCAATACAACATTTATAAATTTATCTTCTTAACAAATGCTCTAAGTGCACTCTTTAGCATTTCCCTTTTAAGTATATGTACATGTTTTTAACAAGTCTAATATTTTGGTAGCATAATTGTCTAGTCATATTCAATTTCTCCAACAAATCCATAAAATCACCCGCAATTCATTATGTTTCATATGCTTTCACGAATAAATACACTTCTTATTTTATTTTTTTCTCTTTTCATTTCTCTCAAGTTCAAATTCAATTTTCATTTTCTTTTTTTTTTCTAATTTACTTTATCTCTTCTCATGAAAGAAAGAAACAGGCAATGGAGTATTTACTATATATCCTTCCATTTAAAAATGAATATCGTTTAGAGTTTTTACACACATATAAGAAATGGAAAAAAGTTGTCGAAAGAGAAAACAAAGTACAAATTATTTTTTCTTATGATTTAGGACTAATAAAGTACAAATTATTATTTTTGAAATAAGAAAGTACAGATGATTAAAACCATCATTTTCTTTCTTCCCTTATCATAGTTTCTTAATAGTATGAATTAATCGAGAGTAATAACCACCTAAGGATATTAATTAAACATTCAAAACGAGTAAATTTTTATGAAAAAATTGTGTAATTATTAGTTGATAAAAAATAACATTTTATTTTTTCAAGATAAAATTTTCATTTATAGATTCATTAACCATCGTCCTAATGACACTTGTTAATAAGACTCGTTAATCAAATCCGATGATTATTTTTGTGTGGTTGGGTGTTTTAACTCTTTACTTTTGAAGGTTTCCTTATTATGCCACATCCGATAATTATTTTGAAGTTTTCAATTCAACCTTATTATGCCACATTCAGTCTACTATGATATTGATGACTCCTACTACTACTACTCATAAACTTTCGTGCACATCTTAACTGCCCCCTACTTGAAGAAAAAAAATGTTGACTCATAAATTTATTTTTTACTAAAGTAAAGAAATTTATTTTCGCATCTGTGAACAATATTTCTATTTATGTTCTGGTATTTATCTCAAGAGCATAACCGAGCAAAACAAAGAACTACCAGTTTGTATACAATACCACCACAAAACACATTGCAATATATGGAAAGACAATCAGAGTTTGCAGAAACATCTGTAGCCATTATTGGCCATTGAAGAATTTAAAAAATGATGTTATCTCTAATTAATGGATTCTTCACCGATGATGTGATGGTGGAATTCAAAGACAAAGCTCGTTTGGGTTTTGCTTCTAAGAAGGCTTGTTTTCTTATTGGAGTTGTAAGAGAGAGAAGCAGAAAAGTGTGTGACACATCATTCGCTAGACTTTCATTATGTTTTTTTTGCTAGATTTAGCATTATTCTTATCTTAATTTGCTCAAATGTGAAGTATGATTTTATTTCTCTACACTAAAATCTATTTATTCTCTCTTTTTTAGTTTATAAACATGTGAATTTGATAGTTTATCATTTTAGTAACGACTCAAGTTTAAGAATTTAAAAAACGCGATATTCAACTTATGCGAAGCACGGGTTTTTAACCAGTTAGTTATAAAAAATGAGTTTTTTTATCAGGTGGTGCATACTTACACAGTGGAGTATGAGAAGTCAAAGATAGTAAGTTTATCTTAAAATTATGCATTTTCTATTAAATAATACAATTGTTGTTTCCAAAAAAATATATCGTTTTTAGTTGATCAATTATGTAATATGGTATATGATAGACAAATAAAAAAATAAAATATGTGTTTACTCTACCCTACGGATTGTACTTGTGTGACATAAGGTCATATGACATTGATCAATTCAAGTGTGACACGAGACAATAGAATTTTTTTAGACATGAAAATATGTGTGTGAGAGGGAGAGATGAAAAATAGTTGAATCGAGTTATATGTCAATTGAGTTTATCAATGTCAATGACATTCCCGCCATAATACTCCATCCGTCTCTATATCTAAACACTCATTTGATTTTATTTTTGTCCCTAAATCTAAACCCCTTTTCGAATTACTAGATGCATTTATTATTTTTTTTCCTATACAAACCCCTAATTAATACTACTAACTTGTCTTGAAATATGAAAAGTCAAATTTAATATACATACAAACAAAGGACAATTTGGTAATATTAACACACAAAACAGACACATTAATTATACTGACAACTTTTTTTAAGAAATGTAAAAAATGCAAGGGGGGTTACATATATGGACGGAGGAAGTAGTACACAAGTGGAGTCGCTACTCTATGTGTTCCATATTAATAAATGTTTTTGGGAATGAAGCAAGCTTATATGAAGTGTTAATATTTTAGTTTTTCAATGTATTATTGATTTATATTTTTTCAAATTTATCCTCAAATAAACATCAATATGAATATGTATTTATTTTATAAAAACAAAACGATATTCATTTAAAATTGATAAAGTATATTAAATAGAACAATATATTCAATATGTTAAAAATACGAATGATGATTCTACGATCAAACTCACATCATCAAGTTAATAACATAATACAACAAATGAATAACAAATTATCTCTCCTTCTTTATTATTATTTTCTCTCTCTAAATTATCTCTCCTACTTTCTTTGAAAAATTTGGCTATCCATTTTTTAATAACAAATGAATAGTATTAAAGAAGCAAAACATTGCCTTCTCTAATACAAAAACGATCCTAACATTTCGAAAAGTCCTTAAACTACTCTAAAGACTGAGCAATCGAACCTCACTTTATGGATATCGAGCTTCTTCGCAAAGTAAAGAGCTTCCTCGTTATATTCACATCATAAATATTTATATGCTTTCTTTATAGAGGGCTATTTTTATAACATCGAGGTCAAAATTTATGAAGAGGTCAAATTCTATAGTGAAGCAATTATATTTGCACAACTTTATTTTTCACAAATCTATTCAACACCTTAATTTCTCTTTAAAGGAATAATAGCAACATTCTCTTTTAAATAGACATGGCAACACAACCCACATTCGTCGGGTCCCACCCGGCCCCGCCCCGATATTAACGGAAAAAAGCCGGATTTAGTGGATCTGGGTGCGGACGCGGGGAAAACTCGTAGGTTTAATGCGGGTCTGGGGCCGCACCCGTATATGTGAATTTACTTTATTACCTTTATTTTACTTAAGTTAGCAAGAGTATACAAAAAAGCTTTTGTTGGTTTTGAATATGGATTGGTTATGAATTCTAATATTTAGACAAATTTGCAAAGCTTCTAAGCTTGTTAGAGGCTTTTGTTTTAAATATCTTGCCACTGAAACAGGTTTACCACTGAAAAACAAGCTTAATGTAAAAAAAAAATTACACTTTTCGCGGGTGGGGGTGGGTGCGGGGCCAGGAAAACCCGTCCCCGTTGGGGGCAGGTCTGGGGTGAACTTTCTATCCCCGACGGGTCTGGGGGCGGGGCTGGGTACCATTAAACGGGGTCGGGACCGGGTGTGTTAAAACCCACCCCCGCCCCACCCCGTTGCCATGTCTACTTCTGAAAACTATCTCTAACATTCATTTTTTTATTGGATGAAATTATTGTATGTCCCACCATTTTTTGTGGGTTCCATTTCAAGAGTGCAAACCTACATTGATTTAAATCAGTAAAAAAGTGAGTGTTTAAAAGAGAATGTTACTTCTTTAAAAAAAAGGTGTTAGTAACAATACTTTTTCATCTTTATATTTCTCTTCTTGTCACATCATCCATCTATCACATCAATCATTTTACTCCATTTCTTTTTTTCTTTTGGTAGATTAGATATTGGATGAATGAGAATTATTTCTCTTATAATAGTCGATTAGATATAAGGAGTTTAACTAGTCACTTATGATTCATTTAGCGCGGTGCCTCGTGCATCAAACAAGAACGCGTCACGTGGTGCGAGTTTTACTTGGATGTTTTTGAGTTTGGTGTTTTTGTCTCTATCTCTCTCCTAATCCATCATTTTCTCTCATCAAAATAATTTATTTTAATCAATTATCTATTAATTAAATACACTAAAACCAACAAAGTCACAAAAACTCAAAGTCGCAAAGTATTTTCTAGCATTGGCCACTCATCTTTACCATGTGGGACTAACCGACCTCAAAATGTAGCACATGTTTTCCACCAAAGTTCACTTAGTAATATTGACTAACATAGTATCATTTTACTTTTCGTCACAAAGAAAGAAGAAAGGTCCTTAATCTAAGAATAATAAATTGGGTTCTACTTGGATGACTTTGAATTTTGGTGACATTTATTTCTTTCTTTATCACTATTATAACCAAACATTCTCACTCATCAAAATAATTTGTTTTAACCATTCGTCTATCATCCTCTCTCATCAAAATAGACTAATGTTTGCACCCAAAAAAAGTTATATTAAAGTTACCAAATTCATCAAAACTAAAAGTCACTCAAATATTGTCCTCAAGGTTGGCTCATAGCCCGCCAATGTTAGGTTATTAACCAGTTTTATAAGTTATCTATTTGAACTTTGTTTACTTAAAAGTTGCTATAATCTATTAGATTGCTAAAGTATAATATATTAAACAATATAAAAATATTATGAATTTACTATATTTTACATAAAATTAAATTTAGTTGACTAATATGATTAGTGGGTGCGTTTTAAATTTAGTTGACTAATGTGATTAGTCACTGCATGAATGTAAATTGGCCCCTTGCTTATAACAACGTTTAGTCATACCTTTATTCTCAAAAACCATTGAATTAAAAGATGGCTAGAGCAACTGGACGACTTCCACTCTTTGCCACCACCATGTTGGTCATGATCGTCGTACTCTTGGGTAAGTTCAATTTCTTAATGTTTATTTTTAATCAATATTGATGATTAAGAATACACCTTGTTGATTAGTGAGACACACTAACTGTATTTTTTTAAAATGGCTAAATTTTATTAAAATCACAACTCCAACTAGATAAGTGAGACATTCTAACCATGAAATTTGTTAATTTTGATGAATAGGTTTAGAGAAAGCGACAGGTTAGGATGGTGCTCGATGTCCGGCAGGAGTGACTTGGCCGCCACCTCAATGCCCACCAAATACAAGATATGGGGCCGATCTGAAAATATGTGATGATAATTATGTTGGATACTGTGTTCCTGGTGTGCATGGTGCATGTTGTGATTGTCTTTGCAAACACGCTGGCTATGAAAAAGGAGGTTTTTGCAAACATCTTAAATATAAAAATCCATACCCAAATAATTTTTGCCCCTGTTATTGTTAAAACTTTAGTTTGTATCAATAACAACCAGCTAGTATCCCTTATAAAAGAAAACTAGCTAGTAATTGCTACAAGAACTGCAATTATTAAGGTCTATAATATTTTTATTATATGATAACATAATATATTTTAAAGTCTCGATGTTAACAATATAGTTATTTTACAGTAGATTCCATGCTGAAGAAATAATATTAATTAGATAATATGGAGTAGGCGGTAGAGGATGAGAGCCTCAGTTGATGTCAATCTAGTTGGGATGTTTCTGGCGCTCCTTGATGCCTAATCTACTTCTTGCCTTATAAAAAAAATATTAATCAGATGAATATTATTTAAATATTTTTATACTCAATGCATATAATTAAATCCATATTAGAAATAAATAAAATATTTATGGAAATTTTTTAGGATTGTATGGTAAATGTTTATTGAGATCTATATATATATTTACATCATAAATATTTCTATGCTTTCTTCAATATAGAATCTGCAAAGTGCATTGAGTAAGTTGAATCTCTACTTTTTGGAGAAAAATGTATAAAACTCCTCCCCTTCTTTTATTATCTAGAGGTTGATCAATAGAAAACGATCTATGTTTATGTTGAGAAATGTATAAAACTCTCCAAGTTTTATATGCAGAGAAAGATGAATTTTTATTGATCAACTTTCAGATAATAGAAGGTAAGTCTTTCTCCACAATGTGGATGCCATCCTCTTCTCATCAAAAATTTGCTTTTGACTTTAGAACTTCTATCATGAACACTCATTTTCCCTAAGCCTCTAAACGATCTCTTTCCGTTCCTCTATCATTGTTATCCTCTACCACCACGAACAACGATGTCAACAAAACCATTGTCTATACACTCAAACTGAAGGAGGGGCAACTGAGCCTAGCATGCTTAGGCTCCCCTGGAAGGGGAAGAGCTTCCTTTCCATTCACTAGAGAAAATCAAAACATTCAAGATGACAAATCCTAGCCACCACAAGATGGAGAAGATGTCATTGACAGGAGGATTTGTGGTTAGAGTTGTCATTGGAAGACATGATGATTGTAGACGAAGGAAGAAGTGTTGCATAATTAAAATAAAGACTAAGGGGCCAAAAGTGGGGGACTAAAATTGTCAAATTACGATACTTGAGGGGCCAAAAGTAAAATAACGGTTTATTGTAATTAGTCTTCAAAGAGTAAGCTACACAATTTGAGGGACCAGGGAAATCAGCCTGGTGGGTTGTAGGCATTGCTAAAGGTCAAAAGAGGAATGGTAAGTAATTAAACCAGGGAAAACACAACAGGTTAATTTAGGTAAATGTTACATTATAATAAAGAAAAAGGGCCAATCTGAGTAAAGCAACTGCTACATTAAGGAAAACAGAGAAATCACAAAAGATGTGAGTGATTACAAGATCAATAACTTATATTCCAGAATATGTCAGCTTGCTTGTAAATTATCAAACTTCTATGGGATCCTCCCATAAGTAGAAGCTATCAGTCTTTCATATGAAACTCTCACAACATCCACGTCATCCAGTCTTTTCAGGCAAGGGCTAACTTGCCAGAAATGCAGTCAACTTATAGTGATTAATAATTCCGTCCCTTGTATGGCGTCTCCTGTGAAAAATAAAAACCAATCTAGACGATTAAGCTCCCAATAAATTGGCCATGAAAGTTAACCTACAAGTATATAATGCCAGCTAAGACTGTTCAAACTCCAATCAGATTCCTAAATGAACAGAAGTATATTTGCAATAAACCGATTGTTACGAGGAAGAATATCCGACATACATAACACATCACATATATGATTTTTTTTTTTTTGAAAAAGCATCACATATATTAAGTTATTGAGGTAGCTGATTTGATAATTGTAAAAATGTTAAAAACAATAAAACAACATCTAGTGAAGTCTCCAGACTAGAGTAAAGGAAAATGGAAAACAACATTCTAAAAATAAAATCTACAATTTGCTAAAAAAAAGAGTCTTGCTAACGAGCGCCCTAAAGGATTCTAAATTAAGAAACTATTCATTGAAAAAGTCTAATGCTTCAATTTCTGATGCATTGAATGCACAAGTTTCCATAAAAACTTGCTATCTAAAGTCTTTAAAGATAAAAAAATATCTAGCATAAAAATAGAAAACTGACGCTAAAGAATAAAATGGAGTTCTTACAGGTAGGTAATTGGGCATGTATACAACTTGTTGTCTCGGATGACCATGAAGTTGTCCGTACTGCAATTAGATTGATAATATTAATTAATCATTATGAAATATTTACATTCTATACTCAAATAAAAGTCACCAGAGAGTAATGAAGGTGGATCCCACCTGTGGTCCATTCTGGTGAAAATATGGTTGGGATGGCATTTGTGCTGCCTGTGGATTATACATGATAGGTTGCGGCCCGGCAAAAGAAGTTCCAACCTGAACACCGTATACGACAAAGTCAGATCTTATCATTAGAGATTTGACAATATATTATCATGAAATACTTACTCCCAAACCCATTGGCATGGTTGGCATACTCGGTACAGCAGATACATTAGCTGGGAAATAGAAGGAACTATCAGACACAGGGGAGCGAGGCCTAACAGATGTTTGAGACGGAACGAAACTCTTAGCATTAGGGTTCAGCTTAAATTCCTGACAACAACAAAGGGAAACCAAAAAAAGAGGAAAGCTCTGAGACAAGCCACAACAGTAATAAAAAATACCAGCAATTGCAAGTATTATTTCGTATTCTATAAAGTCGATCTATAACTTACACACCTTTGCATTGGGATTCAGAGTTGATTTTTCGGAAGACAGTGAACCAAGTGAAGAACTTGGTGATAGACTGGGACCAGAATATGTTGCCACGCCTGCTACACGATCTGAACCAGATGATATACGAGTTTCTAATCTTCCACGTGAATTTACAGACTTTGTTTCCCAACTTGCTTTGCCAGATTCTGAACCCCCAGTCAACTCTCCATGCGATCCAGTTTTTTCATCAATCTTCGATGAAATATGAGTAGACGAGACATAGGTGGGGGCATTAGCAGGAGATAATCCCCCTTTATCAGAGCCATCTTTCTTCAAGTTGACGGTTGGCTGTAAATCTGCACTAAGAATTTGCCATGATCAACGGAATACAAATATTTATCAAATAAGCAATCGCATAAATGGCATTTGAAATGTAGATGAGAGCTTCCATTCATAAGTAGCATTGGGTACTGATAGAAAGCTTCAGCACATCATTTACAATAAACAGAACAGCCACTTAAATGACATTGGTTTAGTTTCATCCACATTAGCTTCACAGCTTCAGACATAACAATGCTTTAGATATAATCAATTCACAGGGATCTGAAAGAAATTTTACATACCCTCAAATTTCAACAGCTGTACATCCTCAGCTTGCTGCAACAATTGAAGGGGAAAATAATGAGATTTAAGAATATCAGATTACAAATATCTCATGTGCGGTATTTATGCAGACACGAGCATGAGAGTTGTGACACTAAAACTTCAACTCACCGTCAGATTTTCTTCCTTGGTGCTACCATCGGCTCCGTGTATATCACAAACTGAGTTATCCTGAATCCTGTGAGTTAAAAGGATTTGAACTATTAGTATTTTAATAAAGTTGATATTTATGTTTCTAGGTGTTGAAAAGCCACCCTTGGTGAAAACAATTCAGATAATTACAGTGAAGCAAATAAAACAAATAAATATAGAAAGGCAAAATTCAACAAAAACCTGCTTTCTCCATCTGAAAATGAGTAACTTTGCCCAGGGAGTTCAGATGGTAACTGCTTCGCGTGATCATAAGAACCAGAGCGGCATAAATCCCCACCAGTTTTTGACTGAGATGACTGTAAGTGGTCAAGTATATGAAGGTCAAACAAAATGTTATGCTAAATTTAGGAGGAAAAATAATCATTTTATAAGAGATCAAGGAGGAGGACAAAGCAAAATTTCGGACAACAACTTATTTTGGACACATGTTTTAAAATTTGTTAATGTATTTAGATGTTCAAGATGCACTAATTTGATTGTATCAAACAAAAAGGTGCACTAATTTGAAAAACAGAACAGGACACAGATTTAAGCAAGGCTGAAGAGCATAATGATTTGGAATTGCAAAACCAAAGCATTCAGGTAGATTATGGACAACATCAACAGTGATGCCTTTATGTAGCTAAAAAATACATAAACACAATATGGTAGGATTCAGTCACAAGAAAGGAAAAGATGAGAAGCGAGTGACATTCAAGTTGAAATCGTAAGATCAGATCTTACGATCCCCAACAATGAAACCATGCTCTGGTCTTCTGAAGATCGTCGGAAGCTATTTCACAGTCATGATTGAGATTTTCCGAGCAATATCGTAACACGTCATCACACTAGGTCGCACATGTTTGGGCTTTTGGATGTCAGGTCAGATTTTTCCCTGAGAAATTCAAATTTGTCAAACGAATAAAACCCACGGTTCCTTCTCATCCGTTTGGTGTTGCTAGTCTCGCCGCCGTTTGGTGTTTCCGGCGTCATCTCCTCCAGCGAGTCTCCCTGGTAGCATTAGCCTTCAATTCTCTCATCTCCCTCTGTTCCCTCTGTTTACACTTTTCTCTTGTATAAGTTGTTTAATGGCTTCAAGTGGGTCTGAGAATGGTCAAGCTGTTCCAGAGGATATCAAGAAAGCAATGATTGACATTGTTTATAACTTAAAAAAGAAAAAAGAATAAGAGATTGAATCCGAAGATTGAAAGAAAGAGTCTACCTATAAGGTTGAAGGAATTGAATCTAAAGATGAAGAAGAAGAATGGATCGAGACTGTGGAGGATAATGTCTTAGATGTCTAGAAGTGTTTCTTTGAATTATGTCTTTTGAGCTACTTATTTTGAACCTGGTGTCTTGAATACTTATGAATTATGGATTGTCTTTTGAGTACGAATTATTTAATTAACTTAGTTTAATATTGTGATTTATATGTTAATTTAGTTCATGTATTATAGTTTTTATGCTTGTGTGTCCAGTGTGTGTGTAAAATTATAATATTTCAACGACATGCATATCCTACTTCAAATCTCGTGTTTGACTACATTTAAACCAACTAAATTGAAAACTTATTAAACAACTAGTTGAGGAGATACCATAAAGGAGAAATTTGACCATGTTTGAGCTCCATTTTTGCCTTTCCCACCACTTACCTTTCCTGGTCTCTTTATGACTGGATCAGATATATCACCGAACGTTTCAGAATTTTGTGAATCCAACAAATTGTCTTCATTTTCATCATATTCATCGTCAACACCTTTACCCCTATATACAGAAGAGAATCTGGTCTCTTCATCAATGTCAAAGTCATCAGGGTAAAGGCCTCTTTCCTGTTGAGAAAAATTAAAGTTAGAAGAATTCATACAGAAAAGAAAATAAAAAAATATACACAAATTTGCAAAGGGGAAAAATGCAATGAACCACAACAACCTCTGCTAGATGAAGATCTTGGGTTTCCTCGCCCTCAATTTCTCTTGCTATTCTTAGAGCTTGCCTCTCCAATTCTCTCATCTGAGGCCCTTTTTCAAGCTTTGTTGTATAGAGTTCCTCATCAAATGTGCTTTTTACCCCAAACAACATTTTATTTGTTTCAAACTGATCCCATCCCCGAGAACTAGAAGAATACAAAAAAAGTTGTCAAGGTAAAAAAAATGGAGAAGCTGTGAAAAATTACAATCAGAAAGAAGAAACAAATACAACAAAAAAAAAAAAAAACAAGATATTAGAAATGGTAGTAGTAATGCCATACACTCAAGTAAGCCTCATCCTGACAAGTAAGGACCTACCACAAAATCCTGTATTTACTCTGCTATAAAAGTATTATAAGAATTTCTACTTTGATGATTTAGAGGGAATCTCTGGACTGAATATTGTAAATCTTTCTTGATTTTTAGTTAGTTACACAATGATGATCAATCTATTTGTAGACTGGTCAAGGTAGCTATAGAAGGTTCTAGCCAACTGACAGCTGTCAGATGGTTAGTTGAAGTATAAACCAGTTACAAGGGTATTAATCTAATGTCGTATGGTCTACAGTGGTGTGCTTATTAGGTTTTTATATCGGGCCTAACTCATCCTTACAAAACCGGCTTTGTAAGGACGAGTTTGGCCCAACATAAAAATCTAATATGGTATCAGAGTCTATTGATTTGGCTACCCGCCATTTATATCCACTCACCCATCCCAAGAGTGTTGGGCGTGAGGGGGTGAATTGGAAAAACCAAGTCCCACGTTGATTAAAGATAGAGTCTGATCAGAGTTTGTAAAGAGTGGAACTACTCATCTTACAAGCCGGTCTTGAAAGGATGAGTTAGGCCCAATATAAAAATCTGATAGTGCCAATCGCTAGGAAGACTATTCTTTTAATAAGTATGTATAAGTCATAACTAGATATTTTTGTGAATATCCTTCCGATAACTCCCACAGCGAACATTTCTCAATTTTCCATAAATGCAGTTACATTTCAACCCCAGACTATAATTGAGACACCACAAGAAAACAACCGATCTTTTATATTTTTCCTTTTTCTTCATAGGTGATCATGATGTAATAGAAGGCTTGAGGGAGAAACAATTCAACCACTCATGAGTCATGACAAAATAAGAATCAGCCACCTAAGTAAAAAAGGAGAGAAACTAAAGCCTAAACAAATAAGGTACCTATGAATATTGAACATAAAAAGGAATTCCTATGCTCCTTCAAAAATTTCTCTTCATCATTAAATACTAAAAAGGATCATTTAATAATTTTATTCCACATGTTATAGGAACGTCCTACAAGGCATATCACCAAAGATCTCATTCAAATTATAAAACTAGTCCAGTAGGACACGGGTCTGTTAATAGCACAACTGTAATATAACCTCTAAAGTGGAATTGGTTGTGTTTTATTCAAGTCGTTCCTCAGAAAAAACTTGCCAAAAAATGGGCCTAAGCAAGGTCTAAAAAGTCAGGGTGATGAACAGGCAACATGCAATTAGAATATCAAATGAAATATTTAGATTGGAGACAATATAAATTATAAGTAGATTTAAAGAGTCAGAGTCCAATTGGGATTCTACACTCAGACTATGACCATCGATGCACCATTATATAAAGATTATCCCTTCATGGTGTCCTGCTTCAGTTTTCAATATGCCCAATATCCCGTGTTTAAAATTTTAAAAATGGAGAAAGAGGTCATGAGATATCTACCATTAGCATATTATATATCTAATTTACAATAATTTTAAGACAAAAAATTGTATAATATTTGTGGTTTATCAGCCAACTTCAAAGAACAGGGGGGGACTGGTAAGCATGAATTTGGTGTCAAGGCTTCAAGAAAAATGCAGTCCAGTGGTGCTAAAAATTTCCAGAAATGAATCTAGTCCATAGTGCTAGTTAACAATATTGTTGATCATAATTTTTTTCAATTAGTGAAGATAAAAGAAATATAAAACCACCTATTCCAAGGGCCATCGAAGATATTGTCAAGTTCAGGGCATTGTGGAACATCTTCATCAGGTACCCATCGGTGTAATTCTCTCCCTAAGTCAACATGACGGGGTTGAGATATTACTGAATCAACCATGATCTCCTGATGCACATCATAGTGAGATTCACTGGCTAGGTCACCTGTAGAAACAGCAACATCCTGCCAAATTGATACATCAAAGAAGCCATCAATGAACAAATTGGCAGTGTTTTCAAAGCAGCTTCACCTAATCCTGGGACTAAAACTTTTCCGACATCGTTCAGTACCATGCCATTTCCAAACTTATTTATTTAAAAACAACAGTAACATAGCAGATTTGACATAAATTACGCTGCAAATAAATGAAGGTAGCAAACCTTTGCTATGACTTGTACAAGTTCTTTGCCAGGTATAATTAAAGTTTTAGAAGGAGCTTTGCTGACAAATTCAGCACCAGAGCTCTGCCCTTGTGAAGACCCATCCTTTGTCAAGCAAGCCATTTTTAAAATGATTCCTAAAAGAACAGCAATGATGATGTGAGCAGTAAGAAACGTAAATTCAAGGGGAATAAGGTTGGCTTGTTGGTTGGGGTGTGGGAGTTAAGGAGTGGAATGACATGGAAAAATGAAGAGGGATTTCCAGGATATCCCTACCCCCGACAAAATACTGATTATACTTTTTTTTTAAGAAAAAATACTAATTATACTAACATTTGTCATTTACAAAAAACTACTTCAGTATTATCTCCAAAAAAAATAACTGAAACAGAATACAATAATCTATTCAGGTATACAACAACATAAAAATAAATTGTCTCCAAAATCAGTAACACAAACATAACAGAACATACCAAAATCTTTCTCGGTATTTGTAGCATGAAATATTCCAGAGTATATAGATCCATTTTTCACCTGGACTTCCACCTGGTGCCCAATAAGGCATGTTGTTAAATATACTAGTCGATCACGTGAAGGACTCTCATAACTACCACCTTTACTACCTGTCACTGCACCTGTAATAGTAAGTATCAGTTAAACAGTAAATGAAATAGAAATAGAAAACAATAAACAATTAGGATCAGATATTCACCTGTACTAGCTAATCTGCCAGCATTTGATCTTCCAGGGGCAACAGATTTAGATGCCCCATCTTTTTCAGATTTTCGACGACCGTATCCATTAGATGGTTTAGGCTGCCCAACTTGTTGCAAATTCTGCAAATTCATCCTCACCCACAACCTTGCTCCACTAACCTAGAGCACTTAGAAAGTCATATCAAACCCACTTACACATGCACGCAGCATTGCAAAGCAGAAAGATACAAAATGAAATAAGCACAAAGGATTCTACTATCTTTCTGCAGCAATATAATAAATTAAAATCTGGCTCCATGTATAGTTAGATTTGGCCAATGACATAAATACATACGATGAAACGACGGCCATTAATTTTATATTCAAAGGTCTTGAGTAATATTTTAAACCATATTTTATGGAATTTCAGTATTCTGAACGTATCTTTCTTATCAAGCCTTGAAAACTAAAGTTCCTTTACTCTCTAGTTTCTTGTTATATTCCCTCCTAACCGAAACATTGAACTCTCCCCAATGTTCGTTGGCAATAAAGCCTATATCCCCAGATCCCACAATTTTTTTCTAGCTTTCACCATAAAAAAAAAAGACATTTATATTAATTCAAATCATAAAAAAACCATTTAATTCCTCACATAGTCACATTCCAATCTCCTATCACAGCTCAATCCTAAACAAAAATGAATCTTTGAAACCAAAAACCATTCCCTTATCCCAAAGCCTATCACAAAATGGAATCTTAATCCCCTCAATTTAACCCCCCCTCCCCGATAAAAAGCGTCGGCCAAATACCTCTTTTGATCCTTTAAGTTTGACAAAGATACCGGGTTAGTCCTTTAAGTTTTTTAAGTTTCAAATAGGTCCTTCAAGTTGTTAATTTAATGCACCGTTACCCTTTTAAGGACCTATTTGAAACTTAAAAGACTTATTTGAAACTTAAAAAACTTACTATCCCGGTATTTTTATTAAACTTAAAAGGATCAAAAGAGGTATTTAGCCAAAAACGTCTTCAAGTTTTAAATACCACCAACAATCAACTTCAAAGCTCAAATCAGCATAGAAATAGCACAAGAACTAAGCTCTGTAGATTTCCCTATTCCTTTATCTCAATTTGTTCCTTCAAACTAATTATCATTGGCATAATGCAGCACATATCTCAAACAAACAATTTCCATATAATTTATTCGTCATTTCACTTCACTAAGCAACCCCGATCCAAAACCACAAATACCTAGTTACTTACTGATGAACCATATACTGCATGAGCCCTAATTTCTCGAATACCTATTACAGAATAGAAACTTGCCCTCAATTTATCAACCCTCCCAAAAAAAAAAAAAATCGAAGTCTTCAAATTTCAAATACCACCAATAGTCAACTTCAATGCTCAAGTCAACATAGAAACAGCACAAGATCTTTAACCTATACTAAATTGCATCTTCTATAATTCAAAATAATAATCACCTTCATCGACCAAATGCAGCACAAATCACAACCAATTTAATCACCAATGAAAAATCACAAAAAAATCAATTTTTTTTAAAATTTTTTAATTCAAAATCACAAATACCCATTAACATATGATCCAACCCAAGTCCTAATTTTTCAAATTAAACACAAAAAACAAAGTAAAATTTTGTTTTTTAATAAAAAAAAATTGAATTGAGAAATTTAGCGATCGAAAAAGAAAAAGGGGTTAAATATACCTTTGATCGGAAGAGAAAGTTCCGAGGTTGTAATTGAAGAGGGAGAAAGATGGGTTAATTAGGGATTGGAATGATGAAGACGACGGAAGCACCAATTGCAGTGACGGAGAGAGAAAGGGGGTGAAATTAGGGTTCCGTCGTGATCCAAAATTCACAAATCAAAACTGCATCGGTTTGAAGAAAGAAAGAAAAAGAGAGGAAAGAAAATAAAATAAACGCTACGAAACAATGAAAGTGATTAATAACAGGGTGATCATTTATTTTGGAAAGACAAACTATTGATTTTATATAGTTTTTAATCAAATAAATAATATAATAGATTAAATTTTTATGCAAATTATTTCACACATCAATCTAATAATGTGTTAATGTGTTTGAAAATGTATATACTTTTTTTAATGATTGTATACTTTATTATTTATACTGTATAATATAAAGTAAACTATCCTTTCAGCATATTTTTGGGTTAGACTTTTCATTCCAAAAACATCCTTAATTTTTATTTTAATTTTATTTTAAATATAAATAACACATGTAACAAATAAATAAGAATATGAATTGTTCTTATGTTAGCCAATTATAAAATAACATGTGGATTACTAATTCATATGTCACTAATTGTCTCCATTAACCCTCTTTTATCTCCGTTAACCACATATCAAACTCACAAAAAACTAGCACAACAAAAATTCATGTTACTTTTTTATCAGCCGATTTTATGTTGTACATTTGTGTTGCTCCCCTTAATACAACCGACAAAGATTGCCAAGTATTTTCATATCCCTTCCACCAAAAACAGTATTTCCATATTATTTTATTATTACTTCCATAAAAAAAAACAGTATTTCCATTTTATTTTAATATTAATATAAGTTACTCTTCCTTAACTTTTGATAAATTCTAAAAATTATAAGCAAAAAATTAGACTTTAAATCCTCTAAAAACATATTAATAACAAGCGTGAGAAAAATAATATTCAAGATTCGACTTTAAATCCTCTTAAAAAGATTAGTAACAAACGTGAACAAAAAATATTGTTATAGATTGGACTTTAAATCTTCTAAAAAAAAATTAGTAACAAACGTGTGCGAAAAATAATGTTAAAGATTGAACTTTAAATCCTCTAAAAAAAGATTAGTAACAAACGTGAGCAAAAAATAATAATGTTAAAGATTGAACTTTAAATACTCTAAAAAAAATATTAGTAAGAAACGCGAGGGAAAAATAATGTTAAGATTGAACTTTAAATCTTCTGAAAAAAAGATTAGTAACAAACGTGAGCAAAATATAATCTTAAATATTGGATTTTAAATCCTCTAAAAAAAGGTTTAGTAACAAACGTGAGCTAAAAATATTATTAAAGATTGGACTTTAAATTCTTGAAAAAAAAAAGATTAGGACTCAAAATATTTTAGAAAAAGATTTGTTAACACTATATTAAATATTAATAAGTATGATTCTCACAGTTCATACTGATAGTTCGCTCCCGCATTGATTAGTTTTTCTCAACCTTTCTCAGCCCTCTGCATCAGAATTCAGAATTAACATGTAAATTTATTTTTTTCATGTTACAAATAATCAAAATCGATTAATTTTATGGATTACAGGGACTTTGCTGGTTTATAAGTAATTATGATTCAAAAATAATTTTGTTATATGCCTTGACAATATTTTGTTTATAAATCAATATATCAATAATTTTCATTAATATTTAAAAATTTAATCAAAATTATACAAACAAACATAATAAAATAATCATATGCGTTAGCGTTGAAGAAAGAGCGGACAGACGGGCACGATAGTACCCATCTTTCCGCTAGTCGGTATATAAAAGTTTTACTTGTCCTTAAAAACAAAAACAAAAAATACTTGTGTTTTCAACAACAAAGTCTTACTTACTGAGTTTAATGGTTGATTGATTATCCGTCTAAAACACATTAGCACACAACTAATCAAAATATTTTAAATTGTATATGCAAAATTATTTTGGACCGTCCAACCACCCTCATTAAACTCATAAACTAAACTCTTTAAAAATATATGAATTGTTTTCAATACATAGTTGATTGTGTGTAAAATAATTTTACAATTCACACTACGTACCAAATAAACTTAATAATAATCTTGGGTTGCAGGAAAATAGCTGGAGTCTGCTATCTCTCATGTGCTGGTTTCAATCAATACTTATGAGAGATAAAAAAATATTAAAAAGTTTATGGATTTAAGTAGTATAAACAGACTAAACTTGTTACAAAAAAAGTAGTATAAACGGATAGAACAAAATATTTTTATACAATTAAGCAATTGAGTTTAAGCAGCAAACAAGCTTCATCAAAGACTTTAGGAGAATTCAAATTCGATGTTTAAATGAAGCAATTCTTAATAAGATTATCTTTACTTCATGGTTATTGGTACTTACAGATAGATATTGCAATTAAATCTCATTCGACAACGGTGTAAAACTTTTTAACATGTGCATCAAATCAAATTACACCAAACATATATTCTTATAGATAATTTAGAAATTAATCTAAAAATCAACGTAATAATATGATTTGATTGAATGCATGCGTAGAAATGTTTAAGATAAACAATATATGCAAACTATATCCATAGATATTTGTGAAGATATTCTATGGATTAACTTATAAGAGTGGCATTGTACTCTAATTTGATCGGATGAATCTATAAAAAGATTTTACATCATTGTTGTTTAGAAGTTAATTAAATTACACCGGAGGTCTTTTAAGTTTGAGGTTTATAATAGATTGGTCTTTTAAGTTATTTTGGTCGCACATAAGTCATTTAAGTTTGAGGTTTGTAACATACTGGTCCTTTATGTTATTTTGGTCACACATTAGTACTTTAAGTTTGTAAACTTTTCGATTTAGTCATTCTAATAACCAAACAATGATGTGGTAAAATGACTAAATCTAAAACTTTTACATACTTAAAGAACTTATTTGTGACGAAAATAACTTAATGAATTAATCTGTTACAAACCTCAAACTTAAAAGACTTATGTGTGACCCAAAATAACTTAAAAGACCAATCTGTTACAAACCTAAAACTTAAATGACCCTTGATGTAATTTAGCCTAAAAAATATATCAACATATGTATGTTTACATTTAAGAAAAAATCTTTAAAAAATTACATTATGGTGAGATTTGATTGAATGAATATGTAAATAAAAAGAGTTTCAATCTTGGAAACTAATCTCAAAATACATATAGTTGCACTTGTGTATATTTATTTCACCACCAATATCTCAAGTGGCCATGAGAATTGAGATTACTGTGTTAGGTGAAGATGCAAGTAAGTCATGTTCTAGAATTATTTCATCATCATAGATTGAACTCAATTTGTAGCTATATTTGTTCCTTTAAATAGAGTGCATGCATTATTACATCTATGTTAAACTTCTCATTTTTCTAACATCAATGATTGATCAGTTTATGGAAATCAACAACTCTTGTACTATAAAATTGTCTTCGACAATAACTATGTTACAGATTTTATTATTCAATGATTTTTTATTTTTTTTGTTATCATGTAGTAATTGTGTTTGAAGTGGAGTATCTACAAAATATAGCTAAGTACTAAAGAATGATCACCAACTGATTAACATAGTGATGTAATCTACCAGTACACATGTACTACATAAAAAGAGTCCTAGAAATACAAAAGTTTAGAGTATATGTTAACAAGATCTAATAAAGAGAGAAGGAAAATGGACATAAGTTGGTTGGATTTACTCACATAACCTTGAAGAAGAGAACACAAATTCGAATCTTAAGAGATACTCTAGTTTTTTCTGAAAGGTGACAAAATATATCAAATTAATTCTCATTCGTCTATGCAGCTGAATTGAGCATTAGTTTCATGGCTGATCAAAAGACCAAAACTTAAGAATGCATTGATTGACTTGGTGGGTTAAAACAATGTATGCCATGAAAAAAAATTCATGATATACTATAAACATACACATGCTAGTTGTATACATGTATGTACCCAGGGCCGTCTTAAACAATTCGTTGGCCCCGTTTTAATCTTATAAATTGGCCCCTGATAAAAATAGAAAAAAAAACAATTTTTTAAAGTAAATTATAATAACATCCCAATAATTCTAATTGTGACAGATAATTCATTGATTAAATAAAGGGTTTTCTTCTTCAATTAAACAAAAGAAATTAGTTTGGACAAAAAAAGTGATTAAAATTAAAATATATTAGGCCCCACGAAAAAGAAGCAGTGTAAAGGAAAAAATATATAAAACAGTGAAAAGGGTTTGTCAAGTTCTCGCTCTTACCTCTATATAACACTTACTATAGGACCTTACATATAGAAAAAATATATGGGGACCCAAAAATTTGAGGCCCGGTGTCGTCGCCCAGCCCCGACGGGCTATGGGCCGGCCCTGTATGTACCCTTTTACATACTCTGAGTTGTAACTAGACTAGATGAACCACGTCTCAAGTTGACCATCAGACCTAGCGATTCTTCTCAAACACCCATCAAACGATAGTTAATTGCCATTTGACATGTTTGAAATCAGTTGAAACGCTTTTAAATCAATTCACCTGATTTAAAGTGTTTCTAAATGTCGTTAACCACCGTTCGTCTTTCCTGATGTCTAAAAGAACAATTGTTTAATTTTTTATTTATGTTTTGAATCGGCAAATATTAACACTGAAACTCTAGCATGAAACTCTAGCAAGACGCAAAGAGATGGAGAAAGATAAAAAAAACAAAGGTATGCGTAACATCCACCCAACTCACAATTCAACCGTAACCAAAACAATTAACAGCGTATAAGCCTCTAAGGAACAAAAATTACCAAGAGAATGGCGTACGCTATGGCTCTAAAATCTAATAAAATCCACCAAAATTCAGCCCATAGCTATGCCTCCACAATACCAAAACAGTCCAAAGCAAGGCCCCAATAAATACACCTGAAAGTAGCCGCAACAGCAACCATAACAGACCAAAACAGCAGCAGCAGCAGCTGCTGTACTGTCATGACAGCAGCACCAAACCGCTGCCTAGTACCAACAGCACATCAATTGTTTAATTTAATAACCATAGGACCCAATTGTTTAAAGGCTTATGAGTGAGTGAGAATGTATAAGACATGGCACGCAAGTAATCACACAAAGTTGGTTTATATCTTATCAAACAAATGAATAGAATTGCTGATATTTTATAAGATTGAATGAGGCATTACTAAAATCATATCATACATCTAATGTCTAATTATTGTGATACTGCAGTTTATTGCAACAAATTTTCAAAAAATAATAAAAAAAGCAAAAAAAATATATAAATTACAACTAGAAGTGTCTATGAAGTATCTGACAAAAATATGTGAACCAAAAATTTACCATACAACAAAGCTAATGTTTTGAAGAGTCTTGCTTCCTGTTTCACCACTCACTGGAATCTGAATTTGATAAGCATAACCAGAAATTCTGAGTGCATCTTATGGAACTTTTGTAGCAGTGAGACTGTCCTTCAAAAAATGTATATGACACAATCTGATCCTTTAGAGAAATGAAAGAGTGGAAGTGCATTCTGCTTTACTCGCAAAGGGGTATGGATCCTCTCGATAGTTCCGGTAAGAAAGAAATAGACACAATAAATATAATAATAATATTTTTATTGGTTGCATCTTTCTCCTTTTGGAACCATCCAACAACAGGAGAGGAATCCAACCCCTCACAAAGGTAACTTGATTCTATCAGACCATTTGAAGATATCAGAATACACCTTATCACCTCCCAATTCTTCTCCTTTGGCTCCTGCTGCAACCCTCATAACATCTTCAATCAACGCAAAGTTTCCCATTATATCAACATGAGCACCGCTTTGTGTTCCTCTACCTTCTAGCAGGTTGGCAGGAGGAGAATGATCATATTCTCGAACATAAGTGCGGATACCTGAAGGATTGAATCTTGTTTTTCCGCGCCAACCTTTAGCACACATGAAGCCTGAACTTAGAACTGGAACGGTCTCATCACCATCAACAGTGTAGACACCATCATTCAGACAACTAACTTCGTCACCACCTTCGGCATTAGGATCAATTTCAAAAGGAATGTAACACTCGGCAAAGGGAGTTAACTTATAAATATAAGCTCTTTCGGTAGGTAGGCCAACTCCATATAGAGAGAAGATTTCCATATCAGGAGCATTTGGTAACCTGTCGATATTATTAAGAGTTGCAAAAAGACATCAATCAATTGAATAGGTAATAAACATAAGGAACCAACTGAATAGTATTTACATTTTGCTTGGAGAGATGATGACCTGGACTCAACTACCTAAATCTCCATTGTCAATATTCACAAATTCATAATGATTATTTATTTGGAATCAAGAGCAGAGAGGATTGTTATTTGTTATAATTCATAATGTTTAATATACTAAATTTCATCATGAATGATGGCAATTGACAACCAGTAGACTAAACTTATTTCAGAGGTGTATCTAATACTGTGTTTGGTTGCCGTTATTTAACTTTAGAGAGATGTTACTTTGACACAAAAGACCAACACTGTATCTGATGTTTTTAAAATATATCTAGAGCTAGTATATATTTCATCCGAGGTGAGAGAAAATAATGATAAAATATCCAAACAGTATGTTAATATGGTAAGACATAATTTCTGTCAAAAAAGCATTCCTATTAACTTAAGTGTAACAGATGCAGAGCGCCTTTTTCAACGCCAATCCAAAGACATTATCTGTCTGGATTGGCCTATTTAAGATTAAATACGTATAAGCACTTGTGGGATTGTGTGAGAGAGCTTATGGAAATAGCTTATAAAAGCAGTTTATAGCTTATTAGAAAACAGTTTGACTTTATTTTATTTTTATTCTATAAATAGCTTAGATACAAGCACTTTTTTTTGACAAAGCTTATATACAAGCACTTATATGATAAGCACTTAAGTTATAAGTGCTTAATCAAGTTATGTACCTAAACAGAGCCTATTAGGATTGTAAACGAATGTTTGATTTCGAACCCACAAATATGGCCAATATACATCATGAATGTGTTACATTTGTAGAGCTGCTAAGCTATTTCAAAACACTACCAAAAAGAATTCATTCAGAAATTTATTAACAAGAATAACTGATCAAATAAACTGATAAATAAGATAAAGGTCAGGAAGAAAAAATCTCACTTTGTCTCCAATGGGTTTGACCAATACTTGTAGTGTTCATATTTTGGATCATCTAAATTATCAGCTACTCCGTAAGAGAAATGATCACTACCACGCGCCATCATTTTCGGAGCAACAAACTGTAGCAGGTCTATGATTGAGCTAGCTGTGTAAACTTTATGATCTGCAACTGCTCTTACTCCCTCAACTCCCATGTCATGGTATTCAGTCCACACATCACGACAAGAGGTATTTGCAACATTGGGACCCTTAATTGCACCCTGTTAACAAGAACCTGAGTGTTAACTACAAATTAGATAGAACAAGAAAACTGGTAAAAGAAGGAAAAAGCACACAAGCCAATGCATGGCCCTGTTTGAAAAAGCAGCTTAATTAAGTGTCTATAGCGTAAGTGTTTATCATGTAAGTGCTTACGACTTACGTATAAGCTATTTCTATAACAAAAGAAATAAAATATTAAAAACAAAGTGTTTTTATATAAGCTATAAATAATTTTCATTTTCATAAGCTATCATGAAGAGCTTGTGGAAATATGCTGAAAATAACTTAAACAGTCTCACAAGTGCTTATACCCGTAGATGGCCTTAAATAAGTTAATTCAAACAGACCCTATATCAATTTCAAGTTTTGCTCACCCGAAAGTCGATATTCTCGATCTTAGACGAATCTGCCTCTGCGACAGCTTTGCCAAACGATATCATTCTTCCATAGTTAACATTTGTTTTATTTTTCTTTTGTTCTGTCAACTGAGTATTGTTGCTGCTTTGCTTTCTCGTGTGAAGGCCACAGCTTTCCTCTGGTGACCAATCAAGGCCGCCCCATATGGTGTCCCCTCCTTTTGGTATCATTGACATTGTTGAGTCCCAAGTGCGAGTCATCTTCATAACATGTTGCAATGTTTGAATGCGGAACATATCGTTGTCTAAAAATCCTGGTGCAATCGCCCTTGTGAAATATAACACAAAAGAACCAAATTCAATTTAGCTACTGAATAGTTGACTTAAACAAAAAAAGTGTAGCATGAATGCCAAATGCAATGAGAATTTGCGTTTCCAATTCAAAGGAGAGATCTTAATGTTGTTTACAAGACCTAATTTAAACACTATGCAGCACTGACACTTCAGGCTGAAGGCGTGTTGGTGTTTCACACTGACAACATTCTCAAATTATTACCAGTGTCTGTGTCAATGCTTCATAGTTTAAACAATAGAACGAAGCATGTAGTTCATAGAAAACTAACATAATCATTCTACCTAGAGTATAATACTGTTGAACCAGGCTACACCCATACAAGTCATCATGTAACCTAGTAACTAGCATGGCCATAAAGAAGATATACCTTGCAACAGCAATATCTCGGGCTTCAGCTGAGAAAAGCCCTGCTATAGCCTTTGGAACACCTAAAAATGGTCCACCAATGTTTACAATTGCCTTAATATATTTGGAACACCAATCTGGTCCTCCTCCACCACCCATTGGAGCTGGTGCTTCAACCCATTTCATGAAATGAAGAAAATACAAAACCCCCATCGAATGTGGAATAATAACCGCCTTATTTCCACCATTAGTGGAAACCATGAGTTCTATGTTGCTTTTTATCCGACTTAGTGTTTGATCCCGCACCTGATCAATTAATAATTAGTAATCAGGTGAAAACATCCAGAGAAACAAAAACTCGGTACCAAATTAATTGTTAAAAGAACGATACCTCAGTGTTCTGAAATGATATTCTCCAATCATATGCCGCCATGTACATGGTTTTTTCTTCATAACCAATTCGTGCTAAGTTAGCAATTAAGACCGCCCACACAAAGTATCCTGCAGCAAAGTAGTCAGCAGCTACAAGTCCAGAGACAGGTCGGACTCTTATGCCAGGTGGATCTAATCCTGTTTCATTGTCCAGGGACATGTGCTCCACCCAGCATGAAGGTCTGCAACACACAAAAATAGGACATGAATTTTATGTTACCACTTACCATTTTTACGTCTATGATGGGAAATCAGTCACAAACATCAAACGCGTAGACAAATATTGAACCAGTGATGGTGAACTATGTTATAAATCTTATCAAGACAATAAGTTAGGACTATCATTTTCGCTTGAAAATTCTTCGATTGATGTGTACTACAGATATTATTTGTCTCAAAAGGAATGAAATTAATGTTTAATCAAAAACTTTCCCTTTACTTTCAAACTGAACAGTACTTCCACTCACAAATGGACATGGAAAAGCAACTTGAATTTTTCCAATCAATCAGCACTTATAACATTATACAAGTCTAAGTTAAACTTTGAATTCATGTGATTGATTATTTATATCTTCCTAAATGAAGATCGGAATCAAAGGTTTAAAGGAAAACAGTGATCTAACATTACACAGGAAAAATTCTAAGAACAAGCTTTGTTATGACAAGTAAAATCCAATAAAAGACAAAATAAATGAAATGCCAAGTCAGCAGAAAGCAAAAATTAGCCATCTTAAGCAGTCACATTATCAAGCACCAATACCGCAAAAGAGAAGTTCCCTTCCAAATCATCCTTCCAATGTCTCAACCAATAATAGAAACATGTAAACAAATCAAACAACCTAGCATTAAATCGACAAGTTTACCAAACAGCTCACCCACCAAACATCATAAAATCAAATGTTAAACATACATTTCAGCTCATGTCAATATACTATCACCAATCACCATCTTTATCATAATCGATCAATTTCAAATCACAACACACTCACAAGCCACTAAACAATACCAAACAAGACTATAAAAACACAATCAACATCATCAAATTAAGACAAACAAAAACCAACACAACCAAGCAAAGGACACATCTACATATCTATATACCTTTTATAAGAACAAGCTTTCTTATGACAAGTAAATTCTAATAACAGTAAAAATATACATGAAACAACTCCAAGTCTCCAAAGAGCAAAAATTAACCATCTCAAGCAATCACATTACCAAACAACAATACCATAAAAGATAAGTTCCCTTTCAAATCATTTACCAGTGTCTCCCCAATAATAGAAACATGTTAACAAATCCAACAACCTAGCATTAAATCGACAAGTTTACCGAACAGCTCACCCACCAACCATCATCAAATCAAATGTAAAACATTTCAGCTCATTTCAAAATCTACCATCACCAACCACCACCATCATCCTCATCATAACCATTCAGTTCCAAATCACAGTACACTCACAAACACACAAACCAATACCAAAAACCACTAAACAAGACTATAAACACACCATCAACATCATCAAACTATGATAAACAAAAACCAAGACAAGCAAGCGGAGTTATAAATACACATATTTATATACCAATCACAACCCATTTCAGCTCATTTCAATCTACTATCACCAATCACCATCCTCATCAAAATCAATCAATTTCAAATAACAACACACTCACAAACATACCAATACCAAAAATCACTAAACAATACCAAACAAGACAATAAAAATACCACCAACCTCATCAAACTACGACAAACAAAACCCAACACAACCAAGCAAAGTTATAAACACACATATATCTAAGTATAGATATACCTTTTATAAACTTCTCCAAAAGTACCACCCCACAACCTCTTCCTAAACAATCCTTCAGCACAATGATGCCCCTCCCAAAGTTCAAGTCCACCGGTAACAATCCCTGGAACAAAAACCACGGGATGCTTCACACTCAACCCTTCTTTCTTCAATTTCAGACCAGGTGGATCAGGCATAGGACCAGTTATAGCCTCAGTGACATACTGAGGAAATGAAGCTGGCATTACATTATACATAAACAACAAAAACCACCATAAAGTACAAATGCAACCAACAAACCAACAACAACTGTCAACACAAGACCACCTAGTACTTTTCTTCTTAAAAACATCAACCTCGTCCTTGTTCTTTTTCTTGTTCTTTTTGTTCTTGTCATTATCATCTTCTTCTTCTTCTTCTTCTTTTTTCTGAACTTTTGGTTCTGAATTTTCGCTATTACCCTTTTCTGGTTCTGACCCTTTTCTTCTTCGGATCAAAGCCATGGTCCTGAAAATCGATTCAAACCCAGAATTTGTTGAGAAAAAATAATTAAAAAAATCAACTTTATTTTCTGGGTTTATTGTTTTGAGGAAAAAAAATTGATGGGGTTACGTTATTTTGATGAAAGATTGTGAATTTAAGCGAAAATGAAGAAGGTGTGAGTTAGAATTGAAAAGGGTAGCTATGATTATTTTTGTGAGGGTAGTGAGAGAAGGATTGTGTTTTTTCTGCTGAATGGGGACAAACAAAGTAGTGATAATTGGTTAGAGAGCATCTAGGGATTTTAATTTGGGTCACTAATACTAATTTATTTTTTGTCAAAAAAAAAAATACTAATTTATTTGTTTTTTTTAGGGAATAATTTATTTGTTTTTGTGTTACATAATTAGGATCACTAATAAAATGAGGAAGTCAAGAAATATTATTATTTCCATAAATTCATGGATTTTATTAATTTATTGAAGAAAAAATTTGAATAAGTGATGTAAGATTTTTACATGTTAAATTCATATGTACACGTAAGTATATTATGGTCGTTTTCACAAGGACTAGCGTATACCATTAGCATTTTAATACATTTTTCATCTTAAGTGTTTGGTTTGAAAGTTTGTTTGTTTTATAACTATTCTAACTATTCGACATAAAAATAAATAGAGATGAGATATGGTCATTTTGTTTGGGGTTAGTGTTACTCAACCAAACGTAACAACTGCAATCTCATGATCAAATAACGGATTCTAGTTTTTTAAACGATATTATCACAATCACTCAACAACATTATTCATATCTAAATAATGTCATGATTTCAATCGTTATTTATGTCTAAATAACTTCATGAGTTCAATCGTATCGTTTAATCGACGATGTCTCAATCTATTAAACGATACAACGTCGTTAAGTTATTGATTACAAAGTGATTATCAAAACCTAAACTCTATGTCTAGAATAAAAACTTTGATAAATTATTATTCTAACCCTAGGTTCAAAAATATTTTTCAATACCATTTCAAATCCTAAATAAAGCATTAAACACAAGAACAGTAATCAATATTGAATAAATAAGCTAGAACCTATATTAAATGATCAACGATTATATAATAGCTTGTTTGAATACCTCAAAACTCACAAGGGTGGATGTAGCTACATATGTCTATGAAAGCTTTGCAAAAGATGGAAGAAAGATGAAGATTCCATGCTAAGATTCATGATGTCTCAACAAATCTTGGGAAGAATCTACTTCTAACACCCTTGTTTTGTGTTTCTCTCACTAGAAATGTCATACTCTCTCTCTCTCTAAAACCAGAAAAATATAATAAAACAGTAAAAGATCCCCATGAAAGGGAAGATAAAGCTATTTATATGGGCTAAATTTGGGCAAACCAGCTGAAGTCGCTTCAAGCGAGTTGCCCAAAAATCTTGTTTTGGCCAATGGACATCTGCCACATGAACCTTATCCATTGAGATTGCTGAATCTTTCTTTAAGCGAGTTGGAAGCGAGCTTTAAGCGAAATCTCCCTGTGCTCTCTGGAACTTTCTCGCTTAAGCGAGCTGACGTCGCTTCAAGCGAGTTGGTCTTTCATTAGAAGCAAGTTGGAAGCGAACTAGGAGCAAATTTTTTTTTGCTATCAACATTAAATTCGCTTAAGCGAGATGCGCTTGCTTTAAGCGAATTAGCTGATCTTCAGAAGCGTGCTACAAGCGAACTGAGGTGCTGCTCTCTGGAACTTGTTCGCTTAAGCGAGCTGCAATCGCTTCAAGAGAATTGACTTTGGCTTAGAATCTGGTTTCTCTGTCCTTGCTTGTCATTTCCTCTGCACAAATTGAGTAGAGTAAGACATGTAAATCATAAATGGTAAAATTACAATAATTTAGTAGTTTTTCCTTAGATAACTTGCAAAACAAGTCCCTAAAATGCCTAAATTAACACATGAAATATATTACTCTTGAACACTTATCAATAAGTTCGCGAGTTTTAGTTCAATTGGCTAAACTACGAAAATTGTTGGATAGAGCCCCGTGAGAAAGATTTGAATTTCGAATCTTGACTTATGTATATGAGTTTTTAAATATTATAGTCATTTTATCTATTTACTTTAAAGATTATTGAGCAATGATTTGCACTAGAATGATTTCCCTTAGACAAAATACTACTTTAATGGTTAATATTATGTGTGCAATTTTTTTAGGAAATAATCTGTGTATAAATAACATCTAAAAAAATGTATATAAAAAGGATGAGATGATATTAATCTTTTTTAATTTGACTTATTCATTAGTTTAAACCCGAGTTTGAAAATATAACTATGTTAGAAGAAATCTCATAAATCTCATTTTCGTCCCACGAGAGACTCGAGAGATTCATGAATAGCGTGCGCAAAATCTTTTGTTTACACCAAATGATGTATATACATGCACTAATTGCTAATATCCGGTTCTTCTACATTTTTGTTTTAACAAAAAGTTCATTTCTCCATGTGCTAAGTATACTTGTAAAAAATATATATAAGTGCAAAGTATTAATGAATGGTAAGAGTATTTTTAGAAAATAAATTAACATTAACTAGTTCTATAAAGCAATTCTATATGTGTATTTTTGTGCATATCGATATGTTTTTTTTGACATTGTACATCTTTATTTTTCATACATCATATATTTGTATTGTACCTGTATTTTTAGACACCCTCACATAAAATGAAAAAAATTAGGAAAATTTAGTTAATCACATCTATTGATATTATTCAATATTTTTTCAAATATTTTTTTTTGGTTTTGTGTATATGCCCCAAAAAAGTATATCTACATCAACATAACTGGATTTTCAATTTGTCTCTTGTAATATTTCTCCACAAAAATATCTTCTTATAGTTTTGTCTGTCTTATGAGTTGATTTTTTTTTAGGTTCGATCTAGAACTTTGAGGAAGTGTGGTTGTTGGCTGTGCTGTGCAGCCTGCGATAATCGACGGTGTGGGTCAAATGCTTGCATTAAATCAAATCAAATAAAATAAAACTGAGTTAGATGATATGGGAGATTATTTTTTTTGGTTTTTTAATGAATGGGAGATTTTTTTTGGTTATTAGGCTAGCTACTACAATATGTATAATTGGTGGGGGACCATGTTTTCTTGTTTTAGATCTCTCTTCTCCACACCCATTGGCTGCCACTGCACATTATTTATGCCTGCAATGTTTTGGAAGTTAAATAATAATCCCTTCTTACAACAACTTATTTTATAATCTGCACAAGTTAAAGAGAAACTATAAAATTAATATAAGACAATAGTAATCTTAATAAATAAACTATGGTTGAAAAACTCGTGAAATTGGAGGGTTTAGGATGGGAGGAAGAGTATGGGTTGTTCCGTCTTTGCAAGAGTTGTTATTGGATTTATTTACTTTTTTGGTTCTCCTTGCTCTCTCTGTCTTTGACTGCTTCAAAAGTTGAGACTTGAGAGGGTTTTGTTAGGTTTGAGTTTCTTTTAGCGTGGGTGTTGTATCTCTTGTACTAATTCTCATCATACGAGTATAATACTTCATGTACTTTTATTCGGTTATTTATATTTATATATTTTCCGTTCAAAAAAAGTTACTCATTTATCTTGTAAAATAATGAAGGAATGCTTTCATTCGATTTAGTTGGTTTGTGTGTGGTCAATTTAAAGGCATCAGAATCAAGTGGTTTTCTGTCGGTAGAATCGCTTAAATGGTCCTCTTTTCGACATGGTTATGATATTGCTATGTTGTGTATCAAAATTAAAACTAAAAGTTTCTTATAGGGTTACTATTAATGGAACATTCAAGCACTCATCTTTAGGTGTAGTTTTTCCGTGATATTAATTTTGAATGGCCAGACAACACATTAGTTACCAAATTTGTACCAGCTAGAATGAACTAAAAACAGTAGCAAGATTTTGGTAGCATTGAAAGCTTACAAGATTTTTCAACCGTAAAAGAAAGAAGTAATAACTTGTTTAATATGAACCCTTTGAGTTTTGAGCATGAGATAGAAGAACAACAATGCACATCGTAAGAAGATATTACTTTTAAGTTATATGTATTTTCAATAAATATTATACATATAACACAAACACTAATATTATTGATAATTTTTTCAATTTAGATAACATTTTGTTATTTTCTTTAGAAAAAAATAAAATTTATATATTTTATTTTCTTAGCGTGTACTCCCTCCATTGTCAATTATACACAAATTTAATTTTTTAAATTCATTCAATTAATGATGTATGTTGTTTATATTGTAGTTATGCTACCACTTGACACTTGTGGACCATGATTTTTTAATTCCTTTACACATATTCAAATGGATGAATGCTATGCCTATATTTAAGGTTGAACTGTGTAATTGTATTGTTTACTTGCTCTGACACAAGCTACCCTTTAGTTAGTTGTTAGTTAGTATTAAAGACTGAGTAAAATGCTTGAGATGAATCAAGATCTCAATAGGTTGGATGATAGGACCTTTCAACTTGTCCTAGACATGGATAGATACATCAATTGTCCTACACAATAAATCAATCAACTATCGCATCATACACATTAAACCACCGACTATATATGTGTGTATATGAGTGTAGGTAGGAGTAAATTAACAAACCAAATTAGCTTCATATAAACATACTCAAATTATTCTTTTTTTTTTTAGTGAAAAGAAAAACCACTGATGGAATAAATTCTTTTCCAAGTTACCAGTTACTAAATTAATGAATAGAGAAAGATCTCCAAACAAGCTACATATAAAGTTTGAAGGATATGCTAATCCCTCATAGTAGATAGAAGTGAAACAATAATCCTAATTGATCCTTGTAAGAAGAAAATGGTTCCTGAACATCCTCCTTTAGTGCCATATCCTTCACAACATTGCCTTCAATTCTTAACTCTTCACACCAAAGGGTCAACATAAAAGTTACTTGCATAACTTTATAAACAGTTCTAGCAGTAACATAATCAATAGTATCTTTATTCAGTTGGTATACTTTGTTTTCTTAATGTTGTGCTAACCACTACATGTTTTCCTCTAAATACATTGAATGAAAAGCAACATATGAGTGGGAATGAGGCCTGTAAATGCAAAAACTTAACTAAGTTTATTTTTTGAATTTGTATGTTCTGCATATAGTCTTCTAGATGGGATAGCTATACCATTAGAAGGTGATATATCGTTATTTAACATAAGCTTATAACATTTTTTTTTCATGAGTTACTCCATATCATATTTTTTAGATACCGTTGTAAGTAGGATTTGAGTTTAAAACTTATATATCGCGATTCATATTATTTTTTCGTTTACTCTGTTGATTTTTGTTAATTTTATGTATGCGTGATGTTGTATTTTTCAAATATAGACCGCCTTAGGAACAACAGACCTTCCCAGACTAGTTAAGAAAGTAATCAAATTAGGGAGTGTAACTGAAGTAATCAAATTATACAATTCAAAAATAGACTGTCTGAAGTAATCAAAATATACAATCCAAAAATAGTTAAGAAAGTTAGCACATTAATAACACTAAAAATAATACGGGTCTTCAGCTAGTTTCCACCAAAAAGGGAGTGTAACTAACTGAGTATCCTTGTTTAATATGCATATAAACATTAGCACCTGAATTTTGCTTTGAACCCTTTACCATATTCATCTACATCTATATATATTCTCATCTTCTTTCTTTTTCCAGGGAAGTGCAAGAATCTCATACTCCAATTTTATTTTATTTTGCAAGACGCCATCCAACCACCTTCGAACAATCAAAAGTCTTTTGTAAGATAGTCTAAGATTAGAGTATAATTTTACGAAAAAACTACAATAATATCAACATTGCTATATTCAATATGATAGTTAAATTTATAAAATTATTGCAGAAATGGAAGGAGGAAATGCCTATAAATTAACTGAAGATCCCTTCGAGCACACTTTAGATAATGAGACTAAAAAATTTCGTAGATATATGCAGAAGGTTTATGAAGAAAATTGTAGAGTATATGTAAGTCCGGTTCTAAGATGCAATAATCATTTGTTAAAGTTCCTTTTGTTTGAATGTATTTGTTTCATTTGTTTTCAACATGTGGTTTACCGTTTATGATTAAATGAGAAAATATATTTAGCAGTTCTATTTAGTAGTGTGTCTTCTATTGTTTTTTTTTTTGTCACTTCATGTATTTATTGCATTTTTTGTGCTTTTCCTTATAATGGAAGAATAATAGTTCAACTTTATGATATTGTTGGCAGGGGCCAGAGAAAAGAAATAATGAAGATACGAAAAAGGATACGAATAATCACTTTGGTAATCTCACAACCGTTGATCAGGGTGCTCCGGCAATTGATCCATTGAGTTCATATTATGTCCATTTAAGTGATGGTCCAACCTTAGTTTCAGTTACTCCCGTGCTTACCGGTTCCAATTACCATAGTTGGGCTCGATCTATGCGTAGGGCTTTGGGTGGAAAAATGAAATATGATTTCGTTGACGGTTCTATTCCAGTTCCTACTGATCAGTTACCGGTTCCATCATTTCGTGCTTGGACGCGTTGCAATATGCTTGTGCATTCATGGATCATGAATTCTGTCACTGAATCGATTGGTCAATCCATTGTATTTATGGAAAATGCGGTCGATGTTTGGAATGATTTGAAAGAACGCTTTTCTCTAGGCGATTTGGTTCGTGTATCAAAATTGCAACAAGAAATTTATTCTCAAACAAGAGCATCGAACTGTAACTGAATTTTTTTCTGATCTTAAGATTTTGTGGGAAGAACTAGAATTGTATATGCCAATACCTAGATGTACCTGTCATGTCTGTTGCTCTTGTGAAACTATGTGTACTGCTAGATCTAATCATAATTTACTCTATGTGATTCGTTTTTTGACTGGTCTTAATGAAGAATTCAGCGTTGTTAAGTCACAACTTTTGCTATTAGATCCATTACCTAGCATGAATAAAATTTTCTCAATGGTTATTCAACATGAACGTCAAATTGTTCCTCCAGTTTCAGTTAACGATGACTCTAAAGTCCTTGTTATTCATCATGGAGTTCCACTTCATTTGCAGAAGAAAAGATCAAACTATGCAGCTCATAAGGTTAATGCAGAAAATTCTGCGCCTCCAACCCTTACACATGAGCAGTATAATACTCTTGTGTCTCTACTTCAGGCTTTTAGCATTGGCAAACAATCTACTGCACATGCTTCTAATTAAGTGAGATAATCCCAATCAGTTGATCATCCATCAATTGATCACAAAGATAATATTTCTATTTTTTATTCTTGTGTTAATAACTTACTCTTGGTTCTTGGATCATCGATTCAAGAGCTAGTGGATTTGTGGTTCATCCCATTGGTTAAATTCTTTCCATGATATTAGTCTTATTTATATTAGATTACCTAATTGTAATTTTGCCGTAGCAAAACAAATTTGCATAATTTATTTTCCTCAAAGTCTTTTCCTCACAAATGTTCTTTATGTTCCTAATTTTCTCTGATTCTAGTTTCAGTTTCCAAACTCCGTTCCGCTTTACCTTGTCTCACTAATTCACAATGTCTTGTTCAGGATCCTCATTCATTGAAAACGATTGGTTCTGCTGAACTCATTGAAGGATTGCATCATGCGGTTCTGCTATATAAGATTTTGAATGTATCTGTTCTGCCTTGCAACTCTGTTGTCATCATACCAGAAAATGCATTATGGTGACTAGGCCACCTCTCTAGTTCTAGAAGGACTTTACTACATTCTACTTTTCCTTTTATTGTTATAGATCAAAAAAGAGTTTGTGATGTATGTTGTTTGGCAAAACATGAAAAATTAGCTTATCAAAGGAGTTTTAATAAAGCCTTGAAACCTTTTGGTCTAATTCACTTTGATATATGGGGTCCTCTTGCTATTAAATTTGTTCACGATTTTTCTTATTTTGTTGCTGTTGTTGATGACTTCAGTAGATATACTTGGGTTACTCTTATGAGATCTAAGGCTGAAGTTAGTAAACATGGCATGAATTTTTTTTCAGCTAATTGAAACACAACATAACACCCTTGTTAAAGCCATAAAAACTGATAATGGCCCAGAATTTCTGATGCCTTCTTTCTATTCTTCCAAAGTCTAATCAGGTGTTTAATGTACTAAGCTTAATCAGGTTTGTAAACTTCATAAAAGTCTCTATGGTCTTAAACAAGCAAGCAAGAAATGGTATGAAAAAAATGATATCTTTGTTAGTGAAGGAAGGATATCGACAATCTAAATCTGATTATTCAGTTTTCACAATGAAAAATGGTCATGAATTTACTGCTTTGTTAGTTTATGTCGATGATGTGATCTTAGCAAGAACTTCTCTCAATGAATTTAAAAGGATCAAAGATATTCTTGATTGTAATTTCAAGATAAAGGACCTAGGAATTCTTAAATATTTCGTAGGCCTCTAAGCGGCTCATTCCAAAATTGGGATCAGTATTTCAAAAAGGAAATATTGTTTGGATTTATTGAATGATTCAGGTTTATTGGGATCCTTTTATTTGTTCCTTGCTTGCTATTACTGTGTTTAGCTAGTATTTTGATTGATATTATGTGAAGTGTAGAATGCTTTTATTTTGATGACAATGGATGTATTAAGAGTTGGGGGTGTTTCCAAAAAGACCTATTTTACTTGTTCAGATGTTGCATGTAAATTATGTTAAGTATATCTGTGCATTAGTGTCAGTTGCACATTGTTGGCTGCTGTCAATCTAGGGTGAAATTTCTACCTAAAGTTCCGAGTTTTAACAGAAAAATGCAGCTTTAAGTTCGAAGCGCTTGAATACTTCATGTGACTGATTCTAAAACAATTTTGAAATATTATTAAGTGATTGAGTTACTGCCTTAATGCTTAAATATCTTCAATTTTTGCGTTGGAACAAACTTTTAAGCTCTTCAAACTTGTAGATGGCTTCTGACTTAACTTTAAGCTTAGATTAGAAGGGTGGATGTTTAAGTCTTTTAAGTATCGACAGAAGCAAAACCTCCCGTGTAGGAACTTGTTAGATCTTACTTCATGTGGCTCAACTGTTGCTAGAAGAAAAGGCTTTGTGAATGCATTGCTCTATAAAATGACATAGTGTTATTATCCATTCTGATATTTGCTTCTTTGTGCAGTTTATAGATTTTAAGGGTCATGTTTTAGACATTTTAGACATAGCCATTCTGTTCTTTTTGACAGAAAACATTTTAGACATTAAGAAGCCATGTTTTGTATAATACAATAATATCATAATCACAAATAACAAGAATTTCAGGATGATCAGTTCAATATACAAAAACAATCAAAAGAGAAGTACAGATCATCTTCATTTGCCTTGTAATTCAACGAATGAGACACTTGCATATTAAGGGCAACTACTTGTGCCAGATCTTTTTTACTATCTCCTGCAAGGTCTTTGTGCCTTAAAACAAACACTGCAACTAAATCTGGTCCAACTTGAATCATAACAGCTCATTACATCACAGTCAACTAAAAAGTAAGAAAAGTATGGTGCTCATCATTAAGGAAAACAAGCTACTCAATTGAGCAATGTTCAAGCTCAATGGGAAAGTTAACAAACCAAAGCTTCATATAAAGATAGTCAAATGATTATTTTTTAACATATAGTAATGTTAGTTAACTCTTTTATGTTTATTAATTAGTTCAACCACTAATTTTATGAAACACTATAAATGCAATAGCGCAACATATTCTTTACTATAAGCTAGTTTATCTGTCATCAACTAGCTTATCAGACATCTATTTTTTTTTTTACCATACATCACTTAAGTTTTAAAATGTTGTGATTTTGGCCCCCTATTAAAAAAATTGAAAAAAGTGACCCCATGTTTAGGGAAATATGCTCTTTTGACCTCTAACATAAGGGAAATATGCTTTTTGACCCCTTTAACTTTACAAAAAGTTGCAATTATGGTCCATTTTTTGGAAAACGTGACGTCTTCTCTGCAATTTTCGGATGAAATAGACCAAATTTTAATTTTTTTTAATAGGGGGCCAAAATCACAACATTTTTAAACTTAGGGGGCAAAGAGTGCAATTTAGCCTAATATTAATCTAAATCCACACATATATGCATTGCTACAACTAAAAAACTTCAAAGTCCACCAACATGATATATTGAGTCTAACAGAGGGAGCTAGTCTCCCACGATGTGATGAATCATAATTCGAACTTCGGTTGAATGATGTCGACATTTATTTTCTTATGCTTTTTAAATATGATTTACTCGATAGAGGGAACTTGTGACCAATCAAATAAATCTTGAAGCACCTTTCATTTGTATTTGGAGGAGTTAAGAACATGTTTCTAAAATAAGCAAAATGTCAACTTCATCTATCCCTTTTCCCCCATGGATTGGAAGTCCTTAGAGGCCGGATTGAATGATTAAAGCACCCAAAGTACCATAATTGTTTTACCCTCCCAAAACCAAATCTAAATGCTCTCAATTCTTGAAACATAGTACAAAAGCCAATCACGTCCTATTTTTTTCCTTGCAAAGCATGTGACGAATATGGTCCACTAGATATGATGACAGCATATATATCTTATTTCACCAATTGATGAACATTAACTACATACATTAATTGTATGAAATAATTCATATGATAATGTCCCTCTATGAAACTAAGTGGGCCTAAATCTTTCACTCAGATGCCATAGGCTCTTGACTCCACCGTCATGGATCATGGCTTTTATAGCTCTAACACTTGCATACGTGAATGGATTTGAACTGCTACTAGAGTATGATCATACCAAATATGAACAAATTTTAATAACACTTCTATGCATTAATTTCTGGGAAACGCCCATGCATGTGTAACATCGTACCTATGATAAATTTTGACTTTTGGCGCATACAAAGTTTAAATAGAACAAGGGTAAAAAAAAACGGTCAATGCTACTGCTGTAATTTTTAGCTCGATTAACATTTTCTATCGTTCGCCGATTTTGAACTCAAAACCTTCAATTTATCTATCTTTTAGTTCAAATTAATTAAGATATTCAACCCCTATAAAACTAAAGCGTTACACAATATAGTACAATTATTATATTGATATTATACAATAAGGCTTAATTGCTATTTTCGTCCCTTAACAATTTAATTAGAGCCCGTTTGTTATAGCTTTTTTAAGAAAGAAAAAATCATTTTTTTTAAGAAAATAATCACTTTTAAAAGTTTTGCAATTATTTTTCAGATTTTTTTAAAAATCAGAATCTAAAAAAAAAAATCTAAAAACAGCTTCAAAAGGTGTTAAGAGCAGCTTTTCAAAGAATTTTTTTTTTTCAGAGGAGAGAGAAAATATGATTAAAAGATTGAACTAATTTTGTAACAAAAAAATCTCTTTTATATAGTTGTATCCAAACAAACTAGATTATTTGTTTAAAAAAAGTGATTTTTATTACGGTAAACAAACGTAAAATAGATTCTGATTTTTCACAAAATCTCTAAAATATAATCTCTACATTATTTTATGGCAAAATCACTTTTATTTTAATTCGTAACAAACGCGCCCTTAGTATCACTTTGGTCCCTTAATTAAAATTTGTTCCGTTTTGATATTTTAAGTTTATCTCCGTTACATATTTTAATTAAAAAATGTTAGGGTTTGATAAAACCGTTAGGGTTTAATAAAAAAAATGTTTAATGATGTACACATGTCATCATGGAATTGGTTCTGAAAATTTTAATTATATTTTTTTCACATCTTCGTTAAAATCTTCATAAAACTGGTAAAAAAACAGCCTTGTTTTCTTCTTAAATCACTACACCATCACCATCATCTTCACCCTCTCATCACTACCATTAACAACAACATCTAATATCATCATACCCATAAATCTTCTAACAACAACACATAACATTGAGTTAAAATTCTGCAGAAATCTTCATAAATTCAAACCTTCATCATAGGACCATTGAGTGTTGTTTCCCTCAATGAAATCCAGCAACAAACAACAATTGATTAAATCTATAAGAAAATCCTCAAACCCAAATGAAATTGATTGAATTCACGAGTCGTCAACAATTGAATCCATGAATCAAGAATGTCGTGTTGAAATCACTTACTCCTTGTAAGCTCTTTCTCTCTTTACTCCTTTCTTTGTTTTCCAATTTAAATACCTCTTTTTTATTTTGTGAAATTTCTGGTAGTTAAGGTTGCAATCTGTCGCGTTTGAACACTTGGGTTTAGGTTGTAGAATAGGTAGTTGTGTTGAGATACAGTCTTGTGCAGACATGTTGGTTTTTTTAACATCTCAAAAATAAATTTTGTTGAATTTAAATTTTTTGATTCCTGTTGTGTTTTCTTGTTTCTCTCATGTAGATATGTTTTCTTGTTTCTCTCCCTGGCTCATTCTTCTTTCTCTCCTGTAGTGTTGAATTTTTTATTTTTTGATTTCTGGGTTTAGGTGATGAAGGTGTGATGAAGATGATGAAGAAAATGATGAAGATGAGAAAGGAAGAAGATGAAGAAATGAGAGAAAAAAAATTAGTTGGTGATGGTTCCCTATAGGATAAAACAATCTTTCACGATCCAACGGCCCTTTTTGAGAAAAAAGATCAAATGGTTAAAATTAAATTTTTTAACAAGGTTTACGGTGGACCATCTAAATCTTGGTACACCTAAGACATTTTGGGTTAATCTATTGACGGAAGGGACCAAATTGTGTAACGAAAATTAACTTAAAATATCAAAACGGAACAAATTTTAATTAAAGGACCAAAGCGATACCAATTAAATAGTTAAGGGACAAAAATAGCAATTAAACCTGTAAAATAATTATTTTAAAAAGAAGGAGCCGAGCATTGGCCATTTCATTAGATAGTAGCAAATACATATTAGAAATATCATTCAAAAAGTGAGAGTTAACAGTAGTTATATAGCCACCCGAGCTAAATCAAAAGAGTGCAACACAACTCTTTTGATTAAAAGGTACGTCATGAGTTTAAACAAAATGAGAGGAGGCATAAGCGGGAAAAAAAAACATGAATTTATGGGTGTTATTAAACCATGAGACAACATTTTATCTAAAGTATAACTATATAAAATAGCAAAATAATTTTTTATTTTCTACTCAAAACATATTATGATTTATCTCACCTCTTCATTCTCCTCTATTTCATCTCTATCTCTCTCTTTCCCCCTCTCCTTTCACTATCTCTATTCTCTCTTCTCTCGTTTTTCTTGTATCTCTCCTTTATGTAGTCTCACACTCTTCTCTCTCTATTAATAATATAATTCCGTTTATAAATGTTTTTAAAAAGAACATTAAGTTTTTGGATAAGTCAGGAGATATGACAGACATCAAGAGAAAACACCGACATTCCAATTAGATTGGCATCCCAGGGAACCTCCATCCTATGTTGTTTATCTCAAAATATTATTAAAAAAATGGGAGAAAATATATACAAATAAAGAACATTAATTATTAGAGAGACGGCTACATTTAATTCAAATTTGTGACCACATTATAATTTATGATTTTGATTACTAAAAACAAAGAGATAAATAATATTTGTACAACCATTTTTTGACAATTATGTGACAATTTTCTCTCTCATATTCACTTTATGTTTTTACTTTCTCTCTTTATTGCTTTGGTTTTTGTGTCAATACTTTCTTTTCTTTGTAGAATTTTGGTTATACTAAAAGTTATCACAAAATTGGTCGTTCAAATAACACAACTCAAATAGGTACTATTTGAAAGTCTTGAACTACAAACCAAACCACTTTTTTTTTTTTTGAATACCCAAACAAAACTACTTTGAAATGAAAGCAAAATTTCATATATTTCATAATCCCTTAAGAAGTAAGAATTCAGGCTTAAAGTTTTCAAATGTAGAATCTGGCGGTTGATGATCTCTACCCGTGTAACGTTTGTATATGGGAAAGAAACAAAAAGAGTGTTCTTTTATTTTTGAATAAAAAAAGAAAGTTCCACTATAAAGAAAGGGTGTTTTTCACTTTATTCTTCTCTTAACATGACAATAACTTATAAAAAAGAAACAAAAATAATCCAATAATTTTTTGCTCCAATTTGAATTAACATGCATTTTATATATACATCGAATTGGCACTTTTATGTTAAAGGAACGACAATTCTCTAGTGTTGATTGAACCAAAGGCAAAGTTTTGCTATAACACAAGATTTGTAGTAATTTTTTATGGTTCTTTTTATTAGACTCTTTAAGTAAAGGGTTGGGTTGGGTTCTTTTTTTCTTCTTTTTCTCATCACATTTCTAAGTAGTATGATCGCCAACATTTAAGCTTGTATACTAAGGAGTACAAAACTTTTAATCTCTATGACTTTTCACTTTTCTTATTCATGATGATAAAGGTTAATGAGGAATATCAGGAAGAAAAGGGTTAATGAAGTTTGGCTTATACTAAGTAATCGATCAGTGTCTTTTTGCCGTTATTGTACATATGATTGTGGAAACCAAACTATCTCCAATCCTATCCTATCCTATCCTATATATTATAAGTGAATCATGACCTTTTTTTTATTCTTCCCAAATACATTATTTCTTAAAATTAATTAATTATATTGTACCCAAAAATATTAGTTAATTTTATAGATTTTTCACTTTTTAATTTCAAAAATATTTATAACTATATATCATTAAAGTTAAATTTATGTGTTTCTCTCTCACGCACATGATTTTAATGTGAGAAGCAATCAAGTGACACGGTATGAAAATACTAATGCTTAGTCTACGGGTCCAAAAAAACTACTGAAAATAATAATGACCAAACATAATATGCTCTGCCCTAGAACAACTATATGTATTTAATTATTTTTTTAACCTTAAGGGGGAAATGACCTTAGTAATCCCAGGTTTAACCCTAAGATAAATAAAATTTAGCCGAATCATTTTTTTTTTAAGAAAAAATTTAGCCAAAAATTGTTCATCCAGAAATTGAACGAATGTTCTTCTAACGATTTGTTCTTCGATAAAGTTCATTAATAACTTGACGTCAGTTTTTTAGAGAAACTTGACATCAGTTATTTGATAACATATATTTGAGTGATGTTGTTGTTATTATTATTATTCATGTCGCCATGCATTGAATGGCCAAACACAGTAGTTACCAAATTTGTGCCTGTTAGAGTTGACTAAAAAACTGTAGAATTGAAGAAGAAACCTGGAAAAGGAAGTTTTTGGCAGCATTAAATGCTTAAAAGATGTTTCAACCGTAAAAAAAATGAACGAAATTGAGGCAGACACACAAGCAGTTTTTCTTCTTTGACTCATCACTCATGCTTAGGTCAATGTCAATCTATGTGAATAGATGGAACCAAACCATTTGCTTGCCCTGATCTACATGTGATTCTACACATATTTTGGTTTATTCTTTTTGTTTTTGTTTATATTAAAAATAAAATAACATAAAAAACCAACGGCTACAAGGCAAATAATAGAGTAATGAGACAAATTTCTAATACATATCTCTAACTAAGGTCCAATTTCTACAATTTGGTAGGGCTTACATTCAACTAGATAATTGCATTTTGAATATGTTGCTTTCAGCACAACTAGAAATTCTAGCATACTACTTATGCAAGTGACGCCAAAATGACATAATCTCACCCTTATTTGTTGTCTCTTTTCATTCTTTGTCCTCTTATGAACACATAACTGATTTTTATTTCCAATTTCCCATTTAAATATGTGTTATTTGAATAACTATTTATAGTATAATCTATGAGACAATTAAGATTGGTAATGAACCGAACCAATTCGATTAAAGTTCGTAATTCGATTCGACAATTGATTCGTCGAACTTGGTTCATGAACCAAATGAGCCAAACTTGAGCTGAAAATTAAGTTCGTCAACTAATTGAGTTGAACTTGAACTATATGTAGTTCAACTCGTTTGGTTCACGAGATGACTCGATTATAGATATATATATATATATATATATATATATATATATATAACACATAACACATAAAAAATATTTTTAAATTTATATATAATTGATTTTACACAATTAGATAATTGATTATATATATATATATATATATATATATATATATAATACTTTGAAAACTAAGACAAACACTTGGCAATAATGGGATAAAAATGAGCCACGTTAAAATTGATAGACAGCATAATGCACAATGTTGTTGTAGTTTTTAAGGATTTCAAAACTAACATAGTCCCGCATCGGAACATGCATGAAAAATGGAGGATACAATTATCTATAATAAGAGAAACGTACGCCACAAGAAGGCAAAACTGGATTTGGTGGTTTCATACCAGTGTTAATTACTATGTTTAATAATAGCCTCATCCAGTCCGTTAAAAATTGGTATAAATTCCAATATATTTATGGGTCAAAAATTTAAATTCTTTGACTTTTGAGTTACGTGGTTCGAGTGGTTTTACTCATTTTCATACCTAAAGTTATGTGCTTTGAACAAACTAAATGAACCTAATGAGCCGAACCAAACTATTCGTGAACTTTAAACGAGCCAAACTTGAGCTGAAAAAAAAGTTCGTGTCAAACTCGAACCGAGCCAATTCTTAACGAGTCGAGTCGAGCTCAGACAAGTTCGATTCGACTCGACTCATTTCCATTCCTAGACCGCCATAGATTTATAAAGAAAATGTGGTATTAGCACAAAAACTAAAAGAATTGAGAGAGAAAGTAAAAACATATTGTGAGTATGATAGATTAAGTTATCACAAAAGCTTCCAAAGAATGGCTGTATAAATATTATTTCTCTATTATTTAATTTGTTTCTCTGTTGCTACCTACTTTTTTTTTTTACAAGCTACCTACTTATTTATTTCTAAAAACTCAAAACTGGATATGTTTTGATGAACTTATTGGAACATTTTTGACAAATTGATATTCTTCACTCAAATTGACAGAGTACAACAAATTATAAATTCAACACCGTTAAAAATGAAAACGATAAAATTGTGTATAAATTCATAACTATTCAAGTAAATAACCTGCAACGAGAAAATATCTACAAACATGATAAAATTAAAATTTCAAAGTATTCATGCTTCTGAATTTGTGACAATTAAGGGCATGACGTTAGTTGTCCATATGTTATGGTTGATATAACCGAGGCTCTAGTACTTTGTTCTAAACATCACTTGTAAATTTCATTATTGTTACACACTCGATCAATCAAACAACCTATTTACTCTTTTTCTATGTTTATTTGCCTATGTTTTTCTTAGCATGTTAGTTCTTAAATAACATTCGTCTCACTTATCAGTCTATGAACTAGTTAAAGGAACCCACAGTCGAGGGATAATACTTCTTTTTTAGTATAATCATTTTAAGAAAGAAAAAAAATAATCATTGTTTAAAGAACAATGCTATTTCTCCAAAGAGAGATATTGTCCCGAATGGCTTGCGACAATCAATTATCCAATCAAATTCTTTCTTTGCCACAAATTAAAGGAGGTGGTGGAGGCATAATTTAGAGGAAATATTGAGTACTTGTTATTTCGTGAAACGATCGGAACAATAACTGTCGTTATACACAATTATTTTCTTGTTGAAAACTATTAGTCGACTTCTTAACTATTCATTTCAACATGATTAAACTAATTCATACACGGTAATTCGCAACATCGTTATTAGATTGCTTGCACTAACATATCTTCTTTTGTCTCTTTAAATAAATTTTTGACTTTTTATTTTGTTTTTATATCAATTTTATGACCATTGGAAAATGTTTTGATTTTTGTTTTTTGTTTCTCTAAAAACTAAGGAAAATAAAAACATAGATTTTTACAGAATATGCTTAAAGAAAAATAAGAATATTTTTTAATGGCAAATATTATTTATTATGTTAGTTTTTTTCCCTTGTCAAGACTTAAACCCTAGACCTCATTAGTACAAAAATATGAATGATCAATTAAATAATATGAATAAAATATACATAGCACAAAAATATAAATCTATAATTTTGCATTAATTCCCCATGGTATGATAAATTGCAGGGGAACTAGCTGGGCTATTAGCAATGGAGGATTTTTCCATAGTGTATATGAGTCACTCAAATTAACTTGTTTTGTTTTCTTTAATTTTATTTTATTTTTATATGGATGAATTCGGCTTCACATTACTACTATTAACTTGCTTGAAACGTAAAGTGAATTAATTAATTTGCCATTTGCGTTATGGATTTTTTTTATTTTAAATTAAGCTGTTTAGATACAGCTTATGGGAACTGTAGAAGAATATGCATTTTAAATATATCTAAGCATGCTTTTTTTTTAAGGAAGAATATGTTTTAAATATATCTATAAGAAGTACGGTTAGCATTTTAAATTTTTGGTTTGTATAGCTGATGAATTGGTTGTTATAGGAGCAATAAATGAAAATTAAGTTAAATGAAACTAGTATAACTAGCTGATGAGTTTTTTGAGTTGTGGCTATTTTAATTTATGAGAGTATGGTTCATGAGGTGTCATTTCTATGATGAGAATTTGATTTTGCATCATCAAATGATATAATTCAAGTCTCATATTTTTTTTTACAAAACTAATCAAAACAATAAAAAGAAAACAAGAAAGAAAGGCGACAAACAAGAACTATTCTTTAGTGAAAAAAGTTATCGTTGTGTTGTTTTTAAGGAGGCTCAAAATATAATCCGACGGAGAAGGATGGATGAGGAGATAATAAATATTCGATAAAGTTCTAAGCTTGACCATAAATTCTGCACACTGATTCCCTTTTCAGAGAGTATGGCAAATAATGATATTGATTTGCTCGATTAAATCTTTTATGTCTTGAATCAAAACGGCATGAACATGAAATTTCATGGATGAACCTTTTATGAGATCTATATTGTATAAGAGTCAGAGTACCAAACCAGCTCATCAATGTCCATCGTTTTAGCTGACAACAAGATGGCAAATAGCTAGTAACTCGACTTGAAGAATTACGAATATAGCTGAAAAATCCTGAAAGGTAAAAACCTGCATTGTTTCTTAAGACACCACCGAAACCAACTCTAATAGGGGAACCTAAGCAGCTTCCATCAACATTAAGGATGACGTTATAATTGTTTTTATTCCACTTTATGAATCTATGAGACCACTACAAAATAATTATATGTGTCATGATCACTAATAAATAATTTCCACATCCCCATTTTTCATTAAATAAAATCATGAATTAGTAATATCTATCTATATTTTTTTTAACAAGCCAAAATGAAATGCATTACTAACAAGGTTGATCATCACGCACAAGGTGTGTAAAGATGAAAGCCCCCAAGAGTTACAAAGTCGTTGATGCCGACAAAGCGAAGGCACCAACAAAGAGCAAAAAAGATATTTACAAGTGGACACTCATACACAAAAGCGGATGTTTCCACCAATCAGTAAAACTATAAATAAAAGAACCTTGTTTTGATTTCATCGACATGAAGGAATTAAGCTTGACCTTCTCAATGAGAGATAAGTGGTTAGAAGTCATATTTTTAAAGATGCGATTATTCCATTCCTTCCGGAGGACCCAAACACAAGCAAGCCAAATAACCTTAAAGAAAATGTGAATAGATCAGGGCATGCCTGCTATAAACGAAAACTGAACAAAATGATCTTGAAGAGTATTCGGAACTACAAAGTCTATGTCAAGCCAAACCCGGACATGTCACCAAAGTATGTCTGAAACCGCACACTGAAGGAATAAATGGTGTGCCGTTTCCGCAGTTCCACAATCAACAACACACGCGAGGTCATTATTTTGAAGAATACTCCTTCGCGTCAAATTGTCTTTAGTTGGTAGTCTGTTGCAAAAGAGACGCCACACGAACAAGGACACCTTTAAAGGGATATTCTTATGCCACAAGTCATCAGTAACATTCCTAGCCGGTGGTGCATCATTTGTCGATAAGAAGCGATATGCACCCCTCACCGAGTAACAAAATTAACGAATTTGTCTATCTATATATAGTTGCATTAAAAAAAACAATAGTTGGAGAAAGAAAGAGAAAATAGTGGTTAGGAATTGTAAATTTTGATGGTGGTGGCAGAGAGGAATGCTAAAAATGATGTTGTGAGAGGGAAATGTGTAAAACTATTTCAAATGATAAGCTAATTTAAATAATCTCTTTTTTTTTTTTTTACTTTCTTTTCTTTCCTCCATCATTTTTTTATCAACTAAACAGTATGCATACAAACAACTCGTTTTTGTGACCTAAAAACTTATACCCTTAAGAATTTTAGAGATAATTTGAGAACACTTAACAATAAAATGTGCAAGAAGAGTCTTCATTTTCATTCCCTACATTTGTGGAAAAATTCTATCAATTTGCACGGTTTGACACATATTGAATTGATTTTGTTGACCTTTTGATCCTAAAGTCTCTTGTGCACGAATGAAATGTTATCTATGACTATGATCGTTAGGTTCCCCACGCAACAGCGACAAGTTGACAACACAAACCTTAAATATTGGAGTTTCTTTTGCACTCTAAAAACTAATTAACAATGCTTTCACACTTTTTCAGCTTGTGAAACACAAATGATGCACTTAGTTGTTCTGTCTTTGTTAATAAACTTCCTCTCTGTCAAGTACAACTAGGTGTTGTCAAATGTAATCTCAAGTTGAAGGAACTTTATGAAACTTATACTATTGGTCAAATCATTTTTTAGGTCTAAAGTATTGAGTCATATCATATCATGCCAACGTTGCCACAATTTTATATTTTTAAAACCACCACAATTAAAACTAAGTGGTTATGTGGTTAATGAGAACAAATTGTTGTGAGAATTTAGATTATCTCTGAAACATATTTTTGATCAGGTTTTACTTGTTTAACTTTATATTACCGGAATTCATTTATTTTGACGTGGTAGAGTTTAAAAGTTAAAATATTTGACTTTAATAGCATCTTCTTGGGCATATCCTTTTGCTTTTGGATCGGTTATGAACTAACCATCGATTTGACACTTAATTAGTTTAATTGCACTTAAACTTAATCTCTCCAAGTATGTCTCACAAATTCGGTGTATATTGTCAACTGAGGAATATAAATTGGATTGTCATTTTCTAAAGTATATATAATCGATTAATAACACTTAAAAAATAAGTTATTTGACCGCAAGAAAGGAAGAGTATTTTTGGTCTTTACCAAGATATATTAGTTTTTGAAGCTTAATTTTAAGTGTTGTAACAATCAACAAGCAATCTCAGCAATGTTGCCTTTTCCAAAATCGAAATTGTCATTCCTTTTTTATGTTACAATTTACAAGAGTAGGCGGTAGTTTTAGTGTCTGACTCTGCATCTCGATGTTATAAAGGTCACTGACTCAAGATTAAATATAAAAAAGTCTCTGACTTCCGTTATCACTTTAGTCATTGACGTTAAATAATTATGTTAAGTGATAATGTGACGCATGTTTTACGATGACATGACATATGAGGTGACACATGGACTAAAGTGAAAGTAGAAAATGATCGTTTTGGTCCCTGAATCAAAAATCAATAACCTCAACTTGAATCTCAAATCACTAAATGTCATTCAATTCTCTCTTTTCTTCAAAATCAATCTTCATTTAAACATCAAATTGTTGTTAGGTCCTAACTGTGCATACTTATTATCAATTAGGTCTCTGACAATAAACATGTACTCTAACTAAGGTCTTTGGCAAGTTGTTAGTTTAACAAAATGTTTCCATAATTGAATACCATAACATGAATGAGGCATTGCAACATCTGTATTGCAAACTTGACAGCTTTCTCCTAACAAACATGTATCATGAGCTCCTTGCTTTTGAGCAATATGAGGATCTTGAGCTTTTTCATCTCTATCCGTCTTATATAACACATGATGCTTTAAGTTTTAAATCCTTATTTTTAATAAAACTAAATACATTTGTGTCTATCATGTATTCTTTAACAAAAAAAAAACTTATTAGTGTCTTTAAGAAGATGAAATTATAATAGTAACAGTTATAATTATAATGTTTTCTTTATCGGCCTCTTATGAAGCCTTCGTATGATTGTTGACAATAAATAAAAAAGATAAAAATCATATTCTACCCATAAATCAAATGTTGCAATGTCTACTTCCTGTTATGGTATTCAATTATGGAAGCGTTATGTTAGACTAACAACTTGCGAGAGACTTTATTGAGAGTACATGTTTATTGTCAATGACCTAACTGATAGTAAGTATGTACCATCAGGGACCTAACAATAAGTTGGTGTTTAATAGAAGATTGATTTTGAAGAAAAGAGAGAATTAAATGACATTCAGGGATTTAAAGATTTGATATTCAATTCGGGGATATTGATTTTTGATTCGGGGACCAAAGTAATCATTTTCTACTTTCACTTTAGTCTATGTGACACCTGATATGTCATGTCATCGTAAAACATCACATAATCACTTGACAAAATTATTTAACGCCGGATACTAAAGTGATAATGGAAATGTAGAGTCAGAGACTTCTTTGTATTTAATCATGGGTCAGAAACCTATGTAATAGCGAGGTGTAGAGTCAGTGACTAAAGTGACTATTTGCTCCAATTTACCAACATTGAACCTTTTGTATAGTTGCTGTAAGAAAAACCCTTCTATACAATTTTTGTTTATGAACAATCTTTCTATACAATTTAATGGCATGACACATTGACTTTGTTTTTTGGTTCAATAGAGGGAGAGCTCTATTACTAACTGATATTTTATAACGTAGTTTAACTTTTCAAGACCTACTTAACAAAGTAAAGCGAGTATTTTGATATTTTTTTTTAAGTATAAACAACAAACACATATACATGTTTGGTTGTAAGCATTCCTCACACAAATTGTATTGGGAAACGAAAACTGTGAATTAAAATGCAAATTTAGAAATCTACATATGTTTGCCATCAAGGAATGAGTAAACACGTGAGGGAAGTGACGGAAATAAGGGTTGATGAAAGTACTCCTTTGTCACTTATCATGTATATTTGTTTTTTAAAATTTGGTATCGGTCAAACACTCAACTGATTAGAGAGATCAATTTTAATATTCAATAATGGAGAGTCTGATTTAAAATCAAAACAAAATACCATATGAACTATCCCCAGCATAGAAATCATTAACATATGAAGGATTCGATCATAAAACATAGAGAAAAGTACACTCATATGTCCCAAACCTTCCCTATCACACCAACCCCTAGTGGTGGAGGCTTGTTATATTGTAGTATGCATTTACAAGATTTACGGATATTAAAAAAGTAGTCGCTGCCCTAAATTTAAAAAAAAAAAATATGTGTTGCTTTTTTATAATCACCTTTGTTATTGATAAATCAAAAGACTTTTATGATATAGTTACTTTAGTTGTGACATAATTGCGAAGGTTACGAAATGAGTGGAGTTGTGACGAGCTTCGAGCATAACATAATGGGGGCAGTTGCTCCCAAAACTTAAATCGGTTTTTTAATGGGTTAGTGAATAAAAATATTTTAGTTTCACTACCACAATAAGATATTGTCCCCGTTAAGCGATCTTTCAAAAATATTAGAAAATTTTAAGTATATAAATTGTATCTCCAATGGTATGTATATTTTTAAGTTTTTACCGTTCTATTTAGGTCAGTTAAGTTATCGATGTTAGAGAATTTTATCTCTTAAATTTGATTTTGGGTTTCAATGTGTTGGTGAAAGGAAAGTATTCAAGTAAGTTGTCTCACAATCTCGCTTAATTTGGTTGGCAACCTCTTGTGCATTTGCTTGGAAATGAATGACATGTTTTACAATGTGAAAGTGACAAATTTGTTGAAGGTGATCAATAAAATAAAATAGATATGGTAAAAAAAAAAAAATAATAAAAAAACAGACATCATGAGAATTTAAAATTGAGATCTTCAAATTTACCAACTAAACTTTCAAAACAAACTAAACATTTGGACCATCCCCAATTCACAAACTATAACATTCACAACCAACGTTCAAATAATAATAATGCAATAGAACTTTACCATTTCAAGTAATGCATGAACCCCCCCCCCTTATCCTTTACAAGTAACGCACCCCACTGTAATTAATTAGGATCTGTCATAATTTTCAAATATTAAGAGTTTTAAGAAAAGAAATAATGTGGCTGTCAAAAAAGGAAAAAAATAAATAACGTAGTTTAAAACGAAATCACTACAAGTACATAGTATACATAGGTGGATAATTATTCAAAAAAACCATATGCACAATCTCTGGTGTCAAATTATTCATAATATTTATAATATGAACCACATACATCATTAAATGAATGAACCTAAAAAGTGAATTTTGTTTATATTTAGAACGGATGGAGTAGGTCATAACAAAAGAAAAAGATTCGGATGCAATTTTTTTTAGAAAATTAGTTAACCAACATATGTGATATATTGGTTTATGAAGATGGACAAATCAATCATCAGGTGTTAGACTTAAGTGATTAATGAACTACGGTTAATGGTAAATCGGATATCATATTTTATTTACCTCTCGGTCAAATTCTCAATTATTGAGGTTATAAGAAAAATCAAGCAACCCTTTAAAAATCAGATCAACATTGAATTACATAAGAACAATTAAATGAGATAATAAAATATCATTTCCGACTTAACCAAATGTTGTGGGTTCGAATCAAATTATAAGAATGCACCAGTAACACACTTCATAAGGGAGAGTTTTGCCATAGATTACCATCTTAATTGACTCAAGTAATTAGTTTGTGTGCGTAGAATACATGGTTCACACAACAAAACAAAAACAATCAAAGTTGGGATGACTATAAAAAGAAAAATTATTAAAACAAACTAATTGATCATCAATCAATTCAACTTGGTTCGATCCTAATTCAATTTGGTCAACAAAATGTCTACGTTCAATCAATATAATTAATATATGATCAAGAGACATATGAACCATTTCAACTTGACGTGTCTCATTGTCGGATACATATCTACACGTGATTTCATTAAATTATATCACTTTCTCAAATTATTTTTCGATTTCAACGTATCCGTATCATTTCTGATATTTGCGTCCACGTCTGTGTTTCATAGCATCTAACAAACCGGTGAATTTTCAGTTCAACCAATTGAACCGGCCGATTAGGTCCGATTTTCAAAACATCTAAATGAAGTAGATCAAGACTCTGCTATGCTCACAGAAATTCTACCTTTTGTGTTGTGCCAAACATAGCACATAACTTCACGCCGCTACATTCCCATTTTTCACCTTTTCTTTTCTCTGAGAGAGAGAGAGAGAGAATAGGGTGGCGCATGCACAATCTCTCTCTCCTCTCTCTCACTATATATACACACATGTGTACAACAATCACACTATCACAAGAAATCACACATAGAATAGACACATAGGGGACCAAGCCACCACGCCAATCCTCAGTACCTTTCACACGTTGTTGTGAACCTATACATATAGTTAGATACAATAACCCAAATCTCAATGACCCTTCAGGAGTGACACTGAAAAGAAACCAAAGGGTACTCTTAATTTTCCTATTTACATTCTTGCATTCCTTGTGTTTGTTCTTATGTCTCACTCAGTTTATGTTTCAGTTTTAGTCTCCTCTGACTCATAGAGAGAGAGAAAGAGAAAGAGTTCAATTCACTCCAACATATAGTATATATAAAAAAATATCATTTTTTATATGCATTTTGATCTCATAGATCCATTTTATATATCTCTCTTGTGGGTGTGTTGATTTTGGTCATCATTCTTTATAGGATCATTGTTTTTGCCTTATAAGCAACACATTGATTCAATGAAGTTTTTTGCTTTTTTTGAAAGAAAAAAAAATTGTGTATTTGAGTGAATTGAGTTGACCCCAGATCTTATATTTGTTTGATTGATATAAAGTTTCATTCTTTGGTATTAATAGCTTTGGTTCTGTTTTTGGCATTTAGAAGTGGAATTGGAAATTCAAGTGAGTTGTTGAATCAGAAATGTTGACTTGCATAGCTTGTTCAAAGCAACTCAATAATGGATCTCTTCATCAACAAGAAGAGGATGAAGCTGTGCAAACACCTAGCACCAAACAAGCCATCAAGGCTCTCACTGCTCAGGTAAATTGCCCAGATTCCTGTATTAGTCTGTCTTTGGGTTGGATACCATGTTTTCAAAAGAAAAAAATGCCAAATCCATATTATACACCTGTTTTTGTTTCTGACATAGTCATGTAATAATGTTTATATTTGGGTGCTAATTAAGAAAATCAAAGTTCCATTATTTTGCTAACATGAAATTTGTTAGTTAGTTAGTTATAGTTATGCAAACGTACTTGTTCCTGTTCCTTTCACGTAGGTGTGAATTTTAGTAACCCTTTATGTAATTAAAAGACCCAATTTTTGTCTTTTTATTTATGTTTTGTTTTTTTCTCTAGAGGTGATTTTGGTGACAAATGTGTTTTTTTTCTTCCCCAGATCAAGGACATGGCAGTGAAGGCTTCTGGGGCATATAAGAATTGCAAGCCTTGTTCAGGATCTTCAAATGGTAACAAGAACAAAAAATATGCTGATTCTGACATGGGATCAGATTCGGCAAGGTTTAACTGGGCGTACCGAAGAACCGGGAGCGCAAGTTCAACACCAAGAATGTGGGGGAAGGAAATGGAAGCTAGACTCAAAGGGATTTCCAGTGGTGAAGGAACACCAACATCGGTGAGCGGACGTACTGAGTCGGTTGTGTTCATGGAAGAAGAGGATGAACCTAAGGAATGGGTTGCACAAGTTGAACCTGGTGTGCTTATTACTTTTGTTTCATTGCCTGAAGGTGGAAATGATTTGAAGAGGATACGGTTCAGGTACTTCCCTTCTCTTCTTTTTTTGTGTTTTGGAAATTGCACAATGTTTTTATTAGTTGGAGTTGTTGCAAATCACATGCGTTGTTATGTGGTAGAGAGTAGCTAGCTTTTTAACTACTGTGGCTTTGTCTTTTGTAGTTTTTAAACTTTCTTTTGTTCTTGTTTGATCTGGCACTTAATTACATGTTTGTTTGAGAGTGATCACATATGTAGCACGGACATGTTGTGCTTAGTGTCCGACACTTGTCAGAGTTCAACACCAACACATGTAATTACATTCAAGGTTTAAATATGACTTTAGTCTATGCATTTTTTGGTTTTAGTCTCTATAAGATGTTTTGTTTGGATTCAGACTCTGCAACTTCAAATGTTGTTGCTTTTAGTTCCTGACATCAACTTATTGGGTCACGTAGCATGATTTTGTTGGGCCACGTATAATGTAAGGGACTAAAAGCAACAATATTTGAATTTGCAGGGACTACACCAAATAAAATAAAAAACTTACTGGGACTAAAATAAAAAATAACTATAATTGCAGGATGCAAAATCATATTTAAACCTACATTCAGTTACTTCCATTTTCCAAATTATTAAGTGTCTCTGTCGTGTCGGATTTATGTGTTTATGTTCCATAGATCACATGCTTTTCAAAGGCACTACAGATTCTAGATTGGCATTTGGCAGGATCTATCTTGTTTGTAGTGTGCCTCTTTGGAGAACCACTGCTTTGTTTCATTGTCAGTAACACATGCTTCACTTGTGGTAGTAGAGTGGGACAAAAGCAAAATGGATTTTTATCTCCTAGCTTGATCATTCAAATTCCCTCCCTCCTCTCATCTCATAAAAGAAAAAGGAAAAGGAAAAAAGAATAAAGAAGATGGAAAAAGGAAAGAAAGAAAAAAAGAAAGGAAGCTATGCAAAGTAAAATGCTAGGCTTGTTTCTTTGCTAGAATAATATATATTTTATCAAATGCTAGCAAATATTATTATTTTTTAGTTACTAAATGCTCGCAAGTTTGAATCAAAAAGAAAACTAAAAAACAAGAATTATACATTAAGGATCTCCATTGAAGCATTAATTTATGAATATAAAATTCTACTATTGATACTGAATAATTTCATCAGTAGCAAATAGAGTTCACTTTTCTTTTTTAAAAAAACTTTTTGCTGTCCATGCATATTGAACTTTATTAACGAAGGGAAATATACTTGAGTATCATGTTGATTTCTTTGTTTTTATCCCATCAATGATCAAACTAACTGTTTTATATTTTCTGATCAGTCGCGAAATGTTTAATAAATGGCAAGCTCAGAGATGGTGGGCGGAGAACTATGACAAGGTTATGGAGCTGTACAATGTTCAAAGGTTCAATCAACAAGCAGTTCCTCTTCCAACCCCACCTAGATCTGAAGATGAGGTGAGAAGAATACACTTTTTATAATATCATGTTAAAGAATTCCATGATTGAACTTCTGTTTCAAAAACAAATCCATGCAGAATGCATGTTATCCGAGTTACTTGTCTCGAATTCCATCTAACTCATACATGATCTTGAGGTCTGAACTTGAGATATTTGAAATGGAAGCCTGTCTCTTGAATGGGTGGGATGTGTTTAAGGATCAAACTCCTATTTAGCACCTGTTTAGATGAACAACTTAATTAAATGTTTATTGCATAAACGCTTATCATATAAGCTGTTTTTATAACAAAAGATAAAGACAAGACAGACTGTTTTCATATAATATAAACTAATTTATAAAAGCTATCCTAAAGAGCTTATGGAATAAGCTGAAAACAACTTATGGACATGTCATAGGCTGTTTACATAAGCTCTCCCAAACAATCTCACAAATGCTTAAGCTAGTAGATAAAACTCAAATAAGTCAATCCTTAGTGTTGGGCCTTACTAAGTGGATTGTTACCCTTTGTATTTTACTAGCAATTTATGTAGAATGCTTGTGTTTAGGTACCCTTTCTTTTCTTTTTTCAGAGTTCAAAGATTGAATCTGCAAGGGACAGCCCTGTCACACCTCCTTTAACCAAAGAGCGCCTGCCCCGTCATTTTCACCACCCTATGACAATGGGCTACTCCTCATCAGATTCACTGGATCACCACCATATGCAACCTCAGCCTTGCTATGAAACAAGTGGTCTGCCGTCAAAATCTAATCTTTCCAACATTGGTGCGCCAAAGACCGAAAGATCATCAATTGATGCTTCTGTAAGGACGAGTTCATCGGAAGAGGAAGATCACTCAGGCGAGCTCTCAATCAGCAATGCCAGTGATATGGAAACTGAATGGGTTGAACAGGATGAACCAGGCGTATACATTACTATCAGAGCATTACCAGGTGGAACCAGAGAACTTAGGCGTGTCCGTTTCAGGTTTGTGTTCGCATGGAAAATTGATTACTTTTTTAAGAAAAACCTGTTTAAGTCGAATTAACATTCAAAATTTTATTTGTATACCTTTTACGCAGCCGAGAGAAGTTTGGAGAAATGCATGCGAGATTGTGGTGGGAAGAGAACCGTGCGAGGATACAAGAGCAATATTTGTGACTATAGTAATGAGCCTTTACACACATAACTGCTTCAGAAGACTAACAAGAGAGGACAATGTGAAAGCTTTACATTACTGTGAATTCTAGATTCAGTTTCTTTCTTTCTTTTCAGTGGATAACATTCAAGTGACTACAACTTTCAAGTTTGGAGTTCAGTGTAGCTGTGGAGAAATGAAGATATTGGGAAATATTAAACTATGATAGTGCAATTTAAGTTATAGTTAAACTTGTTAGTGTCAATTTCTTGATGTAGTTGTCAAATATTTTCCATTTTGTATGAATTTTTAACTATTCCATGTGAGATAACATGTTTGGTTCTTGACAATGTTTACACTGAAAACTTAGTGCAGCAGATTGAAATATTCTGCACAAAAAATTCTTTCACGTTGATGCTTGGTTTCCTGGCTTCTCTTTTTCAACGAGACATGCCTATTGGCACTTCTGCCGCCAAACCAAACATGCCATTTAGTCAACAAGACAAAATGTACTATAGGAGTAAGTGTGGTAGAATCAATAGGTATATTTTGAAAAAAAATTAATCCCTATCAAATATAAAACTTTCATGTCTAAAATGGCCATGAATTACACTAAGATGTAGAGTTTACCTTTTTAAACGTGTTTTAGCCAAAATCACCAATGCACAAAAGAGTGACGTCTCTACTTCTCCATGCAAGCACGTGTGGTAGGTGTGCTAGTCATTAATGGAGGATGGTGCAACTACCAAAGATGCTCTTCAAGGAGAGAGCTCGGTGATTCCCTCGGTGCTAGTTAGTCTTATATACTCCCTCCGTTTTAAAATATAAGCTAAATTTACTTTTATACACTCCCTCCATTTTAAAATATAAACTAAATTTACTTTATAGGTTCATTCATTTAATGATGTATGTGGTCCATATTATGAACCACATATATCATTAAATGAATGAACCACATACATCATTAAATGAATGAACCTAAAAAGTAACTTTTGCTTATATTTTGAAATGAATGGAGTATACTCCATCCTTCCATTATGATTTACTTTTTTCGTGTCATCCATTTCTTTCGCGCCCTATTTTATTTCAAAAGACAAAAATGTTGGAGGAATGCTAGCAATACTCATTCTATCACACATTTTTCAACACATTTTCTTTGATTGGTTAAAATTCACATAAATCCCACCAAATCATATGGGTCCTATATATATTTAGCGGGTCTAATGTGAATTTTAACCAATCAAAAAGAGTGTGTTGAAAAATATGTATGTTCAAAGGTGTGTTGCTAGCATTTCTCAAAATGTTATGGGAGATTTTCGGATTATAAAATTCGAAATGAGTTTTACCCATGTTTTTGGGTGAGAAATGAGTTTTCCACCTATTTAGATTATACAATACGAAGGCAATGAGTAGTTCGTATTTTATAGCCTGAAGCACCATGTGTAAAGGGCGTGTTTCTTGTTTTACATATACCCGGAATTCGGAGAAAATTAGTTCGGATTACATGATCCGAATTGTAACAACATAAAGATTGAGTTAGTTTGTAACAGGGATAACTAGTTTAAGAACCATATTAATCATCCTAACCAATAATATTGCATTTTAGATCATTCTTAGTTATTCTCGACTTGTTCTAGTCGAAAATCCGATTTTCGGGCTACTTGATTGGATTACTCTTAAACTTGCCCAGAAAATCAGAATAAAATAAAGGACCTAGACTCTCGTAGAATGGACTTTGTACGGGAGTCCTCCCCTCAAAATCCAAAATTCATTCATTTTGACCCATTTTTAATTTATATTTTACATTTTATCAGAAAAATGCGAAGAAAAAAATTGCATTTGCTTTATTTGAGTTTTAGAATTTTTTGGTGCTATATTTTTATTTTTTTATTTTATTTGACAAATTTTATCATCTTTTACTTTGTTTTTTTGTTGTTTTTAAAAACAAAATTCGTAACGGCTGAAATGGGAGAGATTCTAATTGTTGCTTATAGAATCTGAAAAGTCTAAGAGTTTTTTCGAGAGAAAAAAATAGGGCACTTGAGAAATGAATAGGGTGGAAAAAGTACATCCCTTATTCTAAAGGTTGATGGGCTTTGCCTTGTGATTGTTGGGATAATCTAATGATACAGTCCTAATAAAACTCAAGTCTAGACTCTATTTTATATGAATATATGTTCTAATCTAATCTTATTGTTATTAAATTTTATATCAAATATCAAGAGGTGAAATTTGATAGTGTTATTTAATCATATTTCAAATATCAAACGAGGTACCGAAAGCTAAAGTTTGATATTGGGGGTGGAGCCACCCCCCAGCTAGCCTAGGCCATGCCCTGGACTCAGCTTCTACTTTCTTTGTAGCAAGGTCAACCCAATAGCCCTTTTTCTACTTAAAAAAAGACAGAATTATATCTATTTTTCAGGTGCGTACAAAATTGAGAAGTCTTCTCCTTCTCTAACTCACGACTCTCCCTCTCTCAGTCTCTCTGTTTCACTTTCATTTGCCCCTCCCTCTCTCAACTTGCACCTCTCCCTCTCCCAACTCTCAGTCTGCCTCCATTTTCATTCCTTCTCCTCTCCACTCTCCTCCAGGTTTGTTCTACTTCTATGTTATTTTCTTTGTTATTTGTTCTATTTTGTTGCTGATGTTTGTTATTTGTTAATGGGTGAATGAGTTGATTATTCAAATTCCAAACCGCAATTTATAATTGTTGATATCCCCAATTTTGATTTCACAAACCTCTATATGTATTCCAAAGAGAATTGTTGATTTCAGAAATCTCTCTCTGTTTGTCCAAAAAGGATGACAAGAAGAATTAAATTTATCTACTACATTTCCCTTTCTAATAATGTTCTGGCTATGATATTATATTTTATATGTTATGTAGAATATATTGTTAAGTGCTAAAAAAAATGAATAAGAATCGGTCTCTCTGTATTATATGTTCAGGACAGTACATGTTTTGCTTGTTTTTCTTTCTTTCTAATAAACTAGTAACTTTTATGTTGAATTGATACTCTGTAAGCCTAATTTTGATCTCCTTTAATCAAGAATAAACACACATCATTATTCTAATTTAGTTCTTCAAATTTTTGCAAATAATATTTTGTTGTCATCTCTCCAAATGGAAACATGTCACTATATGTGTTAGAGAGGGTATAGAATAATGGATAATTAGTGTAGTAAGAGTTGTTAATCAAGTGAACTTCTTGAAGTATGCATAGTTCAAGAAATTTAGATATTTTTTATAGGTATTACCTATAAGAAGTGTGTGTTCAGTTTTCCTAAAACTAAGGATCTATGCTGACATGCACTATTTGATAAGCAAAATTGTTTAAATATATATAAGATATACTTTCTGACCTGGGTGATAATTTGATCGAGAATTTGTAGAATGAGGCATTGAACTTGAAAGCTAACTTTGTAGTATAAGTTTTATTTTATAGCAACTGCTAAGTATAACCCTGTAAAACATGTGAACCTCTGGAAACATTGAGGCTTCAATTTTGTTATGGAGAGTATTCATAATTTTAGAACAGGTATTTCTTCCAAAAAAATTTAATGATTTGAAAGAGGTCGCGGAAAGGGTATTTACCTCCTAATTTTACTTAGCACGCTATTGGCAGATTATATTTCATCTCTCTTATTTCAAATTATACTTTTATTGAAAAAATGACGAACCTCTTTTATTTCGATTTATGACTATATATATATATATATATATATATATATATATATATTATGTCACATATGAATTTGTGATAAATTTTTTGCCCATATTCTATAAAATTCTTGACTTCCCCACTAATTGGGTCAAATGAAGTTAGGCAAGATAATCAAAACATGAGAATAGTTTTGAGAGTTTTGGGACAATAAGATTGCACTTGAAGGATCTCAAAGATGATCAACCATGAGAATAGATTTGATTATTGTTTTGAAATACATTCATGTGTTCTAATAGGAAACATGAAATTCAAGATAAACACATTGTCCTTATGAATGAACTCATTATAAAATAGAAAAATAGATAAGGAATGCAATAATTTATCATTATAATTAAAAGGGTTATTAAGTTTTTGGTCCCTATAAATATCTGCAGTTTTGTTTTTAGTCCCTATAAAAATAAATCACACTTTTTAGTCCCTACAAAAAATTTCGTTAGTGCTTTTAGTCCCTGTTTAATTAAAATTTGTTTAATAATGCTTAAACTTCTAAAATTTTGAAAGATTTTTTATAAACTTGTTCATAACATCGTAAGACACTCTTTTATAAAATCTTTTAGTTTTTTAACCTGTACTGAATTAAATATGAATTTTTCTAAAAGCCAAAATTTCAAAATTATATTAATGAAAATTTGGACATAATAATAAAATTTTTAATTACTTTTTTGCGGAGGAACTTTGTATAATGTTCTAAATAAGTATGTAAAAAGTATGTTAAAAATTTAAAACTTTAAGCACAATTAAGCAAATTTTAATTCTACAAGGACTAAAAGTATGGGTTGGTCCCTGTTAAATTAAAATTTGTTTAATTATACTTAAACTTTTATATTTTTAAATGATTTTTAACAAACATGTTAAGAACATTATAATAATCTCTTTTATAAAAAATTAGAATTTTTTAACATGTAATGAATTAAATATAATTTTTTTAAAACGCCAAAAATTCAAGATAAAACTAACAAAAATTTGAACCTAAATATAAAATTTTGAGCTAACTTATTGCGGTTGAACATTTTATAATGTTTTAAACAAGTATGTAAAAAATCATTCAAAAATTTAAAATTTTAAGTATAATTAAACAAATTTTAATTTAACAGGGACTAAAAACACTAACGAAATTTTTTGTAGGGACTAAAAAGTGTGATTTATTTTTATAGGGACTAAAAACAAAACTGCAGATATTTATAGGGAGCAAAAACTTAATTAACCCTGATTAAAATCACAATCTTGAGAAACTTTATAACTCCTAAATTTTAATCAAATAAAACATTCCTCATAATCAAATTATTCAATTTTCTACGGTGTGTTTTCCTCCAATTTTCTATAGTGTATAATCTACACCGTTAAATTTATTATCTCTCCTAATTTTAAGTTTTCAACATTTATATTTTCAAGCATTAATATTTTTTCAAAGGCTGAGATTTCACTGGACTCTGGACTCTGTAGTCACTGCAGAGGATCTATTCCCATTTAACTTCCTACGGGATCAATATTTTTTACTACTCGGTAAAACCGTACACTTGCAAGCCTATCAATAATCAATAATGAATTATAAATAAGAATAATATGTGAAAAAATGATGTGTATGGTTTAAAATTGAGATTAGATACATCGACTTTTCATATAACATTTTTACTTATATTTGATTCTAGAGTTGTGTCAGTGCTTAAATATTTTGTGCCCTAGACCATCTAAAATAATCGTTACCCGTCGTAATTATATAATTAGAATTTCTCATCTATGCACAAATGCAGGGCTTTAACAAAAAAACATGTGGTGTCAAAGTAAAGATAAAAAGTTTAAGTTGTAAACTTACAAAAGCAAAGGATAAATTTATTAATACAAGGCCAAAACTATGCAAGTGTAACAAGGCCCTTAGCACAAGACCTCGAGGTCATAGGCTTAAATTTGCGAAAAAAGAACTTCAACCCACACATAAATTCCACCATTAAAGGTTGTTTGTCCTTAGATAAGAGACTAAAAGAAAATAATTTTGTTGTCAAATATGCAATGTATGTAGGTAAAAAGGAATGGTTTGTGAACAACCAATTTGTACAACCAACAACTTATTTGTCGTTTTTAAATATTTTTTGATTGATTTTGATTTGCGTGCTCCCCACAATGTTATAAGGTGTTCACTAGTTGCCCCAATTTTAGTTGTACAAATAACACAACTCGTAGTTAAATGTCTATTTGCCTATGAGTAAAAGTCATTTTTGAATTGTGTCTCGTATATTTAGGGGCTCATTTTTAATATCTAAACATGGGTTTCAATTTAATTTAGTCGAGCCTCCATCAATGTATAATAGTATTAATATGGTGATATGTACAACCATTTAAAATAAACAAAGACATCTTACTGCACAACATATAAATAAATTCAAGAAACATCACAACAAAGAATACAATATTCCCTAAAAAAACAAAGAATACAAGATAAAACTATCAACTATTTTTCTTAAACTAACCAAGTTTCAAACCCAATTTAACAACTAGTATATTTTTTTGGTTGATATTGAACAATCTAAAATGTAAACAATTTAAATACTACTAAGAAACTAGTCATTATAACATTTAATATTGTTGTGAATTGATTCACAACTTGCTTCAATCAATTAACATAGAGAAAAAATAATTAAAAATCTACCATACATTCCTATATACATGTGTTGTTAATTAAAGAAAAGATAAAAACACAGGAAATATATCATTAAGTGTCACGCAGGTTATACACTTACGTGAGTTAAGTCACGTGGAGGTATTTTGGGAAGTTCCTTTGAAAATAAGCAATTCTCTAATTCATACCCTATCGACATAAATCATAGTACACATGTATTTTTTTTCTTCTTCCAATAAGATGTTCGGGTTCAAATTTCAACCACTACATGTCCCATCCAACTAAACTAAATATACGGAGACAAACCCCATGTATTTTTTTGGTTTGATATGCAAACAAGAACAATAATATATAAAGTTCACTTCTTCTTTTTTGTCATGGTATATGCTTGTATAATGAAGACTATTTCATTTGAATATAAAATATGTTCAATTCAGAGTGCCTTACAAATACATAAACCAAATTGGTGGTTTACTCATAAAATCGGTGAATGTAACTGTATAATTTTTTTAAGGGTATGTTTGGTTCAACGGGGGGAGGGAAGGGGAAAGATTTTAATCAAAAATGTGTTTGGTTCACAAGAGAAATAGAGAGATTTTAAAATTATTTTACTGTTTTACCCTTAAACTTAATTAAATATACGCAAATGCAGTTATAATAATAATAAAAGTTGTTACAAGGATTCTCTCAAAAAAAGAAGTTGTTACAAGACTAACATAACCTAATAATAATAAAAGTCTTTTCCTTAAAAAAGCAAAATAAATTATATTACTATCATGTTGCCCTCTCTCAAGCACGAGGTGTACATTAGAGATCAGCAAGAGTCAACAAAATTACAATATTAAAAGGAAACAAAAACATAATGAAGAACATAATTACAAACTAGGTAATGCTCAAAAATAACAACGGGCTAAGCCATCAAAAGTGATAATCAAAAGCAATATTGTTGAACTTTGCCTTCAACCACTAGAAAATGATGAGCTTAACACAATCTAAAAGTTGAATAATCGAACAAGCTTTGTTAGAGAAAATCTTGTCATTTGGTTCTTTCCATATAATCCAAATGCAAGCACTCCAAATCATAATCATAAAAGACGAACTGCACCGTACATTTCAGATAAAGGTGAACTGCAAATTTTGAATGACTGCACCCACTAACACAAAGTTGAGCATCTGGTGAAATATTACCACGTCTATGTAGATTGTCCTTAACTTGTAATCTGGGAAATTTACCACTTGGTGAGAGACGCCACTAATAAGAAGACGATGCACCCCCAAACATTGTATAACCAACATCAGGATTGGGTATTCATATCCAACGGTCATGAATATCAACCTACAAAGACACATATATAAGAACAATCCTACACTAAACTAACAACTCCTCTTCCCAAGCCATCAACCTTCGCCTCCACCTCCAGACGTCGCCTCCATCACCCCCAACCTAACCGGCTCATCTCCTCAACCGACAACCACTTATGCTCTAATAACTCAAATCTGCCGGAACCTAACACAAAAAGCTTCACCTCTTAACCACCTATCTGACAAAAAATATGTCTCTACAACATTACCATCCTTACGACAAAGATTCTATCCAAACCAGCCTCCCATCTAAAAACCCACTCCATGTCTAATACAAACCACCTCCTTCCACCGAACAGAAGCCTTTCGACCCCTTCCCTTAAACGACCACCCTCAACCCCATATCTCGTTGATGACACCCTAAACGACAAACAATGCATCTCATTCACCATCCACCAACACCACCTTCCTAACAAAGCCACACTAAACTCCATAAACTTCCTAACATCCCACCTCATTCTCCATGCAAATAGAGTTCCAATCAATCCAAAAAATATTCCTATGATTTTCATTTCCCCCTAAAAAAATAATTCAAATGAGATTCAACATAGGAGATAATACCTGACTGAAATTTGAAGAAGGAAAGGGCATATACACAGAGAGATGTCAGAACAGGCTTAAGAAGAACCAGTCGTCCATCAAAGGATAAAAACTTGTTTTTCCACCCAGACAAGCGGGCCTTAATACGGTTAATCATAGGCTCCCAAAACTTTAAATGACGTGCATCGCCTCTAACAGATACAAAAAAATATTCAACCAACTCTACATCATGAAACATAAGCAGCTTCACTCGATTGAGAATCATTATCATTAACCCCACCAACATACTCTTTTGGAGATGGGAAATAGATAAAGGCTCCTCGTCGCCAATTTATAACCTGAGAAAAGAGAATTCGCTACTGTAGCCTCCATCATTGCATGAAACCCTTCAGCTGCCAACAAAAACAAAAACAATGAAATTTGATCGCCTTGTCGCAGACCTCTCTCCATCAGAAATTCCTCAGTCGAGCTACCGTTAACCAAAACAGACGTTGTTGCCATACCTATGCATTCTTTTATCGACTTTCGTTACAAAGTTGAAAACCTCATTTTTCTCATAACTGCATCAAGGTAGTCCCAACAGACCGAGTCATAGTTTTTTTTCGAAATTAACTTTAAACAACAACAATTCCTTTTTACATTTCTTAGCCTCATAAACAACCTCGCTAGCTATTAAAATACCATCAAGAATTTGTCTACCCTCCACAGAAGTTGTAAACATAATTTAATCTAATAATAATAAAAGTTGCTACGAGGATAATATAACCTAATAATAATAATAATAATAATAATAATAATAATAATAATAATAAAAGTTGTTACAAGGATAATATATAACATTGTTTATAAGGCAGGATATATATCACATATAAATGACAAAATTACTCGTGCAATAATATTATATTGAAAATATTAAAAAATTAATTATTTTTTTAATTTTTAACAATTTACTGTTAAATTAATTATTAATAGCTTTTAATTCAATATATAACTATTTTTTATTTATATTTTATTAAAATTCAATTTTTTATTTTAAATTATATTTTATATGGATGACTGAGTAAATTATTTTATAACCCTATCATGCTAGTTTCTAAGGCAACTCAAATTGTGAATAAGAATTTTAACTAGAGAGACAATATATGATACATTATAGAAAAAATTACTTTTTATTTTTTGGCAGTGTTACAATGTAACGAGGCTAAAGAAAAAGAAAAAAAGAGAGTAATAGTCGAAATTAAGTTCCAAGCTTATCTCTTAGGATGAAAGATTCCATGCCAGGCGAATGACAATTCAAGTGAGCAGAGCATCTTGCATGTGATCATTCCTTAACCATAAAATCTGCACATATATTTTGTTCCCTAAGAACATGTATCAATGTTGTATTTCCACTTCCATGTAAAACATCTCTAAGATAAAGGATGTGTTAGCAACATAAGTGTGTAAGTTATGATCACGACCAACAATAATCAGGTCAACTGATTCCAAGCAATCACTTTCATAAATAATGTTGACATAACATTTTTTACTAAAAAATCAAGACCTATCTGGATAACACGTAACTCAGCTAACAACGCATCACCTCCAACTTCTTAGTGAGAAAAACCAGCTATCCAATCACCATTGTGGTTGCGAATAACACCACCAACACCTAAACTACCAAAGTCTTATGGAAAGCTACCATCAATATTGAGCTTGAGTGTACCTCCTGGAGGGGGGCTCCGATGAGCTAAGAGGCGCGATGAGTGTGGGTCCAAACCAAGATTGGGACAATACGAAATGCATTCGCCATGTAACAAAAAGATCTTTCACACCACTTCTTGAATATGTTAATGTTGATCCTAAAAAATAGTATTATTTCTCCAACACCAAGCATACCATACTATTGTAACAAACAAATTATAGAAGAAGCACCCTTTGCAATCTCATGAAGCCAAACCTTGACATCAAATTCAGAGAAAAAATTATTATAACGCCCCATATTCAAGCGGAGGCAAAACTCTTTAAAGTGCGGACAATTACGTAAACAGCGAAGAATATCCTCTATGGGTGAAGAAAATATTTTAGTTTAGTAAATATTTTAATTTATTGATAAAAATAGCCAATTTTATTTAATTTATAAGTTCATATTCAATTTAATTTGTAAATAAAAATATGTATCTGTTAATAAAAATTGAAAAAAATATCTTAGTACCTATGTATAAGTTAGTTTTTTGACCAAAATTTTCAAGTACTTGTGTATTTGTAAAAAAAAAATGTATCTATACATAACGTAAATATTTAATTTCTTTGACCAGAATTTACAAGCTATTATGTATCCATACAATTATTTTGTCAAAAAAAAATGTATCCATAGAATTATGACTCCAAAAAAAGTGAATATTTAATTTTTGAATTAATCATTGTTTTAAAATATAAAAAGAGTTTAATGGTGGTGGATTAACAGTTCAAAATAATTTTACACACACAACCAATCAAAATATTTAGAATTGTCACATCAAGTCAATACGGAACAAAAATTTAATAGATGTGGCAATTCAAAATATTTTGATTGGTCGAGTGTGTAAAGTTGTTATAAAGTGTCAACCCAAGATCATTAAACTCATAACAGAAAATACTTGTGAGTTGTGAATTATTTCTTTATTTTTTATTTTTCAAAAAAAAAAACTCCATCCAATCTCTATAAAAAAAAAACTGGTTCCAATTATCCACTTTCAACTTTTGTAACTGTACCACCATTAATTATAACCACGCCTTGGATTGGATTCATATTACTTTTAAATCCAACCATTGATTCTCAGCTTAATTATATATGATATGATGATTTTGTGACAATCTTTTTGGTACAAAATTTTCACCCTTCAACGATGATTAATTTGTTGGTTTGTGGATTCTAACCTTTCAACTTAATTTTAAGTTTTTTTGATAAACAAGAATTATACATCAAACTTTAAAAATTTGTTTAATTTTTTTTTGATAAAAAAGAATTATACATCAAACTTTAACAATTTGTTTAAAGATGTCTCAAATCCTTTATTACTTGACTCAATTTATAGTTTTTCTCATAAAAGAAAATTTGGGTGAGTTGTTTGAAAGGAGACTTCAATGATCAAATAATATTTTCTTACATCAACAATAAAATAAGTGGGGTATCAGATGTTCGAATCCGACTCTTACATATAATAATGTCTATGCTGATAGGGACATTATTATTATTATGATAAAATATGTTTATGGTCCCTATAAATATACCAACGTTTTGTTTTAGTCTCTCTAAAATTTTCCTTCAACTTTTAGTCCCTATAAAATTTTCAATCACTACTTTTGGTCTCTATTTTTAAGTAAATTTTATTATTTTTTAATGAAATTGTGCAGAAATGTGTAGAATATTGTAAAAATCAATCCCAAAAAAAACTAGAAATTTTTAACAAAATATAAATTAAATATGAATTTTTAACACTAAAACATATAAAAATTCATATTAAATTCATGTTTTGTTAAAAAATTCTATTTTTTGGAAGATGTTCTTATAATATTATTAATTTTTTGCAAAATTTTAGTCAAAAATATGAATTCTACATATGACTTTACTTTAAAAGAGGGATAAAAGTGAAGATGAAATTTTTTTGAGGGACTAAAAGTTGAAGGAAATTTTTAAAGGGACTAAAACGAAAAGTTGATATATTTATAGGGACCAAAAATATATTTAACCCTTATTATTATTAGGGTTAATTAAGTTTTTGGTCCGTATAAATATATGTAATTTCGTTTTTAGTCCTTATAAAATAAAATCACACCTTTTAGTCCTTGTAAAATTTTCCATTAGAATTTTTAGTCCTTATAAAATTTTTCATCAACATTTTTAGTTCTTGTAAAAATTTTACGTCAGCATTTTTGGTTTCTAAAATACTAAAGGAAAATGTCACAGAGACTAAAAAATGTGATTTTATTTTATAGGGATTAAAAACAAAACTGCAGATATATTTATAGGAAACAAAAACTTACTTAACCCTCGTTATTATTATTTCCACTAAGTAGTATAATCTTAAATATAATGGATTATTATCACCAAAAAAAAATATAATGGATTAACCAAAGGGTATTATGGTAGTTTAATCAACCCATCAAATTTTCATGAACCAATCAAAAAAACATTAATGACATAATTATTTTCCCTCAAAACACATAAATTGTGATTTGTCAAAGGTTTTCAAAACCCTCACTCTGTCGCTTCCTTTGTTCTTCTCAAAGCCGCTATCATTTTTATTTTCCTTTCTAAGAACCCTAATCCCAAAATCTCAACCACCCTTTAAATCTTTTTCACTGATTCATCATAAAGTTTTGTTTTTTCTCATTCTCCTTCGTGATTTCACATCTGGGTACTCTTTAGTTTTCGCTGAAATGGTCCCTGGTTCAAGAACGGAAGGTGGTGGTGGCACTGGAACCCACTTATTGTCTGCTAAAGTCCGTAAAACTATTCAATCCATCAAGGAAATTGTTGGCAATCATTCTGAGGCTGATATCTATGTTGCTCTCAAGGAAACTAACATGGATCCTAATGAAACTACTCAGAAATTGCTTAACCAAGGTTGGGTTTTTGTGGGTTATAATTTTTTTTTCTTAATTTTTTTTGTGTGTTATAAAATGTGGGTTTTTGATTATTGTAAAATTTTGTTGGTATTTATTGATTTTGGATTAATGGGGTTGTTTGTTTGATGTTGCCAATGATTTTAGGGTTGAATGATTAGCTTCATTTTAGTGTAATATGTCATAAAGTGTTGGTTTTTAGGTTATCTTGAAATTTGTTGGTTTATTTATTGATTTTGGATTAATGGGGGTTCTTTGTTTGTTGTTGCCAATGATTTTAGGGTTGGATGATTAGCTTCATTATTATAGTGAAATGTTATAAAGTTTTGATTTTTAGGTTATTTTGAATTTGTGTTGGTTTATTTCTTGATTTTGGATTAATGGGGGTTCTTTGTTTGTTGTTGCCAATGATTTTAGGGTTGAATGATTAGCTTCATTTTAGTGTAATATGTCACAAAGTGTTGGTTTTTAGGTTATCTTGAAATTTGTCGGTTTATTTATTGATTTTGATTTATAGGGGTTCTTTGTTTCTTGTTGCCAATGATTTTAGGGTTGAATGATTTGCTTCATTTTAGTGTAATATGTCATAAAGTAGGTTATTTTGAATTTTTGTTGGTTTATTTATTGATTCTGGATTAATGTGGTTCTTTGCTTGTTGTTGCCAATGGTTTTAGGGTTGAACGATTAGCTTCATTATAGTGTCATACGTCATAAAGTGTTGGTTTTTAGGTTATTTCGGAATTTCTTTTGTTTATTTCTTGAATTTGGATTTATGGTGGTTCTTTGTTTGTTGTTACCAATGATTTGAGGGAGGAATGTTTGGCTTTGTAGTACGACCCGATCTCTAACACGTGTCAGTGTTGCAATCACATTAAATTATGTCATTTTCTCATAATTTTATTGATGTTAGTGTCTGTCTTCGGTGTTCGTGCTTCATAAATTATTAGCTTCATTTTTCCATTAGTCGTCGACATTGTATGGTGTAATGCAAATATTTTAAATGCAATTATTTTCATTACGTGGTTAATGGTTGTTGGCTGAGTTTATGAGTGCTCATTGCTGTGCTATGCAATGATTAGAAGAGGTGTACATCTTCGTCTATCATGTTTTGAATAATCGGTTTATGAAAGTCAGTTAGGTTTGCTGTGTAGTTTAAATTAGGTTTTGAGTCACTTACTTATTTGTTGTTATAAGTCAATTTTTTTATTTTATTTTGGAATTGTGTTGGTTTGTTTCTTGATTTTGGATTGGTCGGGGTTCTTTGTTTGTTGTTGCCATTGGTTTGAGGGAGGGATAATTAGCATCATATTTTGCCACTAGTCATGGACATTGTATGGTGTAATGTAAATGTTTTAAATGTAACCACTTTCATTATGTGGTTAAATATAGGTTAAATAGTTATTTATCGAGTTTGAGTGTCCATTGCTGTTGCCATGCAATAGTGCAATGATTAGGAGGCGGTGTACGCCTTCGGCCATGTATCTTGATCATTATGTTTTGAAAACCATCTGTTTGATGATGTCAGATTGCTTGTGTGGTTCAAATTAGTTTTTGAGTTAGTGTCTCAGATTAATTTGAAAGAAATTTTTGCAATGATTGTTTGGATTTGTGTTCTCCACTTCTCCTAATGTAGATTGTGTTTTGCTATTCAGATCCATTCCATGAGGTGAAGAGAAGGAGAGATCGAAAGAAGGAGGTATTACCTCTTGTGTAATTTTAACGATGTTTATTGGTTCTTTGGTAACACTTTAAAGAGCTGTGGTTTTCTTATCTGTAATCTAATAACAAATATCTCTTGTTGCAGAATCAGAATCAGAATCAGAATCATGGGAATCAGAATGTAGGGAACAGGGGTTCTGGTGAACCAAGGAGGCATTCTGACAATGGTGGTCAAAGAGCGCAATCCCACAACCCTTCTGAACATAATGCTGTGAACAGGGGTTCGGGTGAACCAAGGAGGCATTCTGAGAATGGTGGTCAAGGACCACAATCACACAAACCCTCTGAACATAATGCTGGGAACAGGGGCTCGGGTGAAGCAAGGAGGCATTCTGACAACGGTGGTCAAAGAGCGCAATCTCACAACCGTTCTGAACATAATGTTGGAAACAGAGATTCAGGTGAACCAAAAAGGCATACTGAGAATGGTGGTCAAGGACCGCAATCCCGCAACCCTTCTGAGCACAATGTTGAGAACAAGGGTTCAAGTGAACCAAGAAGGCATCCTGAGAAGGGTTCGGGTGAACCAAGAAGGCATCCTGAGAAGGGTTCGGGTGAACCAAGAAGGCATCCAGAAAATGGTGGTCAAGGAATGCATTTACACAACCCTGCTGAACATAGAGTTCGAAGAACAAACTATTCTCGCAATCCACCCAGTAATATTCTTATCTTGCATCCAGTAATATTCTTATCTTGCATCTATTGACAGGTTTAAAATATGATGTCCTAGTTTGCATAACCATCCGCATAAGTATCCATTTTCTACGTGTAAAATGTCAATGCAACTGTTAAATCTTTTGCACATGTTTTAATTTCTGATAATTTTTTTAATAGTGATGATCATCATTTCAATGGAATTTAAACTAATAGTTAAAGCAGCCTAGGTGAAGACTATGTTGAACTTTGGTTTTCCTTTGTAGTTGTGATTTGCTTTTCCTTCGGACACTGGTATTTGTGCTGCATTTAGAGAGACAAACTATTTGATTTGTTAACTAATTTATTGATGATATTTTAGTTATCTATTTACTTCAGATGGTTAATTTGTGGTTTTCTATAGCATATCTTCATTAGTTTATGTATTTGTTAGGAACGTAGAGAATTTGAAATGAAAGAAAAATCGAGAGAATAAAAAGTTGAACAGAAAATGGAGAGTAGAGTTTTTACTAAATAGAAAGAATAGCAAGAAAAAAAGTTCTACAGAAAATGGAGAAATTTACGTATTTGATCCTAAATGTATCCCATAGTTGATCAGAAGTTTTTAGTGAGATTCCATTTTCTCACTAGTTACGATTTTTCAGATTACTTGTTAGGAACCTAGAGAAATTTAAGCGAGAAATATAGAAAGAGTCAAAAGATAAGTCTATTATTGGATTCACACTTTTCACTCACAAAGAATCAATTGTACGATGTGAACGCTCCTAATCTGATTTCCTTCACCCCTATGAAAGCTAATAACTGGACATGTTTTCCTTCGGACGCTCCTACCAAACCCCTTTTATTTAATCCTTTTAAGTAGCTACCTAATCTTATTGTACCTCTGTTAGCATTATTATATATGCTGATCTTTATTCATGCCAATTGTTCAGGTTACAGCAGAGAGTTCCGTGTTGTCAGAGACAACAGAGTAAATCATAAATATAAAGAAGTGAAGCCTCCTTCTCAACAGCACTCACCATCTACCACTGATAAATCACCTGCCAACACTTCTGAAAAGGGGTATGCTCTGATCTTCAAATTTGCATATCCAGTGTCAGTAGTTGTCCATATATGGACATCCCTTACTTTATGACCTAACAGATAGATTTTTGTTAGATTCTGCTGCTAGACTAGTGGTGGCAGAATAGTATGTATACCTGAGTTGTGAATGCAGTTCTATTGGGTGAAATTTGTTTAATAGATTGCTGTATAAAGAATTATGTAAAACCTGGTTCAGGGGGATATGTACAAACTACAAACTGAAAAGTTTAAATTTTTTAATTTCATGCAAGATGTGCTGCTACGGATAGAAAGATATGAGTAGACAGTTACAAATGAATCCAATGATGAGAAGTGATAAACCTCTCATGATAGTATAATAATTGCATACGTTCAATTGTATAATAATATTTCTATCAAATGTAGTCAAATACTTTAGTTGTCATTAAGACTATGAAGGTGCTACCCTTTTTTTTTCAACTAATTCACTTGGCTATTAAAGAAAGACTTCTAAAGTTACCTTATATAATTTAAAAGCAGCATGTCTTGGGTCACTTTTGATTTGTTTTCAGGTCATTGGATAAGTAAACTTTGTATATAATTCATCTGTTTTCTCTGTTCCAGCTTGTCAGCAGCTTCGACCAATCAAAGGTCATCCTGGGCTAGAAATCAGCAGACTCTAAATGGTCCTTCTGATTCACATGCTAGACATTCAAAAGACGCTGTGACAAATGCTAGCGACAAAAAAATTGCATCTGATGACAAGCAAGGCTTGATTTCGAATGCATCAGCACGGGTGCAACCAATTAAGCCCGACAACATCCAGCAAAATTCTTCAACAGTAGCTTCAACCAGTTCTGTAGTTGGAGTGTATTCCTCTTCGACAGATCCAGTTCATGTGCCCTCTCCTGATTCCAGATCATCGGGTGTTGTTGGAGCCATTAGGCGTGAAGTTGGGGTTGTTGGTGTTCGGAGACAGTCTTCTGATCACAAACCAAAACAGTTGTTTCCTCCTAGTAGTTCTAATGCTAATAATTCTATTGTTGGAAAAGATGGTACAACTGCAGATTCATTCCAATCGGTTGACACCATCCAAACAACTGAACCACTTAGCCAACCAGCTGTTGGCGTTGTTACTGAACCCTCATTCTCTGGCATGTCTGTTAGCAGACCATCCTTGAACAATCAGTATAATAGTAGGGCACATCAACAACTTGTGGGACATCAGAGAGGTATATTTTTAAACTGACACCAACAAAATTATTGTTTTAATCTTACGTTCAATCTTCGAGATCTTTAGTTAAAGTATAGCATAGTGTAACTGTGTCGTTTGTTCTTAATGCCCTATTTGGATGAACGGCTTGATTTAACACCAATACTCTAAGCGCTTATATATGAGCAATTTTCTGTAACAAAAGATAAATTGACGTCCAACTGTATTCATATAATCTATGTTGAACTCAAAATTAAGTGCTGTTGATAATATGAAAAGCTACCCATTCTGTAATCCACTTTAGCGAGGGCTTGATTTTAGGCAGAATGTTTTTATTGTTTACCATTTTGTTTCATGCGGGCTTTGAATTTTGATGAGTTCTTTTGCAGTTTCCCAGCATAATAAGGAGTGGAAACCTAAATCAAGCCAGAAGACAAACAGCAACGGTCCTGGAGTAATTGGAACACCCAAAAAAACTGTTACATCTCCAGCTGAAAATTCTAAAAATTTAGAATCAAAATCAGCACAACTTCAAGATCAAATTTCACAAATGAGTGTATACGAGAATCAAAATGTGATCATAGCACAACATATTCGTGTTCCAGAAACTGACCGCCGTAGGCTGACCTTTGGTACCATTGGAGTTGCAACAGAGCATAGTTCTTTGATGCATCAATCTCAGTATCAATTAATAGAAGCTACTGCAAATTTAAATGGGGAATCGGCCACAAGGTTGACATTCATTTAGTGTAGATAATATGTTATGTTCATAACTGCTAGTAAAGACATCTTGTTAATAAAATGCATTTTCAGTAACCTAGTTGTGATCTTGTTTAATTTTGATGCCAGCTTAACAGTACCTGCTTCAGAGTTGTCCACCGATGATGTTTCTGGGAGCAAGCAGGTGGATTTACGTGATGACCACGTTAGAAGTTCCGAGTCCGAATCTCCAGCATCTGGTGCTGCTTCTGAGCAACAGTTGCCTGATAACAAAGAATCCTCAAGCTCTCAGAATCTGGACAATTATGGCAATATTGGATTGGTGCGTGATACAAGTCCATCCTATGCTCCAGCATCACAACAACAAGATTCTCACAACATGCCCGGCTTCTCTGTGAGTGATTACTTTTATTCCTACCATCGGAATATTTGGTGCTCTTCTGCTTGATGACATATGCCATGTATCTGTTTTGCTTTTTGTAGTTTATTCATTCTCACGTTTATGTTTCCAAACAGGCTTACGACCCTCCCACTGGTTATGATATTCCTTATTTTAGACCTAATATGGATGAAACTGGACGAGCACAGGTTCTTTCACCACCTCAGGAGGTATAATAATTAATACATACATAATGAAGTATTTGAAGTGATTTAATTGCTGGTATCTGAAGTCCTTTAGTTGCTAAATTGTAATGGAATATATGCAATTATGCAAACTTACTCTTTTCTCTTTGTTAAATATGCATTTAAGGTTGAGCAGTGGGAGTTCAATTGATGAATCTTAGGTAGCATTAGGTACAGTTAGAACATAACAAAAACTAGTGATATTTCGGTTCAATGTTTGATGTATGCTAATAATTAATAAGAAAGCACCTAGTAGAATGCACTGTTTGATCTTATTGTTTGTCGACGAGCAACACAAGCTGGCACAGTGTTATGGTCTTCTTTTTAACCTTAACTAATTCCTTTAATTCTTGCCTCATTTTAACATATTTTTGGTATATGCAGGTTATGAACTCCCACCATGCTGCCAACAATGTTCCCACATCTACAATCTCGATGGTGCAGCAACAGCAACAGCAACATCAAGTTGCACAGATGTATCCACAAGTTCATCTTTCACATTATGCTAATCTTATGCCATATCGTCAGTTTCTGTCCCCAGTTTATGTACCACCCATGGCTGTGCCGGGATATTCAAACAGTGCTCCCTATCCTCATCCAACAAACGGCAACAGTTACTTGTTGATGCCTGGAGGTGGTTCCCATCTCAATGCCAACGGCCTTAAATACGGAGTTCAGCAATTCAAGCCGGTCCCTGCTGGTAGTCCTACTGGGTTTCAAAACTTTGCAAATCCAGGGTATGCCATATTAGCTCCAGGCGTGGTTGGTGGTGCGTCAGCTTTAGAAGATTCATCTCGAGTCAAGTACAAAGATAATCTCTATGTCCCAAATCCTCAGGTATGGTGCTTTTGTAATGTTTTGAGAAAACAACTTTTTTTTTTGTTTGAATGTCAAGAATTAGAAACATTAAGAAATATGCTAGCACCTTTTTAATGATCTTTGTATGGTAAAGCTTGATCCTCGTGTTGCTGTTAACATATCTATCTCTGGATTAAGGCCATGTTTTGATGAACAACTTCAGCTCTTATAACATTAGTACTTATCATATAAATGCTTATGTATAAGCTATCAATTTCTATAACAAAAGGAAACTAAAGTTGAATTGTTTTTATATAAGCTATAAACTGTTTTCGTTAGCCATCTTGGGGAGCTTATGGAAATAAGCGGAAAATAGCTTAATGACATGTTATAAGTTGTTTCAATAAGCTCTCTAAGAGAATCTTACAAGGGCTTATATCACTAAATAAGCTCAAACAAGACAATCCAAACATAAGTGCTTATGTATACACAGTTTTTATAACGAGAAGTTCTGAAAACTTTATGGAAATAAGTTCTGAAAACTAATCGATATGTCATAAGCTGTTTCCATAAGGTCTCTCAAACAACAAGTGTTTATTCCAGTATTGAAGTTCAAATCAGTTAATTCAAGCCGACCCTATATTTATTAAGATAATTTATTTGGTGTTCTCTTTTTATTTTTCTTCCATTTCACAGGCTGAGACATCAGAAATATGGTTACAGAATCCAAGAGATCTTTCCGGAATGCAATCTCCTCAATACTATAACATGCCAGGACAATCACCGCACGCTGCTCCATTCATGCCTTCACACGCTGGCCATGCTAACTTCAATGCAGCTGCAGCTCAATCTTCTCACATGCAATTTCCTGGCATGTACCACACTCCTCCACAGCAAGCTCCTATGCCTAGTCCTCATCATTTAGGACCAGCAATGGGAAACAATGTCGGAGTGGCTGGAGCTGCTCCTGGAGCACAAGTTGGTGCATATCAGCAACCTCAATTGGGTCACCTCAATTGGACAACAAATTTCTGAAGGGGGAAAGGGGATTAGTAAAAAAAAAAGGCTGAATTTTAACCGGTTTGTGAATTACGGACGGAAGTAGATATAGAAAAATCGCAGTTTTTTTTTTTGTTGTGAAATGAATATCGTATCGTTTTTTCTCACCAATGCATTGAGCCATCAAATTATCAGTGTCCTTTATATGCAGTATGTTTGGGAATCATTCTGAGTTTTAACTGAAGAAAATCAAATCCCAGATAATGCTGGGTTGCACATTCTCAGACCATAACAATCTAGACAAAATAAACATGATAATGTCACTTGGATTGAAAATTTGCTGCATGTGTCCATTTCTTAAGTTTGTAAAAGATCATATAATAGAGTTGAAATTACAGTTAATCGTATGGTCTCAACCGACAAAAAGGAAAATATTTCAAGTGTTGTCCAATAATGTATAGAAATGGTTGATGCATACATCACTTGACTTTGTTCATTCAAAATGGTATATCTGTTGGAAAGTCAATATTCGACATGTCTATCGGAGGCTAATAAGGTTGTTGATGGGTTGGCCTTGTCGATGTGAGTTTGGTGAATCGTTTGTCTTATTTGACCAAACCAACGAGGTGGGAACGGATATCATACCATATATGTATCTATGGAATATGGATACCTATTGTCATCTGTACTGACCACCATCCTACTTAGTTTCTCATTCATATGCAAGTAGGCCCCTGACCTCAATGATAGTAAAGGTTAATGGAGGGACCCTTTTAAGCAACGTGTAACAATTTCAAGGATGTCTTCGCTAAATTGTAGGATTAGATGATTAATATTCACAATTCTGAGAATTAATTTGTCTAATCATTATTATTTTTTCAATTAAGTAACTTATATATAAATAGGTCCAATCAATAAGTTCACGTCTTTACTATTCATCCATGAATGAATGTGATACACGATTTACGTCTTTACAATTTCAATTTCAAGGATGTCTTCCCTATAGATATATTTTTGTTGCTCATAGGAATGTTAAAATGCATGATACCTAATTGGTTGTAATATTTGCATAGCTACTCTCTTTTAACTTGTACTTGAGCTCATGCTTTAGCATTTTGAATAAAAAAAAACCCTCTTCAATCCTTTTAAATTGTTGCTTTAAATTTATTGACACGTATTAAAAAAGAGCAAGTTTTGTTATTTTAGATGAAATTATTTATCTTACTTCTATAATACACTTAACCTTTTAATATTCATTTTAACTATTTATCTCTGCAATAAATTGTTAAGAGTATTATTGATAAAACAATAGTTAATATTACATTTAATCTTTAAAAGCACGAAATAAATTGGAACATATATATATATATATATTTCTAAAAAACAACAATTAAAAAGGAACGGAGAGTATCAATTTATCTATAGTAAATGAGTTTTTTTTTTTTTTTTTTGTCGCCTAGTGGTTAGAGCTCACACAATTTAATTGTGGAGAAGTGGAGTGTGCGGGGTTCGAACCCCAACCCCTGCGTATAAAATGCAATATCCATATCAACTGAGCTAAGTTCACGGGGATAGTAAATGAGTTATTTTAAAATGAAATGATGTAGAATTATTGGTGAGACTATTTAATAAAATTTGTAGAGGTGCTAGATTAAGGAGATTAAATTCTTAATAGATATTAATATTTTTAAAAATATGAATAAATGAAACCCCCTTAAGTACATATTTGGGTTTTGCTCCATTAGTACTCAAAATAAATTTTCTCAAATGTCCAATTAGTTGAAAACAGGTTTTTCTTAGAGAGTTTTGCAGGTTGCTAATACTAATACACTTCATTCTGCCAAACAATTTTTGAATTATAAAACATTCCATTTCTCAATCACATTCCCTTCTTTTTCTAAAGCAGAAAAAGAATAAATTAAAAAGCAAAAAACAGAAATCGATTTTGCACTTTTATTCTTATAGCTGAAAACAAAAAGAGAGTGTAGCTAGGTAGATAGATTCACTTTAAATTTGTATATATGCATACATTAGTTCATTCCTCGGGATTGATGTACCCTTTTTCTTTTGTATTAATAGATATTTTTATAGGTCACCGATCCCTTTTGGTTGATCAAAATCTGAATCCACACATGTTTATTCAAACCCTACAATTATAGGGACAATTACCCTTCTTTATAGAGCTTTAGACCCTCTTTCATTGCATCATGTGTCCCATCTTAAAGGACTAGTGCACGTTCAGGTACTGACCCTTCAAACAAGGGAGTTGCTATCTATCTATCCTAATTGTTCCAAATAATTCTTCTTCCAGAGTGTACCCTAGCCTTTTAATTTGTGCTTTTTCCTCCTCAAAGAATCTCCTAATAGGACTCATTATTATCATAACTAACATGTTTGCTTTTGGTAATTTTTGTGTTTACACTTAATGTTGTTGCTAACTAACACATGTACATGTAAGATATAACTGCTGCATGATATTGTACACATGTGATTTGAATCTTTTGATTAAAGAAAATGCTAACGGGTGTCATTAGGACAAGAACATAATATAGAGACATAATCTTAGAAATTGTGTATTTACTATTTTAAAAGTGAAAAAAGGGCTTTTAATAACTTGTGCTTTTTCTTCCTCAAAGTTAAGGGCCTTAAAGTTAAGGGCTTAGTTTATTCACACAATACAGTTTATGTACTAATGATATGAACCCTCACTATCTCATCGATTTTTTTTGGGTGTGGTTTTGAGATAAGAAGTTTACTCTGACCTCAGGTATATGATTACAAACGGTAGAAGGAAGGATACTTGTGGATTTTATCCAAAATTAAATATAATAAAAGAAGTAGTACCAATGTATAATTGTCCAAGAGGGAATTTTTTTTTATTTTGGTGAATGTATAAATTCATCTATACAATCAACGGGGATTGAACATAGCAAACACGGTGAATTAAAGTTTGAATTCAAATTGAAGAAGACGCTCATATATTTAGCATCCAACAATGTTTTAAATAAGATTATCTTAAATAAAAAAAAACTATGAAAAACTAAAAAAAAAAGTTCTTTTACATACCACATGCAAGCCTCCCTTCGTGTATAGATATTGTCTATGTAAATAGTTTGAAGGAATAAATTCATTGCATTTCATTAGCTACAATATACCAAATACATGTAGGTACATCATCAATAATATGAGAGGTTATGATTAGACAGGGCTACCTGAGCTATGTAATATTAATACTATGGTGTTGAACAAATGAAAAATAATTATGGTTTAAAATATAATGAATTTTTTTTGGACCAAATATAATGAAATTAATACTAACCAATTTCATCATATTTAATTACATATTTTTTCTTGATTCAATTTTCTCTCTCTTTCTAATAGCACTTTTTTTAATTTGTTTGGCATTAGTTCAAATGATATATGTTAATATTGTTTTTTTTAATGATGGACAATTTACCAAGAATTTTTTTTATAAGTTTCTTTTACTTGAGATAATTCTATTTGAGACGTGTTAGATCTAAATGAAAATACCCTTTTCAATCAAGATTCTACACATTGTAAGTTTAATCCCTTCAACTTGACCCAACATTCATCGGTAATTTTTATTTTATTTAATTTTACTACAACAATAAATACGATTAAGTAACATTTTTACTCAATTTGAGTATTTTTACCTGTATTCAAATTGGTTTTTTTTTTGTGTGGAGAGAGTTATAAGATGGTTTATGGCAAATGAATCTAGCTAGTACTCCATTGTCGGCTTAATGAGGTCAAAATTGACACTATACCTCACCAATTCTAATGGATATGAGAACCCACAGAATAGGGTTTTTCCCTAGCTAGTGTAATCATACACTCTCTTTTGTTAATAGCTTATCTTTTTCCACTTAATAATCAGCAACTAATCATGAGTGTTTATGTCACAAACATGTCTTAATTTTGTTTTAGCTAGGTAAATTTTTATCATCTCTTATACATAGGTCCTAAACCCAAAGCTATATGAAAGTTTTGTTGCTCTAACTAATTTTGATGACGAAAGCAAAAATATCCAAAGAATAATTTATAAAGGGTCTTGTTAACTATGCCTGCGGGACACTAGTTAAGGAATTTGTAAATAGAATTTCTGTCTTGGAAATATAAGCTGTTACTTTTTATCAAGTAATAATTTAATTACTTTTTAATAAAAACTTATTTCATTTGGTACTTAACCAATGCCCCAGAAGCACCGGTTAACATTCTTCATTTATTAATCATCGGGCTTTTGCAAACCACTTTGTTGGTTAATTAATAGATACTCCAATTAGGAAATGAAACGATAAATATTGAAGCATGGAATTTAGAATGATTTAGAATGATTTTATATGAAAATCGTGCAACAATAGTTGAATGGATAGGCAAGAAGGAGCAGTCATGCTTGAATTTTAATAAGTGGATGTATTGAGGAAACGATCAAAATGGGCCAAAGCAATATATTTGTTTTGATTGAAGCAAAGGTTGTGGGGGTGACCCACGATTTGAAACCAAGTTAAAGAAATGATGGAGGCATGTAAAATGGCTACCAACCCAACCTTTGCAAAGTCTTTTGTAGTGTGGAGAGGTGTCACTTGAGGCTGATCGATGCATCTCTTTCTTTTTCACAAAGGGAAAAGTTAATTATTCCAATTTCACATCTCCCTCTTTCTTGTGGAAACCATTAATGAAGAAATATTCACTACACTTTAATATATACATCCTCTCATTATACTATCTTTTTGGCATAAATTGTAGAGTTTCTCATTAGAGTAGAGTTAAATGCAATTGAAATTTTAAGATGATATTAAAATCCATGTAAAATCTATTGGACGCACCAGCATGTTGTTAGATAGGGGTGGCACAATACATTGAACCGATCAAACCCATTCAAATATGATGGTTCAACAAGCAAACAGTTCGGTTTAATCGGTTTCACGAGTTAAAATGGATGAGAGTTCTGATACATACGATTTATTACATATGGGCCTTAGTGGTTAAAAGGGGGCAATCAGAAATCAAACCTTTCCGAACCTAGTATATTAATATTTTTATTATAGTTAGACATAGCACATATCCAATTACAATGCACGTCTAATATTGATGAGAAGTTTTTCAATTTCAACCCAATTTTAATCCAAAAAAAATAAGTCAGGTTGCACTACATATTCAACAAAAAATTGTAACCGAAATTCATTCATCTCTCATTTTAGGGTTCCATTTCCATGTCATGCTCCCCTCCCCCTCGCTAAATAGTAACTCAAATTCAATTTTATTGTCTTCCACACATACTCCCCCATCTCTTTAACTCTGAATCATCGTCTTCTTTTTTCACCGAATGCATCGTCTTCTACTACTTGAATTTTCATCTCCATATACTGGAGTTTATTGTTTGGATTTTTGATTATATGTAGATTTTTGGGTTTCTTAATCTTCACCTTCATGTATATTTTTGGTTTTACCAATCCCTATTTACCGACCTGATCAACCAGAAAACTCAAAAATCTAACCAAATAGTTTCAAAAACTGGCAGAGATTGGGCCATTGTTCATTTCCCGTAGGTTGGACTGGATTCACGGGAGTGGTGATGGATGACCACAACCACTATCATGTTAGAGTTATTAAACTACTCGAATTTATAATTCCACATTGAATGAGATATGACGTGTATTTATAGGTGGTGGTATCTTACAACCATATTTTGGGTTGGATATTAAAGTCTAATAGTCTTATAATTGGAGTTGGATATAACTCAATCCATACAAAATTATATTGTAAAGTGACAATTGTTCCCACTTATAAAGTCATTTTCTCGTCTTATTTCATATGATTTGGAATTCTTAACACACGTCTCACACTCATGACTGAATTTCTCGACTTAAGTGGCTCGATAGCGGACCATCCAAATGATATTTGTTAGACTTAAATTCTACCTTAAAATTCGATTCGAAATTAAATCTACCTTATAAACTATTTTCAGGCCTTATGTGATGCAATCTAGGGTTAAACAAGTTTTTTCCCTGTATACATTTTGTACTCTTAAGTTGTGGTTTTAGTAATTTAATTTGACCTTTTCCCAACAAAAACTAATTTAAATTTCGATCAATAAAAGAGAAAAATATTAGGAGGAGTGTGTTAAAGAGAGTTTTAACACCCCTCGCTGTGTGTGAGTGGTAGACAAGATATCTCTTCTTTCTTTTTTGATAAACAAAGTGGGAGACAAGAATTGGTTCAATATCTCAGCATGATTGTTCATAGTAGTAAGTCTTGTAACTCCTTCCCATGTGTGTGTTCTTCTATTTTTAGCAACTTCGTCTTGGGCATCATACAAGTATCTTACAAGTGTAACCTATGAAAATGAAAACGAATATGGTATATGATGGAAATAGGGAATCCATGAAAATGGACTTCATAATTGACATAGGTATCTTTTATGCTTCATATGAATACTCGACAACTACCATCCAACTAGAGACCAAATTAACCGTTCATATATCAATCAATACTACTCTTTATAAGTGTGATTAATTTTACACGTGTGGGTGTATATAGTGAGCTAGCTAGCACTGAAAAACAAATGCTAGAAAAATTATTTCAAAATACATGAATGCAAATATATGAATGAGAATATGCTTGTCAATATCGTTTTATTTCAACTTCCCAAAGTGTTTGTAAATTTCATGATCGTTGGCAAGAACTTGATCCTCTACAAATATTGTTAAAAAACACTTATATGTTATGGGTAAAATATATCATTAAAATTAGCTTAATTTCCCATTAATTATCTTTATATTTGAACCACATGTTTGGGTCTTTCTTTTGCGTTTCAAAGACAAAGTGTGTTTTGCGTTGGTCTATTGGTTCCATAACTACAAAGATGTTTCAGACAATTACTACTTCGATGATGATATGCTAAAAACAAAAGTTTCGGAAAGGTATAAACAAACGCATTATGTGAAATGACATCCTTCATTTTGCTAATATGATACATGTATCATATATATTACTAAATATTACTCATCCGATCATTATTATAAACAAATATTTATTTATTTTAGACCAATGTATCTTGTCTATGTTCCGAACTAAAAACATGAATTTTTCAACTAATTTGAAAAATAAATATTTACTTGTAATAGTGATCGAATAAGGTCTTAAATATATATTTATATATGTTATGTAAATTATTTATTATGTTTTCTAGGAGCAAGTTAATTATGTTTATATATTAGTATTATGTATCATGCATAATTAGAAGTTAGTGTGTGTCTATATATCTAGTTAGTAATTTTATGCTCACCTTTTCAGTAAGAAAATTTGTCAATTTTCAAGCTATTTAGTTAACGTGTATTCAGATCATTTGGAAGGGACCCAAAAGCGCTTAGATGAGATGGAACAAGTCTCTTCTAGTTTAACCAAGGTCCTGGGTTCGAATCCAGCATTGGGCATGCAGCAGCGTTAAAACTCTTAGGGAGAACCTGCCGCCCATTTGGGTCCCACAATGCTCGAGGGATTAGTCTCCGCAGTTGCGCGCGGAGGATACCCGGTTTACACCAAAAAAAAAAGATCATTTGGAAGGGACGTAATATGCAAATTTTTTGTTTAGATTTTCATGCTTGATGGATGAATCCCTCCACCTATTCAAGATTGTATAACTTGTAATACCGTTGTGAGCTATTTTCTTTCTTGCTTTTGTTTTCTGTTTCCTATGACCTTAGTTTGAGCCATTTTTAAACTCATCTTGTGCTTAAGTTGGTCTATTCTTTTTATATATTTATATTTTGTTTGGCCTCTTAAAAAACATATACCCAAGTAATGGTGTGTCTATTCGTAAACGGGGTGATATTGATGAAGACTAAGATTATGTACACAAGGAATCAAACTTCAATACGTTCTTAGGGAGGATGATGGCAATTGAATCATGGGGCACAATTCAAGTGACTTTTTCTTAATATAAATGTGGTATATGACTGGGCTTTGGGTCCCTTTATTGGTTTTGGCCATGATTTAAATGGAATCTTAACCCTCAATCAAGTATATGTCTTGTTAAGTAGCTTGTTTTAGGGTTATTTATGCATAAGCAATGATTTTTTTAATAGAGCTATTTATTTTTTCTATAATATTCTTTAACTTTTATTATTTTAGGTATTTCATATGTTTACCTCAATGCAATAAATATTGAACGGCAAAAGCAAAAGAAAATTAATGATATCATCGAAGATTTTTTTTAATGCAATTATTGAAGATTCAATAATTAACGTTATAGAGTATATTAGGTTAAAACAAAATCTTATGTTTATCTAGCTTAGTTAGTCAAGTTGAGAGCTCAAATGCTCTTTGACCCAAATTCAAACCTTGGACTTACTTAACAAAATTTGATATATTTTGCTCCAAACACACTTGAAAGCATCAATATGTATAACTTTATTCAATTGTAGTGGTTTTTATTTTTATGAAGGTTTTTTTTAATGAGTTTGGAGTACCCTGTATTCTTATTAATAAATTTTCTTATAAAAAACTATATATTGGAAAAAAAATATCATGATAAAAGTGACAAGTAAAAATGAATTGTGTGCAATAAATATTTACGGGTAGAACATTTTTTTAATGATATTATTGAAGATTTAATTCTTCTTTGAGGAAATTATTGATGATTCAATAATTTGTACTTTAAAAGTGACAAGTAACTTAAAACAAAATCTTCATATAAAAGTGACAAGTAAAAATGAATAGACGGAACATGTAATTATCTATGCTATCATTAGGCATGACAAAATAACTCGTATTTGCGGATCCCCGCCCAATCTGCACCAACTTTGATCGGAAGAAACTGAGTTGACTAAGTTCCGAGGTTTATTTGGTTTCAAAAGACTGGGACATGGTAGGTATTGATAACAATGATACTCATCCCAAACCCATTATCAAATCCGCCCTACTTGCATTAAACTTACATTTTTATATCTCTTAGATTAAAAATCCTTAAAATAATATTTCAATTACATTTCTATGTTCATTTTTATTTTTAAGTTGAACCCCTAAACAAGTCGTTTTCTTTATTTATTTTTTGTTTTAAAAAGTTATATTGTTGAATCAACATAGTTTTGAGGTTTTTGTACATTTTTTATTTTTAATATTTTTTTAAAAACTACAGTCTAAGTTTATAGGACGATTGAGCGGGGAGGGGATACCCAAACTTAATTAGATACTGGGTTGGGGTTCTATTTTTCACCCGTTGGAATTAGACGAATAGAGGGGATGTTGTTTAAAGAATCTTTTGTGAACAACTTATACGACAACCAAATGTATACAAAGAAAAGTAGGTAGTGTCATGAAAACTAAAATAATAGAAAGAAAAATTAAAAGAGGATAGCAAAACTGGTTCCGACACACTCTATTGGCATGACTATGAAAATTATGAATATTGACATTTTAGATACAATGAATATGCATCTTACTCTCATTATCATATCCTCTCCTGTTCAAAAAACTAACACTAATATTCCCGTTCAAGATATCATTTGTTTTATTTATAAGCTTAATCAAGATATCATTGAACTCTTCTAATAATCATAGGCAAAAAAGACTCTTATGATAATCTAACTTATTGATTAGTTAACGGATAAAATCCTTAATTCTTAAGGATAGTATTTTGAAGTGATCGATTACTCATGGATTTAACAATCAATTTCTCATAAATGGTGTATAGTATTATGCATACGAGTGAAATGATAATAGAATCTCCAATTTGTTTTATATATGGCAAAATTGTTTGTAATTTGAAAATCATTTTTTTTAACTATAGCCAAGTACTTCGTACGTATTAAATTATTAATTTCTTACACATGAGACGTGAGAGTTGAGACTCGTGTATCAATCATAACATCCCATGATTGTTACATGCGTTGTGTATTTAGTTAGTTGCTTTTGTATAATTATGATAGAAGACACTTTAGTGGGGGGTGTTATTATATTAGCATCCTAGCTGGTACATTTCATTATGAAATATATTCTTGAGCCTTAAGGGAAGGTAGTAGGAAAGAGATGGTACCAAATTTGGGGCCAAATAATAAAGATTGGTATAGAAGAATGCATATCACACATACACACACGTTGTTTTTATTTGGTGTGATGCCTTTTTCTAGCTTATCTACTTAATTAATATCTAACTTTTCATCACTTTGTTTATTCTGATTATTCTCATGCACTAATCCTCTTTTAGGAGTTTTCTTTTTTGGATTAGTTTACTTGTCGTCCTATTCGAGGTCGGTAGACTAGCAATGAAAGACCTTCACCACAAAATATGTTTTTTTTTTGTTAGATAATATGTTATAAGGTTTTTTTTTATTAAAACTATAGTAAGGTTAGTTTAGTCCTTTTAGCCTTTTTTATTTACACTGTAATTCTTGCATTCCAAACTTCAGTCATTCTTATTGGAACACTACTCTCTTTCTCATTGTCCTCTTTTCTACTTCTTTGTGAATATCTATTGGTACGTGGTATTTTACACATAGAATCAATCAAAAATATTAAATTAAAAACAAAAATTGCTTAAATAAAGTTGATATATTTAGTTTAAATTTTAGATTAATTTTTTATAAGACAAGAGCAAAATGACAACAAAAAAGAATAGTGTCCTATTAAGTTGGTACGCTACTCTAGTCGTTTGTCAATTGTTCATATATATTAAAAAAAGAATTTTTTTTACATAAATACTAGGGACATAAAACCTGATCCAGTCAAACCATGTGAATCAACCTTAACAGGTAAAAACACACAAAAAAACCAACAAAATGGATCCAACCCGAATCAATTTTAGACTAAATAAATTATGATGATCTTTATTTCACTAATTTTTTACTTATATTGAGACTAAAATACTCTTGTGTACATTCTGTCTACTTACAAACCTAATACACTAACACACTAAAGTACGTGAATAAAATTATGTTGTTTTAAAATAAAATAAAAACTAACACACTAAAGTGGTGAGACATACATTAATTTCATCTAATAAAAGAGTGACGGTTGAAAAGAGTGTTGGAAAGCCTGTTGCAAATAAAGGGTCTCTAACATTCATCTTACTAGAATAATAGTGCTATCAACACTCTCAAACACGTATTTCCTTATTCGTTTAAATCAAGGTCGGTCTCACACTTTAGAAATAGGTTCCACCTAAAGTGGAGGGACATACATTAATTTTATCCAATAAAAAAGTGAATGCTGAAGAGAGTGTTGAAAATAGAGTATCCATAACATTCCTCTTACTAAATTTTTTAGATTTTACACATTCACACATTCAATGCATTGAATATCCCCAAATTTCAAGTTCTATGTGTTATATTTAAAATAATTAAAAATTGCATTAAAATCTGAATTGTTTAATCTTAATACAACCATTAATATATTGGCTGCTTGAAGAAAATTGTGACCGTAAAGAATCTAAATTCTTCAATAGGGCCTAACACTTTGGCTATAATCCTTCTTTAGTGTTAATAAAATCTCTAATAGATTTCTTTTAGTTTCAAATTTGTTTCAATCACTCTCCCTTCATAAAGTTTAGGAGAGCCACGAGAGCAATGATTGTGGGAATAAGCACACAATGCTCCCACTAATTATATCTCAGTCTCTCTCTCTTTCTTCCCCTTGCATCACAATAGACCCCACAAGCATAGACACACAAAGATGAAGACACGTACACATTTGACCATTGATGCAAGTGCACAAGCATTAGTGTGTTCCTATTTCTTTTGCAGTGTCAATTTAGTGTGCCTTCTATAAATGACAAGAGCAATGGTGAGATTATTACTAATCTTGCTTTTATAATTTATGCTAGGTTAGTTAAAACCTTGGAACCAAACCCTCATTATTTCAAGTGACCCCATTTCTTTATTAGAATTTTCTTCTCCTCCTAAAACAATGAAACAAGAAAAATGATAATGTGATAAGTATTTTAATATTTACTACTCCCTTTCTCCCTATTCAATATTAAGTGCTTACTTTTCATATTTAAGATAAATTGATAATATTAATAATAAGCAGTATATTTTATCAGCATCTAAGAATTTGAATAGAATCTTATATTTAATGGTAAACAAATGTATGTTCTAATTTTTTTATTAGATGTTAGTAAATAAATTATGAGTAAAATGTCTTCCATTGGATGAAAAACTTGATGTTTGTAAACTTTATAAATGAAATGATTCATGAACCTAATGCCTCAAAGTTTTGGGTTAAAATGTGATGTTTAAATCACTTTTTTAATTGTTCAAAACCTAATGCGATGATCACATGGACCCCTCATAACCCAACATTAGACTAGTAATAGTGTAAGAACATTATTTTTCTAAAGAAATATTTTTTGTTATGAGCTACAGGATGCATATGGTTAATTGAAGCAATAACTTCCAGCTAATAAAATTGTAAGAAAAAAGTTAGGTATGTCTCTTTGGTAGCTCATAGGCCATAGCTATGCAGTTGATTAAAATAGGCTAAAGTTGAACAGCATTAACTTGAAGGTAGCACGGGCATTTAGAATCCAGAAAAATAAGTGTCCTAAAGCCCAAATTTTAGTTCTGTAGCCGCATTAATTGACTGTAACAAATAGTAGCATAATTGCAATGTCTCATAAATTCACAATACAGTAGAGTATAGTAATACCTGAGTATACTTTTTTAGGGAAGTGCTTCTCATGTTCATAGCTCTCATTCACATTTCCAATCGAAAGGTAAACACTATCCTTTAACCACAAAAGCCATAAATTAAAGAATGAGACAAAGTACCAAGAAGGGGGTTAAAATCCCACTGTGTAACGTACCAAAATCCAAATTTCAGTGTCTATTTTATATTTGTTGCTTTAAATAAGATTATTTTCAATGGAGAGAATTGATATGAAAAAAAGAATCACTTAAAAATGATATAGTAGCAACGAATCAACGATTTTATGCTGAAGTTAAACTGTACTAACCCATCTTTGTTTATACATATATCAATCGAAAAGGATGTTTATGTTACACTATCTAAATTTTGTGTACTATATTCAAACGCTTAGTTATCGTCGATACAATGCTACTATGGCACCTCCGACACAACCACTATTATTGGAATGTATTTGTCTACCTCTCTATCACTTAGTGTATTGTGTCGTCGCCAATACCATGCTCCATCTCTTCTACAACACAATCAATTGTCTTATCCTGAGACGGATTATTTGGAGTGTTTTGTCCTTTCATCAAGTCAATACAACTTTAATTTCCAGTCATTTGTATATCGATACAAAAACTTAAGTTGTATATAGTAATAAACATCATGCAATATACATTCAAATTCAAATTAGGTTAGATAATATCATCAATTTTTTTTCATAAGGTAGAGATATAAAAAATGTTTATAAAGCAGGATAGGAATCTTGTTTGCAAGATCAATGCATCATCTATAAACCAAGAGCAAAATAAGGTATGTGGTGTTGGGATCAAAACCTACTTTGCATGGTCCTACAAAACAATACATTTTTCTTTCTTTTCTTATATAAAGAGAAAGTAAGGATCTAATGTCAATTCATGGGATGAAGGAAATTTTTAGAAGAAGGTGAATAGAATAATCAAACTATTAATTAATTTTTTTAATTTTTATATAATCAAAATTCCACATCATTATTGACAGCCTGGCCAACTCAACTTCCATAACCCTCTCACAACCCTTATAAGAACATCCAAAAGAAACCACTCTCCAAAACTCTCTCTCTCTCTCTCTCTCTCTCTCTCTAATCATCCATTGTTTTCTCTTCTTCTCTTAGGCGTGGAATTTGGCTTTCATTACTGTCTCAAAATCATTCCATTCTCTTCATAATTTCCACTTTCTCTCTTTCTCTTACAAGCCCTATCTCACACTCTCTTAAAGCTTTTTTTGTACTATTTGAAGCAGACAATATAGTCCAAGCAATTGATACAATTCATAATCCTCTGTTTCCTCTGTTTTTTCTCTGTTTCCTCTGTTTTTTTCTCTCCTTTATTCTCTTTCATCTTCATAGCTTCTTTTTTCATATAAAAAGAGATAACACAATGGAGAAATGGAATAAACCTTCAAGAGATCATAGAAAACAACATCAAAGAGAAAACCCTTCATTCTCTTCATCTCTATTAGATGTAATTTATCGCTCGATCGACGAAGGACATCATAAAACAGAGGAAAAAGAAGAGAAACTCATGTTCTATAGAGAAACAACATCAACAACAACCATGAGGAAGATGAAAAGTGTTGAAGATGAAAAACCAAACTTCAGAAAAGCAAGAAAGGTTGAGAATTGGAATGAGAAAGTTGTGAATGGAAGAAACTCCTTAACAGAATTTGAAACAAGAACAACAAGATGCAATTCAAATACACTCTCCATGCATTCAAGTTCATCTTCTTCAGAATCAAGTTCAGCTGGTGGTTTTTCATCATCTGATTCTGAATCATTCTATGGTTTACAAAAACCAAAACCAATTAGAACAAGTGTTTCTGAAAAACCAAACATTGATTCATTTCAATATGGTTATAGTAGAAACCATAACTATAACCATAACCATTCTGTTCAAACTCAAAAACCAAAAAATGAGAATGGTTTAGGTAAAACAAAGTACAAAGCTTTGAGAATTTTGTATGGTGATTTGAAGAAATCAAAGCAACCTATTTCACCTGGTGCAAAAATTGCTAGCTTTTTGAATTCACTTTTCACTTCAAGTGGAAATACCAAAAAACCAAAGATACCATCATCAACAGCTACAAAATCTACTACAAATTCTGTTATGGAAGCAAAATCAGCACAAGCTTCAACATGTTCATCAGTTTCTTCTTTTTCAAGGTCTTGTTTGAGCAAAACTCCTTCATCAAGATCAGGTGCTAAAAGATCAGTGAGGTTTTGTCCTGTTAGTGTTATTGTTGATGAAGATTGTAGGCCATGTGGACACAAGAATTTGCATGAAGGTGAAAAGGGTTCAATCTATGATGGAAAGAGTAGTAGTGAAGAGTTAAGGTTGCATGTGATGCAAGAGAGTTTAAGGGTTGAAGAATTAGCTAGAGACTTGTTGAAGAATTATCAGAAAAAAAATGAAGTTGATTTTAATATGCAATTTGAAGATGAAGAAGATGATGATGATGGAGCTAGTTGTTCTAGTTCTGATTTGTTTGAATTGGATAATTTATCAGTAATTGGGATTGAAAGGTATAGAGAAGAATTACCAGTCTATGAAACAACTCATTTCAATCCCAATAGAGTTATTGGAAATGGGTTCATTATGTAATTTTGAGAAAATATGGGGTTTAATTTTAATTTTAGAGAATTTAATGGTGTGGGGGTTTACATCTGATAATAAGATGGGGGTTTACATCTTTTTTTAATTTGATGTTGTTGTTTTATTAGTTTTTATAATCTAACTACTTTTTCCTTTTCAATTGTATTATATGATATTTATATTTCTCCATTTATTATTGTTGTTTCTTTTTATAGTACTCTTCATGGTTTTATATTTGCTTTTATGGTTGGAGTTGGAGTGTGCCTCATGCAAAATCATTAAAGAGAGTGTGAGAAATACAAATCTTTTGCCCTAGAAATTTTACAAATTCTCACAGTTCACACAATCAGAAATTTAAAGGTGTTGGGATTAAGATTAAAATCAAGGTCGTTGGGTTAAGATTGAATGGTTTCAATTTTAAATTTACTTTTAAAATTTTATGGATTGAAATTAAAATTGGAGTCATCTAATTTAGATTTAATACCTTTGAACTATGAGCTGCGAGAAAACCCTAATCATATAAGATTTCAATTTGTGTGAAATTTAAAGATTAGTACATGTTTGTACCATTTAATGATGATTTTGTATGTGAAATGGGAAAAGATAGAAAAGCAATTAAAGAGTGTGAAGAAGAAGATGAAGTTGAAAGCAAAGGCAGAATTTCTATACTTGTTCATGGCAAGAGAAAAGAGGGTTTTTGCTTTCTCATATGTGATGGGGCCTCTTTTGCTTGAAATTAACACTATCTTCTTCATGCATCACATATGCGTGGGAGCAATAGTCAAAAAGTAGCTATGTTAATCTAATGAGATTCCTTTTTTGTTTTATTCCTTAGAATGTTAAAAAATGATTTTACTTGATAGTCTCACAACTTAATTTCTCAAATTAAATTTTTAGTAAATTATTAGTACTTGGTAGAGACTATAGAGGCAGCCAAAAAGAGGTCAAATGATGGAGTTAATGGGAAAAAAGTTGAGATGTATAGCATGGTCTCCAAAGATGTGGACAAAATATCTCTTCATGGATTCTCTAAATTCTTGATGTCAAATTGGTTGGCTTCAACCCAAGAGCTTGTCCTTGAATTATTTGAAAGTCTTGTACAAAGTACAACAAAAATTAAGTTCATTTTTTTGTGTGTTTGTCGTGTTGTTATTCATTTCAAATATCATAATAATTATTAAGAACAACATGAATAATATTTAAGAGAAAAAATGCATATAAGTTTTGTCTCAAACAATACGCTGAACATTACTCATGATATAACCTTCTTTCCCAAATCAGTTCAATAAACATGTTAAACCCTTTTACTATGTTTTTCTTTTGTTTCATATTCATGTTTTGCCCTAACTTTTTTTCTTTCTCATTATGTTATGTCTCATCCTCTTTAATGAAATAGAGTTCAGGAGAAATTTAATCTTTTCGCTTTAAATGTCTCAAGTTGTTTGATCTTTAGTTTCTAAGACAAAAGGCTATATATCTCATACTATGAGGGGTAAAAAAAAAAACAGCTTTATATAGGGATTCTCACATTATCTCGAATCTAATAAAGGTAAGTGAAAAAGCAAAACAATAACGTTGGATTCAAAGTCCAAAATTGTCATTTACTTTTCACTTTGTTAATTTGTCTCTCTTATGTTTTTTAATTTTTGCAATCAACCATTATGACATTCTTTCCCTTTTTTTGGTATAATAAAACATTCTTTCCCTTTTATTATTTCTTACAAAAACTAATAAATTTCTTGTACCAAAAAAACCTAATATATCTCTTGCTTTATTCTTCAAATTAAATTAGTATTTTTATATAATTAAATTAGTACAAAGCATATCATATATTCAATTTAGAAAGTGAAAGCCTTTTAATAAAATATTATCAAATTATAATCTGTTGGACCACTAAATCATAACAGTGTGATATGCTAATTAAGTTGAATATCCTTAATTAACTATAACAATCTTTTAAGGGAATAAAACTATACTAGTATGAACTTTCAAAGTGTTGTGGGTTGTAGGAAAAGAAAAGGCTATGCTATGCTATGCTCTAAAGTGTCATAGGTGAAGAGTGTATTTGTAGGGAGTGGCGTTTTAGTGTGGTCCATGTGATGCCCTTAACCGCAATTGATGAAATTAAACATTAAGAAATTAATTAGTTAAGGGAAATTGGCATGCAACTGTGTAATTATTGGCTAAGAAAAGCACTTTGCAATCTAATAAAAATGATTTGTTTCAAAATTAAACACCATAGTTGTTACTGTTTTCATATGGTTGGTGGAGTGGGGAAGTACTACAATGATAATATAGACTTGACAGTGGGTGTGAAACCACCTACTCCTCTTAGAGTTGACGATTTCTTGGATTCCAATTATTTTTAATAGGGTTATGTTAACTTGTGCCCTAAGGGCACATCTTAAGGAACTCAAAAAAATAACTTTGCATTGAAAAACATAACATTTTAATTTTTAAGAATTTAAATGCACGACTTTTGATACGTATATTTTTATAATAAGTTCTTTAACATGTGCCCTTGAGGGCACAAGTTAACATTAATAATGACTTGCAATCTTCTTCCCCTTCGAAACAATCACTGGTACTACCGAATATCTTTTTTTTATTTTTATTATTAGTACTTAGTATATACCAAAAGCTTCTATGTTTGGTAAAGTCATGAAATTAGATTGCACTATCCGGTAATTTTTTTTTTTTGAGATGTTACTTGAAGTAGTTTGAGTTTATAACTTAATTTTTGTTTAGTATTTTCTTCTCAAGATATCCTTATTACGTTAATTAATCCTTACTTCTTTAACCTTTTTTAAATTTAAATAAAAAGAAATTATGAGAATATACTCTTGATAAAAATATAATAATTCATATTGCATTTCTATATTGATTTAAATGTTTGATTAAAGTTATGATAGTAAAGTTTTATACTATCTTAAAGTTATTTCTATATAATATTCTTATCAGCGATGCCCAAATATACAAATGGGTTCGACCATCACATATGAGTTCCAAAAACAAAACGGACTTTCTTAGCTTGAAGCCACCATAAAGAATACTAACTTTTTCTAATAATTGAAACATAATATTTTCTTTCTGCTAATCTGTTGTTACCTTCATTCCACACAATCTAAGCACATAATAACCAAATCAACTGAAGAAAGGACTGTCGCGATTTCAGACCACCTGTGTAATAAATGAACTGCTGAAAATGATTTGTAATCACCTACGAATCCACACCATCAAAATTGATCCACAACCGCACTAGCTGCCTCATAGTACCAAATGTATTACACGAGAGGAATAAATGATGAACATCCTCCTCGTGACCACACTCAACCACACAAAACCAATCTGCTGAAGAAATTATATATTGGAATAAATTGTGAACAAACTAATTAATACACTAATGGAAAATCTATCATTAAAAGTAAAAACATTGGAACAAATTGTTTGGAAATTTAAAATATCATTATTTGATATGAACACAAAAGCATATTTAACGTCAAAGAAATATATCCTCCTAAAAATGATATAAATGAAACATGATGTTTAATCAAAATAAAAACCTATCAAATCCAACCAGAAAATAATTGAATTGGATCAGGTTTATTTTTAAAATAAATTTGATACATACATAATTTTTTAATAATGCATGTAACACAGACAGATAACTCCAACCCTCTTTTTTAATGGCCAAAATTCATAAGGTCTTATAACATTTATAGAGAACTGACATTATTTGTTGGGTCCATGCAAATTTTAACAAATGTAATGTTATATTGTTCAATATCGTTCTACTCAATATATATTTTTTAAATTTGACCGTTAAATTGTAAGTTTATATCATATAAATCGTCTATGTAATTTTTTTTCACCAATCTAAAATCAATTAACATATTGCCATATAGTTGATCTATATGATATATTGATAAAACTATATAGTCTAACATTGACGTGATTTGATGCCTTCTCTCTATGCATATATTTAAAATTCAGTTTGCACTATACAAGAATTATTTTCAAACTTTATTTAAAAATATGAAAAACAACAAAAAGTAGTACCAACAGAGTAACTGATTCCTCAAAAAAAAAAAAAAGAGAGTAACTGATTTGATTTAACGTCTGAACTGCCCTATTTCCCGTCTTCTAATGCATGATCTATCTATTATACACATAAACAGGTGGATTCCTTCTGTCAACATTAGTGTATATACGATATCACTACATACTTGTGGCATTCCGTTGCTTGGCATGTCACTCACCCACCATGCACAGACAACTATGTGTGTATGCAAAAGGAATGGTGTATGAAAGACTTGACCATGGTTGCTATATTCAAAGTAGGGCCAACCTTGGTTAAGGTCAAGGCCTTCAAATAAGTTGCAAACTCTTCAAATAAGGTTAGAGTCCACGATTTTTCATAACAATAGAATTGCATAAAGAAAAACCTTAAACTTATATCTTTTTATGTTAGTCTTGGATGTACTTATGGAATACATTAAGGAGCAAACACCAAGTTGTATCATTTTTGTAGATGATGTAGTTCTGTTTGGAGAGTCGTTGAAGAATTGAATGGAAGGTTGGAGACAACTTAGATTTGTATGGTTTCCTCCTGAGTAGAAGTAAGATAAAATATATGAGATGCAACCTTAACAAAAGGCATAATATAGTTATACTTACAACAAATTACACAATATAAATGTATCGGGTCCATAATATAAAATAGTGAAGAAATAGAGGCATATGTAAATTATTGAATTCAATCTGAGTGATTGAAATGAAGAAGAGCATTATGTGTTTTATGTGATACAGACATACTGTATATTACAAATGGCGGAAAAACAAAGCATATGTAAATTATTGAATTCAATATGACTGGTTGAAATGGAGAAGAGTATCATGTGTTTTATGCGATACAAACATACAACTTAATTTAAAGGAGAAATTTTATCAAACAACGGTAAGACTACCAATGTTGTACGAAACAGTGTTGGACAGTGAAGAACTAATATAAGAATAAATAAGTGCAACCGATTTAAGGATGTTGCTCTGAGTTTGTGGTAAGACTAGATAAAAAATGATTAGAAATGACGATATTAGAGAGAGTTGGGGTATCACTGTGAGAAATTTGACAAGTGCCAAGGTGAGAAAAACACAAGAAGGGGATGTTGAATTGTGTTAGCTTTTTCTTCTTTTTAACAAAGTTCAAAGTTCAGCTTATGATAGGGTTCAAAATATGAATCAATGTTCAGATTTAAATGTAGCGGATATAAAGATATATAAAGAGAAGAGCAAGACACAATCAATTATCCTAATTCATTCCATCATCCATAAGTAGTCAGTCTCTTTGTTACTTACAATAGATTTTTCACTGTAATCATACAAGACTACAATTGCTCAAACACACAAGCAAAATATTTTCAATGTTCAAACATACAAGCAAGAGACCTCTTACAACACTTTAATAACCAAAATAAGAACATTTATTTATTTATTTTTCCTTTTGCAGTTATGTTCATAACATGGAATAAACAAGATGAAAGCAAACAAGTGGTTGTGGTTACTTCACCTACTCATATATAGTTTGTGCTGTCAACTTTGTTTTTTTATGCATAATTCCGTTTCTCCCACATATCCTTGCTAATCAACATATACATGCATGTATTGTATAGCTAATCAAGTACAGCCACTTAGATGAAAAAAGTAATTTGTTGAGCTAACAAACGGAATCAAAATAAATACTGATTAAATTCTTTCCAATAAAATAGATTAAAAATACATATTTTTGCTTATTGTTTAATAGAAATAATAATGTATGTCTTGACAAAAAAACATGTATCTATCTAGCTATGTTTCAACATTCATCCAAAGATACGAGGATGTTCAACGAATCACAGATGAGAACCAAACATGGATCAAGATTCACAAATCAAATTAAGGAGTTTTGAATTAGTCTCTAGTTATTGCATCAACTTTATAAAGAGTAACCTCAATATGGAATAAATTTGAATGATGAGTTCATGCAAGCATCATCCTCCTTCCTATCTTGTTGCTTGAAGGGACTCAATTCCTCTTAAGTTATGAACCACCGAACATGGAATAACTTGTTGAATATTTTGGATTTACTTTAATTAATTATTAAAATATAAATGAAATATATAGTATATGGGTTTATTGTGAACGGACCGTGACAGGCTGAACCGTTTTTATTAGTCAGTTCATTTGAGAGGTCTCTACATCCACTGATGATTATATAATTTAACTATCTCATCAAGTTAGACATACTGAAAAACATATCAATAAGACGGCAGAAGTATCTCTCAACCCTAACCTCCTCCGATGACTTCTCGAACCGGATTTTACTGGTCAATCACCAAGTAACAAAATCAGATACACATCTATTCTATTTCTTCAATATGCCATAATTTGTGTTTATGATATTGGGTCTCTGTTGAATAAATCTTTCATAACTTGGAATCAATTCCTATCTCATGTAAAATAATTAACATTTTTGTTGTTGTTACAGTTATGCTCATAACTTGGAATCAAACTAACAAACCTTTTTTTGACATGAACCAACGATTTTCTTTTTTCTTTTTGAGGGATGAACCAACGAACTTAACACATACTTATTTGTAATGCAAAAAATAAACACCCCAACTTATATGATTTTTACCTAATAGTTTCGATTTTCCATCTGCAAATTGGAATCCATCACATGGAAATATAGGGTACCCTTCTGAACTTCTCTTTTGCTTTAAATTCTTACTTTTTGTACCCACACGTCCACACGTGATGAACTGGCCCCACATGTTTCATAACTGTCGCGCATGCACACGTGTGCTATCACCTTCACTGATGCCCTAGCCCTAGGGATCCTTTATTAAATACTAGTACACCTATCAATATCAAAGCAAACAATACAAACCAAGATCAATGTATAATTGTACAAGTTGTCCTTGTATGTATCTCATCATTATTCATCCTCATCCATACACCTTGCTTCGATCAATTATGATTCATTAATTCTTATACACAAATCATTCTCTCCACAATACAAGTGAAACAATAGTCACACCCTAGTTTTCATATATTTAATGTACTAATGAACAATATTAACTTATTTTAATTATTTTTGGCAGAAAACTATGTTTTTTTTTTCAAAAACTAATTTAGCTCATATAAATTGATACCAGAGAGAATCGAACTGAGATCTAAGAAGGAGCACACTCTCAGGTTCCAAGCCAATACTACTAGACCAATCTAAGTGGGTTTATGGCAGAAAACTATGTTAATTTTAAATAATAAAGGTGCATATATTTAGTTTAACTATTATAATGATTTTATTTTTAAAATAATGAAATCCACTAGCTAGTATACTTATTATAAGGTGTCTTTAATTGATATTTTTAAAAATATTAGATTTTTAAGAGTAATTTTCTAATAGAAAAATGTTCAACTAAAAAATAGTTAGTTTTCAAATTTCATTTAATTTTGGCATTGATTTAGATTTGAAAAACAAATTGGATTGGTAAGTGTAATTTTGTCCAGAAAAAAGTCCAACCAAAATGTAGTTTACTAGTGATTAAATTTGGAGCTGTCTACGTATAATAATAATGGACCGTCAATATATTTCCAAAGGCCTGAAAGCCCTTTAGAAAGGCTTAGGCACCCTCCAGAATGGCTCATGAGGCTTAGGCACCGCCTGAACTAACTTCTAGAAATATCTAGAGTTTGGTAAAAAGAACTAAAATCCAGCTTGATTAGGGCTTAAGTCATGCTGAAACAAGTCTACAAAGGGCTATAAATACCACTCTTGAAATCATTCTCAAACCATCTAAACCCTAGATTCTATTATTGTAGTTGCAAATAAAAATAAAAATTTGAAAATTAGATTCTTTAAAACTCACCTATCAAAAGTCAAATACATCGAGAGTTCATATAATAGAAGAATCGGGAGACATCTTCGCATTTAATATATTGAATGCTTGTACAAATTGAAAATATTCATCTTCTCAACTTAATTGATGTGTGTGATTTTCACACATGTGTCACAAAGTCATTGGTAATCGAGCTACACCTGGAGTCCCATGCATGTGTCACAACTTCATTGGTGAATATCTCTTGCTAGGCAGTAAGGGAGCAACACTCATCAAAGACAAGGTCCCCTCCATACAAATATATCCCTTTCGCCCTTAAAATGAATGTAATTGCTTACATCAATATATGAATGTGGGCAGGTATTGTGGTGTATGAGAATGACCTTACTTATGTCTGTTTCCCCATTAATTCTCCCACACACACATTTCAATGTTGTTTTTTATGGTAAGCAAATGTTATTTCTCATTAATAAACAAGATCATCTGCTACAAATATTCAATATGACTGTGGAGAGGGGAGTAGAGAAAAAGAATGAAAATCATTCCATATTTTAAGTATATTTTCGTATCTTTTTAATTTTGAGAGTATAATAACAACATAGACTAGATTTGGAGAATTTATTTATACCTTTAGGGCACATGTTAAGGATTCTATAAAGAGAAAATATTTATGGAGAAACATTAAATTTCAATTTTGTAAGAAATAAATTGACACAATTTACGATGCATAATTTCCATCTTTAGAACCTTAACTGTCTTTTAGGGCACAAGTTAGTATTTACTTTCAACGGATTGAAATTCAATGACTTTACGGCAGGAACGTCATTGTGAATTTAGTGTAGGTTTGTTTGCTTTATGAAAGAGAATGATGAAAGAGAAATAAGAGTGTAATTACGATATCACAAAATCAAAGCGAATTTGTAGCCTTCAAGTCGCTAAATCTCAATCTTTCCTTCAATAGAATATTTTTTTATCAAGTAGTTCAGTGGCTAAAATTTTACATTTAAGGTGGATTTCGAGGTTTGAATTCCAACCCTTACATATATTATGCAATTTCACTACAATTGGGCTAAGGTCACAAAAACTTCTTCAATACAATATTTAAGTTGTTCCATTTTGGAGAGATTTTGTATATATAAAATTACGAGATTAAAGTATATGAACCGTCTGATCTCAAGTCACAAACCATTGACTGCAGTACATAACCCTGATCTTTCAATCATCTGATTAGAACTCACAAGAGACATGTGTGGGGCTTAAGTTTGATTAATTCTTAAGCATTTGGAATATATGGTGTTAGCATTTTGGTATAAAGTGAAAGTGCATATGGAAGTGTTTTAAAAGAGGTGAAGGTAGCAGCTTTTGTAAAAGAAAAGAAAGTAAAAGAGAATTAGATAGAACAATACAAGGTATATGGGATCGATCGTGGTGGGATTAGGATGTGTGAATCACTGTTTATGTCTATACGGCAAATGGAAAAAAGAGAAAGTGAACAAAATTTTGGTGATCCCAAGAAGATTGTTTGTCTTTAAGTATTTCAATTGTTAGCAGCTTTATATTTTTCTCCATTTTATGTACAGACATGAGACAGACCAGACCCTTGTGGGAGAGAGTGTTGTAGGAGTACGGGAGATTCTCTAGCAGCACTATTTGGGAATTTGTAAAAACAATTAGGAATTATCTGACTTTCTTTGGGTATGTAATTAAGAGTAATGACATTTTATACTGCATATGCATATCTCTCACAAGTCAATAAAATGATGAACAAATCTATCCTCTTTGTTAAATTTCTTTTCTTAAAAATATTTTATAGGTTCTCTACATTACTATCAGACACTAAATATAAATAGGACCACCTTTTCCTATAAGATTTTTTTTTAAGAAGCTAGATTAGCCAACCTAAATTGATACGGAGGATAATCGAACCTGAGATCTTAAAAAAGAATACACTCTCAAATTCCAAACCAATACCATCATTCCACACAAATGAGTTAGAATTCAAAACCCTAGTTGGACATTTGCTTAAATTATTAGTCTTTCATTTATTTATGGTATTCTCCTTCTTAATATACATGAAATAATCAAATCTATAATTTATAATCGGACATAATTGAATACTTTTATTGATTAATAAAAATTATAAGGTAGTACAATAATAAATGTTATTTCATTTTTGCACTTGTTCTTGTGAGTGCCAAATTAATTAGTTAAAGAAATTCATATAGTTCTGTCCAAGACTGAGATCTTTCAATTATTTGTGTCTGTTCTAATGATCGAATTTATTTTCTATCAGCTGACCTACTACAAATTTGGTGATATGTTGGGAATTGAGCTTATTTGATTCTTGCGTACTTGTCAGGCCTTACAGCAGTCCAATAAAGTTTGAATTTAGAATCTAAATATTACAGTACTTAATGTTCAATCATTTGGTGGTGTCCCTGTCCCATTTTATAAGCAGATAAAAAAGAGAGATTTTATAATTTATAGCTCAAAATTAAGGGAACACTTCAGTTAATGATTGCATTTCTACTAAATAGATATAATTTTTGAAAGGTTGTGCAAAATAAATATATTGATAATGTATTTATATTCTACATGATCATATTTTAACTTGTTTTATATATGTATCATGTGTGCATATTAGAAGGGACTTTAATTAATTAAACATGTCAGTACTTGAGACATCAGAAAAATTATATTAAATCTCGAAAATTGTTGAAAGTTAGAATCCATAGTCCGGTTCAGTAATCATGGATTGCATGCATATTGAAGAATAATTAATAATTTTGCTATTATCTTCAAAATTTGTTATCTGTTACTTTCTTTTTCCACCGAAGATGTTGAAAGTTCAAGTTTCATTTTCAAGCTCTTACATCTACTTTAACTTTTATAGACAAAAAGAATTTGTTTTGTTATTAATAGTATTAATTTTTTTTAAATGATTTAGTATATTCTTTGTGGCCTCCTTAAGAAAAATCAAAAAAAAATTCTTTTGGATTTTATTTTCTTTCACACCATATCATGCATGATATTTTCTGGTATACGTACTCCATTTTATATTTACTTGTATTATACTTATATATATATATATATATATATATATATATATATATATATATAGATAATCATCATTAGGTATATGTACTCCATTTTCGTGGCAACTCCTTTTTGATAGGATCCCTTTGAGGAGTAGTCTCCTTAGGCGAGGTGTTCCTCTACCTGAGGGAGGGGTGGGCTGTGTTTTCTATCATGGTTCGTTGGAGCCTGCGGCGCACTTGTTCCTCTATTGCCCCTCCTTCATTCCGGTGTGATATCAGGTGTCTAGGTGGTTGGGTTTGGAGTTTGTGATGCCGCTGAGGATAGCCCAGCATTTTCCGACTTTTACGGGGTTAGGGAGGGGGAAGAGAGTTAGTTTAGGTTTGCTTCTTGTTTGACATGCTGCTATTAGGACCATTTAGGCATCCTGGAATGACCTTATCTTTGCTGGTGGCTTACTCCGAGAGGAGCCAGTGGTGGACAGAGTGAAACTCTTAGCTTAGAAGTGGTTTTGGACTAAGTGTCCCACTAGTTCCTTTTCTCTATATGAGTGGGAGGTGCAACCCGTCCTGTGTTGGAACCGGTAGGGTTTTGTGGTGGTTGTTTTTTCTTGCTTGCGGGGTTGAGTGGGGTTGTATCGTCTCCCTTCTCGATGTTAGGGGTGGAAATAGGCTAGATCGAGCTAGGCTTTGCAAGGCCTAAGCCTGGTCTGCCGATTTTTTTAAGCCCCAAGCCTGACCTGTCGATTTTTTTTAAGGCCTAAGCCTGGCTTGCGGCCTGTCATATGTTTACTTTTTAGGCTTGAGTCTGCCTTTTGGTAGCCTGTTTAAAAGCCTATATCACATCTTTAAATAAGCAATATGATTTAAGTTTAAATAGATTAGCGAACTAATAAATCAATTATATTAAATTATCTTTTGATAATAAACATGAGTTTTTACATATTTTAACTATATATTTTATCATATTTCAATTTTAGTTTATAATAATACATTTATATATGTGAAAAATTAATGTATACTAATAAGCTTAAATTATTGAAAAAATAAACAAATTTGTCTTTTAATTCAAAGTACAAAATATAATATAAATAATATATATTATTTATATTAACTTAAATAGGCCGGCCTAATAGGCTTTTTGAATGGCTTGTGGCCTGACCTTCTAAACTAAATAGGCTTTTAAAAAAGCCTAGGCCTTCTCTATTTAAGAAAAAAGTATAGCCTGACCTGTCGTAGGCTAGACCGTAGTTCCCTGTAGGCTCCTGTCGTAGGCTAAGCCATAGGCCCCTATAGGTTAAGGTAGTAGTGGGTGCGCTTCGACCTCGTTTTTGGGGTTCCGATTCCGACCTCGTTTGTGGGGTTTCGAGTGCAACCCATGGTGGTAGTTTGCTGGAGCGTCTTTTGAAAACTCGTATGGTGTATATTGTACTACTTTTTTCGTCTTACTATATATATATATATATATATATATATATATATATATATATATTGCCATTAAAAAAAATCATCATGAGGTAACTTGTGCTATACTTTTCATAGAATTTAAGGATCAAACTTTATTTATGGGAAACTAGTTATATTGGTTAGGCATCATCAAGGATAATATGCACCAAGGGTTGCTAGGTATTAGCCTATTACCACTAGCTTGCCTAACCAATAACGACCACACGATAATAATCCTACACAAAATAATCTATGAAACTGAAGTTTTTGACATATGAAGGTTGGCCAAACTCAAGTGTCAAACAAAAGAGTAATTTTTCTCCAAAGTGAAGCAAGTGAATGTCACCTAATCAATTTGATGCAGATATCTTTGTATTGATGCACACGTGCTCCTATATATGATGATAATTACTACCTCTCAAAAATGAAATAAAATGATGATTATTTTTAAAGTTTACAATAGAAAATGAATATTGTGGATCAGGAATGCACCACCACAACTTGTTCGACTGTCCAATTGACTTTCTATGCACGTATTATCGATTGTGTGTATGTATGCTTTGTTATTAGAATATACTCTAGAATATTGTGGATGGAAAGGAAAATGACCCAACAAGATTTGTTCATTTTGTGTGTATCTCTCTCTGGATTTACAATTTGATGAAGTTTTTTTTACCCTTATTAAAAAAAAAACTACACTATGGTACGTAGACCAATGATACTTGTACAAATCATAGCGTTGGTCAAGTTCAAGCCATTGATACATAAAATGGATTACATATACATGATATTGATACATCACCTCTCTAAAAAGATTAAGTAGGTAAATTCAAGCCATTGTATAGTATATAGTAGTAGATGCCTAAAAGTGGGCCAATCATTGGCTGTTAAATTGTAAAAATCAATTGATAGCGGCACAATTCATGCCCACATCATATGAAAATTATGGTTATAATCTGGCACAATAGTGAAAGTGGTTAATTTGTGTGCAAGCAATCCAATCATTGTTAGATTTAAGAAGTAATATTTTAATCAATTTTAAATAAAGCATATATACATTTGAAAGCGGCCATTCATGTTCGAGACATGTACACTTGGATGACATCGTGGTTGGTGGCATTTGTCAACCACAGTGTCACATGTGACTTTCTTCTTTTTTGTTTACAAGAATTTTTTGTTGTTTTATACACTTGTTATTTTGTGGTTGGTAATGTTACTAATGTCACCAATCACAATGTCACCCAAATATTATCTCATATTCTTAACAATGCGTTAAAAATTGCCAATTTGCTAATTCTAAGTGAATTATCAAGGTACTATATAGCACGTGTTAGGAATTGAGTTCTATTCTACAATAAATGGTAACTAACTAACTAACAATAATCGTTGATTTTATTGTTTTGACCCAGCAATGAATTGTTGATAAAGTCATCATTATTATTAAAAATAAAAAAAACATTAATTATCAAAGTTAAAGACCAAAATTCAAAACCTCACTAATTACGTTGTGAAATTAGGGACAGATCTCTATATATTATCTTTCATTCTCGACTGTTCTTCAATAATTCAATTTTTTTTAATGAGAAAGAGGAAATATAAATACGTGCCTCCAACTACAAATATGGCTGCTAGCTATTTTATTTTTAACTAGCTAGGTTACCTAATTGCTAAAATTATTATTCTTGCGTGGTGTTAAAAAAGAAGGAATCTCTTGGAATATTTGTTAATTTCGTTGACTATATAATACTCCTATGCATATTATGAGATTGAAGCCTCGATGGGAAAAGGATATTTAATTGTTTTCAAAATTTTAATCATGAGTGGTGAGTGAGATGGATGGTATTGGTGGGCTTGTCCTATGCATGAGCAAGGGTTTTCAATTATTTTTGTGATTAATCTTCAACTCCCTTTTTTTACTCTCAAAACTAGAAGCAGTATTTTAATAGGTAGAATCGTAGTTGGTGTGATTATTTATTTATTTTGGTGTTTTTTTTGTCAAAAAGTTGGTGTGATTATTATTGAGAGGAATTATAGAAATTACTTTAGTACTCTTTCTAACTAATCATTTTTATTATATTTAATATTATCATCTCCATAATATGTTTTTATAGATTAGAGGATTAATTTTGTCATATGTGAATTACGGATGAGACACTGCATGCCGCTCAATATCAAAGTTTCAAGTTGAAGGAAGGGCTTTAGATGAGTTTTGTTGCATTTTTTTAGTTTGATATAAATGATGAATTGACCTTTAAAAAATAAACGATGAATTGATGAACGTTGGTATGTAATTACCTAAACAATTATTTGCACTTTTGAATGGATGATTGAATTTATGATTGTTTGTGTCTAATTTTATGAACGAATGTATGAATGAATGTATCAATAATGCCAAAAACACAAAACCTAATTTTTAACACTGCATCGTGTTCTTTTTCTTCTTTTTTCTTTCTTTCTAGAACTTGAACTTAACTTCGGTTCTTGAAAACGATAATTGACTGTTATTCTAGAGCGACTGTTAATTAGTGATTCCCAAAAAATAATAATTCAGGCAAATTCTATTATACACCCAAAAATTTAAGTGTATTGGTACACCAAATCATTAAATTAATAGTTAAACATGTTTTTTTTATGAGAAAGATTGTTTTCTATCACCTATAATTATAATAATTAAATCTTATTTACCAAAAACGTCGACGAAATAAAATTTAATTTTTCTGAATTTTTCATACCTTTAATAGAGAATTTTGATTATTTTTTTTACAATAAAATGTAAAAAAAATCAGTACGATTTTTATAAACAATGAAATGATGTTTTTCTTATGAAATAATATTTTCTAAAATATAAATATCAACAAATAGCTCTTTATTTCATAAAAATAATAGTTAATTTATAGATTTTTGAAATAAGAGTACCGGTACACCTTAATTTACAGGTGTACCGTAGAAGTTCCCAATAATTAATTGTTGTTAGAAGTATTTTAAATAGTTTAAGCTGCTTGCGAGGAATTGATAGGTGTCTAAAGAGCAATTTTGATCTTTATTTATCTAAGTGGTCTTATTAGGTACCCTTTAGGAATATAATAAGCGGTTGTTGCTATTAGCTTTCCCATTTTCTAAAATACACCCCGCGGATTAAGTTTTCTAATACTATTTTGGGCCTCATATTTTTCATTCATGGCTTTGGTCTTTTAAATTTAAAAATGTCTTACATTTTTTACTATTACTTTTCCCATCCTATGACACTTTCACGCATTCTGTAAAATTTTCAAAAATGTCCCGTGTAGTTCGGATTTCATAATCCAAACTATACTTATGTATAATCAGGAATCATAATCACTTCCATTTCAGCAATTTTGAATTTTGTTTTTAAAAACAACCAAAAAACCAAGTAAAAATTGATAAAAACCTTTCAAATGAAATCATAAAAACACAAGGATGAGAGTTAGGAAGATTAATATTGTTCTTAAAATGACTATCCATGTTACAAACATGTTCAGAATTGGTGCTGATGTAGTTTGGATTATGTAATCCGAATTGCATCAGCACCATGAAAAAAACGGTCTAAACGATGAAATTTTGGATTTTGAGGGGTGGAGTTCCGTAGGAAGTCCCTTCTAAGAGAGTCTTGATCCAAAAACACAAGGATGAGAGTGATGAAGATTAATATTGTCCTTAAAATGAGTATCCATTTTACAAACATGTTCAAAATTGAGGGGTTTAGGGGGTGTTCAAATTCTATAATCCAAAAATATAAAATAACGCACCCTATTTTTTTTTAGGTTTTCGGATTATAAAATCCGAATTGGTGAAAAACTCATTTTTTTCACCTTAGGGTGAGAAAAACTCAAATTCAGAATATATAATCCGTAGGGTATTTTGAAAAAAAAAATAGGACGTGCGAGAAGCACACATGATGGGAAAAGTAACGGTCTACGTTTTTTCCACTTATAAATTTGGGACAGTGTTGATCATACAACAAGTAAAAATACTTATGTAGCAAATGAGATGTTAATTAGACAATATCTTTGTGGAAATTAACTGAGATATACATGTTATCTATGCCACCAAAAGAAAAATTATAAATCATAAAATCAATTTATTATATTTATTAAATTGAAGAAATTATTAGGAAAAATGTTATAAGTATTAGAATTTCAAACCACTTAATTTTTTTTGTTGGGAACTTCAATCCTAGATCTACAAAACTAGTTTGAGCTTATGTCTCCGTTGTCTTCAACCATTGTCGTTGATTTCATCTTTTTTGTCAACCATAAAACATCTCTTCATGGCAAAGAGATACGGGTTATATATTTTACATGCATGCCAATCATCGAAGTGAATCAGGTCCGACCCAAAAAAGTCACTATTTTATGTCAATATTGAGAATTTTGGCCGGTATATCCTTTAATAACAAAAGGGATCAAAATTGGGGAGATTTTTTTTAGGGGAATTATTATTCGATGAAATTTTTTATAAGGAATAAATGTGAAGTATGGTATATTTAGAGGGACCACCAATATATTTAACCATGTTGATGGAGAAAGAATTTAGCCGCGGTTTATCTCCTCAACTGTGACCCTCCTTCTTCTTCAAGTGATTAACACTGAGCGAGTTTCAGCCTATTGCCATGGCTGATTTCAAGTTTAAAATTGTCTTGAAGATCCTAGAACATATATTGGCACATATTATGTCTACTAGAACTTCCAAAGAGCATAGAGGTTTTATTCATGGAAGACGGATTAGAGATTGTATTTGTCTAACTTTTGAAGATTGATATATCAAAGGCCTTTGACACCTTAGATTTGTGTTTTCTGCTAAACGTCCTCAAAGCTTTTGGTTTCAATACAAATTTTTGCAACTGATTGAAACTATTTTATACTCAACAAACATGTCAGTCTCAATCAATGAAAAACAACAAGTTTAATTTCCTTGCAATAGAGGAGTGAGACAAAGGGACCCCTATCACGACTACTCTTTTGTATTGATGAGGAAACAAAGAACAAAGGTACCGTCCCACATTCTTTATGCAAATGACGTTATGTTCTTTTGCAAAGGAAAATTTAAAAGCATATAAGCTCTTATGCTCAACCTTCCAGTCAAGTAATTAGTGCAGAGAACTAAATCATCTATTATGGATTAATCTCTCAACCTAGACCATCTCAAATTGTAAACCTTCTTGGTTTCTGGATTTTAACCCTTCCTTTCTTGACTTGGTGGTACCAATTTTCAATGGCAAGCCTGAAACTTGACATATGCAAAATATTGTAGATAGAGTGAAAACTAAATTAAATGCTTGGAAGGCCTCACTTTTATCCATAGCAGGAGGAGTGCAAATAGATAAATATGTCATTCATAATATGATTATACATGTTATTCTAATCTAGGTTTGGCCAACAAATATTATTAATGAGCTTGAGAAATGTACTAGAATCTTCACAAGGAGTGAATATATCAACAAAAGAAAACTTGTTACAGTGGCTTGGCACTAAGTGTCTAAACCTACTTGCTAGGAAATGCTTTAACCTAACGAGCAATGGACAATGCTCTAAAAGAGAAGAGTCATGAGACAAAACAAAACCATAGCTCTTCGTATATTCTCTTAAATATGGAGTGGAATCAAAATTGTGTACAATGAGATTTTGGAAAACCCTATTCATTGCCCGAAAGGGAGGGAAATATCAACTTTTGGATTGATTATTGGTGTGGCGAACCTTTGACACATGTTTTGTATATTTCATCTAGTTTACAACAAAAGCTTAAGTAGAGAACATTACCATATTGACCACCATTTTGAAATTCCACAAGTTCTAAAGCAGTTATACCCTAACGTAAGGCATTTTGTTGCACAAGTAACCATTCAATCTCAACATAGGAATAACCAACTAATTTGGAATGCCTCAAATTATGGTGATCTAACTTTTAAACAGGCTTACCTGTTCCATGCACCCACTGGTCTAAACATTGCTTGAAAAAAAAAAGGATATGGTGAGGGGACATCCCTCAATCTTAATCACTCATTGTTTGGAGACTAATGCATGATAGAAATTCATAAGTGAAAAGTTAATGGAGAGAGGTTGCAACTTTCCGTTTATATGCAACTTATGTCATAATCATTTTGAAATAACAATTCACATATTTTTTTATTGATCATATGCTACAAATCTTTGGTCATGGTTTGCATCAATTATTAGCATTAATCTTACCCATATTTCATCTCCTAAGATTTAGAATATTTGTGATTGAGCATGGACACCTCAATGCCAAATTGTGATTTTGGCAGCAATAATCAATATTTTAGACGTTATTTGGTACTCTAGAAACAAGGCTAGGTTCAGTAATAAGAAGGTTCCTTGGAAAACTGCAATCTCCCTAGTTGTCTCAAGAGCTTCAGTTGTTGGTGATATTACTAAGAAGACATCAACCTCTTCAATGAGATATTTTGATATCTTGAAAGCTTTTGAGGTTAGTGCAACTTTAGGGATCCCTAGTTAGTTAGCATATGGGGGAATTTTAAAATATAGTAATGTCGATGAAGAAAATTGGAATTGCTTACTTCCAAGGTTAGAAAGTTTGTGGTTAGAAACTAGTTCTAAGCTAGATGCATGCACTAGCTTTTAAATCCATTCTTGTTAGCATTAAGAAATCGTTGGTGCAACTGCTTGATATTGAGTACAGGCATGTATTTTATGGTATCTTGTATCTATAGAGAAGGTAACAATGGTGCTAACAAATTGGCAATCTTATGTCTGTCTTTGAACTCAACTGCTTGGTAGAATGATTTACCATATTAAAATGATTACAGATTTAATTAATAACTTAGGGTTCCTAAATTTTAGATTTTCAAATTTGTAAAGGTCTTGATTTAACGTCCCCTTCTACTATGAGTATTAAGTGCAATAAAGCCCAATTTTTCAAAATAATATATTTTGTTTTTGTTATTATTTTTGAATCAAAGTGAACTTGAAGTGATGGTTCCTTGCTCTAACGTATCTATCAATGCAATGGAAAATTCAAATCTACTTAGTTTTGGAGTAAAAAAATATTTGTGTTAATTTTAAATAAATGATTTTTTGTTGTGTTGAATTTCATTTAAATTATATATTACTGTTTTGATCAAGGAAAAAGATATTGAGTGTAAAAAATTGATTTTAGTGAATTAAAAGAAGATTTAGCATGATCATGAATTTTAGCCTTATATAATGACCAAACCAGAATTGGATTTAAAGTTCTAGCGGATTATATAACTTTATTTTTTTTTATAAATAAATTTTAGTCTAAGGGGTTTGTGCTCTAATTCTAAGATAGAACATTAGAGCTTAAATAACACTTCCTTCCTTGAATCCGAAACTAACATGTATCCAATGTCTCTAAATTTAACACTAGACCAAATTTTTGGAGTTAATAGTTTGTTTTTTTAGTGTAATATTTTAAAATGAAAATAAAAGAAATTAACATAGATGTTTCAAAAACATAATACAAACACACATACTAGTTGATGGGTTAGGGCAGATACTTCTCAGAGAGGAAAGCTCATAGAAAACGAAAGGAAGAGAAGATGTTAGAGAGAGAGAGGTGCGGCGCAATGTAGGTTAGATGAAGAAAGCTTCTCCTTTTCTTTTATTCTTTCTACTCTTTCTCATTCTTATAGATTCTACTATTGTCTTGATTTGGGTCTGAAATGTGGTGGGGGTGGTGTTTTCTTTATGTGTGTGTTTTAGCTTGTGTAAGATTACTTGTCGGGGTGTTGGAAAGTGTGGAGTTTTTATGGTGATTCACACATATATGAATGAAAATGGAGTGGTGGTGTGTTTCAACTATGGTTTATTGGTTCCTATTTATACTCAAAAATTTAGTGAAGGTTTCTTATTGGATAAGGAAGATGCCAAAAATGCAAAGATAGAGAATTATAGCATAAGACCAGTGTTGAAATGTAACATTATTGACTTTGCTGTTTGAAACACAAATGTGGGAAAAAGGAAAACAGCAAAAATGAAAGGAAAATTGGATGAAGCTAAAAATGTAACAACATCCATTGGAGTGTAACTGAACAACTAAGGCTACGAGAAAGAGAAAGACATAGGGTGAACTTTGTTCCCAAGATCATTGTTGTTTACACTACAAACAATGCTAAGAAACACTATGAAATGACAAATTTAATCCCAATTTTTATCGGTAGCTAACTACTGTCGGTTAAAATCCATTGACAATTAACTGCCGATGAAGTTATTTTAGTATTTTCGTGGTGCTTACTAGAATCCTTTGACGTGAGAACAACATTATTTTTCTATTCTCAAACCACATTTATTCGATCCAACTTTTTTTTGATAGCTTTGCCATTATTCTTTTTTTGTCTAAACACTAAACAAATCTCCTAGTACACACTATCCTGCTAAAGAAAAAGCAGTTGGAAACAAGCACCAAGCACATGCATGCACGCTAGCACGTTGGTCCGAACGGCCGAACGGTTTGGGTTTGAGAAAAAGCAATCGCTTCATGAAATCCATCACCATAACTCACTCCCTTTTACATGACATCTTCGTCCACCCCTAACTAAATTCAATCTTTCTTCTTATTCTTCTTCTTTCTCTAAGGTACATTCTTCTCTTCATCCTTACACATTCTCACACATGCTCCCTCTCACTACTAGGTCGGTCTAAATGGAAAACAAACACCATTTTCAAACTCGTCTCTTTCTCGTCTACAAAACTCGCATATTTACTTATCATAAATGCCAAGTTTATGTTTTGTCAGAGTCACTTCACGATCATATTATGGCCACCGTGGGTCTCCTTTGACAAACAAAGTTGAAAAAACAAATTTCCTTCTTGTCCTCAACAATACACATGAAGAAAAATATTTCAAATAGAGAAAATTCACAACTGACAATTGAGTCGGAAGTCATCTCTATCGGGCAGGGTTGTTGAGTGTGACCATTTATAGCCCTATATTCTTTTAACTAGGTTTTTCTTTGGTTTCTGTTTTCCACACTAATAGTAACTATTTAGTAGATGAAGCTAATAATATAAAAAAAAAAAATATTTGATTGGTATAAGTTCATTGAGAGAAATATTTATATAGTTACAACCCCAAATTAAAATCACTTACTCATGAGATACTTGTCATTTAATTATTTCAAAAGTACATATTATTTGATACTTTACTCTTTCATATCTTTTTTTTCACTTATATATGTATTTAAATGAATTTTATTTATGTTTGTGACCAATCAAGTGTATCTCGTTTACTAAAGTGATACATTTTGCCTCAATAAAAACTAAAGTGGGACCCTCCATATTAAAAAATATAGTTATGAACATTTTTTCTAACACTCACTTTTTTATTGTACAAAATTCATATAGGTCTCACATTTTAAAAATATATCTCACATAAAATGGTGAGACTGATATGAGTTTCATCTAATAAAAGAGTGAATGTTAATCCCCGTGAGCTTAGCTCAGTTGGTAGGGATATTGCATTTTATATGCAGAGGCTGGGGTTCGAACCCCGACACTCCACTTCTCCACAATTTAACAATTGTGTGAGCTCTGGCCATTAGGCTATTTGACCAAAAAAAAAAGTGAATGTTAAAGAAAATCATAGAAAAAATTTGTTTCTAGCATTTTTTCTTAACTTAATTGTGAGATATTTTTGGCTATCTACAATTTGTGTTTTTTTTTGTTGGAGTGTGCATGGTTAAGATATTTGACAGAAATCTCATTCCACTTCATTCATTTTTAAATAAAGTAATGGAATTTTATTTTATTCCATTTCATACAAATTCAACTAATCTTATATTGGTTGTTTTGTGTTGTAAGACCAAATATTTGTTTTTTCGGTTGATGTGTTTGTAAGATTTTGGGGATCTAAAGATAAACAAGTGTTTCCAAAAACAGAAAAGGAAAAACAAAAGTAGATTAAATCGAGAGAAAGGTTCAATCCAGCAAAGTGAATTGAGACATTTAAAATAGGGACTTCAATCAATCGTTATTTCTAAAAATTAGTAATTTCTGGGATTCTTTCTAAAATTGTGACTTTGGCTCATTCTTACCAAACAATACTAATGTTATGGTTTTAAAAAAAAAAATGATTGTTTTGTTAGTGTAATAAAACAACATTAACATTTGGGCTCAGATGGATCACGATTTACCCGAGTAATATATATTTTTATAATGAACATTATTAAAATATCTTTGACTTTTAAATAAACTTATTTTTTAGCTCATCTCTTTCACACCTCGTTACCAATTTACCATCTCATTTTCAAGTCATTTGAATAGTATGAAAAATTATTTTGAATTTTTAGGGTATGTAATTTAATTTTTTAATGACAATTCCTGTTAAATGTTTATTAAAACGTAAAATATGCGTGTACGTGTATCGAACCTTTTTATTTTGCATCGCCACTATTCGAGATGTTGAGATTGAGTGTTTATTAAATATTGTTATTAAAAAATTATAAACGAGTTTTTGAACTTTTTCTATTTCAGGATTTCATTGATGGTAGAGTAGTAAAAGTTGGAACGCCAATAAAGGTGGGTGTGTGTTTGTTTCAATTTTACTAAATTTATTTTTGGGAAAATTCTTTCCCTCACCCATAAGAATCTACTTTCCTACGCTGGTAAATTCTTTCCCTCGCCCATCCTAAATGCAACCGTAGAAGGATGTGTTTGGTCGATGAGAGAACGGAGAGAAGTCTAATATTTCTCTTGTTTGGTTGTAGTGAGGAAGGGGGAAGACAGAGTTTAAACTTGTGGGTCCCATTAGTGTTTTATTTCTACTTTCTAATGCCACAGAAAAGACAAAAATGTTAGCGATCATCGGTCTTCTATAAAGGTAAAAGAGCGCCCTTGCGATACTGTTTTGGTTGTTATAACGATGAATTTGTCAAATACACATATAACAAAGACAATATAGAACAAAAAAAAAATTAGTACCATAAGTATTTTCTTTACCCTTATCGTAGACGGTTGCCTTTGTAAGGACTTATCGACGATGAAGATATACAAGTTAGAAATAAAATCATAAGACTTAAGATTTATGATCCTATGTTGCTATTTCCAACATACACATCTCCACCATTAATGAGTCCTCGATGAAAACAACGATTTACCGTAAAAATTAAAGGGTAGTGTTAACTTGTGCTATTAAGGTATACGGTAAGAAATCCAAAAAAGTGAATACTTCTTCCGTCTTATATTATAAGCAAAAAAACTCATTTTTTTTGTCCCAAATTATAAAATAAAAAAATCAACTTTTATCATATTTAATTATGTTGTTTGAAAATAAAAATTAAAAGCAAAGTGCATTCAATTTGCTCTCTTTCATTTTCTCTCAATACCCAACAAACAATGAAAATTGTTTTTACATCTTCCTATAAAACTTATTTCAAAGATAACACAAAAAACTATGTTACAAACTCCTATGATTTAGTTTTCTTAATAAGTGTGATTTTTGTGTGCTTATAATATGGGACGGGGGGGGAGTATTTCTTTAAATTTTGTGCATTCAATTCAATTCATTAAAATATTAAATGCACGCATTCCAATACATTATTTCTTTATTTAGCTTCTAAACTTGTGCCTCAAGGGCACAAGTTAACATATTCCAAAATTAAAAGAGTATCTTGTGCTACTTAGACCTTAGTTATATTTTATAATATTTTCATTCGTAGACATAATAACATTCTTTTTGAAATAAAATATAAACAAGAAAATTGAATGAATAGGGATTTTGGTCCTCAAATTTGCATGCATCGAATAATTTCATCCCTCAATTTTTCGAAATAGTAAATATGTCCCTGAATGTTATAAATGTCAATAAATTTAGTCCTTTTGTCAAGTATTACCTTTAACAGTGTTGACGTGTCAAGTTAAGCATTGACGTGGAGTTTCAAGTTAACTTCCATGTGTATAAGGACGAATTTGATAGATATTTTTTTTACTTTTTTAAATGAAAGTCATTTCAAATTGTTACAGTGTCAAATCGATCTCTGAATTATTCTTTAAAAATGAAGTTGGTCCATGAATTATGTCACTCAATATTAAATCGATCTCTGAATTATTTATCATACCTACCAATTTGATCTCTAGTATTGTCAAATAAATGCTAAAAACTAAAAGAACGTGAAGAACCCTCAAGGAACAAGTTAGGAATAACAGTTAAACATTATTGTTTCAACACCTCCTAATAAATAACCCGTTGAACTTGTCGTTTAATCCTTTGAGGAGTCAAAGTTGATTCTATAATGTTTGATGATAACTGTTATTGCCACAATCTTTATTCTTTTTATTCAATTTGTTTGAAAACTCATCCAATGCCTTAGTCAAAATTGGGCGACTCTTCTTATTATGCGAATCACAAATTCGGTGGGGGTGGCGAGGTGCAGGTGGGAGAAACACAGAGTCATTTTAAACAAGGCATTTGATGAGTTTTCTAAAAAAAATTGATTATGGGAATAATAATCAATCAGAACTGTTTTTAATTATGGAGGCGAGCTCTTAATTTACGGTCGCATGCTAATTAAAAACCACAAATCAAATATAACTAAAATAACAACAGATTCTCTTTGATTGTGATGACAAAAACATCCAAACTAGTCGGAATTGTAGATTCATATCATAGATCTAACGAACAAGATGACCTTAACCCCATGAATATTGTATATGCGAATCACAAATTTGGTGGAAGTGGCACGGTGCTGGTGGGAGAAACAAAAAGACAATGGGAACAAGGCATTGGGTGAGTTTTCTAAAAAATAAAACATTATTTATGAGAAAAGATATTGTATGCTTTTTCATCCTTCTTGGGTAAAAGGGACTATGATCTTAAAAACATTGTTTATTTCGAAGAGACATAAATTACGAAAGGGACTACACGATTAAAATCATTCTTGATTTTGAAGGGACACTCTTAATTCTGAAGGTATAAAAAGGAGATGAAGAGAAGAATAACTCGTTAACATAAGCTGGAGGTAGAACAAAGAAAGAGTTCTATAACTCAATAGAATTTTTTTGTGTATTTTCTGAACAAAGTGAGCTCTCCTTTTATAGGGAAAGTTTGTAACTAATCTGGGAAAACTTAAAAATTAAGCAACCCACAAATCAGCTCAAGTAACGAATGAATCAGACAAGTTCAAAAAGAAACAAACCTACAAAAGTGGAATGAATAGGCTAATTTGATATTAATGAAGGAAAGATAGAAAACCCAGTTAGATTCAAAAACTTATCACAACAAACACACGTTAAAACTATGGAAAGTCATGTCTATGTACAATTATTAATTATTAAGCTTAAACCTGCTTCTGACCCCCTAAGTTTCATAATGTATCAATTTTGGCCCTCTTTTAAAAAAAAAGGCAAAATACACTCCTCATATTTAGCCCATTTTGCAAAACTCCAATTCTGACTTGGTCAATTCTACGTATCACGCCGCATAAAAAAGTTGACAGCTGTGTATTTTTCAAATTAAAAAAAAAAAATCCATGTGTGTAATTCATAATTAAAAAAATGAAAAAATGATAGGGTAATTTGGAAAGGCACACGTGAGCTTCTTCTCCAAACCAAACCACCACCTCCATCACCCGATAACCATCACCTCCCTTTTCATCTTCCCTTTGGGTTCTTTCCACCGCATCATAATAACGACATCCTTAAAATCAACAACATTAGCAAACATAATCCATATTTTAAAAACTCAATCCAACTAGTGAAAAACCAAATCAACCCACATTATTTCAGAAAAATTAAAACAGTTTAGCATATCCTTAAACCAGTTTAAAACTGGTGTTTTCTCAAAGGAAGAACTCACTTTCAGAACAAATTCACAAATTAATTTCGTCTCTTAAATCAAATCAATTTTTTCTTCCAACCGCGATTTACTCCTACAGTGTCAACTACCTTCACAAACTCGCTTCAAATCCTTCATACCGTGTTAAATCGCCACGAACGTGATTCTCAGAAGAGTGCTTCTCATAAACATGATTCTCAGAAACGTGATCCAATAAGATCTGACCAAAACCGCGTTTCAAAATTAAATGTAAAAATTGAGTACTAATTAACTTTATGTAAAATGATTGAGAAGGAGAACATATCTATGATCTAACTGGATGTTTATTGGATTGATTGAATAATATATTTGATGAAGAGAAGAACAAGTAAGAAGAAGAAGAAGAAGAAGAAAGGGGTATTGGTTTAAGTGGTACGATTTTAAGATAATAGGGTTTATGGAAAATTAACGGGGAGAAGATAAAAGATGTTTCCTTTTGTATCATTGTATCATTCAAGTACAATATGATACTTCTCATAATGTAATCATAATTTTATAGTCTTTTTAAGGCACCTTTTGAATCTTTCAATAACATGTCAATGTTTCTCACTTCGTCTACTGATAAACTTGAACAAGAGTCTCACAACATAAGCAATGTCGAGTCTAATACATTTAGTGGCATAACTAAGAGCTGCCAATGATCCTCATATATTATATGTTATCTAACACTGTCTCAAGTGTTCTTAAAGAGTTTTACACTTGGATCATAAGGTGTGCCCTTATTCGTTTTTGTAATAGCTATTTGAGACCTAAATTTTTTTCTAACTTAGAGTAACTCACTTTCCTTCACACTAAATTATTCAGAGTAAATAGTCATTTTCGTCTTTGAATATGTAACAAGAGAATACTAGCAACACACATTGTAACACACACTTTCCAACACACTCTCTTTGATTGGTTAAAATTCACATGAGTCCCACCAAATCATGTGGATCCCATATAAATTTGGTGGGTCCAATGTGAATTTTAACCAATCAAAGAATGTGTTGAAAAGTGTGTGTTAGAATGTGCGTTTCTAGCATTTCTCTATGTGTGTTGTCGCTAACCCTAATCCCTTCGAAGCCCTATCTTGATAGCCATCCTTGGAAACTCTGTCATAAACCTGTTGTCGATCCTGTCTCTTGCCTGTTGTCCACTTTTTTATTTGGCAGTCAGTAAGGAGTGTTCGGTGGAGGAGATGTGGAGGGCAGGGTGGGAGGTTGGAGGTGTGGGGTGGGAGTGGCGTTGTAGGTTATTGTCGTGGGAGGAGCATAGTGTGAGGGAGTGATTTGTGTTAATTTTTAACGTTGTTTTGCAGGAAAATGCTCATGACACTTGGAGGTGGTTATTAGATCATTCTCATGGTTACACTGTTCGAGAAGCTTACCGCTTTCTTACCAACAATGGTAACTCTGTGGCTAGGACGCTGGTAGATCACGTCTAGCATAAGTATATACCTTCAAAGGCCTCTTTGTTTGTGTGGCGCCTTCTTCAAAATAGACTTCCTACTATAGACAATTTGGTGCGGCGGCGTGTCCTTTTGTTAATTGACTCGACATGCGTGTCTGGTTGCGGTGAACCAGAAACCGCAACCCATCTATTTTTTGGTTGTAACATTTTCAGTTTGCTTTGGGCTCATGTGTTACATTGGTTGTGTATGTAACGCCCGTTTTAATTATTTAATTTATTTTATATAGTATAGAGTATATTTATATGATTTTGTGTGAATTAAGTGATATTTGAGATATTATGTGATTTATGTGACTTATGTGTTGTGACTTATTTTATTGTTTAATAAAATAAGATTAGAAAATGAAACAAATAATAAGTTGTGGGTTTGTTTTATAATTAGATATAGTTGTGGGGGTAATAAGATAAAATAAAACAAACAAAAAGAGGTTTAAATAGGGAGAGTTAGGTTAGAATTGTACAGAACGTACAATTCAGAGCTTTAAGAGGAAAAGGGAGGAAACGGTAGAGAAGAACCGGAGAGGCTGCTGCTCTAATTTCTTAAGGTAAGGGTGAGCCTTTCATTACGATATCATTAGAACATGTAATTCATGATTATAGTTAGCAAATTCTAGGTTTAATTCATGAGGATTAGGAAAGAAGAGTTAGGTCAAAGAGTGGTAAATTGATGATTAGATGATGAAAAACTATACCGTTGACGTAGTAAACTGTTTACAGACATTAGAATAACTCTTAGACACCATTATAGTCGAAAATATGAAGAATTAGGATGAAATTTGGGGTTTGGGGTGAAAACCCTCGTAATCCCGTAACTGTTCTGCAGCCAGCTCGCCACGGCGAGTACTCATCCGCTCGCGAGGCGAATAGAACAGCTCGCCATAGCGAGCAACCCCCAGAAGTGTTCGCGAGGCGAAAACCCAACTCGCCGTAGCGAGCAACACCCAGGAGCTCGCCAGGCGAATAACCCAACTCGCAATAGCGAGTAGTACCCCTGATGCTCGCGAGGCGAGCAATCCAGCTCGCCGTAGCGAGTAACCCCCGTAATGGTTCGCGAGGCGAGAGATCCCACTCGCCATAGCGAGTAGTCCTGCATCAGACTACCTTTTAGAGTAATGCGACTCTTGTCGCACAATTAGCTATGTGATTACCCTGGTTTGGGAAGTAAAGTACTGAGGTATTAAGAAGAAATGTAGGGCTGTTAACTGATAAATGATTCGCTGTTGTAACCTATACATTTGTATATGCTTTTCTGAATCATAAGTGATGTATGTGAATGTTTACGATTTGCTGTTGTTTGAGATGTTGATTGCTGCCATGCTGCCATATTTTATTAATTGAAAGCTGCATGTGTTGTTATAAGATTTACGATGCTGTAATTCAAATTATTGGAATTCATTTTGAGATGTCCAAGTTTAAGAGATTGAGTCCATGCACATTCATCCAGAGACGAGGGCTCATGCCCTAGGAGCTTTTGCTCAACAGCGACGAGAGCTTATGCTCTAGGAGTATTTTTATGCTCAATAGCGACGAGGGCTTATGCCCTAGGAGTATATTTATACTCAATATGGTACCACATGCATGATTAAGATGTCTAAGTTGCATAAGTTGTGTCGATGTTGCATTGTCAAGTCAAACTATTAAGTTGATTTATGATGTTGTTTAAGATGCTACTTGATTGTTATTATGATATATGATGATAAAGTTATGCTGTTAATTGTAATTATTGGATTATATGTTTAATGCTATTGTTATGAGAATCTCACCCCTTCTGCTGGAATTGCCGCCTTGTGGGCAAGTGCAGGTGATTAAGCTTTTGTTGCTATTGCTGTCGTGAGTGGCTATCCTCACAGTGTCCCTAGGTGCTCTGATACGTAACGGGATGGGAACCTTTATGTTTAATTTCTATTCCTTACGTACTTGATTAGGATTTAAGTTTCAGTTAATTTATGTCGAGACTTATTTATGAGGCCTGCGCGCCAAAACGATTTATTTAACATTGAACTTATTCCGCTGCGATGTTAGAACTATTTTGACCAGAATAAATGTTCATTTATTCCCTTTTTGAGAATTTAAGTAAATGTAGCATTCCGTTTTATATGATACTCTGATTTATTTAGAAAATTTTGAATTTGGGAAAACGGGGTGTTACAGTGTATCTTTGCGGTGCTTTCAGGTGACATTCGACAACATTTAATTCAATTTACTAATATGGCCGAATTTTCTAGAATCACTCACTCATTCTTGAAAATAATTTGGTTTGCTTCTGTGTGGGCTATTTGGAAGGAAAGAAACAACCATGTTTTCCAAGATACGACTTGTGATTCTTCTACTTTAGCTGAAACAGTTAAACTATTTTTTTTTTTGTGTGGCTGAAATCAACACAAACATCTTTTAGCTATAATTATCATGACTGGTGGAAACATCTACTTTATTGTATGAGTGTTCCTGTGTAATTTGCTCTAACTTTTTTATGGTGCGTTTTTAGAATAGCACCATTTTGTTGGTTGGTTTACCTTTTGGATGTCTTGTGCACGGTAAATTAACCTTATTTATAATATATCTCATTTTAGTTTGTTAAAAAAAAAAACTAAAATAATCATTAATTGTACATTCCTTTAATGAAAAGGTTTTTGACGTGGAAATAGTCTTTTAATACTGATAATAGTTTATTTTTGCTGAGATTGATTTGACTGTAACTAAATACTTATAAAAACTGACATGTTATTAAGTAAGTATATTGAAGTACAAATATTTCATTATTAACAAATATTTATCGTCATATACTATTTTGAAATTTTGATATTATAATGACTATTGTAACTACTCGTTATAAATAATATTTATTTAAAGGCTTAAATACATTTTTTGCCTCCTATGTTTCAAAAAGTTGCGATTTTGACCCCCTTATAAAAAAAATGGATATTTTGACCCCCTAACTTTTGGTCCTCTTTTGAATGGTTGATTTTATGCAAATTTCTCAGTCTCTGATGGTGTAAACTGGCATGGGGATAGAAGAATGTTGATAAGTGGAGTTCAAACTTGCATGGTGTCCAAACTGATAAGTGGATCCTTCTTTAGGGGGACCAAAAGTTACACCATGCCAGTTTGGAATCCATTTATCAACATCCTTCTATCCTCATGTCATTTTACACCATCAGAGACTATGAAATTGTCATAATCTCCATCAAAATCAGCTAATCAAAAGAGGGCCAAAAGTTAGGGGGTCAAAATATCCATTTTTTTTATAAGGGGGCCAAAATCGTAACTTTTTGAAACATAGGGGGTGAAAAGTGCATTTAAGCCTTATTTAAATTATTTTCTATCAAAACGGAGAAGGTAAGGGATATAATATTTCATAAAAATGTTGTTATTTAATTTAATTTAAATTGATATAAAGTGACTATTTTAACCTTAGTTTTTCTCTCAAAAACAATCCTTAGCTTTGATGGTGGAGAAAAAAATAAATCAAAATGAGTAACTTTTAACTTAGGTAGTTCCTTAAAGAAAAAATACTTAGGTGGTTGATTAATTGGATTATAGTTCATTATTATTTGAGTGAGAAGTAGCATAGAGTTATTGCAAGCAAAATTGGAATTGAATAGTAGAGCATAGGAGCGAAGCATTCAATATGAGTTTTCTCTTCGGCAGTAGAAAGACTCCCGCAGGTAATTCTTCCAATTTTCACTTTTAATCAAATTGTTTTTTTTTTATTTTCTCCTTGTGATTATGATTGTGTTGTGAAAAAAAAAACAATAATTTGATACTGGGTTGTTTCTTATTTGCTTTTCTAGTTTGGAAATTGTGACTTTGATTTGGACTGAGTTTTTTGGTTAATGGGTAGTTTTGGTTTTTGTGATTTTGTTAACAGAGCTTTTGAGGGAGAATAAAAGAATGCTTGATAAGTCTATTAGAGAAATTGAAAGGGAAAGACAAGGATTGCAGTCTCAAGAAAAGAAATTGATTGTAGAGATTAAGAAGAATGCCAAACAAGGACAAATGGTATTTTTCTATAATGCCTTCTTCTTTCATTACTGGCGGATTAACTGCTTTTCTATTGCACTTAGTTGTATATTTTGTTGCAGGTTGAATTATGTTTTATTCCCTGCAATTATTGTGTTTTTTGGTTTTAATCCGTGTATGTTCTTTTGTTTGAGTTCAGTCCCTGCAAATTCAAAAATTATTCATATGCGGCCCAATATAATACGCCATGTGGCCTGATTAAGTAATGTTAGAGACCAAAAGCAGTTGTTTTTTAGTTTGCACGGACTAAAAACAAAAAACAGTAATTGTAGGGACTAAAGTCATATTTAAACTTTTGTTGTATTATATTTGTTTTGGTTTAATTTGAATGTTTTAGTTTCATAATATCAGTGCTATTTGAACTTAATTAAATTTCAGTTTCAATATTCACTAGCGTTGTTATTAAGGCAAATTTGCAAGGAACTGTGTTGTTAAGGGTAAATTTGTAAAGAAAAAATGTCTGAACAAAATTGATAATTGCTTGTAGGGTTATAGGATGGTACACAAGTGTATAGATTATTTGGAATTCTTTAGTGTATGTCTGATGAGAAGTTTATTGCTTTTAAGGATCGTGGTTTTTAATATAGTACGGTGTTGTTATTTGAACAGGTATGTAATATGTTTGGTCGGGTTTGAGTAGTTTCTGAGGTTGGTTTCAATTTGTTAGGGTGCTGTGAGGGTTATGGCTAAGGATCTTATCAGAACTCGCCATCAGATTGAAAAGTTTTACAAACTTAAATCACAACTTCAAGGTGTTGCTTTGAGAATTCAGGTTTGTTTGCAAAACATTTTGCGTTTTCTTTGTCCGTAGCTCAACTTTGAAATTTTCTTCATGCTTGTTGTGCTCCTAGGATTTTAGCAGATAAGTTGAGGTTATGTGTACAGTGTTGTACTGCTGTGATGCATATATATTATGTAGCACTGACACTTTTGATTAAAGGCATGTCAAGTGTCTGACATGTGTTGGTATTGGACACCGACATATGCAATTACATTCAATTAATTCATTTTCTTTAATTATTGTCGTCTCAACGTGTACGTGTCGTGTCCGGTGTACATGTCTCTGTCAGTGCTTCATTGCATATATATAATGAGCCTTGCATATATTACTTTCATGCTAATTCATACTATGGCAATACATATGCATACTGCCAGAATCCTGTTTAATTTATATTTTTTGATCTGTAAGATTGATTGATTTATTATAGCTTTTAAAAATGACTTCCTGAGATTAATTGTAGACACTTAAATCTACTCAAGCGATGGGGGACGCAATGAAAGGAGTTACTAAAGCAATGGGTCAAATGAATAGGCAGATGAATTTGCCTTCTTTACAGAAGATAATGCAAGAGTTTGAAAGGCAGAATGAGAAGATGGAACTTGTTTCTGAGGTAATGGGAGATGCAATTGATGATGCTTTAGAAGGTGATGAAGAAGAGGAAGAGACAGAAGATCTTGTGAATCAGGTTCTTGATGAGATCGGAATTGATATCAACTCTGAGGTAAGCTGTTATCATTCTTATTATTGTAAGAATTTTTTTGTTAATAATAGACTAGTCCTTTTTGGATAACAACTTAATTAAGCGCTTATAGCATAAGCATTTATCATAAAAGTGTTTATGTATAATCTATTTCTATAACAAAAGATAAAATAAAGTCAAATTTCATGAGCTGTTTTCATAAGCTGTCCTAGAGAGCTTGTAAAAATAAGCTAAAAACATCTTAAGGATATCTCATAGGCTGTTTCTATAAGCTCTCTCTAACAGTCTCACAAGTGCTTATGCCAATAGATAAACTCAAATAAGTCAATTCAAACAGGTTCTAAAATGAATGATTGTTCCCCTAGCGTTTATCATAGGTTGTTTCTGATGAATATTTCTTTTGTTCTATGTGCAGCTTTTGAATGCACCTGCATCAACCTCAGCCGCTGCGCCAGTGGCAAAGAACAGGGTTGCTCAGGCCGAACCAACGGGGAATGATGACGGTGGAATAGATGATGATCTACAGGCTAGATTAGATAATCTAAGGAAAATGTGATGCGTAGGAATATTTGGATAAGCGTTTCAGAAAAGCATGAAAATAATGAATGTATATGAAATCAATACGTGTTTTAGTCACGTTTTATTTTCAGGTTTGGAGCTATCTTACTTATGTATAGAGTAAAGCTATATGTTACATGTTTTCCATGATATATATCAATTTTATAATTGTGAATCTCTTCTTGATGATTGATATACCTCTTTTATCACATCAAACATTTGATTTTGCATCAATGTTATAGTTTCTATGATTACGTAATTACTAAAAATTCTTTGTGATAAATAGATCTTATTAGAATTGGTTACATTTGCTGATCTGACTGGTTTGTTAGAGAAGGAAACATAGATATATGCAGAGGGTATGGTACGGTAAGGTGAAGCCATTCAGAACGATTTTCTGTTATAATCTAAGTGGTTTGGGTAGAGAGAGAATTATCTCTTCTCTGAGGAGCTGCGCTCTGGAATCACAGAGGGTTTTCTTTTCTATAATACACCTCCTTTTAAATTAATAATATATATATATATATATATATATATATATATATATATTTTCTTTATATTTGTGTTCCTATCAGTTTTATTCATATGTATTTCATAGTAGATAGCTACTGTATGCAATACAGGTTAGTTTTATATGATTTCTATGATCCAGAATGAACAAATAACTAATCATAAATGAGGTTCATTGTAGAAAGTTTTAATTAAATCTTTAAATTCACAAACCATATGTGAGGAACAAGGAGAAAAGTTTTAGTTAAAGAAAAAAAAAAACTAGCTATGTCATTGTCACTAGTAGGTTGCTATGAACCAGAATATTCTCAATCCTAGAGTGAACAATTTCCACAGTCCTATGATCATTATTTGCCAACGATCCATTTGGTGAAGATACTTGATCAATCTGAGAGCGACACAACGGGCATCCCAAATGAGAGGCAAGCCATTTATCAATACAAGATGTATGAAACATGTGCTTGCACGTGTGAAGCTTCCGAACGCTTTCGTCTTCTTGGAAGACTGTTAAACAGATTACACATTCAGTCTGGTTTATGCCTTGTGCAGCATCAGCTTCATTGTACAGAAATGTGATTGAATGTGACTCTAAACTGATGCAAGCAGAGAATTTGTCATTAGAAGATATGGCTATTGTAGGAAGATGTGATTCATGATTGGTAAGCCTGCACCATCCTAACATAGTGAGAATGAAAAATGTAAAAGCAATCACTAGTGCTCCAGTGATTATGATCCCAGGGAGAATATACATTTCTTCATATGCTGAAAAAGCCATGAAAAGGAAAAGAGTATGTATAAATATATTTATAGAACCGTCTCAGGATAGAGTTGACAGTTTCTATGAGCATACAACAACAACCCATTCGGTCACAACAAAGCTGGAAATGAGTAAAGATATTATTAATTTTATGAAGTGATGTACTTTTGGAATTTATATGTTTTGGAAAAAGAATGCAACTGGTATTTTGTGTAATTTTGTGATTTTTAGAATTAAATGCATGTCCTTCTTTTTTGCTGATGACTACTTCTGGCTATGTTGGCTGCCGTACAGGAAGTATCTTTGTGTGCAAAGGGGATTCTGCCTTTCCTTTTTGGTGATGATTCCTAAAATTCCAATGATTACATTGGTGGCATCTAATGAAAGTTGGAAGAATTTTTTTTCTCCATCTTTTCACATCTTAATCCGAATAATATGCATAAAGAACACACTTTCAAAGCAATCCTTGACGGTAGTTGTAATAAAAGTCAATTATTATTTTTAAAATAATTTAGCTTATTTTCATACAACTATATAAAATGAATATTTTGTTACAAAATTATCTCAATATTTTGACACTTATTTTCACTCTTCAATGTTTTTTTGTTACAAAATTAACGAAGATCTATTATTGCGTGGTGTGTGGAAATAAGACACAATTGAACTAAAAAAAATAAAAAAATGTGATGTGTCAAACGTAATTAAATTTTTATAGTTAGAGAGTAGATAAAGCAAAACATGTTTAACTATTCTATAAATTAAAATTTATGTGATGTGTCAAACGTAATTAAATTTTTATAGTTAGAGAGTAGATAAAGCAAAACATGTTTAACTATTCTATAAATTAAATTTTTTGAATATCTTTTGCATGTATCCATTGAACATTATAAAAAGTTCTCTATCGATGGTTATCATTTTTTAACATGGGATTTTTTTTTAAAGAACATGGGATTAAATATACATTTTTTAAAGGTTACATATTTATTTTATCCCTCGAAATATATCACTTAAAAAAAAGTACAGTAAAATATATGCACATGTTAGTACAATAAAGAAAAAAATAAGAACAGATATACGGGTACAAGTGTATATATATTTGCGCGCGCACACACGAGGGCTGTTACTTTTAAGGTTTATTAAATGAATGATATATTTGGTCTACGTTTTAAGGTTTATTGAATAATGGATAACCGATGTGTTTGGTCTACATCACAGATCAATTACATTAGTTATTCAATGAATCGAAAACATGTTTTTTGCTTATACTTTAGACCGGTCAAAGTATAAGTCTGCATAAATTTAAAGTAGGTTTAGTATATATTACAAGGTTAATTGTAATATTGTATAATTTTTGTAAAAAATATATTATATATTAGTATTAACGTATGCAAATGAATGTTGACTCGATCGGTAAGAAACTGATTAACCCGTGTTCAACTCCCGTCGTCAATGTGAAAATTTCCTTGATGGGTGATATGTAACTACCTATGTAAGCGATCTTTGAGTTTATAGGTCGGCGCTGACTCCCAAAGCCCAACTCACCTAAACTAATTATGCAAAAAAGGTATGCAACATATATCAAGGTCATCAACGAATATGTATGACTAGATATGAACAAATCTTCAGAAATTTCTATCTTTCTCTCACAATTTTCATCTTCATTGTCATCACCGTCTCCAATAGAAAGTATCCATTTGTTAAAATTTGAAATTTCCTCTTGCTTTGTTGGTAAGAAAGATACCGCACATTTCATATTCAAATCAAGCTTCAATACAATATAATCTTCCAATAGAATGGATGTATTAATTGAAGAAACAAAATATATATCTTCTCTTCATCCTTTCCTAATTACAAAAAATATAAGTGTAAAATAACAAACCAAAAGGCCAAAACTACTCACATTCCACCAAACGGTATGTGTCGCGTCATTTTTCGAAGGTCAAGACTATTTGATTAGCTTTTGACTCACTATTTTATTTCACGACTGAACATTTAATTTTTTTAAAAAAAGGAAAAAAAGTTCAAATACCTCATATTTGAAAAGATTTAGGGTTCGGGGTTAGTTACATAAAGGGAAGGTATTAGCACCCTTCATGTCCATAGTACTCTACGGGAACCTCTTGATTTTATCTAATTAATGTGCTATAACTTGCTTAGTTTTGAAAAAAAATGGAATTTAAAATGATTAAGAAAAAAAACTTAATTATCTACATTTTTTATGATTTGGAAGGACATGATTCTTTGCCTACGTACCCGTGAGGGATCAAAACCTCGTAGTTCGGGGTAGAAATTTCCGTTTGATTGGTTGTGTGTTTTTTATTAGTTTTTGAAAAAAAGTTTTAAAATGAAAAGCCAAGTGGCAAATAAGAATTTGTTTGTATTTTTTTTTTATATTAAAAGAAAATGATTCGAAGCATAATTAAGTTGATTGAAATTTGATTAAGAAAATAAAAGTAAAAAAAAGGGATCACTTGATCTTGGATCAAGGTTTATTATGAAAAATGTTTTTGTGGTTTTTTTTTATTATTTGCATGTTTTTGTTGTTTTTGAATAATTAGCTAAAATTAAACTAACGGAGCAAGGAAATAAAAGCGTGGACACTTTGTGATGACATTTGATCGCCACAAAGGTCTCTAACCTAAACTAGAGCATAAAATAAAGCATACACCCCCACACACACACACATGCATGATTTACATTAAACCTATCGATACATTCTAAAGTCCGCGGGAAGATAAATATGCATGGATAAAAAGAAAAGTGCAAGATAACAAACCAAGATGCATGAATTATTTACATTGGCCTAATGTACATTCTAAATACAATGCAATAAATTAAACGATCGAGAAAGATAAATATGCATGAATAATAATAAGATGCAGAAGAGGACTAAAAACGCAAGAAAAAATAAAAAATAAAAGGGGGTCCAAACACAAGGTGGGGGGGTGTGCAGGAGTAATCAGGGGGTGCAGTAATTAAAAAGAATAAAGTTGAGATGCAGAGAAAGGAAGGGGGCACTGGGCTTAAACTGGTTGGGGGCCAGTTCGGTTCAAGCCTGGGTCAGTTTCAGGAGAACCGAACCGGTTCGAAAGCATATATAAAGGGTGTAAGACCCTTCCTCGTTCATTTTAAGAAAATTTTCTCTCTCTTATGTTTCTTTCTGAATTTTTGTTCTCTTCTCTCTCTTCCTATGTTCATCCTTTCTGGATTCAGACCATGAAGAATCCGGTGGATCTTCATCTTCTCCGGTGGGAAAGACGACGGCGGGTAGGTGGTTCTGGCGGTGGTCGGCCGGCCAGTAAGGCGGCGCACCACGCCGGAACCCTATTTTTTTTTATTTTTTTTTTGGTTTTCTGATCTACTTCTTCCTCCTTATTTCTTTGCCTATTTCTAAGCCTGAAATTTTCAAAGTAAAACCCTAGAGTTCTAGATCTATGAGTTTGAAAAAATGTTACCTTTGCTTTTGATGAATTTGGATCCAGTTTTGACCTTTCTTGGGTTTTGAGTTGTGGTTGTTCTTGTGTTTGGATCCTTGTTGGTTGTGTTGCCGATGCTGTCCTTCGTTGGTTTTGTGCACTGCGGTTGTTTGTGCGTGAATAATGTTTTGAAACTGGTTGTTTGTACTGCTCTGTGAATTTTTGTGTTCTGCAGGTTTTCTTAGAATTTTCGGCCTCTCGTGTGTTTTTGTGAATTTTCCGGGCCCTCTACTGTGTGTGCAGGTTGTATTTATACTACTAGGGTTTGTTTAAAACTGCAGAAAATTGTGGTTGGATCGGGATGGAATCAGATTTGAATGAAGAAACAAAGCGCGTTTCTGTTTTTTGAACTAGATTGGATTTGACAGACTGTTATCGGATATAGACCATCTTTGACTTATGGACGCTAAAAAACTATTGACTTATGAGTAAGAATAAATAAACAATAAATATATATAAATTAATCGACTAAAAAAAAGATGGAAATCTAAACTAAAAATAAAAATGAAAATAAAGAGAGAGGAGGACCCGACTTGGAACCAAAAAATGAGGTATTTTAAAATACCTCTCTGCCGAAATTTCCACTGAAAAGTCAGAGACTGATTTGGGTCGGAAGACACGTGTCGGTGGGATCTTCGGTCAAAAATTGGGGTATAACAGATGCCCCTATTTAAGTTTCTTCGTCTGGCGATTTGAAGATGGAATCTTTGATTTGACGGGCCGAAGAGACTTAAATACAAAGTACACCTATTTTTGACCTTAAGATACTGTGTGAATGCATGTGACGCGATGATGAATGCAAGACGGCATGGATGACTCGAGTAATAACGACGGGATGCCCGAGTCCATTGAAGAAAAGGATCCAACTCCGCTGGGGGAATGTAGTTTTACTGGGGAAAATGATCGTCCTGTGTTGGTTTGGGATGATAGCTTAAACGAAGACAAAGCTTTTTTTAGTGACATTTCTTGAACAACTATGCTGGGGGTGACACTATTACAATTGAAATTGATTAGTGGCACCGCTGGAACAACTACGCTAGGCGATGGCACTATTGAAATTGAAATTGATTAGTGACATCACTGGAATAGCTACGCTGGGGATGACACTTATTGAAATTGAAATTGATTAGTGACATCACTGGAACAGCTACGCTGGGGATGACATTTTCGAAATTGAAATTGAAATTGATTAGTGGCATCGCTGGAACAGCTACGCTGGGGATGACACTATTGAAATTGAAATTAACTAGTGGCATCGCTGTAACAGCTACGCTGTGGATGACACAATTGAAAATGAAATTAACTAGTGACATCGCTGGTACAGCTACGCTGTGGATGACACTATTAAAATTGATTAGTGGCACTACTGGAACAGCTACGCTGGAGATGACACTATTGAAATTGAAATTGACTAGTGACATCACTAGAACAGCTACGTTGTGGATGACACAATTGAAATCGAAATTGACTAGTGACATCGCTGGAACAGCTACGCTGTGGATGACACAATTGAAATTGAAATTGACTAGTGACATCGCTGGAACAGCTGCGCTGTGGATGACACTATTGAAATTGAAATTGACTAGTGGCACCGCTGGAACAGCTACGTTGTGGATGACACTATTGAAATTGAAATTGACTAGTGACATCGCTGGAACAGCTACGCTGAGGATGACACTATTGAAATTAGTGACATCGCTGGAACAGCTATGCTGGGGATGACACTATTGGAATTGAAATAGATTAGCGACGTCTCTGGAACAGATAAATTGGGGATGACACCATTGAAATTGGAATTGATTAGCGACGTCTCTGGAACAGATAAACTAGGGACGACACCATTGAATTTCTTTCTGAATTTTTGCTCTCTTCTCTCTCTTCCTATGTTCATCCTTTCTGGATTCAGACCATGAAGAATCTGGCGGATCTTCATCTTCTTCGGTGGGAAAGATGGCGGCGGGTAGGTGGTTCCGGCGGCGGTCGGCCGGTCAGTATGGCGGCGCACCACGCCGGAACCCTATTTTTTTTATTTTTTTTTGGTTTTCTGATCTACTTCTTCCTCCTTATTTCTTTGCCTATTTATAAGCCTCAAATTTTCAAAGTAAAACCCTAGGGTTCTAGATCTATGAGTTTGAAAAAATGTTACCTTTGCTTTTGATGAATTTGGATCCGGTTTTGACCTTTCTTGGGTTTTGAGTTGTGGTTGTTCTTGTGTTTGGATCCTTGTTGGTTGTGTTACCGATGTTGTCCTTCGTTGGTTTTGTGCACTGCGGTTGTTTGTGCGTGAATAATGTTTTCAAACTGGCTGTTTGTACTGCTCTGTGAATTTTTGTGTTCTGCAGGTTTTCTTAGAATTTTCGGCCTCTCGTGTGTTTTTGTGAATTTTCCAGGCCCTCTACTGTGTGTGCAGGTTGTATTTATACTAGTAGGGTTTGTTTAAAACTGTAGAAAATTGTGGTTGGATCGGGATGGAATCGGATTTGATGAAGAAACAAAGCGCGTTTCTGTTTTTTGAACTAGATTGGATTTGACAAACTGTTATCGGATATATATCATCTTTGACTTATCAGAATTTTTATGGACGCTAAAAAACTATTGACTTATGAGTAAGAATAAATAAACAATAAATATATATAAATTAATCGATTAAAAAAAAAGATGGAAATCTAAACTAAAAATAAAAATGAAAATAAAGAGAGAGGAGGGCCCGACTTGGAACCAAAAAATGAGGTATTTTAAAATACCTCTCTGACGAAATTTCCATTGAAAAGTCAGAGACTGATTTAGGTCGGAAGACACGTGTCGGTGGGATCTTCGGTCAAAAATTGAAGTATTGACATTATGTAACTACTGTGAGGATATATATTTGTAATGAAAACATGCTTTGATCGGTCAACAACTTCAAAAATTATCAGCGCATCACCGATGTCTCATCCCAATTTAATAATTTTACTTGACCAAATAGTTCTTCCTAAGGACTATCCTTTTTCATGGTTAACGTTTTTTGACAATTTTTTATTGGCTAACATTAATAAATCTACAATATCAATAGGGATTGTAAGAATTGAGTGTGAGTTATTCCATCCAAAAATAATATAGATGCAATTTTGCTAGAAGAAATATTCAATACAATTAACCCTTTAACCTAATAGCCACATACATTCAAAACATTCAAACCATTGTTACCGAAAAAAAATACTCCATGGTCTAATCATATACACCCCTTTGTTCATTAGTGAACATCAATAATAGATCAACATATGATTTTATCAACTAAACCCTATCATAATTTAGCTCGTCAACAATAAACTTGTTCGTGAAGTGTCCTTCAAACCATTGTCGTTGGTTTGAAGATCTCCAACTTAGATATGAAAATTTAAAAAATGTATAAAAAAAATGAATGATATAAAAACGTCAACATACATTTAAATAGAAGCAACCTTTAATTTTCAACTTCTTCCTCAGATCATATAGGATCACATCTAACAATGGCTACCAAACTGTTGAATGTAACAACCTGATTTTATTAGACTTATTTTATTAATTATTTATATGTGTTTATATGTGTCTGTTTGCGATGATTTGTCTTTGGGTGTTTTTTTATCCAGGATTGGTAGAGTTTAGCTTATGAAAGGTATTTTAGTCATTTCAGACTTGAGGGTATTTTGGTCATTTATTGTAGAAGGAAATTTTAGTAAACTTAGAATTGGTGTTATTTAAGTATTTTGAGGTGAATAGTTTCATTTACTAAGACTAGAGGTAACGAGTAATAATTATTTTTGAAATGTTAATAATTAGACTTTCATGTTGTGGGTGTGTTAGTGAAGTCGTTTGGGAGAAAACTGGATTTTCATGTGAAAGATCGATGTTTAAGCGTTTTTGAAAATAAGTGATTATGCGAGGTTCTGGAAAATGATTTTGGGATGGTTGAAACTTGGATTTTTCTGTAGATTATGATAGAGCTAAGTGTCAGTAGCGTGTAGGCGAAAACGGCATCGAAGTCGGATTAACGGTTTGAATTTTATGCGCGAAACGCTGAAAACAGAAAAATTGGAAAATTTGCACTGTCAGACGAGCACGACTCTGCGTGTGCACGGAACAGACCATGCTTGAACTTCTGTCTATTTTTGTGCTTTTTCATGAAAGTTTTAGATAAATAAGTTAGATTTCCAATGGCTTTGGTTTAACTTAAAAATGATGTTTAAATTTTGAGTTATAATGAAAATATTGCAAGTAGGTCTTGGTAAAATTTTACGAAAACTCAGCATACCCATTTCTAAGTCAACCCAAAACTTATGTTTTGCTTCCAAACTATAAAACTTGTGTACTAAGAATTTAATTAAGGTGTTTAGGAATATTTAACCTATGAGATGATGGGTCAAACTTAGTTTCTTTTAACAACAAATTGGTTATTTGCAATATCTTAAAAAGAGACAAACTTTGTGATTTTTATGATTTCGGCGCATTTGGCCTGTAAAACGCACATGTATGTACAACTGCACTCATATGTGGTCTAAGTGTATACATAGTTGAGGTATTAGAGTTTGTTTGCTTAGTTTTGATTCAATTGCCACAATTATTTTAAAAGTTGTGAAACGATAGACAAACTTTGTCGAAAATGGTCTTTAAGACCGGATACCTTGCAAATCTCTTGTGAATAGTTTGATATGATTGTATGAAGATGTATGAATGATTAAAAGGTGTTGAACATGATGTTTATCATGATATGATGTACTTTTCTCCTTTTGCTTTGATTGTGAGAAATTGTATGAAGTTATTGATTTGTGATGATGTAGTTGATGTTGAATAATGCATATATGTTAAACGATGGTGATATTGTTGGTGAATGTATATATGTTAAATAATGATGGTGATGATGTTGTATGTGTTGTTGAATATGTGCAAAGTGTGTCATATATTTATGCATCATGAGTCTTAGGATGTTTACATTCAGTGGATGTGGTTTATGATATTTATATCCAGTGGAATGATTAGAATATTTTGTATTCAATGATGATATGATGTTTTTGTTGCATCATGAGGTGACGACTTTTGTTGGTGATGCCCACATGCATGTAGGAGTCGTGTCTAGGTGCATAACATAATGTGGCATGATCCCTAATTGTGTATGTGCTTGGTGATTTGGTGTGATTGATGTCTTACATATATATGATGTTGTGAACCTTGTTTGTGTTGATGAATAATGTTTAAGTTGAATTATCTTTTGTTTAATTATTTGAAGTTTAATTCAATGAATATCTTTTCAATGATTTATTCTTGATTATGATTGATGTGAAGCTAACATCCAGTGGTCGTTGGGTTGACCGCCTACCTATTTGTATGATTGGGTAGACGGCGTGCATGATTGATCTTTTAGCTTGCTTGGTGAGTTGCTTGAGGATAGCGGGAGCTTCCTCTGTTTATCTGTTTTAGAGTCTTAGAATAGGCTCTGATGTAGGTTGTTAGTCTGTATTTATTTTAGATTGACTATGTTGTTGAGATTTTATCCATACGTGGATATTTAGAGTTTATTTGATGTTGTATCTGATATTCATACTATGACTACTTGGTGATGTATGTTATTCATCCGCTGCGAAGTTTTTGAGAGATTTTAATATGCATGTTTGCAGATTTTTAAAAAACATAATGTCTATTTCTTGAATAATTACATTATTTACGTGTTTTATGACTTTAATAGAAGTACGACGTTGCCATGACTACTTATTTAATGTGTCCAACTCCTTTATCGTTTAAACTATTCATTGGTGGTTACTCTTGTATATTATATCTATATATTAATACACTTCATGTAAAATAGTATATTCTTTAATATATTAGTTAAGTAAAAATAAATATAATCGTTTTTCCTTTTCCTTCAAAAAATAATAATAGTTTTTCCTTCATTATATATATATATATATATATATATATTCTTGCGATGATGGCATCATGTGTTGACTTTAAAACATCTCTGCATGTTCTATTTGGGCACCAAACACGTCAGTTTTGTTCCACGGTGAAATGTACATGTATTGGTTCTGATTCTTTCTGATGTAAATTAGCAAGCAATGTTCATTAAAAATTGTAAGTTAGCAATCTACACTACATTTACCTAAAAACACTAAAGTGTAAGTTAGCAACTTACACTCATTTGATTATATACACTCATTTATATAAATTTTATTAAATTATTTATATTCACCTCACTAATTTACATCCATTTTCATTATTTGAAATATTATTTTCTTAAAATTTTATCTCTATTACATGTTTTTGTACCTTAAGTATGTCATTGACTTTTTGTTTCTTTTTTTAAGGTTCTTCCTTAAGATAGTTATATAAATGTCATTCTATTAAAATATAATTAGAATAAAAACAAAAGAGTGTTTTAGTAAAATATAAGTGGTTGTAACTTGCTAATTTTCACTATAGTATATGAGGCTGCTAACTTACGTCCACCTAAAAACACTAAGATGCAAGTTAATCAGCTACATGTACTTGATGTTCACAAAAAAAACAAATTCCACTATTGTAAGTTCACTTGAAGGATAATTTTGTAAATTTAATTTTATAAAAAGCACATGTAACGGTTTCCTATATTTTTCGCTGCTTACGGTTTTTTTTTTTTTTACAATGCGTTGCAAGCTACTGCCTTTTTTATTTTGTTGATAAAACAAAGCCACCACTGACGTTGAACTTAAACATTTGTTTCCGTTTTCAATTTTTATTTTTATTTTTCTTTTTAACGGTTATTGTATTTATTTTACAACAACACTAGTAGAGGTGTGCATGGGTTGGGTCAATCCATAAAATCCGGTCAAATCCACCCAAAAAATCCAAGAAAATAGGTTGAGTTGGATAATTGATTGGGTATGTTTTTAAAAATGAAAAACCCATAAAAATAAATGGGTTTCGGGCGAACCCAAAAAAGTCACTTACCCAATAATGTTAATATTTTTTATCTTTATTTTCATAGGGTAAAAGAAAGTTATATATCCAAAACATACACATTGTACCTTATATATTGATACTAATGCTATTTTATGTCATGCAACTTTAGTTTGTTGCAAGTGCTTTATGATCGAGTTTATTATTTGATATTCTATGATGCATAAATTTATAGTAAAATAAGTTAGCATTCTGGGATCCTGTGTTGCATACAATTAAGTCTAGATTGTCGGGGCGGCAGAGTCGCTTTCTCTCCTTTGGAGGCCGACATTCTAAAGTTTGTCATGACCTCGCTTTCTGTCTATGCTCTTTCCTTCTTCAAAGCTCTGTTAGGTATAATCTCTATCATTGAATCTATTTTTAATAAAAAAAATTGGAGAGGGAGTGAGGATAACAGGAAAATTTCCTGGATTGCTTGGAGCTCAGTCTGTTCTCGTAAGGAGTGTGGAGGGTTGAGGGTGAGGCAGTTAAGGGAATTTAGTAGTGCTCTCTTAGGGAAATGGTATTGGCGGATGTTGGTGGATAGAGATGGGTTTTTGTATAAAGTGTTGGTGGCGCGTTATGGTGAGGAGGCAGGGAGGTTGGAGGTGGGGGGCAAGAGTGATTCTCTTTGGTGGAGGGAGATAGCGAAGATTAAGGATGGGGTAGGTGACACAGATGGGGGTTGGTTTGCGGAGAGGGTGTTGAAAAAGGTGGGAGATGGAACCAGTACCTTCTTCTGGTATGACAAGTGGATCGGAGACGTGCCGTTACGGTCGCGGTTTAGCCGCCTTTTTGAACTATCTAGTAATAAATTATGTACGGTGGCTGACATGTTTTTGGCTGGTTGGGAGGAAGGGGGAGAGGCGTGGAGGTGGAGGAGGAGGTTGTGGGTGTGGGAGGAAGAAATGGTGGTGAAGTGTAGGCATTTTCTTAATAATAGTGTTTTGCAGTCTGATATTCCTGACAGGTGGCAGTGGAACCCAGACATCCAAGGGAGGTACACTGTGAGCGGTGTCTATCACATTCTGACAACTGCAAACGACCCTCCAATGGGTGGAATAAATGATCTTATATGGTATAAACAGGTTCCTATGAAAGTGTCTATTTTTGCTTGGCGGCTGCTGCGGGACAGGTTGCCAACCAAAACAAACCTTGTCAGAAGAGGCCTAATTAATGCAGAGGAAGCGGGGTGTGATACAGGTTGCGGTCACGACGAATCAATGTCGCATTTGTTTCTTCATTGTGCAACGTTTGGCTCTTTATGGGGGCTTGTCAGGGCGTGGATTGGTGTCGTAGGTGTTGAACCTAATGATATATGTGAGCATCTCTTTCAATTCACCCACTGTACATGGCAATCTAGGAAGCTCATATCCTTCCTAAAACTCACTTACCCTATGAAAATCACACAGTTACTTTGGTTGTTCCTATTAATACAAAGCTCACTTGAATCAAGTTGTATCTATAAATGATTGTACTTGTAACACTAAATAAACTGGATTGTATGTGTAACAAACTGTACCAAATCATAGGACAAAGAATAACAACAAAATGGAGTGCATAATCAAAATAAATCACTATAAATATGGGCATCACCTCTAGGTATGTTCACTCACTACCTGCTACCCCCCACACACGGATACACACGGTTTGGAAAAGGAGCAGACTAGTCTCGGTGGATCCTCCCATTCCAAAATTTCCGATTTTTTTTTGTCAATAATAATAAGTTTTTAGTTTTTTGAAGAAAAAAAGAGATAAACAAGAAGGGAATCACATCTTGATAGAGGTTCGTGTGATATTTGTGATTTTTTTTTTGCTGTATTAAGTATTTCGCTAAATATATAGATAGATAATATTTTGTGTTAGATTAAGGACGCAATCTAAGGCTACCATATTAAAGCGCTTTTTCCCAATTACAAGCGCTGTTAAAAGAGAAACGTACAATTTTTATTTTATATTTAATATATTTTTACTAAACCTTATGAAACACTTTCTAGGGGAAGCGTTGATAAAACGTAGCACCACAGACACCCCTTCTTTCACAAGTTTTTCTAAAAGGCACCGTTATTTCTTAATTTTGGTGTAGTGGTTAATTTGATATGATGAATAGTATCTACACGACCTGATTCTCTTGAACACCTTGCATGATGGATGTAACAAAATTATGACAAATTTGGATCGCACGGTGTCCAACTTTGTGGCTTATTGAACCTAGTTATAAATCGTAGGTTTTGCAAAGTTATCAAGTTTTTAAAAACGACTTGATACATGATTTCATGTATCCCATGTCTATGTTGTCTAATGAAAGACATTTTCATTACCACTGGTGCCTTCGGTGAATCAACTTACATCTCTTCAGAAGCATCGAGGGAAGTCAGTCGCATATGTTAGCATTCTAATAATGTTTGTGAAGGCTAGTTACGTCTATGTTGGTTAGAGGTTGATGTTGACGATGAAAGTTGTCCCATGTTGCTAAGATATTTTCTAGACCTCTGGTGCATACTTCAAACGTAGTTTTGATCTTGCGATCAACTGAATTCTTCAGTGGTTTTGGTCGTTGTGTCCCATCAAACGTGCAATATTTATCGTTGAAATTTAAAGTTACTCGAGACATCAACAAATAACTCTCAATTGTGATTTTTTTTTCCTTCAAAAAGTTACACCAAGGAAGAAACCTTGTCCCTCAATCATGGGTTCCTTAACTTTACTCCAATTAAAGAATCTTAATTACTGTTTTTAGGGCTTTGAGATACTAAAATAAGAAATGAATAAATAAAGAAAAAGGCAGTGTAGTAAACGGATAAAAAACGCGTAATACAACTTGATTGATTATGAGTTAACAATGTTGGCGAGTACAATATTTCGCTGTGTTTATATTTCTCCAAATGAAAAAATTTAAGAGGACAATAAATAGAAAGGGTTCCAACTCTACGATAAAGTATTCCTCTTTTAAGTATTTTTGCACTTAAAACACTATTAATGGCATAAAAAAAGTTGTTGTTAAAACCGATGTTTGGCATAGTGAATCAATTAAGACCTTTAATTGATAAATATAATTAATTAATATAAACATATTACCACTATAATGATATTGAAAATATTGTTAAATAATAAAAATATATTACGACACCTTGAAAGCCATCTTCCTTATTTGGGCCCTCTCATAAAGTAAAAAAATGTGGTTTTCCAAAGGAAAAACTATGCAATGTAAGATGGCGATGGTGTCGGTATACACGTTGCAACTTGTAGTGCTATTAATGCTGATAAAGTTTGCAGTTGTGAAATGAATGCTTAATTCTTAGCATTCACGACAAGGAAGAAATGCGTGGATAGAGTGGAAGATGTTCACCAAGAAAAAAAGGTGGCATAATGGAGAACATTGATTTAATCTAACACCCTATTTTCTAAGGGAGGAACGCGCCTTAGTTTTTTTTCCTTGGCTGCAGTTGACTTCATGGTTTACTTGAACAATCCCAACTGCATGATTGAACGTTGAACATGTGAGTCAGCTTATTGTGGGCTCTAGGGATGTTTCTTGTGTTTTTTGTGATGAGTTCGTAGAAATGCTGCATTTTTGTTAGATGTTATTTTTTAGGCCAGGTGTGGTATTATGTGTGTTGGTGATTGTGGTGAGAGTCGGTTTTATTGTCAGATTTAGCAAGTATTCTTAGTATTATGTTAGATTTAGGTTGAGGGAAAAATGAGTTTTTTTATTTGTCTGACAAACTATTGCGTGGTCCTTTTTTATATAAAAAAATGCCCAGCTCTTTTGAGAGCAAGAGACTTTTATGTTTCAATTGGTGGATATGATTAAATTTACATGTTATTGAAGTGGTTTTAGATAAACATTATGGTCTCATCTTCTCTTTCAACGAGTGAGATCATGAACTAGCTGTGTTAGACATAATTTGTCTCTAGTCGTGGATTTGTCCATGAGTTGGTTGGCTGTGGGGTTTTGCTCCTATTTTTCCTCTTGCTTAGTTGGCGTTGGGTGATTCTATTTAAGAGGTTGTTTTGAGTTTTGGTGTTATGGTTTGTCTCTTGAGAGATAATGAGGGAGAGTTCCTTTTGTTTTTGTGTTGATTTTGCTTAGAGTACTTCTTGTACTCATTATTTGTATCTGTTTATACTATATTAGGAGTTTCTCTCCTCTTTTTATATATATATATATATATATATATATATATATATATATATATATATGGCTGTCATTAAAAAACAATTTAACATTGAACCAATTAAAAGTGTAAGAGGGGAAAACTATTTTAGTTTACGTAGGGGCGACCCAACAAATTTGGAGGATTAGAGTAAAAGAGACTATTTTAAAACCAACAATAAATAATTTGAGGTCTTTTTTTTTTTTTTGAGGGAAAATAATTTGAGGTCTTATTAAGCTTAATTATTCTTTATAATCTTAAACAACATAAATGTAAATATATTAAATACATTCACAAGATTGATTAGTTTTTAAAAAAAAAAAATTCAATTAGTATAAAAGTTAGTAAGTAATATTTATACAGTAAGACCTAAAAAAATTAATATTAATAAAATTAATAATACTAATAATTAAATTAAGGGTAGTGTTAACTTGTGCCCTTAGAGCACATGTTAAGAAACCCAAAAGAAGAAATGTTCCATAAAATTTTGTGCATTCACTTCATTAAAAAATTAAAAATTAAATATATTGCACACATTTCAATAAAGTATTTTTATATTTGATCAATTAACTTGTGCCTTAAGGGCACAAGTTATCATTTTCCTTAAATTAAAATAATAATTTTTTAGTCTAAAAAATGTAAAACTCTATGTGCGTATCACCAATCTGTATATGAGCTTATATTAGGGACTAGAGTTTTTTAAAGGGGCCTTGTAATCAGGGAGGGAGAGAGTAAAATGTATGGATCTGTTTCAAGGTATCTTCCCTCAAATACGTAAGTAAGAGTTAGAAATATATTAATATATTAGAATAATGATAGGTAGACACCTTTAATGTACACTATGTTGTACCACCTCGAAAAATTTAAGTTAATAAAATATATAGTCTGAGTGACCACATTTTTTTTAGTTGCGTAACCACTTATTTTCCATAATTTATTTGGTTAACTAAGTGGAAAAATAACGGTCACGCTAGAGCTGTCAAAATAGGTCGGGCCGTACAGGCCGGGCCGTTTAGCCCGATTAATTATAGGGCTTGAGCCTTAAATATTGAGCCCGAATTTTAATAGGGCTTTTTAGCCCGGCCCTAAAAAGTCCGGTACCCGTTAGGGCTAGCCCGAACGGGCCGCAGGTAGCCCGTTAGCCCGCATAATAAAAAAATCTTATGAATTATATATATTTTTCAAATAATTATTTACTTAGTTGATTATCAAAGTAAAAAATAAAAGTGAAAATTCAATGAATTAACACAAATATAAATGTAATATAAAATTATATTTACTCGTTTCGTTATTTATAATTTTAAAGATCGAATATATATAAATATCTATAATCATAACGTATACAATCTATTTAAAATTGTTTTCCTCACTGTTTTAGTTTACGACATGTGTACGAAATGTTTCAAATTTATTTTTGTGCTAGATATTATTTAAACATATTAAAAATATTATTTATAAAAAAAATATAGGAGTGTTTTATAGTATTTTTTATAAAAAAAATGTAATTTTTAATACGGGCCGGCCCGTTAGCCCGCGGCCCGTGGAGGGCCGGGCTCGTGTAGTATATTTTCAAACCCGTTTTGACAGCTCTAGGTCACGCGCATTTAGTTGCGTGACCACATTTTTTCGGCTTCTAAATAGTGATCACACAAATGAAAAAAAGTGGTCACACAACTATATACTCCCTCCGTCCCTATATATAAGGATTCATTTGATTTTATTTTTGTCCCTAAATCTAAACCCTTTTCAAATTACTAGATGCATTTATTATTTTTTTCCTATACATACTCCTAATTAATACTACTAATTTGTCTTGAAATATGAAAAGTCAAATTTAATACACATACAAACAAATGACAATTTGGTAATATACAAAAAACAGACACATTAACTACACTGACAACTTTTTCTTAAGAAATGTGAAAAATGCAAAGGAAGTTACATATAAAGACGGAGGGAGTATTTGGTTAACCGAAATTTTTAAAGTAGTACAAAAAGGTATAGACATCAAGGATATCTATCGATCTTTATTATCTAGTTAATGGTTAATGGAAGAGGGGTCAAGAGCCAACTACACAATATCAATGCAAGCCCGCCGCCTTCTCCTATTCCTAAATATACACAACAGGTATTTATATTGACAGTATATTCTTCCACAGCTTCTTAAAATGAAATTATGAGTGACTCTTGGGCTTCTACTCTGTGTGTTCATTTTGACATTAAAAAAAAGAGGAGATATTAAACATGACGTATTTTTTGGCGTAGGGTTTCAGATGATCAGACATATATCGCCAAGGTTATGTTACCCACGTAATTATATTTCAAGCATGCAATTTAAATATCTTTGATTTTTATGGTCATGTTCTCCCAGAAATATGGTTCTTCACTGCAGTGTTTGGATGAACATGTCAAAATTGTTTTGATGCATGCAGATAGGTAGAAAGATGGACTGATCCCACAATCGTTCCATCGGAAGGAAAATATGAAAATTGTTTTTCTGAACAAATATTTAAATTATCTTTAATTTATTTAGTCATATTCTCACCTAATTATGCTTCTTCACTGCAGTGTTTGGATCAACATATAAAAATTGTTTTCATGCTGATAGAAAGAGGAGCAGATCCCACGATCGTTCGATATGAAGGAAACTATAAAAATTGATTTGCCGAACATATATCTGGTACCAATATATATTCGGATAATTTATTTCATTTTAAGAAAGTTTTTGTTAGTTATCTTCAATCCTTCCCAGCCATGCATTAGATTTTGATTTTAATTATATCTTTTATATAATTTTTTGAAAATATATATATATATATATATATATATATATATATATATATATATATAATTATACACATGTGTGTTGGTTATTAAATTGCAAAACTATAAAAATTTTACATTAAAGAAAGTTTCATATTTGCGAAGTTTTTTTTTTTTTGAAGGATATTTGCGAAGTTAAGCATGCATGCTGTGGAAAATATACCCCTTCAGCAATTATCATATCTCCCCTCATTTGAAATTTAAAAGGTCATTTTAGGTGTTTACAAGTTTTCAATTTTTGTTTCAGAAGTTGTAGAAAATAAATATGTTCAGCTAAAATGGGGTTGAATATATTTTTTTTACTTAACTTTGAATACAATTTTATTTTTTTTACTTAAATTTCTAAACTTCGAAATTGGAACAAATGATTTCTGTTTTTGTTTTATGTTAGCACGTCATCAATAGTGTGTCGATTACTGCTATTAATTATCACTTCAACCACCATCAACTACTATCTAACAGTGTTGAGCACTACTTCAACCACTGTCGATTACCACTTCATTATGCTCTCATCACCAATCTGACCATCATCGATTATGACTTCAACCCCTACCAGTACCTACTCCGACCACCTTCAACCACCATCGACTATGACTTCAACCACTAACAGTACCTACTCCGACCACCTTCAACCATCATTGATCACCACTTCGTCCATCTTCGATCGCCTATATGACCACCATTGGCTACGACTATGATCCCACTATCAACCATCATGATCACCACTCCATTGACACACTCAATCATCAATCCGACCACCACTGACTACATCTCTGACACTGCCAATTATTACTTTGATAACCAACTACCACACTCAACCATATTACTAAACTTACTAAAAATACTCGATTATATTTTTTATTTATTAATTTAATCATTTTGCAAATCTAATAGTACGCATAGTTTGGATGAATTAAGGACATGTTTGATTTATGATGAATATTTATTTTTATATTTATATTTGAAATTGTTTTTGAATTTTCAAAATTTCATAACTCAAATCTAAAACTCAGTCTGGTGTTTGAATTTTTTGAAACTGGACAGCATCACGGACGGAGCATAACAAATCCATCTAGCAATTCAAAACTAACTCAATATGAATTTAAATATATAAAATCAGTTATATAATATTAAATATATAATTTTTTTTAAGTATTATATATAACCGAGCTTACTCATGAATGAAACAAATCGTACTATATATAATTATAGATTAAATAAGTTTTTGATCCTTACAAATATCTCTAATTTTATTTTTGTTTCCTCTAAAAGTTGTAGTCTTAAATATTTTATGTCATGAGTCATGACTTATGTCTCTGGTTTTAAGGCAACACATACAACATATATGTACCCACTGATAGATATATCCAAATTGACTTTTATATATTATATTGTATATATTACATGCAATATAATTTTCAAACGTTTATTGCATAAACGTTTGAAAATTATGAACAATATTTCTTTTTATTTTTTTATGATTTTGATTAAAATTAAAAATATAATTGTTTGTTGCTTTCAAGTTATAACAAACCAAACTAATCATGAGTACCTATTCCATTCAATGACACAAACGATATAACAAAAAAAATATAATCTAATTTTTTTTAATGACACCAATAACAATTTTTATTATATGACTTGTTCAAAAAAATAAAACAATCTTCATTATAGAAAAAATTGTTTAAGAGTATAATTGGGATAATGTAAAAGTAAGTATATAAATACGAGTGGGTGGTGGAACCATCAATCTGTTGGGACTGATAGGTTTCTGGATAAAAGTTTTACTTGGGTGCCTTTGAGCAAGGATTCTTGGTTTGTCCTGGTTCTTTGTTTCTGCTCTTGGGGGTAGTTGGCTTGGCTCACCTCCTCGGGGGTAGTGGGGTTCCTTGCTAGCCTTTTAGCGGGGGTGGAGTGCTTCCCTTGTCCCGTTCATCGGATGTGGGTGTTTTCTCTTTTCTTTGGTGTTGGTCAAATATTGTCTTTTCTTTTTTCGTTTTCGATCTGTAGTTTTTCTGCAAATCCTAATCATTCGTATATTTGACTTGATTTATTTCTTATATATATTATTTTTGCCATTTAAAAAGAGTATATACCCATCTAATTTGTTACACTTTTTAAATGATAAAGGAAAAAAATCACACACACACACACACATATATATATATATATTGTTTGTTATATTTTTTAATATTTAAATTTATTCTTATCTATTTGTTACATGTATTATTTGTATTGAAAATTGAAAATATTTTTGAAAAGAGAAAAAGTCAAGCCAAAAGAGATGAAATAGGTTGTTTTCTTTATATTTCATCCGTCCCTATATCTAAGCACTCAATTGACTTTATTTTTGTCCTTAAATGTAATCTTCTTTTCTAATTACTAGATGCATTTATTATTATTTTTCCTAAACATACCTCTAATTAATACTACTAACTTGTTTTAAAATATGAAAAGTCAAATTTAATATACATACAAACAAATTACAATTTGGTAATATTAACACATAAAATAGACACATTAGTTGCATTAACAACTTTTTTTACGAAATATGAAAAATAGAAAAATTACTTAGATATAAGAACGGAGGGAATATATAATATAGATATAGATATAGATAGGAGGCACCCCTTCTCTCGAAGCTACGGGTCGCTTTGCCGAGATGGAGAATGAATGAAAAATTGGTGTTTACTTCTAAGTAATTAGTACTTTTGTGTCTTTCAATCGGTCTTTTGTGTCCGTTTCCTTCCTCATTCATTCGTGCCATTATTCACATGCATTGCAATTACTTCAATGTTATTATGGTAATGCACTTTCATTTCATCGATTAGTCTTCCATAGATACTTTATCTATGTTTTCTTGGAATTGAACGGATTCATTAATGAATCAAATCCTTCCTTTTAAGACTAAATTGTCACTTTAGTTTCGACTCTACGCATCAGTGTTACAAAGGTGAAAGATTAATGACTCATGATTAAATATAAAGTAGTCAATGAATGCGCACTTTCATTATCAGTTTATCCCCTTGTGTTAAAATCTTATGTCATTTGATGAGGTGACACATGTTTTCTGCTGATAAGGTGCACGAGTTGTCACATAGACTAAAGTGAAAGTAGAAAATTGTCAGTTTGGTCCCTAAATCTCGATTTTAAGCCATAAATCTCATACAATCCATTCTTTTGTTCAAAATCAAATCTTTCATTAAACACCAAAATCGAATCATATATGATGGGTGTTGGTGCAAACTCGTCCCAATGAAGTTTTCCATTCTTTTGAGAAATAATGAAAATTATGTTTCCAAATTTCTCTTGGTATTAATACTCTGTTATTTGATATAAATCTCTTACTCGTGCCCCCCTATATCTAAGCACTCAATTGACTTTATTTTTGTCCTTAAATGTAATCTTCTTTTCTAATTACTAGATGCATTTATTATTATTTTTCCTAAACATACCTCTAATTAATACTACTAACTTGTTTTAAAATATGAAAAGTCAAATTTAATATACATACAAACAAATTACAATTTGGTAATATTAACACATAAAATAGACACATTAATTGCATTAACAACTTTTTTTACGAAATATGAAAAATAGAAAAATTACTTAGATATAAGAACGGAGGGAATATATAATATAGATATAGATATAGATAGGAGGCACCCCTTCTCTCGAAGCTACGGGTCGCTTTGCCGAGATGGAGAATGAATGAAAAATTGGTGTTTACTTCTAAGTAATTAGTACTTTTGTGTCTTTCAATCGGTCTTTTGTGTCCGTTTCCTTCCTCATTCATTCGTGCCATTATTCACATGCATTGCAATTACTTCAATGTTATTATGGTAATGCACTTTCATTTCATCGATTAGTCTTCCATAGATACTTTATCTATGTTTTCTTGGAATTGAACGGATTCATTAATGAATCAAATCCTTCCTTTTAAGACTAAATTGTCACTTTAGTTTCGACTCTACGCATCAGTGTTACAAAGGTGAAAGATCAATGACTCATGATTAAATATAAAGTAGTCAATGAATGCGCACTTTCATTATCAGTTTATCCCCTTATGTTAAAATCTTATGTCATTTGATGAGGTGACACATGTTTTCTGCTGACAAGGTGCACGAGTTGTCACATAGACTAAAGTGAAAGTAGAAAATTGTCAGTTTGGTCCCTAAATCTCGATTTTAAGCCATAAATCTCATACAATCCATTCTTTTGTTCAAAATCCAATCTTTCATTAAACACCAAAATCGAATCATATGATGATGGGTGTTGGTGCAAACTCGTCCCAATGAAGTTTTCCATTTTTTTGAGAAATAATGAAAATTATGTTTCCAAATTTCTCTTGGTATTAATACTCTGTTATTTGATATAAATCTCTTACTCGTGCCCCCCCCCCCCCCCCCCCCCCCCCCCCCCTTCTTTTTATCACACTGCATTATGTGCTATTAGTCCTTGGGTCTCTAGATATTAATCTCTACACCGCTTATTAGATATTTTGTCTTTGAAATATAAGCTGTTACTTTTGATCAAGTAATTATTAAACCTGTTTTTAATAAAATCTTACTTCTTTTGACTCATTAACCAATGACACTAAGACACTGTTTAACATGTTGGATAATAAACTTGATTCGGTCAATTGGACTAATCAAGTGTTAGGCCCAATTAACTAATAAGTGATGTAGCCCATAGAAAGTTTTAGAATGGTGCAGAACTATATTGGTAGTATGAAGAATGTATGTAGTTGAGACAAGTGTGTAGAATATTATCTTATGATATGTCTAGAACTTCCATTGGAGCCTATAAAAAAGGGATAGTTTGTCATTTGTAAACCAAGCAGGCAAACAAGAATCAAAGTATCATCTTAAGTGATAGAAATAGTTATTCTCTCAAATATATTGTTATCCTCAATTCCAGATAAAGTGGCATCAAAGCTTAGGTTATGAGAAGAAATTATTTCATAGTCATGCAGGATAATGGAGCGGTATCCTTCCAAGTTCCACTTTTCAAAGGTAGTACCTATGATAATTGGTGCATCAAAATGAAGGCTCTTCTTGGAGCACGTGATGTTTGAGAGGTAGTTGATAAAGTCTATAAGGAATCACATGATGAGGATTCCATGACTCAAGCACAAAGAGACATTTTGAAGGATTCTAGAAAGAGAGACAAAAAAGTTTTCTTCCTCATTTACCAACCATTTGTTGAAGATGAGTTCAAGAAAATTTCAAATGCAACATCCGCTTATGAGGCATGAGAGAAGCTTCAAACCTCTTCAAAGGTGAAGACAAGGTAAAGAAGGTATGTCTCCAAACTTTAAGAGACGAGTTTGAATCCTTGCATATGAAAGAGTCAAAGTCTATTTCAGAATATTTTTCTAAAGTTACCGCTGTCTCAAATCAATTAAGAAGAAACAATGAAAAGTTAGAAGATGTGAGAATTATGGAGAAGATACTCTGATCATTAGATCTGTGATTCGTGCATATTGTTGTGACAATTGAGGAAACTAAAGATTTAGAGACCCTTACAATAGAGCGACTTCAAGGATCTTTGTAAGCTTATGTGGAGAAGCATAAGAAGAAGAAGAAAAAGATCACCGAGAAATTCTTCAAGGTGCAACTAAAAGAGAAAGAAGAAAGTCAAAGAAATGAGAGGAATCAACAAAGTCAAGTCAAGGTCGAGGATGAGGCCGCAGTCGAGGACAGGTTGTATGTGGCAATGGTGGACGTGGTTAAATTTTTACCGGAAGCAGTTAGGAGGAAAAAGATACCTCAATAACAGGACGTGGGTGAGGATACCAAAACATAAGGAATGACAAATCTCAAACTCAATGCTTTACTATGTCCTAAATATGAAGAACAATATTTTGAGTTTGGGACAACTATTAGAAAAGGGTTATCATATTGACATGAAAGATTTAAGTCCCTCCATCAAAGATGGAAAAAGTAATATCATCACTAATGTACCAATGTCTAAAAATAGGATGTTCTTGTTGAATATCAAAACTGATGTTGCAAAATGTCTAACGCTTGCTAAGGTGATACTTCGTTGCTTTGGCATCTTCGATTTGAGCACTTAAATTTTGGAGGCTTAGGCTTTATGGAAAAACAAAATACGGTGAGAGGTCTTCTGTTTATCAATCATCCATACCAGTTGTGTGAAGGATGTTTACTTGGGAAGCAATTGTGGATAAGTTTTCCAAAGGGTTCAAGTTCAAGAGCCAAGAAGCCACTTAAGCTTAAACATGCTGACGTCTGTGGGCCAATTAAGCCATGCTCACTTGGTAAAAATAATTATTTTCTACTTTTCATTGATGATTTTTCAAGAAAAACATGGGTCTATTTCTTGAAGTAGAAATTAGAAGTATTTACTACCTTCATGAAGTTTAAAGTTCTTATGGAGAAAGTAAGTGGTCTGCAGATAAAAGCTATGCAGACTGTCCGAGGAGGTGGAGAATTCACTTATAAACAGTTTCAAGAGTTTTGTGTAGGATTTTGAGCATGCTCAAAAGATAAAAGCAATACTTGACATGGCTTGAAGCATGCTCAAAAGTAAGAAACTAGCAAAAGAATTTTGAGCTGAAGTTGTGGCGTTTTCAGTCTATCTATCTAATCAATCTTCAACAAAGACCGTGTAGGATAAGACACCACAAGAAGCATGGAGTGGAAGAGAACCATGTACTGCACACTTGAGGGACTTCAAGAGTATAGCCAATGTTCACATTCCAGATGAGAAAATAGGAAAGCTTGATGATAAGATCGAGAAGTTTATCTTTGTCGGTTATGATCAAAGCTCAAAGGGCTATAAGTTATACAACCCAGACAACAACAAGATTGTGATTAGCCGAGATGTGGTATTTGATGAAGAAGGAGAATGAGACTTTAGAGCACACATAAATGAATGCAATTTCTTTCCTGAATTTTAATAAGAAACATCTAGAGAAGTTCAACAAGTTCCCCACTCACCCGTATCACCCACTTTTGAAGACACTAGTAGTGAAAGGGTTACAACGTGTACACGAAGTCTTCAAGATATCTATGATATAATAGAACCCTTATCGCTACAAAGGCTTGAATATATTTATGAGGAAAATGAAGGAATAGATAATCACATACTATTATGTCTTTCTCCAAGTTATATGAATTGATGAATTTTGAAGAAGTTTTGCAAGAGAAGAGACGGAGAAATCCAACAAATGAAGAAGTACAAGTCATGAAGAAGGATAATATGCGAGATCATGCATCAATTCCAAAACACGATAATGCTGTCAAGGGATAGAGGATATACAAGACAAAGAAGAACATCAAAGGAAAAGTTAAAGGGCGCAAGACTAGCTGAAAATGGCTACAACAAAAGGGTCGATTATGATAAGGTGTCGCTCACTAGGGTATCATAAAGCTCATAATTTATATACCATCTCAACACAAACTAAGAAATTATCGGATATACTTGAAATGTTCCTTTTTGAATGTAGTCCTTGAAGAAGAATAGGTGTACATCAATCAACCATTGGAACACAAGGTGAAAATAAATGAAGACTTAGCGACTCTCAGATTAAAGAATGACACATAAAATTTATAGGGGGAGGGGGGGTTGTTGGATAATAAACCTAACTTGATCAATTAGACTAATTAAGTGTAAGGCCTAATTAACTAAGACCATATAAAGTTCTAGAGTGGTGTAGAACTAGATTGGTAGTATGAAGAAATAGTATTAAGCCTCTATTTGGTAAAATAACAGCTAGCTGATAGCTTATAACTGATGACTGATAGCGGATAGCTTATAGATAATAATAAATGAACGATGGCTAATAGCTGATGAGCTAATTGAAATGTTTGATAAAATTAACGGTTCAGCTAGCTGATAAATGTAAAATAACTTAAAAAGACATTCTTAATTCATAATAAAATTATATCAATTGATATCTAAGTATTTTGTACCAAAAAAAACTAATGATATAAAATTAAATAATTTAAATTTATTACTCTAATATATCATTTATATTATATAATTAAATTAATTTTTATTCACTGAAAATATATTTTATATTTATCTAATTTAAGGGTTTATATTTTATGAAACAATTAAGCAGAACAATAGACAATTAAGAATCTTTTTTTTGAAACCAAGATATTATTATTATTTTTTTTTATTATTATTATTGTTGTTGTTATTATTAATATTAATATTACTATTAATATTATTATATGTACTATTAAAAATAATGGACTGAATTGCCCTTTAAAAAACGGAAGATGTACTGTTCAAAAAAACTTATATTAAAAATTCTAAAAATATAAAATAATTGACGATATATTTTTGTAAAAGAAATAGCCTCTTATGGCCAACAACTGTTGGCATTTGTTAATAAAAAAAAAGGTTTGCATTTGTACTTTTTTTTTATGGAGGTAAAAGTTTTATTGGCCAATAGACTGTTTCCATTTATGAGAATAAAGGTGGATTTTAGAAAAAATAACAGCGACAAAAGTGGAAAAAAATGATAAGATATAAACTATAAGCTGAAACGCTACTTAAAATAGCATCTGAAAAATAAGTTATAAGCTCATTATAAATGTTATCAAACATGACTTTTTTTGTCAAACGAGCTTATAAACTATCCGTTATAAGTTATAAGCTAGCTTCTTAGTCTTACCAAATAGAGCCTAAATGTATGTAGTTGAGAGAAGTGTGTAGAACTCTCTCTTATGATATGTCTAAAACTCTTCCTTGAAGCTTATAAAAAAAGGAGAGCGTGTCGTTTGTAAACCAAGCAAGCAAACAAGAATCAAAATATCCTCTCAAATAATACAAATTAATCTTCTCTCATATACTTTATCCTCCTAAACTCTTCACAAAGTTCTAACTATATCCTTCTCTGTTTCCAACATAACATTCTCCTTAGTCTTTTAGGAAGTTTGATTCATCCGTGTATCATGTTAGTCTTTAGCTAGGTATATGTAGTCTTATTATTAAACTTAGTATTAGTATTAATCTAGTAAATTAGTTTCTACTGGTATTAATATGGCTTATACAATCACACGGTCCCATAACTTAATTGATTGTCTCAATTTGGTCCCTTAATTATAATTTGTATCAATTTGGTCCCTTACGTTTTGCTCTGTTACTAGTTTTAGTCCTTTCTGTTAGTTTCTCTAAAAAAAACGTTAACAGAAAGGACTAAAACTAGTAACTGAGCAAAACATAGAGGACCAAATTGGTATATAAGTTAACTTTTTATTAAGAGAAACTAACAAGAAGGATTAAAACTAATAACAGAGCAAAACATAGGGGGCCAAATTGATACAAATTATAGTAAAGGGACCAAATTAAAACAATCAATTAAGTTAAGGGACCGACCGATTGAATAAACCTATTAATATTTATCTAGAATATTAGTGGCATTAGAATTAAGCCTTAGTCCTGGTATAAATCTCAAGTGTGATAATTCTTAGTACATAGGTTTAATCATAGATATTAGATTTAGTCATTAGGTTGTTTGGATGGTGTAAGGTCGCAACTTTTTGAGCCTTCGGCATGGATGCCTGCAGGTGAACACATTCAGTGAGAGGGGGGAATCTCTCATATTCATGTTTCTCCTTATGGGATAATTTTAGAGTTTGTATTATTCACTGTTATTGTTAGCAAAGTCTTTGAGTTTCACCGTTATTGTTAGCAAGGTCACGACCGTGATTGCTAAAAATTGCTGGTTGAATCAGGATTGTATCCCTAGCCATGCTATGGAATTTAGATGTCTAGGTATATGTTTTAAAGAGAGGTTCCACACTGGCCACCAATGGTCCTACATGAATAAGATGGGTCTACTGCCTGTTGAGCAGGATGTGTAGTGTTCACGTTGATGATCTAGTCCGCCGTGAATACGTACACTTCTTCTACAAGTGTGGGGTGTGTGCAAAAGATACTCTGATGCTGTAAATCAGTATGTTATGAGGTAGAAAAGAGAATAGAAAGTGATGTGATCATGTCTGGGGGAGAGACCCTTATTAATAGTGATGCATTCATAACTCCATATTGTTGTTACTCTTGCTCCTATGATTTGGTTCAGCCTCTTACAGATATAATCCAGTTTTTTAGAGTAACTGGTTATGAGATAGGTGGGGATGCCTAGCCTATTCAAATGAGGTCCCTACTAGGTTGGAACAACCTAGTATTTAGTTGATAGTTTTTTGGTGCCTAATATGGTGGAGCACGTTGGTGCTTGGATTGTTTCTGATGTGAAAACGAGGTGGTTCATGAGATGACGTAGGAGGCATACTCTTGCATGATTCAAATGAGGTCCCTATTAGGTTGAAACAACCTGGTATTTAGTTGATAGTTTTTTGGTGCCTAATATAGTGGAGCACGTTGGTGTTTGGATCATTCCTGATGTGAAAATGAGGTGGTTCATGAGATAACGTAGGAGACATACTCTTGCATTTTCCACTTATTTGACATAGTTTTCAAAATTACAAGACAGATTTCACAAATGGTTGACGAGTAATGATGAACATTTTTTTTTGTTTAATAAAGGAATGAAATTGGTCAGTGACACAACTAAATTTTTGTATTTAAAAAATTCTCATATATAATAGAAAAAAAAATTAGCAACAAAAAAAAAAAAAAGGTATTGTTCATGTGTGAATATGGTGAACAACAATGTGCGGTGTCATGTTTGTGTACAAAACGGGGTTTGTTTATCATGCAAAATTACTCAAGAAATCTTTTATCTTATAATTTAGTCCTTTGTTTTTTTTTTTTCCTATTTAAATCCTATCTTTCTTAACAAGTAAGCACAATTATCCTTTTTCCATTTTTTATTAAAAAATGCTGACATAGAGGCTGAGTCATTATTGTAATTAATTTTTTATTGAAAAACATTTTTTTTCTGTAGAAACAAAGGAGCCTAAGCCTAAGAAAAGAGAAAACTAAATAGAGATGACTCCATATGGGTCGCTATTCCCATGAATTTTTATTGAAAAAACTTAAATTATACAAAATAAAATGGGAAATATTTTCATCTTCTTTTTCCTTTTTAGCATTTTTCAAATTCAAAAAAATCCTTCATCTCCATCATCTTCTTCCCAAATACACAACATTCAAACACAAAAATCCTTCATATTTTTGCCTTAATTGAAAAATAATTTGATTTAATTGAGAAAACCATCAATACCAATTCCCATTGATATTATTGTTTCACCGTCATCAAATACCCAACAAGGGGTCGTTAGCTGCACACACAAGAGGAGGACGGGGCGGAAGATGGATGATGTAGTTGAAGCAATTATATTCCATTTTGCACCCATCTCATGTTCTCTCATTTTGCACCCTACAAAATTAATTTGTTCTTTTTTTTGTTGTAATAAAAATAGAAGAAAACATAATATTGAAAAGTAAAAGGAAGAAGAAAGAGGGAAGAATATGAAGAAAGTGATAAGAGTGTATTTGGTTTTTTTCTTCAAAAAAAAGAGTTTATTTGGTTTTTTTATTGTACAAGATAAATAATGAAAATATTTTTTTTAATGATGAAGGAGGAAAGATGATGAAAAAATTTGGATTTTTGATCAAAGAAGGAAAAAAGTGAAGAAATTTAGGGTTTGATTCATTTTTTAAAAACTCAGAAATTTAATTTTAAATAATTATGTGTGAACCAAACAAACAATAAAATAATGATAATTATTGACTTGTCATAACCACATAAAATAAAATAAAAACAATGAAAATAAGGATAATTGTGTGCACTTTTTAAATGAGACGATTTAGGTGGAAGAAAAAAATGACTCAAATGTTGCAAATAAATATAACAAAGAGTTTTTAGATTAATTTTGTAATAAAAATGGAGCAAGGTGCTAATATTATTTTGAAAATTACTCTTCTCCCTTTCAAAATTGTTCGTTTCCTTAACTTAGTTAGAGTTAACTCCCGCTCGCTCAGCATTTTTCAATTAGAGTTAACTCTAGACACTTTTATGATCAATTCAATCACTTTTTAAATCTGTTTAACCAATCTTAAAAGTGCTAACATGAGTTAACTCTAGTTGAAAAATATCAAGCAGGAGTTAACTCTAATTGAATTAAAGAAAGAGCAATTTTCTATTATTTTAGCCAAAGAGGCCGATGAACAAAGACTTGTATTGACATTTTTTTTACAAAGACTTTTGTATTGACATGTCTCTCTCATCTTTATACTTTAGGAATTTTTTGTTTTAAAAAAATAATACGCGAGGGACCTGCCTTATACTACCCTAGCATCCACTATATACTTTATGGTTTCCTTCTAATTCCTATCCTTTAGGGTTTCCTTCATTCTAATTCCATTTGCTTTCATAACAAATTAACAATGAACCACCATACCACCTTAAGGAGTTTATGTTGCTTTGTTTACATTGTGTTTGTTACCACATCAATAGAAGCTGAAGCAACAAAAACAGACATTAAAGATTCCAACAAAATTCATTCTCATATCAATTATGATGTCTTTCTCAACTTCCGAGGTTCAGACATCCGGCATGGTTTTCTGAGCCACTTAACTCAAACTCTCCGTCAAAAGAAAATTGTTGTCTTTGTGGATGATCAGATTCACAAAGGAGATGAAATACAACAATCACTTTTTCAAGCAATTGAAGAATCTTTGATCTCTTTGGTCATATTTTCACAGAATTACAGTAATTCACATTGGTGTTTGGATGAACTAGTCAAGATTGTTCATTATAGACACAAAGATGGACAGATTCTAATTCCAGTTTTCCACCAAATAGATCCTGCAACTGTGCGGCATCAAAGAGGAACTTATGCAGATGCATTTGCGGAACATGAGAAAAAGTACAATTTAACTAGGGTTCAAAAGTGGAGATCTGCTTTGAGTGAATCTGCTAGTATCTCTGGTTTTCCTTCATCGACGTTTCCGTAAGTTCTTTATTATTTATTGTTTCTATTTATACTTACTAAAAAGTTAACTTTTGTCATTTTTAGGGGAAAAAGGTAATCTTTTGTCCTAATTTTTTTGTTGAGAGATAAACCTAGAATCCATCTATTCTTTCTTATTCTTGTATATTTTAACATATTAAGTTTTAGGTTAACTAATTTGAAATCTTTTTTATAAAAAACTTCACAATTGGATATGCTAACGAGTGCTCTAAAGATAATGGTTAAAAAATCTATTAAATTTTTTTTTGTCAAAAAAATACAAATTGTTGATTTTATTAATGCAATAATTACATTAATGTTTGATAAAAACTACATCAACCAATGTCTGAGGGGATTTGTTAGTATTCTCAATATATTAATTTAAAATCTTTTGTCCTAAACGTAAAATATATATTAAGTGTTTTCTTAATTACTATTATGAGTAAAATGAATAAGAAGAAAAAGTGATTCTCATTACTGAATAAGGAGAGTACAAGATGTATTTATACATGATATGAGAACTATAAAAGCTTATTGTAGGTCACTAACACTGTATACTAATTACATGATAGCTTCTAACTAACCAAAACTAAACCTCAAGTAGTTACTTGCTGCGCAAGTAAACTGTACGACAGTTATATTCTGTAATAATCACCAAAGGTTCCTCTCTCAGGTGGAGGTAATCCTTTAGAGTGTTTTCTTATTGATTTTTTATTATTATAACTTTTTTAATAAAAATGGTAAAGACACACCTTTGAACCAATTCATATTAGACACGCTCTAAATTAATATATGAATGAGGAGAGTACAAGATGTATTTATACATGATATGAGAACTATAAAAGCTTATTGTAGGTCACTAACACTGTATACTAATTACATGATAGCTTCTAACTAACCAAAACTAAACCTCAAGTAGTTACTTGCTGCGCAAGTAAACTGTACGACAGTTATATTCTGTAATAATCACCAAAGGTTCCTCTCTCAGGTGGAGGTAATCCTTTAGAGTGTTTTCTTATTGATTTTTTATTATTATAACTTTTTTAATAAAAATGGTAAAGACGCACCTTTGAACCAATTCATATTAGACACGCTCTAAATTAATATATGAATGGCCATTTTTTTTCTTTCTCTTGTACAGGCATGAAGCTGATCTTATTGAACACATAGTTAAACGTGTGTGGATGAAGTTGAATGATATTCATAAGCACAAACATCACTCAAAAAGAGTGCTTAGTGGACTTGGCAATCAAATTTCACTCGTGGAATCATTGTTACAAGCAGATTCAAAAGATGTTCGCGCAATTGCTATTTGGGGTATGCCTGGTATAGGGAAAACAACTATTGCAGAAAACGTATATAGCAGGCTATGTTCTACATATGACAATTGTTACTTTAATCCTAATGTGAGAGAAGAATGTAGAAGACATGGAATTCTGTATTTAAAGAAAGAGCTTTATTCTACTCTATTAAGGCAACAAGATTTGAAATTTGACACACCACATGGATTGCCCTATTTTGTTGAGAGGAGGCTTCGTCGTATGAAGGTTCTTGTTGTTCTTGATGATGTCAATGATCCACAGCAACTAGAAACTTTAATTGGAACAAAACTTGCTAGGTTTGGAAGAGGTAGTAGAATCATCATAACTACAAGAGATAAGCAAGTACTCGCCAAAAGGGTTGATGACAATGATGTGTATGAAGTTAAGCCATTGGACTTTGATGACTCTTTTCGACTTTTCAATGTGAATGCCTTTGAACAAAACCATGCAAAATTGGACTTCAATGAGTATGTGCTATCAAAGAAAATGGTCAATTATGCCCAAGGTATTCCATTAGTTCTTAAAGAACTAGGTCATTTTATTGGTGGAATAAAAGATAAAAGGACATGGGAAAGCCAATTTGAGAAGCTTACAACAAGAGGGTCATTACTGAAAAATGTCCTTGATGTTATTAGACTGAGTTATGATGATCTCAATCGTGTAGAGAAGAAGGTGTTGTTGGATATTGCATCTCTTTCGGATGGATTGCATTTGAAAGTTGGCAACATACAACTGCCAATGAATGTTGACAACATACAACTTTTGTTGGAGGATGGTGGTTATAATTTGGTCGATGTTTTACAAAGTCTGAAAAATAAGGCTCTTCTAACTATTTCTCAACATAAGGATGTATCTATGCATAGCATCATACAATTAACGGCTCTTGAAATTCTTCGTGAAGAATCGATTGAAGTACCGAAACATGACAAGGTATGTATTCTTTTAAAGCCATTTTTTTTTCTTTTTTAAGAAGTTTAAAGTCAAAAGTTAATTATACAATGCCATGCATATAACACCTCTGCTTGTTTTTTTTTTTTTTTTTTGTATTGCTCGTCTCTGTCTGCCTAACTGCCTTGAGTAGGGACTTGGTTATTAGTAAATTCTTATATATATTGTATATACTGGAATGGTGTTGTAGTGCATGACATTGTATCCATGGAGCGTATATATTGGAATGAAGATTAAGTGTTGATTTGGGTGTTCACTTTGGTGTTGGTGATTAGTTTTTTGTATTGGTTTTTGGTGATAGCCTTCGGTTAGGTGGTATTTTTATTGGTGTTTTGATGTCCAAGATGTATGATTTTTTTTTTCTAAAGTTTCGTCTATATGCGGCGTCATTTGTTTGTGAAGCTAAATTAGCCCACTTAAATTGACATCAGAGATAATCGAACCTGACATCTCAGGGAGGGGAACACTCCCAAATCACAAGACAATACCACTAGGCCAACCCAAGTGGGTTGCAAGGACTTTGATATTAATAAATTTTGTCGTTAAAAAAAATATGTTTTTCTAATAACGACCGTCTATCATTCCTCTTTATATCTCCGTCATTTTTAAAACATATATCATTTCGGACTCGAGTTGTTTCAATGAATTTACTTGTTAAAAAAATATATCAAATCCTTTAAAATTAGACATAAATTCAAGGGGTGTGTCTAATGACACTCTCAATCTTGTAGTGATAACTTTTTTGTGGAGTATTAGAAGCTTCAATATTGGTGTTATCTTTTGCTTTTGGTCTCTTGATGGTGATATAGGAGCTTTGTTTTTTTTTCCTTTGCTGCTGTTATGTTTCGGTTTTCCTTTAAGGTTAGCTGGTGTTTATTTTCCGGTTTTGGTTGTGTGGTGGTGTTGTTGATTTGTGGTTGGGTTGGCAAATCCAACTCCGAAATGTATTTTGTTTAATTTGGTTGACTTTTAAAATAAAAATTGAATCAAACCAAACCGATGTGATTTCGTTTGGTTCGGCTGTTGCGATTTTTTTTAGACAAACTGTTTTTTGTTTCCAACATAAAATCAAATTAAAAACAATTTATTTCAACAATGTTTCCATCGATTGACCAAATTAAAAACATGGACCAAAAAAAAAGGTAGGAAATGAAAAATACTACGATTTTATTTTAAAAGTTTCACTCAGTTTCTATGATTTAAAATATATCTAATATAAAGAGATAAACAATAGTGCAACTAGAATTAAATTACAACATATAAATACATTTTTGAAATTAAAAGCATAGAAGAAACTTAACAAGAGAAAACATGTAATTCCATAAAATTTTACATTGAATTTCTATGAGTACTATATGTTTGGTGACAAAAGTTTAACGAGTTCCTAACAAAAAAGTTCAATTAATGTTTATCTTATGTTGCGATTTGGTTCGGTTGGAAAAATCAAAACTTCAAACCAAACCGAACTGAACCGTGCGATTGAGTCAAAGAATGATCAAAATACATCCGATCCAAATACAAATTTTAAGATTTTTCGTTCGATTTGTAATTTTTCTATTGGATTGGATCGGTTGTGAACAATATAACAACTATAATATCTTTCAAGAAAATAACAAATATAATATAAATTTTTATCTTTTTGAATGACATCAACAAAATAGCATTGTAATGGTCAAGTTTGTTTAAGGGTATAGTTGAAAGGAGAAAAAGTCAACTCAAAAGATTTTACTAAAATTTACTAAAAGTGTAAAAGAAAAATATTATTTAATTAAAATTTACTAAAAGTATGAACAAATTGCATGGAGGTGACTTAAAAAGTAAAGTCTTTGTCTTGGGTTTGATTTGGTGAGAAAGAGGGGATTGATTTATAGGTTTTGTTTTCTGATTGGCTGTTAAATCCTACGTATATATTGCTGGAATTTTCTTTGAGCATATATTCTTATGTTTCTTTCTTAGTCGAAGAATAGTTTGTTTGGATAAAATTTTGTTATAAAAATTATTAAAAATAAGATATGGTCCACTTTTATATCAGGTCTACAGGTGTGTCTAATATGTACCTCTCAATAATGATTCAGAGTTGGATCTTTACTATTTTTAGGACAAAAATAAGTTTTACCATTTTTGGACCACCTTTGGACCAGGTAAAAAATATGGACCTACAAATAATGGTCTAAAGGTGGGGGTCTTTTACCATTTTTGCTAAAAAAATAAAATTTATAATAAAGAAAAAGAAAGTTAAAAAAAATAAAAACAGTCTGTATAAGTAATTTGTGTGTAGTAATAAATTATTTTGTTCAAACAAAAGTTACTAAGTTAATTATCACACTGTTAATTTTTTATATTTTAAGACAAATTTATAATATTTATTCAAACAAATAACAATGCACCTAGAAATTTGAAATACTATGTATGCATGCATGTATCATGTATGTGAATAATTTTTTATTGTCAATGACCAACTAAAATCAAAGACAAAGAGTAATATATTTTAGAAAAGATTTGATGTTTTTGGTGGAAATTAGTAACTTACTATGTCATTTTTATGCTACATTGTTGGCAGGGAAGCGATGGTACTTATGGTAAGGAGGGTATGAAACAACTATCCCGATCAATTGGACTTCAAACCAAACTTGAAAAGTTACTTCTTGCACACACTGAGATTGAGAATTTGCCCGAAGACATAAAGCTTCTTACAAATCTGAGACATCTAAATTTAAGCCATTGTAAGAAGCTTCAAAGTCTCCCAGTGCTTCCCTCATTATTAAAAACCCTAGATGCAAATGACTGTGTATCACTGAAGACTGTAACTTTCCTTTCAGCCACTCTTCAACTACAGAAGGAAAACAAGACAAGGGTTTCCTTCTGGAATTGTCTGGAACTAGATGAACCTTCTCTCAATGCTATTGGGTTGAATGCACATATCAACATGATGAATTTTGCGTTCCAGCATGTATCCACATTTGGAAATCATTATGAATCACAAGCTACATATGTGTACCCAGGAAACAGTGTTCCAGATTGGTTGGAGTATAAGACAACAAATGATTACATGACTATTGATCTGGTCTCACATTTTTCTTTTGATAATTTGGGTTTCACTTTCTGCTTCATTGTTCCTGAAGTTGAATCACAGGGTTCCAGTTTGATATTTAATATTGCTATTGGTGAAGGTGAAGATGATTACATCCAAGTGTTCTTAGAAAGAACCAGTCATGGAATCCAATCAGATCATGTTTATCTAATCAACAACCAAGTTTTATCCCGCTATATAAGTAGCCGACTCAAAATTCAGCCTAAGTTGGAAATTAGGGTTACACTAGAATCAGGAACACTGACATCAGAGCGTGTGCCATTAATGCTGCTCAAAGGGTTTGGGATCAGTCCAATAAACACTTCACAATATATCCATTTCAGTGAACAAATGGAATTGGCTGATTGTCAAAGTCTTATGCAATCATCAGTTGTGAAGTGTTTATTGTTTTCATTGTTTTCTGGATCTTTAGTCCTATTCCTACCGAAGTCCAACAGACTAACAGAGCGAAGAGGAGGAATTTTTAGTCTTATTGCATCCATATGGTTGTAATTTTGGGGTCGTAGTATTTGGTTTTCTTGAGGCTATTTAGGATTTTCGTTATTGGAAATTTTTTGTTGAGGGTTTTTCTTTGTTTGGAGACTATCATGATGTTTTTGTTGGTAATAAGCAGATAAATTTTGGCTAACTTATTTTTTTTGTAAGTTTGTTCACATTCGATGTGGCCAATGCACAATGAGCTTAGATGTGGCTATTTTATAAAATTATTTCCAACAAGTTAATTTATGACAGGAAGTAATAAGTGCATCTAGGATATTTGTTAAAGAAGTTAAAATAGAAATATTGTCTTAAAAAATGGTGAACAATGTATATATTCAACTTTTTGAATATATTTTTTTGACAAAAATAAAAGATATTCATTCAAATTGATAGAGTATATCGATACAATACAAATCAAAAGTCACTAAAAATAAAAATAAAGAATTTGCAAACAAACTCACATCATCCATGTTACTAGCGTAAAACGACAAAGTCACTTGGGTTGGCCTATTAGCATTGGCTTGGGGCCTAGGAGTGTGCTTATCATGAAGTTTCAGGTTCAATTCTCTCTAGTGCCAATTTGGATGGGCTAATTTAGTTTTTTCAAAAAAAAAAAATAGCGTAAAATGACAAAGTACACATGCCTAAATATATTCAAGTCTCCGGAATAGTCATGTCTCCGGATCTACAATGTTGACGACGCCAAAGTCATTGCCGCGCAGAGATGGCAAAATCACAAAAAACAAACGAAAGAGCACTAAAAATATGTGAAAACCACTTATTCAATTAGAAAAGAATAAAAAACAATTCGGATGGATGATTATGGGTCAAAATTGGCCATAAATTACCGCTCTTAAATAGACAAAAAGAAGAAAAAGGTGACGACTAGGGTTTGAGAAAGAGATAAGAGATAACTTTTTGAATAGCCAATATATTCTTCATTGCTACAACCCTGCTCTCTCGAGCTTGGAAGAATTTCTAAAAATTAACTATAATTGCTTTGGATGTTTTAGGAAGAATTTCGAATAATTAACTATAATTGCTTTGGATGTTTAATTAGAGATGAGAAACTTCTCTAAAGCATCCCATATCGTCACAATGGGGGCTTATAAACAATTTAGGGTTAAATAAGTAAATGGTCCTCTTAAATATACCAACATTTGATTTTAGTCCCCCTAAAATATTTTTTAGGCTTTTGGTCCCTCCAAAAAATTTCATTCATGAAATTAGTCTCTACTTCATGTTTTTTAATGAAATTTTTCAGAAACGGGTAGAATTTTATGACAATACTTTCCAAAAAAAATAGAATTTTTTAACAAAACATGAATTTAATATGAATTTTTTAGCGCAAAAAAAACATAAAATTTATATGTAATTCATGTTTTGTTCAAAAATTCTAAATTTTTTTGGGAGAGATTGTCATAATATTTTACTCATTTCAGGAAAATTTCATTAAAAAATATGAAGGTTGGACATGAGTTGACTAAAAAATAAGGACTAATTTCATGGATGGAAAATTTGGAGGGACTAAAAGCCTAAGGAATATTTTAGGAGGACTAAAATTAAAGTTGATATACTTAGGGGGACCATTTACTTATTTAACCCAACAACTTAAGGTTATAAATCATAAATGGAGCCTGATTTATGAATTAGTGAAGGATGATAGACTAATTTATGAATGAACACAATAAATTATGGGTTTTAATCTTGTTTTAGTTTAGAATTGGTACAAATTAAGTATAATTGTTTTGGATATTTAATTAGAGATGAGAAACTTCTATAAAGCATGTCACATCAGCACAATGGAGGTTTATAAATAACTCAAGGTTCGATGACAAAGATAGTAATAATAATTAGGCTAAAATATGGTTTTGGTCCCTGCAAATATGTCTAGTTTTGGTTTTAGTCCCTGTAAAAAAAAATTGTTTTTGGTCATTGCAAAATATGCCTAGTTTTGGTTTTGGTCCCTGGAGGGACTATTTCCAAAAGTAAAATATTTTGCAGGGACCTTTTTCAAAATCAAAAGATTTTGCAGGGACTATTTATCTAATAAATGAGTTCAATCATCATGTGCCACGTGTGCAAATCATCACAAAAGTGGGTCAGGGACCAAAACCAAAACGAGACATATTTGCAGGGACCAAAAACAAAAAAAAATTACAGGGACTAAAACCAAAACTAGGCATATTTGCAGGGACCAAAACCATATTTTAGCCTAATAATTAATATACAGATATAGATGGATAGATAGATACTAACATTTTCCATTTTGAAAAAAATCAAGAGTATTTTGTTTTAATATTTTTTTTTGGTTTAATTATGTTTTTTTGTTTCTATAAATATATCAACTTTTTCGATTTAGTCTCTCCAAAATATTTATTAGACTTTTAGTCCTCCAAAAGTTTTTCATCACCCTTCAATAAGTTCATTTAAAAAAAATCTCTCGGCAACATACCATTCAATAAGTTTTTATATACTCTCTCAAAAAAATAAGTTTTTATATACATTAAACACTTTCACATTTCTTAATTTCTTATAGAAATGATGTTGTACTTGTTGAAGAAATAGTAATTTTTTTTAAAGTAATTGTTGAAGAAATAGTTAAATGTTTGATGATGAGGTTGGATCATATGCAACAAGTTCAATTAAAAGGACTTATCCGAATTGGGAAACAAATTTTGCATGTGAAATCATTGTTACAGACAGGTTCAATATGTTCGTTGGTAATTCAAACTATAGTAGAAGGTTTGATACAAAGTAAAGTTGTTGAATAAAAATTGGAAGACCTTTGATACAAAGTAAAGTTGATTTTATACACCAATATAAAAGAGAATATTTTACATTTTTTTTAGTAAATGTACGAATATTATACATGAAAGCACAGAAGAAAAATTTAAAAATTTCAATTCACCCTTGAAAATTGAAAAAAAATGCTATATCGTAAAAGAGTGTTACTCCGTGAAACAAATGCACTTCTCTTTTCCGTGAAAGAACAACAATATGCCTTGTTGTTGCATAGGGTGTCACAAAGCATGTTTCCAAATAGGAAAGTTCATGAGAAACCCTTGTGTGGGGCCATAAAAGTTTGGATACAAGATTTGAACACTCTCAAGAAAATAAAAAAAATAAAAAAAAAGGAAAAAAGAGAAGGAAAATGTTATTTATCTAGAAAAATAGCATCAAGAATTTTTCAAGAAACAGTTGGCAAGTTTTAATTGCATGATTTATTTGTTCACTTCCTATTTTAAACTCACACCTCCTTGAATTGTAGCAAATAGTGCATTGTGATTTGTTGCTCTTTATTCTTGAAATTTTTTTGATTTTATTTCTCTAGAGATATAGCATTGCTCGAAAGAGAAATTGTTAAATAATGTACATTTTTAAATAATTAAATACTAATATATAGTTTTACGTGGGTATGTCTACATTTTATGTATTTTTCCAGGTTGTGCTATTCATAGTGAAAGAAAACGTCCCAAACCTATCATAGATAATTGTCAACTTTAGATCTTGACTTTATTTGAATAAATTGGTGACTAAAGATTGAAGAGGGAAGGAGAGTTTAAATGAAGTACTCTCTCCATTGTTAAATATAAGCAAAATTGATTTTTTAGGTTCATTCATTTAATGATGTATGTAGTCCATAAATATAGACCACATGCATCATTAAATAAATGAACTTAAAAAGTCAATTTTGCTTATATTTAAAACAGAGGGAGTAGTAATATCACGATCTTCTCTCGTGATATGATTTTTCCGAACCATTTCCCAATCTTCCAAAACTTCACAAGGCAACAAGAAAACATGTCGTTGTTGTGGCACCCAGTTGAGAATTACCGCTCAAAGTGAACCACATATTGATTACCCTCTGACAACCATGCTCTAATTAATAATTGAAGGAGGAAAGAAGATAGAAGTATCATAATGCGGAATAACGGACTAATAAGTTGACTTTTCGTATATAGTTCGAAAAAATATGCAACACATTGTTCTTCTATCGCAAATCGTCTTCCCGGAGCTTCTCAAATTTGCAGAGCATGAATCTGCTCTAAAAATCCTGGAAATCTGCTTTAAAGGAGTCTGGTAAATATATTGGCATTTCTTTCACTCATCAAAATTCGGTGAGTTCTTCTATTTTTCTCTTCACTATTTTCCAGTCATACATTAATTTTTTTGACAGTATGTGTATATTGGTTACTAATGAATAATGTATAATTATCCAGAATTAGTGAAAAATATACAATAATTCAGAAAAATAATGCTCTTCTTACGAGTTTATATAATAAAATTATATTTATTTTACAATAGTATAAATTTATTTTACTATGATTTTGTATATATAATATAATATGTTATTAGTCAAATATTTTCAAATGATGACTTGTGGATTTTTTAAATGAGAAATTTTTCAGTTTCACTTCTAAGTGTATACTCATATTTTTTTTTTTAAATGTAAGCTTCATAGTGTACGTCCTCTACTTTGAGTTGTGTAGTAAAATGCTCAGGAATAATTAATGCATATCGTAGACATAGTTTTAAAAACTGGATCGACCATCGACTTGGCAAGGTCATTGGAACACTGAGTCACTAGTTGAATCGTATGACTAAATCAGATTAAACTAAATGACTCAGCTGTATAACTCGGTCTCTATAACAAGTTTAGATAGATGTTAAATCATATTGAATCTGAAGACTCAATTTGTATCCACAACCATAAATATAATAAATAAATAAATTTTGTTAATATATCATGAAAAATATGGTATAAAGTGATTTAAATATTGTAATTCTTTAATTGATTCTTATAAAAAAATTCCTCAATTTAAAAATAAAAAACATATTAGTTCATCAATATTACTACATTGGAGTAAGTTTGTCTTTGTTTTACCACAAAACAAAAAACTCAACATTAAATTAGATCTGCCTTTTGTGTTTAACATTGGAGTATAAGAAAAATTTGATTTTTTAGATTCATTGAGTAATTAATGTATTTGGTATAGAATATAGACCAAATACATTATTTATGCAATGAATCAAAAAAGTAAAATGTTTCTTATAAATAGGACCGGAGGGAGTATTACATTAAATATGCATTCCTAAACAAAAGCTTTCGGTGGCCGATTGGTTGATTAATATCTTGTATTACCAAAGGTACCAAGTTGGAATCTCATTATACCACGGAAAAAAAAACGCAAATTTGGCCAATCTGGTTTTCTATATCAGTTCGACAACCGGTTTGATCATGTGGCACCGAGTCAATTGCATGAGTGGTCCAATAGCTGACTCAAACGGTTATGGGTCTGGTTCTCGGTTGGACCGGTCGAACCGACCGATGCGAGCCAGTTTTTAAAACTATGATCATAGATTAGAAACAATTTTCAAAATAAAAATAAGGTTTCTTGAAAGAAAATAAAAAAGAAGATATTGATCTTTTATATATGCATCCTTGAAAAATGTAATCTAGATAGATTTTACTTTTTCCTAAGTTAATGGAGAGAGAGGGTATTCAAGATTGACATGGTTGGTTTTTAACGTTTTACGAGTCTTGGGTATAGGATGAGAAAATTGACTATTGTATTCCCTTCCTCCTTATATCTAAACACTCATTTGATTTTATTTTTGTTCATAAATCTAAACCTCTTTTCAAATTACTAGATGCATTTTTTTTTCTATACATACTTCTAATTAATATCACTAACTTGTCTTGAAATATTGAAAGTCAAATTTAATACACATACAAATAAAGGACAATTTGGTAATATTAACACACAAAACAGACACATTAATACACATTAATTATACTGACAATTTTTCTTAAAAACTGTGAAAAATATAAAGGGGGGTTACATATAAGGATGGATGGAGTATAATGTATCATAAAAGTAAGCTAAAAGTTTAACATGAAGAAATTACTATATCAGTGTTTTTTCAATTACACCAATTTCTTAATAGAATTTTATCACCTAAGAACAATAATTTGAATACATAACAATAATAGCATATTAGAACAATACATAACCGAAATCAAACAAATTGAAATAGACAAATCTAAAAATCATACCATACACGAAGAAAAATGATTTGGCTTTCTAATTCGTTTTTGGTTTTTCAACCGAAGAGAAAAATGTAGTCTTTTTTTTTTTTTTTTTAAGGGAAAAGGCTTGAAGGACATCATGGGTCAACATAAGAATTTAGATTTCAGCCCACCTGTAAAATAAAATTTACTATATACACCCCGTATAAAAGAATATCTCCCACATAAAAAAAAGAGTGAAAATTAAAACAACACCATAAAATCATTTAAATTTATATCAAGATCCCCCATCTCAACCAGATAGGAGAAAGACTATGAACAGAACCCCCGACAGTCAACCAACCCCCAAAAAAATTCGCTACTTTCTAAAAACCACTTTCAAGAGCTAAATTTAACGAGATTCCTAAACTGGAGCACATGCGTCTTCTGCCCTAAATAAATATGAGCATTACGAGATCAACACAAGGACTGCACAATAAATTGCTAGACTAATAACAAATCTACACCTCTCCTTTTTTCCCACCTTAAGTCTTAACAAATACTAAGAAGACTCGTTAAACTTGGAGATAAAACAGACTCCCACCCAACCAATCTGGCATAAAAAGGACATCTCGAAAAAAGGTGACAAACTGACTATATAGATTTATTACAGAATCATTCATAGGGTTTTACGAGCCTTGGATATAATATGAAGAAATGACCCCTTATATAATAAATACATAATAAAAATAGACTGAAATTTTAACACCTGAAAATAATAGCACCAAATCAGGAAAGACGGTTGTTACAAGGAGATATTGCTATATATCAGCGTATTTCCAATTGCACCGGTTTCTTAACAGCATTATATCAGCTAAGAACAGTAATTGAAATACATAACACGAGAACAAATCAACAAACCAAAAGAATCTGAGAACAACAATAATAGCACCTGAGAACTATACATAACCGACATCAACAAATAAAACAAACTGAAAAATGTTTGGCTTTTCAGTACGTTTTTGGCTTTCCAACTGAATAGAAAAATGTCACAAAGAATGTTTTTTTTATTAAGGGAAAATACCAGAAGGATATCATGGACCAACATAAAGATTTAGATTTGGAATTGGATTTGGGCACAATTGTACGATTTAATATATACACCCCACCTATAAAATAAACTTTGCTATATAAACGCCCATTATAAAAATAAAAGTAAAATTATGGGCCCCCTACGAGCCTGGGCCCTCGGCCGTCCCACTCCTGACCTTTGCGCCCAGGGCTGGCTTGGTTCATTACATAAAACGTGTGAAGCCCGGATACGCTAAAATAGAGACGTACCCATATCAGATATCGATACTCCGAGAATACTCTTAGATACGTACCCACGAAATATCATAATTAATTATTTTAATTTAAAATATATATTTTATCGAATACTTATAAGATATTCGACAGATACACACAAATACTTATAAGATACTAACAAAGATGTATCCTGAAGAAAAAAAAAGTAAGGGCAAAAAAATAAGACTGTGTTGTGAAAATTCAATGTATATGATTCAATTTAAGATATGAATCATTATAATTGTGTTTCGATTAACCAATTAAAAATTATGTTTTCGGTGGATGAAAGTAGCGAGAGAGATGAGATTCAATCAATCAACTTAAACATACTTTATTTTGAGTTCTTTTATTGATGCATTTGTTGATATCCTAACATATGAATGAAAATAGAATATGATTTACACGAAAACTTTACATTTTTTATTTTGATCACATGTATTATTTTCGTAAACTGTGACTTTTACGATTATACAGTATTGAAGAGTATTCAATATTTTTTTGAAGTATTTTACATGCATGTAAATTTTAATATAAATATTTTGTTACCGTATCTTAATCGTATTGTATCCTAAATTTAAAAAAAATCGCGTTTTCTCGTACCCATATCGTATCATCCCTACACCCGTACTATATGTATCCGAGCTTCATAGCATAAAACATAAGAAATACCCTAGAATCAAATTTTATCCTATATTTTTTTCTTTTGTTTGGGTGTATTAATCTTCTAGTTTATTGAGCTTCACAATCATTAATCAAAGCTATTTAATAATCAATTTGATTTATTTGTATTTAGTCCTTGATATATAATATAAATATCAATAAAAAATTATAGGGTTAAATATGTTTTTGCTCCCTATAAATATACAATCTTTTCGTTTTAGTCTCTCTAAAATTTTCCTTCAACTTTTAGTCCCTGTAAAATTTTCAATCATTACTTTTGGTCCCTATTTTTAAATTAGTGTTTGTATTTTTTAATGAAATTGTGCATATATGTGTATTATATTGTAAAAAAAATCCCAAAAAAAATTATAATTTTTTAACAAAACATAAATTAAATATGATTTTTTAACCGTATAAAATATAAAAATTCATATTAAATTCATGTTTTGTTTGAAAATTCTAAATTTTTTTAGGATAGATGATTATTATAATATTATGAAATTTTTTGCAAAAAAATTTCAAAAATATGAATTCTACGTATGAGTTTACTTTATAGGAGGAACCAAAAGTGAAGATGGAAAAAAATTTAGGGACTAAAAGTTGAAGAAAATTTTTAGAGGGACTAAAACGAAAAGTTGACATATTTATAGGGACCAAAAACATATTTAACCCAAAATTACAATATTTCACTATTTTTTTATGAATGGCAAAATATTATATATATATATATATATATATATATATATATATATAAGGAGATTAAATTCCAAGTATACACCAAAAAGAGAAAATAAAACACCAAAAATCCTCCAAAGAAAAACTACCAGCACCTTCAAAATGTCGAACCCCCTAACAAAGCTCGTCAAAGAACCAAAACCACCAACAATGGTTAATAAAGCATCCAATATTGATTTTGCTTCAAACCTTCACTTCGACCACCACTCAATTGATAGATAGGATGACTAAATTTATTCGGTTGATCTCGGAATCGATTTAAGCAATTTTAATTTTGAAAACTTCTTTCAGCACTAGCAATCATTATAGTATGGTAAAATATTCAATTTTTTTATAATCAAAATATTCATTTTTGATAATCCACTTCAATGTCTCAAAAAGAATATGAAGATCTTCCATAAAAAAAAAGAATATGAAGATCATAATGAAAAATGAGACAATTACTTATTTTACACCGAAGAAACAATGAGGGATTTTTTATTTTATTTTTAAAGAAGTTTTCCACTACTAAATACTGCATACGTGATTAATATTGGACCGTCTATTGTTTTTTTCTTTCAATCATTTCTAATAGTACTGATTACTATAGAGAAGTCAACCTTCTAGAGAAACAACATAAACACGAAGTTGAAGAGTGAAAAAATTATAGTTAGTACAAATTATAATTGTTCTCGTTTTAATTTTGAAAATATTAAAAAATCATTAATTTTAACTAATTTATTAGTCACAAATATTTGTCTCGTGTATGACTTTATAAACTCAAATCAGTATATTATAATTATTTTTATTTAAAGGATATAAATAAAATTAACTAATTAATAAATGACAAGGAAGCGTTTGTCCTATGTATGTATGAATTATATGTGTCAACGACTCCTTTAACAACTCACTTAAAAAAACAATTTTACAAAATTCAAATGTAAAAAACTATAATTTGATTATCATAACTAGCGGAAACGGGAGCACTATCGTGTCCGTCTAACGAACTTATTATCAAAGTATATAACATAATTGTTTATCAACTCGACATATTTTGGTTTTCATGTATGTAAAATAAAAATAAATAACTATTATTTATTGTTTATTCTAATAATAATTAGTAAAATGATAACATAAATGACTTGTTACGTAAAGAAAAAATCCTATAATTACGATAAAAGAATATCTTTAAAAACTACATTTTTTATAAAGTATCTATAGTTTTACGGTTAAATACTAAGTTTTTGGCCTTTTATATATCTCAACTTTTGTTTAGTCTACCTACAAAATTTCAGAAAATTTTGATCCCTCAAACAAGACTTTTTTTTAGACATACAAGCTTATCCGTTATAAACTATTGGGTTAACAAACAAACCCATAGTATGTGCATAGTAGCTAGTATATATGCACCAAGAGACGTGTTATGCACAATCGTTTTTTAACTTTTTTTTTTTTTAAGTTACAATCTAATTAACTGAAATTCATATGAGTCTCAGACTTTGAAAATGGATCACATATATAATGATGAGACTCACATGTGTTTCATCCAATTAGAGAATTAGTGTTAAAGAAGGTATTACAGAGCGTTGCTAACATTTTTCTTGATTTTTTTTAGGGTTAATAGTGTTTTACTCCCTGTAATATATGTTATTTTTGGTTTTCCCCCTGTAATTTTTTTTAATTCGGTCCTTGTAAAAAAAGTTGTTTCAAAATACGCCCTAGACCTTCTGACAGTGCATATTTCTTGATGTGACACGGTAGTCACCTTTTTCTTATGATGTGGCGCGTTGATTTTATAATTAATTTGGTGTTTCATTTTTTATGGGTACACCATATGTGCCCTTTTTTTAAAATTAATTGTACAGTCAGCGCTTCACATCATCATAAAAAAGTGACTCAGCGTGCCACATCAGCGAATATGCACAATCAGATGGCCTAGGAGGTATTTTGAAACAAAAATAAATTAATAAGACCAAATCCAATTTTTTTTTTATAGGGAGCTAATCCGAAAATGACCTATATTACAGGGAGTAAAACACTATTAACCCGTTTTTTTGTTAGGAGTATTAACATGCACTAAAGTTTGGCCATGTCGACAAATGTGGAGACAAAAATTCATAGGCTCCTTAAAAAAAACCTCTAGAGGTATTGAAAATTCTTATCTAATCTTTCATTGATCTCGCAGGTTTTTTGAAATCTTAGTTTTACCTCTGCTTGGATTCTATATGATTTGATGCGTGCTTTTGCGTTTTTAGATTATAAAATCTGAAATCATAACATAGAATACAAAAAACATGTCAAATTAATTTCAACAACATAATCCAATATAAATTCAACAAAAATAATAATTGCAGCAACATAATTAAACACAACAATTAAAACAACATATTTAAATACAACAATATAAGAAGATCATAGATTAGTCTAACTAAATTCTTCATCAGGTCTACCCATTCAAGCTATGATTTATTCCCATGTTCTAAACTGAATCGAAATTTACTCAATAGCATGAACAAATCTCACCAAGGTAGGATCTAACTTGATTACTCCTTTTAAACTATACTGATAGAATATAGAGAACATGGTTCTTACATCGACAGCATTTTAGAGTTTCACCTGGATGAACCAAAAGTGCCATCTGAGTCTATCAAAGAACAACAATACTCAACATTGTCCATCCTTCTTGTGTCTTCGTGATTGAGATGACCATTAACATGGTTCAGCTAATCCTTCAAAACATATGGTGTAACATCAACGTAGACCCTAAATAAATTGGGTGTCCCCATGTTGTAGTATGCTGCCGCTAGATTAGTGTTCATTTGTACTATATAAGTGTTTATGGTTATGTGGTGTGGATTGCAATGAACTAACAACACCAATTTATAAAAAGTTTATGTGCATTGTGAAACAGAAACTATTGGTGCATTGTAGATGACATAAATTTTTATGTTTGACTAGTTCAAATTTCATAATCTAAAATATGTCAAACACCCCCAATGCATATGTCTAAACATCAATACATTGACAGGTTTCGATTATTTTTTTCAAATGGTTAAAATAATATTTTAAATTATATAATCGGAACTAAGGATTCACAAATTTGCCGACACAGGCACTTTTTAAACATAATATAACAAAAATAGAACACGAAAATAAAATACCATATAACACAATACACAAATTATCATTATTAACTAAAATATATTATATAGCCAAACATGTGCAACTCATGATGCGATGAACAAAAATTATTCTCATTTTTTCATCTTGTTGCTCTTTTTCTTTAGTCTATCTCTCTCACACACACGCGCGTGTGTGTCTATATATATATATATATATATATATATATATATATATAGTTTGCTACAATAGACTCACCTTATTTTATGAAGGTCTATTTTAATAAGGTTCACATTTTCCTTTAGACATAAATACCCATATTTTTGTTTTTTGAGAGAGAAAAGGAAAGGACAAAGATGTAATTCAGTTTTAATCTTTAATGTTTTTTTATTGAAATCATTTATGATTTTTATTTCCTTTTTTTTGTTCTTCTCTCTCTTACAGTCTCTCTCAGTTGCAGATTTTCTTTTTCTGTTCATCTTCCAAGTTTCGTGAATTGCCATCGCCATCTTCAAAACAAGTTTCCCTAATCACAAAGTTCATTGCAGAAACAAAATTCATTGAAACCCAATTGAATCCATGATCAAAATTTCAAAACTTTTAGAGGACATTGATCCAATTTTTTGAACCAAACTCTCAAGTAAAAAAAAAAAGGGAAACAGTAAGTAAGGAATAAAAAAAATTGTGCTTATTTCAATCTGAGTTACAAGATCCCACATGGGTTTAAGGTTGTTTGAAGAGATATAGGATGAATGAATATATGGTGGGTTTAACGTTGTTATTGTTTTTTTGTTGCAATGAATGGAGAGATCAAGGATGAATGGTGAGTTTAAGGTTGTTTATTTTACGGAAACCACTTCATTTTATCAAGGATCAACAGTGAGACGATGGAAAAAAAAGGAGGAAGAACAAATGGGAACTAAAGAGAGAGAATGAAAGAGAAAGAAGAACAAAAAAAAATATTAAAGATTAAAACTGAATTACATCTTTGCCCCTTCCTTTTCTCTCTCTTAAAAAACAAAAGGCTTAATTGATCCACCGGTCCCTTAACTTAATTCTTTATTTTGAAGTGGTCCTATAACTATAAAATGTCTCAATTTGGTCCCTTATCTCTACTTCTGTCACTCAAATTAGTCCTCTCCGTTAGTTTTTTGCAAATTTCGTTAACTCTTTTCCATGTGTCATTTAGGATTGGTGATCAATGGTTGGATTTGAAAAGTTCACATGATATACAGTGGACTGACAACATATGATAACTTCTTATTGTCTTTCCATATATTTTTTTTAATTTCCTAAATATAAAACTTAAAAATTACTGTACAACAATCTAAGATTTTGCAAAAGACAAAAATCAAAACATTCGATCTGCATAAAAAAAAAATCAAAACAAATACTCTACTTGATCTTCATCCTTGAATTTGGCCTTGAATCTAAAATTGTCAATCTTCATCCTCCTCCCTCTTGATCTCCCTACTTCATACCTAGAAAAAAAAAATCAAAACAAAATCCAGCAGCAACACATACCCCGCTTCATCTTCTTCTCAAGTATATTTTCTTCTCATTCACTCCTCCCTCTTCTTCAATGGTCATCCAATTAATCCAAAAACCCCCTCTAACGTTCAATCTGCAGCTTCTTTGGCTCAATTCCTTCTTCAGTATCTTCCCTTTCCAACCTCAATATCTTCTTTGGGATCTGTCATAGTTTATTTTTTTTCTTTCTTGCGCCTGATTTGTTTTGAGGTTGCGTGAGTTAATAGGTGTTTGTAGTTTTGGTGTTGTGATTTTATCAAGTTGCAGAGAAATTTAATAAAAACGTTTAATTTTGGTTTTTTACTTATGGGTTTTCAACCTTCTTTTATTTATGGGTTTTCAACTTTTAATTTTGGTTTTTTATTTTTGAGATAGATGAATATAGATGTGTGAAGAAGAGAGTGATAGACAAAGACTTTTTTGTTGAGCTTGTTGTTGTTATTGCTGCTGTTGTTTATGGAACATGTTGTTGTTGTTAAAATTGAGATTGGGTTGTGTTATGGTTGTTGTTGTTGATGGTAATGAAGAAATTGTTGTTGTTGATATCGATGGAGATAAAGAAGGAAGGTTGTTGTTGTGCTTCTGTTTTTGTGTGTGTATGAAATTAGGAGATGAAGAGGGAAGAAGATGATAGTAGAAGTTATCATATGTTGTGAGTCCATTGTATAACATGTGTGCTTTTCAAATCTAGCCCTTGATCACGAATCCTAAATGACACGCGTAAAGGGGTTAACGGATTTTTCAAAAAACTAACGGAGAGGACTAACTTGATTGACGGAAGTAGAGATAAGGGACCAAATTAAGACATTTTATAGTTATGGGACCACTTTGAAATAAAGAATTAAGTTAAGGGACCGATGGATCAATTAAGCCAAAACAAAAATATGAGTATTTATATCTAAAGAAAAATGTGCACCTTGCTAAAATAGACCTTCATAAAATGAGGTGGATCTATTGTATATAAAAGATGTGATGAATAGATGATGTTGAATAGCACACGGATACAAGATTTTGAGTTCACTTGGCATGAAACACTATTGTTTTGAGTAAACCAAGCATACTTTAATATTTTTGTTTTTGTGAGTTAATTTAAATAATTTATTTTAATATTTAAATTTTGATAATTAGACAAAATAAAATTAAAAATAACTTTGATTGAAGATTTTTACTTAGGAGTACTTTAGTACTTTTGAAAATAATCAAATACTTCTTTGTACTTTATTTAGTTTTATCTTTTTCTTATATCAATTATTAGATTAAATCAACTCTATATCTAACTTATTTCCATCTCTTCAAACTCTCAAGCATATATTCTTCTTTCTCAATTTCACCTTTCTTCTAATAACCAAAGGCATTTTTAATGGTGTGTTTGAAACTTATATGGAGATTGGTCGAGAGATTAGGGGACAAGAGAACGCATATCTCTGTCTTTTTGCAACTGTTTTTTTGTTAAAGTATAAAACTTTTCCACACATACGCCAATTAGGTTGATAAGAAAGACAATAATATTTCTCAATACCGTACATATTCTTTCAACCATTCTTTCCTCTCTCTCTTGCACCCCAACTCATCTCCCATCACCATCAACGTCACTGTCACAAGTTTCACTTACTAATGGCTTTTAATTGAAAACCAATATATAAATGTAAACATTAATAATAGCTGAGGTATAGCTGAGGTAAAAGGTTTATGGACCAATTAAAGCGTCCGTGAGTTTGGTCGTTCCTATTCCATTTGCCAAAAATAGTAGTAAAACCATCATTTCAAAAAATAGCTTCTAATCATTTTCTAGAATGAACAAGAATATCAATGTATCCAGTTGTTTTGTTTATCTTTTGCTTGTTTCCACATTAGTTGAAGCAACAAAAACAGCACCAAACAACGTTTCTTCGACATTTCAATCTCATATAGTAAAGTTTTGTCAAAAAAAATACGATGTCTTTGTTAGCTTTAGGGGAACAGACATCCGCAGAGGTTTGCTGAGTCACTTAACTGAAGCTTTCCGTCAAAATCAAATTGTTTTCTTCGTAGACAATAAGCTTAAAAAAGGAGATGAAATAGCACCATCACTTCTTGATGCAATTGAAACATCCTTGATTTCTGTGGTCATATTCTCTCAAAACTATGCTTTTTCACCGTGGTGTTTGGATGAGCTAGTCAAAATTGATGAGTGTAGAAAGAAAGATGGACATGTTTTATTGCCTGTTTTCTACGATGTAGAGCCCACAACTGTACGGCATCAAAATGGAACTTATGCAAATGCATTTCATGAACATGAAAAAAATTACGATTTGAGTAGGGTTTTATTGTGGAGATCTGCTTTGAATGAATCCGGTAATATCTTTGGGTTTCATCCATCTTCAATGCCTGGGTAAGTTCTTATTTCTCTTCTTTTTTTTATATGCTTGTCTCTCTTCAATATTTCACTTCGTGATTTTGGGGGTGTTTGTTTTAGGTTTAAAAAAAAAAGGATTTCCATTTTTTTTTTTGCTGTTAAAAAAATTATCCACGTGTTTTAACTTTTCTTTCTTCTATAGTGGTGAAGCTGTGCTTGTTAAAGAAATTGTTCAATCTGTGTTGAGGGAGCTGGATCAGATTCATATGCACAAACTTCACTCAAAAGGACTTGTTGGAATTGGCGAACAAATTTTACATGTGGAATCATTGTTACAGGCAAATTCAAAAGATGTCCGTGCCATTGGAATTTGGGGCATGCCAGGTATAGGTAAAACAACTATTGCAAAACAAGTATATAACAGGCTGTGTTCTAATTATGAAGGTTGTTACTTTAAGGCTAATGTTAGAGAAGAATCAGGAAGACGTGGAATAATGTATTTAAAGGAAGAGCTTTATTCCACTCTATTAGGTCAACAAAATTTGAAAATGAACAGATTACATGTTTTTCCTGATTTTGTTATGAGGAGGCTTCGTTGTATGAAGGTTCTTGTTGTTCTTGATGATGTTAGTGATAGAAAGCAACTAGATATTTTAATTGAAACACTTGATTGGTTTGGAAATGGCAGTAGAATCATCATAACAACTAGAGATAAGCAAGTGCTTGCCAACAAGGTTGTTGATAATGATATATATGAGGTTAAGGCTTTAGAATTTGATGATTCTTTTAGGCTTTTCAATCTGAATGCCTTTGAACAAAGTCATCCTAAAATGGAGGAGTACCATGAATTGTCAAAGAAGTTGGTCAATTATGCCAAAGGCATTCCCTTAGTTCTTAAAGAATTAGGTCATCTTCTTGGTGGAAAAGATAAAAAAACATGGGAAAGGCAACTGGAGAGGCTTACAGAAGTGCCAATGAAAAAAGTTCATGATGCTGTTAGATTGAGTTATGATGATCTTGACCGTGGTGAGAAGAAGATGTTATTGGTTATTGCATGTTTTTCAGATGGATTGCATTTGAAAGTTGACAACATACAACTTTTGTTGAAAGTTGACAATATACAGCTGTTATTGAAAGATCATGGTTATAATTTTGTTGATGTTGAGTTAGAAAGTCTGAAAAATAAAGGTCTTCTAAGGATTTCTCAAGACAAAGTTGTATCCATGCACAGTATCATACAAGTAACGGCTCGGGAAATTTTTCGTGAAGAATCCATCCAAGGAAAACAAATTCAATTGTTGGAGCCTAATGACAATCAATTACTGAAACATGCCAAGGTAAAACCCCAAAACTTATAAACTGGCATTAGTAGATCAATACTCCATGGATGTTTGCTAATAAGTGTGACTAGAGGAAGTATATAATAAGTGTTGATTTTGGTTAGAGTTTAGAGTTCAGTAGAGTATGCATGCATGTCAGTATTTTTCTCCAGCGTTTTAAATTGCAGTTGTGGTTTTCTCCAGCGTTTTAAATTGCAGTTGTGGTATTCAGTGCATTGCAAATGTAACTGTTGTGGTACTGGTGCGTATTTTGACGTGAATTAACTTTATTAGGATGTACTATTTTTTTACAGTATTGCTCCTTTATTATAGCTAAAAAAGAATTAAGAAAGTCTCGCGAACACTTTTTTCCTCAATAACTTCCCTAAACTACACCCCACTCTCTCCCATGTTTTCCAGTCTGGTAGAAATATAATTGATCAACTTTATTATCGGGATCAATCCGGCATGATGTTTAGGGGACTTTTACGGTACACCTGCAAATTAAGATGTATTGGTACTCTCCTTTAAATTTTTTATAAATTAACTATAATTTTTTATGAAGAAAATAGTTGTTTGTTGACATTTATATTTTAGAAAATATCATTTTATAAGAAAAAAACATCATTTCATTTTTTATAAAAATCATACTAAATTTTTTTACATTTTATTGTAAAAAATAATCAAAATTCTCTATTATGAGTAATAAAAATTCAGAAAAATTAAATTTTATTACGTTGACGTTTTTGGTAAATAAAATTTAGTTATTATAATTATAGGTGATAGAAAATAATTTTTTCCTACAAAAAATAATTTATTTAACTATTAATTTAAAGATTTGATGTACCAATACACTCAAATTGTTGGATGTACCATAGAATTTGCCTAATGTTTATTGGGTTAAATTGCAGTGCTCCAAAATTTGATTTTAATCCTCTTAATTATTTTAAAATTTGGGTTAAATATATTTTTGTCCATATTTTTCATTTAAGTTCCATAAATATTTCTTTGACTTTTTGTCCTAAAAAAATTTCAATCATCACTTAGGTTTCATGTTTTAGTTAACACATATCTCTCCAACGAATTTTTGAATGAGTTTTTTCCTAAGAATGTTTAGAATATTATAAGAATTTCTTCCAATTTTTTAACAAAGCATGAATTAAATATGAAATTTTAAGTGCGAAAAACATAAAAATTCATGTTTTGTTTTTTTTAAGGAATTTTTTTTTTAGGAAATCTTATAATATTATAAACATGACTATAAATAGAAAAATCAGAATTTTGAAAGGCTTGACTAATTAAAAGCAAAAACTAAAAGTGGTTATTGAAATTTTTTGAAGGACTAAAAGACAAAGAAAAAGTTTACTCGACTTAAAACAAAAGTTAAAATATAAGTTGAAGAAATATTTGTAGGTATTATAAAGTAAAAATGAAATATTTATAGGGACAAAGACATATTTAACTCTTCAAAATTTTGGTTTTTTGACCGGGACTAATTTCACATATTATTGAAATTTTAGTGATCTCTCTCCATATTGTCCGCTAAAAATGACTGAATTTTGACTCCAAAAGTGATGACTTATTGTAATTTTTCTTCAAATTTGAAATTGTGGTCAAAATTATTCATCACTCAAAATTTCGAAAATTCGATGGGAGGACTAAATCTTGATTTTTAACATGGGGGACTAAAATTCCAAATACCCAAAGATTATAATGGGGGACTACTATAATCCCTCTTCAGATAAAATATATAGGAGACCAAAAATGTAATTAAATCTATTAATTTATTACTTGTTGAAATTGACTTCAATTTGTGATTCTGTGAATGCTCAAAATCGTGACACGATTTTGGGAGCTGTGCTGCGATTTTTTTGGCATAATGGATGGTTTCTGCTGAAGGAAAATCGTGGCGCGATTATTTGCTGGCTTGACGCGATTTCTGGATAAGGTTGTCGTACCTTGGGTCGATCGCTTATATCGTGGTGCGATTTTCACAGGCGCGACGCGGTTTTGTCTATCACTGTGTACTATTTAAGTGTTTCAGTTCAGATTTTGAGGGAGAACTTTTAGAGAGAGAAACTTGGATTACAAAGGCGGTAACTTTAAGGTTGAGTGTCTTTGTAGTGGGGATCTCTTGGGTTGGGAAACATTGTAAACACCTTGGGTAGTGAGATTTCACCATTGGAAGGATCAAAAAGCTTCCTTTTATGCTTTCTCTTAGGATTCATTGTGAGTGTGGGTGATATGAAAACAGGTAGAAATTAGGTCTTGTTCTTTTGTAAGCTTTTAAGCTAATTTCTTGTCATTTGTAACACTTTCATCTTAGTGTATTGGAGGGCTGCTCTCTCCCCTAGAGTAGGTCATATTGGCCGAACTGGGTTACCATCTTGGTGTGTTTGTTCCTTTCTTTCATTGCTTATCTTTATTGCTTAGATTATGCTTGTGGTGTTGCTCTACACTTAGATTTAGGTTTGTTTTTGTTGTTGTTGTTTGGAGACACTTTATTCATTGATCACCGCTTCCTTTGCTCCACACACCTTTGTTATTCATTGGTGTGTTTTTTGTCCGAATTCGCAACATTACTTATCTTGTAAATCACATATTTCATTTCATATTTTCTCTGTAAAATCTCATATTTTATATCGTTATCAACTTCCATAATTTTAAAATACCTTCTGAATGTATGGTATTATTGAGAAAAAGAAAGATAGAAAACTAGTTTGTGTAAGAACTGTATAGTTTATTTGTCTGATCCAGATCTTGGCGAAGTATGTTGTTTGTAAATTCTCTCTGTGAGACTTTACTTGCTTATACTTACACATACCTTAATTACTAGCATATATGATGAGTTTTATTTTCTTGCTATATGTTCCATCTATCTCAAATTAATTTGCTTATATCTGAAATTCTTTATATTTTTTGGTAGAATATTGCTTATATTCTAGCTAGATGATTCATCTTGACATTTCCCGAAACAAATTCAGTAATAGTTTCTTGTATACGAACTACTATTTATTTATAGAAATTCACACCATGCATATGTTGACATAAACTACTATATTTGTCCTCCTGAGCTTAATTGGTAGAGACAATGTATAAAATATGCAAGGTCTAAGGTTCGAACTTTGACCATCACACAAGAAAAAACTAATATATTTGAGAGGAATTGATATATTTGAGAGGAATTGAATTTTTATTGTTGGAATATGGTAACTTACTATGGTGTACTTGAATTTGTTGCTACTTTGTTGACAGGGAAGTGAGGCTATTTATGGTAAGGGTATCAAACATGAAAAATTACTTCTTGCACACTGTGAGTTTGACAACTTGCCTGAAAGCATCAAGATTCCTCCAAGGCTTAGACATCTAGATTTATGGGATTGTAGGAAGCTCCAAAGTCTTCCTGTGCTTCCCTCTTTATTGAAAACCCTAGATGCAAGCGACTGTATATCATTAAAGACTGTAGCTTTCCCTTCAACTGATCTTCAAATGTTAAATGAAAACAAGAAAAGGGTTGCTTTTTGGAATTGCTTGAAACTAGATGAACCTTCTCTCCAGGCTATTGAGTTGAATGCACATATTAACATGATGAATTTTGCATTGCAACATGTATCCACATTTGTTCATGATTATGATTCACAAGCCACATATGTGTACCCTGGAAGCAGTGTTCCAGAATGGTTGGAGTACAGGACAACAAGTGATTCCTTGACTGTTGATCTCTCTTTTACAAAGCAACATTCCTTTGATCACTTGGGCTTCATCTTTGGCTTCATTGTTCCGGAAATTGCATTACAGGGGTCCATTTTGAGATTTAATATTGCTATTGGCGAAGGTGAAGATGATAATATACAAGTGTACTTGGATAGAACCAGTGATGGAATTCAATGTGATCATGTGTATCTACTGTGCAACCAAAATGTGTCCCGCTATCTGAGTAGCCGGTTCAAAAATCAGTCCACAGTGGAAATTAGGGTTACAGTGGAATCAGGAACAGTGACATCAGAGTATGTTCCATTAAAGCTGCTCAAAGGGTTTGGGATCAGTCCAATAAACACTTCACAAGATAACCGTTTGGCTGATGATTTTACAACAAGAATTCTTATTGCTTCAGCTCTTTTGATTGTTTGTGGTACTTTATGGGTAAGGCATGTTGGTATTATTTAGATGCTGTTGGTATTTGGTATTCTTAAGGCTTTTGTCCGCTTTTCCTTGATGGAGATACTGTGTTGGGGTTTTTTCTTTGTTTGGAGACTTTCATGATGTTTTTGTTGATTAATGGAGTTATATTTGTTTAACTCATGGTTTTTCTCTTCTCATGTTTCAGTCATAAGTATTTTCGATCATATTCACACACCTTTTTTTTCAATAATTTTTGTTTAGGAAAGATATTCACACACTTGATCATTAATTTTGGAAGCTTTTAGGTTGAAGTCGCATTTGAACGGATTTAAATTTCAATCTAAAAGCAGTATTCTTTTTAATGCCATGTCATCAAAGTCAATATATTTTCTCTCATCAATTAAATATCATTTATTTTTCTTTTTCAGTTATATATTCAAGTATATTTCTATTTTGAAAGGATATTTAAGTATATTCAGTCAAATATTTTTATTATTACATCATCGATTAAGTTTTTTAAAAATTATACATAAAAACAACATTAATATCATTTATTTTTCTTCCCTGTTATTGTTTTCAGCGTCAGACTCACCATCGCCGATGAGAAGGAAGTTGTCACATATATGTGATTGTCATTACATAGTTTGGGTTTGCTTACTTCGACGCATAGTTTCTTGTGGATCGAGCAAGGTAACAAAACATAATATAAATCTTACAATGATTCTTTCGTTTGGATTCCTTTATTTTAGATGAAATAGAGTTTTCTAGAATTTCATGAAAATTTTGGATCTTCACAATTTCTCCAAACTTCATTGGTGATTATCTCCAAATTTCATGAAAATTTTGGATCTTCACATTTTAGATAAAAGAGCTGTTGAAAAATCATTAATTTCATTGGTCATATTTTCTCCAAACTTTGCATCTTCACATTGGTGTTTTGGACGAGCTTGTGACAATAGTCGAGTGCAAAGCAAAATATGATACGATTCTAATTCCAGTTTTCTACCAAGTATATCCCTCAGATGTACGGAATCAAAATGGATGCTTTTGCTCAACATGAAAAAAAGTATAATTTGAATAAGGTGCTAGGCTGGAGATCTGCTTTGAAGCAATCTGCTAATATGTCTGGATTTGATTCATCACTTTTTTCGTAAGTGTTACTTCAAAAAATAAATTTTAATATATTCACACTATTTATTTCATATCCACTACATGTGTAAAGTGAAGTATATATTTTAATTTTTTACAAAATTAATTCAACCATACTTTTGAAGTTACAAAAGACTTGGAACTTCAAGTTTAAAGGAAACACCAAAGAGGGTCCAGCACGTGTATCTACACATCAGCAAACAGGACAAAAATCTAAATTTGATTTATGATGTTGGTGACCAAGTCTATTATGCCGCAATGTATATAGAAAGGGACCTAGTGTTGTGGCACTATGATTAGAAAATTGTTGTTCTAACTTTGATTACTTCATAATAATACAAGAAAATTACATACAAGCCTATAGTGGTAGTTAACTACCGTTGGGCTAACCGGGAGCAGTTAACTGCCGCTAGCATCAGCAGTAGTTAACTGCCGTTCACACCAGTAAAAAAAAACCAGTGCAATCTGCACTTCGAAATCCAACCATTTTGACCTGTTTTAACCTGTAATTTCAAACGGTAATTCCGTTAATCGGTAAAATTGTTGTAATTGCTGGATATTGTTGTTTCGGTTAGATTTCATGTGGAATTGCCGTTTGAAAATACAGGTTAAAACAGGCCAAAATGGCTGGATTTCAAAGTGCAGACTGCACTGGTTTTTTTACTGGTGTGAATGGCAGTTAACTACCGCTGGTGTCAGCGGCAGTTAATTGCCGCCGGTTTGTCCAATGGTAGTTAACTACCACTTAGGACAATTTTGTAAATTCTATGTGTTATTAGAAAACTTTTTGAAGTCAGAACAACAATTTTTCTATGATTATTGAGAGCAACATTACATGATACTGAATTGGCTTATTGGTATTGGTATTCTTGAGGCCATTGTACGGTTTTCCTTGTTGGAGATATTGTGTTGGTTTTTATTTGTTTGGAGACTTTCATGATGTTTTTGTTGGTTAATGGAGTTATATTTGCTTAGCTTATGGTTTTTAAAGTTTTTTTTTGCTTGATAATAATACTTGTCGCAGTGATTTTTCGTTTTAATTCGATCATTTTTGTTTAGGAGTGATATTCATAAACCATATTTTTCAATCATTTTTGTTTAGGATTGATATTCACACATTTGATCATTAATTTTGGGAACTTTTAAGTTGTCATCGCATTTGAACGGATTTACATTTAGAGAAATGATATTAGAACAACTATTTTTTTACAATTTTTGTGACAACTTTATTTCTCATAATTACATTTTGGTTTTACTTTCTCTCTCTATTGTTTTGATTTTTGTGTCAATACTCATCTATCTTTTTATATTTTGGTTGTCCCACAAGTTATCAGGATAAATAGTTGTTCAAATAACACCTCTCTTAAATTTATCACCACTTCCAACTAATTTGAAAGGGGTATTTTTTCAACACGCTATTATCAAAGTCAATATATTTTCTCTCTCATCAATTAATTATCATTTCTTTTTCTTTTTCGGTTATATATTCAAGTATATATATTTTTATTTTTCTATTTTGAAAGGATATTTAAGTATATTAAGTCAAATTATTTTATTAGTACATCGTCAATTAAGTTTTTTGAAAATAATACATAACAACAACATTAATATCTTCCCTCTTGAAACAAAAAACATTTTCAACTTAGCTCCTCGCTCCAAAATCTGGTTATTGTTTCCAGCATCAGATTCACCATCTCTGACGGAAAGGAATGTTGTCATATTTGTGTGGTTGTGTTTACCTGTGTTTTTTATAAACAAAAATGCTAGTTTTAAGATGTTACTTGCAGGATTAACTAGAAATCCTATGATATGTTGTGCAATGTTTTTCCATAAATTGTTTGAGTGTTCATGAGTTTTAATGCAAAAAGATGAAGATAACTGTCTTATTCGACATAGATCAACAAGAAAGTTTATTAATCTAAGAGAAAAGTAAAAAACATTAAAGACAAGAAACAAAGCAACTTAAAAGAAAGTGATTTGCTTTGCATCGATAAAAGTGGTTCATCAAATTAGTTGCATACATTATTTTGACTATTTTCTCTCCACATTTGGATAATTCGATTGTGAAGAACTTTTACATGTGATTTGTGACCCCGTTTTTATGTGGGAAACTACTATATATAAATAAGAAAATAACTGAAAAACCAACGGTCCTAAACTATATGTCTTTAACACACTTGACCTATTTTCCACGTGTCTTGGACTTTTGATCTTGCCTCTTCAGAGAGAATTTGAATTCCTTCCAGTCGAATTCAAAAGACTTGAAACAGTTTATAAACACTGAATCAATAATTTATTTTTGAAGATTATAAACAGTTTATAAACAGCACAACATGTTCAAACTATTCAATGAAGATTACCATCGACATTAGTGGATTGAAATAAGATCTCGTTAATGAACGATGAGATTGATCCCCTCAAATTAATCCATCCTTAAATTGGATATAGTTGTTTATTTTTTTTATAAGAAATAAATCGATATGGTCTTCTCCACAACAATTATTAATCTCAATTGGATAAAATTATTAATATCAATTATTTTTTTTAATATTATTTTAAATTATTGCATACTTTCGTTAAGTATATCGATATGGTCCTCTCCACACCCCATTTTAAATGGAATGTACCACATTGATATATCTTATTTATTTTGTGTTAGCCCTCCATTGTAAAGGGGTCATGGTGATCCGGAGTTCGGCTAGAAGGCAAGTAACGTCCGACAAAAATTTGTTCAATTCAAAAATCGAACTCAGTTTTTTTTGAACAATTCGTCATTTGTTAGAACTCGTTAAGCACTTAAGCTCATTTTTTGCTTAGTCAATTGTAATTTTCGTGTTCATGGAAATATACTTTTCATTTCCAACTCAATTGTTTTTTTTATCAAATTATATTCCTTGTACTCGATTCCTCTGACCTTAAATTCCTAGGTCCGCCCATGGGCATGGCTATGGCCCCTCCCTCCGCTATATGATTGTTATAACAATTTAATATTTGGTCTTTTAAAAGAAATGCTCATTTTTGTACCCAAAAAAAATGCTCATTTTGTTTTATAATGAGTGATATGTTTGTAAAAAAAAAAGTCTTAATCAAAACGAATATCACTTTCAAATATAAGAGTAATATTTTTTAATTACATCTCTAATTTGTATTATGTGCAGTTAAATGTTTCAGATGCTTGGCTTTGGCACCCAGATACTACAGGAGGCTATTCAGTTCGCTCAGGTTACCACACCCTTACTGCTCAGACACCTCCGGTGTTAGATGACTCAGAGAAACTTTTATGGTACTCTCAGGTTCCATTAAAGGTCTCTATCTTAGCTTGACGGCTGCTTCGAGACAGATTACCAACAAAATCCAATCTCATGAACCGCGGCATTTACATGTGGATGATTCTCTCTGCGTGGCGGGCTGCGGTCAAATTGAAAGCGCACAACATTTTTTATTAATTGCAGTTTTTTTGGCTCTTTGTGGCAGCATGTCAGATTTTGGCTTGGTTTTTCAGGTGTTGATCACAACGTTCCAAGCACCCACTTCCATCAATTCACAAATTACTTGGGTGGTATGAGGAGTTATAGATCTTTCCTCCAGCTTCTGTGGCTTCTTTGTGTGTGGCTCATATGGAAAGAACGTAATAATAAATTTTTTAATAATGTTCATTCTTCCATTATAGAGCTTTTGGAAAAAGCTAGGTTCCACACTTATTGGTGGTTAAAGGCGAATAACGCCTCTTTTGTGTATGGTTGCGAGCAATGGCGGTTGAACCCTTTGTGTTGTTTGGGTATCAACCACTGCTAGGCCTTGTATATATTTGCCAGACACCTTGTTTTTTGAGCGTCTTTTTAGTACACCTTATGTTTAAAAGGCGTCTCAGTTGTTATTGATATATTCCATTTTAGTTTCTTAAAAAAAAAATTATATTATGTGCATCACTTTGAAGTTAATATCTTCCATTTTGGTAGTATGACAATGACCCATTTTGCTAGTATGACAATGACGAATACATAAATACTAGATATATGGTTGATTGGATAAAATTATCATAGTTTTTGGGATCCGTTACCCTTTTTAATTCATAGTTCAAATGTTTTGTTTTCTTTTTTATGACTAAAACTGTCAATGATACACTTAACATCCGCTGCTAACTGGCTGAGGGTTTGAACTTCGAACTTTATATATAATATGCATTATCTCTGTCAACTGAATTAAGCTCACGAGATTTTGAAAGGATGATTTGAGAAACGTTTTACAAAGTCGAGGCTAAATTGAGATATTCATATTTCTAAGGACGAAATTGAGAGAATTGTACAAAATCATAAACTAATTTAGTTGTTAACATTACACTTACCAACCTTCATCACCTTCTACAACGTTTAGTAACGAATGTTCATAAAGGATGAATTTGGGAGATGATTTACAAACTCAAAGACTGAAGTACAATATCTCAAGGATTGTTATCAGTTTTAGTGATTTTCTATTTTATTTTTTGGATTTTTATATCAGTATCATTTCATTTTACTCCTAATTATTATAGTTATTTTGTATAATTTTTATGAATATTGTAGGACAATCTTTTATGATTATCTTGATACATCTTTTTTTTCTAGATTTAAAGATATGTAATGTGTAAAATTATTTTACCTTGACAACCAAAATAAGATGGAATAAGAAGATTGTTTCAAAAAGTTGTCATCAAAGTGGCTTTGAAAGATTGGCATGACATTCATGTGAGTAATTTACATGGTAAAATTAAAGCTATGAAGGAACGCGTGTCTGAACTTGATTCTAAAGGGGAGGACGGTGTGCTTACAGAGGAAGAGGTTGAGGAATTGCGTGATTCAACTTTTAAAATGCATTCATTGTCAAGGGCGTAAACTAGCATCTCTTGGCAACAATCTCGCTTATTGTGGTTAAAGGAAGGTGACGCGAATTCAAAGTATTTCCATTCCGTTTTGAATAATAGACGGCGGGGTAATGCTATTTCTTCTTTGCTTGTTAATGGTTGTCGTATTGAGGGTGTTCAACAAGTAAGGGCGGCTGTTTTTGATCATTTTTCAAAGCATTTTGAGAAGGAGGAGGTGGCTCGGCCATGTGTTGATGACTTGGCCTTCAGTAGGCTTGATCAGGGTGATGCGGCTCTGTTGATTCGACCTTTTAATGCTGATGAGGTGAAAGAGGCGGTGTGGGACTGTGATAATTACAAGAGCCCAGGTCCAGATGGCGTTCATTTTGGTTTCATCAAAGAGTTTTGGTCTATTCTAAAAGAAGATTTTATGCGTTTTATCAAAGAATTTCACAAGAATGGAAAATTAACTAAAGAAATTAATAGCACTTTCATTGCATTAATCCCTAAGGTTGATAGCCCCCAAAACCTCTCTGATTTTAGACCCATATCTTTGGTCGGGAGCTTGTATAAAATTGTGGCAAAGCTTCTGGCAAATAGACTCCGGAAGGTTGTTGGTAAGGTGGTATCTGAGACACAGTCTGCTTTTGTAAAAGATAGACAAATTCTAGATGGCTTATTGATTGCAAATGAGGTTGTCGATGAAGCTAGAAAGTTCAAAAAGGAGTTATTGTTATTTAAGGTGGATTTCGAAAAGGCGTATGACTCGGTTGATTGGGATTACTTAGATACAGTAATGATGAAAATGAATTTTCCTACTCTGTGGCGGAAATGGATGAAGGAATGCATCGGGACTGCGCGCGCATTTATTCTTGTCAATGGCAGCCCCACATCGGAGTTCCCGTTAAATCGGGGGTTACGTCAAGGGGATCCCTTATCTCCTTTTCTGTTTTTATTAGCGGCGGAGGGTCTTAATGTTATGATGCAGGCGATGGTTGAAGCTCACTTGTTCACAAGTTATAGGGTAGGTGATGTTGAGGCAAAATCCCTAATTAATTTTAAAGATAATAAACTAATATGATTAAAGAATTAATGGACTTTGATTAATTCCTTGGTATTTAACTTGTGCTCTTGAGTGTTTTACTAAGACAGGAACAAGGTTTAAATCATACCAAGAATCAAGAAATCAAAGGACATTTGAATTCATAATCTAACACTAAGGTCAGAAAGTTAGATCAGAATGTTGCTCGTAGATCAAAATGTTCAAGCAGAGATCAGAAGGTTGTTCTTATACAAGCCAAGAATCTCAAGAACATTGATCAAGGTCATGCAAGGCATATGTGACATGGATATATGTCCAGGAAAGTACCTCTGCATGGATCAATCAAGCAATAAAGGCATATACAAGGATTATGTCAAAAAGGATATTCAATATTCATTTAAGACTATGAACATTGATGTACTAGAAATATTCCACAAGAGAATACCATCCTAGATGTTAATATCACTGCTCTTCATTGCTGTTTCACCATTAGGATTTGATTACATCAAATGGTAGTCTTACAAATCATCCTAAGTGAAACAGATGGAACATTCTGAAGATCAGAATGTTCAGCTCTGCACATGCGTACTTTATGAACAGTACAGTAGGTGAAAAAGCAAAAGCAAAAGCAAAAGCAAATCTGTCCTGCTTCATCAGAGATAGACAACACATGAGAGTTGGTACAGTACATGGACCACACAACTCTCAAAGCATGGGCATGAAGATGCAGAATCCCACTATATCTTTCCTGCACCAAGTTCCAAGGCAAATCTGGCAATGAACTTTCTGATGTATGTTGAAAAGCTCATACTTTGGTTATTGCCCAGAAATTCATATGAAAAGCATATGACACGCCCAGAACTTCATATGTTCATTCATACATGATGAACCCAGATGAAGATCATCATGAACCCAGATGAAGATCATCATGAACACAACAACATTCTGAAGTTCATCAGAGATCAGAATGTTTGCCCAGAATTTCAAGTTAAAGCTTGTGGGACCCAGGACACATGGCATAACACCATTGGACACCCTACAACGGCTATATGAGCCCAAAGACTCTATAAATAGAGCTCATGGCCTTAGCAAAACTTGCACCATTGCAAAGTATACAAGAAAACAACTAGATTTTGTTTTAAGCTCTTGCAATTGAAATTGATCATCACTGAAGGCTCTCTATCCCTTCTTGTAGTGTACATCAATACTCTTTGTTATCTCTTTTATAGATAACTTCCTTCTCTTTCTTTGTTTGATTCACAAACATCCAAACTTCCATACAAATTGTAAACAAAGTCTCATCTAGCTTTAGGGGTACTAAAGTGTTAGTTTGAGCAAAGGTTGTAAAAGTCTAAGTGGTTAACTTAGCAAGAAGGTGCAAGCCTGCTGAGGCTTAGAGAATACAGAGTTGTAATTGTTCAGGTGAACAAAGATTGTAAGGTGCAGGATTTGAGAGGTTATCTCAAGCATCATAGTGGAAACTCTCACAAGATTGTGAGGAGAGGACTAGCCCACATTGGGTGAACCTCTATAAATTTCTGTGTGTTCTTTCTCTCTTCCTTATACTCTTTAATTTCAGTATACACAACACACACCAACACATTTACTTTGTTAATTAGTTTTTGTGTATGAACTTCAGAACGTTCTGAGTTCAGAAAGTTAACTATTCCAAGTAAACAACTTGAGAAACCCTTTTAAGTTTCAGGATAATTTTTAAGGGTCACAATTCAAACCCCCCCCTTCCTTGTGACTATTTTATCTACTTCAATTGGCATCAGAGCCCGGTTCTAAGGGTTTGAACACTTAAACAAGTGTTAGAGAAAAGATTCAGGAAGTATGTCTAAGGTTAAGTACATAGCTGAAGGAGGATCATCAAACAGACCACCACTTTTTGATGGAACAAACTACTACTTCTGGAAAGGCAAGATGGAACTCTTTCTCAGATCTCAAGACAATGATATGTGGACAGTTATCACAGATGGAGACTTTGTTCCAACAACCAAAGAAGGAGTTGTCAAAGAAAAGAGTGCATGGTCAACAGATGAAAAAGCTCAGGTATTACTAAACTCTAAAGCTAGACTCTTTCTATCATGTGCACTAACCATGGAAGAAAGTGAAAGAGTTGATGAGTGTAAAAATGCCAAAGAGGTATGGGACACTCTGAGAATACATCATGAAGGTACATCTCATGTCAAAGAAACTAGAATTGACATTGGAGTTAGAAAATTTGAAGTCTTTGAAATGAGTGAAAATGAAACCATTGATGAGATGTATGCCAGATTTACTACAATAGTAAATGAAATGAGATCTCTTGGAAAGGCATATTCCACTCATGAGAGAATCAGAAAGATTCTAAGGTGTCTTCCAAGTATGTGGAGACCTATGGTCACTGCAATTACTCAGGCTAAAGATTTAAAATCTATGAACCTGGAAGATCTCATTGGCTCACTAAGAGCTCATGAAGTTGTACTTCAAGGAGACAAACCAGTGAAGAAGGTGGTAAAATCACATGCCTTGAAAGCATCTCAGCAGATCTCATCAGTAGCTGATGATGATGTGCAAGAACCACAAGAATTAGAATAAGTTCATGAAGAAGAAGCTGAAGATGAACTTGCACTAATTTCTAAAAGAATTCAAAGGATGATGTTGAGAAGAAATCAGATCAGAAAGAAGTTTCCAAACACCAACAATAGCACCAGAACTGAAGCAGACAAAAGTCAAGTCACTTGCTTTGGCTGCAACAAAACTGGACACTACAAAAGTGAATGTCCTGACATCAAGAAGGTTCAAAGAAAACCTCCTTTCAAGAAGAAGGCAATGATCACTTGGGATGACATGGAAGAATCAGATCCTCATGAAGACACAGATGCAGACATGGGACTGATGGCTCAATCAGATGATGAGGAAGAGGTAATCATCTATAAAACTGATTCTTTATATAAAGATCTTGAAAATAAAATAGATAGTCTCTTATATGATTCAAACTTCCTAACTAATAGATGTCATTCTTTAATCAAAGAACTTTCTGAAACTAAAGCAGAAAAAGAAACACTGCAAAACAAGTATGATGAGTCTAGAAAGACCATACAAATTTTGCAAGATTCTCATTTTGAAATGTCAGAAAAACAGAGAGAACTAAACAGAAAACAAAAAGGCTTTATACCTTCTGAAATGCAAAAGGAAAACACACTTTTGAAAAAGGAAGTTGAAACATTGAAAAATGATCTCACAGGTTTTATAAAGTCTACTGAAACATTTCAAAACATTTTAGGATTTCAAAATGAAAGTACTAAAAAATCTAGTTTAGGCTTTAAAGATCCAAGTAAAATTATTGAAAGCTTTGTGCCTAAGAAGGCTGAAATAAAAATTAAATGTTATTTCTGTGATAGGTTAGGACATAATGAATCAGCATGTCATGTTAAGAAAAAACTTATCAGACAAAATAAGATTAATCTTAGTTCAGAACGTTCTCATCTAAATAGATCAGAAAGTTCACAAAAGGCTGAGAAAGCTAAGAAGACATGCTCCTACTGTAACAAATCTGATCATACAAGACAGAGTGTTACAAAAAGGAAAGATCTCTTAGAACCCTCAAGGACCCAACATTACATGGGTACCTAAAGTTTTTATCTTGTCAAATGTAGGTTCTGCCTCAGGGTGCAAGAACAAAACCATGGTACTTGGATAGTGGTTGTTCTAGGCACATGACAGGTGACAGGAACTGTTTTCTAACCTTTGAAAAGAAGGATGGAGGACTAGTGACATTTGGAAACAATGACAAAGGAAAGATCAGAGGTAAAGGTACTATTGGTAAACCTAACTCTGCTAAAATAGAAAATGTTCAGTATGTAGAAGGTTTAAAACATAATCTACTTAGCATAAGTCAATTATGTGATAGTGGATTTGAAGTTGTTTTTAAACCTAACATATGTGAAGTAAGACAAACCTCCTCTAACAAACTATGTTTCTCTGGATCAAGAAGAAAGAACTTGTATGTTTTAGAACTAAATGATATGCCTGCTGAATCTTGCTTTATGTCTATTGAAAAAGACAAATGGATTTGGCACAAAAGGGCTGGTCATATAAGTATGAAAACTATTGCTAAACTTTCTCAACTTGATCTAGTTAGAGGCTTGCCTAAGATCAGCTTTGAAAAGGACAAGATATGTGAAGCTTGTATTAAAGGTAAACAAGTAAAAAGTAGTTTTAAAACTATTGAGTTTATTTCAACTCAGAAACCTTTAGAGCTTCTTCACATAGATCTCTTTGGTCCAGTTCAAACTGCAAGTCTAAATGGCAAAAGATATGGTTTTGTTATTGTTGATGACTTTTCCAGATTTACATGGGTTCTATTTTTAAAACACAAAGATGAATCTTTTGAAGCATTCCAAAACTTTTGTAAAAGAGTTCAAAATGAAAAAGGTTCTAATATCATCACAATAAGGAGTGATCATGGAGGAGAATTTGAAAATGCATCCTTCAAAACATTCTTTGATGAAAATGGTATTAAACATAATTTCTCTTGTGCAAGAACCCCACAACAAAATGGAGTTGTTGAAAGAAAAAATAGAACTTTACAAGAAATGGCTAGAACAATGTTAAATGAATCAAATGTTGAAGATTATTTTTGGGCAGAAGCCATTAACACATCTTGCTACATTTTGAATAGAGTTTCAATAAGAAAGGTTCTTAACAAAACCCCATATGAACTCTGGAAAAACATTAAACCTAGCATATCTTATTTTCACATATTTGGCTGCTATTGCTACATTCTGAACAATAAAGAAAAATTGGGTAAGTTTGATCCTAAATCAGATAAAGCTATCTTTTTAGGATACTCTACAACTTCTAAAGGTTATAGAGTGTACAATCTAAAAACCCAGACAGTTGAAATTAGTATGCATGTCATATTTGATGAATATGATGAACACTCTCAACCAAAAGAAAGTGAAGACACTGAAGTGCCATCACTTCAGAATGTTCCCATTCAAAACACTGAAAGTACAGTTGAGAAAGAAGATGATCAGAATGTTCAGGATCAGACCCTCCAAAGTCCACCTAGAAGCTGGAGAATGGTAGGAGATCATCCTGTAGATCAAATCATTGGAAGCACAACTGATGGTGTAAGAACCAGAATGTCCTTTCAAGATAATAATATGGCAATGATTTCTCAATTGGAACCTAAGTCAATCAATGAAGCTATTATTGATGACTCATGGATTGAGGCCATGAAGGAGGAACTATCTCAGTTTGAAAGAAACAAAGTATGGAACTTAGTTCCAAATGATCAAGGCAAAACCATCATTGGTACAAGATGGGTTTTCAGAAACAAACTTGATGAAGAAGGTAAGGTTGTCAGAAACAAAGCAAGGTTGGTTGCTCAAGGCTACAACCAACAAGAAGGTATTGACTATGATGAGACCTTTGCACCTGTTGCAAGGTTAGAAGCCATCAGAATTCTTCTTGCATATGCTGCACATAAAAGCATTAAACTTTTTCAAATGGATGTGAAAAGTGCTTTTTTAAATGGTTTTTTAAATGAAGAAGTTTATGTGAGCCAACCTCCTGGTTTCATAAATAAAGAAAAACCAAATCATGTTTTTAAACTCACTAAAGCACTTTATGGTCTCAAACAAGCTCCTAGAGCTTGGTATGATAGACTTAGCACATTTCTAATTGAAAATGGATTTTCAAGAGGACAAATTGATACCACACTCTTTAGAAAAACACATAACTCTGACTTACTCATAGTTCAAGTTTATGTTGATGACATCATTTTTGGTGCAACTAAAGAAAAAATGTGTGAAGAATTTTCAAACCTTATGCAAAATGAATTTGAGATGAGCATGATGGGTGAACTTGGTTTTTTCCTGGGTTTGCAAATCAAACAATATTCAAATGGAATTTTCATAAGTCAAGAAAAGTATGTCAAGGACATTCTTAAAAAATATAAAATGAATGAGGCAAAAAACATGGTCACCCCTATGCATCCATCTTCAAGTTTAGATAAAGATGAAAGTGGAAAATCTATTTCTGAAAAAGAATATAGAGGCATGATAGGTTCATTATTGTACCTAACTGCTAGCAGACCTGACATAGTGTTTGCAGTAGGTTTATGTGCTAGATTTCAAACATGTGCAAAAGAAACTCATTTAACTGCAGTTAAAAGAATCTTTAGATATCTAGTAGGTACTACTGATCTTGGCCTTTGGTATAGAAAAGGTTCTAGTTTTGATCTTGTAGCCTATTGTGATGCTGATTATGCTGGAGACAAAGTTGAAAGGAAGAGTACAAGTGGATCATGTCAATTCTTAGGACAAGCATTGATTGGATGGTCTTGCAGAAAGCAAAACACCATTGCACTCTCCACAACTGAAGCTGAGTATGTATATGCAGCTAGCTGTTGCTCTCAAATTTTATGGGTAAGAAATCAGCTGGAAGACTACTCTCTAAGGTACACAAGTGTTCCTATTTTTTGTGATAATACAAGTGCAATTAATCTGTCAAAGAATCCTATTCAGCATTCTAGGTCCAAGCATATTGAAATAAAGCATCATTTCATTAGAGACCATGTTCAGAAAAAGAATATTGCATTAAGCTTTGTTGATACTGAAAATCAACTAGCTGACATTTTCACAAAACCCCTTGTTGAGGATAGATTCAATTTTCTTAAAGAAAAATTGTTAATCATGAAAAATCCCAATATAGATTGATTACAGATCACTAAGGGCCTTAGACTAAACCCCTTGATGTCATCTGATTTAAATCAGATAGATCTATCTCAATCAGAACATTCATCAGAATGCTCCGGAACTCAGAATGTTCCTGAGTTTAGAATGTTCAACAGGTCAGAATGTTCATGAAGGTCAGAATGTTCAAAACCTGAAATCTGGGTCAGAAAATCTCATACGTGAGATTTTGTGTTGTCTTTCTCCAGAAATCCTTCTATAATCTTAAGCATTTAATGCTTGGTTATAAGAAGTTATGTTTAAGGTTTAACCATCATGTAAAACCTTAACTATCAAATCAACAAAACTCTTCACATACCAACAAACGGCTACTTTCTCTTTCCTTCTCTCTCCTACCGGTTACTTTTTGTAGTTTCCTCCTTCCCAATAAAACTGCTATCATTTCTTTCCTTCCTACTCTCCACAACTGCACGCCTTGTCTATAAATCAGAAACCAACTCTGATTTCTTCACATCTATCTCATTTCCAAACCTTTCACTTCTCATTAAAAAAAACCAAAATCACTATGTTCATCATTTTTTCTGCAAAATGGCAAGAACCAAAAATTCTTCAAAGCTTGCTAACAATGAGAACACTCAAGTAAGACGTGCTCCATCACCACCACAAAACGCCGCTGCTGATCAAACCTCTGATCAACAACCCTCAAATGAAACCCCTGTTCGCACAATTCTCCCAGATGTGATCATTCCTGCATTTGATTCCCCCAAATCTTCTAAATCCAGATCCTCTAAACCTAGACCCATCCCTACTAGACGATCTACCAGGATGAAGAAATCCTCAAAAGAACCAAAGGTATCTCATGTAAATCTTGTCTCTGATGAAGAAAAGAAAACAGAGTCAAGTAATGAAGAAAAGGAAGCAGATTCAGAAGAAAACTCTGCTTCAGAAGATGAAGATTATGAGGAAGAAATGGAGGAAGATCCTGAAGAGGAAGTTGAAGAAAGGGTTGATGAAGACTCTGAGCAGACTTTATCTGAAATAATAAAGTCAGTAAAAGCATCCTCAAAGAAAGGGAAAAAGATTGCTGCTGCAATCCCGTCTAAAAAGGACTCCTCATCTCAGAACAATGAGAATGAAAGTGAAGACGAGGAGTCTGAAGAAAAAGAAGAGGAAGAAGAAAAAGGTTCTTCTAAAAGGTATGGGAAAGGTAAAGACATCCTCCACCTGACTGCTGCTTTGAAAACCTCAAGGGCTGAGAAGATTGCTCTCAGACCAATAAGCAGAACAAAGTACTTCAACCTTGAGAGTTTGAAGACAAAAGCTTGGAATCTTGAGGAATTTACAGAACCTCAAGGATGGACTAATTTCATAACTCTTCAAGAACACACCTATGAAAACCTAGTCAGAGAGTTCTACACCAACTTATCAGTCAAGGAGAATAAGAATGTTAATGAGAAGTTTCTCATTTCTTCTGTCAAAGGTGTTAAGATTGAGGTAACTCAGGAATCTCTATCTGAAGCCCTGAAAATTCCCAATGAAGGTAACAAACTATATTCTAGTTTTTGGTTTGATAGTTCTAGAGTTAACCGTAACCAACTCATTATCAAATACACTAAAGAAAACAAAACCTTCAATTCCACAAACCTAGAAGATACCCCCAAAGTTCTTCACAACATGATTAGGCATTCTCTTCTGCCTAGATGTGGCTCATTTGATGTTGTCTCAGATATAGATCTTTGTTTCATCTATCATCTTATGACCAAAACCAAGCTAAACCTCTGCTATGTCATCATTCAACATATGATTGATTCCTGTTTAGCCATCAAACAAACTGTTGCTGGTCTGCCCTATGGGATGCACTTGACTTCCCTGTTTCAAAAGGCAAATGTGCCTCTTGAGAGTGAAAAACGCAAGCTGGATTTCATGACCTTTTCATCAAAAACTCTAGGTCAATTACACATCACCACATCCAACATGCCACTCTCCACAACCTCTGGAACTTCTGGGTCTGCTAAGAGACCTTCTAATCAGAAAGTTCAGAAGACCAGGAAGAAAAGAAAGGTTGAGGAGATCAGAGATAAAGCTTCTGAGAATGTAGAAACTAGACCTCCCTCTCCACCTTTGGAGTTGTTTTCTCAAGTCTCTAAGTTAGCAAAAGAGATTGTTCAAGAAGGAAGCTCACAGTTTAAAGCATTGGTTGGTGAAACAGTAACTGAAGATGATGCTCAAGGTAATGCATCTCTTCAAGAAGAAGCTGAGAAAGTGGAGAAAGTTACTGAGGTGCAGAAGGATGAAAGTCTGCCTCAGATTGCTGAAGAAAACTCTCCTGCTGGAAATCAGAGTTGAAAAAAATACTGAGAAAGATACTCAGAAGACTGATGATACTCAGGAAGTGGCTGAGATCTTAGCTTCAAATATGAGTAGAGAAGAAGCTGTTCAAGTTGAGGAAATGAAATTCTCAACTGGATTTGACCTTAATGTGGAAGATTTCAACTCTGACTTCAACAATGAAGTGTTTCAAGACAGTCAGGAAATAGTTGGATCAGAAGATCAGCAGGTTGAAGCTTCTGCTGCTGAACCAAGAGTTCAAAATGTGCATGTTGCTGTTCCCTTTGTGGAAGTTGCTCCAACTGTTGATGAAGCACAAACAGTTGATCAGAATGTTCAAAGTGCTGAGCAGAATCAACTCTTTGTTGATCTACACATTGATCAAAATGCTTCTAATGAGCCTGCTATGTCAGCAGATCCTATGCCTCTGGCCTCTGGATCTTTACCATCTGAAGAAGTTCAACGTATGGCTCAGGTAGCTCAGAATGTTAACCTCTCTTCTTCTACTATGGGGTCTATTGCTGGTGCAAGCAATGTTTTAGTTTCTAACCTTCCTACTCCCAATACCATACCCTCATACACTCCACCTCCACCACAAATGAAAACCACCAACACAAACAAGCTTCCAAATATGTCTGCCCTGTTTGACTCTCTTAACACATTTGTGACTGCTAACAAGGAGAAGGCTGAAGCCTCTGGTGCTGCTGCACCTGCTAAGCCTTCAAGAGCTGAAAAGCTAGTCTCAAGGGCACTAAGAGTCTCTACCAAGACTCATAAAATTGCTTGTGTGCTGGCTGACTGGACTGTCAAAGTTCATGCTCCTGGATTGGCTCTCCCACCTCCAGTTTTTGATGATTCATCTGTGTTTGAATCTGAACCATCCTCAGATTCTGGGGACTCAACTCCCTGAATCATTTCTGGACCTACTCCCTATCCTTTTTGCAGATGACTAAAGGGGGAGAAGCTTTAGGATTTAATTTAAGTCTTAAGTCTTTCTTAGTTTAGGCCCTAAGTAGGTCTTAGTGATCAATAGTTATTGGAGTTTATAAACTTCATTTTTTTTGCTTGATCACATGCACTTTGAATTTCTTTTTTGATTTGAACCATATGTATCATGTAATGTACTTCATGTTTTATATCAATGAATGAATATTGATTTTGGTTCAATCTTGCATATTTTTAATTTATGCAATATATTATGAAATTGAGGGGGAGCTTTTTAAAGTTCTTAAAAACTCTGCATAATAGATTATAAAAATGAGGGGGAGCATTAAAATAAATTTTCAAGCTTTGATATTCTTCATATATATAATCAAAATCCTTAATCCTAAATCATAGGTTTATCATCTTCAAAAAGGGGGAGATTGTTGAGGCAAAATCCCTAATTAATTTTAAAGATAATAAACTAATATGATTAAAGAATTAATGGACTTTGATTAATTCCTTGGTATTTAACTTGTGCTCTTGAGTGTTTTACTAAGACAGGAACAAGGTTTAAATCATACCAAGAATCAAGAAATCAAAGGACATTTGAATTCATAATCTAACACTAAGGTCAGAAAGTTAGATCAGAATGTTGCTCGTAGATCAAAATGTTCAAGCAGAGATCAGAAGGTTGTTCTTATACAAGCCAAGAATCTCAAGAACATTGATCAAGGTCATGCAAGGCATATGTGACATGGATATATGTCCAGGAAAGTACCTCTGCATGGATCAATCAAGCAATAAAGGCATATACAAGGATTATGTCAAAAAGGATATTCAATATTCATTTAAGACTATGAACATTGATGTACTAGAAATATTCCACAAGAGAATACCATCCTAGATGTTAATATCACTGCTCTTCATTGCTGTTTCACCATTAGGATTTGATTACATCAAATGGTAGTCTTACAAATCATCCTAAGTGAAACAGATGGAACATTCTGAAGATCAGAATGTTCAGCTCTGCACATGCGTACTTTATGAACAGTACAGTAGGTGAAAAAGCAAAAGCAAAAGCAAAAGCAAATCTGTCCTGCTTCATCAGAGATAGACAACACATGAGAGTTGGTACAGTACATGGACCACACAACTCTCAAAGCATGGGCATGAAGATGCAGAATCCCACTATATCTTTCCTGCACCAAGTTCCAAGGCAAATCTGGCAATGAACTTTCTGATGTATGTTGAAAAGCTCATACTTTGGTTATTGCCCAGAAATTCATATGAAAAGCATATGACACGCCCAGAACTTCATATGTTCATTCATACATGATGAACCCAGATGAAGATCATCATGAACCCAGATGAAGATCATCATGAACACAACAACATTCTGAAGTTCATCAGAGATCAGAATGTTTGCCCAGAATTTCAAGTTAAAGCTTGTGGGACCCAGGACACATGGCATAACACCATTGGACACCCTACAACGGCTATATGAGCCCAAAGACTCTATAAATAGAGCTCATGGCCTTAGCAAAACTTGCACCATTGCAAAGTATACAAGAAAACAACTAGATTTTGTTTTAAGCTCTTGCAATTGAAATTGATCATCACTGAAGGCTCTCTATCCCTTCTTGTAGTGTACATCAATACTCTTTGTTATCTCTTTTATAGATAACTTCCTTCTCTTTCTTTGTTTGATTCACAAACATCCAAACTTCCATACAAATTGTAAACAAAGTCTCATCTAGCTTTAGGGGTACTAAAGTGTTAGTTTGAGCAAAGGTTGTAAAAGTCTAAGTGGTTAACTTAGCAAGAAGGTGCAAGCCTGCTGAGGCTTAGAGAATACAGAGTTGTAATTGTTCAGGTGAACAAAGATTGTAAGGTGCAGGATTTGAGAGGTTATCTCAAGCATCATAGTGGAAACTCTCACAAGATTGTGAGGAGAGGACTAGCCCACATTGGGTGAACCTCTATAAATTTCTGTGTGTTCTTTCTCTCTTCCTTATACTCTTTAATTTCAGTATACACAACACACACCAACACATTTACTTTGTTAATTAGTTTTTGTGTATGAACTTCAGAACGTTCTGAGTTCAGAAAGTTAACTATTCCAAGTAAACAACTTGAGAAACCCTTTTAAGTTTCAGGATAATTTTTAAGGGTCACAATTCAAACCCCCCCCCCTTCCTTGTGACTATTTTATCTACTTCAGGTGACGCAGAGAGGGTGTCAGTGACTCATCTTCAATTTGCAGATGATACTTTGTTGTTAGGAGAAAAAAGTTGGGCAAACGTGCGTGCTCTACGGGTTGTGCTGCTATTATTTGAAGGTGTTTCTGGGCTCAAGGTGAATTTTAATAAAAGCATGTTGACGGGTGTTAATATTAGTGATTCGTGGCTGGTGGAAGCGGCATCTGTGTTACGGTGTCGAGTGGGAAGGGTTCCTTTTATGTATTTGGGTTTGCCGGTGGGTGGAGATTCTAGGAGGTTGGCGTTCTGGGAGCCTGTTGTATCTCGTATTGCTGCTAGGTTGTCAGGGTGGAAGAGTAGGTTTCTTTCTTTTGGTGGCCGCCTGATCCTCATAAAGTCTGTCCTGTCATCTCTACCTGTTTACGCCCTTTCCTTCTTCAAAGCGCCCGCAGGTATCATCTCTTCTATAGAATCTTTATTTAATAAATTTTTTTGGGGAGGGAGTGAGGACCATCAAAAAATATCTTGGATTAGTTGGAACTCAGTGTGTGTCAAAAAGGAGGTGGGAGGTTTAGGGGTGAGCAGAATGAGAGAATTTAATTTAGCTTTGTTGGGTAAATGGTGCTGGAGGTTGTTCGTGGAAAGGGAGGATTTGTGGTATAGGGTGTTAGTAGCTCGTTATGGGCAGGAAGGGGGGATGGTGAGGGAGGGAGGGCGGCGGTCCTCTACTTGGTGGCGGGACGTCGCGAGTATCCGACATGGAGGTGGTGGGGTTGAAGGTCGTTGGTTCAAGGATAATGTCTTTAGAAAGGTGGGAAATGGGATGGAAACTTATTTTTGGACGGATCCGTGGTTAGGGGGTATTCCGTTGGCGGAGAGGTTTAGTCGCCTTTTTGAGTTAAGTGTTGTTAAAAATATCTCGGTGGGGGTTATGTTGACTTTGGGAGTGGAGGAAGGGGGTGGTGCGTGGCAGTGGCGGCGGAGGCTGTGGGTTTGGGAGGAGGAATTGTTACGGGAGTGTAGGTTGTTGTTGTCTGATGTTATTTTGCAGGATCAGAGGTCTGATAGCTGGTGTTAGCGCCTTGATCCCATTGGTGTTTACTCTGTCCGCTCTGCTTACCATTGGCTTACCACTGATGATAGTCAAGAGTTGGTGACGACTTCGAAGTTCATTTGGCACAAACAGGTTCCTCTCAAGGTGTCTATCCTTGCATGGCCTCTTCTCCGTGACAGATTACCTTCTAAAGCTAATTTAGTGGCTCGTGGGATTATTTCTCAAGAGGCGCAGCTGTGTGTCTCTGGTTGCGGTGAAGTCGAAACGGTGCAACATTTGTTTATGTCTTGTGCCACTTATAGTGATTTGTGGCGTTATGTTCGTGATTGGCTTGGAGTTTATGGGGCTGATCCCATTGACTTATCTGACCATTTCCAACAGTTTATCTTTTTGTCTGGCATCTCACAGAAAAGGCGATCTTTTATGCAGCTTTTATGGCTATTATGTGTTTGGCTTATTTGGAATGACCGTAACAACAGATTGTTTAAAAACAAAGTTGCGAGTATTCATCAACTATTAGAGAAAGTAAAAATGCACTCATATTGGTGGATGAAGGCAGCTAATGCAGTTGTTATGTTAGGTGTCCATAATTGGCTTGTTAGCCCTCTTGTCTGTCTAGGCATGTAAGTTTTTCTGTTTTTGTGAATAGCTTGTAAACAGGGATTTTAATGGGTGTTTCTGCAGGCACACCTTGTGCTGAGGGAACATGTCCGTGATTGGTTTTATATATATTTCATTTTTGCCTTTTCAAAAAAAAATGTTGTCATCAAATAGTTGTGTTAATATTATTATTTTTATGGTATATTTTGTTTTGAGTTGAAGCACAAATTCTCGGGTTTCTGTGCCATTCTATGTGAAAATATAGAAGCCACAAATTGTGTTAGACTAATCTGCATTGAGTGGATTCTCACCGGGAAAAAAAAGTAGATTTAATATTAGGCAAATTCTTAATATTATTGTGTCACATTCTTAGTATTCATTCGTATGATGCTTAGGTGAGCTAAAAATGTCAATGCTATTTTTCTACAACAGCTGTGTGTGAACCTGCGCCACTGGACTAATGTGATATTAATTTTGTTTTTGTCTGTCTATCTTTTTATTTTTTCTTTTGACTTTTCTTTATATTTTTCTTTTATTAAAAGGGTGTAGAGAAAAGAAAAGATAAGCAAGATTCAAAATGCTACCTAGTGGCATATTGAAGAGAACATTCTCAAACGAAACTATGTGTTTTATTGTCTGTCTCTTGATTGTTTCCTTATTAAGTGAAGCAGCAACAGCATCATCAGACAAAGATTCTGTTAATCCAATGAAATTTAATCCTCAGATTAAGTACGATGTTTTTGTTAGCTTTCGAGGTTCAGACATCCGCCAAGATTTTCTTAGCCATTTAATCAAAGAATTCACTCAAAAGCAAATTTTTGCCTTCGTTGATTCTAAGGTTGAAAAAGGAGACAAAATATCACAATCACTTGTTAAAGCAATTGAAACATCGTTGATTTCTTTGGTCATATTCACTCAAAACTATGCTTCTTCGTCATGGTGTTTGGATGAACTTGTCAAAATTGTTCAATGCAGAAAGAAAGATGGGCAGATTTTATTGCCAGTTTTCTATAAAGTGGACCCCACAAATGTTAGGCATCAGAAGGGAACTTATGCAAAGGAATTTGGTAAACATGAAAAAAAGTACGAATCGAGTAGGGTGAAACAGTGGAGAACTGCTTTGAAGGAATCTGGTAATATCTTGGGATTTCACTCACCACATTTTCCGTAAGTTCTTCTAAAAAAAATTCTTGTTTAATTAGATTAATGTAATGTTAGTGTTTTATGGTAAAGATTTGAACACGTTTTTTCTTCTCCTTTTAAATGTGTTCCGAGGTCTTGGGATGATTGTCAATGTGTTCGGGTTGTAATCTATGGTCTAAATATTACAAAATATGTTTAGTTTCATTTTTGGAGGAGCACATTAAATTGATTTTAGAAATGTATAATTTATTTTGACATGTTTTGAAGTTCTTGACGATAATTAATTTTGCTTCAAAATTGATTCTAACTTGAATATAAAAGAGTAGTTCTAGACAAAATGCTTCAAAAAATGTCGAGATTTAATTTGCTTTCAGAATTCAATCTTTGTATCTTTGATCCTTTTCAGAGTTATATTTTTGTCAAAGACTGAATTGAGCCGCGACAAAAATATAAATAAATTGGATCTTCACTTTTTTTAAATATGTCAAATTTTAAATGTGTATGCAAGAGATAAATAAGCCAAAGTGAAAATTTAATACCAATAAGTTTTTGCACCAATGATCGTTAAAATCAATAAATAAGCCAAAGTAAAAATTTAATATCAATAAGCCAAGAGTAGTTTCCTCACCTTTCAGAATTGTGTTATCGTTAAAATCTAAACTAACCCTATTTCAATTAACATATGATCGAACATGTTTGCACCAATGTTACACCGAAATGACAAAATTTAAAGATTTTTCAAAGGATTAATATCAATGAGTTTTTCCTATAGAAAGATTATGTCATCGAAATTACATTTCTCAATTTCTTCTGTAGGAATGACGCTCTACTTGTTGAAGAAATAGTTAAATCTGTTTTGATGAGGTTGGATCATGTGCAACAAGCTAACTCAAAAGGACTTGTTGGAATTGGCAAAAAAATTTCACATGTGGAATCATTGTTACAGACAGGTTCGGAAGACGTTCGTGCCATTGGAATTTGGGGGATGGCCGGGATAGGTAAAACAACTATTGCAGAACAAATATATGATCGGCTATATTCTGAATATGAAGGCCGTTACTTTATGGCTAATGTAAGAGAAGAATCTAAAAGACATGGAAATATATATTTAAAGAAAAAGCTTTATTCTACTCTATTAAGGGAAGATTTGCAAATTGACACACCTCGTGGATTGTCATCTTTTGTTCAGAGGAGGCTTCGCCGTATGAAGGTTCTTGTTGTTCTTGACGATGTCAATGATCCACAACAACTAGAAACTTTAATAGGGACACTCAATTGGTTTGGAAATGGTAGTAGAATCATCATAACAACTAGAGATAAACAAGTACTATCTAAAAGGGTTGTTGACAATGATATATATGAGGTTAAAAATTTAGACTTCAATGACTCTTTTCGGCTTTTCAATTTGAAAGCTTTTGAACAAAGCCATCATCTTGCAGACGAGTACGTTGAACTGTCCACGAAGATGGTCAATTACGCTGATGGCAATCCACTTGTTCTTGAAGTTTTGGGTTGTCATCTTCATGGAAAAAACAAAAAGATATGGGAAAGCCAGTTCCAGATGCTAACAAAAGTACCAATAAAAGGGGTCAATGATGTTGTTAAATTGAGCTACAATGATCTTGATCGTCACGAGAAAAGGATAATTTTGGACATTGCATGTTTTTTAGATGGATTGCATCTCGAAGTTGACCAAATAAAATTGTTGGTGCAAGATCATGGTTATTCAGTAGATGTTGGGTTAGAAAGTCTGAAAAATAAAGCTCTTTTAACTATTTCCCAATATAATGTTGTATCCATGCATAGCATTATACAAGAAACGGCTTGGGAAATTGTTCGCGAAGAATCCATCAACAACCCTGGAAAGCAAAGTCGACTACTGGATCCTGATGACATTTATCATGTACTGAAAAATAACAAGGTAAAAGTCTTGAGTCATATCAGCCATTGATGAATGAATAAATGATCGATATTATAAATACATATATAACAAATTTTATATGGAAGGTTGAAATATTAATTCCTGATTTTCTCTCTTTTACTAACTATTCACTTTAGAGTTAACACTCGTATATGGTAAAATTTCTGAGTATTTGAGACCAGATCCCAATGGGAGTGTGAATCCATCTGTGTTCCAAGCCTGTGAGTGTTATTCTGTCCAAAATGTCTAGACACTTTTTCATCATTATCTCATATAACTTGGTACTTTTAGATGTTATTACTAACAATTTGACAGAATTACAGTTTTCTTATAGAACTAACTTGCATTGATGTTCGAAAATTTTCTGCAACTTTGTTGGCAGGGGAGTGAGGCTATTGTAAGCTTAGCTACCGACTTGTCGATAATCAAGGAGTTGCAGTTGAATCCAAAGGTGTTTGCTAAAATGAGTAATCTAAAATACCTGGATGTTTATAGTAAGGGGTACTCATGTGATTTTGTCCAGAGTCGAGAAGGCTTATATCTTCCTCAAGGGCTTGAATCTTTGCCAAATGAACTCAGATACCTTCGTTGGGCACATTTCCCTTTGGAGTCCTTGCCATCTAATTTTTCCGGGGAAAATCTTGTAGTAATTGACTTGCAGTACAGCCGGGTGAGAGAACTTTGGCATGAAGATAAGGTAAAAGGATATGCATCTGCATTTTCTTTTTAATTATATCAAATGAATTCAATTCATATACACGGCCAGTGTAAATACTTTTTACACAGTCAATCATAATCATCGTATATCATCAACAACATTTGACTTTAATCATAACTATGTCTAAAGTCAAACATAAGATTGATTGTGATTTGTTGACAGTAAATCTTTTTATGACAATGGTGTATCAAAACTAAACTCAACACATTATCAAAACATAAAAAACTAACCACTTCTAAGTAGCTTGCTCAGTTTTGATGTTTTCTAAATAATTATATTTACTACTGCAGGATCTTGTGAATTTAAAATATCTTAAACTTGGTTCATCCTCACACCTGGTTGAGCTTCCAGACTTGTCAAATGCTAAAAATCTTGAAGCAATAGATCTTCGTCTCTGTATAGGGTTGATCAGTGTACACCCATCCGTCTTTACTCTCAATAAGCTTGAGAAATTGCAACTAGGTGGATGCATTTCCCTCAGAAGATTTCAAAGCAATATTCATTTAAGCTCCCTTCGTTATCTCTCCCTCGCTGGTTGCATTGCACTGAAGGAGTTCTCAGTAACCTCAAAAGAAATGATAAAGTTGAATTTGGAACTCACAGGTGTCAAACAACTTCCATCATCAATTGGACTTCAAACCAAACTTGAAAAGTTGCTTCTTGCACACAGTTTCATTGAAAACTTGCCTGAAAGCTTCAAGCTTCTTACAAAGCTGAGACATCTAGGCCTACAAGATTGTAGTAAGCTTAGAAGTCTACCAGAGCTACCTTCATCATTGATAACTCTAGATGCCAGTGGTTGTGTATCATTGGAGAATGTAACTTTCCCTTCAACTTCTCTTCAAATGTTAAAGGAAAACAAGACCAGGGTTTCTTTCTGGAATTGTCTGAAACTGAATGAACACTCTCTCATAGAAATAGGGTTGAATGCACAAATTAACATGATGAAATTTGCACGTCAGCACATGTCCATATCTCGTCACCATTATGATGCTCAAGGCACCTACGTGTACCCAGGAAGCAGTGTTCCGCAATGGTTGGTGTATAGGACAACCCGTGATTACATGACAATTGATCTCTCTTCTGTTAACCATTCCTCTCCATTGGGCTTTATTTTTTGCTTCATTGTTCCACAAGTTCCATCACAGGGTTTCATTTTGAGATTTAATATCAGTGTTGATGAAGGTGAAAATATCCAATTGTACTTGGATAGGCCAAGTCATGAAATTAGATCAGATCATGTGTATTTAATATATGACCGAGGTTTTTCTCGCTATCTCAATAGTCGAGTCAAAATTCAGCCGAAGTTCACAATTAAGGTAACAGCAGAATCACGCACACTAACATCAGAGTACATGTCATTAATGATGTTGAAAGGGTTTGGGGTCAGTCCAATACACACCTCACAATATCTTAATCTCATTCAACACATGGAAATGGTTAAAGGACCAACTACCCCAATCCTAATTTCAATATTGAGTATTGTTTACAGCATTTTACTACCAATTTGCATAGAGTTATTCCTGTTAAATGTTTTGTTTAGGACTGCTGCCATATTTTATTGGGTGGTAGTTATTGGAAGTTTTAGTATTATGAAACTATGCAAAATAGGTTATGTACGTTAAGTTTTAATATCAGACCAATTATATGAATTGAAGCAGTTAGTTCTCCTGTCCTGTTCATTTCCAGAAACGATTTTTCTTGTTCAATTAAGTTCAATTCCTAAAGTTTGTTCTATGGTGACTTGACATTACAAATAATAATACTTATCTTCTTCATGGTAAATTTATTTCAGGCTCATTTTCTTTTAGGAATGATGGTCACACACTTGATCATTTCTTTTAACAGTTCATTGTTTAGAGTTGAATTGATAGATTCCAATGGATGCATACTTAATAAACTGTTGTCGATGCACTGCAAGGAGTTGTTGGTGTTTAAAATACATGAAAAAAGAATATATTGATGTTAACAAACATATACATGCAAGGGAGTGGTAATCAAATAGTTCAAAAGGCTTTTTATAGAATATCAGACATCATTTACAATTAATTGGCTTCTAGCTATAGACATTGGGTTTGTTGAACCCTATTTTTAAATATTATATGTATCCCGGTTTTGATATATAGGGGGGCTTACGTTATTTCTGTAAAAGAATGGGTTTCACTGAGTATATTATCAACTATCAAGGGTGGTATTATGTTAATTGTCCTAGTAAGTTTGTCTCCTAGTTGTGCAAAGTACCTATTATATATCATTGTGTAGCTGTAATCAGTGTAGTCGGGATCGAGTGCTGGCTCGTAGGATCGTACGATTCTACGTCCCACAGCACCTCGACCGTGCTTCGACTTTACTCCGGTTCCTTTTTGCTCTGTTTTCTCAGTTTTTTGCCATTTTTCCTCTGTTTTTGCTCTTTTTCCTGTTTTTCTCTATTTTGTTGCTTGGTTCCTCTTTTTCCTTTATTATCTCTGTTTTTATGCTTGGTTCCTCTGGTTTTCCTATGTTTTCTCTATCTATTTCTCTCAACTCTGTCAACAACCTACCAATCCTACTTACGAACCGTGTTACATTCCTCGTGTTTACGTTCTTTCACCGGCCGACCGATCCTACGTAGGATCTCGATCCTGACTACATTGGTCTACTGGTTTATCTCATTTTTGGCACCGCTGGTGCTACTTATCAATCATGTTTCAATCCAACAACTTGGTTGCTTATACAAAGAGAAATGATATAACCAATCATGACTAAAATTTATAGTCCATCCTACCCCACTTGGCTTAGGACCGTGGAGTGTGCTCTTCTCTAGGTCTCAGGTTTGATTATCCCTGGTACCAATTTCGGTGGGCTAGTTTGGTTTCTTCAAAAAAAAAAAAAAAAAAAAAAAATTATAGTTCATCCTCACCTTTTACACACAGCCATTTATTTATAAGTATTTAATTCATACATACTGGCAGTGTAAATAAATTTTTACATTGTCAATCAATCATAATCGTAAATCATTAAAAAGTGTGACTTTAATTACTACTACTAAAGTCAAACATATGATTGGGTGTAATTTGTTGAACCAAAATTAAACTATATTTTTAAGGTAAATGTGCAGCCACAACTCAGAAAACAAGATGAAGTGTATTTATAGCTTTCCTGACCTTTTCTGTAAGCAATTTGTATCCTTAATCCAAAACTGATATGTTACGGCTGAGCAATCCATCTTTACATGTAAATAAATTGATTACCTGGTGTAGAAAGCAAGTTGATTAGAAACTCTTGTGGATTGATGATAAACTAATCTGATGTGAACCCCAAAATCAAGTAAGAAAACAATAATGAAAACTACAAATAATAATAAATAAATAGTAGTATCAATAGAACCAAGCAAGGAAACACAGTGAGGTATCCTACTCTGGCCCTAGCAGAAAGTTATTCAAACATACCTTCAAACTACTAAGAAATAAGAGCTTCGCTTTACATAACCCTAATGGGCATTTTATTATTTAACCCAATTTAACCACTTACTAATAATCTACTTAAGCCATTCCTCAAAAAAAAAAAATCTACTTAAGCCTATTTAGCCACTCTACTAATTACTTTTTACACCTTTTCATATTGAGTCCTAACATAATCAGTAATTAAGATAGAGAAACTCTAGTTTCTACAAAAATAAATAAAAAATAATTGTATGAAGCAGGAAACTGTAAAATAAAAGAGTACTGAGAAAGTAACGTTAACCACAAGAATCCAAAGCTGCAATAGTTTGGTATTAAGATAGAGAAACTCAAAGGAAAAACATTACATCAGGACAAGTTTGTATGACAACAAAGAAGACTCAAATGATATATTTTCTTATGAAGTTGATTCTTACTTGGTTTTCCTCTTTTGCTTTTGTAGATCCATTACTTTTGTATATATTTTTTGTTGCAGAGATAATTGTAAAATTGTTGTTGTCGTGTTTGGATATGTATTTTCTCTTCAACTGCTCATCTTCATCATCTTTCTTCACTTTCTTTTTTTGCGTCATATGATATGATATAATTTAAACATTAGAACATATTAGAAAATACTTTTGATCAAGATAGATTTATGTGAAGAAAAAAGAAAGTGACACTTGATGAGCTTTTACCTTTGAATTAGCTTTTACCTTTGAATTTCTTTTTGCAAAGTTATTTCATACGCCTTGTATTTGTAACTTACATATGTATTTGTAACAACATATAAAAACTATTAATTTATCATTATTTGAAGAAAGAAAGTTAGCAATATTACCATTATTTGAAGAAAGAAAGTCATCATTTGTAGATCTTTTGTAACATGTTAAACCTACAACAACAAAAATATGCAAGAAAAGAAAAATTGTTAGGAATAGATGAGAAAAGTTGTTAGAAATAGATGAAAAAGAGCAAAGAGGAGAAGTAATAAAATGATAAAATGATAAAGTGGATAGAGAGATGATTATAATGAAAAAGAAGAGAGAGAAATTTTGAGTGAATGAGATTTGAATTTGAAATTCAAATGGACAAAATGTGTAAAGTTTAAATTTTCCAAAAGTAAAAAAAACTTTTCACTTGTATAAAATGATGAATTTGCCCTTCAATATAGAAGCTGGAATGGTATTGATTCAGGGGTAAATAAGTGAAAAAGTGGTCAAAAACCTCACAATCACTCTTGGAATTTCACATGACAATGTTAATCTTGATGAAGTTTGTTTTGAAGTGAAAATGTTAAAATTAGGGTAGAGGATAGTTTTGTATTTTTCCGCTGGGCGTTTGTTTTCTCATATATATAATTGATGTGCAGGCTCAACTTCTACCAGCAAAGTTAAATCCTATTATATATAACTGGGGTAGTTGTACTGTTGGTTTATCTCATTTTTGGCACCACTGATGCTAATTATCAATCCTGTTTTAATCCAACAACTTGTTTGCTTATGTAAAGATAAATGATATAACTAATCATGACTAAGAAAATTTATTTTGTAAATAAATTTTACAATGTCAAACAATCATAATCTTCAATCGTTAAAAAGTGTGACTTTAATCACAAATACTACTACAGTCGAACATATGATCAGGTGTAATTTGTTGTACCAAAATTAAACTATATTTTTAAGGTAAATGTGCTACCACAACTCATAGAAAACAAGATGAAGTGTATATATAGTTTGAATATCACTCTCCCCTTGCAAAATCCACTCCCGCCCTGCAGGCAGGACGAAAATACCCCTGCGCAAGTTAACTAACGCAAGTGTAAAACCGTGCGCTAGTTAACATGCGATGCGTGACTTAACTTGCGCACGTTATATTTGCTGCACAGACACTGCGCAAGTTAATTTGCGCACAGATTTAACATATGCGCAAATTAACTTGCGCAGTGTCTGTGCAGCAAATATAACGTGCGCAAGTTAAGTCACGCTGCGTGACTTAACATGCGCACTTATTTATGCAAAACAACTTTGAGGATCTCTTTTGTCAAAACAACTTATTCAAAACAGCTTATTTATGCAAAACAACTTATTAGGATCTCTTTTTTCAAAATAACTTATTCAAATTAGCTTATTTACGCAAAACAACTTATTAGAATCTCTTTTTTCAAAACAACTTATTCAAAACAACTTATTTATGCAAAACAACTTATTTGGATCTCTTTTTTCAAAACAACTTATTCAAAACAGCTTATTTATGCAAAACAGCTTTTATGCAAAACAACTTATTAGGATCTCTTTTTTCAAAATAACTTATTCAAATTAGCTTATTTATACAAAACAGTTTATTAGAATCTCTTTTGTCAAAACAACTTATTCAAAACAGCTTATTTATGCAAAACAGCTTATTTGGATCTCTTTTTTCAAAACAACTTATTCAAAACAGCTTATTTATGCAAAACAGCTTATCAGGATCTCACTTTTCAAAACAACTTGTTTAGAACATCTTTTTTATGCAAAACAACTTATTAGGATCTCTGTTTTGTATAAGTAAATTGTTTCAAATAAGTTGTTTTGAAAAAAGAGATCCTCAAAGTTGTTTTGCATAAATAAGTGCGCAAGTTAAGTCACGCTGCGCATGTTAACTAACGCACAGTTTTACACTTGCGCTAATTAACTTGCGCAGGGGTATTTTCTTCCTGCCTGCAGGGCTGGAGTGGATTTTGCAGGGGGAGAGTTGTATTCATATAGTTTTGCTGACCTTTTCTGTAAGCAATTCGTATCGTGAATCCAAAACTGATATGTTACAGCTCAGCAATCCATCTTTACATGTAATCATAACTGATCACCTGGTGTAGAAAGCAAGTTGATTAGAAACTCTTATTGATTGATGATAAATTAATCTGATGTGAACCCCAAAATCAAGTAAGGAAACAAAAATGAAAATTAGGAATAACAATAAATAAGTAATGGTATTTTATTGACAATAGAACCATATTAGTATTAGAAGGCTTCTCTAACTATACCCAAAGCAAAGTTCCGAGCCTTCGCCTCCGACACAACACATTGACGTATCTTACTCTGGCCCTAACACTAACAAGAAGTTATTTCAAGTTCAAACATATCTTCAAACTATCAAGAAATAAGAATTTCCTTTATATCTATACTATATATAAAGGAAACTACTCATTTCAACACATTTTTGGGTTGGAATTTTCTTTCAAAAAATACCTTTAATTTTAAATAGATAAAAATATATTTAAATATTATAACAAATGTAACAAACACAATATGAATACATGTATATCTTCTGTTTTTTCTTTATCTTTAAAAAAATATAACAAACTATAGATGAGTATATTTATACTTACTTTTTCATTATCCCAATTATACCCTTAAACAACTTTTTCTATAATAAAGATTATTGTTTATGTCATTAAAAAAAACAATAAACATTTATATTTTTACTTTTAATCAAAATTAAAATTTCATAAAAAAATACCGTTAATAATTTTCAAACATTACCGCAATAAAAAGAGCGGAAATCGGACACGAAGTGCCCGTTTTTCGCTAGTACGAATAAAGAGAACATTCTATTTTTAACCCTAATAGGCATTTTATTATTTAACCCTACTGGACCACTTACTAGTAATCTACTTAACCCTTTACCCACTCTACTAATTACTTTAAACACCTTTTCATACTGAGTCCTAACATAATCAGTGGTTAAGATAGAGAAACTCTAGTTGCTACAAAAAACGAATTGTATGAAGTAGGATAGTGTAAAATAAAAGAGTACTGTGAAAGTAACGTTAACCACTGGAATCCAAAGCTGCGATCGTATGGTATTTATTTCTTGACCAAGATGCAACAAATATTCTTTCTGGTAACAGTCAAAGCATTTAATTCTGCACCTTATGTTCTGTCTGAGAAGACTCGAGCATATAATTTCAGGAAAGATCAACACAACCAAGTTTGTTTCGGTTAGATCATGATGACGATATGTTTTCTCTTGCGAGTCCTTAATATTCATTATTTTCATATTTATTACCATGTATTTTTCATGATTAATCTATAATTTATGGTAACTTTGGTTTTCTAATTTGGTAGATTAAAACAGATTCTATGTTTATGCTTCAACATGGTTGTAACTATCAAAGTGATGTCTAATATTCAATACAGGTTGTATTAAGTAAATTGTACTCTGATAATATTGTGGTTTTTTTTTTATGGTTAATTTCAAACAAGCTGTAATTGGATATAGAGTGATCAAAAGCTTTTGTGACAAAGCTAGTTTTTAGTCTCTTCTAAGCCTCTGTTCACTTAAGTGCGGCTGAGCCAACTGCAGTTGGGGGTATTAAGGTAATTTTGGGGAGCGGGAGAGCAATTTTTGAAGCTTAAAGTGCAATTTCCATGTTTTAAATACAGTTGATGACATTTTGGTCTCAATCACGATTTTGGTCACTTAACTTTTAAAATGTCCAACATTTTCTCCACCTATTCATTTGCGATTGAATTTTGATAATGTGACAAGTGATATACTTACATGACAACTGAGTTGACGACATATTAAATGAGAAAGGATCTAGACAGTGTCTTGCATATTGTGATAACATATAAATAAGTTGTTAAGTGAAAAGTTATCCAAACACTACCACGTCGTCAACTCAGTTGCTACATAAGCTCTTGTCATATCATCAAAATTCGGTCTCAAATATATATGAGAAAAAGGTTAGACATTTTAAATACAGAGGATTTGAATGTAGTTCATAATGACATTGTCGGAAGAATATTGATGGAGTTTTTTTATGTGTTGTAATTATATTGTATGGTCACAGTCTAATTAAACATGTTATATGGATTATTTGTATTTTGTTAGCTGAAAATAATTATGCACCAAACATACTATGTGTTGTTGAATAAAAATTGGGACTGCTGATCAATGTAAAGTTGATTTTACACACCAATATGAAAGAAAGTATATATGTATGAATATGTTCGATGAAAGCACAAAAGAAAGTTTTAAATATTTTTATTCCATAGTCTATCTGAAAATGAATAACAATGGCACGCGACCAATGCGCTTGAATGGATATTAACTAGTTTAATAAAGAAATCACAGACTATTTGAATGGAAAAAAGTAAGATAAGTTGTCATCCCCCCAGTTGTCACCAATCCATTACTCTTTACATTACTTAAGTCCCAAGCTTTTCTGTGTATCCTGCATTCGATCATAGAATATTACAACGAAAGTCACGAATTTCACATAACTCTCTGTGGAAATCATTCTATTTCATCTTTATCATTATTGTAAATAGCGCTATAAAATACATATGGATTCTCAATCATCTCATTCAAAGTAAGGCGCCCATCTTTATCAACTTCTGCCTGTTACAACATCATACAATAGTTAGGAATGAAATTAATGCATAACAGAAACTGGGGTGATCGTTGAGCAATCTTTGTCAATATCTACTTCTTATAACATTATTACAATATAAACATATGCTTAATGAGGTATTGTGCAACTGCCTCTAGGGGAAAGAATACTCTCTAGTGAAACTTTTTCTGTAATGAAATCTCAGCCACTCATTTATCTCTATCACATGAATTCAAAATCATTGAGAAAAAATTGAATGGTAGAGGGATTTCCACTAGCCTTCCTCCAGTGAAAATCCCACGAAGAGAATCTTTAAAAATTAAAGTATTTCCTTCTAAACCCGTCGATAGTGACAAAAACAAGTTTCCTCAACAGTCATAAATGGAGATGAATCTAGCTTTAGTGATCTATGCACTCATTTTATAAGAAATGAAGACATCATTGTATAAACAAATGCAAAATATGCATATCTAAACTAAAATCTGGAAAATGGAGTAATAAAATTGATTCATAATCTCTGAGGAACTTATAATTAAAAGGAGCAAACAACATATATCACAAGATGAACTGCAGACAAAACACATCAAATGCTCTCACCCTGAAAGAGTTGGAACTCGTTCCGTAGAAGATTCATATTTTGAAGAGATCAAAGGGAAAGAAGGATTTCCAATTACAAGCTAAAATCTTAATTTAAGAACAAAAAACTTTAAACTGACTAAAAAGTAATAACCAGTATGTTATCTCCAATAAATATCATAAAGTGCAGCTATCAATCTACGCAGCTGTAGCAAGAGACATTATTTTTGCTTCTGAATCTTATGATTTGATACCATTTAAAATTCAACAAATTAGCTTGTTTATTAACAATTTGAAATGGCAGTAGTGTCAACAGAGTGTAATTATTATATGATAGAGCCAATACCTGGGAAATTAAGTATTCTGCTTGTTGCTTTGCATAATAATGCCCGGATGGATGGAGTTTTCCAATTATAGGTAGGAGTTCAATATCTGACAAATATCTGCACAGTAGAATTGAAACCCAAAAATTAAATGACAGTATATACCATATATATATATATTTTTGTGGAAACAAAACTACCATATTGATTCAAAGAAAGTAGAATAATGATGGAAAAAGGAAAAGGTAAATACTAAATACCCATCTCCATCTTTGTCAAGCTTAGCAAACAACACTCTAGCCGAAGCATTCTTTGAATCATTAGAGTGATTTGAATCGCTGTAACTTTCTTCATTATAGTTTCGAACCAAATCAAAGAGCCCATGGAAAAATTCTTTAAAATTGACCTTCCCATCTCTGTCCATATCTCTTTCTCTATAAAGAAATAAAAGGATATACATCAAGCAAGAGTACACGAACACATTGATACAAATAAGCTAGTTGCATATAAACTGAAGATTTCCTATTCCTTTCAGAAAAATAAGTTTAACCAGAACTATTGTAACATTTCTAGTATTTGGCACAAAGTCCCTTATTTAGATCAAGCACTATTCAGTGCAAAAGTAACAATTTTATCGAGTTAAAGATGACTGCAAGCATTATTCAGGACATAAGTTTTGGAAAATGAAAAAATCTGTCAAGGATATTTTAAGGTAAAAAACAGTAACATATTCAGCAACACTTTATCCAGATATTGAGGATTCCGTGATAAGCTAAATATCAGAGTAAGAATCTTGTGTTGGTATCCAGGTATATGAATACATTGTCATTCAAGATACATGCCAAATAAACAATCCCACAGAGTGCAGGTATCTTGTGTGAATCTAAGATGCCTAAGTAAAATGCTTTACCAACTTCCATAAACTGCATCATTCAATTTGAAGTTTTATACCAAGGATATGCTAGATACTTATGTAGTATAAACTTGTATCTAATACTCATGTGAATCCATCAAGATGTAGTCAAAGAAAAAAATTCCAAGGATAAGTACATACATGAAGCAGGAATACATATTGACGGAGTATCTGATATGTACCGATACGCTGCGATACATCGCCAATACATATTGACGGAGTATCCAATTTATTTTTTATTAAAAATAATCAAAATATCATCCGGCCTGTTCATATACATCCAATCAAATTGATACATCATACATTCTTTAATTACCTCTTATCTCTCATTTAATTGATACATTTTTCCATGATTCCATTACCGATTGTAGCAATAAGAATAGAGGAAAAAGGTTGTCCCTAAAATTGTTGAAAATTGAATAACACATTTCGTTTGCTTTGATTCGAATTACCTGACTTCCGCCTTGCACAACCATTGTCGGAGCTTGGGGTTATTGCTGTCAGTTGGATGAAGAAAGCTACAAGACATTTCAAACAAGTAGCATTAGCTTAAATAAAAAAAGATCGCCATTGATTCACGATAACAAGTAGTAGAAAGAAGCTGACTCACTCATTGAACTCAGCTAAGTTTAGAAGACCATTTCCATCAACATCTGATGCATTAAAATGCTCTTCTTTCCACCAACTCATATCATAACCAAGAGAATCATCAGCATCCGATGAATATTCAGAGAATGAAACGAATCCATCGCGATTCTTATCGTAGATATCCATCTCTCTCTGACTTCGATACAAAACCTCTCTCTGAGCTTGTTGAAGGTTCCACTGCGTCAATTCGTGAAGAGAGATAAACCAATCAGTGGGGTCCACATCGATTTCAGGGAAGAGGCGGACGATCCTGTTGGTGACATTGAACTTCTCATGGTACTCGAGGGAGTTGGAGCGGTGGCGACGGTGGATTTGGCGGTGGTTGTTGGTAGGAGAACGGGAGAGGAGAAAGAGTAGGAGCAACGTTACGATTGCGCAAACAAATATCAACCTTCTTCTTCCCACCATTGTTGAAGATAATTAGAAGAATTGGATTTTGAGTTGCGTTTTTTCAAGACAATTCACTAATATTTATACCATTTCAAACTTTTTTATTTCTTTCTTTGTCACCTATCTAATCACACACACGTAAACCACGCTACATCACAGTTAATGGAAGCAATCAACCTACCAAGACAAAAGTAGTATCTTTTTGAAACATTCTCTTGTATGACAGAGTAGTACCTTTTAAAATATTCTACAAGAATTAATAAAAATAAAAAAATCTGAAAAACTTCAGAAAAAATGAAAAAATTCTGGACAAATTAATAAAAATAATTTAAAAAATCTAGTAAAATGAAAAATAATGGAAAAATTAATAAAAAAAATATGGAAATATTTTAAAAAAATTCTTGGAAAGATTAATATATATATATATATATATGTAATTTTTAGAAAAAAATATGAAGTAAATTAAAATTATAAAAAAAATTCAAAAATATAATATTATCTAATTATTTTGATTTTGAAAATTAATTTCCAGAATATTACATTATGAAAATATTATCTTCGAAAGTTTTGTCAGCGCAATATTACATACGACACTAAAAAAAAATTAGTTTCTTTAAAACTCAGTAATTCAATAATGACCTATATTTAGACGCGAGGGGCGTATTTACCACGTGCAAAAAAAAAAGTCTATCATAAGAAAACTACTCCATTATCTATTGATTTCCACGTATATTATCATTCAGTTCGAAGTTTGTACATCAAATGCCTTTGATAGAGAAAAGTATGATTATAATTTGAACTAACAATGCATACATCTTAGTAAAATAACTTCAATAAAGTCAAGTTTTGCCACAATTACTTTACTTTATAGGCATAAGCCACTGTAGTAATAATTTGATTTGGGAAATATATTTTGAAACAAAATCTGGTAAGCATAATATTTTTCGAGACCTCACCTATAACTGTTTGATATACAACTCAGGTGCATTGATAGGAAATTACACTGAAGCATCAACACAATAGACAAACTGGTTGCATTGATAGGGAATTACACTGAAGCATCAAAACATTAAAAAAAATCTTGTTAAAAAAATCTTTAATTAGAATCATATGATATTGTACAAAAAAAAGAAGAAGCATAAGGTATGCTCTAAGGAGGATGAAAACCAAAGATACAAAGATTTTTTAGGCAATTTACACCAACTCTAAATAAGAATTTCATAGAGTACACCACTTTAAAGTCATATCAGTGAGCACTATCTCAAGTGCAAGTTTCATATATAGCTTTTATATAATCCCAATCCACTTCCATCCATAAATAAGATGTTTGTACACATTATATCTCTTTGAATGGAGCAAGTTGAAGTTAATTACTTCAAAAGAGAACTCACGAAAAAAGGTGACAATCCAAAACCAAAATTTCAGCTCCTCATTCCATACTTCGACACATTTGACAATCTTGATCCCCTTATATGAAAGCTCAATTGAATGATGCCACATTCTTCCTAATCAAACATAAGATCCAATAAAAGTCCTAAAATGGAAAAGATTGATTAACAAACATGCATAGCTCTGAGAAGCATAATTTACACCCATAGCAAAGATGCATAATCCAAATAACTGACCAAATGACAATAGTTCCTGCTAAGGAGAAAGAAAAATAGCTTTTGGGTTAAATGAGAGACTATAAGTTAATTGCTCATTTTCTATTACATCTCACTTCTCATTTTTTGCAAGTGTATCCACTATTCACCATGTCCATATTAATTGGTTTAAAATCCTATATAAAAACAATGAGGAATGAGGGAACCAAGAAGTGAGCAAATAGAAAGAGTTAACAGAGAGTAGAAAAATAAGTGGTAATTTCAGAAAAAAAAATTATGGAAGTGGTTATATAGAAGAGTCTAAAGACTAATGAGTGAGGAAAAAATGCTAATGTGAGACCATCTATAGAACCAAAGCAAAATGTTATTATTCCTAACATGCAACGGTCTGGAAATAAAAATGGAAAAGGATACATGGATTACAAAATTTTACAAACTAAAGAGTTATTATCAATGAATTGTGGTAGGAGAATAGCTTTTAGTATCAACGTCCTTGAGATACCATTAGAATGTGATCAACCAATTCCACAAATTACCAAAAGTATTTGATTAACAAACTCCATAAATGAGTATTATACTTGTAACAAACACAAAACTCATAAACACATGCTATATATCATCCTCTCCAAGTATGCCAATTAAAAACCATAATGACAAAATACAAAAAAAAAACATGCCAAGAAAAAAAGTATAGTCAAAAAGTAAAAATAGGATTGCAACCAATAGCACTCACAAAGAAAAGAACCTAAACGCTCCACCATACTGCCCATCAATTAGTACGATCACAGAACCATAAATTGCAAGCTACTCATCTTCACCAAATAAATTTGAAGTCCAAATAAAACAATCAAACTAAGCAACTAACATTAACTTTTAAAATTCAAATTACATATGCTATTCAACAGTAAGTTAAACTTCCACACACAATGATTTGGTTATATAAGACTTCAAGATTTCTTTAAAAACTTTAAGCAAACTGCACTTCATTAATATCTCTAAGGCACTCAACTGCAATAGAGGATTAATGAATACTGTGCAAAGAGAGATCATTGTGAGTTGAATCAATTTCTTTAAAAAGAACCATTAAAATCCAAAAACAACAATCAGAATGTAATGAAAATAGTGGCATTAAGATCACCAACAACATTATGAAATGCTAACCAAATTGATTTTCACAGCATAAGAGAAACCAACGAAGGGGAAAAAGAATCGCTACAATAGCTGTAATGAAAATATATAAATCGTGGAAAGGATAATTATGGAGAAAATAACAACAAACTGATGCATAGAGATACATACATTATCTACACCTATATTACCTATCTAAGAGTAGTAAAATTGATACATATTTGAACATCAATCTATTTTTACTTGCAAATGATCGTATCATAGTAAGATAGCTTTAAAAAGACATAGAAATAGATGTAGAAATAAGCATAGCTGGTCAGAGTTGAAAACTCTATCTACCTGTTTGTTAGTTATAGTTTGCAAAATAATCACTTCCCTTTTATTTTCATCGCATGACACCACCTTCAGAACAGTCGATTAATAGCCTAAAAGTTGAAATTAAAATTAAGGTTTAAATTACTGAAAATCTCTAAAAAGTATATAGCAAACAATCAACTGGAGAAATTTTTTAATTCATGTATTCAGCAATTCACATAGCACAAACAACACACAAAGGTCCAAATTATTATAAATCATTAAAAAAACAAATAGAAATCAAAATTGTAAGTTGAAACCGTAAAAAATCTGAAGCTAAAACATTAAAGAAAGTGAAAGAAGAAGCACCATAGATCTGGTTTTTATCTCGCCATAAATTTCATCAAGCAAATGGAAGAAAAAATCTTAATCACCGAAGATTAGTAGCTTCCAATACCGACACCCCTCTCCGCAACGGATCTCTCTCCCCTGTGATCATCTAAATATCAATCACAATATATTTGTTTCGTTTTTCAATACGTTAACCTAAATCACAAATGGGTAAAAAGAGTAACATGAAAGCATAGTGAAGCTTTGGAATGACGATAGAACTCTTTTCCTTGCTGGGTTTTTTACTGGTTCCTTTATGCTGCTCTCTGTTCCTTACAAAGCAGAATTTGTTCACTATCTAGCAAAAAAGGATTCTCGTTGAAAAGATGTGGCAGTGGTTGCAAGGAGGTTTGGTCGGAAGCCATGGTGTGACTGTGATTTGAAAATCCAATCTAAACGATAGGGAATAAGAAATTATGGGAAGGATAAAAGTGAGCCAACACAAAAGCCAAAGAGAAAAGGCACATGAAGATATGAAATAAGAAATTAAGGGTTTAGTGCAAATATGGTCATGGGAAAGAGAGAAATTTTGAATTATGCATGGAGAAAACAAAAGTCACGTTGGGAAACATTGAGTTGATGATGGAGGAATTAAATTTCTCTTGTTTTGAAACATGCATAGGCAAAGGAGTTAATCGTGGGAGGGAAAATAGGAATAAATAGTAGAATGTTGATTAGGACTAGAATATAGAGGGAATTAATGCTTCTAAAGTGGAGGGAAAGTGAAGGTAAATGATAGCTTTGGGGGATAAGCTTTAGTAAGAAATTCTTATACGGGTATACACCCTCCGATCACTAATATAAGCAAAAATTCACTTTTTAAATACATTCAATTAATGATGTATGTGGTCTTTATTATATGTCACATACATCATTAATTGAATGTATCTAAAACATGAATTTTTGCTTATATTAGTGACCGGAGGATGTACATATTAACATATTTAACTGTTGAGATTACTGCATCACATTAACATTTTCTTTTATGACAAAGTGGTACCTTTCTTGTTGATAGTCGTAGCAATAAAACAATCAATAGATAGTTTTGACGTTGAAACTTGAAATAAGAACTTGAGTAAATAAAAACTTTCTGACCAATATTACTAGCAAATATATTTGCGTAAAGAGTAGATGTAAATCAACCAAAGGCTGAGAAAGCACGTAGAGAAAAAACTTGTACGAACAGTATAAAAAGAACCAACGATTTATAATTGGAATATTCTCTAAAAAAAGAAAATTGGAATAAAAAAATCTTCCAAATGTACGCCGTGAACATTATCTATCATAAATTACTAAAAACTTCTCTTAAACTACATTTGAAGTTACGCCAACAATTCTCCGCCATTTTGTTGCACCAGATCATGTAACGTTCTAGTTGTTATTTATTTAATTTCAATTGATTTTAATAAGTTTTTATGATTTTAAATAATTTATGTTGATTTTATGGTGTGTTATATTTTATTATATGATTATTTTGATTATTTAATTAAAATAGGTGAGAATTATAATTATTAGAAGATTGGGGATTAAAATGAATTATTTAATATTTTATATTTTAATAGGAGTTAATTAGAATTAAGAAGGAATTAAGTGGTATTAATAGGAGTTAGAAGGAAAGAAAAGTCAGAAACAGTTTTCACGTAGAAACAGTGAGAAACAGAGAAAAGGGAGAAAACCTAGACCAAGAGAGAAGAAGCAAGAGGAGAGAAGAACGCAGCTTGAATTCAGGAAATAATCTAAGGTAAGGGTGAGGCTAACTCTCAACTTTAGGTTCTATAATTCGTTGATTAATGTAGGGTTGTTAGGGTTGATGAATTGAATTAGGTTAAAGATGAATTGATGTTAATAACTTGATTAATTCATGAGAAATGTTGTTGTTATTGCGGTTCTGATGTTAGAATACATAGGAGTGATGAAATTCATCAAAATTGAGCCTTTAGGTGTTGAATTTGGGGTCTAGGGTTGAAAAGTATAAGTCTGTTCGTACAGTTCGTAGTTCTGTCAATCGCCGCTCGCCACGGCGAGTAAACCCACTCGCCAGGCGAGCAATGCCTGTGTAGCTCGCCACAGCGAGCAGACCCACTCGCGAGGCGAGCAGTGAAACCCCATAGCTCGCAACACCGAGCAGATGCACTCGCCACGGCGAGTTGCTTAATTAAAAAGTCGTTAATTGTCTTAATGAGGTTTTTGGGTCAATTTTTATATCAATTTGAGTGCCTTAATATGTTTAGGGATGAATGGCACCTTTTTACATAATCAAATTTGGGTTTTGGGAACTTAAAAATGAAGATTTTAGGTGAAAAATGTCAAAAATGCCGAGAGCAACCACTTTTGCTCGCCTTGAGCTCGCTCCCAACTCGTCACGGCGAGTAGCTCAATTTTCTGAACTCGCCACGGCGAGTAACACTGTAGGTTACCTAAGTTGTTGAATTTTGTTGTGATGCTTCGTTGTGACCTTTTGTTATGTCTTGTCGAATTAAGTTGGAGTCTTATGTCATAGCTGATTATGCATATGGTAGTTGTCGTTGCTGTTGTTGAGTTGTATGTAGATATACACTATTGAGTCCATTTCATACTCATACCTTGTTGAGGGCTTATGCCCTGGAGTGTTTTCACTCAACCGTTGAGGGCTTATGCCCTGGAGTGTTTATCACTCAATCGTTGAGGGCTTATGCCCTGGAATGTTATTTCATTCAATTGTTGGGGGCTTATGCCCCGGAGTGCTTAGCATTCAACGCGCGTAAAATGGTACCACATGCATTTGCATTAGTCGCATTGTTGTTGTCGTTGTTGTCGTTGTAGTTGTTGTCGTTGTTGTTTTTGTTGATTGGTTGAGTCTTCGGTGTCGTAGTTGATGATGTTGTTGAATTATTTAAATTACAAACTGATAGATGATTATCATTATACTATTGTTGTTGAATTAATTCATGAATTATAATATCTATTGTTGTTTGTGAATCTCACCCCTTCTGCTGGAATTGCCGCCTTGTGGGCAAGTGCAGGTAACGAAGATTAGTAGAGATGTCGGCTCAAGTGTCTTAGGGCTCTGATACGTAACGGGATGGGAATCTTATTACTTGTTCTCTTTCCTTACGTATTGTTTGAATCATGAGATTTTGATGAGGCCTGCGTGCCAAAGACTTATTTTGTTGTTTTAAAATTAGTTCTGCTGCAAAGTTTGAAGGTTAATTTTTATTGACTATTTTATGGAGAATAATTATTCATTTATTCATTTGGAGATTTTATTTGAACGAAAATGTAGCATTCCGTTTTGGTGAAAAACTCTGATTTAATTTGTTAATTATTAATGTTGGGAAAACGGGGTGTTACAGATCATGGCTACCTGCACATAAAAAACAACTTTGCCAAGTAGTATTCTATACATCAACAAACGGTATATGCCCTAATTTAATAGAAAGAATTTATGAAACAAAGAGTATCGCACCGAACTTACTACTAAATAAATAGTAATTAGTCTTTTTCCCTTTAAGTTGGTCACCTCTGAGTCGGTTTTAAAAAGCACTAGATAGCGGACCTGTGCGCCGCACGAGTCTGATAAGCTAAAATAATCTCATAACGTGAAGAAAGGAATGTATCATAGATAAAAGTTATAGTAGTTGGACATATTGTATCATTAAGCATACATGTAAATATAAAACAGCAAACAGTGCATTCTAAAATATTACACATTTCTAAATACTTCTTCATACACAATATTTGACGTTTCATCGATGTCTTCACCATCTTTATTAGTTATTAATATTTTTAGTCCTTCTCTTGATGTAATTTTTGAAAGAGCAATATATAAGTGTCCATGTGAAAAATACTGGCGTAGGAAGATAGATACCAACATGTCGAAGAGATTGTCCTTGGCTTTTGTTAATAGTTAATAAGAAACTCGGAAATGAAAAGAAATGAGAGAATTGTATTATTGAATGAATTAAATTTGTTACAATGTGCAAGCACCTATTTATAAGCTAATAAGAGTACATTATAGCTATCATACACTAACTACATAGTAGCACAACTCATCTAACTGTTATAACAGAAATACAGCTGGCATATTGAAGTTTGTTAGGGTGTGCTCAAGTTACTTGCATCGCAAGTAACTTCTTCTTCCTCTTTATTTTGTAACAGCCTCCCACAAGTTGGAGCTTGGTATATATCTACCATGCCAAGCTTGGATAACAAAGTAAGAAAAGGCTTAGGATGTAGTGGTTTAGTGAAGAAGTCAGCTGCTTGTTCTACACTTGAAATTGGAATAAGCTTCATAGTTCCATCTTGTACCTTATCCCTAACAAAGTGACAGTCTATTTCCAAGTGTTTGGTTCTTTCATGAAACACCGGGTTTGCTGCGATATGTAAAGCACTTCTATTATCACAATACAATACATGAAGCTTAGTATTGTGAATTTTTAAATCTTTGAGAAGATAGATCAACCACTGCATTTCACAAGCTGCAGCTGAGAGTGCTCTGTATTCTGCTTCACTGGAAGATCTAGACACGCATAAACCTGTTATGGATCTCCTTGTGTCAACACAGCCTGCCCAGTCTGCATCAGTGAACCCTAAAAGTTGTTTATGTTATGACTTAGGGAAAAATAAACCTTTGCCTAGTGAATTCTTCAAGTATCTAATCACCCTACATGCTGCATTGTAATGAGTTTTGGTTGGTGCAGATAAAAATTGACTAAGTTGTTGAACAACAAAGCAAATATTTGGTCTTGTGTTTGTCAGATATATCAATCTGCCTACAAGCCTTTTATAAGAGTAAATGTCTTCATAAGGTTGCCCCCCATCATGATGCAGCTTGATAGAAGGATCCATAGGTGTGGAAACAGGTTTAGAGCCTAATAAACCAGAGTCATTGAGCAAATCTAAACAGTATTTCTTTTGAGAAACATATATGTCATTGTTGGAGTAAGCAACTTCAAGTCCAAGGAAGTATTTCAATTTACCCAAATCCTTAATCCTAAAGGATGCATCAAGTAAATGTTTGACTCTTGTGATTTCTGGCAAAGAATTTCCAGTTAAGATAATGTCATCAACATATACTAACAAAGCAGTGAATGTATTATTGGAAGCATTCACAAAGAGAGTGTGATCTGCAGAAGCCTGAGTATAGCCTTGCTGGGTAAGAAAGAGGGTTAATTTTTCATACCATGATTTGCTGGCCTGCTTCAAACCATAAAGGGACTTATTTAATTTGCAAACCTGATTGGGTTCAGGAGAATGAACACCTTGTGGGATTTTCATGTACACATCTTCATGTAAATCACCATGTAAGAAGGCATTATTCACATCAAGTTGATGCACAAACCAGTCATGAATTGAGGCCAAAACAAGAAGCATTCTAACAGTGGTGATCTTTGCTACAGATGAAAAAGTTTAAAAATAGTCAAGACCTTCAATCTGGTTATACCCTTTAGCAACCAATATGGCTTTGTACTTTTCAATGGTGTCATCAGAATGATATTTGATTTCGAACACCCATTTGCTCCCTATGGGTTTGATTTTAGGAGGAGAATCAACTAATGACCATGTACCGTTCTTTACTAAAACCAGTATCTCAGCATTCATAGCCTCAACCCAGTGTTCAGATTGCATGGCCTCTTCATATGATTTGGGTTCAGTGTGTGAAGTGACAGATAAAGTGAAGTGTGATTGTGAAGAAGAAAGATTATGAGAAGAAGTAAAATTAGACAAAGGATATAGACTACCTGAAGAAGATGAAGTTGGTTGATCTGTGAAGGAGTTACAAACATAGTCTTGAAGTTTAGCAGAAATGGTTTTAACTCTTTCTAATCTTCTAATAGCAGGAACAGGCTCAACAACATCTATGTGATCAGGTATATTAAGTATGGGAGGATTTTGATTGAGAGAGAGATCATTGTGATCAGTAGGAATGATGGAAGGAGAGTCAGAAATGGAATCATGAGTAGGAGACTCTACATGTGGGACAGATACAGGCAATGTATCGGTAGTGAATTCTGGGTCAGAGGGATGGAAAGTTGATTTGCAGAATCATTTTTATAAGGTAAAACATGTTCATAAAAAACAACATTTCTGGAAATGAAAATTTGTCTAGAATGCAAATCAAAGAGAATAAATCCTTTGACACCAGTTTTATAGCCAAGAAAGACACTCTTTCTTGCTCTAGAGTGGAACAAAGAGTGGAAGTAAAACATAATGAACCAAAAACTTTAAAACTATCAAAATCAGGGTTTTGATTAAAGAGAAGTTGGTGAGGAGATTTATCCTTTAAAATTGAAGAGGAAACTCTATTTATGATGTAGGTAGCATGCACAAGAGCATAGGACCAAAAAATTTTAGGAAGTTTTGATTTAAAAAGAAGAGCTCTCCCAACATTAAGAATGTGTTGGTGTTTTCTTTCCACTCTCCCATTTTGTTGGGGAGTTTCAACACATGATTTTTGATGTAAAATCCCTCTTGAAGCATAAAACTGTTGTAAATCAAATTCAGGACCATTGTCACTTCTGACAATTTTGACTTTACATTCAAATTGATTTTCTGTAAAAAGTATAAAATTTTGAACTTGTATTTGAACTTATGATTTTGATTTTAATAAAATGATTCATACAAATCTACTATAATCATCCACAACAGTTAAGAAATAACTATGACCATGAACAGACTTAATGGATAAAGGACCCCAAATATCAAAATGCAAAATATCCATTTTATTGATAGCTCTTTTGGTACTGATACAAAAGGGAAGTTTCTTTTGCTTAGCAAAATGACAGGTTTCACACACTAAATTGGGATCAGTTTGTAAGAAAGGAAACTGTTTACTCATAATAGCTAATCTAGAATGGGATAAATGTCCTAGCCTATAATGCCAAAGAGCTGTAGAGGGAATGATATTTGGATCTGCAATGGAGACTGACATGACCCTTGGAATGTTATTTTCAAGCTTCAATTTGTACAACCCTTCACATAGATCAGCCAAACCAATCTTCTTGTGAGAGGTCATATCCTGCAATTCACAATACTTATCAAAGAAATGCAAAGTGCAATTTGAACTGGAACACAGTTTTGATACTGAAATCAAATTAAAAGAAAAATCTTTGAGATATAAAACTCTGTGTAAAACCAAATGGGGTGTTAGATTGATGGTGCCTGCTATGTTAGTGACAACAATGTTATTATTTGGAAGTTTAACATTGGTAGGTTCAATAGTATAATATGTAGTAAACCAGTTCAAAGAGGAACAAATATGATCACTTGCTCCTGAATCTAATATCCAGGAGTTGGATTTAACACAGGCTAGACAATGTGCAACAGGTAGAGAACAATAAGCATTACCAGAAGTCGAAGATTCAACTGATGTATGACCAGTTGAAACTGAAGTGCTGACCTGGTTTACCATATGCTGGGGAGATGCAATCCTAGAAGATTGAATTAAGGCAAGAATGTTATCATACTGTTCTTTAGTAAATGCAAGCAATGAACCAGAAGCAGTCATCTCACCAGATCCTTTACAACTTTCATCATGATCTTCAATTTGCACAAAATTTGCATTAGAGTTGAATTTACCATTACCATCGTTGGGAGGAAAACCATGCTTCCTGTAACAGATCTCAATAGTATGTCCTGATTTCCCACAGAAACTGCATTGTCTACTACCTTTCTCTCCCTGAGGAGTGGATCCCTTTCCTCTACCATATGGTTTATTGGACTCAACAACATTAACCAAGACTTTATTGTCATCAACTACATCAATACCTTCATGACTCTCTTCTTGAGCCACTAATGAATACACCTTGTTGAGAGGGGGTAATGGATCCATAAGCAAAATTTGAGTGCGAACAATGGAAAAACTTTCATTAAGACCACTCAAAAACTGAATCACTTGATCCTCATGTCTAAATTCTTTAACATTTCGCATGGAAGCACACACACATCTCTGAGGACAAACACATGCAGGTGTAGGTCGATAACTATCATACTCTTCCCAAAGGGATCTCAATTCAGTATAGTAATCATTAACAGAACTAGTACCTTGCTTGAGGTTATTGATCTCATATGTGAGATTCCAAAAACAGAGTTCATAATGAAAAATTCAGATTTGAGATTCCAAAAACAGAGTTCATAACAAAACTAGTACCTTGCTTGAGGTTATTTGATCTCAATGCTCTGTGCAATATTATCAGAAACAGAGTTCATAATCCAGGAGTGAATGAGATTATTGCATCGTTCCCATGCAGAAAAATTCAAATCATCAAATGTAGGAGGAGGAATTGTTCCATCTACAAACTGATATTTGTTCTTGCCGCCAAGACCTCTTCGCATAGCACGCGCCCAAGCTTGATAATTGGACGTGTTCAATTGAGGCTTGATTGAAACTGAATGAGGTCCATCACTAGGATGAACATAGTAAGGTGAAGAGAGATCTTGTGTCAGATCTTGATTACGCACCATGATTGATTGATGAAGAATCAAAAAATGGAAAATTCAGGAATCAACACAAGAAAAAGAAACAAAAGTAGAGAAGATTGAAGAATCTTCAACAAGAAGGAAAAATGAAGAAGAAGAAGAAAGAAGAAAGTAGCTTGAGAAAGCTTCAGAATCACGCATCCATGGCGGAAATGATGCGTAACTGAATCGTAACCACCTTCTCCAAAGAGAAGGCTTCTGATACCATAATAAGAAACTCAGAAATGAAAAGAAATGAGAGAATTGTATTATTGAATGAATTAAATTTGTTACAATGTGCAAGCACCTATTTATAAGCTAATAAGAGTACATTATAGCTATCATACACTAACTACATAGTAGCACAACTCATCTAACTGGTATAACAGAAATACAGCTGGCATATTGAAGTTTGTTAGGGTGTGCTCAAGTTACTTGCATCGCAAGTAACTTCTTCTTCCTCTTTATTTTGTAACAATAGTATGACAAATGAGACGGCCAAAGGAAATTGTCTTCTTTGAAACTTGAAAGGTATTCTAATGTCAGAAGGCGATAAAGATAATCCGGGTATAAACACCTCTTCACCAACATTACTTCCATATATTACCTTTCCCTCTAGCACGTACTTTCCCATCCTGGTTTATAATCAACCTAGTTCCATTGCATAACCCATGTTGTTGATCTAAATTCCCCAAGAGCGTAACTGGGACTCCAACTTTTAATCTTAATATGTGATTAGGAAGTCCTGAGGCAACAACGGTGTTCAGAAATTCAGGCGTATGCACGTTGTCAATTGCATCACCATTAATATTTCGTGTGACCGGTGAATCATAGGACAAATACACTTTCTCTTCACCTGGAATCATATCTAACATGTATTCGTTTATTTTCTCGACTATAGAATTCTTAGTTGTTAATATGTCTCTTCCAAAGAATTATGCTCGTATAACAATATAACACATTTATACAGTTTCAACAATGTGGTAATCCACTATGTATGACATTTAATTCACAGATTATTCTAGATGTACGTTTACAATGTCCTGGTTATGTTTACGGTGAAAATTAAAGGCAAAGTGAAACCAATAAGCCACCTATATCCTTGAAAATTCAAAGTAGCGGAAATTGTGCGGACCCTATCAATTAGGCGAGGGCAACTAATTTTTCCCTATATTTCATGCAGGAAACTCAACAGTATTTTTATTTTTTTTTAATTTAAAGAACTGCAACAGACGTGTAGGTGGCATGTAGATTTTTTGAAACTATGCAAATCATTCACTAAACACTTATCAATAGAAACGCAACCTAATCAATAAACCTTCATATTAAATTATACAAACTCTATACTAAGTAAAATTTGCATTATTTAAATAATTTTCATGCGTGTAGATGTAGCATATCAGACCTAATTTTTTTTCGGACCATTTGCTTGCTTACTTCGTGATTGCTATATTGGGTTAAGAAAAACTTATAACAACTCCTAAATCAATGAATATAAAATGTTAAAAGGGATATTAAAACATTAATTAAGATATAAACCAAGACTGATGAAATATAAGTGTAATTTATACATCATCATGTGCGAACTAAGCATTTTGATTGATAGTTATAACGCATGACACAATCAATATAATATCCTATATTAGTCTTGTTCTAAATATTAACTAGAAAAGATTTTATTTGAGTTAATGTGTTAACATATTGTCATATCAGTAGTGTATGAAATAAATTTTGATCAAAACTTTAATATATGGCTCATTATGTGTGGTTCAGGTTAGAGTATCTACGAGGGATGATTAAGGTGGACTTTCAGTACAATATGATTCAACGCAATCATTTTTGTTTTACGCGGTTAATGATTTGCATCTTAAGATATACAATCATGTTTGTGTTTATTTGATTGATCGAGCAAAAACCATAACACAAATAAATGAATGAACAAAAAAGGCAAGTTATAGAACAAAATCCGGATGCTTTGATTACAATTACGAAGAGAATAAAGCAAGATTGATACTTCATTACATTGAAAAGCAAAAACTGAAGCATCAAATGTTTGATTCAACAACTGAAAATAAAGCAAAATGATGGGGCACCAAACACTCCATTAAAAGAGGTTACATAAAATCAACATCAAGCAAAATAACATAAAGTCTGGAAATTCCATCAGCAGCAAACCACTTGCGCCACCAATTTTTTTTAAAGCCAATATTATTAAGGCAATCAGTCCCTTGAGAAAAGAGAAAAAATGCCAAGAGAGAAAAAAAATGAAACCCCAACGCACAGAGCATAACAGGGAACTGATACAACATAAAAAGGCTCCCACACCACTAACATAACACACCTACATAGGAGACACAGAGGTACAACATCAAGCACAAAAAAACCAGAAAAACTAAAACGCAGACAACACTGCCTAAACAGCAAACCACTTGTGCCACCAACTTCTAAATGGCAATCACAGTCACATAGATGTCATCATTGATTCCTGCCACTGGCGCACCAAGTCCGTTGCATCAATACAATAAAAAGTGTTACAAAACATCTTTAAGCATGAAAACATACGCAAAAATCAGACCATAACATCAGACATACCAGTTAAGCAGTGATACAATAACAACGTTTCAATATTACGACCTGACATTCTTTGAATGAATGGTTGAAGGGAGAAATGCTATGAATGAATGATTGAAGGAAGAAATAAGGATGTGTTTTATTCAATTCTACTCTCACCATTGATGTTTTAGGTTCATTCATTTAACGGATGTATATGGTTCATATTATGCACCACATACATCATTAAATGAATGAACCTAAAAAAGTCAATTTTGCTTATATTTAAAACGGAGGAAGTATATGGTATGCATTTATAGTGAGAAGGAGTGTGAGTTGGTATGTGAAAGTGCTTTAGAAGAGAATTAGAATTTTAAAAATGCAAAAACATTGGGAAGCCTAATATAATGGAAAGTCTAACAAATTCTGATTAAATCATCCCTTAATTAATGCACACGAATTGGAGTAGGTGCAACAAACTTTCAGGAAAATTTGAAATTCAATCAAATTCAAATGCAGCAAACAATGGGAGGGAAATATTTCTAGGCTTTCATGGTTTAGCATTAATTAAAGATAATTAGAGGGAAATACTAGGTTTAGATGTTGCCTAACCTAATAAGCTTTAAGAATAAGGGATGAGATTAAAATCATATGATAAAACTATGAGATGGTGAATTTACTATCGCGAAACATAAATTTCTTATCTCTAGTGAGGTAATATAACATAACCAAATAAATTTGAATATATGCAGGGGACTATATATAACTTCAACCTTTTATCAATCCATTGCCTCCCTTGATTAAAACGCCATATGGATTTGCAAAGCCAAATATCCCCATCAAAGCCTCACTATAAAAAATGCAGAGCCTCTTTTTTTGGGAATACAACATGAGAGTATATATGTATGTATGGGAGAAAAAGAAGTTTGCATTTGGGATTGAGAGTGGAAGGGGAGGGACGGAGCAAAGAGGAAAAAGGAAATGGAAATACAGATGCGTGGGAGTTATTTTTGGAAATACCAAAGCAATACTTTTGAATATAATGGAGGATGTGGGCGGGATTAGTGGGTAGGATACCAACAGTGAAAATGTTAAAATAAAAAGAACACCAACCGTGTACTACTTATATAAAATTAAAACATGGTCACCAGGTTCGCAATGAATCGATTCAAACAGGCCCAGAAATGAATGATTGTTCCCCTAGCTTAGAGAGAAGCTATAACAATAATAATGGATAATGATGATGCATATTTCTTTTGTTCAACATGCAACTTTTGATGATGATCTACAGGCTAGGTTATTGATAACCTAAGGAAAATGTGATGCATATATTTGGAGAAACTTGTATATGAAATCAATACGTATTTTAGTCTATTTTATTTTCAGGTTGGGAGCTATCGATCTTACTTGTGTATGTATATGCTAAATGTAACACGTTTTCCTTGATATATATCAATTTAAAAATTGTGAACCTCTTCTTGATGATTGATGTACCTCTTTTGTCACATCAAACATTTGATTTTATATCAATGTTATAGTTTCTAGTTACTATAAATTCTTTGTGATACATAGATCTTATTAGAATTGGTCTATTCTCTGAGGAGTTGTGCTCTTGAAATACAAAGGGTTTTCTTTTCTATAATACATCTCCTTTTCAATTAATAATATAAAAAAATTCTTTCTTTTCTTTATATTTCTGTTCCTATCATATGTACTTCATAGTAGATAGCTACTATATGCATCACAGGTTAGTTTTATATGATTTTTATGATCCAGAAGGAACAAGTAGCTAATCATAAATGAGGTTCATTGTAGAAAATTTTAATTAAATCTTTAAATTCACAAACCATATGTGAGGAACAAGGAGAAAAGTTTTAGTTCAAGAAAAAACAATAGCTATGTCATTGTCACTAGTAGGTTGTTATGAACCAGAGTATTCTCAATCCAGAGTCAACAATTTCCACAATCATGTCATCGATCATTTGTCAATGATCCATTTGGCGAAGTAACTTGATCAATCTGAGAGCGGGCATCCCAAATGAGAGGCAAGCCACTTATCAATGCAAGATGTATGAAACATGTGAAGCTTTTGAACACTTTCATCTTCTTAGAAGACTGTTAAACATATGACACATTCGGTCTGGTCTGGTTTACGCCTTGTGCAGCATCAGCTTCATTGTACATAAATGTGATAGAATGTGACTCTGAACTCATGCAAGCAGAAAAATTGTCATTATAAGATATGGTTGTTGTAGGAAGATGTGATTCATGATTGGTAAGCCTGCACTATCCTAACATTATGAGAATGAAAACTGTAAAAGCAATTACTAGTGATCCAGTGATTATGAATTATGATCCCAGGGAGAAGGCCCTGAATATGAAAAGGGTATCGGTAGAAATATTTATAGAGCCGTCTCATGAGAGAGTTGACAATTTCTATGAGCATACAACAATAACCGATTCGGTCACAACAAAGCTGGAGATGATCAAAGAGTATCAACTTTTGGATGATGTTAAGAAGTTCTACATTGGATGAGATATGAACGGAAAAATATGTACGAATAATAAGTGATAATTAGTCATATTACAAATTGATTTTGTAAGGGTTGAATTAAATCAATTCAAATTTTAAGATAACGTTAGAGTCTCCAAAATCTGTTGCATCTTATGCTATTTAAGCAGGGCACTTTCTTTTTTTTTTTTTAATGGCAAAATATATTATATATAGGGGATTAAATCTTAAGTATTACACCAATAAGAAAAATAAAAGCTTCTAAAACACTCGGCGAAAAATCTACAACACCACCAACAAACAAAGATCAATAAAGCAACCGACAATGATTTGATGCTTCAAACGATCAGACGCAACCACCACTCAACTTCCGGTAAGACGGAGGAGCCCACCAACAAAGCCTAAAAGAACCTGAATCAGAAAACTAGCTCCCGATCTCGAATCAAAAATGATCGGCCCACCAGACTCCCAACGCAAATCATAAAGGCACCCCTCAACTCATGAACCACCAGAACAGACACCATAACCTATCCAAAAACTCGGCTCACCATAATCCAGATGCCAAATTCACAAGACATAAATGGTGGAACAGTAGCGCAAATCGATCCAACTCGAAACAGAAACAAACCAAAACAAGCCACAAAATCAAACAACACAAGCAGCACCATGAACACCGATTCAACGCTACCCTCTAGACCACTGTACCGCCTAACGTCACGGAGGAGAAAACCTCCATCCATTCAGAGACAGGATCCACCACAACTGGCACGACCCTTTGCAGACCTAAAACACGCCTCCGACTAAACACCGACAACGAGGGGGAGGTTGGGAAAGCGCACAGAAGCTTGGAGTACTAGGAAGAAGGAACAGAAACCAAAAACAACACAACACGAAACCAGCGCAAGCCTTTCTCCACAAAAGAAACATGGAACAAAAACACAAGACTCAAACAAACAGACAACACACCAACGACGACCAGAAATCTGATGGTACATGAATGACTGCTACCACCAACACGGAACGTCTACGCACCAAACCCTTTCGATAACATCCAGAAAAGAAAGATATCGCCATAACCGACACAAAACAGCCCACCGGCGGCAAAGCTCCGATGACCCAAAAACGACACCACAACGCCGACCCACAAACAAAACACAGGACATAACAAAAATAACTAAACAAAGGCAGCCCCCAAGAGCACCGACGCGAAGGCAGCGAAACAACACCCGGGAAATTTGCAGATTTCAACCGAACTGTACCACTGACACCCCAACACCAAGAAACCTACAAACCACCACCAGGAGAAGGTAGTGCGACTCACAGAACACAGAACACGTAAACAGCCACAACACACCCACAACTCACAAGACACAAAGAAAAAGGCAGCCAGCAACAGATCCAGCGATGGCTCAAAACTCCGTCGAGGACCAGAGGAGCACCCACCACAAACCTCCGGCGGAAGAACGACCACCAAGAAAAGCTAGCGCACCGGATGAAGAAGGAAAATGGAGGTGGTACGGAGAAGAGATCTCGACGGACCACCTGCTAGAAGAAACACGGCGGTGGCAAAATTCCGGCGAGGAAAAGGGCCGAACATGCAGAACAACACACAAAGAAAAACAGGAAAGGGGGGCCGCTGGAAAGCAAACGGGACCACCAGAAGGACACTACGGCGTCGACGGAGGAGAGATGCTGGAAGAGCCACAGGAAACCACCGGAGAAGGGTGATAAGGTGGTGCCGCCGAAAGGAGGTCGACGCACCACCGCAGCTGAAGCTACATCACGCCTGCAGATTTGGATTTGTGGGAGAAAAGGAAGAAAACTGAGGAAGGGTTTGTGAAGAGCGGCGGAGGTGGATCTAGAGAGAAGGCAGAGTAATTATAATTTTGTGTTTTACAAAATGTCATGTCCTCCTATGATGTTGATGACTACTACTTCTAGTTGTGTTGGCTGCCGCATAGGTATCTTTGTGTAAACTGGTCGTCCGAATAAAACTGGTGATGCAAAACAGGAACCCACTCCCTACCACTTAAGGCATCAATTTGGACGGGTGGCAGGTTGTAGGGAGACGGTTTGGCTAGAGGTAAAAACAAGGTTTGTTTTGCATGAAAGAAGTATTAAGGAAGGTGAAAACTTAACAACAACAATGGAGGATTGAAGGACAAAGAAAAACAATGTATTGGATCTCAAAGTAATAAAGTTAGTTTTGAGATAAAAAAAATTTAATTAAACTATACTTTTTCGGCCGAACTTCAGATTAATAAGATCTTCTTCTTGTGTAAACCAGATGTTAAAAAATCATATTTAAACATTAATAATGTCATTAATCTTGTCTTATTTTTTATTGTCAGATTTATATCTTTTCCTTTATACTAGTTTACATCCTCTAATCCTAATTATAAGAGAGAGAAAAATTGTCTCCAAGTGTAAATACCCTTTAGGATACTAGATACATTTTTTTTCCACACATAACCTTATAAATTATTCTCTAAAAAAAACCTTATAAATTAATACTAGTATTTTGCTTTAGAATATAAGAAGTCAATTCATCTCCCAATACATCATCGGTACAAGACTACTATGCATAGAAGTATAACATATCTCACTTTCTTCTCCCATCTACCAAAATGCACTTCCTTTTCTCTACATCTCAAAACTCTTTTAAATTTCAAATTCTATACTGATATGAGTGATAATGTGATAAGGTGTGAAGAGCAAGATTAAACCAAGGCTGAAGAGAGAGGAAGGCCCAAAAGTGTTATTACTAAGCCCAAGAAGTTTGAAGACTATGTTACCACCTAATAGAATGAAGAATGTTGTTGACACGTGTGGTTTGGCTAAAAAAACACCACTAATCTACCAATATAACCCTATCGGTAGTTAAATGCCGATGAATTTTTAATCGGCGACAATTAACTGTCGACGGGTATTTTCGTCTTTTACTTATGTTTTTCAGCCAAACCACATGAGTCAACAATAATCTTCTAATAGGATTCCATTGAGTTCTAGAAATTGGCTGACTCGTCATTCTGTTGGGATTTGTTAAGATTTAAGCCAATAGGATTTGAGCATGACTATATATACGAATTTGCAAATCACATCCATTGATTTTATTTGATTTTGGTATAGATTAATTGAATCAAAGATTAAAATATAAATATATTTAGCCTAATTTCATATTTCAATTCTAAATCAATTATTTGTCCACAATCACACATGTTATTAAAAAGAAATATTATTTAACAACAATTTTGATATGCATTTTATGGTTTCTGTGAGTCGTGGAGAAGATGCTAGATTGAATTCTTGCTCAGAAAATTCGTTGATATGATGAAGAAACGAAGTAATTAGATGAATGTGCAGAAAAATTATTTTCATGAAAGAAGAAACGAAGTGGAAGAAATGTTTGCTGCACATTCAAAACAAAATTATTTAATGGATTTGAAATCAGAGTAATTAGAGAGAAAAACCGGTAAAACAAAATAGGAAATGAAAATCACAATAAGATATAGTACATGATAGTCTTAAGTAAACAAATATCAGCCGACACCTGGTGTCAACGCATCCTGATTATATATGAGTTAGGATCCGTTGACATCAAGTGTCAACGGATTCGTTGACACTAAATCCTAACCGTTCATTTTATTTAATCAAAGGCTAATTATAGTGCCAATTTTGTATTTATTGTGTATCTTTTCTCTCAATCACACACTATTATTGTTTTTAATCATATAAAAACTCGAAATAAATGCACATCAATACAAAATAAATGGACATATACTCCGTTTCAATCTTTTCTCTTTCTTTTTCTTTTTAAGAAAAAAAAACATTTTGGATTCCTTTCTTTTTATTTTACGTTTTGGATTCCCCCATCTCGTACAAACTGTTTGAATTATTTCTAAGTTGGATTTTATGAATTGTTTAATTCGATGACCCACATTTATCTTACTTGTAAAATCCACTCCTTTTATTTTGTTGTTCAAATCTCCATAAGAATTAAAACACACTAACTCACAAGCTTTGCTTCAAACTTTCAGAATCAAAGATGTTACAATTTTGGAATTAGAATTGCTCATCACACACAACTGCATCTTTAATTATCATAAATTTATGAATTATTACCCTTTTGTTATGGCTTCTCTAAACAATCAGAAGAGGAAGCACCTTAGAAGAGGAGAGACGAGATGATAGAGAGAAAGAGCCACATAAGAGAGAAACATTTTGTCAAAGAAAAGAAACTAAGATCCACTTAACCATGACTTAGGGATGAAAGAAAAAAATGGAGTGTGAGTCACCTCATGTTAGTAGTTTAGGGAATAAATTTAGACCATTAGATTAATTAAATCGATGGGTGAAATTTGATGTCAATATAACCGTTGACACCTAGTGTCAACGAATCCTAACTCATATATATATATATATATATATATATATATATATATATATATATATATATATATATATATATATATATATCAACGATGAACCTCATAAATGTATACTTACTTTTTGAGGAAAAAACATTAATGTATATCATAATTGTTCTATGCGGTTTTCATATCATATAAATATTGAATGATTTTTTCATTTTCATTTGCAGCAAAACTATAAAAGTATATCATCCCCGGGGTTCGAATCTCAGATTCATCACTTATTCATTTTAAAGGTGAATTTTTATTCACTGGTGTACTTGATCAGTGGCGGTTTCACCGCCCGACTCACCCCGGGCAACCCGCCTAGGCTCCGATCAAAAATTTTGCAATTTCTTATGTAAATTCCTCTAGATTTCTTATATATATATATACCCCTATTAATTGGGGAATTTCTTTAGATTTTTTGATTATTTTATTGCAATTTCTTATGTAAACACCTATAAATATGTTGCAATTTATTTTTGCCCAGGCTTTGTAAAAATCCTGGCTCCGCCATTGTACTTGACCAAAAATAAAAACTATAAGAGTATATCTTTTAACATTTTTTGTTAATATAAAAGTATTTATTTTAATATAAATAACCAAACAATCATTTAAACATTAGTCTCTCGTACGATTTCACATTCAATTCTTGATAATATTCATATAACTGAAAGACACCAACGAAAAAATATACTTTTAGTGGATTAAATATTACTGTATTGTTTTTATAGTGTAGGATATAGTCAAATTTTATTCTTTCATCCTCATGCTTCAATTTGTTCTTTTTGTGCATGATATATAATTTTTTATTATAACTTTTCCTACATTATGGCCTTCTCTCGCACCCTGTAATTTTTCCAAAAATGCCCTTTGTGCAGTTCGGATTTTAAAATCCGAATTCATGTTTAATATTTCAGATTTTATAATCCAGACAGTTCTTATGTATAATCAGTCATCAGCTCTCTCACATTTCAGCAATTTTGAGTTTTGCTTTTAAAAACAACAAAATAAACTAAGTAAAAAATGCTAAAATTCTGACAAATAAAATCATAAAAATACCACCAAAAAATTCTAAAAATCAAATAAAACTAATGCAAATTTTTTCGGATTTTTCTGAGAATATGAAAAATTTAAAAAAATTAAAAATGGGTCTAAACGATAGAATTTTGGATTTTGAGGGGCGGAATCCCGTACGAAGTCCCTTTTACGAGAGTCATGATCCTTGAATTTTTTCTGATTTTCTGTGGAAGTTTTGGAGCAATTCGATCAAGTAGCCCGAAAACCTGAATTTTGACTAAGAACAGGTAACAATGACCCAAAACAGAAGGATGAGAGTTAGGAAGATTAATATTGTTCCCTAAAATGACTATCATGTTACAAACATGTTTAAAATTTGTGTTGATACAGTTCGGATTATATAATCCGAACTATTTTTCCCTTGAAAAATGGTGTTTAGGGGGTGTTCGGATTATGTAATCCGGAAAAATCATGTAGCGCGCCTTATTTTTTTTTAGTTTCCGGATTACAAAATCCGGAAAAATCCGAATTTGTGAAAAACTCAAATTTTCACCCTATAACAAAGGAAGACATGAATTCAGATTTTAAAATTCGGATTACACAAGGGAATTTTTAGAAAAAAAATGCAGGGCGCTCGAGGAAAGACATAGGGTGGGAAAAGTAAATCTCATAAAAAAAATTCTAATCCAAGTGAGGGCCTAGGTCCACACACACCCTCCAACGTGGAGAAAATTGTTCTTAAAAGGGATTGAATCGATCTTAAAAGTGACAATGTGAGTTAAACCACCTTGCATTCAGGGAAAGAACAATTTTGAAAGTGAGAAGAGCAATTTTTGAATGTGGTTCTATCCCTATTTATATATAGTATAAATAATCATTTGCAATCTTTTCTTGCATATTTTTAACCTTATAGGCTATTTTGGTCGTTGGTTTTTACCATAAATCGTGATCCACAATAACAGTAACATATGTACACAACACGCAAGCCTTAGCGTGTGGCGCGCATGAGGCAGTGACTGAACACTCCAACTTCTTCTCATCATGCACGACATGCAGGCTCCTACGTGCATGAGCGTAGTCGGTTTCTATATTTTTCTTCATTTTTTAACCCATTTCTCCTCTCTAATTTTTTTTTTTTGAAGAAGCTAAATTAGCCCACCCAAATTAGCACTAGAGAGAATCGAATCTGAGACCTTGAGAAAGAACACACTCCCAGATCCCAAGCCAATATTCCTCTCTGAAATGTTGATAGTGGTTATATCCTAAGAGATCACTTGACACATCATGTAAAAAGGTATAGTGCAACGATAAAGTTGTCTCGTTTTGGTTATTTGATACGGTTTTAAGTTCTTTTTTCATAAATTTCGCTTTTTAGAGAAAATTCTTCACTTTTCTACAAAACTCAACTAAAATAAACATAAACATCCCTGAAGATCGACAAAATAACAAAGAAAATAACCTAAAAATAATGTGAAAAACTGTTATGATTTTTTTAGGGGAATAAGCTGTCATCAATAATTGAATTAGATGCTATATGAGACATATTAGTATTATAATATGGTGTTGGATCCCAAGTCCAAGCTAATTGGATATTTTTAAAATAAGAAGGTTGTTGACATTATGGTCAAAAATATGACATAGAAAAACCGAGCCTTATTATAAATAAATGATACACACAAATCTATATCATTATATAAACTACTTTTTGGCCGGTTTTTATGTTAGTATTACTTCCTGGTTCCTGCTTTTGTTTGTAAGTGTTGTTTTAAGATTATATACTCAATTTAGGTTGGTGGATTTTTTAAGTTTCAGCTTTGTAGCTTAATTATTAGAGCTCACACAATTATGGAGAAGTGGAGTGTTCAGGATTTGAACCCCGACCCTTATATATTATTTTACTATTATACCTTTATTTTAATGCTTCAATAAATTTTTATTTTTTAACATATTCTATCTTTTTTCAAAAACAAACAAATATTAGTTACTCTCCTTCTCTCCAATAAATTCATAGGTTTTTCTTTGTCTAATCATAATTGTTCTTCTATTTTGCACTTGAATTTTTTTAACAATGTTTCTGATATTATTTATATAATTTCAACTCTATGTGAAAACATAAACATTCTTATATGTAATAATAAAAAATCATGGAAGTTTTAAATTTGTACAAAACTAAAAACAAACTTTGTATCAAAAAAATTAAACAAACTTAAATTTTTCAAACACGTAACTTTAATTAGTTTATTCTCTCAAAAAAAAACTTTAATTAGTTTATTGAAATAAGTACATAAGAGTAACTGAAAAAAAAATGTATGATAACAAATTATACTCTTAAACTATCAAAACAACAAAAAATCCGAGGGAGTATAAAATTAGATCGTAGTGTTAAAACAACGTGTTGGATCCTTTTTCGACGCAAGCGTGTTGGATCCCAAGTCCAAGTTAATTGAATATTTTTGTACTAAAAGAGCTGTTAACATTATGGTCAGAAATATAACATAAAGAATTAGACGACCTAAACAATTAACGTTTCTTGTTGACAACCTAAACAATTATTTGTTGTCATTTAATTGGTTCATATTATATATGTAACACATGTACTATTTTAGGGGACTATTATATGTAATATGTATGTATAGTTCCTAAAAAAAACAAGTATTACACACACTCCTCTCAAAAATATGTATACATCCACATCCATATCATTATAGAAAGACAATTCTAAATTAAATTCTATTTGACTATTTTTTGGTCGGACATTTTTTTAAACAAAGTTAGTACTAACAAACTTCGTTATTTTTTTCCTTAGAAAAAACTCATTTTTTTTTTAAATTGAAATTTAGTTAAGGAATGCCCCAGAGATAAGGAAACCATGAATATAAATTTTGTCTTGAAAATATAAGGTGCTATGCTACTTTTGATAAAATAATTATTACATTACTTTTTTTGAAAACTTTCTTGTTTTGAATGCTTAACCAATGATATAAATAACTTAGGAATCGGATTCCTTTGAACGAGATTTTATATTTTCTTCATTGAAAATTCTATGAAGTTTACTCCACTCTTAATCTCCACCATTAAAATACAGCAATGACTCTTCTTTATAATTTAATTCTCATTCATTTGAAATAACTTGAGAGAATTTTTAAGTTAAGGAAGTTATCATCCAAATCTGATCACGAAGATAGCAACATAATTATTGACATTATCCGGTGTCATTACTCATTAACCAAGTCAACGCAAGGCTTAATTTGAAATCATGCTAAATTGCTAAGAAAAAGGACCTTAGTCTCATGCTTTGATTCGTTTTTTCATTATTACTCCAAAATGAAAAATTGTGAATCTATTAGTAGCATAAGTATATTCATTTTTCTCACACTCTTGGTTATTTCAAAACCAAGGGGAGTAGGTTCAAGAATATTTCCAAATCCAATTTCAAACAAGTATTACTATCCTACATGTCCTGTGACATTTTCTCCTCTTAGTTCTAACTCTATTCCAGAGATAATATATGATGTCTTTGTTAGCTTCAGGGGTGAGGATACCCGCAGAAATTTCCTTAGCCATGTCCTTGAGGCTTTTTCGCGAAAGCAAATAGCTGTCTTTTCTGACAAGAAGCTTCAAGGAGGAGATGAAATATCATCAAATCTTCATGGAGCAATTGAAAAATCATTCATTCATTTGGTCATTTTCTCTCCAAACTTTGCATCTTCACATTGGTGTTTGGATGAGCTTGTGAAAATAGTTGATTGTAGAACAAAATATGATAGTATTCTATTGCCAGTTTTCTACCAAGTAGATCCTACCGATGTACGGCATCAAGATGGTGCTTATAAAGATGCTTTTGATCAACATGGACAAAAGTATAGTTCCGACAAGGTGAAGAAGTGGAGACATTCTTTGACACTGTCTGCCAATATTTCTGGATTTCATTCATCACATTTTTCGTAAGTGTTCTTTATCAATAAATTTTAATATTTACCCCACTAATTATATATATTTTCCGACAACATTTTTATAATTTTACATTCAAGGTATGGTATTGTTTAAATAAATATGAATTTGATTGCAGCTATTAGATTTTCTCATTTCTTTTTTGTGCAGGGATGATGCTAAGCTTGTTGAAAAAACAGTTGAAAGTGTGTTGATGAAGTTGAAACAAGTTGAAGGGAAGTCAAAAGGACTTGTAGGAATTGAAAAGCAAATTTCACCGATAGAATCATTGCTACATTTAGAGTCAGAAGATGTTCATGTTCTTGGAATTTGGGGTATGCCTGGTATTGGTAAAACAACTATTGCTGAAGAAGTATTTCGTAGACTACATTCTAAATACGACAGTTGTTGTTTCATGGCTAATGTAAGAGAAGAATCAGAAAGATCTGGAACAAACAATTTGTGGTTAAGAAAAAAGCTTTTATCCACCCTATTAGAGGAAGAAAATTTGAAAGATGACCTGATAAATGGATTACATCCTTTGTTTAATAAAATGCTTCGCCGCATGAAGGTTCTTATTGTTCTTGATGATGTCAAAGATGCAGAGCAACTAGAAGTTTTGGTTGGAAGACTTAATTGGTTTGGACCAGGAAGTCGAATCATAATAACTACTGGAGTTATGGAAGTACTTTCTGGAAAAGCAAATGATACATACGAGGTTCAACCATTGGACTCTGCTGAATCCCTTCAGCTTTTCAATTTGCGTGCGTTTGCTAAACATAAGCATAATGAAATGGAGTACCGTGAGCTATCAGAGAGGATGGTCGATCTTGCTGAAGGTGTTCCACAAGTTCTTACAACTTTAGCTAACCATCTTTGCGGGAAAGATAAAGCCATATGGGAAAGCCTAGCAAGGAATCTGAAAATCGGGGAGACTAGAACTGTCCATGATGTATCTAGATTGATGTACACTTATCTTGATTATCATGAAAAGAATATATTTTTGGATATTGCCTGCTTTTTGGACGGAATGAAGATGAAACTTGACATCATAAAACTTCTATTGAAAGATCCCCATTATTCGGTGAGCACTAAATTAGACAAGCTAAAAAACGAAGGTCTTGTAACTATTTCTCAACAAAGTATTGTATCAATGGATGACATAACACAAGAAACTGCTTGGGAGATTGTTCGCAATGAATCTGTTGAAGAACCTGGAAACCGAAGCCGGCTCTTGGATCCTGATGACATTTATCATGTATTGAAAGATGACAAGGTAATTATTTTTCATTGAAGATTTGCTTATATTTGTTTTGTTTTGTATAGTTGGAAATGTTGCTTATATTGATTGATGTTTGAAATGTTTCTACTACTTTTTTAGCAGGGAAGTGAGACCATCAGAAGTATGGCAATCAGATTATCTGAAATTAAGGAGCTGCAGTTAAGCCCTCAAGTATTTGCCAAAATGAGCAAATTGAAATATTTGGATATTTACACCAAGAGGTCTCAAAATGAAGGGAGTTTGTCTCTTCCTCGAGGGCTTGAGTTCTTGCCAAATGAATTGAGATATCTTCGTTGGGAGTACTACCCATTGAAATCCTTGCCATCCATGTTTTCTGCTGAAAACCTTGTTACATTGTGCTTGCCTTATAGCCGATTGAAAAAACTTTGGCATGGAGAGAAGGTAAGTAATATATACAGTCTAAAATATATTTTTAGTCTAGGCACTTTTGGTTGCCAAAAAATTTGTCACATTTGAATCCTTAATTTTTTTTTTTGATAGAATATTTTGATCCTTTATATCTAACAATATGTCGGTCAGGGAGCCTGTGTAAAAGCTATCAAATTTTAGTTGTAAGTGTTTTCTTTAGGACCAAGATTGTAAGTTAAATGTGCTTGAATGGTTGAAAGAAATGATTTCTACCTCCAACATTCAGTAGCTTTTTCATATGCTCTCTGACTGGCGTAGTTCGCTATAAACAGACTAAAGTTAACTCATATTTAGAAATAAAGGACCAATATGAGACCAAAAAATGTTAGGGGTTAATGCAAAAATGAAATTTCGAAAGACTAAAAACATATTTAAACCATATATATTTCAGCATTAGCATGCAGTTAAATTTAGATTCAATCGGTTCACATGTTTTGTCTTGGCTGATTCTAAATGGAACAGGATCTTGTGAATTTGAATGACCTTATACTCCATTCATCCACACTCTTAACAGAGCTACCAGATCTTTCAAAGGCCACAAGTCTTGCAGTAATGGACCTCCGATTCTGTGTAGGGTTGACTAGTGTTCATCCATCTGTTTTCTCTCTGAAAAAGCTTAAGAAATTGGATCTGAGTGGATGCATTTCCCTTACAAGCCTTCAAAGCAATACCCAATTAATCTCCCTTAGTGATCTCTCCCTCTACAATTGTACATCACTGAAGGAATTCTCATTGACCTCAAAGAATATGAAGAAATTGAATTTAGAACGCACGAGTATCGAAGAATTACCCTCATCAATTGGACTTCAAACCAAACTTGAAAAGTTACATCTAGGACACACTCACATTGAGAGCTTGCCTAAAAGCATCAAGAACCTTACAAGGCTGAGACATCTAGACTTGCACCATTGCAGAAAGCTTCAAACTTTACCAGAGCTTCCTCCGTCGATTGAAACACTAGATGCTGGTGGTTGTATGTCACTAGAGAATGTGGAGTTCCATTCAACTGCTAGTGAACAACTTAAGGAAAAGAGGAAAAGGGTTACCTTCTGGAATTGCCTTAAAATAAATGAGCCTTCTCTCAAGGATATTGAGTTGAATGCTAAAATCAACATGATGAACTTTTCACACCAACATATATCCACATGCGACCTTGATCATGATCACGATCGCAACCAAGGCATATACGTGTATCCAGGTAGCGAAATTCCTGAGTGGTTGGAATACAGTACAAGTACAACTAGACATGATTACATAGCCATTGATCTTTCTTCTTCTCCTTATTTCTCAAAGTTGGGATTCATTTTTGGCTTCATCATTCCTACCATCTCGTCTGAGGGTTCGATTCTGAAATTCAAAATCAGTGATGGTGAAGATGAAGGTATCAAAGTGTATTTGGACAGACCACATCATGGAATTGAATCGGATCATGTGTATCTACTGTATGACCCAAGATGTTCTCATTACCTGGCTAGCCGAGTCAATAATCAGTTGAAGATTAAAATTCAGGTCAGCGCATTCTCAAGAACACTGACATCACATTATATGCCAGTGCAGTTAAGAGGTTTTGGAGTTAGCCTAGTAACACCTTCCGATTATGACAAGTTTAAACAGAAATTGGAATTTGGTGATGGTAGTGTTGTTCCCGCAAATAGTATGTGTTCGGTGGAAGAGAGATCAATACTTCTTTGAATTAAAAATCTAGACAGTTCAGTTATTTCTGTTGCCTGTTTTACTTGAATGCTTTAAATGTGTTAAGGTAAATTGGAACATGAAATCAGAATTTGATTGAATAATAGCCCTTGTGGCAGCTTGTGTTGCTATGAAGTAAGTTTATGTGGCTTTTGTTAACTTTTTTTCCATCCTTATTGTTTTGTCTCAGAATTCAGAAAATTTCTAGAGATGCATCACTTGTTTATGAGTATACATAAATTTCTAAAAAGTATGAGGCACTGTGTATGTATTAGTGGTTTTGCAAAACGCAGTTGGTTTATCCTTCAGCAGTAACTTATTCCACAATCAATGACAAAAAAAAGTACATTACGTTTTCAATTCATGAAGATAACCGCTAAATTACATCATAATGATTGTTGTCAACGAATGTCTAATTGTGGTGCTGAGTGGTGAACTAATTCATATAATTCAATGATCATTATACAAATTTTGAACTACTAAAGCACTAATTTGTGGTATAACTAAGGTCTTATGTAGGAAATTCATACTATGGCATATGCCAAACCTACTTGATAGTTAGAATTGGTTGTTGGACACCTTTCCTAAGTCCTTGTAGGCTTCCATCAGCGTTTTTTAAGGCCATAAGGTATAAAACTGCATCTCTAATGACCATGGCAGTACCATAGGTCACAGTTCCACGTTTATATGACGGAGTTTTGGCCAGCGGCAATTGACAACTTTACAAATGATCTTACCTTCCCATTGTCAATTCAGTTAATTTGAATCAAATATCTCAGTTGCTACGAGATCCTCATGATGATGCATATTTATTAATCAAAGAGAGATTTTACTGTGCCTTATCTTGTTGTTTGTGATCACCATGGATCCCAAGTTACCTTACCTTCATAGACTTTGACATGTTTGGCGTTCGTGTATAATGTGCAGGCTCGACTTCTACCAGCAAAGTTAGATCCTTCAGCAACATATACCATTGAAGCTTAACTCTCTGGAGGGGATATTTATCTTTACGGATCATGTTAGCTTTGAGGTCTATCTGGATCATTTATAGAGATTAGTAGTTCAACATATTTGATTGTTTTATGCAAGGGAAAGCAAGAAGAAGAAAAAAAAACTTTGTACTGAGGACGACACGATGAAATGAAAACATGTTTTGGCTAACTAAATTGCACACATATATAGATTTTTTTTTTGGCACAAAGTTTGTGTATATAGATATATAAACTAATATTATTGCATGGACTTTTCTTGACAAAATTATTACAAAGACTTAGTCCACCCAAATAGTAATTAATTTTTTTTCTTATGGAAAAATATAAGATAAAAGATGAGAATTCATAAAAGATTGAATATTTTCATCACAAATTAAGTTTCCTGACAATTATTGCAAAGACTTAATCCTCTAAATTCTCATCACCAAAGTCTTATCGAATACTTTTATAAAAAATAAAAGTAGGAAACGTTATGGTCAGAAATATAAGATAAATTAAACAACTTCTTAAACAAATTACACCTATTGTCATTTTACCTTTGTCCCCATTACATACAATACGTAAGTATACACAGAAATAATAATAAATTAATCTTGTTAAATATTAACCAAGTATTGATTCAAGTATTCAATTCAATCATGAGACAAAACTAGCTTCAAAACTTTATGGTGTTGGATCAAAAGTCAGATGGAATAGTACTATTATCACAGGATAGCAACATAACTCTAATATTTACATATCAAGTCATTACTCATTAGGAAAATCAAAAAGGCTTAATTTGAAATCGAGATTGTTGAAAGCAGTGTTAATTTAAAGTCCAGTTCTGTTTGATTTTTCTTTAACTTCATTGTTTTTTTCTTCCTACTTTTCTTTTCATTTTGCAGATATCTTGTGGCTCCTTCCAGAATGATAAATAGTGAATCAAGTAGTACCATAAGTTTATTTGTTTATATAACTCTCTTGCTTATTTCAAAACCGAGGGGAGTAGTTGCAAGCATACTTCCAAATCCAATTTCAAACAACATATTTTCTCCTTCTAGTCCTCAAATAAAATATGATGTCTTTGTAAGCTTCAGGGGTATATTCGCAAAAATTTCCTTAGCCATGTTCTTGAGGCTTTTTCGCGAAAGAAAGTCACTGTCTTTTCTGACAAGAAGCTTAGAGGAGAAGATGAAATATCAGAACTTCATACAGCAATTGAAAAATCATTCATTTCATTGGTCATATTTTCTCCAAACTTTACATCTTCACATTGGTGTTTGGACGAGCTTGGGAAAATAGTCGAGTGCAGAGAAAATTATGGTAGGGTTCTATTGTCAGTTTTCTACCAAGTATATCCCTCAGATGTACGGCATCAAAATGGAACTTATAGAGATGCTTTTGCTCAACATGAAAAAAAAGCATAATTTGAATAAGGTGCTAAGCTGGAGATCTGCTTTGAAGCAATCTGCTAATATGTCTGGATTTGATTCACCACATTTTCAGTAAGTGTTCTTTCACGAATAAATTTTAATAGGTAAACTAGTCTAAAGAAAATTCAAGAAAGGTAGAAGTACTAATGTATAACATTACATTCAAATAGTTGAGAAATACGTAGAATCATCTCTTGATGTGGATAAAACCTAATAGAACCTAAGCTATCTTAGAGAAGAAGAATCTAGAGAGAAATAAAGGGAAATTCTGAATATACCACGTTGATTGGTTAGGATCAGGAAGTAGAATCATCATAACTACTAGAGATAAGCAAGTACTTGCTGGAAAAGTTGATGATATATACGAGGTTGAGCCATTGGAGTCTGCGGAATCTTTTCAGCTTTTCAATTTGCACGCTTTTACTAAACACGAGCATCTCAAAATGGAATACTATGAGCTATCAAAGAAGATGGGAAAGAGAAAGACATATGGGAAAGCCAAACAAGGATTCTGAAAATAGAGCAGATTGAAAATGTCCATGTTGTATTTAGATTGATATACACTAATCTTGATTATCATGAAAAGAGTATATTATTGGATATTGCTTGCTTTTTTGATGGATTGAAGTTGAAACTTGACCTCATAAAACTTCTATTGAAAGATCGCCATTATTCGGTGAGCACTAAATTAGACAGGCTAAAAGATAAAGCTCTTGTAACTATTTCTCAAGAAAGTATTGTTTCAATGCATGACATTATACAAGAAACAGCTTGGGAGATTGTTCGCCAAGAATCTGTTGAAGAACCTGGAAGCCGAAGCCGACTATTGGATCCTGACGATATTTATCATGTATTGAAAGACGACAAGGTAAAATTTTTTCCTAGAAGATTTGATTATTTTTATTTTGTATTGTTGGAATTGGAAATGTTGCATATACTGATTGGGGTTTGAAAATTTTCTACTACTCTTTTAGCAGGGAGGTGAGGCCATCAAAAGTATGGCAATCAGATTATCTGAAATTAAGGAGCTGCAGTTAAGCCCTCAAGTATTTGCTAAGATGAGCAAATTGAAATATTTGGATATTTTTGGTCAAAAGAAATATTCAGATATTTACACCAAGGAGTCTCAAAATGAAGGAATTTTGTCTCTTCCTCAAGGGCTTGAATTCTTGCCGGATGAATTGAGATATCTTCGTTGGGAGTATTACCCATTGGAATCCTTGCCATCCAATTTCTCTGCAGAAAACCTTGTTACATTGAGCTTGCCTTATAGCCGATTGAAAAAACTTTGGCATGGAGTCAAGGTAAGTAAATAATATATAACGTCTAAAGTATATTTTTGGTATAATCAGTTTTGGTTCACCAAAAACTTGTCACATTTTAATCCTTTATATCTAAAAATGTGTCAACTTCAATCTGTAGCTAACTCTGTCGGTCAGAGAGCCTGTGTAAAAGCTATCAAATTTTAGTTGCAAGTTAAATGTGCTTGAAATTGAATGGCTGAAAGCAATTATTTCTACCACCAAAATTCAATAGCTTCTTTATATGCTCTCTAACTCTCGTAGTTCGAAATAAAGACCAAAATTGACACATATTTAGAAATGAAGGACCAATACAAGACCGAAAAATACCACAAAATAAAAGCAAAAATGAAATTTGAAGGACCAAAGACATATTAAAAAAATATATATATTCCAGCATAAGCATTCGGTTAAATTCAGATTCAATTGGCTCACAAGTCTTGTCTTGGTTGGTTCTAAATGGAACAGGATCTTGTGAATTTGAATGTCCTTATACTCTCTTCATCCACACTCCTAACAGAGCTACCAGACTTTTCAAAGGCCACAAGTCTTGAAGTAATAATCCTCGGATTGTGTGTAGGGTTGACTAGTATCCATCCATCTGTTTTGTCTCTCAAAAAGCTTAAGCAACTGTTTCTGGCTGGATGCATTTCCCTTACAAGCCTTCAAAGCAATAATACCCATTTAAGCTCCCTTACTCATCTCTCCCTCTACAACTGCACACCAGTAAAGGAATTCTCAGTGACCTCACAACATATGAAAGTGTTGATTTTAGAACGCACAATTATCAAAGAACTACCCTCATCAATTGGACTTCAAACCAAACTTGAAATTTTAAAACTAGGATACACTCTCATTGAGAGCTTGCCTAAAAGCATCAAGAATCTTACAATGCTGAGACATCTGGACTTGCACCATTGCAGTGAGCTTCAAACTCTACCAGAGCTTCCTCCATCGCTAGAAACACTAGATGCTGATGGTTGTGTATCACTAGAGAATGTAGCGTTCCATTCAACTGCTAGTAAACAACTTAGGGAAAAGAGGAAATGGGTGAAGTTCTGGAATTGCATTAAACTAAATGAGCCTTCTCTCAAGGCTATTTTGTTGAATGCTCAAATTAACATGATGAGCTTTACATACCAACATATATCCACATGGGACCATGACCGTGATCATGATCATGATCACGATCACAATCACAATTACAATCGAAGCATATATGTGTATCCAGGTATCAAAATTCCAGAGTGGATGGAATATAGTACAACTACACATGAGTACATAACTATTGATCTTTCTTCTGCTCCTTATTTCTCAAAGTTGGGATTCATTTTTGGCTTCATCATTCCAACCACCACATCAGAGGGTTCGATTCTGAAACTTGAAATCAGTGATGGTGAAGGTATCAAAGTGTTTTTGGGCAGACCAGCACATGGAATTGAATCAGATCATGTGTATCTGATGTATGATCCAAGATGTACTCATTACCTAGCTAGCCGAGTCAATGATTGGTCAAAGATTAAAATTCAGGTTAGAGCATCATCTGGAACATTGGCGCCTGGTCCAAAAAACAATATAACACTGCTATCATCGTATGTGCCAGTACAGTTAAGAGGGTCACGGTATGACAAGTTTAAACAGCAATTGGCGTTTCCTGATGGTGGTCTTGTTCCAAATAATATGTGTTCGGTGGAAGAGAGATCGATATTTTGAGGATTTTAAAAAGCTAAACAGTTCATTGATTTCTGTTGCCGGTAAATTTGAATATTGGATCAGATTTTGATTTAATAATAGCCCTTGTGGCAGCTTGAATTTCAGTGAAGTGTGTTGGAACAAAGGTGTTCAGCAATACCACGTTTTGAGTTTTGATGATAACAAGGTATTAAAAGTTGTCAATTGGATATTGCTAATATTTGTTTAAGTATGCAGGATATCAATCAAGATTTATATCTTAGAAAGTATTCTGTTTGAACAATTTTAAAGAGCAAAGATACAGAGAAGCTTGTTGCTTGTGATTCTGTATTGAAGAGAGTCTGAAAACTGTATCGAAGAGAGTCTGAAGACTGTATCGAAGAGAGTCTGAAGACTATCAGAATCTGAAAACCAAGAGAGACTGAAGATCATCAGAAGCTAAGTGCTACAGTGAGTCTGAAGCCTGAAATCTGAAGATCTGCTAACAAGGATTTCTAAAGGCATGACGATGCAAAAGAAACTCTCATTTGGAGTAACGGCTAGCTTCAAAGTCAACTTGAGCGTGGGATGCTCAACGACAAGGAATGCAGGCCAGTACAGAGTACGTTGTACGAACTCTGTTTCCACTACTCCACTACCTCATACAGTTTGGCAACTGTGTCTACCGATATTAATCTTCAAAGGGAATGGAATTCAAATTATGCAATTGAAGGACTATTACCATATCAAGCAACAGATCAACAGCCATTGATCAAGCTTCAGAAATCATCCTGATGTGTTGGATGACTCAACGTCTCTTTCCTACGCCTATATAAAGGATAGAAGACTTGAAGAAGTGTTGGACTCTATAACTGAAAAACTACGTTGCATTGCTTTCGTATTCAACTGAGTCTTAACAAAAACACATCATCAACTTAGATTATTCTTACAAACTGAGTATTCTAGAATTTCTAAGTTAAACAGAAAAACAGAGTTTGTCTTTGTTTGAAACAGAGTCTGTCTTTGTTGTAACAGAAACACATTTGATTATTTGTCAAGTGTTTCAACTCTATTCAATTTTCTGTAAATTGTGTCAGAAGTCTCTTGCTTGTGTGCTTGAGCAAAGAAGTCTCTTGGCTGCGTCCTTGAGCAAAGAAGTCTCTTAGTTGTGTCTTTGAGCATTGGAAGTCTCTTGTCTGCGTGCTTGAGCATTTGAAGTCTCTTGCTTGCGTGCTTGAGCATTGGAAGTCTCTTACTGTGTGTTTGAGCAACTTGTAATAGATATTACATTTTAGTGAACTCTCCTTGGAAGTACAAGGGGGACAGGACTACTTCCGGTTTGTGGAAGGAACCTGTATAATTGCTTGTGTTCTCTCTTCTCTCTATCTCTTGATTATTTCCGCTGCATCAGAACCTAATCTCCCATCAGACTCTGATATTAAAGAATTAGATTCTAACTCTTCAAGAGCTGCGAAAAGCTAACACAATTCAACCCCCTTCTTATGTTTTTCTCACCTTCAAAGTGGTTTATGTAGGTTTTGTCAACTTGTTTTTTATCCTTATTGTTTTGTTTTAGAGCTTACAAAATTTGTAGAGAGGCATGATTTAGTATACATACATTTGGATATAAAATTGTCTGTACTGCCATAGAGGTTTTCTTGAAGGAATGGATTGTCAATTGTATCTTCTGTCACTGACCGGCAAAAGGCATCATGTAGTTAATAACAACTTCAAGATTAGAATCACAGTGAGTTTGATGGAATCACGGGAACACACGCTAACTTGATGTTCCATAATTATAGGACAAGCATTTATCAATATAAGTGTTTTTTTATATATAAGTTATTCCTATAGTAAAAAGATGTAATAAAATCAAATTATTTTCACATAAGGTATATAGGAGTCCCACATCGAGTATATCAAAGCGCTTGATGTGGTACTTAAACTATGAGATTCTCTCACCTATTGGACTAATCTCTTGGGTTGGACTCTCCTCATGGGCTTAAGTCCTAACAGTAAAATTATGTTTCCTTTTTGTTGCTCCCAAATTTTTTTTACCGTGTGTAAAAAGAATCATCATGGGGGGTATAAAAAGAACCAAATTTAAACTTACCTCAAAGGATCTTGATGTCTTTTTCCCCAACAGGACGAATCACTATTTTCCCCAAGAGCTATTGGTGTATACCGAAGAGGGTGAAAATAACTTTTTACCCCAGGAGGGTAAAATATATGTATTAATTCTTGTAATGTTTGAATGATATTAATAAAATCAAAGTTGTATTTATTAATTTTGTTTTTAATTTGTATTTATTTTTGCATTTATTTTATGTTTATGATTATGTATTGAATAAAAAAATATTCTATTTATTGGTATTGAATTTATTTGTATCGAATTTATTTATATCGGATTTATTTTATAATTTTGTATTTATTTGCATATTGAATAAATAAATTCGAATAAAAAGTCTAATTAAACTCAGCGTGGAATCGAATAAAGAATTCTAATAAATAAAATCGAATAAAGTTGCGTATTGAATAAATTCGAATAAAAAGTCTAATTAAACTCAGCGTGGAATCGAATAATGAATTGTAATAAATAAAATCGAATAAAGTTGCGTATTGAATAAATTCGAATAAAAAGTCTAATTAAACTCAGCGTGGAATCGAATAATGAATTGTAATAAATAAAATCGAATAAAGTTGCCTATTGAATAAATTTGAATAAAAAGTCTAATTAAACTCAGCGTGGAATCGAATAATGAATTTTAATAAATAAAATCGAATAAAGTTGCGTATTGAATAAATTCGAATAAAAAGTCGTTGCGTATTGAATAAATTCGAATAAAAGTTACATTTAAATTACATTACATAAAGTTCCTAAATATGGTTTATCATTACATTCGAAATTGCACCTTTCAACTACAACAATTGTGTTACCTCTGAATGGTTCAAATTCAAAGTTGCTAAGCAGCAGGACTCCACCATCCGTCCATAAATCCTTTTGTTTCAGTCAAAATGTTAAATTCTCGTTGGTCTTGGTTTTAAATGATAGTATCCAAGTGTCAATGGAATGAGGTCCATACATTGACACTTCAATACCATCATTTAAGCGAAGCCAACAAGAATTTAACATTTCGAATGGAACAAAGGCACTTCTAGACGAATGCTGGAGTCCTGTCGTTTAACAAGTTTGAATTGCTCCATCCAAAGTAACACAATTGTTGTAGTTGGAAGGTGCATTCCCTACCTAATCACGACTGCCACCTAATTATGATCTTTTGGCGGAATTAGACTTTTGATGATATCTTCAGTTGATCTCACCAACGTTGCTCGCATATCGATCCACTGGAACATGTTGTGCTCCCAAAACATGGTCGTCACGTTTTCGTCGTTCGTCAATTCTACCCAAGTGAATGATACTTTTCCATCGTCGAGCGTTGGACGTTTATGCCGAACGTATTCCACCTTCCTTGTGTCTCGGGGGTTGACTCCTTTGTTGAATTCATCGAGCTGACCTTGAGACCTCTTAGCGTTATACCAAGACACCGAACCTTCAACCTCTGAGGTTTTCCACCGTTGAATTATGCACGAATGTCGATCCACTCGGCCATTGTTTCAAATCTACACAATAAGAAATTAAAAATAATCAATGAAAATTCTCTAAAACAAACCCTAAATCTATTTTTTTTTTCTAAAACTCAAAACCTACAACATAAACATGCAAACATCTAAACATTTAAGCAACACATGTCATTTTCATGTAAACATTGTATGATTTCTTGACAAAAAAACAAAAATGTAAACAAACCCTAAATCTTAAAAATTTCTAATTTAAGAGAAAAAATCTAACATAAAGGTTGATTGTGTTTGATTATGAAAACTTACTTGTTATTGAAGTGTTGTTTGATTTGAACTTGAAGGAATTTTGGATTTGGTGATTTTAGAGAGATTTTAGAGAATTTTTTAGATTTAGGTGATGAATGAGGCGTTATGCCTTGTATAAGACAGATTGTTGCGTGCGCTAGTTAACTCACGCAGTGCATGTTAACTAACACACAATTTACACGTGCGTTAGTTAACATGCGCAAGAGCAAAATCGTCATGCCTGCAGGACAAGTGTGTATTTTGCAGGGGGAGAGGATTCAAGCTAAAATTTGGTACAAGAACTGTCGTGTGCCATGTGTGTTGTTAGCATTATCAACAGCGGAAACACATTTTTCAACGCAGAAATTACTACATCTTGTGATTCCTTAAACAATATTTCGAATGACACTTATGGTTACTTTTCTTACACTATTAATCTCCTAATTTACCATTTTCACAAAATTAATCCCTCCATTTTTAAATCGAACATTTGTGACCCTGCCTTTTAACATTTATTGCAGTTGTACCCCTGATTGCAGTTTTCACAAATTAAGCTCCCAAGGTTGAATTTTTTTAATCTTTGTGAAGAATGATGAGTAAAAAAGGTTTAAGATGAATGTTGGGTGTTGCTAGTAATAAGAGATTAAACAATTTAAATATGGTAAAGTTTGTTGGGAACGTTAAAGAGACATGTCATGTATACTCAGACATTTTATTGACTCTGAATTGTATGTAAAAACATAGGCGGTTCTAAGACTCGGCGAGCCCAGACACTTGTCCGAGCTTCGGTCTAAATTGTTTGTAATTTTTTTATGTAAATCCCCGTGAATTTCTTATATAAACCTATATAAATTAGGCAATTTTTTAAGAATTTTTTTTTGTTATTTGCTTCCAAATTTTTTATATAAATCCCTATAAATGTGTTGCAATTTGTTTTTGTCTAGACTTTATAATAATTCTGGCTCCGCCACATAAAAGATTTATTATATCGTCAGTTTCATTAAAAATAAATAAGCATTAATTATATCTTTAAACAAATTTTCTCATACTTTGTTTTTGGGCACAAATTCTCATACTTTTTTTATTCTATAATATTGAATACAAAGAGAATGAGTATTTTTGGGATGACTTTTTCAATATTCCACTTACTCTGTTTGACTAAAGGAAAGTTTGGACAACAAGTTTTATGGCTCACACTATTTTTGGTCTAACACTAATTTTTTTTATTAATTTGTTCTCAACAAAAATTAATTATTTATTCTTTTCACTAAAAAATTAATTAATTACTTCAATTCAACCGTTAAACGTACTATGTATCAAATAAGTTTTATTGCTCATGCCCAAACCATTTAGGTTATTTTGATTTGAACAAGTGGATGTATATTGTTATGGAGTTGAAGTAAGTGCTCATAGTTAATTATGGATATGGAAAGAATAAAGAGAAAAAGTTGTATAAGGATCTCCCAATTTTTGTTTCATGCTTCCATTCGATGTTTATTAGTACAATTTTCATCCATTTGTTTTTCCAATTTCCTTTTCAACATTGCTTTGTCCTCGAAGGCTTGTACATTGTACTTGACTTGAACCTAGGGTTGTTAAATTGTTATGTATCAAGAAGGTTTGTACATGACTTGTACTAAGATGATACTATGATAGTGTGAGAGTGACAAAAATAGAGGCTTCATGTGATTTGAAAGGAAGAAAAAAAGGATTAACTAAACCTCTTATCATTTTCTATTTAATTTTTTTTTCATTTTTAATTTTTTTGTTAAATGTTAATTTCTAGTAAATGTAAAAAGAGATCAAAATTGGGGTTCAAAATCACACGTTTTAAATTTAAGTAAATAGAGAATTACTTCTCGAAATTGTAAGTTTCGTCAATTATACCCTTAATATTAACAAAACTTTAATTACCTCCGAAATTGCATAATATTAATCTATTTACCCATCCGTCAAATTCCTCTTGTTAATTTCTAAATGTGTAACAGACCCAAAATAATATATGATTATGCATTTTGTTAATTAAAATAATTTATGACATTCAAATGTTTCATTAATATTGTCATATCAGTCTTTATAGATACTTACTTACCGTCGGCTCGATCTCTATATGAAAAAAGTTATGGTGAGTATTGAGAAATTATTTTAATGTCAATAACTATCTTAATTAACATAGTGCACAATCACTATCAGAGATTATTTTAGAATTTTGATACATTAAGTGACTATTGTGACTACTTCATTTCGTTGCAAATTGAAGATGAAATTTTTTATTACCTCTTTATTCAACTGTGAAACTTGGATGTCAAAAATGTCATTGTATCTTTTAAATTCAGTATTTTAATTAACATTTGAGTTTATATATTTTTGAAAACCGTGCAGAGTGAGTGAGAGGTAAAAGACAGAGAGAGTCCAAAAAACGAAACAAAACCCCGGAATCAAGTCGCAAAAATAAACCACAATTCACTAACATTTCAAGTCCGTTACTAAAATCTCGCCACAAAGCGTAACCAAAAAGCCAAACCCAAAAACCACTCTCACCTACACTAAACCAAACCCACAATTTTTCATTTTTCGTAGCAAATATATAATTAAATCAGTTAAAAATATATTTAGATTCATTTTTCAGTAAAAAAAGTTTTCAATTTCATTTTTCTTTTACGTATGTGAGAAGCTTCTTCTCTCTTCAACTCAGCTTCTGAGTCAACTCGTTCTTTCCTCTATGGTTAGTTCAATTTCTAATTTTTATCATCTGTGTTGGTTTTAATTATGTTTTTCACTAACCCCTTTATTGCATTTTCGTTGTTTGAGTAGTTAGCATTTGTAAATTGTTTTTTTATTTTTTATTTTTATGCTTGTGTTGATGTTTCTGTGTTTGTGTTGTGTTTGTTGTTAATTGGTGCTTTTGGGTTGTTGGGTTTGATTCAATTTTTTTATAAAGTTTTGATTTTTATAAGTTTCAGGATGTGTGCAATGCAAATTATTATCATTATTATTATTTTTTGTTATTTGGGTTGCATGTGTTGGAGTATAAAGGATTTAGTTTGTTAATTTTCAGTTTTTGTGCAGTGATGATTTTGTGTTTGTGGATAATTGGTGTTTTGGCTTCTTAGGTATGATTCATTTTTTGAAAAAGTTTTAATTTTTTTAAGTTTTAGGATGCGTGCAATGTAAATTGAGTTTTTTGCTATTTGGGTTGCATGTGTTGGAATAGAGAGGATTTTTGTTTGAGTAAATCACCAAATTCGTCCCTTACAATCAAATAAGTCTCTGCCATTTTGAATATTTCGAAAAGGTCTATGATTCTGTGAAATTTTACTCATATTAGTCATTCTAACAACATGGTAGTGACAAAATTGACAGTAAGTGGTTAAATATGGGAATCAAATTGATTGTATGTTGTTAAAATATAAGGATCTAATTGATAGTAAGTGATGAAATATAAGGACTAACTTAACGGTTTAATAGGGTCAGAGACCTTTCTGAGATGTACATCGTGTCAGGGGTTTATTTGAGAACGCCCTGCAAAGTTAGGAACTAATTTGGTGGTTTTTTTCATTTTTGTTTGTTAATTTGTTTTTCTTTGTTTTATAGATTGTGTACTTGTGTTGGAATAGAGAGGATTTTTGTTTGTTAATTTGTTTTCTTTGTTTTATAGGTTGTGTACTTGAGGTGCATGAGGTTGATATTCAATGGAAACAGTTGTTGAAATTGAGGATTATGATGATGGGAAGCTTGGAGACAGTGGGATTGATAGAAGCAGTCATGCTTTGTCTTCACCGAAGCGGATTTCCAATCCAGTTGTGTACAAACTTGTTCGGGTATATATCTAGTTACTCACTGATTCAGTGTTTCAAATTTTTTAATATAGTTTTGTGTGCTCCATGTGTAGGGAAACTTGTAATTATTTTGTTTGATGATAAGACTAGATAGGGTCAGAAATGACAACATTAGAGCGAGAGATTGGGTAGCACCTATCGTAGAAAAGATGGTGGAATCTCGGCTTAACTGGTTTGGGCATGTAGAAAGAAAACACCTAGATTCTGCAGTAAGGAGAGTCGATCAGGTGGAGGGTAGTCAAATCACTAGGGCCACAGGAAGACCTACTACACTAAAGCCCTAATCATTGTCCATGAAGTGTTCTAATGATATATTCTTTTTGTCTGTTACTGTCTTTGTTACGTCAATGACAAAATGTTTAAACTCTAAAGCATCCCGCACAATCTGTCTTTGTTACGTCAATGACAAAATGTTTAAACTCTAAAGCATCTCGCCCAATCTTATAATTAAGAAGCCCAAATAAATATACTTGATAAAATCATCCACACGTTTTAATTAGAATGATTGTTTGTTATTCTGGCAGCATAACTTTTTTGCTTGGTGGTTATTTATGATTGCATACGCCTTGATACCTTTTTCTTTTCTTTTCCTTTTCTTCCAGAATTGGCCTGCAATCTACTACAAAATATCCAGTGGCTCCAGTCTTCCTTTTATAGCCTAGTTATTCAATTAATCACCTTTGATCGTTGTATTGCAGTGTTTGTGGAATTGCAAGCATGATCGTGTAATCCCACAATCATGCAATTTAGAACGGGAATTTCTGTGCTACGATGATGTTAAGATTGTAGCTTTTAGGATCGGTGGTAGGATCATAGAAATCACGAGTCAGATCGCCTAAAAAATTCCCCAATTTGGGTTTAGTTTTTGGGGAAACCCTAATTTTTTAATGTTGACGGGTTCAGGTTGGGTTTAGAGAAAAAAAATCCCTGTTTTAAACATAAAATAAAAAAAATAAAAAATAAACTCAGTTTTCTTCATCTTTACTTGCCCAATACACACCCTGTTTACGGAAAAACGCTTCCCTTCTTCCTCGCCTGCTACAGCCACTGAAACAGCGTTGTCACCTTGCTTTTCCTGTGGTGCGACCTCTGTTTCACTGTTTCCTGCGACTGCCACTGAGTGTGTTTCTCTTAGACACCAAAGTTGCTGTGCTAGTTCCTCTGCATAGACTATATACATGATTTCTAACTTATGGTTATGAACTTAGTTTAATGTTGTGATTTAGAGGCTATTAATTTCATCTATGATAATTTTTATGCATGTGTTTATAACAACATATAAGTATATATTTTTACCTTATTAGTAGGATCTTGTGATCCGTGCTACGATCCTCGGGTTACCATCTTTTAAACTTGCGCTGACTCTTGATTTTTAAAACATTGCCGCGTTTTTATATTTAAGTGAATTGAATGGTGCACCTTTGTAATTTGGTTGCATTATATTCATGTCTAAAAATTTTCGATAATAAAATGGAATGTTGAAATTTGAAAATGGAGTTTATTGAGTGGAGAAAAGGAATAATATTTCAAAGGTAATTTGGTTACATTATATTTGTGTTCCCTAATTTTTTGTTATACGGTTCTACATTTTTGTTCCGTGATTTGTAGTTTTATCTAGGGTTGTTCATAATTCTGTGAGATGTCTGATATGATGTTCAGGTTGAAGGTGATGGGAGGTTAGTGCCTGCAACAGATGATGAAGTAATGGAGGTCGAGGATTTTCTTGAATATGAAAACAGTGAAATGCGTGTTGTTGCAGACACTGGACAGAGTATGGAATGCATATCAATCGAAAGATCATCTTCTGGGAAGCTTCGATTGGAGTGCTCAGAAGGTGAATGCTCAATCTTTCAGTTGCAGAAATTGTTGCTCATTATTAGCATGTGCTGTGCTGGTGACATTAGAGTCAACTATTTTCCTGGGATTTCTTTGCTGCTTGTTACTATAGTTTTATCTCTGAAAAACCAGGGATTTGAGTGTTGTTTATGTCCTTCTTTTAGTTGTTTTACTTTTGTGACTAAAATTTGTGTGTTGGTGTCTTTTGGGTCAATGTTTTCTGTTTGTGAAGCTGTTGAATGCCTGAAATTCTGTTTCTCTCACATATCACATGAGATTTTTGGTTGATGGACTCGTGATTTATGCTTAGTTATATGGTTTTGACTTTTGTTAAGTTTTAGGAAAATTACATGTTAGCTAACTTATTTCTCTTACTCATTTTCTCCTATTTTCTTCCAACTAATACCCAGGTGTTTCACAATTAGGCACTGCAGAGGCAGATTTGGGGAAGCTAAATGCAAAGTTTCAGGTGATTGGCTATATTTTTCCTTATCTCATCTCGTCTGCTTTTCTTTACATTTTGATTCCTTTTTGTTGTTTCTTCTGCATTATAAATTTCAAAATGTGTATCACGATTCTTTTGAATGCTTGGGAAAAGTATAGGTAAAACTAACAAAACTCTTCCTTCTACCAAAGATACATAATAAAGGATTGCTGTATATGATATTCCTCTTTATGAAATTATCAAATGTAGATCAATTGAGCCAGTGATGAGCCTATTTATTAATAAATAATGACATAACTGCATCAGGGGGTCCTTTAACTTGATTTAGATTTTCAAACAAGTCCTTTATCTCTTTTTTGTCTACGTGTCATTAGTCTTTTTTGTTTAAAATAGTCAACAATGTTAGACCAAACTTCATTTTTGACCAACTGACTAATGTTTTTGGTGCTATAGTTTGGAAGAACTATGTCAAATATTTGTTACTGGATATAATACATGGTATGTGTATTGCAACTTTTCCATCTTGGACTCAATAAACATATAATTATAATAACTATCATGGACATGGAGCATGTATTGTTTCCTTGACCAGAGTAGATATATACATGCTTGGTTGGGTTTAAATTTTTTTACGAGTCTCTTAGAAAGTGGTTAATGATCTCATATTTTCTTAATAGCATGTTGTGAATTTTTCTTTTTCTTGGTTAATGGGGGCATAGTTATGGTTTTTGGGTTGCATGTGTTCATATCCTGACATTGGTAGTATTTTGATTTCTAGGGTCCTTCTTTACCTCTAAAATTTCTTCTAGTATATTGAACAGATGCTGCAAAAGGTTAAACAGGAAGAGAAACTTCGCTTGTCGTCTCGGTCACCTGTTCATTCTCATGTACAAATAGATAGCCAGTGTTCTGCTGATAAATTTCCTGTCAGAAATGAGAAGGTTCTGTCTGAAACTCCATTCCAGGAAGCACATTCTATAGCATCAAGTTTAAATTATAGTCTTAGTAATCAATCTGGGAGTATCGATCAGTGTTCCAGACCTTCCGGAGGAGTGATAGAAAGTGGTTCATCTGCTTCTGCTGTCAATTCCGCTTTGAAGCATGATTTTTCCATGACAGACGGAGAAATATGTTTGGATAAGTTATCGATCAAAGAACTTCATGAACTGTTTAAGGTCACTTTTGGTCGGGAAACTACTGTGAAAGACAAACAGTGGTTGAGGAGGAGGATTGCCATGAGTTTAACTAACTCATGCGATGTTTCAGCGACAACATTCATTGTTAAAGATAACAAAATAACTAGAAAATGTGAAGAAGAATGTTCTAGAAATGTGAATGCTGCAGCTGTAATCTCTGCGGAAAATATGGCTGTACAAAGGGATGAGTATAATGATTCAAATGCCGTGGGTGGTTGCGAAGTTGATAATAACCAAGTTGCTTCTGAAATAAGACTGGAAAATCTTAATATGGAACATGAATTAGAAGATGAGGATCAGCTGAGAGAACAAAGAGCTGCGAAAAGAATGCGTAAGCCCACTAAGCGATACATTGAAGAGATCTCTGAAAATGAATCTAGAGAGCAAATTCCTAGGTCATCAAGTTCTAATAAAAGTACGGGACACATACAGGCTTCTCCAACATCTTATGTTGGGCCTGCTAGGAATGCTTATCCAGAGACAAGAACATTTAGGACCAGGTTAGACTCTCTTGGAGGTGCTGGTTTCCAAATTCCTTGTCTTACTCGAGTGCGAAGAAGTCGTCCACGGAAAAATATCACATCTCTTATGGTAAGTAATGCCTTTTGTTGCTTAATTATATGAAAGTAACACTTGCTTTTATGTTTTTATCCTTGCCCTATTGGTGCTTGATGCAAGCTGTTGAAATTACAGGAGTTTAGGTAGAGATGGAGGAAAAGAGAAAACGGATGCTGCATAATAGAATAAAAATATTTATAGTATATGGTGTGTAATGATGTGTTTCAAAATACAAAGCACTAACCTCTATTTGTGTTAGTGCAACACTCCTATTCCATGACACCTAAAAACCATTTTAAGAGATCGTCTAGAATGTTCTTAATTATTCTAAGTTATAATTGACATTATAAGATATTCTAACACAACGATCTTGATGTTTTATGTGATAAACTCGATTAGAAAGTTAGGGCATTTGTTTGTCTTTTTGTGAGTTAGATACATACGACCTTTGACGCTTTTCTCTGGTTATTTTAAGGCCAAATCTAATGCATCCTATTGATGTTGTCTTTAGGCCTGGCCATGTTTGATTACATGCCTAGGAAATGCATTGGTTTACTCCTGTTGTGTCTTTACAGAAGTCTCTTGAATGTTCCAGAAATAACTGATATATGATAGTCCTAGCAATTGTTTTTATTTTCTTACAAACAGAAAACATAATGATTTTGTTTCAGAAATTCCATCCAACTGGCACGGGCGAGGCTGCAAAGTTAGGCAATAAAGTCGTTAGTAATCATGGTTCTGATGCTGATAGTGAAATTGAGGACAAATTCTTAAAGCCAAGTTCAATGCCTGTGAAGGTTCATCAGACGGTAAGACCAACTAAGCATTTGCTAGTGATAGAATGTATAAGGTTATTTTATTTTATTTTTTTGCGATGAAAGAACGTATGTATGTTTGTCTTTGTGGAAGAAAAAATTCATTAAGATAAAAAGGATGAATATTTATTACAAAGGCAAAAACAAAGTACAATTATAGGATTATAATTTATAACAATGTCTGTGTGGTTACAGTGTTTAATAACTCTTAACCTGCCACAGGAATTTGGAAAATATCACATCACCTTTGAGAGATTGCATTAGGAATTGATTTGTTCAACTCTTTTTTACCTGTTTAAGATGTCATTGGCTTCTAATATGTTGTGTAATTTGCTTCTGTATATTTCCTTTATTAAACACACGAACTCAATGTGGTGGGTAACAGTGTTCAAATATAGGCCATGACGGATTTTTCACAACTGCCATGGCCAATTCATAAAGAATAGCGGCGCCATGATGTTTTATAGAAGTATTGATAGGAAGTGATAACAAGTAATGGAAGTATTAGCTTAATTGACCATGCAGTTTATGTTAGTTTTCATATGCATTCTTACTTCCGTGGCAACACACAGATAGAAGAATTGCCTTAATTGACTCTAACACTTGAAAGAGAGATAACTTACTGCTTTGATATGGCATCATTTCCTCTCCTTTATTTTTTTCTATTTAATTCAATTTAGAACCATGATATAATCATTTTGATTTTGTGGGTTGGTGTCTTTCTTATAGTCTACTTCTGAGTCTAAGAAAGAGAAGAAGCAGTATCCGGTAATGATTGGCACAACTGATCCAAGGCAGGAAGTGAGGCCTAAAAAGATAGATCCCTCAAGTCATGCCACAGAGGGCAATATAGTTAATATTCCCACTGCTAAGGGTGGAATGAGGAGGAAGCATCATCGAGCATGGACCCTTGTTGAGGTATTGAAACTGGTTGATGGTGTGTCGCGGTGTGGACCAGGGAGGTGGTCTGAGATCAAACGGCTCTCCTTTTCTTCGTACTCACATCGTACCTCTGTTGATCTCAAGGTACTCATTAATAAATCCTTGTCATGTGGACTGTTGATCTTGTGAAAACTGGTAGAGAACATCTAAGGCTAGAATTTGGTCTTTTTGCATGCATGTGTTGAATCCATATTTTGCTTTGCAGGACAAGTGGAGGAATTTGCTCAAAGCTAGCTTTGCACCGACACCTGCTGATGAGGGGGTAAGAGTTTATGACATGAAATTTCTGTTTGATCTCACTGAAGTGGGTTTAGTTGGTTTCTAACACACTCTTGTGTCTTCTGGTGCATGCCGTGGAATGTGTTGGCATATTTACATCATGCATATTTGAGACTTGACATGTCATTAATTCTTATCCCATATATTACGAGCAAATCACTGGTTTTTCTCTAAAATTGTGGGGTGGGTCAATTTAGACCCGGGAAATAATGAAATTCCAAAATGATCATTGTTATTAAAAATCCTCAATCAAATTAGTTCTTTCGGAACAGTTACAGGGACTATATTGACATGCCCAAAAGGACTAGTATGATTGAGGATTTCCAATCCCATTATTTTTTAATTTTGTTCATATCACGTACCAAATTGTTCGACGCCTACAATTTTTAGTGACTAATGTGGTGATTCACCTGTTTATTTATATATGAAAAAATCTGAATCATACTATTAACTCTTTTTTATCATTCCCATGTTTTATCTGAACAATGCTTCAGTTAGCATGTTTTGTGGGTTGCAAATCCGCTGGTTCCTGCTTACTAACATCCTAAATTTGTTTGTCCTCAAGTTACTTTCTAGAAATGAAAATTCCTCAAATATTTAAATACTGAACCAGATATCAACCTGGGATGAAACCATGCCCAATCATGGTTCAATCAGTTGAACCGTCCGGTTCGGTTTTTAAAACTTTGAAATTATTACGAGTCTCAATTAGAAATTTGTGAAGTTAAAAGTTCATCTTTGATGATTACATTGACATTTTTTGTGTGTATGACAGATGAATTCGCGGAAGCATGGTTCCGCCCCGATTCCTGAGCCAATTTTAGTACGTGTGAGAGAGCTTGCAGAGATAAATTCTCAAGTACCTTCAAATTCAAGTTCAGGCAAGTTCACAGCTAATGGTGCAAGGAGTATGCATGGAGACCGAGTGGGGTACTTGTAGTAGTGTTGTAAATATTACCAAATTGCTGAACACTGCAAAAAAATCCTAAAAAAATTTATTTAACTAGTGCTCTTTAAACCAATCCTTTGTTTAGATGCATAGAGTTTTGCAATGCTGTAGGCAGTTAAGAGATTGATCAGATGTTTTAAGTACTGAGGAAGCTTATAATATAATGTCTTAAGTTCTTCATTATGGCTATTTTAATGGTTGTAAATTGTGTTTTATATAAGTTATTTCAATAAGTATTTTTATTTCACAAAAGATTGAAATATAATTTTTCACAATTAATACTTGCTTTTAGTGGAAAACTTTAACACGTGTCTTTGGGGTATATGACCTGGGGTATATGTCATGACCGTGTTATTAAAAATATATACTAATCCTATGATGAATGTGAGTCTTTTAATAATAGCTTCTTGCTTACTAGCAAATCTAAAATTAGTTATCTTTAAACCAACATCAGACCTTTCTCCTTCGATAAGGGAAAAAAGAGTTGTGAAAATGAAAGCGATGGACCATGAGTCTAGTAAGGCGGTAAAGAATTAAATTTAGTCCAAAAATTTAACTAGAAAATATAATTTTTAATTTTTATTTTTTGTTTTTTTGTATTTTGCAAGTTAACTTCTAAATCATCTACTCTTTTTTGCGGAAAAAGTTTTAAGTAAGTTGGGTTTGGGGTTCACCAGAATTATGATATGTCTTGTTTTAATTAAGGTTCAATTGCTAAAATATTATATATTATCCACCAACGAGGTCATAAAGTTGGTAACAAGAGTCGAACTCGTGTTTATGTAGGATATAAGTAAACTCTTTACCAACAAAACCAACTTTAATCGACAAGCATTTAGTTCAAATAGCGAGCGAGCTTGTCCATGCTCATATTCCTCCGCTTGTCCGAAGTGGCATCACTATTAAATTAGTAATGCCGATATTGTTAGTCAAAGTACATTCATGCAAATTCAAACCTGAAACATTGTTGTTGTATGTCTAAATTTTAAATGATGTTTGTCGTTTTGTCAATCTGTAGATAAAAAATGATTTTTCTTTTAATAATATTTAAACAAATACAGAAAGAAAAGACAAACAAAACCACACTCCTCACTCACATACCTCCAAAAACTACAATCGTTCAATCAATCTCATTCCAATGTTAATGCTTTCATCAACGCTATCTAAGATACTTCTTTTTTTCTCTCTCACTCAATATAACAACCATATTTCCTAATTTCAATAAGGTAGGAACTAGGAATGACTTCTTCCTCTAACATGGTGCCATGTTTCCTATTTTTTATACTGACCTATCACCTATCTATTTACTGCTTCTATCTATTAACCCATTTTTTATTTTATTTTTATTTGATTTTTTTATTATTCAGCTATGCACACTGCCCACTCAAGTTATCTCCATGACACCAATCTCTTGATCGAAGCCAAAGGGTCTTCCTGGAAATTTGTCTATGTTTGAGGTTGTTGGAAAAGTGTAATTTGTTTTTGAAAAGAAACTCTTCCTGAAAGAAACCATGAAGATTGAAAATAGTTTCAGTGGAGGCAGTGAATTATGTTTTTTTAAAAAATAAGAATCATAAACTATGTTTAATGTCTTTACAAAATAGGTTGAATTTTTTTTATTAGAGAAATGATATTTGAATAACCATTTTATGACAACTTTTGTGACAATAAGAATCATAAATTATGTTTATTTTCTATATTTATTGCTTTGATTTTTGAGATAATACCTATATTTCTTTGTATGTTTTGGTTGTCCCACAAGTTGTCCTAAAAATGATTATACGAATAACATTCATTTTCTTTCCCACAACTTGTCCTAAAAACGATCGTACGAATAACATTTTTTTTATAGGTTGAAATATATCTTTACTCTTTTTCAAAGTTTCAAAGTTTTTATTTTAATTTGGTTTAATAGCAGTTTTGGCCTTCTAAGTATCATGAAGTTGCGATTTTGACCCCATAACAAAATAAAATACAATCTAGTCCCCTAAGTACTGCCCCTATAGATTAAATGAGACTATAATTAATGATATTATAGAAAACAAACAAATAATTATATCAAAAATATAAAAACTTAGTAAGTGTTCTAATAAATCAGTAACAAAAAAAAACCGTTCTTCATCTTAATTTTTTTTTTAATCTTTAAGAATAGAGCATTTCGGATAATAATTCAACAAGCCCAACACTCTAGCAAAAGAAAAAAAGATTTACTTTTTCCACCCTATTGCCCTCTCGCGCGTCCTGCGATTTTGACCAAAATACCCTTTGTCTGGATTATATAATCTGGACAGTGTTAGGATTACATAATCCAAAATGATCAGAAAATCACCTTGCACCATGTAATTTGTGAAACTTGGACATGTTCAGGGCGAAAAGTTGTTCGGAATATATAGTTCGAACAATATAGTTGAATTCCGGATTATGAAACCCGAACACCCTGTATTTGAACTGAGCGGGAAAAACAGTTGTTTTTTTTCCACAAAACGAAATCCGGACTGCTAGGTTATATATAGTTCTCCAGAACCTAGCTGAAGCACAACCCCTTTATCACAAACACTCCCTACACCTCATAAAAACACACCATTTAGGACAAAAATATGGTTTGGAGCAGCAATCTGGCCATCAAGGGGGTTAACATCATCGTTTTCGTCTGAATGCAAAGGTAATGTGTATATAAACCTTCCCTTATTCGATTTTTAGGTGATTTCCTTTATATCACGTCACATGATATGTACTAGAACATTTTGGAAAATAATATCCGGACTGCATTCATGCATTCAGGATTTAGTAATCTGTACTGCACCAGTACATAAATTATGTTCATTTTCTGACTCTGCTTCGCAATGTTTTCAGTTATGGTTGTTCCAGTTGATGCCCCAAATGATGATCCAGCTGAGATTGAACATCCTATCGTGTTGCCGGTTCTTTTACTTGAAGATGTGCATGATTTCGGAAATGTCAAATCCGAGAATCCCCCGCCACCACCACTGGAATTTGAAATTTCTTTAGGCGATGCAAAAGTAGAGGATGCTTCTCCTCCTATTCATGTTGTTTGTATTGATCAGCGAAAATATTTTACCACTACACACAAGTTTGCAACACGGAATGATTTGTTGGAGTGAGTTAGAGAGAAAGTTAGAAAGCTCGATTTTTCCACTGTTATTGGTAAATCCGATAACGGTGGCAATGGAAGAATCACATTTGTTACTTTGATATGTGAAAGGGGAGGTTCATACACCGAGTACCAGAGAAAGACTCTGCGCGAGATAGCTGGTTCGGTTAAATGCGGGTGTACATTTGCAACATCTCTTGAATTCTTTAATTGATAATGGTTACATGTATCATTGTAGAAAGTATCGTGACTCTGATGTTGTCGGTGATGTTTTTTGGGCACATCCGAATTCTATCAAGTTGTTTAACATGTTCTCCACGATGCTTGTGTTGAATTCCACATACAAGACAAAAAAGTATCGTCTTCCATTGCTTAAGTTTGTAGGTAATACGTCTACCATGAAAACCTTCTATATTGTTTTGCTTATATGATGTCTGAGAGGCAAGACAATGTTTTTTGGGCTCTTGAGAGGTGTCGTGAGATGTTACATTCCAAAGATATCTATTCCAAAGTAGTTGTCACTGATTGGGGCAATGCTTTGATCAATGTTGTGACAAAGGTTTTCCCTAATGCTACTACTCTCATATCACTATGGACAAAAATGTGAGAGCAAAATGTAAATTGGATTGCAAAGTGAAGGATCTCAAATGCAAGAATGGAGAGGCGATCAAGCCTGCTTCGGTGGTGAAGACTGTGATGGCTGCATGGTTGGATATTGTGGACTCCGAAACGGAGGAAGCATATATTGATAATTGGACCCGGTTCAAAGTTGTATGCGCAAAATTTCATAAGTTTTTGGATTATGTTGAAAACACAATTTTGGATCCGGTTAAGGAGAGGTTTGTGAGGTTTTAGGTTGACAAAAACCTTCATATGGGGAATACTACAACAAACAGAGCTGAATCTACACACGCTCGGTTGAAAAAGTATATGAGTAGTAGTATGGGTGATTTTAGTACAAACTGAAAATCCATTCATGACATGTTAGAGTTGCAACATACCGCAATACATGCTTCGTTTCAGACGAGCATTATCATGCTTGAACATCGGTTCAACGGAAAGGTGTTGTGGTCTAGGTTGATCCGAAACATTTCAATGGAAGCTTTGCATCATCTTGTAATGGAGTATAATAAAGCACTTGAAATTGATATGGATAAATCAAAATGTGGTTGTTTGAGTTTGATCACTTACAGATTACCGTGTGTGTGTGTATGATTACTTTGAAGATCAAGAACGACACCACCCTCCATTTGGATGAAATTCATACTCACTAGAAGAGGTTGAGGTTCGTGTACGAGGTTGACCCGAAGGTTCATAAAGCAGACATCTCTCTATTGCCAGAATGGGACATTCATCAGGTATATTTTTTAAAAATTGTGTTAGTGCAGCTTCTGCCCATGATTTCTGTTTTAATCTCCTGTACTGGTGCAATTTGGATTATATAATCCGGACAATGTTGTTGAATTCCGGAATATATAATCCGAAAGGTAGCATTTAAGCCCCATGCAAGTGCATTTAAGACGCATGCAAAGGGTGTATCGGGATTTTTCGGATTTTATATTCCGGATGTACATATGCATTCCGGATTATAAAATCCGAACTGTATCAGTTCACAGACCAGAATGCATGTTTCTGCCTATTTTCCAGCAACAACCAAAATGACAATTTTTTACACATTGTAGGCCTGGTTCAAGGACGCCGATTACAATATGAAGGTGCATATGAAAGGACAATTCCCACAGCTTGTTTTACCGGAGACCACCTCTATGCGTCCACCGCCAAATAAGGTCACCATCAAAGGAGCTCCAAAGAAAGATAAGCAAAGCATTCGATCGACAAGGCGGTCCCCTTCCCTATGAGAGATTGCTGAATCCCAATAACAACAGACACAGGGTTCATAGACAAAATCAACAGGGACAAGTATAAAAAGTGCACGGAAAAGCAACATGTCTCCTACTTCTCCTAAGCCAACTCCAAAAAATCCGAAGCCAACACCGGTCAATATCCACATACCACACAAAGATCAAATTTCAATTTGGATGCATGATTTTATTAAAAAGATTGTGGACCCACCTGGTGATGGCCATTGTGGGTTCCAAGAAGGTGCGGTCAAACGTAACCTGACACTTGATGATCACTAACTAATACGATACGACCTTTACAAAGAGCTTGTCGGTGTAGAAAATGCTCGCTATCGGAGGATGATTAATGATGATAAGCGGTATAAAGAGGTCTTAGATGCTCTATCCTACGCCGGTATTGTGAATGCACCACCGAATAAATGGATGACCATGCCGGATATGAGTTTCCTCATCGCACAAAAATTCAACCAAACAGTTGTTGTGTTGTCCATTGGGTTAGGGCGCTCGGCAACCTATTTCCATATATGTGGTCCATCGCCTATTTTTGATCGGTTGATGTGTCTCGCATATGTGAATGACAACCATTTTATGACATTGGATTTGAAGGAAGATTGTCTGATTCCTCCCACTTGCAATCTATGGAGACAATACCATCGAGAGGATGCACAAAGCTGGCCTGATAGACGTGTTAGTCGGATGGCAGATTATAATGAGCTAAGTCGGGCGGCGGGTCAAGAGGTGGTAGAAGATGATGAAGAATTATACATTATTGAAAATCTTAATCCCGATGAGAGGGTTGGTCCAGTTGGTCTTGGTGTGATGGTTGAAGTGGATGATAGTCTCATTGATCTTTCGGCGCCATAGATTAGATATATATAATTAGTTTAGTTGAAATGTATATCATTAGGCGAATTATGTAATGATATAAATTCAACTCTTTTTTAGTATAATGATATATATATATATAATCATTTTTTGATATAATATTTAATTTAATTGTTTTTATACATACATATATCTTGATTTATTGAATAACAATGATAAAAACCACAATGACATGCAAATTTGTTTCAGTTCTGTGTATTTTGTGTACTGGTGCATTCCAGATTATATAATCCAGAATGTACCGAGGGTAAACTTGGAAAAAATAGGGCGCGCGAGGAAAGGCATAGGGTGAGAAAAGTAAAACTCAAAGAAAAATTACAAAGAAAAGATTCGGTGCAGCCAATTACATGAAAGAGGAAACGATTTAGACCATCCACAATGATGAGTGTTTCACCTATTTAGCACCATATTAAATAGACACCCTCATTGTGGAGTAGTATAATATTTAGGTGTCTATGGAGCAGAGTAGCTATGAAAGCACCTTCTCTCTTCACTTTTTCTGGACCTTATTTAATAAATCATAATGAAATAAATAAATTTTTATTAAAAATATAATGATATAGAATTATTTGTGGGACTTATTTAATAATTTCGTTTGTGGTGCTGCGTTGGAGAAAATTGATGTTTATTAAGTAGTATTGCAAAATAAGTAATGTGGACAAATGAGTCTAATTTAAGCACTTAAAGCCGTTGTATGTTAGGTTCCCTACCTTTAATAACTATTATACTTTATTTATTATAATAATAAATCAATGGCTTATATTCATTGATTTTAAGTTAGACCCAAACAAATGATGATCCAAATTAAACTTTACCATAAATTTATAGTATAGTACTATAATACCACTCCTTCCGTGTCAATAACGTAGCATTTAGGCAGACTGAGACACGAGAAAGCGTCATGCAGAAAACAAAAGTCCAATTCGTCTAATAGCCAAGAAATTTCCAAAATGACTTTATTTTTAGAAGAAATTTCCAAATTGACTTCTTTTTTCTTTCTTTGAGAACGAAATTTCCAAATTGACAGAACCAAGTAGACTAGTTTGAGAGAAAACTATTATAAAAATAAATGAGTTATTAAAAAAGGTAATGTTGACTAATACTCTATTTCCGAGACATTTGTTAAAAAAAGAAAAGAAAATATTATATTAATATTTTTTTTCATTTTTAGAAGGTTGATCAGATAAATTCGAGATAATTTCACTATATTGGATTCATTAACTAATGTCGCACAAGACATGTTAGTATTTTTCTTAACAAAATAAGAGTATGTCATTGATCACGAGTTTCGCTTTGTCATATTAAGATCGTGAATTTGTGTGTATCATTTAACAATGTTCCATATATATATATATATATATATGGATCCAAAATCAATATTTTCATTGTTAGAGGTTACGTGTATAATTTGATTTCTTAGTGAAAGAGCAAAAGTGGTTAAATCGAATGCATTTTCGATTATGAAGGTTTGAAACATTTAACCCAATTAGTCGGTCGACATACTTGAATGAATCAACCTCATAAATGGGTTATGTGCAGATGGCACCGGCCAACTTAGGATGTTTGATTTGAAGTTTTTCTTTTGTTTGATTATTTATTGAAGTATTCATTTAAAATTGTTTACATAAATATTAGGAAAAAAACTTGTTTACAAAAATTAAGAAACTAAATAAATCCATTTGTGTTAGTCCGTTTGTGTTACGTGTTCTCCTCGTCAAGATTTTTAATTTTACTTCTAATCTCTTATTTTATCTATTTAATAAAAGGATTTTTTTTTATTTTTTATAAATTAATTACACAATTTTAAATGCAATAACTACTATATAATTACTTTTTTTAATATCCTTAATCAGTGTCTTGGGGCATCGGTTAACATTTCTCTTGATAAAATTAGTCCCTGAATTTCAAAACCCAATATTTATACCTTCATTTTATTTTTGTCATACGTGTACTCCCTCTATCTTAAATTAGATGTCCTTTAGAGTAAGGGGATTCACCATCTCAACCGGTTTGAGCTAAAATAAAAGAAGTTGGAGATCCCGAGTTGAAATCCAGACAAGGAGTAAAATACTAATCTAACAAACTAACAACTAACATTTTCTATTACGAAAAACATGAAATGCTAACAATTGCCATAAAAAAGTTTCTTTTTTGAATTTTTCATAGTAATTAAGGAAATGATTAGCAGTGTTAGTTTTAATGATAAAATATATTTCATTTACCATTGTACCTTTATTAATTACTCTTCCTGTCCCAAAATATCAGTTTCTTTTGTTTATTTCATATCTATTACGAAAAATGTATAAGTCAAACTGAGAAGAAAAAATAATTTTGAGTGTCCTTAGCTTCGGTGCATTCGACTTGTCATATATGCAAAGTGGAATTTTTTAATTGAAAGCAATGAAATTAGTATTAATCATAGTACAGTAGAAACTCTTTAAATTAATACTCGGTAAATTAATAAACTTTCTAAAATAATAAATTTGTCCGGTCCCGACTTGGGGCAGTGTAAAAAATTGAATAATTCGATAAAATAATAAGATAATAATTTTTTGGGAGATCCCTTTATAATTTTCGGTTCCAAGAAAATCATAAATTAATAATTCATAGAAACTGAAAAAAAAAAAATATTACACTTTGTTGAAATATGATTCAATAGTTGTTTGTTTTCCTTTAAAGTTCAAGTATGTTTGGAGCTCATCTCTAACTTTTCTTATTGGATCCAATAGCTGAGGTGTTGTATTTTTGTATTGTATCATAAAGTTGTGAAGAGTGTTCGACGCCATAAGTGCTTCCTTTCGCGTAACAGGCTCCAAAGACACCGTATCATCTTCGTCATCATCCTCTGCATTGTTCTCAATGATAGTACGCACAATATCTTCTAAACTCTGAACCTCCGAACATGCTTCATTTTCACCTGGGTAGTTCATTAGATTGTCGATATCCATCTTATTACGATAGCCACATTGATTGATCATAGTCTGGAGGTCTTGAGTTTCTTCATCAAAAGTGGATTCATCGAAATTTCCTACAACATCACTAGCTGAACGAATTTTACAGTGTCGGAAGCAATTCGCTATTGTTTCTTTTCGAACATCTATCATCCAAGCTGGGATTGCCAAATTGATAGCATCAAGGACATTTATCTTCCCTGGATCAGATTGTCCCACCTCATAACCTTCCAATATTTTGCGGTAAAACCTTCTACGGTAATGCATCTTGAAAGCTCTTATTATCCCAACATCGCAAGGTTGAATCTTTGATGTCATGTTGGGTGGCAAGAAGAACAACTCAACGTTTCTTAGCCCTTCAATATTTCTTGGATGTGCTGGACAATTATCCACCACAAGTAGAACTCTTCTACCATGCATCATTTGGTCAAATGAACGAACATATTCATCAAAAAGCACACTAGTCATCCATGCTTTTTTGTTAGCTCGATACTGACAATCCAAGCTATTCATGTTGACATTCTTGAAGCAACGAGGCTTTGCATATTTCCCAATAATCCATAGAGGGATTTTTTCAGAGTCATCTTCATTGCAACAAATAACTACCGTCAGCCTTTCTTTATCTTGTTTTCTTCCTTCAAGTTGTTTTGTTGCCAGTGAATGATCAGCTTGTAGCCTATAAAACAACCCAGTTTCATCCATATTGAAAACATCTTTCATAGGGAACTGATCAATTTTCTCTCGAATCGATACCAATTTCTGCTCCATGTCTTGTACATCAACAGACACACACTCGCCAAAACGAAGAAATGACTTTATGCCATGTCGGTGCTTGAATTTTCCAAGCCATCCTGTAGGGAAGTTAAAATATGAATCATCATGAGGTTACAAGAGTTTCATTGTATCTCTTGCCTTCTGCAAAATTAATTCTCATGTGATATTCACACGTTCTTGATGCTGTAGAAACCACTCATAAACAACCTTCTCCATGTCAGGATATTTTGCTGGTTTGTGTCTTTTGATCTCCGCTCTTCCCTTTTCTATTTCAGCAGAGAGATAGTCATTTGACCGCTTAAGTGTGTTTGATATTGTTCCTTGACTAACTTTCGACTGAAATTTTCCCTCAAGCCATCTCTGCAAGTCTTTTTGTGTGCTTGCAGGATTATCTCTCTTGTACTCGCATAACTCCTTACGTATTTGATATGACATAGTTGATTTTGCAACACCTTTTAGATGAGAAGCCATCTCGTGAGTGAGATATGGTTTGAATACTTTTAACACATTCATGTAATTTATATATGCTAAACTTGCTTAAGAATACATTGAACATTCCACTTGTTTACATTTACTATACACTTCAAAAGTCAAAAGTCATATTTCCAATGGATATGAATACAATATTTATTAATTTACATTGAGTCCTAAGATTTGTTGCAACGTAATTTTAAGAGAATAAACTAATTTGCCTTTTTGTTTGGTATGTACAATATAATTACTTAAAAACTTTTTAAATTAATAATTATTAATCTATCGATAAATTAATAACTCTCTAAATTAATAAATTTCTCCGGTCCCGACATTATTAATTTATAGAGTTTCTACTGTATATGATTGGAAAAAAAACTAATTAATGTTGCATTAGAAAGTGAAAAGAGTCGTTTAGTTTGTAGCAGTTTTTACAAATAGGTCACTTATTCTAAACTAATAAAGTAGTTAGATGATTGAAAATCAAAATATAAAAATATGTTAATGGAAATGAATAATAAATATTATATTTTATTGTAAAATGGATAATAATTTGAAAGAAAAAAAGAAACTATATAAGATATCTAATTTGGGATAGAGTAAGTAATATTCTTTTAATTTTAGTTGTTCGATCGTTTTTTTTTTATCAAAAAGTGATGTTGGATCATGAAGGTTTATTGTATCTTACGGAGTACCATCAATACTTAAATTATTTTTTTTGCCAAATTCTTCGTAAAAAATCCAAAAAACATACTTATCATTTTTCTCATTTTCAAAAAAAAAAAAAAAAAGAAACAAAAAACTATTCTCTCTCACGTAGAGAACAACAACAACAACAAAAACTCTTCTTCTCTCCTCAAACACCACAACCACCACCCACTTTTAGCCACCATGGCTTCTCCGTCCGGACTCCTTTGGCAACCCCACCACCACCATTAAATTCCTCTCTTCTTCCTCTTCAATAAACGTTAACTTATTTTTAGAATGATGAGAGTTTGAAATACCTCGGTCATCACTTTCTCTCTAAATTTCGGCCATCATAAGACTATTTTTTTAGAAACGAAAGTGACAATCTTGTTCTCCATGATGACCTCTACAAAAGCTCTATATTTATTTCATAAATGTAGCAACTTCACCGGCGGACCACCTTGCTGGAAAACTTTCCAACCGCGCCGGATTTCAACATCATTACCACCACACCAAAACCTCCCGCCTTTTCTCTCTCTAAACCCCTTCCGTAATCAATCCCATTTTTTTATTCTTGTTGATTTCACTGAAACCTTTTTTATGAATTTCACCTTTCTTCCATGTTCCCCTTTCTTTTCATTCAAACCCTTTTAGCTTCACACAATTTGGGAAAAGGAAATTTAATTGAAAATGACACCGAATTATCTAAATATTCATTCATCCTATTTATAATCCACATAAAATCAATTTAAAGGGAAAAATCACATCACAAATTGCAACAATGCAATGCGCATGATAGTAAAAAATCTGGAAAATCAATCAATGGTTTCTCATGTCGGTTATGAGTTTCTCGAAAATCAATAGGAAAGCATAACAAGTTACGTTTCTGTTCGTGAAGAGGTTTGAGGTTTATGGGTCTTTTTATAATGTTATTGAATATAACACTGTGTTTGTGTTACGATCAAAGGTTGATGATGGTTATGGGTAGATGAGTTTTTTCTTCTAAATACGAGTATTTATGTACTGCATTTCTGAGTTTTCTTCTAACACTTTGATGAAGGCGATTGTCCTTTTGAGTTTTGTTTTCTGGATTTTTGAGTATGGTTAATGATGAAGATGATAGGAAGATAAGGTAGAAGATGAAGAAATTGGCAAAAAAAAATTAAGTGTTGGTGGTACACCATAAGATACAATGGACCTTCATGATCCAACATCAGTTTCTGATAAAAAACAATCAAACGGTTAAAATTAAAAAAATTAATAAGGTCTATGGTGGGCAACATTATTTGTGTTTCATTTTAGACATTTAAAGTTAAAGATAACAGTCAAAGACCTTTTTGACTAACGGAGCAAAACAAGAGGGACCAAAATATTAATTTTATGAGTTATAGGACTTAAATATAAACTGAAAATTAGTTAAGGGACTAAAAGACCAATTAACACTTTATTTTCTAACGCATCTGTCCCAAACTAGGAGGCATTATGTGAAGTTGTTTTAATGACGTAAGATATGATGTGGAATTGTGGTTGGTTGACTATATCCCAACCAACACCACGTGATACAACCAGCTTGTGCTTGAGCTCCACGGCGACCCGCCATCCTTTTCTTTAATATTGATTGATTGATTGGCGGTAAGTCGTGACTTACAGTGGAGGATTTGCTCTCGGATGGCAGCCTCATATTTCAATGTTTTTTGTTCTAAAAAAATTCTTAAAAATCTTATGCTCCATTTTTAAAATAAGTGTTGTTTAAGATTATGGTAATTTGTATGAATATTAAAAAAACGCAATAAATTAATCAAAAGACATATTAGTTTTAATTTTAATAAATTAACAATTTTTTTTTTTACAAATATAAATTAAATATTTTTTTATATGTAAAAATTGTTACTGCATTCATGATAAAATGTTAAAATTTCATTATTTTCTAAATATTTATTAACATCAATGTGTTGTTTCTATTAAATATTTTATATGAAAAACATTGTTAAATATATGCACAACATCATCCTTTGCGGATTATTTGTGTTTAAATTATGAATATAGATTGAAAGACACCTTTATGTGTACACTCCTTTGTATCACTCTGAAAAAATTCAGTTAACCAAATATATGGTGTGTGTGACCACATTTTTCAATTGTGTGACCACTATTTGGAAGCTGAAAAAAATGTGGTCGCGCAACTAAAATGCGCGTGACCACTATTTTTTCACTTAGTTAACCAAATAAATTATGGAAAACTAGTGGTCACGCAACTAAAAAAATATGGTCATACAAACCATAAGAAAAATATATTAAATCAACAGACAACTCGTCAAGCACAAGGAGTGCTTAAGAGATCTGCCAAGTAACAGTTACACTAATGTTAAACCACAAACAGCCAGTAATTTTTCAAAATAATACAAATTGATGTACATATAAGGGTGTACATCTATCATTGCTCTTAAATTATAGATATACATTGTTTAAGAAACCCTCCTTTGAATCGAACCAATGAAGTAGAATTTATCGAGTTATGAAAAGTAGTTTGAATATTTATAAAGTGTGTGGTTGCCGATGACCTCAAATAAGCGATGAGAGTGTAACAAAAATAAGAGGCTAAAACCAAACTTCTTAAAGGACGACATTAATTTTAAATTTTAAAAATAGTCTCAATCGCCAAAATTAATTTTAAATTTTAAAAATAAATAAAGGCTAAAATCAAACCTCAAACGAGTATTGCGGATGATTCAGCATTAGAAATATGTTGGAATTACCTAACTTTTAAGTTGAAATTGCCTAATGTACACTTTTTTTGGTTTATTATTAGTGACTGCTCTTATCATTCAGCTTTTATCCTTTTTAATTGAGTGGGAGCAAAATAAGGGGCGTCCTTGTTAAGCTTTTATTTGTTTCCATAAATAGGTGGTGGTGTTTTCCACTCTTCATTCAAAAATCAAAACCCTATTCACGTACTATTGCTTTAAATCTCCTCTCCATCTTATCATTCAACTTTTCAAAAAATGTTTACACGTACAAATGTCGTTAAAATGCTAATTAGAAAACAAATATATTGTAATTTATATAGTTAAAATTTTAAAAGTATAAAAATGTTATTTTTAATGCATATTTTTTTATTAACCAGTGCATTTAAAACACTAATATAACCTTTATCCCCTTCTTAAAAATATTGGACAAGAATGAAAAAGCAAAAAAGCGGTTTTTAAAAAACAAAAAATATATAAGATTCTATATTGACGTCCTTCGGTACTTTAGGAGTACCTGCCAAGAATAATCATTATCCTATTTTTAAAGAATGCCTTCCAAAATCATGCTTTTTTTAGATTCGGCCAAAATCATGCATTGCGCAAACGTCGGTGAAAAAACAATTATTAAAAAAAAAAAAGCACGTATAGTATGTTAACACGTGTGACCTTCCTCTCAACAAGAACACGTGTGACCTAGGACCAAAACAACGTGGGTCACCAAACAGTATAAAATTGCTGGATAGTAACCTTTCGAGTAATATTTGTACAACTAATTCTACACAACTTTTGTGAGAATTTTTCTACTTTTGTGATTGGACAATAATAATAAAAAGAAAGAAGAAGAGAGAAAACAAAAATACTATTAAAATATAAATATAAAAGAGAAAGTTACCTGTTATAAAAAGTGTTGTTCAAATATCATTATGTATTTTTTGATTGATTGGGACCAAAATTAGAGTGCGTAGTTGTTAAGCTTCTATTTCTTGCCAAGAGTGGCTATAAATAGGAGGTGTGTTTTCCACTCTCTTCTCTTCATTCAAAAATCAAAACCCTAATCACTTTCTATCTCTTCTGCGGCACGTTTATCAAAATCCAAAAATCATTTTGCCATAGAGGTTTTGGGTTTGGAGAGTTTTTCAACTAACAATGAAATCGATATATGTTTACACTTATACAATCGTAGGGATAGTTGTTTTATTTATCGTCTCTCGCACATCCAACAACAACAATCACCTCTCCCTACGTCTTAAGCTATACTTCCATCATAATCATAAGCACCAACTCCAAACAGACCAGGAATTGCATCACTCCCATAACGTGATGATGATCGTTTATGTACCACAATGGATTTGTTTCATTCTCCAAGTTCGGTCTATCAAAATATGCCGGTACTTGGGATCTCTTTCTATTTTCTTTTTTCTTTGAGTATGAGTTCATTTCATTTAACTACTTTCTTGGTTGAATCTAAGTTCAGTTTGAGTTCTGCGCTTGTCTTCATTTCATTTAACCTCTCTACAACAACTTGGTGGTTACAAAAATTCAAGCCATTATTTTTTTTAAACGATCTTTTTGGTTGAATATAAGTTGAGTATGAGTTCTTGACCTTCTCACCATTCCTTTTGTACAAGGCCCAATAATTTTGGTTTAAGCTGAGATTAATCTATGTAGGCAAAAGGAGAGATTAAATAAGGAATGATGAATTATTTCAGATATTCTCTTTGGTTAAAAGAAATGAGATATTCTCTTACTATATTAAATTAATTAAATCTGTTAAAAACTAATTAGATTAAATATTTTCTTTATAAAACCAGTTCATTTTAAATAAAATATTTCACATAACTACAAATACTTGTCTTATTTGGTGTTTAGTTTTTCATATTAGTAGGTTGTCAATCTTGCAACCTCTACTAGATCCTAATCAAGATCTTAATCTTGACAACATCGGTGTGAATGGATTTTAGAGTCGATGGAATGTGATATTAGATTTGCATTTTCAGTTTTAACATTGAATTGAATGTTGTAATTTGTGTTTTTCATTCATCAGATGGTGGTGATGAAACGAGGTTGTTGGAAGAAGAGCGTTTTAATGCATCGGATGAAGATGAAGATGGTGTTTTAAACTTAGATGAGTTTAATGAGTGAGCTTCTTTCTACAACTTGTTTGTAACTTTTACTTTGTCTGCACATATAGTATAGGCATCTAGCTGCTGATCCTTTTTATTTATGCTAATTTTTTTTCATATATTTTAAAAAAATGTCTTGTAGCTTCCTTCACCCGGCTAACAGCAAGAACCCAAAGCTTCAACAATGGTTATTCAAACAGGAAGTCGGGTAATTGGTACCTTATATGGGTGAATCAGTAAATGTCATCATCCATAGATATAATTAGAAATTTGAACAATATTTGTTATGGTTATTCTTATTTTTCTGAAGGGAATGGAAAATCTTCAGTTTATATACTATTAACTTACAATAGTAATGCTTTGATGCACTCTTGTTTGATGTATCCTTTTATTTCTTCGTAGCGAACGTGATACGGACAGAGATGGGAAGGTCAATTTTATACAGTTTTTCTATGGGGCCTATGATGGAGAGAGTTACAAGGATTCAATAGATAAAGTTTTGTTTTCTCACCTTGACAAAGATGGTGACGGGTGATTAACCTTTTTCTTTTCCCATAATTATTCTACTTTCTTGGAATCAATATGATAGTTTGCTTATAAAACATTACCTATTTGTTTTTAGGGTTTTCATTTCAATCTGTGCAGATATTTGTCAAATATTGAACTACTTCCTAAAATTGGGAAACTCCATCCATCTGGGCATTATTATGCAACAAAACAAGCAGAATACTTCAATTCACAGGTATCATGAATCTAACTGTTGACAAAGGCCATTTCTTTCTTACAAAGTCGTACGAACATGCGAATGATCACTGTTATCACATTGCAATTCAAATTTTAAATCAGCAAGATTATTTTTTGTAAAGTAGATGGTATCAAATCAAAGGATTCAGAAGCATTATAAAAGCTAATTTGAATTAGAAATTGACTAAATAACTCAATGGGATCCACCGTGAGTCTGTGACTGCAACACCTTATTAAAACATCTGTTGGATAATTTCATTAGTAACCTTTCTATACTGTTATGATGACAGACACAAGTTGACGGAGATGGACACCTTAATTTGCCCATGACAGAGAATGCATATACAGTATATGCTTCTACTTTCCACGATGAGGTCTTTTAAGTACTCCTGCATGTTAGGTAAGGGAAATTCTTTAGCCGTCTATCTCTCAACCTACATTCATTGAAGATTTTTGTTCTAATATTCTATAATCATCGATTGCAGAAAAATTTGGCAAATAAGTGAGTCTAGAGTCGAATCCCATCATTGCAAAATCTTGCAATATCAGTGACACTGAGTCAGTTTTGAGTTGAATGGCACAAGCACATTGTAGCAACATGAAACAAAATCAGCAGTCATACTAATTATAGACCAAAATTGAATCTCTATTTGATGTTGCTAATAGGCGTGGAATGCTCGTGAAATCAAAAAATTGGTGCTATGCCAAATGTCTTGAGCTGTTGTTATTTTATTGTTATGCATACTTTGTTGTTGATGTACTGGTTTTAAATCGTTGTTTTTGTGGCTGTGGCCTGTGGGTTTTCAGGACTGTGCAAACTCTTTGTAAGTTTTATTGCTCTTTTTTTAGCATGTCTTGTTCTTGGACTAGAGCCTAGTAATGGTAATGTATTTCTTTGCATACTAACAACCGGTGATGTTGAAATAGTTTAAAAAATTGAACGAAAATGTGAAACAAACTGCATCGAACCATATTTTTAATTGAACCACTTCATATAGTTTTGAACTGTAACACTTTTTAAAACAATTTAAAAACTGAAGCAAACCACTAGATCAAAACCTAAATCACATCCATTTTATTTTGAAAATAAAAGGCAATCTAAAATCTCTAGCCCCAAAAACCTTTATGATTAACCTATGAAGCATGGACCAACACTGACACATAATTATACTGAATTATGTGATTTTCTCAAATTTCTAATGGTGTTGGCGTGTCAGTGTCTGTGTCGTGTCCGGTATCTGTGTCCGCGTGCATGCTTCATAGTGATTAACCCTATGAAAATGGTTGAAAGTATATAAATTACATTACTCTTAAAAGAAATTGAGATACTTGGACCTTCGGCCATAATTTCCACTTGCTGAATGAAATTGAGATATTGTGAGATGTTTATTGGGCTGACCCCAATCCCTCTCAACAACATTACCGGCATGTACCCTGATGTTGGCGTTACTGATTCTGCTGTAACTTTGATTTTGAGCATTGACTGATTTTTCACCCTACTATTTAGATAGCGAGACAAACCTTGGTCACACATTAGATACACATGGTCCGATTTAATTTCAAGACTAGGTCTATCCAAGTATACTTGAATATTTTCACCTTCACCACCAACACTAATATTAAATCTCAAAATAAAACCCTCTGATTCAACTTGTGGAACAATGAAGCAAAATATGAATCCCAATTGAGAGGAATGGTTGGCAAAAGAGAGATCAATAGTCATGGAGTCACTTGTTGTCCTATACACCAACCATTCTGGAACACTGCTTCCTGGATACACATATGTGGCTTGAGCATCATAATCATGTTCATCACTAGATGTAGATATTTGCTTCTGTGAAAATTTCATCATGTTAATTTGTGCATTCAACTCTATTGCTTTAAGAGAATGTTTGACCAGTTTCACACAATTCCAGAAGAAAACCCTTGTCTTGTTTTCCTTTAACATTGCAAGAGAAGTTGATGGGAAAGTTACATTCTCCAATGATACACAACCACTAGCATCTAGAGTTATCAACGATGAAGGAAGCTCAGGTAAAGTTTGAAGCTCCATGCAATGACTTAAGTCTAGATGTCTTAGTTTCGAAAGATTTTTTATGCTTTCAGGCAAGTTTTGAATGTAACTGTGTGAAAGAAGCAACTTTTCAAGTTTGGTTTGAAGTCCAATTGATGATGGTAGTTGTTTGATACCTGTGTGTTCTAAGTTCAAATTTACCATTTCCTTTGAGGTTACTGAGAATTCCTTCAATGAATTGCAATGAGCTAGGGAGAGATAGCGAAGGCGACTTAAATGGATGTTGCTTTTGAGACTTGTTAGGGAAAGACATCCACCTAGGTCCAATTTCTCAAGCTTATTGAGAGTAAACAATGATGGATGTATAGAAGTTAACCCTTTACAGAAGCGAAGATCAACTATTGCAAGATTTGTAGCATTTGATAAGTCTGGAAGCTCCACCAATTGTGAGGAAAATTTGAGTATAAGAACCTTTAAATTCACAACATCCTGTGTGGTAACATAAACATTAGATTTATAAAATTCAAGATTTAAAATGATCAGTTACAAGAACTTGCGATAACTAAAAACAAAGAAAAAGTTTACAAGAACTATAATTACCTTCTCTTTATTCCAAAGTTTTTTGATTTGGCTATACTGCAAGTTCAACACAACAAGTTTCTCCCCATTAAACTTGGATGGTAAGGACTCCAAAGGGTAATGTTCCCAGCGAAGATATTTGAGTTCATTTGGCAAAGATTCAAGCCCTTGAGGAAGATACAAGCTTCGATGATTTTGGGGAAACAAATCTTTACTATAAATATCAAGATATTGTAGTTTGTTCATCTTAGCAAAGACCTTGGGATTTAACTTCAGCTCCTTAATTATTGACAAGTCGATAGCTATGCTTCTAATAGCCTCACTACCCTACAACATAGTATAAATTCTCAAACAACATTGTAAGTTTCAGTGTTCTTTAAAAAAAAATGAAGATTTAAATATATCATGGATCCTTGCAAATACGCCACCTTTTGTTTTTTGTCACTTGCAAAATCCTTTCTTTGTTTTTATAATCCTTGTAAAAGTACATCCTTTTGCTTTTGTTTAAGTAGAAATTGATACATTTAATATGTACATGGCATTTATTTTAGTCCCTATATTTTAAGCCACAGGATGACCAAAATGAATGAAACACACATAAAATGATTAAAATCAAACACGAAGATAACGTATACTTGCAAGAATTAAAAACAAATAATTTGTTTTTAAGAACTAAAAAAACCCTAAAAAATTGCTATATATATATATATATATATAGTAGAGACTAAAAATATATTTAAGTGTTTGCTCTTTTAAAAGAATCATCCTCAATTTGAAAAGAGTCACCCTTTTCTTGTTCAACTTTACATATAGATAAAATCGTGGCAGATTTAAAAATAAATAAACAACATAAATATAATTGAATATTTACCTACATAACTATATTTAGTGACAATTTTTTCCTATCACTAGAAGTCAATTTTTATTGTTTTTGAAAATTTTGCCCCAAAAATTAGAGGCCCTATTCTGTAGGTGTTGTTGCACGGGTCGGCCTTGTTTATAAGCATGCAAATCACAATGGTGGATTCTATTTAGCTTGATGCTAAATAGGTAAAACACTTGTCACTCTAACAAAATAAATGAGGTTGAAATACAAATATATCTATTGGATTTTTATATCAATACCTTGTTATCTTTTAGTACTTGATAAATGTCATCATGATCCACCAATCGACTTCGATTTCCAGGGTCGATGGATTCTTCGCGAACAATTTCCCAAGCATTTTCTTGTATAATGCTATGCATGGATACAACATTATCCGGAGAAACAGTGATAAGAGCTTTATTTTTCAAACTATCCACCTCATCATCCAGAGAATAATCACCGTCTTTTACCAACAATTTTATGTCGTCAAGATTGAGATGCAATCCATCGAAAAAACATGCAATGTCTAAAAGTATACTCTTCTCATGATGATCAAGATCATTGTAACTTAATTTCACAATATTGTGGATATTTTTAATTGGAAATTTTTTATAGCTCTTTAATTGGTTTTCCCATATTTCTTTATCTTTGTTACGAAGGCGGCCACCCAACAATTTAAGAAAAAATGGAATTCCTCTGACGTGCTTCACCATCCTCTTGGACAACTCATTGTACTCCATTTGACTTGAATGATTTTGTTCAAAGGCAATCAAATTGAAAAGCCTAAGAGAGTCATCAAAGTCTAACTCCTTAACCTCATATATAACCATATTGGCAATGGCAAGTACTTGTTTATCTCTAGTTGTTATGATGATTCTACTGCCGTTTCCAAACCAATCAAGTTTTCCAATTAAATCATATAGTTGCTCTTGATCACTGACATCATCAAGAACAACAAGAACCTTCATACCACGAAGCCTCGCTGCATCACGATGTGGCAATCCATCTGGTATGTCAATTTGCAAATCTGGTTCCTCTAATAGATTAGAAAAAAGTTCTTTTTTTAAATATATTAATCCACGTCTTTCACATTCTTCTCTTACATCAGCCATAAAGTAACAACGATCATATTTAGAACATGATATGTTATATACTTCTTTTGCAATAGTTGTCTTTCCAATACCACTCATGCCCCAAATCCCAATACCACGAACATCTTTTGACTCTACTTGTAACAATGATTTCACATGTGATATTTGTTTGCCAACTCCAATCAGTCCATTTGAATTAACATTACGCACATGCTTGATCTCTAACACATCTTTAACTATTTCTTCAACAAGCATAGCATCATCCCTATGGGATTAAAATAAAATAAAGGGGAAAAATGAATATATCAAATTGAATTAGATATATTTGGAAATAATATAGTGTCTTGATTTTTATTTATTTTAAATGAATATATCAAATTTGTTTATTTTAAATTTAATTGAAAATAATAAAATTAGTTATTATTTTTAAATGTCATTAGACTCACAATCTAATGTCTTAATACCGTGTGATACAACTTTTTGTTTGTCAAAAAACTTTTCTTTATGATGAAATAGAAAGGAAATATAAGATTGATCCCAAGAATGATGGTGTATTCTAACATATTATAATCATTGTTTGTTGTTTGTATTATGAGTAGAGTGTTAATCTTTTAAATTGAATCTAGAAGGTAGATTTTCTCACCGTGTTGGTATCTTATAGGTTTCCCTTTTTGGATGGTTTGTAAAAGATTGAGATTTGGTGACTTTGTGAAATGGTGACTTAGTGAATTCTAATATGTTTGTATATGAGTTGTGTGTCCTTGTAATTGTCATCTGATATAATCATATTTTGTTGTAAAATAAAAAACCTACTTGATACTAACTGAGTAGATCAAACTAACCGGAAGGTGTAATAAAAAAAAAAAACTAACCAGAAGGGGTCTGCAACCTAACCTGAGGTACAAGTCACACTATTTTATTTTAAATAGATACGACTTAGGTCTTTTTAGAAACTTATTTAACTAAAAAATTCCGACCATATGTCATAAAAAAAACCATTTAGGCTTATCAAACCGGCCTACTTAAATAAATAAAAATATTTTTTTACTACTATTATCATATTAGATTTTGTGTTTCTAAAAAGTAATTTAAGCATATTAATTTACATTTTTTACATTCAAATATATTATTATAAACTACAAATAAAATAAAATATTGTATTATATATAATTAAATTTTTAAAAATCATGTTAAACAAATGTCATAGATCTATTTTCTCATTAGTTTATTTAAGCATATGTCATAGATTATGAGCAACCTATATGATAAGTTAACGACCGGAAGATATTGAAAATTCATGGCTAAATGCAATTTTTATATTCATATTTTTATTTGGGTCATGTTAACTTGTGTCATTAGGCACATGTTAAACAACCTAAAAAGAGCAACTTTGCATTAGAAAACATAATATGTTAACATTTAAGAAGTTGAATGCACGATTTTTGATATATATTTTTTATAAGAAGTTCTTTAACATGTGCCCTTGAGGGCACAAATTAATATTTGTCTTTTCATTTTTATGAAGTTTTGGTATCCCTATTTTAAAATTTAGTTTTTTGGTCCTTCTATTTTAATATTTTATAACTTTTGATCCCTCACCCCCACTACAAGAAACTTGACTTTTAGTGAAAGTGAATTTCAATGGTTCAAAGTCATTTTCCCGTGGGTATAGCCCCAATCCAAGTACCTAAAAACTTAACTTTTAATGACAGTCATTTTTCGTAGGTAAAAGTCCTTTTACCATATGCATAGCCAAAAGTACATATACCCATGGATTTGTATGTTCTGATTAAGCTCTATACTTACAGCTAAAATCCGTAGGTAAAATCAAAAGTTTTGTCCAACAAGTAAAATCCATCACTATAGATTAAAGGACACAAATAATCTATAAGTATAGGTACTTAGGGCTATATACTTACCGTGGAAGGACGTTTACATACGAAAAATTTACTGTCACTAAAATTCAAGTTTTTTGCAGTGGGAGTGGGGATCAAAAGTTAGAACAATTGAAATAGAGATCAAAAAGCTGAATTTTAAAAAATGAGTACCAAAACTTAAAACAAATGAAAATAGGGGTACTAAAAATGCATTTAAGCCAAAATTCATTTATTGGAAATTAAAACAAAACTTACAAAAAATTTGATGAATGAAACCCTGCAATATCTGCGGATTTCTTCAAAGCAGACCTCCACCGTTGCACCACGGTCGAATTGTACTTTTGTTCATGTTCAGCAAATGCATTTGCATAAGTTCCATTTTGATGCCTCACAACTTTGGGGTCCACTTGATAGAAAAGAGGTAATAAAATTTGTCCATATTTCTCTCTACACTCAACAATTTTGACTAGCTCATCCAAACACCATGATGAAGAAGCATAATTTTGAGAGAATACGACCACAGAAATCAATGATGTTTCAATTGTATGTAAAAGTGATGGTGCTATTTCATCACCTTTCTTAAGCTTATTGTCTACGAAGTAAACAATTTCCTTTTGAGAAAAAGCTTTAATCAAATGAGGAAGAAAAACTTCACGGATATCTGGACCCCGAAAGCTAACAAATACATCATACTTGTGTATTTGAGGAACAGAAGATTGAACATTTGTGTCAGTTGTTGTGTTTGCCACTTCACCCTTCAATTTCCACATAAACAAAAGACAAACAAAAAATACACGAGTAATGTACATTGTGGACCTTCCTTTGTCTCTTCTACTCTACATAAGATAGCCACGACAAAATTAGATAATGAAAGAGAAATTATATAAAAATATTGATTAAGATCAAACAACCACATTATTGCTGCTTACATTGATTTCTTCGAATGATTATTTCACTTGTTGGGATGAATTGAATGGATCATGTATTTATATGGATATAGTATATATATAAAGATAAAAATCAAATTTGACTATTATATTTTCTTTGACGATTGAAAATTTAACTACTCAATTCGTCTTCTATCGGAAGAAATTAATTAACTAGTACAAATTGCTAATGTGAAAATTATACAAAAATAGATATACTAAAATATATAAATAAAATTATTTTAAATTAATGACAGATATTTGAAAATAATATAGAGATTATATACAAGTTTATCACTTGGGTAGTTTTTTTTCTCCGTATTATATTATATAAATTTGTATCATATTAATCATACTATTATACTGCCTCCGTCTTATATTATAAGCAAAAAAAAAAATCACACTTATTAAGAAAACTAAAACATAGTAGTTTGTAGCATAGTCGTGGAGGTGGAGGCGAAGGTTGTTTACTTGGGAGGAAGAGTTACTAGGGGACTTTAGGCTTTTACTTCAAAATGTTATTGTGCAGGTTGTTAGGATTGATAGGAGGTTGTGGTGATTGGAAACATCTTCATTATACACAGTCAGAAGTGCTTATAATATTTTAAATGCAAATGTTATTGTCAATCTTCAGGTGCCAGTGTCCTCTTTGTGGCACAAGGACGTTCCATTGAAGTGATCGTGTTTGTTTGACGTCTGTTTCGAGACAGACTTCCAACTAAAGACAACCTTTACCACTGTCATGTTATTGATTTTGAAGCGCAATGGTGTATTGGAGGGTGTGGGGAGGTTGAAACATCTTCTCATTTATTATTTCATTGTAATTTTTTTGGTTCAGTTTGGAAGTATATTCTTAGGTGGCTTGAAGTAGTTATTGCTTTGCCTTATGAAGCGTTAAGTCACTTTTACCAATTCAGTTATATTGGTGGTATCGCAAAGTCAAGGCGATCAATATTACAGGTCGTTTGGTTTACAACGGTGTGGGAAATATGGAAGGAAAGAAATAATAAAATTTTCAATGTCAAAAATTGTTCTATTCAGCAAGTGGTGGATAAAATCAAGGCGATAACTTTTATGTGGTTGAAGGGGAAATTGTATAGTCTTCCGCTGAATTACCATGGTTGGTGGTACAACCCCTTTTCTATACTGGGTACAGGCTAACTGTTTTCTCTTTGTTTCCCTTTGGTGTCTTGGCTATGTCGTTGTATTTTTTTCGTTTCCCTTTTATTTCAACTTTGTCTGTATTTTGGGTGTTTCTTCCTTAGCACATCTTGTGCTAGGAAGGCCCTTTTGAGGTGGTAATATATTTCATTTTAGTCTCTTAAAAAAAGAGTAGTTTATAACATAGTTTTTTGTGTTATCTTTGAAATAAGTTTTATAAGAAGATGTAAAAACAATTTTCATTGGTTGTTGGTTATTGAGAAAATGAAAGAGATGACAAATTGAATGCACTTTGCATTTAATTTTTCTTTGGAAAAATTAATTTTTTGAAATAACATAATTAAAGATGATAAAAGTTGGTATTTTTTACTTATAATTTGGGACAAAGAAAATGAACTTTTTTTGTTTATATTTTAAGACGGAGGAAGTATCTTGTTAATCTCAGACATGTGCTATACTTGGTGCTCAACTGCTCATAAAAAAAAACTTCAATATAATACATTTGGTTTGTTATCATGATGTGAATCAAATTAGAAATGATAGAATAAGAGTCCTTTAAGAAAAATTATACATGATATAATAAGAGGTTTTCTTTTTTATTTAAAGGAGATAGAATAAGAGGTTATCATATACATATGATCTTATAATATTTTTATTCAACTCCCATACCATTCATATTGTTTTTTCCTCTCTCTCTACACACAAGGCCCTATTTATTTATTTTTGAAGACAAGGTCCTTTTTGACAGTCAGGATAAAGAGACAAAATAAAATTTTTTCTCAATTCAATGTTTTATTAACCTGATACGATAAGTTAATCCTAAAATTTATCGTATTGTGTCTCTATAATTAAAAAAATTATCCTTGACTAAGTTACTAACTAATCTCTATAAAATATAATTTAAAATATAAAACTCAAATCTAATATAATATTGATATAATTATTCATTGAAATAGAATATTTAAAAATAAATTGATTAGTGGAAATTATAAATATATGCATATAGTTATTAATTTTTTAACAAATTACATATATTTTTTTGGAAGGTTAGTTTTGTCATTTACTTATGTTTTATTTTGAAGGAGTCATTTACATATGTTAGATATCATATATTTAACTTATCTAACATATGTACTAAAATTATTTATTTACTCCTACTTTTAAAAAAAAAAAAAAAACTTATTTATTTAGTAGTGTGGATGTATTTTTTTTTTCAAAAAATTATATAATATTATATAATTACTTATTCTCTTTTTTTTTTAAATTTATAAAATTAAAAATATAGAAAGATGAATTAAATATGTATATATATTTATATACATATATATAATTATTTTACTGGGAAAATCTTGTTTTTTTCTCTATTTATTTATTTTTTAATTATAAAGAGAGAAGAAGCACAACAAAAAGAAGAAACTATATTGAAAACTAAGTGAGGAACGGATATCCCCTTTGCATAAGCAACTAACAAATGAGTTAATTGCGATGGACAAAGCTCATATTAATGAGTAACCATGTTTAAAGAATACCCAAGATCAGGTAGAGTATCAACACACCTATTAATTTCACGACAAGAGCACCTCAACCTCCCAATCCTACTCCAAAAAATGATAAATCATCACAATCAAAGATCTACCTATAAACTATAAAGCTTCCATCTTTATTGCTATTATGAACATTAGCTACCACTAAGAGTCAACATTAACCTAAAATCCAACCTTTTAGCATACTTTAAACCTTCATATACACCCCATAATTCTGCTACATACGCCCTACCACCAAGCCATTCTCCATCTATCCCCCTAAGAATACCACTAAAACCACCTATTTTATTAATTTCCACATTAACCATCGAAATTCAACTTGACTCATCCCTCCAGTTCAACCAATTAAAATCATCTACGGAGGAGGCTTAAACACAACTCTATTCACTTTGTCAGCAATTCTACATGATTTTTTTTTATATTTTCATTTATGAAAGAATGAGGATATTTTTTAGGCGAAAAAAAGCATTGTGGAGTTTCATTAACAAAATTAAAAAGTCTATTAATTCACTAGTGCGTTAAATTTGGGTTGTTGGATACTTAAATATGGTAAATTGTGCGAGAATTCTATTCACCTTTTTTTATGCTTTTTTTTAAGAAACTTTTTTTTTTGAAAACTCGATATCCAATTCAAAGATCGACTAATTCGAGTGGATCAATCCCACCGTCCACTTGCAGGGACCCCATTTAAAGTCAGAGCTTGCCCACCGAAATTGGCATCAGAAGGAATCGAACATGAGACCTTGAGAAGAACAAACTCCAAGATGTCAATCCAACCACTAGACCAACCTCAAATGGGTTTAAGAAACCTTTTTTAATGCGTATTGGTTTTTTAAAGAGGAATTAGTATAAGACCCGTGTTTTTTCACGTGTCACGTAACATTGACATAATTATATATAAAATAATTAGATTTGTTAATATTATAGAATGTTTATAAATATTAATTGAAAATTATGTGTATTGATATAATGTTTCAATTAAATATTATATATAGTTTATATGTTTTTTTTTAAATATAGTTTATACGTTCTTGATTGACTCCCTTCAAAAATATAATGTTCTTGATTGACTAATATGTTTATACATGACTTTGATTATCGCTTACTCGTCTCCACAAGTCTACACTCGCTTTGGTAAAAAAAAAAAAAAAAAGTCTATACTCGCCCGTACGGAAAAAAACAAATGTACAAACATCAAGTATATTGTTGCAAGGAAAATAGGAAATCAAGTGTCGACAAATTACAATGAGAAAAGAAGCAACGGATTCAGATGGAAGCTGAACCGTCTAGAAAGAACAAAATGTAGAAATTAATTCACGAAATGATGTAGAGGCAATCAGAAAGGACGACTGGAGTAGGTGCGACGCAGCAACGAAGTGCATCAAATATTCTATATAATTAATATATATTTTAAGTTTCTTGTTACACCCTAAAAATTATTTATTCTGTCAAGAATAATTTGACTATTATAATACATATTCTTAATTTGTGGGTTTCAAAATTTTGTACAATTCTTAAAAAGTTTGTACAATTAAATTGAGAATATTTTCTTTCAAAATCATATATGTTCTCAATATTTGAGCCTAAACTATCTTTAAAAATTCTTTCTAGTACTAGTAACATTAACTATCTAATCAATTTAAATGTTACTATTGTGTATATATAGAAGGCTCAATTTTATTAATTTTAATGTCAAATATAATTAATTTAAATTTTACGATTTTAAATATTCTTGGCATTATAAATATTCTAATATAATATATTCTTTAATCATATTGTCTTAGCATAATGATCCAAAGTTTACTAATTGATCATTCCTCTCGCGACATATTTAAACTTAGACATTTGTCTCTGATTCTTGTCACAAATTGATTTAAAGGGTCATAATATTATTTTTTGTTTTCATAATGAGTATGGTGAGTTGTATATTATATATGTCATTTATATTAATTGAATCAAAAATTGACATATTTCTCTTTAATATACATTATGCTTTCTACTATACTCTAATCTAAACCTGTAACTCATTACTCTAAATTTGTGACGAATACTATTAACTCTCTAATTGCATGTCTTGTCGCATTTAAATATTTAGATCACAACAATATTAAACTATATATAGTGAATGATGCATTCTTGCATTCCTTTTTATGCTAAAATTTTAATTATTATGGATTAAAATTTGTCGGCCTCTTTGTTGTTTATCTGTTAAATATTATCAAAACAACATATTTAAAATTCAGGCAATTTTAAATCATCCTTACAACTGAACACTTATATAAATCATAATGATTTATAATTAGAGTCTTATATATGTTTAGTTATAATGACTTATTCTCCATTCATGATTATTTTGAGATGACTATATTATAAGATATTCTCGTAAAGTCAGCAAAAGTCATTGACTCTAAGTATAAGGATGAATGTCACAAAAGATGAATGTCACACACTGTGAGGTAAGTCGTGATTTAATTATTTTATCCTCTTTTGACTTATCGTATATTATTGCACATATGAAAACAATTATTCATTCTTCTCTTTTTGTTGTCCAATTATGATATCCTATATAGAAGTGAAATCCTTTTTCCAGAATATTCTACATAGAACTCTATAATTCTTATATATTTTTACTATAATACTCCATTTTGTATTTATATTCTAATTCTAATTTATAGTGGGAGTATTGAAAAATGTTATTCTAAGAGTTCTAATCTGAATAAAATAGAAAACTAATTGACACACTTGTATTCTAAATAATAACTCTTGTTATTATACTATTTCATATAAATAAATTCTAAAGTCATATTTATGATATGCTAATTTAACATATTGTTAAGCATGTCATTATATTATTTGAATATGACCGAAGTTGAGTAAATTAAATACAGTTGTTTATGCATGATATTATTTTATCATATTCTTTTAAGCATAAACATTATTGATTTGTATAATTGTAATCTCACCTATCGTGGATGCAATTATGCAAATTTTGTTAAATAGATCAATATTATATTGGTGACAATTATACCCTATCGGTGTGTTGTTATTAATATAATTTTGCTATTAATCAATGTACCTTAATTTTTACACTTATGTCAAATATAATTAGAGTACCCTATCAATATTTAATTTGAGACATAAGAATTGTACATTGTGATGATATAGTTCTTACTTATTATCCTTAAGATCCTTGAATGGGGTTACCATAAGTAAGTTACTTTGTTGAAAGTCATGTAGAAAACTTTATAAATTTTGCAATCCAATATTAGTCAAATTGAATTAAATTTTTACTTAAATATTAATTTTGTATATATAAATATTTTGGATTGCTACTATCCCTTTGTTATGTGAGTGACGGGCATACCCTATCGGCCTGACGTTACTTAACATATCATCTTGTGATAGAGAAAGAGTTGAATATTTTATTTAAAATATCTTTCAAACTTTTTAATTCAACTATCATTATATATTCTCTATCAAGTGGGAGAATCTTTGCTATGTATTGTGTAACGTAATGGACATACCCTGTCGGTATGACATTACTTAACATAATCATCATTTTGTGGGTAGTAAAAATACCTTATTAGTTTAATTATCATTCTCATCAAGTGGAGAACATATAATTCTTCAACAAGCGAGTAAAATTCTACATATCAATTAACTATATCTCATAAACAAATATATTTATTTGTTTCATAACTTTAGATATAAAATTATTGTAGAGACTTATATAGAGGATATTAATTATATTATTTTCTCATAAATTATTATACACTTCTATATCCTTTTATATTATCGTAAACTTATTTTGTAAAAACAATATGTCAAAATCCTAAAATTCTTAACAACTCTTTTGAGACAAATTTATTTATACCACTATTCTAAATAATTATAAATGGTATATTTGAGATATTTAATTTTACCATTTTCACTATTTTGACATATTTTATGTTATTGCTATTCTTTAATACTGATGGAAGTTTATGACTATTTTCTCATATATCCTCAATAATAATAATAAAAGTATAAGTCTCGTGTATTTCCGCGTTGCGTGTAACCTGATCCTTTTCTCAAATGTGTGTCGTTATAATTGTAGCATTTGAGTTGTGAGTGAGTTACCAAAATTGTGAATAGAGTCTCATATCTTATTTTATAATACTAGGGACTTATCTCACTCATATGATGATAAACATTTTATATAACCATCATACTCTATCATATAAATGATACTATATTTATAAATTCTTTGAATATTTTAACTGTGAAAAGGAGATCTTGTGTTATAACATTCTTAAATGAAAATTTACATTCTCCTTAATTCTAAATGCAGAATATGTGGTTAACTACGAAACTCAATTCTTGATAATTTTTGTCATTGATAAATTATATATTCATGAGGTTTCATACTATCATTAAGTTACCACTTGTGTTAATAATTCTGCTATACCCATGTGCAAAATACGTGGTTGAGTTCATGAAACTCTACTAGTTAAAATTACATAACCACTTATATTGATAATCTTGCACTAGTAATCAGGTATCTCATTGTTGAATTGAATATTGCATTATTAAAATATTTCTATATATCAGTGATCACTAATGAGAATCCCACTTACTCTTGTTTATATATATATATATATATATATATATATATATATATGGGATCAGCGGGAGTGTGTACACAACACTATATACTATGAGCTCAAATGAGAAATCCACTCTTGGTTATATATACGTGAGATCAAGAGAAATGTGTACACAATATTATATACATACAATTTAAAATTCTCGTCATTGTCATATACTCTTGTGCACACTATAAAATATGGCATAGTTTAAGAGACTTTAAACTCTAGTCTCACTCTATTATATTGAGATATATATTAAAATTCTTTTAATCTCAATATGCATCATAATTGGATGATCAAGTCAATTTTGTTGGAATATGCACAATAATCTCTCAGCATGCAAATATATATTGTGCTTCTCTTTTACCAACATTCCACATTTTATAAGGTCATAAATAATAAGTACAATGTACAACATCAATACTCCTATCGAGTATGATATTGTGTTCTTGAAGTGCTTATAAACTGAGATAATCATAAATGTTCGTTCATTATATACATTATAGTGGTCACATTAATCCACATTTTATTTTCTTTGAACTGAGTGTCTATGTTGATCCAATTTGGAGATTCTTGAATTTCCTATTTTCTAATGGATTTTCATAGTCACTTTTTTTTGCTAAAACTTGGATTAATTGAATGTCAAAGAACATTTATTGATTTTGACTAAATGTAATTACACTCTCTTAATAGGTTATCCCTATAAGTAATTACTATTTTTACACCTATGTGGATATATGACTTTTTTATAAAATTGAAAACTCACTGGCAGAACTACTAACCACAGACTTATATATATGAGTATCATAACTCATAATGATTTGATCAAGTCTATGATATTTTGGGCTAGTGGGAGTTTGTTATAGCATTTCTAAAATGCTTGGGCCATTCTTTAATGACACATTCTTTTTAATTCAAATGTGTCACTATAAATTCATCATTTGTTAGAAAAGTGAGTCTTTGACCTGTATGATTTGTTTTCCCTATCGGATTCAATTTATGCAGCATTTAAGCTTACCTCTCTTTTGAATGATTAGTGCTTTGACCATACATATACTTTTAAAATTATTCTTTATGATAAGTGAAATTTTATATTCTTTTTGTAATTGAGTATTGTCATCCAAGTGGGAGAATGTTGGATTAATATTTTAATTAATCAATTATGGATTGACAATAATCAATTATTATAAGTTAATATTATATTATAAATTATGGTCTATTGTGTTAAACACTAATTACTTGATGAATATGTGTGATTGTGTTATTCTTTCTAAATGGACCGTGATGGGTTGGACCATTTAGCTAAGCCCAATGAGAGGTCCCTGCCCTCAGCCGTTTAGCTATTTAAACGTCATCCCATCAGACGGTTAAACTCTCCGACTTAGCAAACCTAAACGGAATGAGGGTAGTCATCTTCTCATGCTCGTTGGTTGTCATCCCTTCATGAACCTAATTCAAAGGTACATAATTTCTTCTTCCTTCTTTGTACCTATGATATGCCTGTAACTTGTGTTTAGTGATTCATGGCTTAAGTCTTAAAACTTTTATCACGAAGTGTTGTGGTTCCTTGCCGAAATGCGGTGGATCTTCACGGTAGTTATATAGGTCTTTATCAAAGAGAGGTTGTGTACTTACGGAGAATGTGTATCTGATTTTGCAGGGGAGATGTTTTCTCCATAATATTCTGGTCCTAACTAAATATAACTACTTAATCTAGAGTATTCTGCTCCTTAATTTATCATTGATATTGAGTTATCATTACATCTCTAAACTAATCATGTATAACTGTTATCCAAAACATTCAAGTCTTTGATAAAACAATTGTTAAATATCTAAAAGACATTTCACACTCAATTATCAATTTTTAAAATTGCTTTATTGTTTTGCTTCTAAATCAATTATATAATCAATCTTCAAAATATTCTGGTTCTCGATAATACAACTGTCAAATATTAAGACATTCTAAAGATTTGTCTAAATAGAGTGCAAGTCATGGGTAAAACTCAATCAATTCGCTAAGCATATGTTCTTGCGCTTAACGAATCCGCGACTTCAGAAACTCTCTAAATAGAGTGCAAGTCATGTGTAAAACTCAATCAATTGTAAACCAACTATAGAATAAAGAGATAACGAGGACAAGGAGTAGCTGGAGCCTCTAGAGGGCCAAGGAAGCTTGGAGCTAAAAGATTCAACAACTCTTTGATGTTGTAAATAGGTAAGAATCTATGTAATCTTAGCATGACTGGTTGTACATGATTTATGTTCTCAATATAATGTTAGTCTAAATCTTTACTTAATGTTTTGATCTGATGTAGTGTGCCGCAATTGATCTTTTGATTAACTCAGACCCTAGTAAGGTTGGCTATCTAAGAAACATTGTTAAGATTATGTATAGGTGATATCACCCGAGAGATGTGGGTATGTCTATTTTCATGTATAAATTTTCGAGCATAGGTCATAGAAACAATTGGCTATTTTGCCAAAAGGTGCATAAGAAGTCAATTGTTTCTATATTATTTAGCGTCGTTAACCTTAGTTTGGAGATGTATGCTGAGGAAATGATGGAATTATATACGAGGCATAAAAAGTATACAATCGATTAAGAGGAACCATACCGGGAATAGTTATAAAAACTATGTTCAAAAATTTGTCTATATAAACTCAAGTTAATTAAGCGCGGTATTTGTGAATACAATATTTTATTTGTTTGATAAAAACCAGCATACTTACCACCGTACTGTAAAAATACAAAATCAGCATTTTTCCTTTTATCAATTTTATACTTTATATTATATTATAAATTTGTTAACCGTTTCAATAACTTAAAAGCTTATTAGTATTTTTTTTATAAATATTTAAATGTATTTTTATAAGCTAGAGTTATATAGTATGATATAATATATAGTCAAATTCTCTAAAATTTCATGTTAAATACAAAAGAGTCTTTTTTTTTTTTTTTAAACTAAAATGAAATTTATTAAAATCGCAATGAATCTTAACCAACACAAGGAGTGTTAGGCTAAGATTCTTAAAGTAGCAACATACAAAGGATAGATGGAGAGCCCCCAATGGAAAACTCATACACCCGTGAATCAAAGAAAAAAGTCCAAAAAAATATATAGAAAACGCCTCCTAACAAAGGGCTATCTCAGAAACCAATAAATAGAAACACCAAAACAAAACTAACACCACGATCAACGAAAATCCCAAAATCCTCAAACATCGTCACAATTGCCGCAGAAACAGCTTCCACCACCCACATTTCGCTGCTCGCACACAACCCCCGAACACCAACTTAAAAATCTACACAACAACCTTTGAAAAACAGTCGGAAATAAAACCTCAAACACCACCATTAGCTCTCTCAACCACCTTCATCCAAAACACACCTCACAAAGAACCGCAAAAACCAACCAAAAACTCTTGTATCATCATACATCAAGGAAAAAACATAACCATCACTAACTACCACTAGCCACCACAGAAATCAACATCACTACCACCACCGTCACGAAAACTACCATTAACCACCACAAAAATCACCATTAACTCTCACCAAAAAGCAACATCAGTCACCATGCGCAGCACCACCACCAAAAACCACCACGAGCTCCGCCACAAAAGACTCAAAATCAGCACCACCATGAAAACTGCCATGAAGCACCATAAACCAACACAACCAAAGATCCATAAAAACCATAGAAAACCAAACAACCACCGACAAGCATCCAACAACACACCACGAAACCCACCAACATCCCAACCAAAAGAAACAAAAAAAACACCAAAAACACAAACCAACCTTGACGACGAACAACAACGCGCTCCTTCACCACCGGTGCGGATGGAAACAAATCACATACAGTGAAAACCACCACAACCCTGTAAACGATGGTGATTCAAAGGGAAGGAAAGACAACGCGGGAGGGTTAAACGCCTGGATCTACTGTCACCGAAGGAGAGAGAGCAGCGCACATCGGAAAGGTACGATGGTGCGGAGGACAAAGACCCTCGTCGTACCACCAAAAGAGAGTCTATTCTCATTGATCTATTAGTTTACTAGTCTATTTAAATTTAGATCATATTATTTATTTAAAGACGTTCATATGAAATACACTTTTAAACATGATAGCAGGTCATATCAAACTTTGAGACGGTCAGACTCAGACCTAAAAATTTAGCCTATGACATGCCACATTTCAAACTTAGGCTTTAAAATTTTTGACAGACTAGACATAGCCCTTGCAATGTCTAGTTCAGCTTAACTTATTCTCATTCCTAGTAGATACGTAGACCAGGGTGTTCAAAACCGAACCAACCCAATAGAAAAACTGTAGACCGAACCAACCCAAACTAAAACCGCAGAAAACCGTATTTGGCTCGGATGTATTTGGATCATTTTCTTACTCAAGCGCATGATTTGGTTCGATTTGCGGTTTTTATTTTACCAACCGAACTAAACCAAAACAAACCGCAACATAAGAAAAACACTAGTTAAACATATGTCACTTAGACCGATACTCGTAGAAACTCAATGAAAACTTTTATAAATGACATTTTTTTTTCTCTTGTTAAGCTTCTACTATTCTTTTTAGTTCAAAAATGTATTTATTTGTTAGTTGAAGTTTTAGAGAATAATAAAATCTCAGTCTTTTGTATTTCTTACATAATATGTGTAACATCTCACAATTTCCTCTCCATAATTAATATCCATTAGAACCCAATTTTAGTATTGTCAAGTTATACATGTAAGTTGTTTCTCATATTTGATGATTTGTGATTTCGTGTGTTAGTAGGAGGGTATGAGTATTGGGGGTGCACCTAGTAATAAGATACCCCATTTGATCTAAGTCCAAACTCACTCAAAACCAGATTAAGTGGTTGAACCACCTATCACATTCCAAAATAAAAAGGACTAGAAAAAGGAGAAAAAAAAAACAGTAACCTTCTTTCTCACTTACTCCCTCACGTTTTCTACCTTCTTTTCACACAAAACCCTTAATCTCACCAATTACTTCAAATTTCTAAATCATAACCACATGCAAATGGGTTATTGAGCTAAATAATCCATTCTAAGGCAGAAGAAGTTTAGAAGAGAGTGGATTAAAGGTAGAAATGAAAAATTGGAAAGGAAAAGATAGGTTTTGGGAAATCTAGGAGGAAGAGAAGTAGGATTGTGCATCATAACCATCCCACGGTAACAGAGGTGGGTTTCCCCTTTCCCTCATCCCTCATGCATAATTTAAATTAACTAATTTTTAGGTTATGAGACTTAAAATTGATTGATGAGAAGTAAATGATTGATTATGCATGTTACATTTTAAGAATTGAAGTTGTTGCATTTGATTAGTTTGTGTACCTTTACTAAATTGATATGTGTGAATGAAATATGATTGAAATGTTTATGGTTTGAACTACTGAAATAATTTGTTTGATTGGTTTTGGTTATGATCAAGTGATTCTTGTTGCTTATGAAAATAGAATTTTAAAGATTGCGTGATAAAATATTGATTTTCATTGTTTCTAAAGTTGCATTATTCCTAACTTCTCTTTCATCTTCTCTATCACAAAATTGATATTATTCTTAACTTCCTAAGCATATATCTTTTTTAAGAAGTTAAATTATTTCATTCAAATTAATTTTAGAGAGAATCATATGACTTTGAGAATGAGTACAATCTCAGGTCTCAAGTTAATACCACAAAAGCAACCCAAATGGGTTAAATAAGCATATACTTTTAAATTAAAAATATATATTTCATCAAAAAGTAAACAGTTTTAATTTTTAAATTTTATAAAACAGAATAAAGAGATAAGATGCAATGAAAGTCCAAGGAAGAATATATAGTCCATGCAACGAAGAAGAAGTTTTTTTGAGGAAAGGAAAAAGGAAAGCGTGACTTTTTCTATCCTTTATTTGACCAGATAGAACCGATTTTCTATTTTATTTTATGCCATGTAATTTTGTGATTGGTTATTATGCTCACTTTTAGGTGAACTTTCTGCAAAATTTACTCTTTTTAGGTGAATTTTCTTTTTTTTTTTTAACATCAATATTTGACATTTCTAGTAAACTAAGAGAGTAGTTTTTTTTCAAATCATTAGTGTTCGTTAAGAAAAAAACGCGTTATTTAACTAGTGTGTGTTTGTTAGAGAAATAGTATTCGTTAAAAAGGTTATATTTCATTTTAAATGAGGAAAATAAAGGCTGAAAATGAACACATACAAAGATAGTCAACAAATTTGAAATTAGTTAGCAAATTGAATAAAGATAAACCAAATAAAGGGATAAAAAAGACCATAATCAAATCAAATATTAGAAATAAGTCAGTCAAGCAGACACTCTCAAAGCCATAAAAGACATAATACGTTTGATTTCAACTAATCAAAGAAATCAAACAACAAACACACTCAAGCAAAATGTGGGGCTAAGTCAAGGGTCTCCACGTGAGAAAGAAAGCCCAGGAAAGAATAAATTAGCTAAACATATACAATTAATCTTGAGTTTTGCCGTGTGTAAAAGATCACAAAGAATTATTCAATTCAATATTTTTCATAAGAGACAACATATGAAAATAAATAAATAAGTGTGGACCCAACCCAATCTTCTCTTAAATAGACTATGCAGATAATTTGATTTGATATTTGTGATTGAAAGCAAAGGGAAAGCAAAAAGTGGGGCAATAGTGTCCCATTAATCTACCAAAAAAGGCAAGGTTAAAATCAAATCCATTCTCAATTGTGAAGGTTTGAAGTTTGAACATTCAACCACTTAAATTAGTGGATTGACAAAGTTGAAAGTTTACTTTCATGAGTGGATGAATCAAACACATAAAAAGGTTATGTGCAATGTGCATGATAGCATCGACCTTCTTAGAACATTGTCCTTTTCTATTAAACAGGGCATTATCTATAATTAAAGTTGTTTACATAAATTAAGAAAAAGAAAAAGAAAATCACACAATCAATCCGACAACAAAACCAGCTTGAGTTCCACGGCAATAGACAAATGGACCAACCATCCTTTTCTTTAGTTTCTTTTTGTATTAGGTGACTTGTAAAGGAAGCTTTCTAGTACAGCACTACAACAACCTCATTTTCGAATATTCTTTTTTTCAACAGCCACATCATTTTTAAGATTAGTTGTGTATATTTTGTCGAAAAAAGATTAGTTGTATATATAACTTTTAGTTAAATTATTCGGTAAAAAATTATCTTGCTCAAAAACTTTTACCAAATAATTTAGTTTTACCAAATAATTTAACTAAAAGTTATTTATTGCTCTTCCAAGTAAAAAGATATTTATTTACTTTTTTTTTTTTTTTTTACAATTTTACTTCTTCAAATATTAAGAAATTTCTTCAAATATTTTAACCGACTAAACTATTTTGCTGAAAGTCGAGTATTTAAATAGGAAAAGTTAAAGAATGCCTCCAAGATACTCTTTATAATGATTTTTTTTACTATTTTCTCTTACTTCTCTCTAACCAGGTTTCATGAGTCTCTTTCTCTACAAATCTAATCTTCCTTTGCTCGGATGTAAACTGACGGTGGGATGGTGCGACGAGGTTCCTCCTCCACGCTGTCGTTATCCCTTTTGGGGTGGTTTCTACCACTCTCCCTCATAGATCTTCACAACTATGTTGTTGTTGTGTTGTTTTGTACGCCACCGTCTCCTATTGGGCCGTTGTTCTAGCTGGTAGAGCTTTGAATGACGGTGCTTTGTTTTGTGTGTGTTGTTCACTGCCAACGAATTGGTGGTCGCGATGTTATTGTTCGTGTTGCAGATCAGTACCCATCTGTGTCACTGACGAGGGTTTGGTGATCTCTGTGTTTGCGGCTCTCTGGTTGGATCGATGGTGGAGATTCGTTGTCAGTTTGCTGTTTTTTTTTTCCGAGTCTACAACTATTTGGTATGTATTTTTATATTTATGTTCTTGATTAAAGATTGGGTGGTTGAAGATTTGTAGACTCTTTATGATGTGATTCAGTTTCAAAAATTCAAAATATCTGGTTATGTTAACCCAAAGGGTATGTTTAATTACTATATATTGGACTCATTTCTCGATCTGAGTTCTTACGCGTATGCTTGAAACCTATTGTGTTAGGAACTCTACCAAAGAGTTTAGACTATATATATATATATATATATATATATATATATATATATATATATATATAATACAATCATGAATAATAAAACCAACATAAGTTTTTTTTTTTAATTCAGTTCTAAACTGTCCACCATCATCACTCTTTATAGGTACTGGTTGTAGTCATTGAGTTTTAATATGTACTTTCATTAAAAAAAAAATTGTAAATAAGTAATGCGTACAATGCACGTACAACATTTGGATCTGTCACGTGATATTGACTTGAAATGATTGGGTGTGCATATCTTAAAGTCTCATATTTAATTATTGTAGACCTCTACAAATAGAAGATAGGATTTGTCAAAATTATTTTAAAAAAAAAATACGTGTACAAATGACATCCATTTAAAAAACTTTTTGTAAATTATTATTAATATTGTGGATGAATTTGAGTGAAGAGAAATAGGGTGTGATTGGTTGAGGTGTAGAGTTGATTACGCGTTGTAATGTAATATTGTGATTGGTTGCGTCCAAAAATGAGTATTCTAGAAACGGCGATCGTGGAGTATAAAAACCCTGCAAAACATAGTTGCCAACTCTTCTCTTCTCTCTTTATGTGTTTCATACATAAAGTCGATAAATACAAAAACAGAAAGGAACGGAGGGAGGGAAGGGGTGATAATAATGAAGTCGATATTAGTTTACACAATCATCACAGTTGTTGTGCTCTTTCTCCTCTCTCGTTCCTCAACCAACAACAATTCTCAATCCTTCCAACACGCCGCCGAGTTCAATGTTACCAACAGGATCGCCCGCCTCTTCCCTGAAATCGACGTGGACCCCACTGATCACTTCGTCTCCGTTCACGAACTCACTAAGTGGAACATTCATCATGTCCAACGACAGATTTTGCATCACAGCCAGAAAGAGATGGTTGTTTATGACAAGAATCACGATGGTTTTGTTTCCTTCTCCGAGTTCGGTCTTTCCAATTCAGGTTTTGGTTCATTCTAAGTTGACTTGTTTTTCTTCATGTGACATAATCAGATCATATCATATCATATGGTGTTTGACTTTGACTTTGACTATCGTTATTTTGAATGTTGTAATTTGTGTTTTTCATTCATCAGATGCTGATCCTTTTGGTTATGATATGAGGTTGTTGGAAGAAGAGCATTTTAATGCATCCGATGTAGATGGTGATGCTCTTCTAAACTTAGCTGAATTCAATGAGTGAGTTTCTTTTTACTACTTGTTTGGACATGCACAACTAGATGCTGTGGTGAATGAATGGTGTTCCTATTTATTCAAACTAATTTTTTGTCAGTGTCTTGTAGTTTTCTTCACCCGGCTGACAGCAACAACCCAAAGCTTCAACAATGGTTGTGCAAGGAGGAAGTCTGGTAACTCAAATCTTGCTTGTTATTTATATACGTCATAACTTATACGAGAGAATCAAAGTAAATATGTCATCCATAATATTCAATCCTCTGTTGGGCTATCCTGGTTAATTGTTTGTAAGGAATGTATTCTTGACTAATTTGCATTTGAAAATGATTTTTTCTTGGCAATAATTTGCCTCTTCTAGAAGAAGTTACAACTTACAATATTGGAATACCTTTTTAAGAAACCTTTTCTGTATAGGGAAAGAGATACAGACAGAGATGGGAAAGTCAGTTTTAGAGAATTTTTCTATGGGCTCTATGATTTGGTTAACAACTATGATGAAAAAAGTTACAATGATTCACATCATTCTGATGATGATTCAATGGATGCTTCAGCTAAGGTTTTGTTTTCTCAGCTTGACAAAGATTTTGACGGGTATTTATCTTTTTCTTTTCCCATAATTATTCTGCTTTCTTTGTATCAATATAGTAGTTCCCTCTATAGCACACTATCCATTTTTTCTTATGGGTTTTGATTTCAATACTTTGCAGGTATTTGTCAGATATTGAACTGTTGCCTATAATTGGGAAAGTCCATCCATCTGGACATTATTATGCAACAAAACAAGCAGAATACTTGATGTCACAGGTACTGAATTTAACATTACCACAATTACACTGTAGTTGTTGACAAAGGTGTCATTCCTTTCTCACAAAGTCTTATGAACCTGTGAATAATCGTTGTTACCACATTACAATTCAGATTTTGAATTAGCAAGCAAATATTTTGAATTATAGATAGTATTAAATCACAAGATTCATAAGCATTATAAAAACTAATTTGAATTAGAAATTGACTAAGATGGGTCAACTACGCCAAAAGTATAGCTATAAGATGGCTACGAACGACTGAGAAAGCAACTATGTGAATAGGGCTGTCCAAAAAACAGTGAGTGAGATAGATTTATAAACACTACAACATCTGGTGGATATCACCATGCATTAATTTTATGAGTAACATTTCTATGCTGCTATGATAACAGGCACAGGTTGACAATGATGGGCTCCTTAATTTGACTGAGATGATTGATAATGCATATACATTATTTGTTTCTATTTTCCCGGACGAGGTCTTTTAAGTACATGTTAGGTAAGGGAAGTTCTCTAGTCATCTATCTCAACCTACATTCAGTGAAGGTTTTCAATCTAATATTCTGTAATCGTTAATTGCAGGAAATTTTGGCAAATGAGTCTAGATTTGAATCCTTCCACTGCAAATTTATCAGTGACAATGAGTCAGTTTTGTGTTGAATGGCACAAGTCCATTGTAGCAGCAGGGACCAGCATCGGTAGTCATACATTAATGGACAAAAACTGGACCTTCAATTGGCGTTGCTAATAGGTGTGGAATGCTCATGAAATCAATAAAGTAGCTGGTGCTGTCAGCTGTGCTAAACTCACGTTGGGCAATGATTATGAGCAGGTGCAGCTAGTAAGATTTCAAGTCAGCATATCTTGTAATTTTGATGGCTCTTTTCTTAGCTTTTCTTGTGCTTCGACTAGAGCCTAGTAATGTATTTCATTGCATCTTAAAAAAGCATAGTAATGGGACTATTTTTTATGGATACAAATATATACGATAATTTTCTTGTCTGATAATAAAACTTTATTTTGAAGTATGAATGAATATTGATCACAAGTATTGCGAAGTTCCTTAGTCCACTTGAATCTATCGGCATGGCGTAAAAAACACATATACCTTGATCTAAGAAGGCCATCTACAATACAATTGATGAATGAAACAAATACCTCCTAAAATTATACATATGGCATTGTTCCTAAGGCGTAGCTCAGGTGGTTGCATTAAAACATCCGTTACTAAAATGACATGCTAACAACTAACATTTTCTTTTTGAACGGAAATATAATAATTTATTGAAAAAATAAGAGAAGTATAAATAATACTTGACCCACAACCGGGGATAAGTACAAGGAGGCACTCACCCCAAAAGGAACCAACAACAACTTGCTAAAACAGTATACACAGAAGTAAAAACTCATTAGTGGCACAGAAAATAGTAATATTACAATACCATCAACGTAAAAACTCATTAGCGGCACAGAAAACATTCTTTATGACTAATCCTAGGAAAACTGTAAGTATATAAATTTCATTTCTCATTAAAAAAAATGAGATACATGGACCTTCAGCAACAATTTCCGTTTGTTGAATGAAATTGAGATATTGTGAGATGTTTATTGGGCTGACCCCAAGCCCTCTCAACAACATTACTGGCATGTACCCTAATGTTGGTGTTCCTGATTCTGCTGTAACTTTAATTTTGAACTTCGGCTGATTTTTCACCCGGCTATTTAGATAGCGAGACAAACCTTGGTCACACATCAGATACACATGGTCTGATTTAATTTCTTGACTAGGCTTATTCAAGTATACTTGAATATTTTCAGCTTCACCGCCAACACTAATATTAAATCTCAAAATGAAACCCTCTGATTCAACTTGTGGAACAATAAAGCAAAATATGAAGGCCAATTGATCAGAGGAATGATTCACAAAAGAGAGATCAATAACCATGTAATTACGTGTTGTTCTATGCACCAACCATTTTGGAACACTGCTTCCTGGATACACATATGTGCCTTGAGCATCATAATCATGATCACCGGATGTAGATATTAGCTTGTGTGCAAATTTCATCATGTTAATTTGTGCATTCAATTCTATTGCTTTAAGAGAATGCTCAACTAGTTTCACACAATTCCAGAAAGAAACCTTTGTCTTGTTTTCCTTTAACACTTGAAGAGCCCTTGAAGGGAAAGTTACGTTCTCTAATGATACACAGCCGGTGGCATCTAGAGTTATCAACGATGAAGGAAGCTTTGGTAGACGTTGAAGCTTCCTACAATGTCGTAATTCTAGATGTCTCAGACTTGAAAGGCGCCTGATGCTTTTAGGCAAGTTCTCAATGAAACTGTGTGAAAGAAGCAACTTTTCAAGTTTGGTTTGTAGTCCAATTGATGATGGCAGTTGTTTGATACCTGTGTGCTCTAAATTTAACAATACCATTTCCTTTGAGCTTACTGAGAACTCTTTTAGTTTAATGCAACCAGCAAGCGATAGATAACGAAGGGAGCTTAAATGAATGTTGCTTTTGAGGCTTGTAAGGGAAAAACATCCACCTAGATCCAATTTCTCAAGCTTGTTCAGAGAAAATACAGATGGATGTATACTTGTCAACCGCCCACACATGCGAAGATCAACAATTGCAAGATTTTTAGCCTTTGACAAGTTTGGAAGCTCCATCAGTTGTGAGGATAAACTCAATATTAGAAACTTCAAATTCACAACATCCTGTAGTAAATACAAAGCATACACCATTACCATAGATATCAAACTAAAAGTGGTTAAATTTTGGATATCTTAATTGAATTAGAATTTAGAAAGCAATTATACTAATTATACTAATTTTGCTTTTGATTCTTTTTTGTGTGTAAAAGAGTTTAACAGAGACATTCAATCATATTTAGTGGTATAAACATGTTTTAAGTATAGGAATGGACAAGCAAATGTGTAACACTCGTATCAAATTTAATATACATATACATACATGTGTTACTTTATGCTCATTCATATTTTATTACCTTTTCTTCATTCCAAAGTTTTTTGACTTGGCTGTTCTGCAAGTTCAACACAACAAGTTTCTCCCCATTAAACTTTGATGGTAAAGACTCTAAGGGGTAATATGCCCAACGAAGATATCTTAGTTCATTTGGCAAAGATTTAAGCCCTTGAGGAAGATTCAAGCTTCGAGGAATTTGGAAAAACACATAGTATCCTTTAGTATAGATATCCAGATATTGTAGTTTGTTCATCTTAGCAAAGACCTTGGAATTTAACTGCAGATCCTTAATTATTGAAAAGTCGGTAGCTATACTTCGAATAGCCTCACTCCCCTGCAGCAAGAAAATTAGCAGTAGAAAATTATCAAACATCATTATGAGCAACTTTTCCTACAAAAATATTTAAATCGTAAAACTAGATTGAATTACAAACATAACTATATATTTAGATTTTTCATATACTATATATACATACCTTGTTATGTTTTAGTACTTGGTAAGTGTCATAATCCACTAGTCGACTTTGATTTCCAGGATCATCAATGGATTCTTCGCGAACAAATTCCCAAGCTGTTTCTTGTATAATGGTGTGCATTGATACAACATTATCTGGAGAAATATTTATAAGAGCTTTATTTCTTAGACTTTCTAACTCAACACCCACCGGATAACCTCGATCTTTTGTCAACAGTTTTATGTCGTCAACATTGAGATGCAATCCGTCTATGAAACATGCAATGTCCAAAAATATCCTCTTCTCATGACGATTAAGATCCTTGTAACTCAATCTAATAATTTCATGAAATTTTTTAATTGGAACTTTTTTAACCCTCTCTAATTGGTCTTCCCATTCTTTTTTATCTTTTCCACGCAGCTTACGACCCAAAATTTCAAGAATGAGTGGAATTCCTTTGGCATACTTGACCATCCTCTTGGACAAGTCATAGTACTCTATTTGATATGTTTGATTTTGTTCAAAAGCATTCAAATTGAAAAGCCTAAGAGAGTCATCAAAGTTTAATGGCCTAACCTCATATATATCATTGGCAAAAACCCCTTTGGCAAGTACTTGCTTATCGACGGTTGTTATGATTATTCTACTACCTTTTCCAAACCAATCAAGTGTTCCAATTAAAATTTCTAGTTGCTCTTGATCACTCACATCATCAAGAACAACAAGAACCTTCATAGTCCGAAGCCTCACAAAATCACGATAGGGCAATCTATGTGGTGTGTCAATTTTCATATCTTGTTCTCCTAATAGAGTAGAAAAAAGCTTTTTCTTTAAATGTATTATTCCATGTCTTCTACATTCTTCTCTTACATTGGCCTTGAAGTAACAACCACTATATTCCGAACATAGCATGCTATATACTTCTTCCGCAATAGTTGTCTTTCCAATACCACTCATACCCCAAATTCCAATAGCACGAACGTCTTGTGACTTTACTTGTAACAATGATTCTACACGTGAAATTTGTTTGCCAATTCCAATAAGTCCTTTTGAATTGACAAGATGCACATAATCCAATCTCTTCAAAACAAATTTAACTATTTCTTCAACAAGTTCAGCATCATTCCTATGGAATAAAAAAAAATGAAGGGAACAATGTATCAAATTGAATTACATTTCTTTGGATGTAAAGCAAAATCGAGAAAGGCCACTGTCCATAATTAACATACATTTAATATTATCATTTAGGTGTTTGTTTTTAAAACTTAAAACATGTTCGGTCATCAAATTCCTAAAAATGTTTTTGGTCTTATGCTCTATGTCATGCTGCTATTCTTACTAGTAATATATTTTCTAATCATGTTCTTAATAAAACTCCCTATGAAATGATATTTCAATCTGGTCCGTTCTTGGCAGTGGAGTTTGAGAAGAGTTAATGTTGTGAAAGTGAATCAAAATTGGAGTTTGGAGGTAAAAATGATGTTTGCTGGAAAAGACAAAATTGGGGCCCGAATGGATCTGTCTGGGGCCCGAATTGTGCTGTCAATTGCACGCTTTTCTTGCGGCAAAAATCGGCGCCCGAATGGTAAAATCGGGGCCCGAATTTGCGTGCTGTGGATATTTCAGAAACGTATTTTTGGGCCAGATTTGTTACAATTTTATGGGAGTTACTTTTACTATAAATATAACCTTTGTATCAGAGCAAACCTTGAGATAGAGGAGGCTGAAACAAGGTTTAGAAAGACAACAACAAAACTAGGGTTTGTATAGAGTTTGTCTCTTTGGAACAAACACTAGGGTTTGAGGGTTGATTCACCTTGAGAAACACTATTAGAATTGAGTCTCTTGGTTACGGGAAGAGATTGGGACTTTGGGTAGAATTAGGCGGGAGACTTATTCTTGTAACTCATTGACATCTCTTTTGTAACGTTACTCATCATATAGTGAAACGGAGGGCTGCTCTCTCCCCCAGATTAGGTCAATTTGGATTGAACTGGGTAAACAAATTCCTTTGTGTTCTCTCTTCTTTTCTCTCGCTGTTTTCTACTTTTGCTTGTGATTATAACTGTTACCCACTTGTATTGGTTGCTTGATTATTCCTTGCTCCACACATCAAGTATTTATTGGTGTGATTTTTCATCGAATTCGCAACAGTTAAGATTCCTTCTTGTTTATTCTATGAATGGTGTTGGGTTAATGAATGGTGTTGGAACCCAGATGATTTATTTTTGTTGCATCAGTGGTTTTTGAGTAGGTTTTCAAACTAGGAAGGTTTTATTTTGTTGGGGCTTTTGTTGTTTTTCCGTTCTAAGGGGCGAGGTTGCCGCATATTTACGATGTCTTTCGTATTATTTCTGGAACGCTTACACAACCTGTGGGGGTTCGGTTTAACATATGCGTCGTTTTAAAAAAAAATCTGGTCCGTTCTTTTTTAAAGTAAATATACATTCTTTCTTCTTCTGTCATTTCAATTCCTTCTTTAGTTTCTTAGAGTGCAAGAAACACCTCTTCCTATAAATCTCCGGATATTTCCAATGCTAATAACAAGAGAACTTCTATTTAACAACATAATCACCCTTCCTCTCCATCTCTTTAAGTTCACGAAGACCAACCTATAATTAGAAGGTCCAATAGACATAGAAAATCTCTATTTTATTTGAAAGACTTCACCTACAATATATATGTCGCAATTCTAATGTTTTCTATTATGTTTCTTGCTCATTAGAAAGAAGGAACCATCTACTAATTAGAAAGTTGTTCAACACGAATCTTGTATTCGAGCTCACTAAATGAATTGAATACAGTTGAACATTTATTCTATAGGTTGTTCTGTGTGCAGGCTGTTCTACCATATTGCTTGTTAGAAGCAACATGTACATGTTAAATTAGCAGATATATATATATATATATAGGGAGCAATTCTCATAACAAGCAAAAATATTAAACGTGCGTCAATTGGAAATTAGAACAAAACTTACAATTTTTCTGATGTATGAAACCCATTGATATTTGCGGATTTCTTCAAAGCAGATCTCCACCGTTGCACCACTGTCGAATCGTACTTTTGTTCATGTTCAGCAAATGCATCTGCATAAGTTCCATTTTGATGCCTCACAATTGTAGGGTCAACTTTGTAGAAAACAGGCAATAAAATATTTCCATCTTTCTCTCTACACTCAACAACTTTGACTAGCTCATCCAAACACCATGATGAAGAAGCAAAGTTTTGAGAGAATATGACCAATGAAATCAAGGATGTTTCAATTGCTTCAAAAAGTGATTGTGATATTTCATTTCCTTTTGTGAGCTTATAGTCTACAAAGTAAACAATTTTGTTTTGAGAAAAAGCTTTAATCAAATGAGGAAGAAAAGCTTCACGGATATCTGGACCCCGAAAGCTAACAAAGACATCAAACTTGTGAATTTGAGGAACAGAAGATTGAAATTTCAATGTATAGGGAAAATTTGTGTCTGATTTTGTGCTTGCCACTTCACCCTTCAATTTCCAGATAAACAAAAGACAAACAAAAAATGCACAATTAATGTGCATTGTGGATTTTCCTCTGTCTCTCTCTACTCTACATAAGACTGCCATAACAAAAATATAATTAATTAAAGAGAGAATTATAAAGAAATTAATGAAAATAAAATTAAAACCACATTATTGCTTACATCAGTTTCCTTGAATGATTTCACCTATTGGGTGACTTGAATTGTATGCATCATGTATATGGACATCATATATATTATATAAAGAGACAAATATCAGATTTGACTATTATTCTTTGACAATTGCAAATTTAACTACTCTTCGTCGTATTTTCGTAAGAAATTTACTAACTAGTACAGATTACTAATGGAAAATATATTTATACAAAACTAATATACTAAAATATAAAGTATTTAAAATCATTTTAAATTAATGGTCATTATCTGTTAATAATTTAGAGATTATATACAACTTGAATTGTCACTTGGATAATTTTTTTATATTATAATATTTATATCCTATTAATTATACTATTATCTTGTTCATCTCAAACACATAATATAATTTAAGATAATACAATTTGGTTTCGTTGTTTGAGCTTATTATATATATCATATGATCATATAATACTTTTATTCAACCCCCGTGTCATAATTTTTCTTCTTCTTTAACCAAAAGAAAAAAGAATGATATATAGCCTAAAAGAATGAGTTTTTTTTTTTATTTTAAACAAAAACAAACATTAACAAATTAAATAGTCTATTAATTAATTCACATAAGAGTGCGATAAATTTGGGTATTTTTCATGTTGTTGATTGAATAGTATTATTTACACGACTTGACTATATATCAATCATTACTCGTTTCCAATAGTCTATACGCGTCCTTACGGGAAAAAACAAATGTACAAACTAATCAAGGATATTGTTGTAAGGAATTGTTCCACTCAAGTGTGGACAAAATATAATGAGAAAAGAAGCAACGAATTCACATGGAAGCTGAAACATCCAGAAAGAACAACTTCTAAAAAGTAATTTAGGAGATATGGAAGAGTTTGAGAACCAAATTAATTAACTCTCTGCCGGATGTGTAGCTTACTTATTTGAACTAAGAGATTAAAAGAAACCTAGGAACTAGACTTACACACTATAAGTGTGAAGAAGTAAAGAATTTGCGGTTGGAACCATGACTCATACATATCAATGTCCATAAAACTACAAGCTGAATTACATTTACGCACAAGACTCCCTTATTTGTTGCTTGATTCACATTTATGAGCATACACCGCAATTTGGACTCTGAGGTGAGGGGATAAATTGAGATAAATTAGAGTGTCTAAAATGATTGCTGATAAATTTGATCTGAATAACTTAATTCACAATATTTATGAAGCATTACTAAGTTAAAAAAATCAATTATCATAATTTATTTTGAAGAAGTTAATTTAGTCCACTAAATTATATTGAAGAGTCGAACCTTAGATCTTGAGAGGAAACACACTCCAAGATCCGAAACCAACATCGCCATCTATTATCATAATTTAATACCCTAATACTTTTTTGTACTAAATAAAAGAGAAAAGGGGACATGTCAAAGTAAACTAGTTTTTACGCGATGAGAGTTGAGAATGTGGTGGTTATTTTAAAAAAATGGGTATAATATATAATTTAATCAATATAGTCTCTCAATCTAAAATAATTATACGCCGACAAAGTATACTAATTAAACTCTATAATAAATATTTATACGACAAAATGTTCTTGTTGGATGATGATGAGAATATATTTTATCGTAAACTTTACATAAATTTTTTAACGGAATATCACAAGAATTTTTTATGATAAAAAAAGTAGTCATGCAATTCAAACACACAAATATGAGACACCATATGTGTCCGTATAAGCACAGTATATACGGACACATGTTGTATTTGTGTCAAAAATATGTGTTCAAATAAGTAAAAACAAAAGGTATTTTAAAATCATTTTCCAATCCTAATCGAATACACAGTTTTCTTAAGCACTGGTTGACAATGCTACTTTTCATATTTTTTTCTTCTCATTATTCCTACATTGGATAGTGATATATCTTACCTTATAAGTTATAAATCTATTTATTTTGTTGGTTTGAATTATGTCCAAATTGTTGTATAACAGAATTTAAGACAATTCTTTCATAACAGACACGAAGCTGATCGAATATGAAGAACTAGGTTGCAATCTTTACGAAGCAAATGGCTGGAACTGGCGATGGGATACCTGCACAGACTCCAACGCTCAAGTGACACAGAATCCAACAGGGTGATCTCATTTAGAATGAAAAGTGTACGTGTATTCTGAATGATTTAGCTTTTATCTAGTATTTTGGTCCGGTAGTTTATTATGAATCGCACATTTAGTAGATACAAAAAGCTCGATCCGGTTCATATGCCATTGCTCTCTCACAAGCGTAATGGATCTGTTACTCTTTTGGGTTGAGCTCTCCTCATGAGCATAAGTAAAAATACCAACATAGTCTTGGCATGAAAGTTGATTAGTCTTGTAACTGCCTGAGCCTAACCATAGGTCCTGAGGCTGATTTGTGCGCCGTCTTGTTATCTTGGTGCTTGAGGCCTTTTATTTCAGCCATCGTTTGGATTGTGTCTAGATTATAGAACAATGACCAATGCTAACCAAATGACATGTAAAGAATACTTTTATTCTTATAAAGCAAAGCATTATATTATAAGCATGATTTACTATCTCCCTTTGATGCTAATTGTTGGTTTATTTTTAGAGTTTTTTCAATGGCACTCTCTTATGTTTCTTTATTCAAATTTGTTGGTTATTCTAGATGAAGGGGTTAATCCATTGTCAAGTTATTATATTATCACAATTCATAGCCTTAGTTATCTCATTTGCTGCAGGCAATGCTTGATTAGTTGATGATAAGTCTTCCATATTGTATGATATAAGGCTTTTTGCAAAACCACTAGTACAATAACTCATAATTTTTATTTGTACTTTATTTGATTTAAGTTTCTTATTATTAATTACATGATGCCTTTTGCAATTCAGTGGCAAGAGCCAAGATATACAACTGACAATCCATTCCTCCAAAAAAGCTTTATGGCAGTACAGACAATTATATATTCAAATGTATGTATACTGAATCATGCCTCTCTACTAACTTTGTAATGATGCAATACAAAGTACAAACAGGATCTACTATTCAAAGTATGATTTCATGTTCCAAATTAAAACAGTCAATTATCATAACAACTGAACTGTTTAGCATTTTCAATTTCAAGAAACTTTGATCCCTCTTCCACTGAACACATATTATTTGGAACAACACTTCCATCACCAAATTCCAATTGCTGTTTAAACATGTCATACTGTGAAGGGGTTACTAGGCTAACCCCAAACCCTCTTAACTGGACTGGCACATACGGTGATGTCGGTGTTCTTGATGCTACTCTAACCTGAATTTTGATCTTTGACTGATCATTGACTCGGCTAGCTAGGTAATGAGAGCATCTTGGATCATACACTAGATACACATGATCCGATTCAATTCCATGACGTGGTCTGTCTAAATACATTTTGATACCTTCATCTTCACCATCACTGATTTTGAATTTCAAAGTCGAACCCTCTGATGAGATAGTTGGAATGACGAAGCCAAAAAGGAAGCCCAACTTTGAGAAATAAGGAGCAGAAAAAAGATCAATAGTTATGTAATCATGTCTAGTTGTACTTGTACTATATTCCAACCACTCTGGAATTTTGCTACCTGGATACACATACATGCCTTGATTGTGATCATGATCACGATCACGGTCCCATGTGGATATATGTTGGTATGAAAAGTTCATCATGTTAATTTGAGCATTCAACTCAATAGCCTTGAGAGAAGGCTCGTTCAATTTAAGGCAATTCCAGAAGGTAACCTTTTTCTTCTTTTCCTTAAGTTGTTCACTAGCAGTTGAACGGAACGCTACATTCTCTAGTGATACACAATCATCAGCATCTAGTGTTTCTAGTGATGGAGGAAGCTCTGGTAGAGTTTGAAGCTCACTGCAATGGTGCAAGTCCAGATGTCTCAGCCTTGTAAGATTCTTGATGCTTTTTGGCAAGCTTTCAATGTGAGTGTGTCCTAGATATAACTTTTCAAGTTTGGTTTGAAGTCCAATTGATGAGGGTAATTCTTTGATACTAGTGAGTTCTAAATCTAATTCTCTTATATTCTCTGAGGTCACTGAGAATTCCTTCAGAGCTGTGCAGTTATAAAGAGAGAGATAGCTAAGGGAACTTAAATGAGAATTGCTTTGAAGGCTTGTAAGGGAAATGCATCCACTCAGATCCAGTTTCTCAAGATTTTTGAGAGAGAAAACAGATGGATGGACACTAGTCAACCCTACACAAGATTGGAGGTCCAATACTGCAAGACTTGTGGCCTTCGAAAAGTCTGGTAGCTCTGTTAGTAGTGTGGATGAGGAGAGTATAAGGACATTCAAACTCACAATATCCTGTTACATTTAGAACCAACCAAGCAAGACTTGTGAGTTGTGAGCCAATTCAATCTCAATTAAACTGAATACTAATGCTGGAATATAATTTATTTTGGTGGTAGAAATAATTGCTTTCAACCCTTCAAGCACATTTAACTTCCAACTAAAATTTGATATCTTTTACAGTCAAAGAGAGCATATTAAAAAAGCTACATGTATTTATATATAAAGGATGAAAATGTGATGATTTTTTAGGACCAAAACCAATTAGATCAAAAATATATTTCTTACCTTCACTCCATGCCAAAGTTTTTTCAATCGGCTATAAGGCAGGTTCAATATGACAAGGTTTTCTGCAGAAAACTTGGATGGCAAGAATTCCAAAGGGTAATACTCCCAACGAAGATATCTCAGTTCATTAGGCAAGGATTCAAGCCCTTGAGGAAGAGACAAACTCCCTTCATTTTGAGACCCCTTTGTATAAATATCCAAAAATTTCAATTTGCTCATCTTGGTAAATGCTTGAGGGCTCAACTCCAGCTCCTTAATTTCAGATAGTCTGATGGCCATACTTCTGATGGTCTCACTTCCCTGCTAAATAGTAGAAAATTTTCAAACACCAATCAATATAAGAAACATTTCCAACAATAATCAAGTCTTGTATGAAAAATATTTACCTTGTCATCTTTCAATACATGATAAATGTCATCAGGATCCAATAGTCGGCTTCGGCTTCCAGGTTCTTCAACAGATTCTTGGCGAACTATCTCCCTAGCTGTTTCTTGTATAATGTCATGCATTGATACAATGCTTTGTTGAGAAATAGTTACAAGAGCTTTATCTTTTAGCCTTTCCAATCTAGTGCTTACTGAATAATAACGATCTTTCAATAGAAGATTTATGAGTTCAAGTTTCAACTTCAATCCATCAAAAAAGCAGGCAATGTCTAAGAATATAATCTTTTCATAATAATCAAGATTAGTGTATATCAATCTAAAAACATCATGGACATTTTCAATCAGCTCTATTTTAAGATTCCTTGATTGGCTTTCCCATATCGCTTTATCTTTCCCACGAAGAAGGTTAGCTAAAGCTTTAAGAACTAGTGGAACACCTGCGGTATAATCCACAATTTTCTTTGATAGCTTATGGTACTCCATTTCAAGATGCTTTTTTTTATTAAAGGCATGCAAGTTGAAAAGCTGAAAAGATTCAGCAGAGTCCAATGGCTCAACCTCATATATATCATCAACTTTTCCAGAAAGTACTTGCTTATCTCTGGTAGTTATGATGATTCTACTTCCTGGTCCTAACCAATCAACTGTTCCAACCAAAACTTCTAGTTGTTCTGCATCTTTGACATCATCAAGAACAATAAGAACCTTCATGCGGCTAAGCCTTTTCTTAACCAAAGGAGGTAATCCATTTATCATGTCATCTTGCAAATCTTCTTCCTCTAATAGAGTGGATAAAAGCTTTTTTCTTAACCTCAAACTGTTTGTGCCATATCTTTCTGATTCTTCTCTTACATTAGCCATAAAACAACAAGTTTCGTATTCAGAACGTAGTCTTCGAAATACTTCTTCAGCAATAGTTGTTTTACCAATACCAGGCATACCCCAAATTCCAAGAACACGAACATCTTCTGACTCTAAATGTAACAATGATTCTATAGGTGAAATTTGCTTTTCAATTCCTATAAGTCCTTTTGACTTACCTTGGTCCACTTGATTCAACTTCATCAACACACTTTGAAGTATTTCATCAACAAGCTTAGCATCATCCCTGTACAACAAAGAAAAGAGAAAATGTATAAACTTCAACCAAATTATATTTATTTTAACAACTTACTTTGAATGTAAAATTACAAAGAAGATTTTTTTATATATTATTGAATTTGATGCATTCATCCTTTCAAATATCCTTAACTTTATTATTTATGACTTGCATCCCATTGTGGCACAAATGAAGGATTCAGATTTGATTATTCCTGAAAGGCTGAAACCAAAGTTTGGAATTCTTCTTCAATTTCTCAATACTTTGACGTGGTTGCTGCGAATCAAATTCTCCAGGTGCCTATGTTTAAGTATGTATAGGAGGATAGAAGATGTTGGAAGGTTTTTTCCTTTTTTTAGATAAGAAGAAGATGTTGGAAGGTAGCAAAGGATTATCAATTCTCGGTAAGAGTGGTTATCAATTTTGTGTAAACCAGTTGCTCGACACTAGCCATCGTAAAATCCGTTAAGAGTGCTTGTGTAAACCAGTTGCTCAACACTAGCCATCCTAAAATGGAAGGAGATTGAGACAGAATTTCCAAATTGAAGGTGCCTCCTAAAGTTAAAATCTGATTTAGAGGATGTGTAGACACTGTCTACCTCATAGAGTAAGACTTTCTGGAAGAGGTGTTGATTGCTAACCAAATTGTGTGCTATATGAAGGTAATGTTGAATACAGTATGCATTTATTTTTCTACTTCCATTCGGCTGAGGATTGCTGGCACACAGTTAATATATGGGGGACAATCCAGTCTGTGATCAGGCGTTTAGAGGATGATGAGCAGAATGTCGTTTTTTATGTGTTGTGTATCGTAGAAGATGACATAGTTGCTGGTTTTGTTGTGGAAATGTGGAGCATGGAGAAAAGAAGAAATTGCAAAGTTTGGGATGAAATACATGAATCTGCAGACCTTGTAGTTAGTTGTGGCCAGCACCTGCTGCAAGACGGGTCGAGAGTACACGTTATTCAGCAGCAACAGACGCAGATTACAGAAGATGGGGTGTGTGATAAGTGGTCCAAGCCTTCGTCCAATCGTTTGAAATGCAATGTGGACGCACTTTTTCATTTACTTTTAATTGAATTGGAATTGTGATGGTAATTCGGGATGACAGGGGAGGTTTGTTGCTTGCTAGGATGGAGTGGTTTTCACCCACATGTTCGGTTGATGATAGTTTTTATGAATTGAATGATAGAGTGAATTCATTGATTGAACTAGAGTTTACATCTCATATTTATATACAATTAACCATGCACTATAAGATGTGGTGCACTAACTAACAGCTGATTACTGAAATACATCAACTAAAGCTGTTAACTTGTGGTGCAAGTAAAGTCTGTTAACTAGTTGTTTAACTGCATTTGTTTATAATGCAATAACTAATGGTGTTTTAGTTATGTGTTGAGAGGTTTCTTGTAGTGTTTTACTTAGTCATTATATATTTCTAAAAGTATTATAAGTCTGAATTAGGTGAGATGCAACATAGATTGGGCCAAACATCTATACAACTATAAAATATTTTGGGATTCGTACTAATTATGTGCAATCTAGCTATATGACTCTTTTTTTGGAGTGATGTACCGCATATTTTTTGTTTATAAACAAAAATTTAGATTAAGGGAGACATATTTCATACAAGTTTAGAGAGAACAATCAATCAATGTCGTTAAGAATATTTTATTATAACGTGTAATTGTAATCTACCAATAAAGTATTATATGACTTCCAAAACCCTAAACAGATTGCTGCCGACTCCCTAAAAAAATATTTTGCTGCCTAAGTGATACGCATGATAGGGTCTGGAGCCTGGGGGAAATATTCTCAACCGTATACTATTTATGTACGGTCAACCTTTTCATTGGATCAGAAATTAAAAACTACAAAGCAAGCAACTGACTAAGGATGTTCGCAGTTTCGTGTAGATTGGTTTTGAGACAAAAAGATATTTACACCTTAATAAAAATTACATGCGATTCGGTTTGGATATAAAGAAATAAGTAATAAAATTTATTACTGCACTTTGGTTCCGTTTTGAAAAAATTATCCAAATTTTGATTTGATTCGAACGGTTTTTACAAAACAACATTCAAATACATTTTCCTTAAAAAAAACATTCAAATACATCTAAAAGTCTTCGGTCTTTCGTAGTTTTCGGTTTTTTAGATCGGTTTTTAGTTTTAATCTAGATTGTTTTGGATTTGAACACGTCCCGTGTAACTATAGAGTATAAACTATGGTAAAAAAAAATAACTATAGAAGTAAAAGTTTGATCTCCAACATCAATATAGTAAAAAACTAACAATTCGGTTAAAAGAAATATAAACTCCCAACACATCAAAGATGGAATCCAAAGAAACCAGGCTTGGTCATAAATCACTAATAAGGTAGTTTAATCACAACTTAAATCGGTCAAACAAACAACATCTTTGTTTAGTTTGGATATGGTAGAACTTTGGAGAAGATGAAGAGACACATGACTTTTTTAATTTGTTCAATCATATATTTTAATCTAATGATTGAGATTAATTCATCTCATGCTCACATAAAATAAGTTTTCTAAGTTAATATGAATCAAATAATGAAAAAATATTAAAATATATGGTAAAAGAACACTTACGAAAAATGTGATGAATCAAATCCAGAAATATTTGCAGATTGCTTCAAAGCAGATCTCCACTTTAGCACCTTGTAAGAACTATAATTTTGTTCATGTTGAGCAAAAGCATCTCTATAAATCCCATTTTGGTACCTTACAACTGTAGGCTCTACTTGGTAGAAAACTGGCATTAGAATCCTACCATATTTTTCTCTGCACTCAACTATTTTCACAAGTTCCTCCATACACCAATATGAAGATGCAAAGTTTGGAGAAAATATGACCAATGAAATGAATGATTTTTCAATTGCTCTATGAATTGCTGATAATTCATCTCCTGTTTTAAGCTTTTTGTCGGAAAAAACAACGATTCGCTTTCGCGACAAAGCGTCGAGGACATGGCTAAGGAAGTGTTTGCGTATGTCACTGCCTCTGAAGCTAACAAAGACATCATATTTTATCTGAGGAGCAGGTGTAGAAGTAGAAGGAGAAAATATCACAGGACATGTTGAATAGTATTGGTTGTTTGGAATTGGAATTATGCTTGCAATTGAAACTACACCTTTTGGTTTTGAAATAAGCAAGAGTGTGACATAAACAAAAAATGAACTTATGATTCTCATGGATGGAGAAGCACAAGATATCTCCACAAAAACAAAAATCTTTGTTGATTGAGTATATATGTAGTTGCTGTCTTATGACCATAATGTTTATACTCTTTTAATTCAACAAAAAAATAATCATACTCTTTTATAAAATATTATTCATTTGGACTTTTGATCCAACACATTATAGTTTTGAAGCTAATTTTGTCTCATTATTGAATTGAATATATGAATCAATGCTTTGTCAATCTTTACAAGATTTACTTTATTATCTGTGTGCCTATTGTATGTAATGGGACAAAATATAAAATGACATTAGGTGTAACTGTTTAAGTTGTTTAATTTTTTTTCTTATATTTCTGACCATAATGTTTACTATTGTCTTAGATTATAGAAACATTCAATTAGTTGGTGATGAGAATGGTGGACTAAGTCTTTGCATTAATTTTCTCAAGAACAAGAAACTTAATTGGTGATTGGGAAATTATTCAATTTTTATCTTATACTCTCCCATTTAAAAACTTAATTACTAGTAGTATTTGAGTGGACTAAGTCTTCCCAATAATCTTTTAAAAAAAGTCATTGCAATGATAATACATGGTTCTAAATCAGACAAAAGAGAATATACTAACATTTTTTAAAGAAAGAAAAATATATTATAATAAATAGCTCTAGCGATGATCTGAGGTTTAGCAGTGTCATGATTGAGTCAGACTCTACAACAACGATGTTTGGTTGTTTAAGGAACGCCTCCTCGTCACTCACACACTACTATTATCAAATAGATTCTGCAACTTTAAAATTTTGATTGATTGCTTGACTTTGAAGAAATTTGATGCTATTAATTTGTTGGAGTTTGAAGGGAGTTTGATTTGTGTTTATGTGTTTGTCAATATATGGGAGTTGTTGTTTCTATTCTGGTATATAACCAGTATGTAACGCAGTTAACTACCGCTGCTGGTGAGCCAAGTGGCAGACTAGCGCACTAGTCCGTCTAACCTTTTTTTCTTTCAAAAACCCACCGCCTTCCACATACCACAAACCAAGGATGGTTTGCTGTTAAAGTGTCTGACCATACTACTTTTGACCCATGTCTTTCGCCTGTCCGGCAGAAGGCAGCTGTGCAATCGCTCTCTCAAACTTGGATATGATAACCCTTCAGGTTTATAGGCCCGAACTGCATTTTCTTTAAACTCTGTTGTAGTTATTCTCTGTCTTCATCGTTTGCGAACCTGACAAAACCAAAGTTCTTCCCCACCTCTGCTTGCCGGTGACGGGTTCTCACTCATTCTTTTGATGGTAGTCAGTCTATTTTGGCCTAGAGTTGTTGGCTTCTTTGTCCTCATTCCTCTATTTCAGTAAAAATACTTTACTTGCATATTACTCCATATTCAACTATTAAAATTTGAGAAAATAAACGCCCCACGACACTTAGTTGGACAACAATGTCAGTCAATAATGACAACAATATGTTCAAAAAACAACATGAAATAAAAATATCCCATCCTTAATTAAAAAAAGGATAACATCCACAATAATTTTCTTATTTTTAAGAATAAATCATCTTTAAGATTGTCAATAGAACTTGTATGGGCACGTAAACGCACAAGCAAAACACAGTTAAGTTGACTAAAACTGTGAAAAAGTCGACGCAAAAGAAAAACACATTATATGTCACTAAACCTATGAAAATTGTTAATGCAAGTTTATAAATTACATCAATCAATATATTCATGAGCCATTTCAATGTGTCGAGTGATGTAGAATCGGAGATATTTGAACCTTCATGAGTCATTTCCATGTGTTGAGTGATATTGAGACATTGTGAGATGCTTATTGGTCGAAAGGAGTCTTCAAAGTCTAATGCTTTAACTTCATATCTATCATTATCAACAACCATTTTGGCGACTACTTGTTTGTCTTTAGTTGTTACAATGATTCTACTACCTGTTCCAAACCAATCAAGTGTTCCAATTAAAGTTTTTAGTTGTTGTGGATCATTGACATCGTCAAGAACTACAAGAACCTTCATACGACGAATCCTCCTCTCAACAAAATAGGGCAATCCATGTGGTGTGTCAAATTTCAGATCTTGTTCCCCTAATAGAGTGGAAAAAAGATCTTTCTTTAAATACATATTTCCATGTCCTCCCCAGTCTTCTCTTATATTAGCCTTAAAGTAACAACCTTCGTATCGAGAACATAGCCTCTTATATATGTCTTCTACAATAATTGTCTTTCCTCTACTATCTATCCCCCAAATTCCAATAGCACGAACATCTTGTGACTCTACTTGTAACAATGATTCCACATGTGAAATTTGTTTTTCAATTGTAACAAGTCCTTTTGAATCAACTATACGCACATGATCCAACTTCTTCAACACACTTTTAACTATTTCTTCAATAAGTTCAGCCTCATACCTATGGAATAAAAAAAGAGAGAAAATTTATCAAATTGAAATAGGTGTTGGACAGTAATTTACAGCAGCAACAAAATCAGTTTAAAAAATAACCTCTTTAAAACCCAAATTAAGAGCACATTTGATGCCAATTATATGCATGGAAATTTTAAGCATAAATTGCAAATGATATCTTCACTGAACTTGTGATTACAGAAGATTTAGCACAAGACATGGCAAGACCAAAGCCAGAATTACAATCAAAAAACAAAGTCTATAACTATCAAAGTTGATAACATGGTCAGAAATCATGCGGGAAAACCCCAATTGACCCCAACAAGACTTATACAAAACTTGCACATATAAATACCAAGTAAGATTATCAATTTATCATGAAGAGAAACAAAAAAATAACTCACTATTGCCACTAAGTTCCAGGTAAATCTGTTGGATAGGGGTGTACGAATGACAGGTTAAACCAGGTTATGCATGTGTCTTAGGTCCCAGCATTATACTAGGTCAATCTTTTTACGCCTTATCTCGATTCTCAACCTCAGTAACAATGTACAAATGAATTCTTTAAAAAGAAAGGATGCGAGTATGAAAAAGGAGTATCTCAAGAGGCTTATTTATAGAAGACCAAGTCTTAGAGTTTCACGTACGTGCGCACCAACACGAGGATAGTTGTTTAACACTCGTATAACTGGCATTAAAACTACAGTTAGCAAAACCTCATCAGCCACCACTAAGAAATTACCCCCTCCTGTTTGAAATATAAGTAAAAAAATCAAATGTATTTCTTCAGTTAGAGTAGCTTCGGTTAGCCTGCTCCTATATGACACGACAGTTATAAAATTATTGCAGTGAAAATGACAAGTGTTTATTATGCCTTAAACTCTCATGTTTCAAGGCTGAAAAACTGGGCATGGGAAGATGGGTCGCAAGGTATTGTTTTTCATGCATTTCGGGGCTGTTGCATAGGCCCATGCATGACGCAGCACACAAGGTGTTCCTTGTCTAGTCAACTGGTTGCTAGGCGCCTGGCTCGGGATCTACACCTATAAAATCAGCTTTTCTCATTCTTTTGTGACTAATCTTGTGAAACCAAGGGAAGGAACTCTTAGAAAACTTAGAGGCTTGGGTTGTGAAACTCTATTCAAACACCTTGGGTAGTAAGATCTCAATAGAGGAAGGGTCAAAGTTTTCTCTCTTGTTTTCTCTTTGGATAAATGGGTAAAATTAGGGATTGTTCATTGTAAGCTTTTGCATCTAATTTCTTGTAACATATCTTTGTATCACTCATTTTATAGTGGACTGGAAAGTTACTCTCTCCCTCAAACATTGGTGTACTTTACTTCAATATTTTGTAAACCATCAATGATTTTGTTGAATTCTGTAAGTTGCTCCACTAAAGATTTTGATTCTACCATCTTAAATAAGTGAAGTTGTTGTTTCAGACATAGCCTATGATCCACAATGACTTGGCCAAGTACACCAGTTCTAACTTGGTCCACATTGTCGCTGGAGTCTTCTCCTTCGCGACTTCCCTCAACACCTGATCTCCAAACCACAAGATAATGACACTTCGTACCTTATCTATCATTTTTGTTTTCTCTATACATTTCAGTTGAATCAAGACTGTTTCTATCTTCACTTTCTACAACCTAGAATCGTTGTTTCTGGAAAATTCATGGCTATTTCATTTAGTATCCATGATATACACTTGAAAGATTTGTTCAAGTGATATACATAGAGATTCAAAGTAGAATGAATGCAGAACCTATATGTAGAGCAAATAAGAGTAAAACAAAACTTACAAAAATTGTGATGAATGAAAGCCTGAGATATCTGCAGATTTCTTCAAAGCAGATCTCCACTGTTGCACCCTACTTGAATTATACTTGTTGTCATGTTCAACAAATTCATTTGCATAAGTTCCCTTCTGATGCCTCACAACTGTAGGATCAACTTTGTAGAAAACAGGCAATAAAATCTGTCCATTGTTCTCTCTACACTCAACAATTTTGACTAGCTCATCCAAACACCATGATGAAGAAGCATAGTTTTGAGAGAATATAACCAAAGAAATCAAGGATGTTTCAATTGCTTCAAGAAGTGATTGTGCTATTTCATCACCTTTTCTAAGCTTATTGTCTACAAAGAAAACAATTTTCTTTCGAGATAAAGCTTCAACCAAATGGCTAAGAAAACCTTCACGGATGTCTAGACCTCTAAAGCTAACAAAGACATCATGGTTGTCACTTTGAGGAACAGAACATTGAAATTCCGATGTTAAACAGATAAACAAGAGATAAACAAAAAATACTACAAGATTAATATTGTGCATTGTTGTGGTTCTTCCTTTGTCTCTCTACTCAAATAAGATAAGATGATATTGCTTACATAAATCATTCAACCAATTGGACGACTTTGTATGTATTAAGACAGAATATTATTGGACGACTTGTGTGGAATACGTGTCTTTGCAATCATGTTGTCAAAAAGAGTCATTGTAATAATATTAGGTTACATCTATGTACACATTGTGCTAAAAGAATAAATACTTAATTATACTTTTGCTCTCCATATTTTCACTCATCTAGAGAATTAATCTCCCTGTTGTAAAATCACACAATTTTGATTTATTTTTTTTTAGATATTTGAACTTCTAAATAGTTATATATCATATTTTAATTGAAGTTTTCAAACGATTTTATGGTAATTTCATGTTTATTGATCATTCAATATCATCAAGTCATATTGATTACACATCATTTAAAATATGTCATATCATTATTTTTGAGTCAAAAAATATGCGAAAATGATATAAAAAAAATATGTAGTTGTAAAATAAGAGGACCAACTTCTTGAGTGGGCGAAACTAGAGAGATCAAAGTTGTAAATAAGTCAAGAATAAATGATTGTACAATCACAAATATATTATAGTAGGTCTTTTCCCCCTCAGCAATAGTCCAATTGTATGGTAGTCTTACTATTGATTTGGATTGGAAAGAAAAATAAAATTGAAAGGTTTAACTAAATAAATAATGACATGGATAACAACATAGTATGCTGTTTCAAAAAAAAAAACATAGTATGATTTAATCCAAATCAACATTGTTACTTTTTTTGGCTAAAATATGGTTTTGGTCACTGCAAATATGTTTAGTTTTGGTTTTAATCCCTGTAAAAAAAAAATTGTTTTTGATCCCTGCAAAATATTTTGTTTTTGAAAATTGTCCCTCCAGGGACTATTTTCAAAAGTAAAATATTTTGCAGGGACCTTTTTCAAAATCAAAAGATTTTGCAAGGACTATTTATCTAATAAATGGGTTTAGTCATCATGTGTCACGTGTGCAAATCATCACAAAAGTGGGGTCAGGGACCAAAACCAACACGAGACATATTTGCAGGGACCAAAAACAAAATTTTTTTTACAGGGACTAAAACCAAAACTAGGCATATTTGCAGGGACCAAAACCATATTTTAGCCTACTTTTTTTTACACAAATCAACATTGTTATTACATCATCAATGTAATTCCACGTTATTAATAAAAGGGACAATGTTCATCCCAAAAAATAAAAAGACATATAAATATTCTTGATAGCTTGTTCAGTTGATAGAAACATTGCATTATACACATAAAAATTGAGGTTTGAATCTTATATTCTTAACTTATTCACCTTAAAAAATGAATTTCTAATCATTTAACTATTTGACAAAAAAATGAGTCCATCTTTGCTTCATTTAGGCTTTCTCAATTTACCCCATTTCAAGTTATGGATGTGTGACATGTGAAAAAAGTAAAATTAATGGCTGTTATTAAAAGGTTTGGAAAAAACAATTCTTTAATTGCAAAAAAAATCCTACGCGCTCTTGTACAACTCACCTTCTTCCTTCTCTCATAATCTCACAGCTGCCTCTCCCTCAATTTCTGCTCCAAACTGCCATTGTTAAACAGTTGTAAAAAATGGTGATTTTATAATCTTAAAAATTCCACCAGTACCTGAAATGGTTGTTTCAAATTTTGAATGGGTTAAAATTAAAAAAAACATTCTTTTTTTATAAGTAGAGGTTCTGTTTTTTATTAAAAAAATGTTAAGAGTTGCTTCATATGTTTGTTAGAATAAATGATTTAAAATTTGTTAGTAATTCATATGTTTGCTTAATTTGATTAAGGTGCCGGTGGTTTTTGCTTTGTACAGGAACTAGTCAAATGAATTTTTGCGCTATCAGAGAACCTAATTTTGAAATCCAAATGGATTTTTGGGGTATCAGTAGAAATCTAAATGGATTTTTGCTGTATCAGAGAATTTGATTAAGTTGTTTCATATGTCTACTTAAAATCCATATGTTTGCTTTGATTTAGAATTTGTATTAGTATCAGAGAAAAGAAAGGAGAGTTTGTAGCAATAGCGCGTAGGCTTTTTATGTCATTAAAGAATTGCTTTTTACAAACCTTTTAATCAGAGCCATTAATTTTATTTTTTTCCACATGTCACACATCCATAACTTAAAATTGGGTAAATTAAGGAAGCTTAAATGGAGCAAAGACGGACTCAAAAAAAATATGACATATCATAAATTTAAGCCCAAGAATATGTGGTGGTGAGTAGAGCTGTCAAAACGAGTCGGACAGTATGGGCCAGCCCGTTTAGCCCGATTGATTAGAGGGTTTGGGCCTTAAATATTGAGCTCGGATTTTAATAGGGCTTTTTAGCCCGGCCCTAAAAAGCCCGGTACCCATTAGGGCTAGCCCGAACGGGCCGCGGGTAGCCCGTTAGCCCGCATAACAAAAAAAATCATTTAAATTATATATATTTTTCAAATAATTCTTTACGTAGTTGATTATCAAAGTGAAAATTCATTGAATTAACGCAAATATAAATGTAATATAAAATTATATTTACTCATTTTGTTATTTATAATTTTAAAGATCGAATATATAATTATCTATAACCATAACATATCTAATTTATTTAAAATTCCTTTCCTCGCCGTTTTAGTTTACGACGTTTGCACGAAAATGTTTACAATTTATTTTTGTGCTAGACATTATTTAAACATATTAAAAATATTATTTATAAAAAAAAAATTAGGAGTATTTTATAGTACTTTTTTTAATAAAAAAATAATAATTTTTAATACGGGCCGGCCCGTTTAACTCGCGGCCCATGTAGGACCGGGCTCGGGTAGTATATTTCGAGCCCGTTTTCAAACCGGGCTTTTTGGCCCAGCCCGATAAAACCCAAAGCCTGTTTAGGGCCGGGCCGTCCGTTTTGACTGATCTAGTGGTGAGTATTCTAAAACTTGTAAAAAAGGAGAGTAAATTTTTGGACGAATTAAAATTACAACTCTGTTAAAATATTGAGACTAAAAGTATATTCAAACTTGGAAAATGTTAACTTGGAAATATTAAGGTGGCATTTGTTTCAGAGATAAAAAACATATTCCTGGGAATAGAGGTTGGGAAAGAAGAATACCTATGTTTGGTAGAAAGGAACAAAAATATTACCTAATAATAATTAATGCCCAGGAATCTACTTACCTTACATTCTAGTCATTTTTATTCCCATGAAAAAGGGATGGGAAAATTATATTCCCAGGAAAAGAGTGCCCACGTTCTTGATAAAAACTCACAAATATGCCCATTTTACCATTGTGTTTCCACATTGTAAAAATTAACATAACAGTTTTCATTTTATATAGTAATAAGGCATAAGGTCTATCAATGTAACCACCCACTTCTTTGAAAAGAATCATAGGAATAAAAATTGGCAACCAAACACTTTTCTTGAAAAATTCTTAGGAATAAAATTCTCATTATGTTTTTCTGGAAAAGTTAATTCCAGTGAGTAATTTTTGCATCCGGAAAACAAACACCCCAGAAGAATTTTACTAATAGATAGTATGTATTGGAAATTGTGTTAATTTATTGTTTAAAGTGTTTAATATTAATTTTTTCAATAAATTCTTACCATTAATGGAATGACATTAATGCTTAACATGTGTCCTAAAGGCACAAGTTAACATGACCTTACAAACTTTATTTTTAAAATCATTATATTGCTTCCTTAATTTAAAAAAGATAAGCCATCTTTTTCATTTCTTCTTCAAAAATTTCCATCCAAATACACCATAAAGTAAGACACTGACTAAATTTAAAATCTTAAGCATGGTGAATGACATGGGAATGTTTCTTTTAAGGAGAACAAGCTTATAGCATGTCATTAGAAATTAAAGTGTAAACAAATGGCGGAACATCATAATAAGCGTGAGCGGCCTCATTTGCTAATAAGTAATCTTGTCATGATTCCTCGGGATTTAAGGTGTATATAAGGCCTCGTTTTTTTTTTTTTACAGAGCTTCAAGAGAGAGAAATCGAAGAAATAAAATAAGGTAACTTTAGGGTTGAGTGTCTTTGGTAAGAGGTTTTTTTGGGTTAGGAAACATTTGTAAACACCTTAGGTAGTGAGATTTTATTAGAGAAAGGATTAAGAAGTTTTCTTTAGCATTTTCTCTTAGGATTCATTGTGAGTGTGGGTGACTTGAAAAAACGGTAGAAATTAGGGTTTGTTCTTTTAAATCTTTTAAGCTAATTTTTTGTAATCTCTTTGTATCAGTGTTATCATAGTGGATCATAGAGTTGTTCTCTTCTCCATAGTCGGTCTTTTTGGACTGCATTGGATTAACAATATTGGTGTATGGTTTTTCTTCTCATCTTTCTTATTTTTGTTAGTTTGAATATGCTTGTTGTGTTGCTTCACACTTAGATCTAGGTTTGTTTTGATGTTGCTTGAGGCTACTTTGCCTCATTGATTACTACTTCTTTTGCTCCACACATCTAAATTTCATTGGTATGATTATTTGTTCGAATTCACAATAATTAGCGTCCAATGTGTGGCAAAGGGTAAATTTGGTAAGGTGGGTATCATGAGTTCAAAGTGGGAGATCGAGAAGTTCACGGGAAGTAATGATTTCCGGTTATGGAAGGTTAAGATGCAAGCAGTTTTAACACAACAAAAAGAGGTTGATTTGAAATCATTTTTTGACCCAATCACTCATCTCAATTCATTTTCACCTTCCATATTATTTAAATAAGTGATCTTCACATATATATTAGTTTTTCCTTTTGTATTTTATTTTTTTGAAAACTCGGTATCCAGTCCAAGAGTCGACTAATCTATGGGCCTATTTCACCATCCATTTGCGAAAGGCTCCATTTAAAGCCAGAGCATAGTTCGGTATGGATGTAGTCCATCGAAATTAGCGACATAAGGAATCGAACTTGTGGCATTGAGAGGATCACACTCCATAGTCTCAAGCCAACCTCAAATGAGTTTTGTTCATTTGTTAGTCGGTGTTGTGCGTCATTGTTTTGCTTTTCCATCTTATTACGATGTTTGTACGACTGAGATTGTCATATAAGCTTTGATCCAATATATATCCAATCAATAATTTTAACATTGTCAATATTACAGATTCGAAGACATGAACATCTCGAACACTTGAATATAATCACATTTTAGAACATAAATTTTACAAAGCATAAACAATGGGAAAATTAATTTTAAAAAAGTATGGGTAGGTGGAGTCTAAGAAACAAAACGGGTGTGCAAATAGCAATCTGATGCACACATATAATGAGAGCCTAAAAAGGTCCTATTGGTAAAGGAACATCAAATCTGGGCCTTGAAACTGAGTTATTCTTCCTTCTACAATCTCCTCACAGAGAACAAAACCCTCTCTCTCTCTCATCGTGTTGTGACTGTAATTTCCGGTGAGTTAGCTTCATTTTGTGAAAATCTCTCACCACTGAGTTCATCTTCGTTGATTCGTAATCTCTATCGTGTTGTTAATTTCAGAGACAAAATGGGTATCATTGAAAAGATCAAAGAAATCGAAGCCGAGATGGCTCGGACTCAGAAAAACAAAGCCACTGGTTCGTTCATACTCATTAGATTGAATTATAGTAACCTCAGAACTCCGATTTTTTTTTTGGGTGTTTTTTTCATTTTTTGAAATAACTTTGGCTCATAAATTCAATTGTTTAATTAATCAATTAATGTACTAATTTTTTGCTTAGGTTTGTTATATATGTTTCCTTTTGCTTGATATTTTAATTATAAAATTTAAATTTGTTTTTAACTGTGTAGAGTATCATCTTGGGCAGCTCAAGGCTAAGATTGCAAAATTAAGGACACAATTGTTGGAGCCTCCAAAGGTATGACGAATAATTTGTATAATTATAATTTTTTTTCTTTCTTAATTTACTCTTAAGATAGGCATAGTAATTAGATTGTATGAAAATCAAAAAACCAAGTGTAGCCAAGATTAGGATGTTGTGTTGGATGTGTTGTTGGACTGGATGAGATAGGATTAGAAATGACAACATTACAGATAGAGTTAGGGTAGCCGGTTAGCACCTATAGTAGAAAAGATGGTAGAAACTAGGCTTAGGTGTTTTAGACATGTAGAGAAAAGACGTGTGGATTCTATAATAAGGAGAGTAGATCAAATGGAAGATGGTTAAATTATTAGAGACATAGGAAGACCAAGAAAAATCATACGAGAAACTATTACAAAGATCTATAGATTAATGAGTTGGATAAACATATGATATATTTGATAGAACATTATGGTGTTGTGTGATTCATTTAGTCGACCCCACTTAGTTGGATAGGGCTTGGTTTTTGTTGTTGTTGTGTTCTTAAGTTCAATATTTTCGCAACCTGTGTAATGACATGATTGTAACACCCTGTTTTCATAGTTTCTATATGATAATGCAATTAACTGTGATTAGGAGGTCTGTTTTAACATTTTTAGATTTAGAACAATGTTGTCAAATGGGAAATGCAGAAAATAGTGGTCCAAATTCCACAATGGCTGCTATTTGATAACAGGTTGTACTAAATAGATATCATTGAACAATAGCGATTTGTTCAAATTCTTCTAGGCAATAGTGTATTGCCTCTATTTGACAATGCTGATTTTGAAAGGAGGTAATATCCTTTTTCCTACAATTTGTGTTGACAGAACAATATTTACTCAGAGCCTAACCTTCTATTGCTACAGTTTACTATTGTTTGAGCTACTGAAAAATATACCTCCTTTCATTCTGTTTCATTAATCATTACCATTCATATTCCCAAGAGAGAACAACATATGCCTATGGAGGGACCATTTGCTTCACTTGTGGTCTTGGTTAACCTAATCATAATTTTTTTGTAAAGGATTTGTCTTTAATTCTTGTGTCAGGTTTTGTCTACTTGTTTGAAGGCATCACATTGATGTGCTGTTTTTTGTGTGGTCGTGGTGTTTATGAATAGATAAGATTATGATGCCAGATTCTTTGATAAAATAAAATAAAGACTTCTTATTTTTGGGTTTTGGGGTGATTCGACTGTCTTCTTGGCTTCTATTTTTATGACTAATATCACATCGGCGGGCTGAAATGCTGTTTCTTTTTGTTCACTTCAGTTTTTATTTACTTTACGAGGATTTCTTATTATAGTGTTTGTAATCCTCGTAGTTGTCCTGATAAATTATCATCCTACTACATTTTAATGTAATTGTTGATGTTCATGAATTTGGGTAGTAAATATTTAGTATGTTTTTTCCTTTGTTTAGCATGCTAGGTTTCTAAATTATTTGTCAGCCTCAGCATTCTATCCTTCTTTTCATATTTTTCCTGTTATCAATTGATGCTATAGGGTTCTAGTGGCGGTGGAGACGGATTTGAAGTTACGAAATTTGGTCATGGACGTGTTTCACTGATCGGGTTTCCAAGGTCTGTCTCCCATAATAATATTTTCCCAATTTATGTATTTTACCTACTATTAATATCTAAATTGTCTAAAGTTGTATTGGGATTTGTTTCCTCAAATGTAGCGCTTCTCATGTTTTGCCTTTTCATTTGCCAGTGTGGGAAAGTCCACTCTTTTGACATTATTAACAGGCACTCATTCAGAGGCTGCATCTTATGAGTTCACAACTTTGACCTGCATTCCTGGAATTATACACTACAATGATACTAAAATTCAGTTGCTTGATCTTCCTGGAATTATTGAGGGTGCTTCTGAAGGCAAGGGACGTGGAAGACAGGTAAACTAAAATTCCTTGTTTATAACATCCTAGTAATTGCTTTTACGGTATTTTTGGCACCTATGAATTGATAATCAGCTTGCAAATAATGCTGTTGTATTTCCTAATACATCAGAGGTAGCACTGTCTGGAATATGATGCTTGGATTTTTTAATTTACTGCTTTGGGAAACATGGTTTTGTTATATAAACACTGAAAGGATTTTTGTTGGGTGAATGTTTTCTCAGGTTATTGCTGTTGCTAAATCTTCAGACATAGTATTGATGGTTCTTGATGCCTCCAAAGTAAGTGCAATTTGGCATTTTCTGAAGTAGTCTTTCCACTCTTTTTGTTGTTAGTATTGCTAAGAAATAAAATAATATTTTGGCTGTTGCAGTAAATTATTCAGACTATGGATAATATTAATACATATTCTATGATAGTGCTGACTCATTAAACATTATCGTTAAAGACACCTATCGAATAAACCTTGGAATAAAACTGGTTGTTTTTTCATTGTGTAATATTTTTATGATATCACTTCAGTTTTTCTTTGTAAATATAAACTCACTTTTGTAACTCATCCATCCAATTATATACGATCGTCATATTACTGGATAATGTTTCTAACTTGGTCACAGTAAATTCAGTGAATGTGAGCTCAACATCTTGCTTTTCTCCCGTACCTTTCATTTCTTTAATCATTTTTATTGTTTCAGACCGATGAATATATTGTTATACCAAAATGCTCATGAATCTGCTCTTTCTTTGTCGATCTTTTTTTTTCTCCTAAATCCATGTTGCCTGTGGAGTTGGGTAGACTACTTGTGGGATTTATTTAATTTTAAATTTCTAAACTTTCAATTTCCTTGCCATGATTGTTTTTTCTTAATGTGCCAGAGTGAGGGCCATAGGCAAATATTGACTAAGGAGCTGGAAGCTGTCGGCTTGCGGTTAAACAAGAGACCACCTCAGGTAAGTTTGTGTATGAAGGGATATTTTTGGATACATGACATGAAACCTATATTTTATGTGGGTTCTAGTTGGGTTTATATGTTGTTTCTCATTAATTTGGAACTTTATATCTATGCAGATATATTTTAAAAAGAAAAAAACGGGGGGCATTTCGTTCAACAGCACTATGCCTTTAACTCATGTGGATGAGAAGCTTTGTTATCAAATTCTACACGAGTACAAAATTCACAATGCAGAGGTATATAGCAAACTTTAAAATGATGTCTGTTGTAATTCAGTTCTACATGTAGAACATGGCTGTTTTGTGATGTGAGCATGCTGTGTTTTCCTTTAGGACACCTCTGATAAAACCTTGAGCTGTTAAACTGAAGCCCGATAATGATTTTATATCTATAACACGGCCTTCCACACAATGACCTTGTATTAATATTTAGTTTTACTAAAAATAACAGCAGCAGCAATTATCATATTCCGAAATCACTTTGTCATGGAGGCTTCGAAGCGATGTCAAAGTTCCACACCCCAAAATGCTGAAACTAATTGGTAGAGACCGTAGAATGATTTTGTCTCGCTATCACCTGTGATATCACTGAATCTTTTTCATTGGCAAGTGATTATTTGCTCAGTTATTGCTTCTTTTTATTTCTGAAATGAGTAGAATAATTATTTCTGATAAAGAATAAAAAAACCTTAAGTTGCTTTGCTGCCTGAAAATATTAATGAACTCTTAGCTGTGATTTCATTTTGTTTATCTGAGACTTCTTTGCTAACCAACAGTTAGTCACTTTTTTTAATGTGTATAACTATTTAACTTATATTACAGTTTAATACTTGATATCACTTGTTTTTTTTCACCAATGTCTTTCCAAGTAGACGTAAACTTCCACATCGAATGAAAACTGTGATTATGAATAGCAGATTGACCCCTTTTTGTATAGTGTAGAAGTGTTGGGTTTGACCTGTCTAGGCTAGTCATCATGATATAATTGACTTTTGCCAGTGATAGAACCATACCGTCTTGATGAATTATGTAATTTTCCTTACTACATTTACCATAGTATATGGGTTTCTTTCTTTCTTCTATTCTATATTACCTACCTACATCAAAAGAGCTATCTGACAACTTCAATTTTCAGATCCTTTTCCGTGAGGATGCGACAGTGGATGATTTCATAGATGTCATTGAAGGAAACCGTAAATACATGAAGTGTGTATATGTCTACAACAAGATAGATGTTGTTGGTATTGATGATGTGGACAGATTATCCCGTCAACCTAACTCTATTGTCATTAGCTGCAATTTGAAGGTAGCTGCATATTTTCACTTTTCAGTGTCAACAGAATAATACTAGATACAATAAATTTTTACCGGTTAATTCTTCTTTAATATTCTGTAAATTATAGTGCATGAACCAATTTTTTTACCCACCGTTTTTGTATGTCAGTAACACAAGTTTTCTGTTTTAATGTAAACAGCTGAATTTGGACAGACTACTTGCAAGGATGTGGGATGAAATGGGTCTAGTTAGAGTTTATACAAAACCACAAGGGCAGCAGCCTGATTTCGGTGATCCAGTGGTTCTTTCAGCTGTATGTTGCATTATGATTATTATTTTTAGGGTCATGCTAACTTGTGCCCTTAGGGCACATGTTAAGCATTCCACTAATGGTAAAAATTTATTGCAAAAAATTAATATTCAACATTTTGAGCAATAAATTAACACAATTTCTAATACATAATTTCTATTAGTGGAATTCTTAACATGTGCCATAAGGGCACAAGTTAGTTTATGAAAACCTTTGGTTACTTTTTGTTATTGGTTGGATCGGCTTATTTGAGCTTATCTACTAACATAACTTATAAGCACTTGTGAGTCTGTTTGAGAGAGTTCATGACAACAACTTATAACATGTCCATAAGCGGTTTTCTGTTTATTTCCATAAACTCTCCTGAATAGCTTATGAAAACAGTATACACAGACACACACACACATAAACACTTAAATTATATGTGCTTAAGCTATAAGCGTTTAATTAAGTTTATCCAAACAGAGCCTTAATCTTCTAATTCATCATTTTCTCTGGCATATTGTTTTAGGATAGAGGTGGCTCCAGTGTAGAAGACTTCTGCAACCACATACATAGAAGTTTGGTGAAGGATGTGAAGTATGTTCTGGTCTGGGGTACAAGTGCTAGGCACTATCCACAACATTGTGGCCTTAGCCATGTTCTTTGTGATGAGGATGTTGTTCAGATTGTTAAGAAAAAGGTTAGAAATCTACCCTTCATCTTGTTTTGTGTTGTCTAACTGGTTGGTGTGCAGTGTTGTTAAATAGTGGCTATATCGTAACAGAATTTAAACAAATTGTTACGTGATACACTATTTATTACAACATGCTGTCGAATAGTTGCTATAGCATCATTGCATAGTAGAATTTGCACAAACCGCTATTTTCCACTATCCATGATTAACAACACTTGGTGCATCGTTGTGCAAATTCTATGCTCTTTACTTGTTGTGCTTGTTGAACACATGTATATTTGCAATGATGAGAGATTTAATGAGTTATATCATGCAGGAAACAGATGAGGGAGGAAGAGGTCGATTCAAGTCGCATTCCGACGCTCCTGCTCGGATATGTGACAGACAGAAGAAGGCCCCGCTTAAACAATAATTATATGACACCGCCAATGATTTCATTTTATTGGCATTTGGATGCAAAAAAAGAGTGGAGGTTGGTGATATATCAAGAAGCAAAAGTTATCTTTTTTGGTTCCTCTTCCAACATAGGATTGAATGTTCATCCTTTTTGCACTTTACAAAGTGTAGCACCTATGTTTTCATCACCCATGTGTTGTAATTTTTTCATCCTTTCAACAATAGCTTTTATTAATCTATGAAGTCTGCACAATGAGTTGAGAAATAGAAAGTAAAGGAAACATGAACTGCATCTTGAAATTTTTGTAGTCATTATTTGGGATTGCCTTTCACTTTATCTGCTAAGTAGCTCTCTTTGTTAAGGATTTTGTTACACATCATAGAGACAAACAGCAAAGAATCAACCCTGCTGGCATTTTCAACTTGCCATCAATATCCAATGCTCACAAAGGTTGTTAAAATCGTGAGTTAACTCGTGTTATTGTACTATTATGCGTCTTTAGATGGCAAATTTGAGCTAACTTGATGGTAGACTTGAAACTTTGGTTGAATCAGCTAAATTTGGCATTTTTTTGTTGTATGTTTCACCGCTGTTACACCTATTATTATGAACGTTTTCTGTACTAAAACGTTTTGATCCTTTTTTTATTTATATAAACACTGTAGATAGTGTTATAAATATAATACGCATGAAAAGAGACATGCGTAGCACAAATTATGACCAAAAGAGTGATATCGTATATATGAAGATTAATGAATTTTTCCTTATGAAATGTCATCTTTTGCGTAAAATTCATTTCTTCTTCTTTTTTGTCAAATTCATTCCATTCTTTAATTCTACGTAAAACAAGGAATAGTAGGTTAAAAATGGTAAATAAATAAAAGTTAAGATAAAATAGAGGACAAGTTCCTACAAAAATCATGCAAATCATAATGAGTGATTTACTACAAGCCTCATTTTGATCAACTCTTTGAGAAGATTGGCATTTTGTTTTGAAGGTTTTCCTCAAGGGATGGAACTGATATGACCTTGTTAGATGAATTATTTTGTGAGCGTAGAGTAGCACTTGCTTATGTTTAGTTATTTCACTTTTCTGATTTTATGGTTGTGTTTATTTCCTTTCCTAAATTTACGACTCGGTTATTTCCTTTTTTTAAGATTGTGCAAGTCGTTATGTTAAGATTGACTATATATCATATATGATATAATAGTGAATCGATTCTGAAATGTTAAACAAATAAAAGGGAGGTCGCTTTTCAAAAGATAAAATACCGAATTTAAAATCATAATTGACCAATCTTAATCAAATGACCATTGATATGTTGACCACGTCAATGTATAGGATTATGATCATGTGCAATTCAAACCCATTAGTATTAAGCCTTTATACCCTCCACCAAATTCCTTTTAAAACAAAAAATACCCGAGTCCATATAATCCTTGCGCACGACTCTCCATATAATGTACTCTCTTGCTTTTCCTTGTTTGGAGCTGCACGTTGACGGAAAATGCATGGGTGATGACTTTGAGTTTTTGTGACTTTAGTGTATTTTGATGAGAGGATGATAGATGGAAGATTAAAAATAAATTATTTTGACTAGAGAGAATAATTTGTTAAGAAAGATGGAGACAAAGTCATCAATGTCATCAAAACTCAAAGTCGCCCAAGTAAAAATTCACCAATGCCATCATGGTGAAGTTTGTAGCAGATGATCCAAAGGTTACTTTAGCTGGAGTGGAAGGTGAAGGTTCATCATAGCTATTGTGAAATCAATGTGTGTTGTTGCTCTAGCCAATTTAGATTGTAGTTTGGGTTCAACTTTGATTTTCAATGAGTCATATCCGACTCAGATTAATCATTTATTTTTAGCTGATGTTGTTGGGGTTAGTGTACCTGATTGATCGTTGTGTAATTTTTTATTTCTCCGGGGCTTAGACCTTCTTTTTAATAAAAATAAATGTAAGTAATGTTATATTATAACAATTACATAGAGAGAACAGTAAATATTCATGGATTTAGAGTCTTCCCTTAACCATGGATGTTCTCTTTTTGTGTGTGTGTGAATGAACACATCATATTTTTCATTATAGTCCTTCCTTTAACCACATATATTATATCATTCATTCACTACTTCTAAAAGTAGTCACAATCAAATAAAACTAAAACCAATAGGGGCAAAAGTACCAAAACTTATTTAATTAGTGAAACTATACAAATCGAAATCCTATTTAAACTAAATGTCCTTTTCTCTATGAAGCTCAGCAGTAGCTCACTTTCTTTTTCTTTTTTAACCTTATGTAAAGCTCTTTATCCTACAAAATGTGTAAGTGGATGGATCCTAGGCTCCAAACAATAATAAAGACTTGACTAAGAATAACAAACCCCCATCCTACAAAGTCAATTATTGCAACTTTTTCATGGTTAGGCAAAATGCCACCTTCCATTATTTTATTCCATCAATCACTCTCATGTCATTTAAAATATTTAGTTTTTTTTTATGCTAAAGAGATTAGCGATAAAACTCATGCAAAATGTTGAATCTATATTCGTACCTTAACATATAAAATATTTATGCGATCTTTTATCATCTAAATTATACTTAATTGATCATATCAATTAATTAAATTATCACGTATAAATGCTGGGTATTGTTCTTGTTAGGTAATTGTCTAACTTTGTAGTAATCTAAAGAGACAGAATTTAATTCCATTATAAATTATATGTCCATGTCAAATAATCACAATTATATTTCATGTGATTAGTAACAAAGATTGGTCCTAAAACTATGGGCACTTTCTTGACACACAAGAATCTATAAAAAAAAATATGTGTAATACAAACCACTAGTCTTTTTTTTTCATTGTTTGGATTTTATGAGGTCGTCATATTTCATACTTGTTTGGTTATGGATTCTTCCTCAACGTAATTGTGCTTCCCAACAATCTGTTTATTATGCCCATGGACACTTTTCTATCCAAACAAGTTTTTCTTATTTTCAATGAGATTTTACCCAAACATGCACTAAAACAAATTGTCAGTCATGAATCAAATCTGACTACTGACCACTTAAATCTAGGTCTCTAAATAATTTGTCATAAAAATTCTTTAATCTCCCTCTACAGAGACCTTGTTTGGATGGACAATTTAACTCAGTACTTATCATACTATAAGCTATTTTTTTAATAAAAAGATAAAATAAAGTCGCATTGTTTTTAGACAAACATGGTTTTTATAAACTATCTTAAAAATCTTATGAAAATAAGTTGAAAACAACTTACGAAAATGTCATCAATTGTTTACATAAGCTCTCTCATGAGTCTCACGAGTATTTATGGGGTTGATAAACTCATAAGTCAATCAAACTATTTTCTGCTCATATATTCAGATCACATAACACTTTGCAGAATCTTTTGACATAGATCATCCCAAACAAATAGTACAATAATGAAGGAAAACATCTCAAAAAGACATCAATTAATTTAAACATGTCAGAATGATAAAAGAGCAATATATAGCAGTAAATGTTGGTTAAAGACCACAATCATCAATAAATGATACTAACATTTATTCAAAAGCAAGTGGTAGTTATTGAATCTCAATCTGATACAAAACCAAAAGGAAAAAAAGAAAAAGAAAAAAAAAACAGTAACTCACCAAATGATCAAATCAAATAGGCAGAGAAACTAAATAATCCACAAGTTAAATCTTGGAAATTTGATTAACTGGTCCATGAATATGTTTCATTTCATGATATACTAACAGTGTTACAGGAAATCACAACTGTGAAATCCTTAAATTGATGCTACATTAATTAGATTATCAACTAAAACTCTATGCCTTTTTAAACATACAAGAATAAACCATCAATTAGTCTCAAAAGTATCACATTATCTCCAATTTAGTCCTTAATGTATATAAATATAATAAACAATCCTCAAAGTATTTAAATTTCGTCACTTCAGTCACTGCTATTAAGATGTTAGCGACTAAATTGACAAATTTTAATATACTTTACGGACTAAAGTAACGGATTTCATATACTTCAGGAACTACTTATGATATTTACATACTTTAGAAACTAAATTTGTGAGAGACATACTTTAGAGACTAAATTGATGGTTTAATCATACATAAAACCAATATGGATGGACTTGGCACAGAAGAAACCTTGAAGAAGTTACACATAGTCTCACCAGAAAAATTCATTCCTTTCGGTATCAGAATAAATTTCTTCACTTCACTGCCTCATATGAAACCTCAAATTGAACCTGTTAACTTGATCTAATTCTCTTCTGGTTAACTTTGCCATCAGATTTGAGAGTTCCACTTGAATCTCCTTCAGACGAAGCTTCCCGCGACTTGGTAAACGAACTCGAAAGATCAGCATAAAGATCAACCACTCTTCTGATATTACTATTCAGCTCTTTAATCAAACCAACATTTCTACTCAGATTATCAGGAATCCTAGACTCATGATTTTGATTTATCTGGTTGATTAAAAGCCGATTTTGATTCAAAATATCTTGAGCTTGCACTAAACTTTTCTGAAATACCTGTAAAACTCTACTATCTACTTGACTTGTATCACCTAATTCTCCAAATATATCATCTTCCATTTCTCAATTACACTTTGAATTCACTCAACAAATAATCCTGCAAAAAAATATCGAATTAACAACAAGACAATAAAAACATGATCAATAACAAAAAGAAAACAAGACAAATATACAAAGAAGAAACTAACTGAATAAGATGCTTGATCTATCAGATTATAGCAGAAAATCAAAATCAACACACATGCTTTTACCCTATTCTTTCTTCTATGTACCAAGCAACCAAGAAAAATGGTTTGCATAATTTTTCTCTCACTGACTTAAAGTAAGATCCTTTTCAACAAGAAAGAACCTTTTTTTTTCCTTTTACTGTTCCCAATGAAATCAAGATTGAATGAAGCAGAAAACAAAACAGTAAAACACAAAACAACAATAGTTGGAATCCCAAAAGCCAAGTCAATCAATACCATAAAAAAATCTTAACTTTCAATAAAAATAAGACAACCTCATTATTAAAAATTGCACCTTTTTATCACCACAACAAAATAAAAAACATGGGTCAATTCTGCAATCAAAATTATAGAAAATTTAATCAAGAATTAAACAAACAGACCCAGAAAACATAATTAAAAAAATTATGTTATCTTACCTTGATAAAGTGAAGAAGTATCTAAATGGAGTATTTGATGTTGAAAAAAATGAGAATTTTATTAGAAAAAAAATTAGATTTTTAAGAAGGAAGACCCTGAAATCATGGAGAAAAAAACAAGAAGATTAGATTATGATAGTACATATGATATGTGAAAAGTGAAAACCTCGTTTATATCTATGATATATTATGATCTATGACTATGAGACGCAGGCTATATGCAGTTGTGTTGTGGGCACAGCACAGACAGACATAATACTTAAGAGGGACAGACAGATTCATTCTCTATTGCAACTTGTCTATATTCAATTTCAACACCATTTATGTCATTTTACAATGTCTTGCTGCCATTTCTTGTTTTTTATTGGGATTTGGATTCCACGAATAAATGCGATTTTAGCAAGTGTACTAAATCGTGCATATGTATTTAGACGATAAGATTATTTATCAAACATGATCGCGTTATACTATTGAATTGTTATATTTCTATAACTTAATGAAAATATAACAACTGGCATGAGCAAATACTCAAGTTCGTCGTTGAATTTGCAAGAATCAGTTAAATTCGTCCTCAAATTTTTTTGAAATTTCTATTTCATCCTTGAATTTTCTAAATGTCAATTAAATCAGTCCCTTCGTTAAGTTGGCATGTTAACGGAGGTGACTTGTACGATTAACCTAGATCAAGGCTTGCCATGTCAGATGTCACGCGAGCAGAGACTAATTTGGCCGAAAATGACAAAAATTTCAAGGATCAAATTGATTGATTTACAGAAAATTCGAACTCACTTTTGCAGAAAAATAACCATTACCCAACGTCTCTTTCTTCCCCAAATCAATAAATTGAAACCTAGCTTTATAATTTGTCACCTAGAGTTCTAAATTCCTAAAATTTCATCCATTAATTGATGATTACGTTCTTCCTCAATTCAAAAAATATCAAAACCTAATTTTTTGATTGAATTCGAAATCCAAAAATCCTCAAAAATTGTCTAGGCTTTGGTGTTCAGAAATGATGGATAGTGGGGTATGGACAAAAACAACTATAATAGCTGGTCTTCATCTTCAAGCTCTATGTATAATGTTGATGTGAGAGTAATTGAATGTTGATTAAGTATTTGATAGTCATAATTTGCTTGTTTGAGTTGTTTAACATGTTATTGTATTGTACTATGTATGTGTATTGTTGTAATGAAAAGAAGTTGAAGATGAATGAATGCAATCTTTCTGTCGAAATATTTCCATCAAATTAGTCCTTAAATTATTTGCCTAAGTATCAAATCAATCCCCACATTATATTAAAGTACCATAAAAAAGTAACCCCCCACCACTATCGTGTATTGTTACTTATTGGATATAGAATAGATCTGCTTCTTTTTGTTCCTACAAATAGAATGTTCCATTATTACTAAAAAAACTAGAATTCTTTAATGCGAGATAATTTACTAAAAAGTCCTTGAATTATTTAAACAGATGTCAATGTGATCCTTTGTGCATATATGTGCAGAATAAAGTAAAAAAAAGTAAAGAGACGCAATTTGATCCTTGATTATACCATCAAATAAGTTGTAATACAGTCATTGCACTACAAGTGCAAGAACATTGCATAGGCAAAAAGCAGCCCAACTATGAGGCATTAACAAGTCATAATTCATACATTATATCAAATTAGTCGTAATTCAGTCATTACACTACAAGTGCAGAAATATTACATAGAAGAAACCCAATCATGGGGCATTAACAAGTCATAAGTCGTACATTCCATATTCTTAAATATTACATATCCAAAAAGAAACCCAACTAGGGGGCATAATTTAAACAAGTCTAAACATTACATTTTCCAAAAGCATAATTTAATCAGGCATTAAGAATCACTTCTTTGAAAATTTTGAGGTTGGGATAAACTCCATGAAGTAGGGTTGCGTAAAATCGGATGACCCATAACTTGGATATGACATTCTACTAACTCCAGGAGCAATTGGATGTGGTGGAGCATGACCCCTCACTGGTGTTTGCGTATACTTCTCAGTTGAAATAACTTGTCCTCTCATGCCATACCTCCTTGTACTCACTTCCTACAATAAATTCGGTCAAATTAGTCCCTAGATATCCAAAAATTTCAATCAAATCAGTCCTTAAATTATTACAGTTATTATCAAATCGATCCTTAAAAGAGGGGTAAAAGAGGAAAAACAAAAAAAAACAAAGTGAAAAGTTAAAACTGAAATTTGTAACGTTTCATCAAATTGGTCCTTGTACACGTTGTAACAGCCCGATTTTCGTTAATATTATTTTTGCTTGCTTTTAATTGTGCTTGTATGTGATTAATTGTCTCTGTGTGCATTTTGGTTGGGATTATCGGAATTCGGTGTTAGAAGGGTATTTTAGTCATTTTAGGCTAAGGGGTATTTTGGTCATTTACTAGGAGAACATTTTTAGTAAACTTAGAATTAGCATTATTTTAGTATTTTGAGGTGAATAGTTATTTTGCTAAGATTAGAAGAGCTTAGTAGTAATTAGTTGGTTATGGTGATAATTAGATGTTTTACTAAATTAATTGAGTAGTAACATTTCTAATTAGTTGGGAGAGTGTTAGGCCCATTAAGAAGAGTTATATCCTAACCCATTTAGATGGTGACTATATAAGCTTAACTTAGAGGAGCTAGGTTAACTTTTCATTCATTTCACCTAAGAGGCAAGAGATAGAGAAAAGGGTTAGAGAGAAGATTCAAAGGGGGATCAAGCTAGGAGCAAGGGGAGTAGAAGATTAGCTTAACTTTGTGAAGATAAGAGGTAAGGGGGCTAGTCTTCATTCATAGTCAATTGTTTAATTTCTTTTTCTTCTCCATCTCATAAGTGTTTATTTGAATAAGTGGTTATTTGAATTTAATTGTTGGAAATTCGTGCTCTTGTTATGATGATGTGTTTGAACATGTGAAATTGATGATAACTTAATTGTTGTTGATGAAATTGCATGTTCATGGTATGTATGAATGGATATATTGTGAATCATGCTTAATTGATGAATATTGGTGTGTTGTTGTTGATTCATGGCTGAAATCATGATTAAATGATGTTCTTGTTGTTGTAAGATGTTGTTGTTGTCGATTGAACCTTTGGGTGTTCATAACCATGGAGTCTTGTTGTGAATTGGTGTGGTTCTTAAAGGTTTTCATAAAAATGGGTCAATTGATTGTTTTGATGAAATGATGTTGTGATTCAAGCTTTATACGGATTTGAATGTCTGTTTATGCCTAGAAATGTTTATGCAAACTTTGGAAACCAATTTGGACTATATGGAACTAAAATTGGGAGTTTTTGGGTGAAAAATGGAGTTTTCCCGTGTACTGAACTGATGCAACTCGCAATGGCGAGTTGGAGGCAAGTTGAGGGTCACTCCCTGTGACCAACTCACCATGACGAGTAGGGTTACTCGCCATGGCGAGTTGCACAGGTGTAGTCATCCCAATTCGTCGTTTTTTTAGGGTTTTGGGGTCGATTCGGACCATTCCGAACTGATTCTTTTGATGTAGTTAAATACAATTGAATTTTTAAACCTCTGTACACGTCAATTAAATGAGAAATGGAACTTGGTTTGGGAATCGTACCTCAAGCTTTAAAAATGTCAAAAACATTGATTGTTCCGAAACTTGTTTCTCTTAAGATAAAGGGTTAAGATTTTGTTGTATACTAAGTACATGATTTTTCTGAAAACAGTTGTGAATGAATTCTTTAGAGTTAGACTACCTTGCTTTGAAATGGGATTCTTTTGAAAATGATAAGAGAAACAAACTTTGTGATTTCGATGACCTTGTTGTGATTAGCCGATGAAATGCATATGTATGCTCAACTGCACACATATATGATCCAAGAGCATACATAGCTGAGGCATTAGTGACGTTTTACTTTGAAAAGTATATGTTGGTTGTTTTTTTAATCATAGACGAAATTTGTCAAATTTAATCTTTAAGACTGATTATCTCGGAAACCTTTTGTAAATGACTTTGTATGAATATTTGAGGATACGTGAACGACTGTTAAATGTTGAATATGATGATTATCATGAATTGGTGAATTTCTCCTTTACTTTAATTGTGAGAAAATATATGAAGTTGTGATGATGTTTGTTGATGGTTGAGATAACAATTATGTTGAATGATGATGTGGTGATGAATTCTATTTGAATTGTGAATGGTTGGTTGTATGGATGTAAATTCTTGATAATGCAATTGTTGTTGAAGTTGTTCAATGTAAATGGAGGTGAACTTTTACATTGTTGTTGTTGAGGTGGTTTGCATTTTCGAGTCTTTGCTTGTATGTCCATGCATCATAGTCGCATATGTGACGTAAGGGGATGACCCTTGCGTAGGTGTTAATGTAAGACAGGTGTGAAATCTTACATATGATGTATCAATTGGCATCATGAGGCGACGGCCTAATAGAAATAGGGTGTTACACACGTGGCTGACTGGATGACACGTCGACATCACAGCACAACATGTAGGACGACATGTCAGCCTCACTAATGGAGGGCTGGATGACACGTCGACATCACAGCACAACATGTCGGACGACATGTCAGCCTCACTAATGGAGGGATTGGACGGAGTGATGAATTTAATGGACGTCTGTTAAATTCGTGGACTAATTTGATATTTCGAAAAATTAGGGGACTAATTTGGCTGATCCTTGCAAATTCAAGGACGGATTTGGGTGTTACTCCAACTAGTATTATCAAAAATTGATTTTAAATGAATTGGTTTTACAAAATTAATTTTTAGGTTAAAATTGAGTTGAACGTAAATAATTTTTTATTGCATATATTCGTGTAAAAGTTACTAGATCGCGCTCCCGTACTTCGCACGGGTCAATGATGTGCACAATAAATTAAAAGCAATTTAAACTTGAAATATAATTATTTTTCTAAATTCTCTCAAAAAAAAAATATTTTTCTAACTAAAGTCAAAGTCTATCATGTAGTCTTTATGTACATAGGGTGGCGTTAAAGGTGCATAAAACATTGCACATATCTATGTCTTAATATAGCCTTTATGTATAGAGTGCCAACAAAATCATTATTTTCTTATGTAGGCTAATAAAATATTAAAATATTTGTATGGTTGGCAAGATCTTGTCTGTTGTACGCTTTTTTAGCTTAGGAAACAAGCACAAATGTCCAATAAGAAAGTGTGTGGTTTTTTTCCTAAATATTTTTGGATTGCTTAGAAAATCAAAGGTCAAAGTCTAGAATGTAATGTTAGTTTCTCCAAAAGTTTTTAAGGTTTGGTCCGATTATTTTTGAAAGATTGATCTTAAAAAAAAAGTTTACATGAGTTTATATATTATAACTAATCGGCTAGAATATGTTCATGTTTTATCTACTACCATATTACAGGTATAAAGTGTCGCCGTCTTTTAACAATGACAAATCTATGACCACTTATTTAGGAATTCAAATTTTTTACTATTTTAATCAATTCATTGTTCGTAATATATGTCCATGTTAATAAGCTTAGTATATAATGAAGTTTAAAATATGAAAACTAAAATTACTTGTTCAAATGTATGGGGCACAGTGATGAATATATGTAGCTTGAAATGAATTTACAAGGTTAGACCTCTATCGTATTTTTTTAGAAAAAAAAGGTTAAATGTTAGTATTGGTGGTTTTTTATGTAGAGGGTGGTTGGGTATTAACTTCATAGTCCTTAAACTTCACTCCCCACCTCAGGCACCACAAGTATGTTTAATGAATAACTTTGTTTGGGATTTAATTTTTTCTTCTTTTGTGTGACTAGCGAACATAACACATTCCAGTGATAATCTGGTTTGTTTGATTCTATTTTAGTGTTAAACTATGGGTTGGAGACTTAAACCAAACCAAAAGCAATTGATTATCTTGTATGTTGAGTTTGGTCGAATTCGATCATCCCATTCACGAACACTCTTAAATCCCCTTCAAAGATATCCATCGTGTTAGCTTCATTCTTTATTATATTTTAACTTATTTATTATGTATTCGCTTGTGTGTAAGTATGCTGCTCCCTCTAAAATTATCTTTTAGTTTTAGAATTTTAAAATAAGTGTGGTTCTAAATTCTAATACAAGTTTTGAATCAAATTTTTATTTTAATGCAACAATGCAGTTCCACGTTAATATTGTTCAAGAGATTGATAACGGATAAATTGTTACACGATCAAACCAAATGGATGAGCAATGAGCAAGCTCTTTATATTTTAAGCATCAGGGCCGATTAAAATGGTGCAAATAAGTGATAGCGCAGCTTTGCTTGCTGCAATGATTTTGTTATGAAATTAGAGTTTGATAAATTGAGAGAATTGACAGAAGAAGGAAGAAATTACTGCTAAGAATAGTTACAGCATGTCTTATATAAAAGGTTTATTCGCATTGCTTGCTTAGTAAGTTATCTAAACAAACGTAATAAACTAAGCTAGTTTTTCTAACTAACTTGTAACAAATTTCTAATCATGCATTAACCCAAACAAACTTGGAAACTTGGATTAGAAACTAACAATGAGAAGGGAAGAACCTCCTTTGGATCGACGAAGAGGAGGAAAGCTAAACTACACCCCGCTTTGAAAGTACAATTGGGGGGTGTGTGTGTTACACTATCAATATTAGATAGAAAACTAGGAAAATTTTGGATTGAACTTCATCTCTTACTAAATCAATCATTCTCTCATATTTAAATAATTTATTTTAAAATGCACTAATGTCATCAATGTCACTGAAATCATAACATTTTATCGATCATTCTACAAAAGCACAATGACTAATTAAGCATTGGACATTAAAAAATGAGTTTTGATATTTTCGATTCTCCAAAAAAAAAAGATAGAGATTTTCATTTATTAGAGAAATAATCACAATCACACAAACATGTGGTCTTTCTCCTAACCTAAATGGTAAATAATGCCTTCGTACTAAAGAAAGAGAATTTGTACCCCAAGAAGCAGTGTACTAAGGAAAGATTATTGGTCACAAAGAAAAAGTAAAGAGAAGAATCTCACTTCAAAAACAGAGAGTACATTACAACGTCAATATGCAAAGTGAGGAGGATTTGTGATTCTAGATCTTAGGAGATTAGCTCATTATCTGCCATAAATTTGGCTTCATGCTATATGATTTTTTCCATGGTTGATACGGTTTTGCTTGTACTTTATATCTTTATTTAATTACCCAGAAATTTCTTATATGATGACGATGACGTGTTAGTGTTATGCATATTTTATTTTAGGAAAGTGTTATTTATGCTTATGCATATTAATATTGTTGTTATTGCTTTGCAATTGTTGAGCTTTTACTAGAAAAGTACGATAATATTTTAACTGACAATCCGCACGCTTTTATTTGCAAATTATAAAAGCATTTTCTAAGTAATTTTTTGAGTCATAAAACTAATGTTTTCCTTGCTTTGGATTTTAACAAAATTGTCTCACCTTATATTTATCAAGTAAAAAAATTCTTCAAATAATGAAATTTATATAAAAATTGATTCTATTTAATATATGATTTTCATACTCATCAAACATAAATTAAATCTCTAATAAAAATTAGAAGACTTGACATCTACTTCTCGTGATACAACTTTTTTTTTTTTTTGAAGAGAGTGTTACAACATTTATATTATAAGTCTTTGACATTATTACACTTCCTTCTTGGATTACTGGATTATTTAGCCTAATAATGAAACAATCCAAATTGGTGAAAGATATTATTTCTAGTAGAAGAGGTCCATCTCTCGCAATAAGGTGAAACAATGTTTAAATATTGAATAAGAGAAGTATCTACAAGTCTTAAATAGGATTACCTCTAGTGGAGGTCAAAACATGCGAAAAACAAAAAAAAATAGAAAATATATTTTTAAGAAGAAAATATTAAAAGTATTTTGACCCATAGGAAAACGATCAAATCAAAGTTTGATATTTCGAGAGTTGTCCTGCTTGAAATGTCACAAAATTCTATATATTATTCTTACACTATTACTATTCTCATTCTATGTCATTCTCGCGTGCCATGTGCTTTTTCTAAAAATGCTCCTGTGTAATTTGAATTGTAAAATTCGAATTTTCACCCTAAACACCCTTTTTCAATTTTTCAAGCAAAAAAAACATGATTATATAATCTGAACTATATCAACACAAATTTTGAACATATTTGTAATATGGATAGTCATTTTAATAAGGACGGTATTAATCTTTCTAACTCTTATGGATAGTCATTTTAGATCATTGTTAGTTGTTCTTAGTCATTTTAACTCTCATGAATCGCATGCTTAATTCATTGCCAATAGATACTCATTATTCAGTTGACCCATCCAATGTTTACTTAGGCTTTGTTTGGGAGTTTGGAGGGGAGAGGAAGGAAAGACTTTGGGGAGAGAGAAATATAGGAGAAAATTGATAAATCTTTCACATTTTTTGAAAGAGTATTTTTTTTTAGAGAGTGATAAATTAATTCTTATGATTAATATATTTTTAATTTTCCTGATTTTATGGACAAGGCCAAGTTTCAGAACAATCTGATCAAGTAGCCCGAAAACAGGATTTTTGACTAAGAACAACTAACAATAACCTAAAATGACTATCCGCATTGTCCTTAAAATGATTATCCATGTTACAAACATGTTCAAAATTTGTATTGATGCAGTTCTGATTATATAATCCTAACTGAGTTCAGATTATATAATTCTAACCGTTTCTTTTCCCTTGAAAAATGGTGTTTATGGGGTGTTTGGATTCTATAATATGAAAAATTCAAGTAACGCATTCTATTTTTTGAGGTTTTCGGATTATAAAATCTGAATTGATGAAAAACTCATTTTTTTCCCACCTCATAACAAAGAAAAAACTCAGTTCAAATTTTAAAATCCAAAAATTCCAAGAGCATTTTCAAAAGAAAAAAAAATAAGGCGCACGAGAAATGAATAGAGTAAAAAAAGTAATATTCTTATTCTTATGCTTCTATATATATATATATATATATATATATATATATATATGAATGGAGATTAGTCTCATGGTATGATCCAGGAGAGACAAAGCTACCAAAAGAAAACCATGATGTATTTGAGGGAGTTAATGACTTTAATTATGATGGACTCCAAATATTTGTTTTTCTTTAAAAAAAAAAAAAAGGTAAGTTAGTTATAGTGGAGCATGTGTCAAACCATAATTTTACATAGTGGAAGATTATAGTCTGCAATAATAACATTATGAATAAGTTGTTTAATATAAGGTGTTACAAAAGGTACATCGATCTATTTTACATGTTCTTTGGTATGCCACTACGTGAAAAATATGGAAAGAAAGGAATAACAGGTTGTTTAATAGTAAAGTATGCTTAATTGTGCATGTGGTTGATAAAGTTAAGTCGCTGACGTTCATGTGGTTTAAGGCGAATTTTTCTTCTCTTCCCTTTAACTATCATAGTTGGCGGCTTAACCCTTTCACCATGTTGGGCATATGTTAATAGTTATTGTCTTTCTTCACTCACTGTTTTTGCATCCATTGTAAATATTTGTTTTGTGACTCTGGTGTCTTTCTCTGACATAATTCATATTAGCCTCTTAAAAAAAAAAAAAGTTTGTAGGCTGCTCTCAAAAACTATCATGCAGGGATCAATTAAGGAAATGAGTTGAAACAACCTATATAAACTATTTTTACAATCTCTTCCATAAACACTTGTAATACATCAATTTTTTTTCATAAACTATTTTTGAGTAAATATCTTTTTTACCTAAATAAACTATAATCATGCTTTTCCAACCTCAATATATATCACTAAATATTCATTGAAGACACCTTTTATGAAGGTGTTTTTTAGCAAGTTATTCTATGAGCATTTGTTAAAATATACCAATTAATTTTTATGAATGTGTTTTTAGCAAAGTTATAACTAAAAAGTATAAATCACCCCTTGAGATAAGACATCTTCATGGTGGCTTCTAGCATAACCATATATATATATATATGGTTATGCTAGAAGCCACCATGAATGAGTTTTGCTACAATAGACCACTCATTTTCATGAATGTCTATTTTAGCAAGCAACACATTTTCATTTAGACTAAAATACCCATGCCTTTGCTCTTTCAAAAACTTAACATTAAAGGACACAAATGTAATTTATGTTTAATAATTAATTTTTTTTGTTTTCTCTTCCACCATGACTCTCCCACGCTCTTTCTCTTTCCTTCAGCCACTCTCTCTCTCTCTCTCCTTGTTCAGGAGCAGGATGATTAACACCACCACTAATAGGAACTGGATTTGACAGAACATGAAAATCGAAGCCTCAAGGGCTTTCAATGACACAAGATTTCCCTGTTTGCAAATGTAACAAATAAAATCAATCATAAATCATTTCCCAACACATTACCACTAAGACGGTAGCCTACGTCGAAATTGGCTTCAAGGGCGGCTTACCAAGATGGTTGCTACGATAAACACGACGGTGTAGGTAAAACCGAAACAGTTTTTGTTGATGAGAACGAAAGGGGGAATTAAAGGCGTGAATTATAGAAGAAAATAGCACATAGGTTTCCAAGGAATTTTTGTTTAACCACACACAAGCAGCTTCGTACGATTTCATGATGGAAGAATATCAAATCTCAGGGAACATGGAGACAGGCCAATAACAAAAGAGGAAAGAGAACGTGGGTGGAAGAGACGACAAAAAAAATTGGAAAAAAATTTAATTATTAAACGTAAATTACATTTATGTCCATTAGTTTTGAGTTATTGAAAGAGCAATGACATGGGTATTTTAGTCTAAATGAAAAGGTGTTGCTTGCTAAAATAGACTTTCATAAAAATGAGTGAGTCTATTGTAGCAAAACCCTATATGTGTATATATAAATGGAGATCTTAATGTTAGAAAGTCAATCAAGGCAATAAAAACAATTATATTCATAGACACACACAGATTGTTGTTTATAGTCTACCAATTATGGATGGCAATGGGTACCCATTGGGCAGGGTACCATAATCCTTATCCTCATACCCGCGTTTTAAGAAAATCCACATACCCGAGCTCATACCCTCGTGGACAATAAGTTTGATACCCGTCCTCATACCCTATGGGTATTTAAGTGCCCGTACCCGCACCCATTACCCGCACTTTCACAACAAAAAGATAATAAATAGCAAAAAAAATATCACAGTATAATTAAAATATGCTATGAAATCTGTTAAATCAATATATAAAATATTACGCATCATATTATTTAGCTAAATAAAAAACATCTAAAATAACTTGACCAAAAGAAAAACATCTAAAATATAAAAAACAAATGCATATTACAATTAATATCAAAGGCTTAAGATTAATTAACTAAATTTATTATAAATAAAATTATTTGTATAGTCTTTATAATGTGTGGGCATGGGGCGGGGTGGGCACTAGAGTGTCCGTACCCGTACCCATATCCGTTCAAATTTGCGGGCAATTATCCGTGCTCAAGCCCATACCCAATAATGTGGGTATTTACCCGCCCATCATAGGTATTTTTTGCAGGTGCCCATTAGGCTTGGGTCCAATTGGCATCCCTACTGCCGACCAAAACTAATCCATATTATATAGCTAACATATTCAGATGGAAATGGTACAATTATTATATTTTATTTGGCGTGAGGTGATACCATACATTTGGAGTTTCAAATATCAAGTTTGAAGTTTGAACCCGCCAATCAAATTTCTTGGTTTGTGACCTTTGTCTGCAAGAGCACGCACACTCTAAGCCACGTGCATTGTCACTAATACTACTAAGTTATAAGGTTGTTCCATACACATACTCTACTGTCTTGTGGATTATTTTGAAATTAACCATAGAATGAACACAATTATATTTGTCTTGTGGATTATTTTGAAATTAACCATAGAATGAACACAATTATATTTGAACATTATTTTTCATTAAACAGTCATGTACTCCATTTGGTCACATTTATAAGCAAAAATCAACTTTTTAAATTACATTGAATAATTAATGTACTTAAAAAACGGTTTTTTGCTTAAAAATATGATCGGAGGGAATAATATTTATCTTAACTATAAAACGAGGTTGCAATCTACTAATTAATATTAAATACTGGCTTTCGTTTCCACACACAATAGATTAGAATGATATACTTTACCGTTGCAACTTGCAATATACACAAAAACGGGGTGTACACTATGGAGCATTAAGCATGACATGTCCATTCCAAAAATAAACATGACAAGCGAGTAGGCATTAGTATGCTCTCATTTCTAGTGTATAATAAGGTCCTACATGCAAATAGTGATCACATGATGTAAACGGTGTACATCACATCAACCTAACCTGTAAATTCTTTCCTTATTACTTCTCCCAATTCCTATATTTTTACTTGAATCTAAATGCTCGTTGATCTAATCTAATCTTATGACATGAAAGTGTTGCAAAATTAAGGAATCAGTTTTTTCCACCAAATAAAGGATTAGATGCTTGCAATGACCAGATTAATAATATTATTGTTACCTAAATCGTAACCTCGGCATAAGATTGTATACCAGTGTTGATGTTGAAGTGGTTGCATTGCATCAGAAGTAACCTATCTCAGAGACAAAATATCTCTACAAATGAAATAAACAAATAAATAAATAATGAAATAAAATAATGAAAATTTCCATACAAACACATTCTGATTATTGTAAGTAATCTAATTCCTTTCTTCTCCTTTGGAAGTGAAACATTTCCCATTGTGTCATAAAATTATGAAAGAAACAATTTGCTACAGCATTGTTGTGAATCCCATGTATGTACAAAGTCAGTTGACAGCAAACTGCCATCATAGATCCCTAAAATTATCCACTTGTTTCCTTTCATTTTGATACAAAATTGAGTATTTTCTCTCCCCTGCCGCCTTCTTCGTTCAAATGTCTGCGGTCTTTTCCCCCCAACACATCCCAGCAGCCATGTCGACAAAATGGCTAGAACCAAAACAAGCATTTCTCCAATGCAAGAATGTTGGTTTACCCATGTTACATGCTCTCCTTCATCTTGTTTGTGTATTTGTGGCTCATGCAGCTCCCCCCGAAAGCCCCCGGCCAAGAGCTTTCAGCAGCGCGGCCCCGGGGGATGAGATCACAGAATGACGAAATCAGATAGCTCATGAACTCCCCCACCCCCAAAGGTCTCGATGCACAAGAAGAATCTGCAGATAAAGCAATGGCTATACGTCTCTCTTTGCCATGGTTCCAGTTGAACCTTGCCTCTTCTGATTGCCATGCTGCCAAGCATCTCTGGAATCATCTAAGGAGTTCTCGGTTAAATACCTTGATGGACGATGGTTCCCATTTCTGGAGTTTGCTGAAGCGCCATTCATCCTCTCGTCATCTTCAGATGGTGCTCCCACCCTGGATTCTGTATGCATCTCCATTGATCTATTATATCTTGGCCCACCTGATCTCATGCCCCTCATATTTGAAGGTGGCTTACCGGGCAATGGTGTGTAAACAGGTCCCTTGGTCACCAGAAAGTCCTTAGGAATAGAATCCATGTCCATGTAGCAATTTCGGGATCTTGCATCTGCAATCAATGCAGCCCAATCTTCGGATTGTATCAGAGCATTTGCATTTCCCATCACCTGTCAAATATAATAAACTATTAATATCAAGCAAAAGTGTGGTTTTGTACATTCAGTACAAAAATACGTGGTGACATAAGACTATTAATATCAAGAAATAAGTGTGGCTCTGGGCATCTGGTAAAAAAAGTCATGAAAAAAGAAATTAGGAGATTCATTTCATACCCAAAGGGCCCTTCTTGCACGTGTAAGGGCAACATTCATTCGACGTATATCAGCAACAAAACCAACCCCATGAGTCGATGCACGCACACAAGACATTATGATCACATCACGCTCTTGACCTTGGAAAGCATCTACTGTGTTGATATATATATCCTTCCCTTCTTCTGAATTTAAGACTTCCTCAAACTCACGTTGGAGGCATTTCAACTGCAACTTGTAAGGAGTAATTATGCCAACAGAAATCTTTGGCAGACCCAAAGATTTCACTGTTTTCTGAATATGCTCATACAATCGGAGACAAAACTGTGCTTCGTGTATGTTTTGGTAGGAGACCGATCCACCTCTGTGAGACTCCCGCCCATGTCTGATGTCATAGAATATATAAGGTCTAAGTAAAGGGTCTTTATAGTATGCTTCATCAGGCAATTTAATCACACTTTCACTGTCACTAAGGCGCCCCTGATAAAAGTACCTAGAAGGGAAATCCCTAATTTGGGGATGCATTCTATATTGAACAGACAATAACATTGTTGGGCATCCTGCTTGTTGGAACCTTTCAAAAAGACTCCTGCTGTACATCAACGTTCCTGCAGCCTTGCTGATAACTGTAGCAGGAAGCTGCTGAGGATCTCCAACAAGAACACATCGCGCTGCCCCAAGAGAAAGGGGAGGAAGAACTCCCACCTCACTGGCTTGGGCTGCCTCATCAATTACTACCATATCAAATCCATGGGAAAGACGGGAAAACAACTTGCGGCCACTGCTAGAAACAGTAGTGAAAACTATCTCAGCTTCATTGGCAAAACTGGCCTCCAAACTAGCACGGGCCTCTTCCAAATTGAAACCACTGCCAGGTCGAAACCTACCTTCCAAAACAGCAAGGCGGGACATCTCAACCAGAACCTTATCCCTGCCTTCAACAACAGAGGCAAGGTTCTGTAGCAAAACATCTCGATTCTGATCACGGGCCATGAGAAGGTCAGGGTCAACGCCAACAGATCCTTGGGAACGAACAGCAGCAGCAGTAGCATTCAGTTCTCTATGAAGACAGTGCAACTGTTGAGTATACTGTGCTTCACGATTCCTTAACTGTTGCATCCATCCCATAACTTCCTCCCGAGTCTTGACTAAAAGTTGTTCAGTTCTCCGCTCCACAGAAACTGCTTGGGCAGCACGTGTCTGAGAATCAACCCCAACCCGTGCTACATCAGGTCGATATACTTTCATCTCTCCATCAATAAATCCACGATCAAGGACACGGGAAAGAAGCTCATCAGTAGCAGCATTAGAAGGAGCACAGACTAACATTCTAGGCTTTGGGACTAGTTTAGGCAAAGTTCGTAAGAGATTTTGGTCCATGTTTTGAAGAACTTCATCAATGGACCCTGTAGGGGCATTATCTGAATTGAGCTCATTAGCTTGCTTGTAGCTTTCAGGAGCTACATGCTTAAGCAAAGAGGTGTAGTAGTGTTGATACTGCACAAGGTGAATGACATTCAACATTCCCCATACTGTATGTGTTTTTCCAGTTCCTGGAGGTCCTTGAACAAGAGTAAAAGGCCAAGGTTCTTGCCTCTTTGTTGCCAGACTACTTGTACCAGCAGCTGTATGCATAGCGGCCCATTGGATTGCAGCCAACTGGGGTTCGTTAAAGGTCCTGCGCAGATACTCGGTAAAGTTTGGCGTGAAGCATTCAGGCATTGCCGGGGTCTGCTGCTCGTATTTTGGGAAGTGTTCAGGACTAGGCTGCAGAATTGCACTTTGCATCTGAAAAGTGAGAAATTAGTCAGAATTGCAAACCATTGTTAGATATAAGAATATTTTCATCATATATGTATATTTACCTGCATGTTTAAGCGGCGAAATGCATGTAGAGCAACATATTCTCTCTGTGTAGTAGCAAGAGAACCAAGAACTGTGAGATACCAGATGCTTCCAGTTTGAAGTTTCCGTACGATATGATCATCGTCAGCCCTGAAGAAAGAATAATCTCATTTGAATATAACTATGGACCCATGAAAGTACATATATTAACAAAACAATTGAATGGGATCTTTAATGGGAAAATTTGAAGGAGTACTTGCCTGCTGGGATCATAAGAATCCCCCACATAGTAATGGAGTATTGCACCAGGAGGATCGCGGGTATCAATAGGTATGTGTCGCCTAACTGTACCGACCACACGTCCAGTGATTTCTGATTCCCCGCTATCGTGACCTAAAGATGAATTGTTCTGCTTGGATCTGACTGCTCAATACAAATAAATTATCAATATAGCTGAACTAACAACAAAAAAAAACGGAAGAAATGGTTCTACTAGATTATTGACAACAAACCTGATCCAGGCCTAGGGGTTGAAAGAATTGCAACATCGCCCTCCTTAAATGACCATTTGAACTCATGTGCTGGAAGTAATTTCACATCATACCAACCTAAGAGAGAGAGGTAAAACAAACCCACAATTAACAAAAACAAAGAGGGACGAATAACCGATATATCACCAAACTGTAGGATCATGTTTGTTGAACCTTGCACGGAGAAAGCAAGAAACACGTCCTCAAAAGTATGGCTGAGTACCCAAAACATACAAGCACAATAAAAGAAAATTAAACTCCTTGAAGTTGGCAGAGTGAAGTTTCTAGCATACAGATGGAGTTTAGATTAATGTTAAGAACTAGTACCTCTTTCTCTTGATTCATTTCCCTTCACCCGCACCATAATATGAGTATCCCTTGACACTGTTTCTGTTGATTCTTCCCAGGTACTATAAAGTTGAGCACGGCATTCCTCAAAAAGCAAAGGCTCAAATACTCGAACATACTCTTCCACTGATTCAAACTTTCCAGGAACACACTTTAAATCGGTCTCTCCTGAACCACGGGATCTTCAGTTAGTTACATATAATAATAGATAAATAAATAACAATCAAACTTTCGAAGAATTAAAGGATGCATCCAAACTGACTCAACATTTGTGAGGGACAAGTAACAAAATAAGTGATCATTAACTAATATAAAAGCAGCAATTGCATTTTAGCTCAGCATGTTGGTATATACAACATAAAGCTTTAACCAACAAATATTAGGATGACCTGTCTGAAACAGTGATTAAAGTTCTCCAAATGGATTATTTTCATCATGCAATTCCATAAACAGATGCACTCTTTTCTTCCCTGTGTATAAGCATATATACTATATTCTACCAATTATTTCTACCCGTCTTATTTTCTTCAAGCTCGCAGACAACATTTTTGCTTTTGGTTGCTGCAAATGTTTAGTTGTTCATATTAAGTGCTTTCTACATAACCTACAATTGAAGTGCCCCCACCCCTTCGGGATAAATCTAAAAGTTTAACCTACCTGACGGCTGACACACTGGGCAAAAAGAGGGGGGCGTCTTAAGTAACTTATCACTTCACATATCTGAGAAACATCTTCCAAAGATTTTATCACAGATAGAATGTCAAATTATTTATCTACAACAGCAAACAAGTACCATGATGTCCTGTCATAGATTGGGCCGTGTCTATAGATAAATCGTGTCAATCATAACATTCTTTAATAGTTTAACCTTTAGTTTCGATGGTCTCCCTCCACTCTCTAACTTTTCGACTATACTCCATCTAGTCTACCCTCCTTACCATTCCTGCTAAAAGTCTTCTCTACCATACAAAAAAGGAGGGTTGTGTTAAGTGGTAAACAGCCAACTAAAAACTTTGCCGAATCTCTGTTGAATTATTTATATGCAGCCAGAACTTAAGAAATTATGGCTCACTAATCCATGTAGTATCAATATGCAGTTGTGTGCATATACAACCAAATCGTTACATAGTATCACACCACGTAAACAACCAATATCAAGAGAAATTAATATCCATCAAATGATCTTCTATTGAACAAGCAGGTAACTGATTGAACACGAAATCCTTTCTGACTAAGAATATAGGAGTAGCAATATGCAGTTGTGAACATCTACAACCAAATCGTTACATAGTATCACACTATGCAAACTACCAATATCAAGAAATATGAATATCCATCAAATGATCTTATATTGAATAAGCAGGTAACTGAATGAACGTGAAACCTTTCTGACTGAGAATATAGGAGTAGCATGTGTCTACAGTAACTCTGCGACATATTCTTTGAATAACTATGAACTTAGTCTTTTAAACCAATATTGTCGTAAAAATTAAGGCTGATTTTGGTAAGACATAAATAGTTCGCATTCAAAACATCCATTTGTAAAAGAAAAACCTCAGAAAATCAAATGACCCAACATATTATTGAATAAATTCAGCAATTAGCATAGAGAACATGGAGACAGAGGACATATAATAATTGTTAACATACTGAATTGAAGTAAAGCACCAGGTTGCCCTTCCACTTGTTATCTTTTGTTCTTTCTCAAGAAACATGACAACTTGAGAACCATAACACAGAGAGGCATATGATGGTGATTGGATTACATAAGGAAATCATGTAAACCAGTGAAAGCTATCAAATCAATATCAAATTTCATTCCAAAAACAACTGTCATCACCTTTGCATGTCTCTCCAATGTTATGACTCTCACAGTCTGATAACTGGAGGAAGGGAGCAACAAGATGAGAAATCAGAAACAACTCAAGTGCAAGGAACAAAAAAACAAAAGAGATCATAAGCATTTATCAATAAAATTGTATTATTGCACTAACAGAAATAATATGAACACTCAGTACCTGGGTGGTGCCAAAACTTTTCACTGGTTACCTCCCGTATGAGGCGTTCAACCGATGAGTCCTGGGATTGGAAACTGACAGGAGCTTGCTTCTTGATAGAAGGATATTTCTTGTTTGCCAGTCTAACATCATTAGAGCTTTGACCAGTCTGTCCCAACTTCCTATTAGAAACAAATGCATTCTTCTGCTGCCTCAAATCTGTCTGTTGTTTCCATGACCCCTGTCTTGGTATGGGTGGTAAATTGGCCTCCATAGGAGGTTCTGCCTCACTGTTTACCCTTCTAGACCTACCAAATGGTACAGAATTATCACCATTACAATCAGATTTAGGTTCATGTGTTTCAATTTGACTTACACCTTCACCAGAAGAAGAGTCAACATGATTCAGATCCTTAGCTATTCCAACACGTTCAACTTGTGCAGGAATAGTACGAACTTCCTTCACAGTACGACTTATAACTGGCGATGTGAAAGCCTGTCTTCTTGGGGTTGAGGTTTTGATAGGACCTGCTTGCTTGACATCTTCCAAGTTAAGAAACATGGTCTGTCTACTACGTTTCTTTCCCAGCATTTTCTCTTTCTGTTGGTCAATCTTCCTCTTCCCAGGAATATTTGCAGACCTAATTGCATGACTTGCTTCAATACCCTTCACCTCTTTTTGCTTGGGAACTAAACTGGGTTCCTCCTGTGCATCAATAGAAGCTTCACTTTTTACGTTGCTTTCTGAATTTGAGATACCATTGTTTTTTTGCTCACTACTATCTGATTCTAGACCTATAGAAGCACGGCTATTCTTTTCATCATTTAAACTATTAGAATTAGAACTCTTGATATTGCTAGACTTACTATCAGAAGCCACTGCAGAACTTCCATCCACTGTTACAGATGTTGTTTGTTCTTCTGGAGCATGACTTTGTTGCGGCAGATTATTACCTCCATTTGCATCAGCAAAACCCTCATCATCAGACCACTCACCCTCTTCCCTTTCTGTAGATTGTGCTTTTGTCGAGCCAGATATGTGTGATTCCTTAACTTTAACATCCTCATCTTTACTGAACTTAGAGGAAGACTTTGCACCCAAATCTCCTGCATTCTTAAGCTCAGAATCCGCGCCAGGGACACTTGCAGATTTAGAACGAATAAAAGGTTGAAATCCCGAGACCGTTGAGGCATGGGAAAATTTGTGATTATTCATTATTCCTTGAGCAGCAGTAGAAGCTACAAGTAAGTCAGAAGCATGGGAATTTGTTGATGGTTGGGTCTTTTGGGGCTGGAAGCAGAAAACACTATCCTTCTCATCATTATCCTCTGTAGGTGGCTCATTGAGGTCAAAATCAAACAACGGTCTTCCTCCGGAACCCATCTAATATGCATAAGGATGCAGACTAAATTCTGAATAAAACTTTGAACAGATGTGTTGCTAGTATTATTTTTAAGCAACAATGTACATGTCATGCCCACGATGAAGAAAGGTGGTGAATCTGCAAATCAAACACAAGGAAAAAAGGGTCTAATAAATGAGTTTACAGTTCAGATAAAAAATCATATACTATTTACGAAACCGACGACAACAACAATTGTATCCTACCCTAATGGCATGAACCAAAACAAACAATTGTATCCTACCCTAATGATCTAGAAACACAAGCTATCCTCATATCATGTACAATTAACGACCCAAATTAAACAAATGAAAGCATAAAAAGTAAAAACACAATATATATAATAGATAAAGAGTGAACCCCTTAATAGCAAATCAAAACCTAACAGCTAGATGATACTACTAACACTAAGCATATCTAAAGATAAACTTCAAGCAACCATCCAACGCTATTTAACTATGAAGCACGGACACAAACACCAGCATAGGACACAACACGAACTCCGATACCGGTCAGACACCATGTCTGACACAAGAACACGCATAATCTGAATAGTATCTGTGCCTCATCGCTAATTAACACCGATAAAAAGAGCTCCCATCAACAATGAACAATAACAATACAAAGAACAGAAACTAATTCCACCAAAACAAACAAGATACAAATTCACAATCACAATACAGTTCTCAACTCTCATCAATCCAGATCAAAAAAGGCACTAAATTTCCCTCAAACTCCGAAAAGAAAACACTAAACAAACCATAAAAAACTACACCCCGGTGATAACATAACAGTGGGATTGGATACAGAGTTTCCAGTAAACACAACAACCAACAAATTTCTAGGGTTCCAACATCCAACAATGAAACAAATCACACACTATCTTCACCCATTCCACAAAAATCCACATACCCTTAGATCTTAATACATAGATCAATCCACTAATTAATTCACCCTAATGCACAAATCTAATTAATTAGTCAACCCTATTTTCCTTTATTCACCACCATTTTCATATCTTAACAAATCCAATTCTCTTATCCACACTTCCCAATTTTCCATCACTCAAATTTATCAATTTCACCGACCAATCCTCAAAAATCGAGAAAAAATAATCAAAAATTAAAACCAGTCTTCTAGAGAGAGAGAGAGAGAGAGGAGAGAGAAAGAGAATTTACCTCTTCTCAGTTCTAACAGAAAAGAGAACAATAGAAGAGAGGGTTGGCTCTATATCTATAGGTACAAGTTGTAGAGAGAGAGGGAGAAATTTCTTCTCTAGAGAGAGAGAGAGATTATTAGAGAGAGAAATAGAATGCGATTTTGATGAGAGAAAGAGGGTGTGGTGTTGGGTTTATATAGGAAAATATCGATCAAATCTCACCGGTCGGAGATTTTACCGGCGACCGTTAAGTGATTTCCGGTGAAGGCTAATTTCGGGATTTTGATTTGTTATTATTTAATGATAGGGTATTGTTGTAAAGTTTTGGTGTGTGTAGGGGTAGTTTCGGAAGTTAGTAGCGGAGGCTTATAAACGATGTGTCTAAACGGTGGAGATTGGATTTCACGTAAGTTGTGGCGCGTGAGGTGTTGTTTTGTCCGTTGATTTTGGATCAAGTAATAACAATTTCAAAATACTCGTTTGTGATAAAATCTAATTAGTGGTGCAAGTCTTTTGAAGCTTTACTATTCATGTTTTTTATTTACTTTTTGAATAAATTAATTATATATAATGTTTTTAATGATGGGAATGGGATGGTCATCTCACATTGAATACCTATTTTAATAAAAATTATTAAAATATTTAAATTAAAAATATGTCAATGGAAATAAATTATCTTAAATATAAGATTGAAAATAGTTAAATGACATTCAAATAAAATAATAATGACATGTTTTAGAGAAGATAAGTGATGGTGTTTGGTTCATAGAACGTGTGTAAGTGTATTTTGTTGAGATATTTGTTGAGTTAACGACTCATCTTCTCCAATTTGGTGGGTTAGGGGATTCTCGTCTAAAGTTCGATATTCTCTTAATATTCTTTGAATGATCGTTGTTTGGGTTATTTGGTAAAAGCGGAATCGTCGTATTTTTTAGAACAAAGAGGAAAACTTGCAGGCACTTTGTGAAAGGGTCAAGCTCCAGTCTTTTTGGTGGTTAAGTCTTTTTTGAAGGAAGGCGGACAAAATTTTGGCATTTAGTATTATTATTTTTATTATTATTATTATATATATATATATATATTAAAATTCAATTCTAGTTATGATTAGTTTAAATTTGATTTATTTTAATTGGATTATTATTTGATTTGTTTGATTTGACTAAAGAACTGGATTAATATTTTATTTAAAATTTAAATTATGATTAGATCAGATATTATTTCAACTAAGGGTTAAATTGGAACAAAAAAAACAACAAATAATATTTTATTTACGAAAAATTTGATGAAATTATCAAAAATAATGATAAATGTTTTTTAAAGGATAATATAATGATTAATATAAAGGAAAAAATATTTGAAAATAATTAAGTTTCTGGTCAAAAATAAATAAATTAAAATAATTAAAATAATTGAGTTCAAACATTTGAAAAAAAAAGTCACTAAGAAAATAAATTGATGTTTTTTTAAAGGAAAATATAATGATATAAGAGAAAAAATCATTTAAAAATAGTTAAGCTTCTGGTCAAAAATAATTAAATTAAAAAATATTAAAATAGTTGAGTTCAAACGTTTGAAAAAAAAAGTCACTATGAAAATAAATTAATTTTCTTATAGGTAATAATAATAATAATAATTAATGAAAATAAATAATCAAGTATTTAATGAAAAAAATTCTATTGAAAAAATTGAATTTAAAAGCAATTATATTACGTTTAAATGGATATATTATAAATAAAAAGTCACTGTGAATGAAAATAAATTAATTTCCTTATAGATAATAATAATTATGACAGTAAATAATCAAATATTTAATAAAAAAATACAATCGAAAAAATTGAATTTAAAAGCATTTATATTACGTTTTTTTTTAATAAAGCATTTATATTATGTTGAAATGGATATATTGAGATAAAATTACAAATAAAGAAATAAATAAATAAAAGACAAATGAGAATGTTATATATATATATATATATATATATATATATATATATATATATATTATGACTAAAATAATTTAATTAAAAAACTCATTCATGCTTTTTGATTAAAAATAATTGAAACTCTGAGGGATGAAAATAATTAAATTTGAAAGTAATTAAACTATGTTTAACATTTTTTTAAGAAGATAAAATAAACTAATCCCTCTCAGCACAAGGTGTGTCAGAAGAAATTAAATTAAAAAAATCCAGATACAAAAATAGCTAAACAAGATAAAAGAAGAAAAACAAAGAATCAAGAGTTAAGATATCTTCATGCTTGAAAACTCTTCTGTTTCTCCCGTTCCATATGACTCAAACACATGATAGCCAAATTAGGTGTAATAGTAACCGATATTTTGTTGAAGATCCCCCAATATGACAAAACTGAAGAGAGTGTTATGTAATGTGAGTTGGAAAAATTGAGTCTAAGCCTAGCCAAAGAGTAACCATTGGCCATATAGAACCATAAAACTCACAATTCAGAAGAGATGATCAATGTTTTTAGTTGAACCGCAACAACCCGAGCAAAACTGATTCTTATTATGAAGTGCTCCACGCCTAATCAGGTTGAATGTAGCAGGGAGACGATTTGGAGCAAACACCAAACAAAGAGGCAAAATTTCAAAGGAACTGCTTTATGTCAGGTAAGGTCGATCAGAATAAAAGGAAAGTTGATGTCGTTTGCAGACAATAGATGTTAATAATGTTGATTGTATAGTTATGAGATGAATGTCAATTCAAGTGCCATCTGTTATCCACATTATCCGGCAAAACAATGTTAGTCAATAAAGAACTGCACGCCACCGCCTCCTCCTCCTACGCCAACAGACGTCATTGCCACTTCCACCCATCCCCTTCCACACTCCAGCCTAAGTTACTCATATTGGCAATTGTCACCATCTTATTTTCAGAAAGATCATATATCCTTCTAAAGTCTTCTAAATTACGTTTAACTTATATACGAGAGTGTTTAGGGGATAGAATGTAAGTAGGAATATGTAGTTTTTTGAGGTATTTTTTGAGATAAAATAAATTTGTCCATAATTAATATGGAAGCGATGCGTGCTCGCAAAAAGTAAGATTCATATCAAAATTGGGATTTCTTATAAAATACCCTCAGATGACTGTAACAATGAGGATATTTTCAATTAATTGATATTTAAAGGTAAAACATATTGCATACTCTTCCCCGAAAAAAAATGCCTTTATACACATATTCCCTTTCTAATTTCTAGTTTTCTTACCTTTTCTTTAAAAAAGAAAATCAAAGAAACTAAAATATATCAAGAGATGCTATTATTGCATAAGATGTTGACTGTAAAATTAAGAGAGGATAAGAAGTTGCTTGTTTTGCAAGGAAATGGGATTAGTTAACCAACCAATTGTTTGTCTTTTATAAATAGTTATGCAAGTTAGTTCGAATATATAACAAACCATAATTAAGATTGTATAGAACTATGGATAGCGTAAATAAGTGATTGATCACTATTTACAAACTTGGATTTGTGGATATATTTGTTTATCATACATGCTTCTTATACACAAACTTTTTTTGTTCATCCATGGAGAACAAGGTTATATTTTTTACATGGTATCAGTCGTGCCTTGCCATCTCTATTGTTCTAGGTCTTACCAATCTTCTTGTGTTTACTCTATTCACAGATATCCTAATCAATTTCATCGTTGAATTTGCTTCTTTATTCACACAGATTCTTGTAATCAACGTCATCTTCTTAATTGAAGACAAAATTTGTTTCTTCAGTCATGTTATCATTTGATTCATCTTTTTTTTTTCTTCTCTTATTTTCATTTTTTATCAACAAGTATGTTGAAGTCGGTTGAAGACGGTTGAAGACAAATTCTGTTTCTTTCAATCATGTTATCATCTGATTTATCATCTTTTTTTTCTCATTCTAGTTTCCTTCTCTTAGGTGTGCGTCTATATATATATATATATATATTTGACAATAATCGATCCTATCTTTGAGCTTTGAATTCATGAGTACATCAATTTAATGTTTGATCTGATTTTTTTAAAAATAAAATGTTAGGGCAATAGTCATGAAACTATTAGGATTTAAAATAAAAAGTAAAAAAACACGGTTATTATGAAACGGAAGAATTATACAATAAGAAACAAACAAGAACAATAATAGCTGGTGAAAAAAATTGAGCCCATTTGATAAAAGACAATTGTAGCCCTCATTGCCATCAAAGAATAATGGGATTTGGCAATAATGAATGTTAAAAGCAATCAATTCAAGTTGCATACGATGGGTGCAAATGATTTTAAGATTTTCACCTAAGAATGTAGACAACACATTATTCGTTAGGTTTTCTTTTGCTATTTTTGGTTTGGTTTCCTGAACGAATTTTTTCTTAAGTTAATGGATCACAATATCCTAGAGGCTAGATGAAATAACTCCACGTCATCATGGAATAAAAAAAGTTTGACCATCCTATTAAAATGTGCCAGGTTACATGTTTAATTTTCTCCCTATAAAATAAGAAGGTGCAGTGATATTTAAGAGTTCGATGCAATTAAGAGGCTTAATTAGAGTAATCTAGACTTATTGGCCATAATAGAAAATTTGATATTCGAGTGTTCGAATAACTACTTTTAGTCAAAATATCGTGAATTTGAGTGGTAATTTAGAAAACTACACTCATTTAGTAAATTAAAGTGAAACGGCATATAAAGAATTAGATGGTTTTTATCCAAGTGGAAAAGACAAAAAAATGCATTTCTTAACTACATTTTTTGAGTTTAATATGGTGGGGGTTAGTATTATTTTTTTTTTATAGACGGTGGGGTTAGTACTTGAGAGGCTTATATATGAACATACAATAATTTTGGTAGTTTCGTTTTCGTAACTTTCTACAAAATTGATGATTCAATCATGTCTTTTTACAAGGTTATAGTAGAATTCATTGTTTAATCCAAACATTCACTTTTATTCCTAACAACTAGGATGTGCATATTAATGTGTGAAGCACCAAGAAGTGGAAGTGGCAATAAGACTTCAAGAGCAAAGTAACTAAAGTTGAGTTTCATGATAGGCGTTTTCTAGGATTCACGAGCCTTTCAGTTTTATGCTAGTGTATACTATACGTGTCTACATTGTAACCCTCTCCACCATTAAGTTACTTCTATTGCAACTTCTTTTTGTTCAACCATATGATTCCCTTCTCTGCCACACCCATTTTTTTTATCTTTCATTTAAAATATGGTTAATGAAACCTATCTTCACATTCTTCCATCTTTATTAAATTTTGAAAGTTATGAAAAATGAGGAAGAAGATTAATTTTGCTTCCATGGAAATTGTGAAAACTATGAACCCTAATTTAAGTTTAGAGTTTCAAGGAATAAACCTATCACATAAGGAAAATTTTACATACCACATGTGCCATTTGTACAAGTTAATTGTCAATTGAACTCTCGAATAATAGAGATAGCTAAAAAATCGAACATGTAAAACGTTGTGAAAGATAACATACTAAAAGGAATAAAAAAATAAATAAAAGGACAGCAAATATCATATAAGGACCACAAATATTTTTTAATCCAAGTCTTATTAATATTTTCTCACACTATAGATGTGCAAAAGAAAAACTATAAGTCTCTTATACCATATCTTCAAGGCAATTAGATTTCATTTTACCTATCAATGATGCTATTTTATTTTTTAATTTGAATATTAATAATTTAAATTAGCTCGTTTGTTGTTATTTTTTTTAAGCAAGTGAAATTTCAAAGACTAAATTGTGGACATATTCTATATTTTCCGGTCACTATTATCTATAAATATTTATTTTTCAGATTTATTGAATAATATTATATTTGGTTTATAGTATAAATTAGATATATATATTATTCTTGAATCAAAATAAAAGAAATTTTGCTTATAATGTTGACTGGATCAAGTATTTTAAAATTATCCACAATGTTAGTGTAGTGACAATTCTCTAGCCTTGTAATAATCCTAAGAAAATATGTTCAAGTTCTCTTGAAAGATATGCATGTTCCACCACTGTTATCTTGAAGGGTTACACATGGAATGAGATACTCTCTCTCCCTGTATATACCCTATATATAAGTCTCATTTGTTTTTTTATTTTTTTTTATTTTATATTTTTAAGAAATATTGTTAGTGTAATTAATGTGTCTGTTAAGAGTCTCACATCAGATATGAGATGACCTAATAATAGCTTTTGAAGTGATGATTGCCCCGCTTATAAACACATTGTCAGACCATCTTCTATCCGATGTTGAACTCTTAACAATGTCTGTATTGCGTGCTAATATTACCAACAAACAAATGACAATTTGATAATAATAAATGCATGTAATAATTTAAATAGTATGTATTTATACTTAAGAACAATTTTTTAGTCGAATGAATATAGGAACGAGAAACAATGACAAGGGACGTCAATGAGTATCCATATGTACGAGTGGTATGATATCCGTCTCCGCTCCGTTGAATAAATATGGTACCCGTGCGGGTATCTCTATACGAGTAATCCACGGGTATTTAGATATCCACGGGTATCCATGGATTCTTTAATTAACTTTTTTGTACAAAAATATATATACTTTTAAACAAATAAGAGGGTAATTAGTTTGATAAATGATTGATATTATAAACAAAAGGTTGGTGTAATATATATTACCACTTGCAATATTCATGTATTCCTCGAAAATTAGAAAGCCCTAAAATCATGAACTAAGTAATCATGCTAAGGAGAAGAAGGAAAAAAAAGAGACGAAGGAGAAGAAGAAGAAAAACTGACCCCACAAGAAGATGAGAAGAAGAGAATTTTTTTAAAGAATCTTTGAGTGAAAAAACAGAGAAGAGCGTTAGAGTTTTTTTAAAACACCAAACTCTTACGCACATAAAGATATTTTAATAATTTACTTAATTTATTAATGGTACAGATATTTGCGGACACGTGTATCATCACATTCGTGTTTGTGTCCATAAAATAAAGGGTCGATGAATACCTATTTATTATATCTGTGGATATCCGTTTAGGTACCCGTCCCATACCCGTGACGAATTTTATCCATAGGTACCCGTGGGCACATATTTTTTATTCCACCGTTAAATGACACTAACTTTTGAGATACTCATTTTGCTTATATATTTCAGAGAGAGGATTTTATCTTTGATGTGATCCCTGCATTGTTGACATGGACACTTCAACCAAACCGTCCATTTTTCTTTTGAATTTTACTGTACTCAATATAACTTATACTATGAATGAGAAATCATTAATTAGGAGGATGGGTGGTTAGTCCTTTTGCCTTGGCAAAAGAAAAAAAAGAGGACGGAATATTAGTCAAATATAATTTATAGCTGCCAACTTTTTGTTGCTATTTGGTCCAAAAAAAACTTGTTGCTATTTTTAATCTTTCTTTGTTTTTGGTTGAGTGGTTTCTTCAGAGCTCGCCCAACATTAAATTTTCTTTTGCTATCTTTCATCTCAATTTTTGTATGAATTAGCTCATTCCCTATGTAACCCGCAACGTTTAATTCTAAAATTTACAAGTTGTAGTTCAATTAATAAAAATGATAAAATTGTTTAATTAGACACTATAGATCGCATCCTTGACTCATTCACTTATGTCGGTGAATTTTTAATAAAGTTTGTTAAGCAGTGCTCGAGGAGTAAGGGTTGATGAATTCATAAATAGAAGTTTGTCTTAGAAACATAAGTTTTGATTAAATGATAATTGCACAATATTTTTTTATAAAATTCTTACTTGTTTTTATTGTTTAACCAGAGTCCAAGAATACTAGTTAGCATTGTCCTAGCCATAATAAGACAGTAGTAACAATAATATATTATGAGCCATACCAACAAATATCGCGTGCCTAAGGACATTCATTAAGAAAATCAAAAGTAGTAAATTTGTATATGATTCGACAATGTTTTAAGTTTTTAAAAGTTAAATTCATGATCAACAAATGCTTTTTGACTTATTTAGCAAACTTCATGATCAACAAAAACAACTAGCAGCTATGGCCCTTTGGAGCTTGTGGAAAAGTCGCAACCTGTTACTTTGAGACGACAACGACACTACTCCAGTTCTCACAGTCATTCGTGTCTAGGACGTTCTTCATGAATAAAGTTGTGTTTAAAAAGCCAAGCACCTGACACATCATGATGACCAGCTCCCTACACGGGAAAAGCCTCCTCATGGCTCAATCAAGTGTAATGTTGACGCAACTCTTCTCGGTGGCAACTCGGTAATGTGTCATGGTTTATGCTTTCGAGACTCTGGCAATCTCTAAAGACCTACACAAGGTCGCCGCTTTTGAAACAGATAACAAACTTCTGGTTGATTTGCTAGGAAATACCAATCCTCCATTCAATGAAATTGATGATTTAATTTCAGAATGTAAAACTTTTTTGTTACGTAATCCCGACTATGTAGAGTCGTTTATTAAGAGACAATTAAAGAGTGCAGCTCATAACATTGTTAGAGCTGCTCTATCTAACCTAATTCCATATCTTCTACAATGTTTTTACTTATAAATGAAATGCATTAAGTTTGCCTTTGAAGAAAGAAAAAAAAAAAAAAAAAAGTTAAAATCATTTTCCACTATTTTCCGACGCTACCGAACACTCGCTTTTTTGTACATCCACGTGAAAAGTAAAATAAAAAGCGAGCGAACCTTAAAAAACAAGAATCAGAATCAGATCCTATGAAACAGTGGATCGAATCGAACCGAACAAACAAGTACGATGATGTTTTGGTTTCGAGTCTTATCCATTATCGGAATCGCTTTTCTTGTTATCTTTGAACAGAGAATCTCAACCCCCGTTTGCAATAATCACGTTCAAGAAGCAGAAGCAGAAGCAGAAGCAGATGAGTTGAAAGTCATGATGGTTGCTGACCTTCTTCTTTTAGGCTCTGAAGCTAGTTACGTTAATCGCTTTTTCAGAGATCATTATATGTCCAAATTCTTTCGGGTACCTTCCCTTTCTTAGGATCCACCATTTCTATTACATAACTAGTTGTTCATAAGCTCTTTTCTGCTTATTTTTATATAGTTATGTTTAGATAAACTGCTTAATTAAGTGCTTATAGCATGAACATTTATTATATAAGCTAAAAGGCACAAAAAGTCAAACTGTTTTTTTTAAAGCTATAAGTTGTTTCTATAAGGTATTATGGAGAGTGGAGGGCTTATGTAAATAAGCTGAAAACAACTTATACATACGTCTTTAGTTGTTTTTATAAGTTTTCAAAACAATCTCACAAGTGCTTATATGCTAGTAGATAAGTTCAAATCAGTAAATCTAAACAGGTGCCATACAATGCAACTTATATAGTTTGTTCCATTGTCCACTCAATTGCTTATATAAGCATATATTGCTTATTCACAAGCTTTCATATTGCTTAGTCACAGTTAGGAGTGTGGATTAGAATTACTATTTTCGAGTAATTTGAGTCTTTAATAGCAAAGCCTAAACACATTACAAGCGGATCCTACATTAGGTATGTAGTAATAATAAAATTGTTACCTATTACAACCAGAAAATCTACTGACTGAAAAGAATAGTTGCTAAACCATATTAATAACAGAATGCAATAGGGAATCCTATGGGTGCTGGCTGGCCATTATCATGCGAGTCTCACAATGTTCTTCACTCATGTTGGTAATTTCACAAGTCTTTCAATCCACAAAGGCTGAATTGTACAGTGTGGCCTATTAACCAGTATTGAGTCCACTTTGTTTCCCATACTTTAATCAGTAAGTACTAAATTTAATCTGATTACCAAATACCCCTAATAAGCTTATAGCAACATCTTCGGCTTTACGCAGAAAAAAGCTCTTCTGAATGAATAAGTACTTAATTAATCTCTAGAATACTTTACTGAGACACGTCTTAGTCTCTAGAATACCTCACAGAAAAATAAGTCTTGCTGTGCAATTTTCAACTTACTGCAATTGCACTTCAAAAATACTGTTAAAATGAGATATAATAATAACTCAGCAATTATTAAGTGGTAGAAATCAAGGATTTTTTTCTTGCTGTTTATTATCATATGCTTGTAAGGTTATAGAACTTGGGCAGTGGTTGTAACATTAGACTATAGAAAAAAGACCTGTCAGTGACAGCTTATTTCTGAGCAATAATGTATTTTCTTTGAACTCCCTCTGGAAGCTATAAAAAAAATCTTTTTTTAAAAAACGAATCTCAAAATAAGCTAATCCAAACACAATGCAATAAGCGATTTATGTGACTTGTGTTGGATATCTCATGATCACAAAATTATTCCAGGTTTTGTTATCTTTTTGTACTGCGAATCATCATGCCAAGGATTAGAATTATGGTTTACTTCATTGTTGAATTTGAACCAACCACAGGCTTTTAATTTAATAATGCACCAACTGGCCAGAAATCTTTTGAAAATTTGAAGCCTGATTTGCTTATTGTGTTGGGAGATGTTTCTGCAAAAGGTTCGAATTTAATAAGAAGCAAATGGGTGTCAGTACTCCATCAGTTTTACCAAATGTTGGGTCCCTTTGTTGATCTTCCATTCCATGCAACTCTCGGTGATAGAGATATTGGAGAATGCAGTGATCTTGATGCAAATAAAGTCAATTGGATTTCTCGCAAGTTACCGGGATTGGATCGTTCTGGCTGTGGTGCATTTGAGATTGGTAATATCAGTTTTGTTTCGCTGAATTCTGTGGCCTTGCTTTGTGACAACAGTAGTTTGCGTTTTGATGTTGAAAAAGTAATAGAGAGGGAAAGTGTAGAACTTCGTGAGGAAACAGAAGCGGGAACAAAAACAATGAATCATTCCACCCACTCTAGAGACGCAAAGTATAACTTCTTCTGGAGGGAAAGCACCGTGTTATCTGGGTCAGGCCCCGTCCTTCTTCTGCACTTACCTTTGGACCAAACGAGAAACGAGCGCTATGCTGGCATTGGTGCTTTTGAAAGATCTTCTAGTTCCTTTATAGAGCGGTTAAATGAGGTGCCAAAAAACAGGTTAGTGGACATTTTTTTCTTATGAATCACATACGATCTGATTTTTAAATCTTGAAAATTTAATTCATTGTTCTCTGAATAAACTTGTATGAATAAACCCTATTTTGTACATACTTTTATACACATGCACACAATTGAACGGAAAAGCGTACAATTCCACGTCATCAGAGTGTTGTGAGGCCTGTTTTTCCCCAATGAAATTGCAATCAGACACTTTTGCTGAACTAAAAATCTCTAGTAAATGTCAAGTTTGCGGATCAAACATATATGGTATTCCAGAACCTTAGGAAAACTATGCATATAGTCAGTTGTTATGTTTTTGTTATATTGGTCGTTTTATTTGTTTAGCTAATAGCCAATACTCATTCTTGGAGTATTCATGCTTTTTAACTTTCTATTTCATATATTGATGCGGTGTTTTTCTTTTAGGGAGCGCGTTGGGGCTGGCTTGTATAATCTACTTCATACTCTCCCACTGAATGCTTCTGAGTACATTTTACAAGCTCTGAGGCCAAGGTAATCAAGTGCTTATTTGATTGCGCATTCATATAACAAATACTTCATTGCTACTTGACCATTCATATAACAATTACTTGCTTATTTGTAGAATGTGAACTTAACCAATCTTACCTTTAATTCATGTGATATTATCTTCATAATCTTGCATATCAAATTTCAGATAATTTTAACTTTCCTATATATGTTATCTAAAAATGAAGCTTTACTTATAATTTAAGTAACATTATTCTAAAAAAAAAAAAAATAGTGTGATGAAGTATTAAATACTTTTTCATTTGTATGAAATAATTCAGTTACATTTTTGCCGTCGGTTGGTATGCTGCACTTGAATACTCTTAGGAGAAAATATACTGTTTTTATCTTCAAGCTTGAAGTGAAACAGGTCCTTGGTTTTGGGACAGATATATACAAACCACAAAAACTTTCTTAGTATTGGTCAATTAGGGCTACACTGAAATGTTGAATCCTTTGAGAAGTTGTAAATTCTCTGACATGCCTCTCATTGTCTGCAGAATTGTCTTTAGTGCTCACAGGTGCACGTTTTCTGATCACATCCATTTTGACAAAACTCGAGAGATCATTGTTCCATCAATGTCATGGAATGCAAGAGATGACCCTGGATTTGTAATTGCCACTTTCCGAAAAACAGGAAGAGATGTGAGCATAAGCTATTGTTCTCTTGCCAGGGAATCTCATGTTCTTGTAGTTTATGTTTCTATAATAGTTATGTTTTGTTTGGCCTGTTTAAAAGGATAACTAGGAAAAAGGATAGTATGGATTAGAGAATGCTTAGTTCCACATTATTTTTCATCATCACTGTATCAATTTTGAAGTCCAAGAAAACTTTTGTTTCTGACTTGAGAGTTTAGATCAAGAATGATGTAAAAACAGAGAACATAAGGCTCTTTCAGGTTGGAGTGTTAATAGCCCGGATCGACCCATTGATCCAACCGATCCGAGTTTTTCGGGTCGGTTTTGATTGTATCGCACAAGAAATAACAGGATGACATGAATTGATATTTTAATATAAGATCAAGAACTTAATTGATGGGCAAGTGATTAATTTTTTCAAAGATTTTCAAATTCATAGCTTGCTTTGAAATGTCATCTGTTTTGGAGATTAAATTGTTCAAACTCTATAATTTTAGAGACTAAAATGGTGAATCTTTTGTATAATCTTCCTCTGCATATTCACGGAAAAAATCTTTACATATAAGCATATAATATTATTGCTTTTCTCTTGGTAATACTGTTTTTTTTTTTTTTAACATTAAATAAGCATCTTCATTCATTTAAATGCTAAATTAATCAGAAGGGTCATAGGTAGGGACATTCCCCATCCACAAATTAGTACTTATTATAATAGCAAGACATATATGCTAAGGTTTCAAACTTTAATTAGATACAAGAACTCCTTTTTTATGGATTATTCTTCTCAAAGGACGGTAATAAAACTCCTCTACATGATTTATTTGCTTGCTCTGGCTCATAGGGAGAAGGAAATTACCAATGCTGGAAGGCACTACAGCACAACCTTTGGAATCCGAAGTTATACATGAGTGTGCAAAGAGAGATAAAATTGATGTGAGTTGGATATAATATAGATAGGTGATGATAACTTTCGATGAAATTGGTTGAGCTTTTTTTTTTTTAGAAAAAAACTTTCGATGGAATGTTTTATCTAATGCTGAAAAAAATGGGTCCAGTATGGACCAACTTTTTCATGGGTCCAATTCATACGGCACCCGAGTAGATGTGTACATTGTGTTTTTTGAACAAGTAGATTTGTATATTGTTAAACTTCAATAGGATATTATGAAGTTATAAAATGTGCTAAATGAAGATCCGTTGCAACGGTATAGCAGCATAACGATGTGCCAAATGATATGCATATGGTTAGATTTTGATAGCATATTCTATTTTAATTATGCCGGACAACAAATTTGAATAGCTTTTCCGATCGACGTTTTCAGCGTAGTTTTTGAATTTGACAATTCGAACGTTTGTTTATCATTTTGAAGAGTCTAACTCCTTTTTACTAAACTTAACCCATCTGATAAAAATAAAAGAAAACTTGATAATTTTTTCAAAATATCATTTCTTTTGAATAATAATAATAAAAGAAAAAATATTTTTTTAAAGGAAAATAAAGAAATTGTAATTGTCTATTAAAGAAAACATTTCAATCACAACGAAGTTTAAAAAATTACTATAGTTTAGTTAACAAAAATTAATACATTTGGTAAAGAATTTAAATCAAATATATTAACTTTTGTCAATCCATTTTTTTGGAGTAAAACCTAATTAATTTTTTTAGGACCAATTCAATTTTTGACCAAATATAAATTTAATTATTCCATAACTTTTATATACCGTGGACAAATCAGTATGTATAGGATAAGGATAAAATGTTTGTTTCGTAAGATACATTTTTGAGCTATATAACTTATGTCTTATAAACTGATTTGATTAAAAATATATGTTTTGTAACAGTCACTTTCTTACAAATTTATAAATATTTTTATTAACTTATATAATTTCTTGATGCGCTAATTCAACTTATCATTATTTATTCCAATGTTACCGTTGCAATCTTTAATTGGATTTTTTTTAAGGAATAACCTTAATTGTATTAAAATTAATTATTATTTATTTTGGTCAAGATTATTAAATTTTTTACTAATAAAATTAATTATTAATTTCATATTTGACTTGTAGAAGAATGAACCGTTGCGACTATAGGATGTATGTGGACACTTGGTCTTCTTGACTCTTTTTGTTATAAATAGGACAAGACAACAGAGTCTATTACATTTCATAATCATCCAATTGAAAAAGTGAAGTGAAGAATTGACTCTTCTTCTTCTTCTTCCGTTTCAATCAAGCTTCATCAACAACCAACAATGGCGCAAAACGTGATCGGTTCACAACAATCCACAATTGACACACAAACTCAAAACCCATCTCCTTCACCAATTCCCCAACACCAACAATCTCAACAGTTACCTGTCATCAACAACCTCAACCCCAAGCCTAACCCTAATGTTTCCAATTTTCAAATTCAACCTCTGCAGCAGCAAGTTGTGGTGCAGCAAGGCGGACTTTTCAGCGGGCAGATGAATTTCGGTGGATCAGCTGCTGTTCCTGCTCAACAACAACAATTAACTGGAAATGTCGGTGTCGCCGTTGGAGGCAACGCCTCTAACTTGTCTGGTGCTGGAGCAACACAGTTTAACTTGTTAACCACGGTATAAAAATTTGAATTTTGTGTTTCGTGTCGTAATTTGTAAAATTTGGTTCAAGATTTTGTGTTTGGTGTTGTAATTTGTAAAATTTGCCTCAAGATTTTCTGCGTGGTTATTGTTGTAAATGTGATTATGATATCGAATTTTCGTTTGGTTATTTTTGTGAATGTGATCATGATATTGAATTTGTGGTTGGTTATTGTTGTAAATGTGATCATGATTCATGATATTGAATTTGTGTTTGGATATTGTTGTAAATGTGATTATGTGATTGGATTTGTGTTTGGTGTAGCCGGCGCAGAAAGTTGGTTTGGTGCAAACCTCGCAATTTTCTTCGGCGAATTCTGCTGGACAGTCACTTCAAGGAATGCAACAAGCCATTGGGAAGATGGGGTCGTCCAATCTAGCCTCTCAACTGATGACTACTAATAGTGCTCTTTATGGTCAGAAACAGCAGCTCGCACAACAGGCTTCACTTAATAATCAACAGGTATGAGCTATGTCGCAATTTGGATTAATGTGCAGCTTATGCTGTTTCCTAATTAAAATATGTTTTGGTTTCTTATGTTATGAAAAAGTAAGTTTATAGGTTTTCATGGAAAAGTTGAATGAGAAAGTTATAAACGAATTTAAATTTCCACATGTACAAATGTCGCATGTGATTATGATATTGAATTTGTGTTTGGTTATTGTTGTAAATGTGATTATGATATTGAATTTGTGTTAGGTTATTGTTGTAAAGTGATTATGGTATTGAATTTTGTTTGGTCATTTTTGTAAATGTAAGGCTCAGCAACAGCAATTAGCCGGAGGCGTTGGTGTTCGCATAGGCGGCGGTGCTTCCAATTTTGGAGGGTCGGCTGCTGTTACTGCTCAGCAACAACAATTATCCGGAGGCGTCGGTGTTGGCATCGGAGGCAACACCTCTAGCTTGTCACAGTCGGCGTTAGCTGGACGGAGTGGTCCCTTCCCCATGTTGTCTTGTACCGGTGCAACACAGTCTAACCAATTAACCTCGGTATAAAAATTTGATTTTCTTTTTTGTTTGCATTAATAATTGTTATTCTATGAGATAGGATTTTGGAATTTTTGTGTTTGGTGTTGTAATTTGTAAAATTTGCTTCAAGGTTTTGTGTTTGGTTATTGTTGTAAATATGATTATGATGTTGAGTTTGTGTTTGGTTATTTTTGTGAATGTAATTATGAGATTGGATTTGTGTTTGGTGTAGCTGGGGCAGCCAGTTGGTTTGGTGCAATCCTCGCAATTTTCTTCGGCGAATTCTGCTGGACAGTCACTGCAAGGAACACAACAAGCCATTGGGACCATGGGGTCGTCCAACCTAGCCTCTCAACTGATGACGACTAATGGAGCACTTGATGCTCAGCAGCTGCAACTCTCACAGCAGGCTCCGCTTAACAATCAACAGGTACAGCCTAATTTGGATTACTGTGCAGCTTATGCTGTTTCCCAATTAAAATATGTCTATGCTTCTTAAGTTATGAAAAAAGTCGTTATAAGTTCATAGGTGTTTGTTGAAACGTTGACTGAGGAATTTTTACTTGTACGAACATATTTGAGAAGCCATTATTTTAAGGTGTTTATAGATGCTATAACCCAAGCTTTATATGTTATGATCTTGTTTAAGGAACAGAGAAGCAATTATGCTAGCCAATATTCAACTTGTATCTTCATGAAATAAAGTTGTCATATTATCACTTGGTTTTGATTTTAAATTTTAAATTTTAAATGTACATGAAGTCAAAGTTTTATTAATGTTCCATTTCTTTCTAAGAAATAGCGGTGATTTGATGAGTAAATGCTTATCCTGTTTTTATCACACATCTTCATTTCGTCTTATAAATTTGGGGTTGGGTCGAGGGACATTTTTAGTGATTTCAAGGTAAAATGTTAAATTATATCCTTTGGTGGGATTTAACTGCAACCAATACACTTTCATAGTCTTTATAACAATCTTTATAACATGGTCACCACACACACCATGAAACTTTTTGGGTTATGCTATATGCCATTATCTGTCAATTATAAAAATGAATGTACAACCTGAGGCTTTCTCACTTTCTTGTCATATCTGCATATGCTTCTTGGTGCTTCTCGCCCATGCTAACTTTCATGCATTGAATAATTTGAATGTATCCTCGCCTCTCTCTCTCGTGCTGCAACTCCTTTCAAATATCGATTGCTATAATGAGTTTGGGCAAAAGTTCCATAGTGAATCTGAAGTCCTAAACTCAATAATGAAGTGTTCAAGTTTTGTTGGTCGTTGATATTGTAGAAAAAGGAAAAGTTTCAGGAGCCTTTATTTTTATAGTCATTCACTATCACTAAAAGGTTCTTTTACTTTAAAATGGATTTAATATAAATTAACCTTTTAAAAATAAGAGGGTGGAAGTTGAATTTATTTAAGCAGCTGTGAAGGAAGGAGGGTATAGTTTACGCAAAAAATGACAAAGAGAAATTCATGTTCCTATAAATGGAGTTTGTTATGTGGTATAATGTGACGATTTACTGAAGTTTCCATATGCTTGTAAATATGTATTATATTTTTTGAAATGAATTGAATCATCTCTTGCTTTTATGAATTCCCAGTTGGTTGGGTTGCCTCAGAATGGACAGTCTGCCACGATACAGAATCAGTTGCTTAAGCAAATACCAGCAGTGTCTGGCACTACCTCCTTGTTGCCCCTTCAACAGCCTCAGAGGCAGCAACAGCTGGCTTCATCTGCTCAACTGCAACAAAGCTCTTTGACCCTGAACCAACAGCAATTGCCCCAGTTGATGCAGCAGCTGAACCCCTTGGGGCAACCTCAGCTTCAGCAGCAGCTACAACATCAACAACTTCTACAGCAGCAGCTGCTGCTACAACAACAATACCAGAGGCTGCAACAACAACTGCTAGCTTCGTCTGCTCAGCTGCAACAAAGCTCTTTGACTATGAACCAACAACAATCGCCCCAGCTACAGCAACAACTTCTACAGCAGCAGCAACAACAACTTCTACAGCTGCAGCAACATCTACAACAACAATATCAGAGGATGCAACAACAGATAGCTTCATCTGCTCAACTGCAACAAAACTCTTTGACCCTGAACCAACAACAATTGCCCCAGTTGATGCAGCAGCAGAAATCAATGGGGCAACCTATGCTTCAGCAGCAGCTACAACAACAACAACTTCTACTGCAGCAGCAACAACTGGTTCTACAGCAGCAGCAGCAGCAACAACAACGAACTCAACTTCTACAACAGCAGCTGCAGGCTCTGAGGATGCCAGGACCTACAGGTCAAAAGTCACTAAGCTTAACAGGATTGCAGCCAGATGCTACTGCATTTGGCATGACCACACCTGGCGGAAGTTCAAGTCAAGGAACCAGAACAAATGTCATGTTTGGACAAACTGAAATCATGTCTATTGTGCGTGAATTGAAAGTAACAAGAAAGGAAGTCAAGGCTATTATCAAGATCCTGCTGAAGTTTTTCAAAGTCATTTCCATCGTTATGGCTTTGTTCATTTTCGTAACTCTATTTGTTGTTTTAACCAAGTAAAATCAATGTTGATGTTGGTCCTTGTTTTAGGATTCATCATTTTGGGAAGTTGAACTTTAATTCCTATTATGGTCCTTGTATTTTGTCTCCTATATGTGTAATTCAGAACTTTAAACATGCTTGTGTTTTAGTAATCAATAATACTGCCATGGTTTCATGCTCATCGTAACTGGAACAGAGTAACCTTCAATTTGAATTCAACCCGAAACAAGATAATATTTATTTTTAAAAAAATTTATGTTCTCCTACTTGGTTTTGATGTAACGGCACTGTACAGTTTTCACTTAATAGGCATCGATCAAATAATTAGAACCCTTAGTTTTTATTTTTTGATATTTTTTGAAGAATTAGAACCTTAGTTTTATTTATTTACTTTAACTGATCAATTTGGTGTGATTATAATATGATAATCTTCTATGTATTTATTCTTATCTCTTTCGCTAGGTAAATTATTTCTAAATTAGTATAGGAAAGGTTAAATTATTTCTACAACTACTAATATTTATCCTTGTAAAAAAAAAACTACTAATATTTATCCATTTTAACTCATTAATCATCGTATTCGGAAAATTGATAAATGAGATTATTTTTTACCTAATAAATTTTAATCAATTCCCATATGAGATTGATTACAAAATAGACAGATGCATAACTTCATTGATTTTATATAATTTTGTCAAACATTCAACTAACTTATTAACTATGAGTGATCAACTATGTTATGAGTAATTAAAAAACTATCACCTACTTGCTATTTTTAGCTTTAATACAAAAAATTGTCATTGGTTTGAAATTACATATTCTTAGGTTTCACATCATCCCTCGTTCAATTATAACACACTTTTAAATTAGATTGGATTATGATGAATCGAAGAGTAAGGATTCATTCCATATCACCACAAAACCCTAATCCCACTCATACAATATGTATAAAAGAAATCAACACAAAATGACACATCAAATAACATCATTATCGCAATAAACGCATTTTTCTTATTCACGTTTTGGGTCAACCCATCCTATCCAAAATCCATATTGACAGCCATCTTACTACCGTACGTCTTTTTTTTTTGACAAAAACAAAATGATATTCATTCATTCAAATCGATAGAGTACATCAGATACAACATCGCTAAAAACGTAAAGGATGAATCTGCGAACAAACTCACAACATTCAAGTTAATAGCATACAACGACAAAATGACTACAGATAATATGATAAAACATAAGTCACCGAAATACCCATACTTCCGGATCTGCAACGTTGATGCCCAACTCAATGGTTGAGTTGTAATTGACATATTTCGATCTTTCAATAGAAACTAAACGAACACCGAGACAAACACAAAATCAAACACCGCATAAGAGGACAAACAACACAACGCCGCATTTAAACAACGAAATAATATAAAATACAAAAGAAAAAACTTGATAGACGTGAAATCACATATCGACAACTATCTTACTACCTAGTTAATTTTCCTTTAACCCGACCCAAATGGATTATCAAAGTATTTTTCTTGGGATAATTATTTTCTTTTACCATTAAGCATTTTCGTTCTCTCTCTCCCTTAATTCTCTCAATCGTAAATTAGGGTTTTGCAATTCCCAAATCGTGTTTCAGCTTCTTCTTCCTCCAATCCAATGGCGGAAAACGTAATTGGTTCACCGGATTCTCAAATTCAGAACCCCTCTTCTTCAAACCCTTCAATCCCATCTCCTTCACCAATCTCTCAACAACAACAACAACAACAACAATCTCCTTCAATTCACATGTCAAATTCATCATCATCTCTCTCTCAAGATCAACAACAGTTACACACCATCAATACCATTAACCCTAACTCCAATTTTCAACTTCAACAAACGCTACAACGTTCTCCTTCTATGTCCCGCCTTAATCAAATTCAACCTCAGCAGCAGCAGCAAGTTGCGAGGCAGCAAGCTGCACTTTATGGTGGGCAGATGAATTTTGGAGGATCAGCTGCTGTCTCTGCTCAGCAACAGCAATTAGGCGGTGGCGTTGCTGCCATGGGTGGCAGTGCTTCCAATTTGTCGCGATCAGCATTGATTGGACAGAGTGGTCATTTTCCTATGCTGTCTGGTGCTGGAGCTGCACAGTTTAACCTATTAAGCTCGGTATAAAAATTGGTGTTTTTTCTTATTTGCATTGCAAATTTTTAGTTTATGAGATATAATTTTGGATTTTTTTGTGTTTGGTGTCATAATTTGATAAGTTGTGTACAAGATTTTGTGTTTGGTTATTGCTGTGAATGCTATTATGAAATTGAATTTTAGTTTGGTCATCATTTGTGTGAATGTGATTATGAGTTTTGTAGCACCGACACCTCGGATCAAAGGCGTGTATGGTGTCTGACATGACACTAACACATGTGATTACTTTCAGTTAATTCATTTTCTCAATTTTTTACTGGTGTCAGTGTCGTGTCCGGTGTGTGGCTGCGTCAGTGTTTCATAGATTACGAGATTAAATTTGTGTTTGGTCATTGTTGTGAATGTGATTTTGGGATAGAATTATGTTTGGTCATTGGTGTGAATGTGATTATGAGATTTGAATTTGTGTTTGGTGTAGCCGAGGCAAAAAGGTGGGATGGTGCAATCCTCACAATTCTCTTCGGCGAATTCTGCTGGACAATCACTTCAAGGAATGCAACAAGCTATTGGGATGATGGGGTCACCCAATCTAGCCTCTCAAATGAGGACTAATGGAGGTCTTTACACTCAGCAGCAGCAGATTCGATTGACTCCGGCCCAAATGAGGCAGCAGCTCTCACAGCAGGCACTTAACAGTCAACAGGTACCCAATTTGGATTTGTTTCCAGCTTATGTTGTTTCTCAAAATATACATGTTTATGCTTCTCCTGCTATGATAAAAGTCGTTATAAGTTTATACATGTTTATCGGAACGTTGAATAAAGAAGTTTATAAAAGATTTGAAATTTCCATCTGTTCGAAAACATATTAGAAGCTATTATTTTAAATTGTTTATAAATGCTATAACCCTGGCTTTATATGCTACGATCTTATTTAAGGAAAAAATAAATAATTAAGCTTGCCGATCATCAGCTTGTATCTTCGTAAAATAAAGCTATCATATTCTCACATGGTTTAAATTTTAAATGTACATGAAGTCAGAGTTTTAATAAGGCGCCATTTCTCTGAGGAATGATGATTTGAGTAGACCACTTATTCTATTTTTGTCATGCGTCTTCATTTTGTCTTATAGTTTTAGGGATGGGAAGAGGTCAGACATTTTTAGTAACTTCAGGGGAAAATGTTAAATTATATCCTTTTGTAGGATTTAACTGCAATCAATTTAACTTCAGGGGAAAATGTTAAATTATATCCTTTTCAACTTTCAATATGTCATGCAAGATGATTAACACCTTTTTTCCTTTTGAATCCAGTCCTTTAGTTTAGACTGACAGCTTGAATTAGTTAATAGAAATTTCATTTAAGAATTTTAAAAAGTAGTTATAATAATATATCAATGGTTTATGTAGGCAAGGGAGCAAAATACAGTAATTCGAAAGTAGTTAAATGTGTTTGTATGTTATCATATCTAGTTCAAAAGCTAAACTAAGTTTTTAGCATTTGAATATCAGTAGGGAAATGGGAATTTCATCATAATATTTGAGGTTAGAATGAAAGCAATTAGAATAAATTACATTCCCTCTCCTAACAGAAGTCTAAATTACACTGCCCTCCCTTATTTTAATAGTTACACTTCTTTCACCACCTAGATGAATATGTGTAACACGTAATCCTTTTTAATTCAACCAAAAATATTATTGATAATTGTTTTCTGTACTTGAGATTCCTAACATCATCAACTTATATCTTTGAAACCCTACTATCAATTATGGAACATTATAATGATTTTGGGTAAAGTTCCAAAGTGGATCCCAAAACTCAATGATGAAGTGTTCAAAATTTGTTGTTGGTTGATATTGGAAGTTGTAGAAAAAGGTGTGATTTCAGGGGGGGTTATTTATATTTGTTCACTATCGCTAAAAGGTTCGTTTACTTAAAATGGGAGCTCTCAAGGGAGGAGGGTATAGTTTACCCAAAAATTTCAAAGTTCATTTTCATATACTTGTAAGCGGAGTTTGCTATGTGGTATAATGTATTAAGTTACTGAAGTTTCATTATGCATGTAACTATGTATACTATTTTTCAAAATGAATTGAGTCATATTAAAACATTGACAGTGTTGCTGACTACAGGTTCAAGGTATACCAAGGTCATCATCCCTTGCTTTTATGAATTCTCAGTTGGCTGGGTTGTCTCAGAATGGGCAGCCTGCCATGATGCATAACTCTTTAACACAGAGTCAGTGGCTTAAGCAAATGCCAGCAATGTCTGGCCCTGCCTCCCCGCTGCGTCTTCAACAACATCAAAGGCAGCAGCAGCAGCTGGTTTCATCTGCTCAACTGCAACAAAGCTCTATGACCCTAAACCAACAACAATTGTCCCAGTTTATGCAGCAGCAGAAATCCATGGGGCAACCTCAGCTTCATCAGCAGCAGCCATCCTCTCAGCAGCAGCAGCAACAACAACTTCTACAGCCACAACAACAATCTCAACTACAAGCATCTGTTCATCAACAGCAACAGCTGCAGTCTCCGAGGATGGCAGGACCTACAGGTCAAAAGTCAATAAGTTTAACAGGATCGCAGCCAGATGCTACTGCATCTGGTGCGACTACACCCGGTGGAAGTTCAAGTCAAGGAACCGAAGCAGCTACAAACCAAGTACTTGGAAAGCGAAAAATACAGGATTTAGTTGCACAGGTTTTCTTTAAACTTGGTTAGTTTTTTTTTTCTTTCTTTTCCCGAGTATCTGCTTAATGGCTAATTTTGAATTTAATCTTCTATACTACAGGTGGATCCACAGGGTAAGCTGGACCCTGAAGTTATAGATCTTCTTTTAGAGTTTGCCGATGACTTCATTGATTCTGTAAGGAATCTATTACGCTTACCTTTTTTTTCTCATATTGCAATATGTGCTTGCCTAAAAAGAGATGATATGCCGCGGTCATGCTGTTTAAATATATCAGAGGGAGTGATTCATCTTATCATTAATACAAATTTTTGTTTAATTCAAAATCCATAATAAAAGATGTTTTTTTCTTTTGGTATCCTTGATGATCCCTATTGGGATCAGTGTTATCAATGGCGAGTGTTACTCATTTGAGATATGTAACTACTTAAACACCTATTGTGCTTGTCATCATGGTGGTGAAGGATATTATTTCCCCTGTCCTGTTTTCTGCATAGTAAATGAGCCATCACTAAAAATTGGGAAAGCGGTGAAGGATATTATTTCCCCTGTTTTTTGCATAGTAAATGAGTCATTACTTAAAATTGGGAAACTGTTGACTTTTGAGTTTTCTTTCTTATTCTTCATGTTATGAGCTCTAATTTTTTGAATGACAGGGATGGACAGTTTTCTTGTTCAATAAATATTTGTCATGGTAAATGTCTTACTTCTCCTAGTGGGATAAGGCATGGCCGTGGTTGTTGTAAATGTATTTATTCTATTTCTGTGATTTGATGTTGAAATCCACTGATGATTGTTTTTAGCTCAGCGTGTAACATTTTTTGGTTACGAACTTACCTTGTTCTTATACGCAGGTAACTACACATGGTTGTATTTTGGCAAAACATAGAAAATCATCAGCTTTGGAGTCCAAGGATTTACTGTTACACCTAGGTATGTTGTTTGTGTTGCTTTTTTTTTTCTTCCTGAGTTTCACAGCCCCTGCAAAAGAAAAATGTAACTCCTGCATTGCTTTACTGTTACTTAGGGGGAAAAAAATTAACCGTGTCTTCACAAATTTTACAAATAGAGCTAGAAAAGAAAAACGCTTTCTGAATATTAATGGTTTTAGATGATATACAGTAATTCCCATGTGTTTTTTGTCTGTGGTTAAAACTGCACTCTTAATCTGAATATTGTTGACTCACGCTAAGAGGGCTGCGGAAGATTTACATACCAACAGTCTAACACAACATGTGAATTCATTTCTTTCTAGTTCTCTATTTGTATCCTATATTTATTGTTTGATCTTTAGCTTTCTCATTTAATGGGGCAATAAAGTCTATTGTTGGCCCAGACCCATTGGAACTCTGGGTTATTTTTATATCATGTCTAATATGGAGGATCAAAATAAGCCCTAATCAACTCTTCTTTGAAACTTGTTAAATATAAGAAAGACCATTGCTTTCCCTGATATCTTGGGCAAGATTAAAGTTAAATACTTGGATTAATAGTACTGACATTTTTAATATATTTGGTAAAAGAGTTGACATCGCAGCTTTGCTGATTTACTTGTTTCCTGCGTCATTTATTCAGAGAAAAATTGGGATTTGACAATTCCTGGATATTCAAGTGAAGAGAAGAAGTACCAGAGTAGACCTGTAAGCACCAAATAGTCTCTCTCTCTCTCTCTTTCCTCTGAGTAAGAAAGTCAATGTAAATGTAAAATATGATACTAATTTGATTCTTGCTATGCTTCAAACTTGCAGCTCTCCAATGACCTTCACAAAAGACGGCTAGATGCGGTAAGTTTGAAGGATTCATCTGTTTGATTTATTTGTATACTTCTTCCATCAGACAATAATATAATTAACGTGTTCTTTCCTTGCTTGCTAACCATTCCACAATCAGGTTCGCACATTAATGGAATCCTCTTCAGTCCCCGAATCAATTATTAACAATTCTAAAGATATCAGTAGACAGGGCCATCCCAACCCTGCAGGTTCCCATCATCTAATGAGACCCCTGAGTTCAGACCAGCTGGTTTCTCATTCAACTAGTTCTCAAATGCTACAGCAGATGACGAGGTTTTAATTAACCTCTCTGTTTCTGGTCTTAGGTTTAACTGCCTTTGTGTTGGTAAGGTTTGTTCTTCGTTCATTCTGTTTTAAAGTTGTTATTTATTTATGTTTGCTTCCTGTTTCCAACAAGTCATTTTAGTCCAAATGATGTAAAATTATTGCAATCAATATTCCTCTTTCTCAATTCCGTTGCAAAAATCATGGGAAGTGGTTATTGCAATTTAAATGCAGAAAACTAGCACATGTTTATCCTATTTTGTTGTACAATGATGGCAGATTTTTGAATTTATAAGCTCTTGAAAACTGTCCAGTTCTTCAACACTAACTAGTAATTGTATATTGAGACGACAGATAAACTTACCCATTGTATTTTTTTTTTTCCCGCTTTTTTGGTCTCAGGTCTGAAAGAAAATCAAGAAATTGCTTGCTGTTACTGATTATAGCATTCAAGAAAAATTGTAATTATTTTGTATTTAGACATGAAAATTAGTTGTTAAAAGTATCCCCGCTAAGCGACCACTCTCCTCTAGATACCCCCCTCTCCTTCAATAGTCATTTATTTCAACTATTTAAACCAAATAATGGATTTGTAATGGCCATTGGTGCCTATAAATTCATTGGTAGAGTTATTCAAACTTTCTAGTTCTGGTTGGCATGAAAAAAACTCTTGTAAAGCTTTTAAATTTTGAATGGCGTAATGCGACCAACATGCTGTATGTAATTATTTTATTTATATACAGAAAACAATAGTTATGTTTGCAAAATCTTGCCGAATATGTAAAATGACTAGTATTATTTGTGAATTTGTGTTTTATTTTCGAATGTTATGAATTGATAGGACTTTCCACACTTATTAAAAATTCATAATTTCCACTTTGCATAAAAAAAAACTCAGGGACGATCCTGACTTCACATGAAATGGTGTTTTTGTCAGTTAGGAGATGAAAATGTATATTTCAAGTTATAACTATTTTTAAACAAAATTTCAAAGAAAGAACAATATTTTAACTAAAAGCTTACATAATAACTTTTTTAAGAAACAAACTTACATAATAGTTATACACTGCTTTTGAAATTTACATAATAACTTGTACACTATTTTGAAGGAGCTTAGAGGAGATTGAATCTCCATTTTAGCTATTGAACTTGTAGGGATCAACTATTTTAGTTGTCAAATTTACAAAATAGTAATTTTGTTCTTAAAATTGAAGAACGTCAATCAAGTTAATTCCCATCAATCAATTGACTTGATTCTTATGAATTTGCATACAAAATAGACATCAATGACGAAAGTCCTAAATAAATTATAGAAACATGATTCACTGGAACATGTATTAACTTGGTTTTGACACAACAAATGATGAAAATTGAAGCGGTTAAACATATGTTTATTTTTGCGTCCGATTGCACTAATGCACGTTCAGATAGAAACCATTATTTCCAGCTTATGTTTTTCTACAGTGGATTGTTTTGAAACGCGCTTATTTATCTAGTAGAAGCTAAGCCAAACACCCACTAAATTAATTAACGTATTTAATTTCGTAGAAAAATTTATCATTTTGTAATTTGGTGACAAATTATCTAACCTCTACAATTGATATGATTCAATAAACTAAGGATTTCCTAATGTGGGTTTTATGTATTACAACACAAAAGTCATGAAACCCATCAAAAAGCTAAGGTTTCCAATGCATGTGGGACAAAGTATGAAGGAAGCCAAACTCTATCAGTTGTTGGTTGGTCCCCCTCCCTTGTGATGTCGACGTACGAGGAGTACGATACGCAATACTTTCACACCCAATTTGCTTTAAAGCCTTCCATGTTTTCTTGTCTTGTTTTTCATTTTTATCATTTTTTTTCTTGTATTAACTAATGAGCCTCATAACATTGTTGTCCCTTTTCTATTTGCTATATGGATCCATGGAAAGTACGTACATTTTTCTAAGCTACTAAATATGTGTAGTAATAAATTAAAGCCACTATAGTCATTATTGTTTTTATGAGTGGTAGTGAAGTGTTTTTTGTGTGAAGAAGAAGAAGAAGAAGCAAAGTAACATGGTTAGAAGTCCTAAGGAGGTTAATAAAGGTGCTTGGTCTCGTGAAGAAGATGATATCCTCTCCAAATATGTTGTCATTCATGGAGAAGGAAAATGGCAGAAGGTTGCTCAAAATGCAGGTATGGTAAATTAATTAATGATTTTCTCTACTGCACAACTATATTATATGTGCACTAATTTCCATGTTTTCTCTAATGATTTTCGCTAATGCACAACTATATTATGTGTTTTCATGAGACTTGTATCCTTTGCTGTCTCTCCAATTAAATCTTGATAGTTAGATTAATTGAACGGCCGAGAGGTTTGTCTAGAGAGACTGCAGAGGATACAAGATTGTTCCATGCATGTCCTTAGGAATCCGATTTGGTCGTGGCAGAAAATTATGTTGTCTACCATATTTTTTTTCTTAAATAGCCTTCCGTTGGTCTCTTTGGATTATGTGGAGTAGGTTTAAAGCGGTGTGGGAAAAGTTGCAGACAAAGATGGTTGAATTACCTCAAACCAGGTATAAAGAGAGGCGATATCTCTACCGATGAAGAGGACATGATCATAAGACTTCATCGTCTTCTTGGTAACAGGTGATTTTTATTTTTGTTTTAACTTTTTAATTAGCTTATGCTACTCAACACAACTCTCATAATGGTGATCTGGAGTTCGGTCAAGAGCTGAGTGAGATTTGAACTATGATTATTCTAGTCAGGAATCGAATCGTCACAATTCATTCTCCTTCATTATTATAAATGACTAAATTTATGATATTTGTTCTATATAGATGGTCTTTGATAGCTAAGAGGCTACCAGGACGAACAGACAATGAAATCAAGAACTACTGGAATACTAATCTGTCAAAGAAATTACAGAAACAGTCTACATCATCATCATTGCCATCATCATCTTCTGCTTCACTTCAACACAATCATCACAATTGTAGACGTGTAGCACCAGAAGCTCCAAGGGCTAGGAGATTGAAGGTTGTTCATCAATACAACAAAATTTTGGAGAAGAATAGCGGAAGTGAGTGTGATCAAGGAAGTGATGAAACTTCTATTGCTGATTTTCTCATTGACTTTGATCATCAAGATCATTTGATGGTTGGTGATGATGAGTCTAAGTCAAAGATTCCACCAATGGAAGATTACAAAGTTAGTTCAACAAATAGTTCATCATCACCTTCTGATCATTGTCATCTTTTAGCAGAGAAATTTGATCCTTCAGAGACCCTTTTGGATGTGGAGCTTAAGAAGATGGCTTCCTTTCTTGGACTTGAAAATGATTGAAGTGATTTATTGCAATGAGGGGACCAAGAGAAGAAAAAGGTCAATGAGTTGGGAATCATTTTTGATAGCTTATAGAAGCAACATAACATAAAGGAGTGTTGTATTGTAACGACTATATATTATCAAACACATGCGTATATGTTCTATTCAGAATTATCACCGGGATTTATGCAAGTGGTTGATGTGTAGTGTGTGTTAGTGTTGTAAATATCAAGCTATTTTTTACGCGTCAGGTTCAGCAATATTAATCGTATTATAGCTACTTTAAATGTCACAAATTTTCAGGTTTAAGGTCACAACAGTGCCTTCAACTTAAACAATTTAATTTTCCAAAAGAGATGCTTGCAGCAATAGATGATAGACAGTCACAAATGGAAAAAGAAAGCTCAATGTGAAAGCAAATTTATCCAAAAGAGAACATTGTGTATATAAACTACGGTGCTTATACAATAGACGAATTTGGTCATACTAGTAAAGTAAATTATCCCTATTGAGAATTATTTTAGACATCTTAACAATTAATTAAAGAGAGAATTTTAATTAAGATGATCCACATACACATGTTACGTATAAAAAATTGCCCTGTTAATATATTTCCTTCATAGTACTCTTACCAATGTTTGAGATGGTTTCTTGTCTCTAAAGTAACTTATTCATTTTGCTCATAAAAAAGTAAATTATTCATTTTAAAAGAATATAATCCTAAAAGAGTTATTTATACCACTTTTGTTTACCTCAATCAAAATCATGTTTATAAACTTTCACCATCATTTCATAGGAGGTTCTCCATTGATTGGCGTATAAATGTATATTTAGATTCATGACAACTTTATAAAATAAAAATGACCAACCGTGATTTTAACAAAAGCTACACTTAAGAGTTTTAATTATGATGTCATTGTTATTTCGTCAATCTTACAATGATTCCAAACATGTACTTCCACCATGCATATCACGTTTCCAAACTGTTATATATAGTTTCAGACTAGATTTTATCATACATTAGTTCACACCAACTGTTTTGTTCCGTTTCACAGTAGAGTTTGCATAATTTAATAATTTATAAACATGATCAAATATTGTTTGATATCTATGTCAAAGAGAAGGTAACAAGAGATATATCACTATATAGAATTCATCTAATTTCATGTCATATTTATGGACATGTTTGGACGTAGTTTGGCGTTGGATTAATCAAATTAAACATTCCCTGGATTCACCTATGTTGAAAGGGAAATGCATTTAAATTATAACACAATTCTAGCTAGTAGATGCAACTCTATGTAACTTTAACATTGGAGTGATTGAAATCTAGACATAACCATTCAATTCAAACCCGTTTTCAACTAAAATCAAATTTGCACAACCTCAAAACACTGAATTAACTGTTATATTAGTCTAATACCATACAAAGGTTTACTTTACAATCTATCTAATCTAGATGCCTATGAAGTTCATTGCCATTTACATGTAAATCTCAAAATAAGAAAACTTATCTTTCTCCCATAATTACTCTTTAACCAACGAATATAATTTGATTAAAGACTTTTAGGTTGAAGTTATTAATACTCACTCTATTTAAGTACTCCTTGTATAAGTTTTTCTATTTATTTATTTAGTAGTATTTACTTTGTTAAGAAAAGCCATAGAATAAGTTAGTTTCCTTTTTCCCTAAAAAAAAAATTAGTTTAAAAGTAGTACAATCAATGCTTAGGCTATTTGATCACCGCAAGATAATCTCACGGCATTGACTTTTAGATACATTATGAGATTAATTTTTTGAGTCGATAGTATTAGTATGTCATCCTTAGATTTTCATTTGTATTGGGTTAAACCAGTGTTTTAAAACCTGGATCGGTGATCGACCCAGTCAAGACACTGGATCAATGGATCACTGGTTGGACCGCATGACTGTTGACCCAGACATTAATAAATAAAATCTAAAACATTTACAATAAATATATAGATGTACATATTATAATACATAACTTTTGATAAAAAAAATAACAATAAAGAGATGTAAATGTACATATATTATTGTTTATATGAGCTCAAGCCCATTATAATAACACAACCCTAAAAGTGAGATAAAAGCTATTGAACTTTAGATCCTGAGAAACCGGTCTGGGTCACATCCGGTTTAACCGGTTCACATGTCCGACCCCAGGCCCGTCTGGGTCACACCGAGTTTTGAAGGATTGATTGCATGTCCCATCTTGCTAGCTACCCGACCCGACCCGCGTATCCCTCTGGTTTGCGGTCCGACCGGAACACTGGGTTAAACTACTTCTTAGGTATTTTTTTTTAACTTATGTCTATGTTCGATTTTGAACATATGAAAAAAATATTATATTTGATAATTGAAAATTATCAATAAATTTTAACAAAAAAAAATCATTTATTTACTTTTAAATTTTATTTTGAACAATCCTTTTTTTCTTGTAAAATAAATTTAGTTTACAATTTAGAATACAATTATTTTTTATTACTTTTTACACTTTAAAAAAATCTAGAGATAATTGATTAAAGACATAATAAATAATCAAAATAAAAAATATTTGCAGTTTTTTTTCATTTGATTTTATTTCAATTTTTAAGTTGCAAATATTAAATATTTTGAACCTTTCGGTTTACTTGAAATGATTTTAAAAAGAAAAAATTTATTAGTTCTTCTTCGCAGAGAATAGGGATTGAAAGTTCATGGCTGCTGCTGAATCTCCAACTTCTGTTCGTAAAGGTTACTTCTTCTTCTTCTTCTTCAATCACTCAATCTTTTCTTTTCTCTTTCTCAATTTGATTTTGTTTTCATCTTTTTATGATAGTGGTTGTTCATCTCAGAGCCACCGGTGATGCTCCTATTCTCAAACAATCCAAATTCAAGGTACTTTTCCTCTTTAATTAATGGGTCTTTTTCATCTTTTCAAAATACGCATTAAAAATCGTTAATTTAAACACCCTTTTGATCATATTCGTTGATTATGGTTTATTTCTTTGAAATTGAAATTCAACCTTCTGGGTATGAAAATTGTGCTTAAAAATGAATTGATTCTATGGTTTTCAATAAAGTGCGTGTGCAAATTAATTAATCGTTGCATATAATCTAAATTTGATGATCATGCATTCTATTTGAGCATGTTTGGTCTCACAGTGGATTCTTGTTTTCTGGGTGTTAGCCCTACTCTACCAATGTTGTCAAGTAGTGGCACTATAGCGCTATAGTGTAGCAGAATTTGAACTTATCGCTATTGTTTTCAATATGCTATTTAATACAAAGTGTTGTCAATTGTCAAATAGCAGCTATAGTGTAGTGGAATTCTAACAAACTTCTATTTTCCGCAATCCACGTTGAACACTAGTAGGTATAGCTTCGAGTTCAACATGAGTTACCACCGCAGAAATTAGGATTTCCAAACATATCAAATGTTGTAAGATTAACTGTGAGAAATTCAATGTGGTTTAGGTGAATTGGTAATGGGGTACTACTTTCTCTCTTTATTTTTAGGTGAGAAGGCTGTAATTGAATGGCATTGCAATATGTCTAGGGGATTTCAAAAAAATTCCTTGAGTTCTTGAGTCTGTCAATGGTATTTTTCACTGTAGACGAGGATTACTGAGTTCGTTAAAGAAAATTGAGATTGTTCTTGGAGTAGTCAATGGTATTATAATTTCTTGCCTAAAATGGGGGTAAGTTCTTGGAGTAGTCCAATTATTTAGAGGTTGAAAGTCTAAGAAAAACTCTAGGCCAATCTTTTGGAAATGATTCACAATAGTATTATGGTCTTGTTCAATTCATGCAGCCAACTATACGTAGTAAGATAAGACTTTAGTTGTATTTTATAGCTCACTGCACCGATTTACAATGAAACAGACAATTAAAAACTATACTCCACTAGGTAGGATTGGCGGCTACTTACTTGAGTCAATAGCGGCCATTGATGCTATCAAACTTGTTAGAGCAAGATATTTTTATATAGGTTATACTTAAGTTTTTGACATTGTTCTTCATACCTGTAACCTGTACCTCGTTTCATTTTAGATGCACTTCTTAATTGGGATTACACAAGAATTTAAATGCCGACAATATGGAAAGAAGGGTGCAGATTTTTTCTGTAAGGACATTTTGTGCTTGATGCTACTATATATACACACACTTTCTCAGATATGAAAAATGCTGGTTTGGGGTACATGAACAAAAATTCAGTTTTAAACTGAACTCTGAAAGTCATTATATTAAGGAATGCCTGCGAAAATTGATTCTCTTATTCTATGATAACAAGTATTCTTAATTTTGAAGTGTTAAACAACTTACATATATATTTGACATGGCAGATAGCTGGAACTGATAAATTTGCCAAAGTGATAGACTTTCTTCGCAGACAGCTCCACAGGGAGTCATTGGTAAACAATCACTATTTACTCCACCCCCATCTGGTTCTTTAAAGGCTCTGCATGCTTAATTTTTTGTTTTCTCGTTTTGCAGTTTGTATATGTCAACAGTGCTTTTTCACCAAACCCTGATGAACTGGTCATTGATTTGTATAATGTAAGAAATTATTGGATTCTTTTTTCCATTGTTTTTAATATCTTCATTGAATGTAAATGATGCATATTTCTGATCCTGGTTTTGCGGTTATTAATATTTCATGTTGTGATGATTCTTCTTGTTATCTTTGTTGTGTAAAAACTGTAGAGGAAAAGTTGTAGGTGTAGGCCTTTTTGTGGCTATCTCTTTACTTGGTAAAAGCATAAATTGCTTGGCTTTTCTTTCTTTGTTAGCAAATATGATGCCTTTTGCTTCTTGTTGATTATAGTTTCAATGTTGCAGTATTGTATATGACATTTTATTTTTTAAGGTGGGGATTGGTAGAGTAGTATGGTAGTTGTTGAGCTTCTCTACGACAATTAATGTGTAATTAGAAGTACTAATGGAACCATTAGCTCATAGGAAATGTGATAAGTATCCAAGCACTTTGGGACCCCTCCCTTAAAAGCTAGTTGTCAAGAGACAAGTACCAAGTCACTTATATGCTGCATCTCATACTACTCGATGTGAGACTTGGGCACTCCATAATACTCTAATCCCTATCGTAGCACCGCTTTTGAGAGCCGACATCCCGGCGGCTGCACACTACAGCGCTTTACCTATATGTCAGCCCTCTACATGTAATCCTACCCGAGCTATTGGCAACCAACAATAATACCAATTGATAATTATCCAAACACTTGAGGAACCCTTAATTAGAAGCTAGATATCAGGGGGGAATAACCAATGCACTTAAATACTCCGCAAGCATTTCATACTGCTTAATGGGGGACTTGGACACACCATAACACCAAGGTCCTTATCATAATGCTCCAGCAGATTAATTATTTCATGTAATGTGGTAGAATCTGATTATTACTTAAAGTGCATATAATCGCAACATGTTAAGTAATTTTACTCTAGCATTTTCAGATTACTTCTAGTATGAGCTCATAATTACTATTCTTGTAAGTTTGAAAGAGACCTAAATTTCAGAAACGGTAATAGAACCGAACCACGGTTGTCTTTGTTGTTCAACCAGTGTTAGAGCTGGTTACTTTGGCCCTAGTACCTCTAATTAGGCGTCTCACCGACTGCTGTCTCTGTTTGCCTATCCAATCACCCTCATCAAGCATGAAAGCTTGCTGGTTTTGTAAGGCATGTGTCATGTTGTCAAGCCATCCCATATGTGACAAGCTTGATGCATATGACATATATGTACTAGCTTGTAGGAGAGTGTTAATATTATCAGCTACAATGATCACATACTTATTAAGTGTTTGCTTCCAAGTAATATGATAGTTAGAATATAAGAAAATGCCTTAGAATATTTTTATCTTATGCTAGAGTATCTTAGTTTATCTCAGAATCAATTTATTGTACTAAAGTATCTCTGATTATCTCCGTATGTTTTTATTTTCTCTTATGGGCCACTTTTATTTTTCAGAATTTTGGCTTTGATGGAAAACTAGTTGTCAACTACGCTTGTTCTATGGCATGGGGCTAACACTAAAATGACGGTAGCTGGTCGATATAACCTGCAAATTCCAAAATGTGAATATATATTGTTTTTCTTTAGTTGTTGCCACATGTTTCAACACAAACTCGGACTTCAATTGCATACAATCAAAGTACAATATTGCTACTGAACTTCAATATTCTGACAAGGTAGAAATTGAACAAAAACGAACACGTGTTCTTCATAACTTGTTGGTTTGAAATGCCTTCACTTTAGGAGTGTCTTTACATATTGAAGCCACCCTTTTAGTTTTATTCATGCCTTTTTTTTTTTTTTGAGAAATCTATTATGTCAATGTAGTTATGGATAATGGTGGTTTAGAAACTGGTATGCTTGTTGAAGTGATAATCATTTAGCTATCATTCTTTAATCAATACATCATGATGATGTATATAACTACAACCAATAATTTTATTGAATTATACATCTTAGTAGAACTTTGGCAGCTTGATGTATCTGTGCACTATTCACTTCAGCCTTAAATATAAGCAAGATATCAAATGTACTTGATCCAAATTTAGACTTAATATCTTTGATTTGTTTGCTTATATTTGATTAAGTAGCTGATGTGAAGTTGTAATTTACAACTACAATGGATTGGAAGTACATAATAGTACCATGAATTGGAGTGATGGACCACTCATTGTGAACGGCCTCCCTTGACAGAAACCCATAACCATGACCTTGTCTCATTTCATGAAAAATATGCTACGTGAAACGAATGAAATATAAGTAAAATCAATTTCAGAAACTTAAGAGGAGAAGAAATTATTATTAGTGATGGCGATATTAATGATCATTTCATAAATGTCTTGCGTGGTAGTATTTGAACTTCGTCTTTTTAGGTCACAATTGAAGCTTTTAACACTTATTTATCAACTTATAAGTAAAAGTTTTGAACAAATTTACATCTTAGAGCATGATTATCGGTCGTATTTTGTGGTATCTTAACTGACAATAAAGACATTGTGTCAGAAAAGTATTTATATTTGCCTTTGTAAAGCAATCTTAAAATGGCTACCGTAGCAATCTACTACCACCGTGTCTTAAGCTTGTGTTGGAAAAAAATAATATATAAACTAAAAAGAACACATATTTTTTGAGTTGTGATTGGTTATTGTAAAATTAGTGGGACCTATTTTAAAATTTTGGATGAGTGATATGGATATTTAGAAAATGTAGTTGAGTTGTTTAAATAATTGAAAAGTGTGAAGAAATATAATATATCAAGCTGGGTACATTTATACCACCAAATTGAGTGGTATGGATGTGGGTGCTATTAGTGGTAAAAACTTGATTTTGTGTTTAAAAGTATACTTTTGAACAACAATTTCTTAAGAGGTATATATTTCTACAATTGAAAAAATGGAAAAAAGAAAAATTAGTATTAATTAAAGTGGTGTTGCATTTAAGATCATTTTACCGCACAGAAAAAAAAAATTAAAGATCAATTTCACAACCGTTTTTGATAGAATTTAAAACTTCATTGTTGAAGATCAATTTTACAATATGAACTTTGCTATCTTTACTATCATTTCATTGTTGTAATTTTTGTTTACATAGATTTATTTATTGAAGGTAAACTATGAAGTCAACCCTAGTTTAATATTTAATATTCTAAATTCAAACAAGTGGCAGCAGCAGCAGTAACTCTCAACATCTAAGCTAAGTTGTCTTTCATGAATGAATGAATAAATAGTGGTCACTGGAGAGCATGTGATTCATTGAATTGAAATGCATGATCAAAGTAACTCACATTGGTCTAAATTTCAACCACATTGAAGTAACTCACAATTTATTTAGTTTGATCTTCAAAGTCCACAAAAACTGTCTGCAATCTGCATGGACTTCAATGCAATGCAATGCAGCAACAGATGTCTGCATAGTGCTTTAACAACAATTTGAATATAGAATGAAAAGTTAAAGTTATTATATGCATATAGTTTTCACCTGAACTATGGTGCCATGCTGACAACATTGTTGCGGAGATTTCAAGGTTTCTCTCCTAAATTGCCACAAAGTTCTTACCTTTGCATGTTCTAGTTTTCTTTTTTGGTACGTTAGGTTTTTTTTTTTTTTTTTTTTTATACATGCACAAATTCATGATATCAATAAAACTTTTCTATTATTTATGAACTTATTTGTTTTTATATGTTTTCTTGCACATATTAAAAAATGATTTAATCAGTATACATTGTCATTGTATTTTTTTTTACACACATATTCAATCAAATCACTTTATGATATTCCGTTTTTAGATAAGTTTCTAAAATATTTCTACATAAATTATTTGATTAAGGACGGAGAAACAATTGTTGTTCAAGGTTTTTTTATATTGATTAAAAAATTAATTAAACAAAGTTATATTTTTTATAAATTATCCTTATTAACCGGTGATTATTAGTCGTTGTTGTAAATGTTTAGGGGAATAATGGTTTAAAAGTAGTTCAGATAATATTAATTTAGGGCAGAATAAGAAAAATAATAATTAATATCACAAAAAAAAAAAACTTTTTTTTTGTCAGGTAGCCTTCAAAGTGAATAAGTGAGGTGTCTGAGGTTCGAACTCCGGCCTCTACATATAACAATGCATGTCCATATCAACTGAGTTATGCTCACGGGGTCGAAAATAATAGTTATTTAAAATATTTTTATATGATAAAAGATAGTTATTTCGAAAAAGGAGTTCCTGGAACAGTAATATTTTAAAGATATGTACAAAATATTTTAGAAAATATGTTAAAGAAGAATGAAAAAGAAGGAGTATTATTAAACACCAACTAAAATTACAGATATATACAGAATAGAGGACAACTTGTACTTGTATTGTGCTTGGTTTACAACTTGCATTGTTTCACAGCGAATCTGAACCAATTGGCACCACTGCTCTAACCAGTAAACATACATGCAATTGCAACTAGTAGCTGATTGGACCAAATGGTTCGATTGGGTCACGAGTGCTACAAATTAATTTAGGTCAAACATTTTTCTAGAAACAATTATTTGTTTCTTTATTTTTGACTCAATCTAAAAACAATTTTTAAAAGAAAGAAAAGTTGATAGAGGAATGAATATATAAATATTTTTGCATCATCTCATAAACGATCAAATCAAAGAATTTGACTTTGATGGTTGCTATTTAAACACCCCTGAATTGCTCGAATTTGGTTATTATCATTCGTCGAATGACAATTAAGTGCCGTTTAACTGAAAACATAGTAATTGGTCTTTTATGTTAAATTGTTTAAATAATTTTTTAAATCGACGTAACCGATTTAAAAAATAAACGATAATTAATTGTTGTTAGAGATATTTTAAGAACAATAAATTTCATCCGACTTTAACATTTAAAAAAAGGAAAAACATTTGTTATATGGAGGAACTACACCGCCTTAGGATACCTTGCCGTTTTTCTTCACTTTTTTAAGGAAATATTTTTTAAGGTAAAATATTTGATTTAAATAATTCAATAGTTTTAGCGCAGCAATTGTGGAGATATTTTTAGTCTGAGAGTTTGAGCATTTAACTCAATAGTGACAAATAAGTTTTTTTTTATTAGAAAAACAAATGTATTAAGAAGAGAAGATTATATCCAAATGGCTAAAATTAAAATAGGGTTCTTCTATCTGAATTTTATTGGAAATTGTTCTCCTTTCATCCTAAATTTCAACAATTAACCCCACACAGCAGTTAACTGCCACTCAATGTCACATTTAACTCAAGTTGGATATCAGCGGCATTTAACTTGTGTTGATCTCAACGTAAGTTAACTGTCGTTGGTGTTAGGGTTATTTGTAAAAATTCGGGATGGGAATGAGCAAAAATTAAGGGAGATTAACATTTTTCAATCTTATTTGGATCTATAGAAGCATTTGGGCCATAACGTGGGCTGCTATGTTTTTGGTGCCCACATGGGAAATTACTTTTTAAACACTTATGAATTGCTCACATATACCTTAAAATACTCAAAATATCTCCAACATCAATTAATTACCGTTTTACGAACTTTTTAAATCAGTTTCATTAATTTAAAAAGTGATTTAAACAATTTAAAATGTGTTGAACGGCAATTAACTACTTTTTGAAGCGAACGAGAAGATAATAATGAAATATGAGCAATTGATGGGTGTCTAAAGAGAAATCCTCCCCACATGACAACATTTGTTAACCGAACATTGTCTAATTTGATTTTCTGTTGACCCGGCTAAGTCTCCCGGTGCAATCTAGGTTACATTTTTGAATAAAAAATCTAACCAAATTTTAACAACAAATTCGGAGATTATATATCATAAAACAATGAGGTTTCACGAAATAAATTTTTTAAAGAAAAGATTTCAAGCAACATTGTACGAACATTGTGAAATGGTAACTTTGAAATCATTATTTGTCTCTATGTACACATAGTACTAGTCATGTGCATCATTTCTGCAAATCGTATGAGTCCTCAAACGGCTCTATGTACGAACATTTTGTCATAAGTTCAACCTTCTCGTTTCTTCAATGGTACAAAATTCAAACTATTCAAGATGAAGCAGTGTCAAAGGCTTAACAAGTTGTTGATGACCAAATCGTCTTGTCTTGGAATGTAAAAGAAGAATAACTACTGAATCTAAAGTCTGAGTAAATTAACTAAGACCAAACAATCAATTATCATGTGACGAAAGTTAACATCATATATCTCAATTGGTATAAGATTGAATTCTATTACCCATTTTATGAGAGTTAGAATCCTAAGCTTAGTCTTTTTTATCAATTTCGATACAAGCTCGTTCCATGCTGTTACAAACTCATTTCTCACTTTTGTTGGAGTGAATCTTCAAAGGACCGGTTGAGTCAGTAGATTTGAAAAGACAAATAGACTTTAGTTAAGTCAGAATAGTATATTGAAAGGGTTTGTTGAAACCATAATCTTTAAGTAGCAAAAGACTTATTTGAGATAGGTTTGTATGGTGAAATGTAAAGCATCGTCAGTTGGATAGTACATACGTTAGTTATTATAATCGGTGGATTATAGTGGATTAAGTCCTTCGAGTGAGAGTGAAGGTAACAAAATCTCTTTCGAAGAAGAAGAATAAACTAGATACCACTTTCATAGTTGACTAGTATAAATATTGTGTCCATTTATTTTCTATAACTCTTTATCTCTTTTGCGTAAGTTCTTTACTATGATTTAATTTCAACCTTTGTCTAACTGTTTTATTGAAGCTAAATGTTTTAATAAAGAACTTTTTTTCCTTTGTTTAATTTGATTTAAATAAAAGAATTTTAAAATTGTCAACATAATACAAACCACGCTTTCTTGTGTTTTCCAACACCTTCAGTCACCTCTTACAATTGAAATTTGAACATCAATTCAATCGTTGTGAAAATCTAACATCTTACATTAGACACAACAGAAATTACACTTTAGATATATTTCATGTGCATAGTTATTTAAACAAGAATTTAGTATCTACTTGGCGAAATTCCATCCACAATCCTTCCCTGGATTGGGTTTTACTCTTTTTTTTTTTTTTTTTTTTCAAATTAGTTATTTATGTTACATTATGTTTGCACCATCATCTTTTTCAATAAGTTCCATAAAAAAATTATGCATGTCATTTTAATATTGAGATAACTCATGTAGATATGTTAGATTTATCACATTCCTTTCCTTCTAAATGTTTTTTCTTCTTAAATTTTCAAAACCAAAAACATTAGTGGTACCTAATATTTTTGCAATAATGTCTTAACATTCGAATTCACAAACTTAAAACATCGATTGTTCATCTTGCCTTCCTTAAGATCCTAAGTTCAAAACATCTACTATTCCACAAACCACCATCTCCCTTAACTGTATTCAACCCTAACCATTGATCAAACCACGTATACCAACCTAAACTAGATCCAATAGTATACAAAAAGTAGTGCAACATAGCATCAAATCAACCTCTTGATCATAACCTACAAAACATCGATACGAATATCAAACATGACATGAACACCGATACGTTGACACCGTAAAATATTTGAAAAAATCAAATAATATGTAATTATATGTGTCTATGTCGGATATGATACATATCTAACACTAAAACACGTTTAATACGAGAAATGTTGGAGTTTTATAGATCACAATTATAAATGTGAGGTTTTTTTGGCATCCATTCTCTCTCTTGAAATATAAATACTATAGATTATAGTATTTTATTTGTTATTAGACTGCTACTACATGCCGTGGCCACCTCTGCAGAAATCTGAGAAAGAAATGAAAGAGCTGGCACAAAACCCAACACTCTCATTTCATTACAAACCTCACAATATTACACGACACAACAACACTAACTTTTTGTCTAAACCTCCTCAACATATATTAATAATATTAAAAAAACAAAATATAAAATTTATTTTTTTTTATTTTTTTTTATATATATAAACACCAATATCTAGTTTCATTCACACTCATTTCACAATCCTAGCCTAGAAAAGACCCACGATATATCAAACTCATATGATTATTAATGACTATGATATCTTAATAAGATTCAGATACCTTCAACAGAAAACAAAAAAAAAACTAAATGGAAAATTTTCAACTCTTTCAAAACCAAACCATTCTTATTCTTAGCTTTGAAGTTTGAGCTCAAACTCCAACATTCCTAACTTGCATAGACAAACAAATTCCAAACACCTTCTTTTGACAAACATGAGTAACTGGTTAGGATTTTCTCTCACTCCACACTTGAGGATTGATGAAGAATTTGGTACAGAAAACCAAAACCATGTAGCTGAAGGATCAGAAATAGGAAGAAACTATGTTCCTACTTCTTCTCATCCTCCTCATCATCATTTATCTATTATGCCTCTACGTTCTGATGGTTCACTTTGTGTTTCTGATTCTTTTACATCTCAAGGTATATATATCTATATATCATTGCATGTTCTAGTAACATTTTTTTGTTCTTACTTATTAATCCTCAAAAGGGTATTTTTTATTTTGCTCAAAACAATTTGCATGTTGCTAAAAAAATGTTTCTTTTATACTCTAGATATAAAAAAAATCAAGAAAAAAATCAGTATTTTTTTTTGTTTTATTTTAATAATTTAATAACGATTTAGTAATGAAATTTGTATATGGATTTTTGGTGTGACAGAATGGAGATATGAGAATGCAATAACTGATGGAAATGCAAATGAAGAAGGACCAAAACTTGAAGACTTTTTGGGATGTTACTCAAACCAAAACCAGAATAGTACTACTACTAGTACTATGTCTAAAATTAATGTTAATGTGTCACCAAGTTTTTGTACCAATAATAATACAGAGATTGAAGCAAGGGAGAATCTAACAAACCAATCTTTGATTCACTCTTTTCATGCATATAATGATACCAACAACAACAACAATCATCATGCTTTAATCCATGATAATAGCATGTATAAATCTTGGATGACACAAACTCAGTTTTCTTCTGAGGGGAAAACAACTTCTAGTGATGGTTTTCAATCTCTTAATTTGACTATGAGTCCTAGTGTGCAAAATGGTGTTGGTGGTGTTGGTAGTGCAATTTCTAATGTTCAAGTGAATGAAGATCCTAGGAAAAGGTCTTTGTCAAAATCTAATGCTAGAGAACCTGTTCCTCGTAAATCTATTGATACTTTTGGACAAAGAACTTCTCAATACCGTGGTGTTACAAGGTATTATGATTGATTAATTTTTTGATTTTTTGTTTATTATATAGTTTTATTCAAGGTTCTAAATGTGAACTTTGAAACTGCCACAAAAATTTAGAGAAGAAAAAAACAAATTGGTCACTAGTTCTTTTGCTAAATGTTACATATGCCAAATATAGTGACCAATTTTATTTTTTCTGTTGCAATTTTTTGTCCTTATATCAACTTTTTTTTAAGATAATGTTTGGTATTGTGACAATTTTCTATTTAATACATATTTTTCAGTTGAATTTGTATTTTTAATTTTGTTTAGGCATAGATGGACTGGGAGATATGAGGCACATTTGTGGGATAATAGTTGCAGAAAAGAAGGGCAAACAAGGAAAGGAAGGCAAGGTAAGAGAAACATGACATACCTTTTGATTTTGTTTCAATGTTTTTTTTTTGTTTTTTTGGTTTATGTTGTCATTGACTATGTTTTGTGACTATTTTCAAGAACCAAACTAGTCCTCTAACCTCTTTTCTATTTTCAATCTTTCTTTTCTTTCCTCTCTTGTTTTAAAAGAGAATATACTAACGGTTTGTTTCATGCACTTGTTGGATTCTTCTCCTTTCATGGCTTCTTCAAATCTTGTACAGTTTACCTTGGTAAGTCACACTCCTAAAAATGCATCTGTAATGTAAATCTTTAGAGTCTAAATTTTTTAATGATTAACAAAAATATTTCACATAAATTAAATTAAATGCATAACATATTCGCATTATTATTAGGTGGGTATGATAAGGAAGAAAAAGCAGCAAAGGCTTATGACTTAGCTGCACTGAAGTATTGGGGTCCAACAACTCACATAAATTTCCCTGTAAGGTTTCTGAGACTTGAACAGTTCACTCCTTTGTAAAAAAGTCTCACTAATATTCACTACAAGGAAAAAATAAATATTTAGAAAAGTCAAATATTTATTTTGTATATTTAATTTATGCAGTTTGAAACATTACGTAGTTAGTAACTGTGATCACTCTATATCTACTACTTTCTTAAATGCTCAGTTAAGCACTTATGATAAGGAACTTGAAGAAATGAAGCACATGACTAGGCAAGAATTTGTCGCCAATTTAAGAAGGTACCATTAAATTTTTTCCATGTGAACATGGTGAATTTTTTTCCTTTTGGCCTTTTTTTTCACCAATTTTATTGAATATGGAATGAACAGTCCTTTTTGCTTCACTTGGACAGGAAGAGCAGTGGATTTTCAAGAGGTGCATCTGTGTATAGAGGTGTGACAAGGTATGGCCAAAGTCTTGTGCTTTTTTCATTAATATTAGTAAAGTTTTCAATGAATTATTTGCTGCAATTTCAGCTTTTGTTTTTATAATTAAAACATGGACAATTATTGGCTAACAATTTATCTTTTTCCTCTTGTCTCCAATTTTCAGACACCATCAACATGGAAGGTGGCAGGCTCGAATTGGAAGGGTTGCAGGAAACAAGGACTTGTATCTTGGTACATTTAGTAAGTTCCCTACCCTCCTTCACTATATTCTATATCCTTTGACGAAATCAAAATGACACCATGATTTTGTTGAAAGTATTTCGTTACGTATGTACAAAGTTATAAGTGCTTTGACGAAATCAATATGACACCATGTTTTTGTTAAAGCTCTAACATGTAGCTTTTGGCAAAATCACACCACAAATCTAAACCTACACTTTCATTCTATTTTGCATTGTTATTAAGCATGATAGTGTGAAATATAATCTGTCTTTTATGATATCATGTTCTAGTTTAATTGAGTATCTTGATTTTATTATGCGCATTTCTTGATTTGCATTATGTTAGTCACACTCTAATTAGTGAGCCATAAAAATTATATAGGCACACAAGAGGAGGCTGCAGAAGCATATGATATTGCAGCAATCAAGTTTAGGGGAACAAGTGCTGTGACCAACTTTGACATAAGTAGGTATGATGTCAAGAGAATATGCTCAAGCTCAACTCTAATTACGGGAGATCTCGCAAAACGTTCTCCTAAAGACTCTACCCCTCCCACAACCACAGCCGAGGACTTCAATTCATGTGGCAGTTCATCGACACTTTCTCAGCCACCTCCTCTGACTATTACCGATGGTGAACAACATTCTGATGAATTGTCCAACATGGTGTGGAATTCCAATACCGACGAGCAAAAACCTCATCACAGCACCAACATCACTGAATCATCACAGCACGGTTCACCAAGCAACAAGAATGAGATGAACCCTCAAAATCCAAAATGTTCATTGGGACTACCTAATGAGTTTGGAGTGAGTGGAGCAGATTATGGACATGGTTACTTCACACTGCATGGACCAAAATTTGATGATGGAAGCAATGAAAATGACCACATGAACAACAACAGGCTTGGAAATTTGGGTTTGGTTAATCAAGTTCCTATGTTTGCTTTGTGGAATGAATGAATGAAGGGAATATTTTGACATTAAAAAACATTAGCTTAGGAACTAAGATCAAATGTCAGAATTATTATTATTGTTGAATGATTATTTATGTTTGGTATATGGTAGTAACTTTTTTTTTCTTTTGAAGGAAAAGTGAGATATGTCAGAAATGTTGATTCCTTACGAGTTCAGTATGTAGGGTATAAATACTAATCCAAATCCAATATGGATCAGGGTTGTGTGTAGGCACATGCTTCTCGACCATCTAATTAAGATTGGACTGTCTAAATTTAAAGTTTATAATTTAAATTTAAAAAAGAAAAAAAAACTCTAAAAACTGAACCGTTTGATTTTGATTGAATGATCGAGAAAAGTGTGATTATGTACTATCATATTGCGCATAATCCAATACTAACTGGCTCAAGATTATCTATTTGTTGAAATATTGTTGCATAAAACCAATGACGAGATTTGTACAAAACCATGAAAATGAAAATTAGTACCTCCTTTTTGGCTAGCAACTTATTATTCATCTAAAATGATCATTTGACAAGTTGTCATGAGTACTTTTTCATTGACTACAAAGATATTTTCATGCATGAAATCTTTATAGAAAATTGGTTCAGTTTGTCATGCAAATAAAAAGAGGGTAATAAATTAATGGAATGTAGCGGGGAAATAAAACAGTGACATCCATGTCTTTTGGAATCAAGACAAACACCAAAGACAAGATGAGGCATTTCCCTACTCAGCAACATAACGTTACTTTGATATTTTTATGCACTAGTTTAAAACAACCATAAGAGAAAACTAAGTACTTCTGACTAGTAGTAGATAATTTACTTATTTAGTCTTAATCTGTAAAAAGAAAAAGACTTATTTAGTCTGAAGTAGTTTATGTATTCACAATTAAAAACCCACAATGAGTCAATGACCCAAGTGACAACCCACAATGACACCAACAAGAGACTAAAACATCACTATACGATCCAAATTACTAAGACGTTGATAATATAAATACTTTTCTTATAAATAATTCATTTCTAGTCAATTTAAGATTAACCATTTATACTTGAATTTTAACAATCCTCTTTAAAGTGTGTGTCTCTCACATCATTATATATACCCAAATAGAATATGTTACATGACTCCACATCACTCCAAAGACACCTTCGACACAAATTAAGATGCAATACAGCTTGATCTACTCTTTTTAATACATAAGTTGTATACACCTTGATCCGGTCCCTCCTCATGAGGTCAACTAATAACTTTGATATCACTGAGTTTGAAGAGCGCTTAAAGCAACAATAGACTATATATATATATATATATATATAGAGAGAGAGAGAGAGATGGGGAAAGGGAGAGAGAGATATCACGCCTAAAATTATTTATAAACATTAATGAGATTGTTAATTGGAAAAATTTATAAAAATGATTTATTTTATCTTCAATACACGTTTTTAGCTTATTTTCATAAGCTATTTGATCGTACGAAAAGTGTATTTTAATTTATAAAACAAATAATAAAATAAATTTTCTTTTACTCATGTGATATATTAGAAAACTGGAATTTTATTTTATCGTATCATTGTCATGTGATTCCAATGTCGTATTATTTCAAGTTAAAAGGAGATCATTATCATATATAAATTAACAATGATTAAAAAGGAAAAAAAAGGATATAGTTTGACCCAGTCAAAGAGTTGTCGCCTGAAGGAGACTACCATAAGTACGGTACGACGCAGCAGCAGGGAACAACCTGCTAAAATACACCAATGGGTATAATGCGCACTCACCTAAAAGATCTGTGGCCTTGTCATAAAAAATACCCCTTTTGACTTGAGAGAAAGGGGATGGATGAATGGGGAGGTGCCTTAAATTGTGTGCCCATTCTCATTTTCCTACAAGACAAAAATAACTAGTGTTTTTTATGATGAAAATAAAATTAGTTTTAACAAAAATGGGAGGAATTATTATGTATTCGTTTCAAAATTTGGGCACAAGTTAAGAAAACTACCCGTGGAGAAAGTTTGTATTAGGAAGTGATAAAAAAGATGTTAAATTGTTGTTCTCAAATAAAATTATTATTTTCCCTAAAAAAATTATAATATTATTTTTTACTTTCTTAAATAGTGTCATGGTCACTAGTTAACATGACCATTACTTTAAATATCAACTATTAAATGTCATTTAAAGGTGAGAATATGTCAGGCTAAATCACTATTTGATAGGTCTGAATTCAGTTTACAAAAAAAGTTGTAAACCTGAGTCTGATCTATGGTCTTTCATAGACCTATATTTTTTGTTTGACCTGACCTATTTAAAATTTTGGTTTGGCCTAAAAGTCTATTTTGTATTCACTGACCTACTAAAGTCATGGATTATTTCATTTTATCTACTTCTAAATAGTCTAAATCGACCTGAAAATCCATTTCACTGCAAGACTTGTTCATCATTACAAGACCTTAAAACGTATTTAAAATATCAGTTATTTGAGTTGTTTCTTGATTTTAATGTTTAATATAAATTATATTTTAATATAAACAAAAGATAAGTTTTATTAATGTGCATAAACAAGCCAACCTATTGTAACAAAACAAAAAAACAAACCGATCTATCACACTTTTTGGATTTTTTTTTATAGTTTAAGCTTGTCATATTTACTTGAATATATTTAAGTAAATGTTAGTTTATTTAAAAGGTTAAATAACATATTTAACCTTATTATTTATTGATTCAATGATAAAATAGATATTTATGTCCCGGTGAGCATAACTCAGTTGACAGGGATATTCATTGTTATATGCAGGGGTCGGGGTTCGAACCCTGGACATCTCACTTATTCATCTTAAAAATTATGAATTTTAACCACTAAATTACTTGACAAAAGAAAATATTTATGTATGATGCAAGATAATTTTGTTTATGCATGTTAGATCGTCCGTATGTATGTATGTAATAACAAGTGTAGCACAAATTGTGTGTCACATTAAATCATTTAGTGCTTAGTTTGATGACATTAACTATAATATATAGTGTTCTATCTAGCAAGAATCATCTATTGGAATTTGCATCTGATGACGTAAAAGAAATGCACAAAGTTTGCATGTATGTATCTAGCAAAGCAAATTTACTGTCTGGTGCTTGTTGTCTGTTGACATCAAGAACAACACATTAGCATGTCAAGTACAAATATAACAATGGCTGCTGATTTATCGTCTGTTAAAGTGAAGCATGCAAGTATTATTTGTATAAGTAACTTTGACCATGCATGCTATCACTTAATGTACTTCCATCAAATCACTTTTATGAATGCTACATATGATCAAACGAACAATAAAGTATTATGGTACCATGGAGCTAGCATCATCTGGAGATTCATTGTCTGCTTGCTCAAGTGAAGCATGTAATAAAGTTATGGTACAACCAACCTTCATATCTAGTACTAGCACAACACCTTAAGCAATCATCTAAACAAAATTATTGATTTCATATGATATTTTTAATACTACTAGACATATTCTGTGTTTGGAATTGCGGTCAAGTTACTTTAGACGCACGTCCAACCACAAATATCTCATACGTAACATCACTATTCTCACATCGAAAACATTTTTATGACACAAGAAAAACGATTAGAAAGTGAATCGAAACATAGTTTTTTCTGACGATTCTCTAATTTATTCTTTATATTTGATATCTCCCTAACGGTGTTGACAATTATCAAAGAATATTTTATATAAAATGAGAAGAATAAGAAATTAAGGGTGAGATCAAAAATGAAAAATCTAAGATAAAAAATGAAGTGAATCGGTTCATTCATGTGAGAATAATACATCAATTTGAATTTCTTGTTCTTGAAGCATATGTCGCTGCCACAAATCTCAATCATTCAATCCTAAATCATCAAATCAATCGAGATAATCTACAATTAATTTTACTCATGTAATTTGAATTATCGATAGCAAGTAAACTTACGCGTTGAGATCGTCTACCATATTAAATTGTGTGAATGTGCTAATGCAAACAATTGGAGACCATAACCATAACACACACTCTCTTAAGTGTAATAATAACAAGTACTATTAAATTAACAATCATGTTACTATCCAATATATCCTAAATTGACCAAATCCTGTTTGAAAATGGCGTATTCATTTATTTGTATAGCCTGTAAGAAAGTAAAAGGGGACAAACAAAATTTATCACTGCAACAAATTTTGTACGGATTGAAGGGGGGCCCTTTTGGGGGTTTGCTGCAGGGAGAAAATTTAGAGAGAGATTCTTTGCAGAAGAGAAAATATGCATATAATGGCAGAGAGGGCCATGAGACGCAAGAGACATAGAAAAAGACACAACATGTATAGGACAAGATGCTTAAACATTCAGAGACATTTCTCCATCATTACTATCCTATTTCCAGCCTTGTTCATTTCTACAGTCTATGTGTGTCATGCAATCACCAAATCCATATTAGATACAATAGCTCTGAACAATTTTAAGTATATAAACGTGTATGCATTAATATTAATTGACATCATACATGCACATTATATAGTAGTAGTAGTTATGTACAGTTATTAAATCATAAATATTTTTCTAGAAGTTACTTTATATTTAGATAATATATATACACTTAAATATGAACTTTAGAATTGATTTTAGCATAAATTTAAGAGTTAATATATGTTTGCTTGCACGTTGACAAGCCAACCGTACATCCAATAGATATGTTATTCTTCTTCAAGAGTATTTGAGTAGGTTTTCTACGAGTTTTTTGGTACGTACACATCGCTCTAACTTTTGATTCAATTTAAATTACGTTAACATAAGGTTTCAACATCTTTCAAAAACAAAAAAAAAACATCTTTCAAATATAAGTTACATTATAATTAAGTTTGATTATAAAGTTGGTCTCTATTTTATTCAATATGAGATTATATATAATTATCCAATTTTAGACTCGTTCAGTGTAGTTTTTAATTTGATGAATGGAATGTAAACCAGTCAAATTTGATTGGATATATACTTATTATTCAATTATTTAATGATTTGTCATATATATTTATTAGTTTATCCAAAAATTAAATCAAATTTTGAATGAGTTTTGACTATCGATATTTAACCAAATTTTAGAGTACTAGTTAGTACCTTCTAGTGTTCTATTTAAAAATAGATAAAAATAAAATCTGAAAGACCCACTTAAATATTAAGTATTGTTTCAATACTCATGGTTTCTATAAAACCCCCGATGATATAAAATATAAGGTTTTTGATTTTTTTTATTAACAAGCTAAAATGATTTTTTTTTTATGTGGTGGTCGAGGTTTAAACCCGGATCTTGCATATGTTATGCATTGGCCCTACCAACTGAGCTAATCTCACGAAGATAAAATGATATATATATATATATATATATAATCACAAACAAACAGTCCCAATAACACAAGACGTGTCAAAGAGACTATAAAAGATACACAATGTTAGTCTATCAAAACAAAAAGCAGCAATCAATTAGCCGATGCTCAAACAAGTAAAAGGGTTCGACCACTACCAATTGGTGTCAAACACAAACGTGGCTTTTTTAGCTTTCAGTCATCCTAAAGACAAACATTTAACTTTATCCAACAACTTGGGAATGAGAGTTACAAAATTATTAAACAGACGATTATTACGCTCATTTCACACAACACATGCACAAAGGAGCCATATGAGCTGGAGAAATGGATGCCTAGCTTTACCACTACCTGTTGAATGAATAAACTGCACAAAATGGTCAGAGATAATGAGAGAGTTCCACCCCGCAAAACCAATTCAATCATGCACCAACGACCATAAAGATGCAAAAACAGTGCATGATTAAAATAGGTGATGCGCTGTTTCCACATAACTGCAACCAGAGACACACAAGCAGGCTTCAGAAGAAATCACACCTCTAGTCCCCAACTTTGATTTAGTTGGTAATCTATCACAAAGCAGCCTTCACGCAAAAAATGAGACCTTCAAAGGTACCTGATGATGCCAAATTAATTCAGCTACTGAAGCCGCAAGAGGAACATCCTTCGTTGTAAACATGGAATACACACCTCAAACGGAATACCTCCTGATGGGTCAGGAAGCCACATCCACTGATCTGAAACATTATTATGCAAAGAAACGTCAAGATTATTTTTGTAATTAAGATGATATATATGATTAAATATTATAAATTTATAATTTACCTATTTATAGTAATTTTAATAATATGGTTGAAAGTTGTGGTTGCAAACGTGGTCGCAGATGACTGAAAGAGTGGCGATTGGTGTTTGTTATGGTGACGTTTAACTGTTTAAGGTACACAAGTGATTGTTTTTGTGTATCATACCCAAATGTTCTTTTAACCATTGATTCATTCAATGGTTTTGATTTATAAAGGGCAGTTTACTAGTATGCTGGTGGTCTATAATACTTACGGTGTAAGTCTACAAAAAAATTTAAGTTAGTAAATTAAGAAATATTGATATTTTTTAGGGGAAAAAAAAATCTTTGTTCTTGTAAAAAAAAAACAATCTTTCTTGCTAAATCTCAATCGTGACCTGTATTGCTCTTTTTTCACCTATTTGTTCATGATTTCTTCTTCTCCCGTTTTTTTCTTCTGGCTGCGATTATTTTTATGTTCATTGCATTCATAATTTTTTTTTTTTTTTTTTGTTTGATAGTTGACATCCATTTTTTTATATGCATCTATTAAGATTTTCGTACCAAATTGATTTTTTAGAGTGCTGAAATTTATGGATTGTTTGGTAACTCTTCAACGGAAACAGATTAATCTAAAAGGCATAGAGATTAAGAATGAAAAAATAACAAAAAAAAAAAGTAGATCCAAACAAATGAAATGATTGACACTGATAAACGCTGAGACGTTGTGGCGAGCTTTGCAACGGCGGCAACGATAGAGGGAGTCACGACGGCGATGACGGTGGGAGTGGAGGTCTTTATGACAACACCAATGAGCATTGCGACGGCGGTGGCAACCGGCTTTGCCGTAAAACTTAGAGAGATCTGGTTAAAACGTGAAAAAAGCCAACAAAAGATTATCTTGTAAAAAAAAAATACAAATGATTATCTTGGTTCAATTTTTTTTTTATTCTTTTCCTAATCTCAACCGTCTCTCCGCAAAAGAAAAATCAATTTTGTTCAGATCTACATTGTAAATACCGTAGACCATCAACATCCTATTAATTTGCCCTTCATACATCCAAGCCATAGAAATTAAACCAATTAAATCAATGGTGAAAAGAGCACTTGGGTATGTTACAAAAAAAAAAATCACTTGTGTACCTTAAACGTCACCGTTTGTTATAGTTGCGGTCAAAGTGTTAGTCATTGATGGTCGAAGGTGGATGAATTTGTGATTGAGAATGGTGGTCGGAGGTGGATGGAGTTGTGATCGATGATGGTGGTCGATATGAGTATGAGTACTGGTAGTCTTAATCGTGTTCAGAGGGGATTGGAGGTCGCCACATTGGTGGTTAGAGTGGTGGTCAAAGGCGACCAGATAGAAGATTAGAGGTGGTCAGAGTGGTCATCAATGATGGTCACATGTCGATCTGGGCTGATCAGAGCGATGATTAACAATAGTAGGAGTGGTGGTCGATGATAGTCTAAGTGGTGGTTGAAGGTATACGTGGTCAGAGTGGTGGTCATCTGTGGTTGTTGAAGATGATCAAAATGGTTGTTGGTTGTGGTTAAAGTTGTGGTCAGTGATGGACGTAGGTGTTGGTGGTCGATGACCATTGGTAGTGACATGTTAAAAATAAAATATAATCAAGATTTTTTTAAGCGTAAAAAAAATAAATTTTCATATTTACTTTCATCTTTTGTAAAAAAAAAAACTTTTGCAAAAGAGAATTATATAATGTATTTAATATGACAACAACAAAAAACTAGCTTATTTATGAAATAGTCACTTCAAATATGCACCATTTGAGTTTTTGCCCATGTATTTACTAATCTTTTAAAAAAAACCTTGCAATTACTAATCACTTGAGTATTGGTCCTAAATCCCCTTTTCTTGTCGATGTGGCCTATGATTACCGACATTGTGTGCGCTGACTGTGAAAACAAACTGATGACTTAGTAAAAAAGACATGAATGGACCATTTTGCCCTTAATAAACAAAGATAACTACAAAATGACAAAATCCCCCTGCTTTATTCTTTCCTCTGTGTGTGTGTGTGTGTGTGTGTGTGTGTGTGTGTGTGTGGGGGGGGGGGGGGGGGGGGGGATTAGGATTAGCGTTTTCCTCTGTGTGTGTGTGGTGGGGGGGTGTGGAATTAGGATTAGGGTTGCTCATTATTTAAGAACAATGGTACAAAATCATCCATACTCTTTTTTATTTTATCTAAGCAAAACATTCGGTGGTGGAAGTTTTCATAGATAGCTTCCTGTTTTACTTGTTTGACCTATTTGTTATCAAATCTTTGACAATTTTTCAACTAACGAAGTTTTCATAAACGATACTTGATTGAAGGTTGTTTGTTGAGAAATGACCCAAGTGAAACTGAAAGAAGAGGGAATGAACTTGTCGTCGTCCCACCTTTGTCGGAGCACCACCGTCAAACCCAACCATCACAACGCTCACCTTCAAGCTCTCTCACGATTTATGTCTCTCTCTTCTCTCACACGAACTAGACCACCTGCCTTCATGATCACTGTTGTTTCCATCTTCGTCCTCCCACCACATATCTGAAGTACCTTCATTTCACCTTCCATCAAGAGTATTTCATGGAGGTTGGTTATGGAAAATTCAACCGAAAAAAGAGAAGGAATAAGAGAGAAGGGCATTTTCGTCATCTGACATTCATCTGGGTTCATTAAGGGTAAAATGGTATGTTCAAGTCATTTTCTATGAGTCATTATTTCTCTCAAAAAAAAATCTTTTTCTATGAGTCATCATTGTGTTTTTCCCGTCGGCGTGCACTACATAAGTAAACAGAGGCCACATTAGCGAGATAATAAGGACTAAAACTCAAGTAATTAGTAATTGCAAGGGCTTTTTAAAAAGATTAGTAAGTACTAGGACGGAAACTCAAATGACACATATTTGCAAAGACTATTTGCATAAATAAGCCTAAAAAAAATCAAAATTTTGAATAATATACATGAGTTGACTTAAAATAGGGACAAAAAAATTATGACAAAACTTTCGAGAAACTAAAAGTTTAAGAAACTTTTTATGAAGATTAAAACAAAAAGTTAAAATATTTATATGGAGTAAAAACATACCTAACCCATTAGTCTAAAAGCACCAAAAAGAGAAGCAATAAATAAGGACAAATAATATTTATTTTAGGTAAAAAACTCATCTTTATATGTTTGCCCTAAACATTTTTTGATAAAAATAAACGATATTCATTCGGTCATTTGATAGATTACATCGATACAATACAAATTCAAAGTCGTTAAAAAGTATGGATGAATTTGCAAACAAATTCACAATATTCATGTTAATAGCATAAAACGACAATGCACATATGTCTACAAATATGACTATATTCAAGTATATGAAATATCATTATCTACAATGTTGACAACGTCAAAGTCGTTGATTGAATTTGCATTTGATCAAAGTTAATCTTTCTACCTGATTCAAATAAATATCTCACTAAGATGAGAAATCGAAATAAACACCTCGCATAAAGACGGAAAAAATCAACACAAACAACGATGAAATCACAAAAGCATGCAAAAGAAAACTGAAAATATATGAAAATAACTTATTTAACTAAAGAGAAAGAAAAAACAATTTATAAGGATGGTTATGGGCCAAAATTGACTCTTAATCACATCTCTCGATAGATCAAGAAAATAAAGAAGAGAGGTGACAAAGAGAAAGCAAGAAGACTACAAGCAAATATTATTTTCTCTGATATATTAAAATTAGATTGTGATGATTGTTACATACTATTTTAGTTTCTATTTTTTTATTCTTATTATATTTAATATTTAATAATTTTGTTTGATAAGTAATGAAATGTTTTCTCGTCACATGTCCTTTTTGCTCAAAGATATTTATGTCGTTTTATAAATTTACATATTTTTCTCTCTTACCTTAACTTTCAATTTCACTCATATCAAATTACTAAATAAATTAAGTACATCAAAACTACAATTAAAATTTAGTAAAAAAAAAACTAAAATAAAACTTATATTTCACTTAATTTTATTATAATTAATTTTACAAACTGGGTTAATTTAAAGTTATTCATCATGGTCACATAACAAAGCACACAATCATTAATAAACATGAACATCTAATTAACCATTCAATTGAATAAGTATATGTGTGTGTCTATATATATATATATATATATATATATATATATATATATATATATATATATATATTACGTAATAAAGTTGGTGTACTTTAATAGCCTGTTCTTAATTTTCTTCTTCTTTGAGCGTTATTGCAATCAAACTTCAAGTTATATTTATGCTAGTATGCTACAATTCACTAGCTAGGTAGGTAGGTAGGTGGTACTATGGATTAATTAGATTGTGTAATGAAGAATAGGATAAGAGCTGAGTTCAGAGATTGCATGGGATGCATGCTGGCGTGACAGTTTAAGCATTTTTACCATCTATATAATATGCTATATAGGTACTTCTTCTTTGTGCCTTTATTTGAAGGGTGTGATTTTGTTATGTTATGGGTTAGCAATAGGAATAGACAGGTCATTCTCTATAGTCTGTAAACAAACACAGTCTATCTATGCTACCTACCAGTTGTGATATATTCGAGTTTAACTAAAGTCTATTTGGCTACTATTTCATTTCAAATCTAATCTAAGATTTATGGAAGATAGTAGATGCTATTTAGAGTCAACGTGGATTGTAGACTAAAATATAATCCACTAATTATAGTAATCAAATAGTATGACTTATGTGTCGTACTCGTTTGTCACTGAATCAATTAGTTCTTATGCCATGATTAAAATGATTTATACGTTTTTTCGACATTTAAAAAATCAAATATTAATGACTTTTTTGCTTCATAAAAACATTTATATCCATTGGGTACATTTTGTGTACATATACCGCATTATGTGAGTTAGAGGAGAGAGAAGACCATGAAAAAGTGAGGAGTAGCTTTTTTTTAGCAAAAGTGAGGAATAGCTTATGATAGAGAATTATTTTTTATTCACGTAGTTAGGGCTGGACATAAACCCACGATCCGGTCCAACCCGTTGGTAATCGAAGAAAAAAGTGAGACAGGTAGATACAAATGGGTCACGGGTCAATGGGGTTGAAATTCGATTTGGACAGGGTTGGTGTGGGCGGAAAGTTTTGAACCACATGTAACCAAACCCATGCAACCAAACCCATGCCCCATATAATATACCAATTACCAAACCATTTTTTTTTTATGTTAAACGCTTGCATTTTGATTTTTAGGATTTGCATTATCTCATTCACTCACTTAGACTCAGTCTTGTTACCTTACCTCCTCACATTCTCTCACTTCGTTGACAGAAATATGGAGGCCGATCTTGAAACTCTCTCTCACTCTCAGTCACAAACATAACTGTAGAACCCCCAATCGTCATCGTTTAACTCACAGTCACGACCATATCTAACCCTCACACATACTCAATCTCTCGTATCACTCAGCCTCACGTTCACCAACAATTTGGAACCAAGATCTTGATCTTTCCTTCATCTTTTTTACTCTCATTATGAAACTACGCTCATAGCAAAGGCTAGATCTTCTATTTTTAATATTCGTAATTTTTATTCCGATTTAGGGTTTATGACCATTTGCTTTTATTTTTAAAGTGTGAGTTTTAATCTAGTACAAATTTAAATGTCACTGTTGTTTTGATAATTTGAAAGCTGATCAATAATTGATCGGATTTTAGTTTTAAACATTTATACCAATTTTTTTTTTTTGTTGAAAGAAAACATCTAGTTCAAACTTTGTTTATTGACAATTTCACAAAGTAAGTTAAAATAGAATATTGAAAGAAAAATAGAATATTCAAATAAGTTTAATCTCTCACATTTGATAAGTACCCGAACTCAACTCTAATGATGGAGTAATTATATGTTAAATTATTAAATTTCTTATTAACGAGTTCTCTAAGGATGTTATTTAAGATTTTTAAACAAAGTAATTAATTATCGAATGGTTAAGTAAAAAAATTTGAAGAAGGAATGCTTAAGTAATTCATTTTCGGCTTAATACATCCCCGAGTCCCTAAATTTATTTTAATTTTTCAGTTTGACCCCTTAACTATTAAGTGTATCAATTTGGTCCCATAAATCTTCTGTCGTTTACTATTTTGGTCTTCTTTGTTAGTTTTTAACCTTAAAAGTCTAAGGTGAAACAACATTAAAAGTAGTCCACGATAGACCTTATTAATTTTATGAATTTTAACCATTTATTTTTTTTAAATGAGGACCGTTAGATCATTCAGATCTATTGTATGTTGCCATGAACTATCAACACTTAATTTTAAAAACAATTTATATTAGTTTAGAAATAAAAAACAATTTAAAAAATCTGAAAATTAATTTTCAAAAATAAAAAAAATAGATTTTTTTTAAATAATATAAATTCATTTATATTAATTTAGAAATAAAAAAATGTGAAAATTATTTTTCGAAAATTAAAAAAAAATCGTAAAAATTAAGATTTTTTTATTTGCCAGAAATTATTTTTGGTATAAAAATAAATAAATAAACATTTTAACATTTTTTTTGAAAAAAAGCCGACCTTCTTTTAAAATTTTGATTTTTTTATTTTGAAAATTAAATTCATAAATTTCTAAATATCTTCTGAATTTCCAAAAAAAAAATCTAGTTTTTTTCTTATTTTTTAAATTTTGAAACAAATCTGAATGGTTTTTTTTTTAAATGTTAGAAGAAAAATCTTAATTTTTAAAATTTTAGAAAAAATAAATGCGAATATATTACTTTTTGAAAATAAAAAATCGTAAAAATTAAGATTTTTTTTTAATTTTCCAGAATTTATTTTTGGTATAACTTTTTTTAGAACGGACCTTTTTTTAAAATTTCTATTTTTTTATTTTTGTAAATTTTGAAATAAATCTGAATGTTTTTTCTGATTTTTAAAATTTTAGAAAAAAAATCTGATTTTTTTAAATTTTTTTCTGAATTTTAAACAAAAAAAAAATCTGATTTTTTTTTAAGAGAAGGAGAAGGAAAAAAAAATCAGATATGTGTGGTTCACTGTAGTATATTATGGACCTTAAATCAAACGGTTATAATCATATTAAAAATATTAAAGATCAAAAAACTAACTACGATGACCAAAATAGATAACGACAGGAGATATAAGGGACCAAATTGAGACATTTTTTATAGTTAAGAGATCAAATTGAGAAATTAAAAATACAATTTTCCATAAGAATTTATTTCTTTAGACTTCTTCTACAACTATTGCTTTATGGTGTAGCAGTAAAAATTGTTGGATTGTTAGAAAGAAACTTTATTTCTCTACATTTAACTGCCTCTATAACTGTTGTACCACAAAATACCATAAAAATCCAATTTAGTTAAATAATGCTCTCAAGCACTTATTCACATTTTCCTTATATATTAATCTTAAGGCTAAAGCAGAACAGTCCAATAGCCATTTTTTCTATAAGATACCACTGAAATTCCAATAGATGTGCAAACCAAAAAAACAAAAATCCAACTACCATATATCAAAATCAAATCATGAAATGAGAATGATATAATGTGGCCATATGATATAGATATATAGGGATATCCCCATTCCTCCAAATGGCCATCTGGGGTACCCTATAGCACCCAGCTGAATTTTAACCACTGTTAGCAACTTAGCCTCAATTTCCAAGGCATTGTCACGTAATACCCTTTCTTTTTCTTCACTTCAGTGTCCTAAAACTCTAAACTTTTGCACTTTTCTCTTTATTTATTTTATTTCTTTCTCTTCTTTATGAAAACTATTGACATTGAAAGTAAAGTTAAAACGATGGGGCGAGGGAACAATAAACAATGAAGTTCCCTTTTTATCCACAACAAAACTAAGGTCACTTTTTCTTTTGGCTCATGATGCATTCCCTTTTACACACCATGACTACCCCTTTTACCCTTCATTCATTTCACATCCTTGTTATGTCTCAAAAATTCCAACATGCCACCTTTTGTCCCTACATCACTCTCAAAATAACCATTAACTAAAGTAACACTCTCATCCTCTCACAAATACTCTCAAAAGAGTGATCCTTTTATAAAGATAGTGTTATGCTAATTAGGGTCCCCATAAAACTAGTTAAAAAATTTAAAAATAGAAAAAAAAATTATTGAAAGAAACAAGTTTTTGAATTTTATAAAGTTTAAAACTTCATTTTATATTTTTTTTAACTAGTGTTCCGAAATACTATTTAACATTTTTCATAAAAAAAAAAAATCATCTTAATGAATGACCTTCTAATTTTTTAATACTTTCAAAAGAGTGATCCTTTTATAAAATAAAATCATCTCACGATGAATTACCTTATAAATTTTTAATACAGTATTAATATTAACTAACTTTTTCAATTATAAAATCTAATTAATATTATTTGTATCATTTTTAAATCAATATATTTTACTTTGTATTAATGATATAAAGAAATAACACCAATATTAAATAAGAGTAATCTAGTAAAATCAACATCTTCCTTTTTTTATTTAGGCGATGTTTTGTTCCGCGTCTAAGTGCTATGTTTACCATCATTTTGTAAAGTTGAATTTCCTAGCTTCTCTTTCACCAAACGGCTGTGTTAAACTCGACGTCAGACCAAACACATACTTAAATACCTTTTAATTGGTCTCAAATAATCAAATGATTTGTGAGTCGGAAGAAATACAATTTTTTTTAAGTAATCTAGTGACAATGGTAAAGTCGTGACTAAAATATCACGAGTTCAAATCTTGAAGTAGTCTAGTGGCAAAGGTGAGAATGTGTAATATACATCCCATATCTTGTATATGCAGAAGTTTTAGTGCATCAGACTCTCCTTTTAAATAGTCTAATAATAAAACTAAGATGCTATAAATGTGAAAAAGTGGAGAATCCGAAATTTGAACTTCAATTTTTACATACAAATATTCATGAAGTTATCAACCTCGAGATGAAGAAATTCAATTTCTTTTTAGAAGTGACTTGTAAATGGGACAAAACATTGATGCCATGCATAGGGGGATTGGTATAGAGTAAAGACATAGGCATAAGAACAAAGAAATGAGCAATAGGACAAATGTTGCTGACATTTGTGGTAAAAGAGATTGCGTTGATCCGGCTGTTGAGCTGGATCCGCCAAACATGCTTCTTGCTCTTTTGCTTGCTTGCTCCACTAGTATTCTTCTACTACTACAATGTCTTTTCTATCCTCTCTTCCCTCTCTTATCTTAATCACTAGCTAGCTGTGAAAATAAATCGAAATGACTACTAATACTTTACTAAAATATAAAGTTTGATCTATCAAAAAAGTTTAAAGGCTCAAGTTTAACAAGTTTCATGTATGTAGGTTTTATACGGTTGTTTTTTAAAAAAGGCTTGATATGATTAAGATGTAAGCCTATGTTAAAATTCATATATTACAAGTTCTTTTTGTAAACAATGTTGAATAACTTATAAAAATAAACTAAAAATAGATTATGAATGTTATACAATATTTTTATAAGGTTTTTTCAAACAGTCTCGCAAGAATTTACATCATTTGATGAATTCAAATAAACAAATATAAATGTGATGATGCATTGATGCTGATTGCTAGGTTATCTCTTTTGGCGAGGTGAATTTGATCATTTCTGTTGAAATCATTATATGATTTCATGAGAGTAACTACACCTACTTACTGCATAAGAATCTTTATTTATTAATTTTGTTAAGTCTGCATTGACCTAATATTTTCTATCTAAAATGCAACACATCAATTTAACTTAGCAAATTTCCTTTAAAATGAAGCAATCCCTACTATTTCTCCTCACTGATGACTTTTTCATTCCTATCATGTTGTGTCATCATTTGTATATATTCATTGTTTCTCTAGACTTTTTTTTCCTTATTTATTAATTTTATTAGGTCTGCAGCAACTTAACCTAATAATTTCCCTCCAAAATGCTGCATTAGGTTAGCAGCAATTTAACCTAACAAATACTATATTCTTTATAATTAAAAAAGAAGAGTGTTTTTTTAATTATAAAGAAAAAAAGAGAATAATTGTCTCAATACTTATATTGTGATTAAATAAATAAATAGTTTTTAATAGATTATGTTTTCTCTATCAAATGACATTAAGGTCATATTGAGACGAATTCGATTGCGATATTTGATCTCTAATAATCTAATTTGTGTTTATTGATAGATACATGTGTATCTCACGGGTCAAAGATCATTTATCGATTTCTATTATGGTTGATAGAACCCGTGCGTGCACGGGTCAAAAGTCTAGTTTAGAACTCAAATTTTTAATTTCTCATCCGTCATGCTAGGTTAGCAATTTGGGATAGTTCATCTATTGCGGGTCATACAAGCTAGTGGTATAACTATATAAGTCTCATTCAATCCGAAGTCTTAACGTATAATAACACATTTGGGTTAGTCCGGTTACGTTGACTTGGGACCTTAAAGTATTTTCTTCATTAAAATTTTAGTTTCGATTATCTTTAATATCAATTTGGATGAGCTAATTTAACTTCTTAAATAAAAATCTCAACATATAATTTTATGAATGTTTACCTAAATCTTTCGTTAGGATGAAAATACATTAGACCATCCAAAAATTAACTCATCCTTCAGGAGAGTATTAACAGCAAGACTTATCTTTTAGTTGAACTCTGAAGTAGTATATTAGTATAGTTGATTTATTCGAAGAAAATACATATCCATGGAGTAGATTAGAATTTCATGATAATATCTCAATTAACTCAATTTTTTATAACGACGTTTTTGACCGGAAGAAATCAAGACTTATTTGTTTGCTGTAACCTATATTGTCGGTCAATTTAACTTGCATTTTAAAGTAATTTTTTAGAATTAATAAATAAAATTGGGAGGACAAAAGAATTACTGCTTTTTTTCTCATCTTATAAGTTTCTCGCACGCTCTATGCAGTTCGAATTATAAAATTCAAACGGTATAATCACCACATAAAACCTCCAAAAATATGTTGAAATCTTTTGGATTTTAGAATCCGAATAGGGCGTGAGAAATTTAGAGGGTAGAAAAACATTGGCCCAAATAAAAATATAAATTTAAAAGCCCAACCCGTCAGCTCTACTGTAATTGTTTGAGCCCAGACAATTTTTGAAGCCAATACATTACTTGGGCTGATACATTTTATTGAAAGTCCTTGAGCTTAGTTGCTCTTAGACACCATAAATTCGCTATCAATCAGATTGTAACGTTTGATCGAAATTTTAGTGTAAATTGTGATCAGATGTTTTCAGTAAGATGAACAATTTTGAGGTGTTTAAAGATCAACTATCTTTAAAAAAATTATAATATTGTTGTATATATAGAGCTGATTTGAACCCAAACTATTAGTTAAGTTGAAAGAGATCAAAACCATTACATCATTTGAGAACCAATGGTTGATTTGAATTTATTTTTGTACAATTTTTTTTTTGAAAAGAATACTATTAATTATTTAAGAAGTGTTTTAATTTTCATTTATTTTACGTAATCATTGTTCATTCTTCATCAAATTAATGATTTTTCAAAATGTGGGTTTTAAATGATTATATTTTGGCAAAATTGCATTTTTAATCCTTTAACTTAATTTCAAGTAACAGTTTGGTCATTTATCTTTTTTTATTTCATTTTTGTTCTTTTTGGTCCAATTACATATGAATTTTCAAGCTTCAAATCTAACATTCATATGCAAACATAGATGAAAGACCATGGATTTGAAGATTGAGAGGTCATAAGAAAATAAAAACAATAATTTGAAGCTTGAAAATCCATATGCAAAGGCTCAAAAAGACAATTGAAATGAAAAATATATAAAGGACCAATCTTTTACTTAAAATTAAGTTAAGGGACTAAAAGTGTAATTTACCTTATATTTTTGTTGGTTTGGTACACTTTCAATTTTTTATTAAATAAATTTTATCTTTACTAAATGTACGTTGGGTGTATTGTTAGCTGTGAAGCAGTGGATTCACCTTCAAAGATGCTCGTCTGAGATTTAAGGGTTTCACTATTCAAACTAAGGTTAGATGTGAGTTGAATCAAAAGTAAATCATAGGTATTGGGTATATAGGATGAGTTTTGATAAAATAAGACTAACTGGATTAAATCATGACTTGAAATTAAATGTGTAATGAGTTTTGATCATATGTCTAAATCCTTTAATTTTTATTACTTATTCCCTAGCATTTTTTTTCTCTAAGTCTTTCCTTACAACAATTTTGATAACATTTAAATGGCTTATTGGATTAGGGTTTGGTTAACATGAAAGGTGTCAGAGTTTTTAGAGGTGGTTGCCATATGTTGAACCATTTGGGAGATTTAAGTTTCCAACATTATGCATGGTCATGGAGTCAACTTTAGATCCCGTTTGTTTTAAAGCTTTATTGATATGTAGATTGTGTGTTTTAATTTTCTCATTTTGTTTTGCTTGAGTTGAGACATAATTTCTCGTCATAAGTTCTATGTTAGACTTTTGAGGGTTGGTTGGTTCCCTTTGATAGGCGAGAGGTCCAACCAATTGTAGGGAAATTTGGTTCCTATTAGAAAATTTTGGGTGGTCCCTCAACCCTTATTTAAGGTATTAGAGTACGGGTTACCCCTTTTTTTTTAAACATAGTTAACTGTTTATTGGCTATGGGCATTCATTTATAGTGTGCCATATGATCCCGCAGAGTTCAAAAGGAGATTTGTTAGAGAGATGCCATTGACACTCAATTTTTTTAAATAAAGATTCAATTTTTGTGCAAAATTGAATCTAACATCGCAACATCATTCTTTTGCCTTCTCTTTTTTAGGGTGTCGCTATATCGAAGAGCACTGAAGTGGTTGTCCACGAGGGCACAAGATCGGGTACAAGTATTTTTTTACAAACGCAGATATGAGGAAGGGCACTGAAGTACCCTACCCATAGGGTACCTATTGTCATCTCTAATTGTGCTCACTTGGGATATTACCATGCTTTTCTTCATATTTCTCTGAATTGTTTCCTGAAGCAAATTATTGGTTTGTTTCGCAAGGTGCATTATATATCTAGCGGTAGTTGTGCGCAGGGGTATTCAAATTCAAACCGATCCAAAATAAAACAACAAGTCAGATCCAAAAAAACTGAAACCGCATAAAATCAAATATGTTTGGATGTTATTTTGTAAAAACTGCTAGGATTAGATCAAATTTTGGATAATTTTTTCAAAACCAAACTGAACCGAACTACAAAGGTAATTTTTTATACTTATTTATTATTTTGTTAAAATTACTTATTGCATTAATATATTGTTTGTTGTTTTTTAATCTTATATATTGCATTAATTTAATCTATATTATTACTACTTCGTATGCTTTGAATAAATTCTTTCATTTTCATTATGTGATGTTGATTTTTTTAATATATTTTGAATCAAACATATTATTTTACCGCGTATGTAATCTATACTATATATAAAGAAAACTACCCCTTTCAGCACTTTTGGGTTGGAATTTTCTTTTCAAAAATACCCTTAATTTTCAATACAAATAGCACATGTAACAAATAGATAAGAATAAATTTAAATATTAAAATAAATATAACAAACACGATATGAAAATACGTATATATGTTTTTTTTTCCTTTATCACTTAAAAAATATAACAAACTAGATGAGTATATTTATCCTTACTTTTTTATTATCTCAATTATACCCTTAAACAACTTTTTCTATAATAAAGATTGTTGTTCGTGTCATTAAAAAAACAACATTTATATTTTTACTTTTAATCAAAACCAAAATTTCATAAAAAAAAAATACTGTTCATAATTTTCAAACGTTAGCGCAATAAAAAGAACGGAAAGACGGGCACGAAGTGCCCGTTTTTCGCTAGTATTAATAAAAAAAATTACATGTTGTGTTTTGGATATAAAAAATCGATTCGAATTAAACGGTATATATTTGAATCGGAATTTTTTAGAATTATCATCTAAATCGAATCACATGTGATTTTTAGCTTGGATTGAGTAACTTTTTGCCGCAAAACCGATCCAGACCACAACATGAATACCTCTAGCTGTACACCTATAATAATTTTATTGTTTGCTATTCCATCCAAAATGCTGCTCCCCAGTGTGCTAACTCCTGGCTCATATGGTGTCTCTTTCTTCTAATGTTTTATCAATCATTTACCTTTGAAAACAAGAAAAAAGATGTAAAAATCATCATTCTCCAGTCTCAAACCCTAATTACCAAATATATACAATAAAGTGGAAAAAATAACATGTTTTTAATCAATTCTAGTTGATATAAGTGTCTTGAAAAATAATTGAAAACTACGTAAATGGATTACTTATTAATTAGGTCTTTGGCCCTCTTTTGTACCAAAAAAATAATTAAATTACTTATTAATAATGGGGTCTAAATACCAATTCCACTCTAGGTGCTCACTTCGACATAAAGGATGATTCAACACAAAAACCTACTCTCAACATCATCCCATGAAACAAACTCATCTCCGCATTAGGATTCTAGAAGTACCGATATGCTTAATCGTTCCTAATATTGTATAATATATTCAAATATTATAACAACCTAAAGTCATCTCATATTCAATTTTCCATAACAAATTGAGTTTATTTGATACAAATTCTGCATGAAGATAACAACAACCGTATGTGTATCATTTAAAGCCACACTATAAATAACGGATCTTCCCTCATGCATGATCACATTACTTTATACTCACTCGCTACATGTTAGCATACTATCTGATTTTGGCGTTAAATTATCATTTACATGTATATATGCTCGTTTGGAGAACAAGCATGCACCTACTCACGAGGATCACCAACACTTTGACGTGAAGAATGACCTCCTCCTTAGATGGTACATCTCATGAGTTCACACAACTTTGCAAAAATAACGGATTTATAGAACTTAAGTCCCAAACAATTCGTCTTAAAAGAAACTCACCAACCACTTAACCCAATCAAATCACTTGATTACAATGATGATTAGGTAATAAATTTGTTTAAAAAAAACTTAATTAACTAGATAAAATATTGAGTAATGAATAGAAAGACACATAGGAAAATAAATCTATGAAGAGTGATGACAGGTAGGAAGATTCGTTCCATGTTGCTAGCTCATTACTCTCCTAAATTAGCCCAACCGTTGAACCCCATCTCTCTCTCTTTCTCTCTCCAACCTCATTCCATTTCTTTCAACCCCATTTCTCAGAAACAATCTCGGAGAGAGAGAAAGAGAAATACATTCCTTCATTTTTTCAACCCCTCTTTCTCTTTCTCTCCAAAACGACCCCTTTTTCTGCGTTTCATAATGAAAACACCAAAAACCCTAATTACCTTCATTCTCAATTTCTCACCTTAGCAACAACAAATCAACGATTTTGATCCATACCCATTTCAATTCAAAGGGTTAATTTCACTTTTATAGCAAAATTTCAATCTGGGGGTAGATGTGGAAAAAACCCCCTTTTGTATCTACAAACCCTAATAATCAATATAGAAATCGATCCTTGTTCTTCCATGGATTCAACATTTTATTCGCATTTGGGATTTTTGATTTTCGGTATTTCTCTTAGTTTTTATGCTTTTGTTGTTCAATCTCAGATACAAGATCCAAACGGTTTTCAATCACAACAAAATCAAGTTTTGACGGTGTCATCTCCACCACCGCCTCCTCCGCCTCCACCGCCGCCACCACCACCACCACCTCCACCGCCATCAACTCCACCACCTCCTCAGGATTTCAATTCACCTCCACTGCCAAGTTCGCCGAACATTGCACCACAAAATCAGAATCCCAGCTCAATAAGTTGGCCACCGCCGCCCCACCAACGTCACCGGCACCACCATGTTCAATTACCACCGCCCCTGGCGCCCCCGCCGCATCATTCGATGAATGCTGGCAAAAAGGTTGGACTTTTATTTGCGGGCATTGTGGCAATTATGCAGGTTGGTTTTGTTGGGTTCCTGGTAATCAAAAGAAGACAACTTTTGAACACCAATGACAGATATGAGAATTGTTCTTGAAATTTTTTTCGTTACTTTTCTTATTTAATTCATTGAAAAAAAAAAGAAAGAGAAATTAATGGGTTGAAATTGAAATTCTTTGTTGTGGGGGGAGAAAGGTTGAGATTTTCAAGTAGGGAAATGGAAAATGTATGAATTTGTGGAGTCATTGGAACAAACGTTACTCATTGTATATTTGATATTGATATTGTTAGTTTACGTTTCCCTTTCACATTTTATGTAACCCCTTACATTGGGTTATAATGAAAAAAACAGAAGAAACCCTTTTGTACTTGTTTGGTTTTTTTGTTGGTTGTTCTCTAACTTGTTAGATGTACAATGATGATGTTAGGAATATTTGATTGATTAATGATAGTACTTTTGTTTGTTGTCCTCCAATGATGTCATGAACCTTGTGTGTATAGATTTCTAATCTGTAGTGATTATGATGTTTCAACTGTTATGTGGTTTTCTTAATGTGTAGCACACTCTTAAACGACAGCATTTTTCTTTTGTCAAACTTTGAGTTATAGATAGAGATGGTGTTCTGCCTTGTCATGCTAAAAGTAGTGAATTGTCTTGAGTGGCTGCCAAGGTTAATAATTGGGTGGAAAGTGGAAACTTTTATAGGAACCTTGGCTGTTTGAGCTAATATGTTGTCTCAAGGGTATTCACTATTTGTTATTTGAACTGTGCCTATATAGAGGATTGTGTTTCTCTGTGTTTTTGAAGGAACCTTGTTTGTTTGCGCTAATATGTTTAGTTTAAATTTTAATTCAGAATAATTTTATCAAAACGAAGTAAAATAAGGACTTCGGAAACACAGGTGTGTCATAGAATTATGCATTTATAAGCCGATAAAAGGCACATGATTAACTTGCATAGTTGATTATGCGGCATTTGATTGCCACATTCTGTATCTTGTCCATAGAGTTATATCATATTGAGTCGAGTTTAGACATCATCAAACATATTTGTTATTTGTCCTGTTAGTGCACCTCAGATAGTAAAAAGTTTTGGGGACATCTAAAATGTTGGGGTGCAGATTTGAAATCGCAATACTCCAATTCTCCGCACTTATTGCGTTGAGTTTCATTGTTAGACTCTTTGATACATTTGTTATTTAGAATTTTGGATATTAAGTCCTGTTATGTTTTAGTCAAAAGAAAGTCCCTCTATGTTGATAGGTTAATTGCCTGTTTTAGTAAAATTGTGCAAGTTATGTAAATGTATTGTAGTAATTTTTTTTATTACACATAACTTTTTTAGTTTAGTCTTCTCTTTTTTCTGATGATTAAGTGCCAATTAAGCAAACCATATACTGGAAGATAAGATGAAGATAGTTGAAAATTACCTGAATTGCCAAAATTCTTGCAAAAGAAGAAGTTGCTTCATAGTTTATAATTCTGCTGTCTGAATGAAATACAATTATATATAATAGTAGCAAAAATTTCCAATTCAATTTGTTTGTCATTTCAAGATATTATAATGGCTAGGGACTTGGTTTGTTGTTCATATGACTTAAATTGAGCAGGTTCATAGCTGTTGAAAATATAGACCAGTAGAGTTTCACATCCCATTTATTCCTTTTCTTGATCAACCAGCCGACCATATTTATGGAATAAATGCATTGATATAATTAGAATAAAGTTTAAAGGATTTGAACAATAGTTGGTACGGATTGTTTATGATAGTAGTTGGGATCCAGTTATACAAATGTTGACAATTTTTTTTAATTAGTGCCTGCAAAAATTGATTTTGTATATATAGTTAATTTTTCTAATATAGACTGATGATGCAATAAATTTCTTGCTGAGTTTGTTCTGGCCAATCTGCGTGTGAGAATTTTTCTTTTAAGACGAAGGATATGTAAATACATTCTTGCACACATTTTTTATTTTTTAATTTATTTTTAAAGAAGCACACATTTTTTGTTGTGATTTTAATAATTTTAGTTTAATAATTACACCACTAGAGACCTAACACCCAAGCCTTCGCATAAAACATATTCAAGAATTTTTAGAAATTGTTTTTCCCACTACACAATGCTAAGAAACAACACAATGCTAAGAAACACCATGAAATGAAAAGTTCAACCCTAAATTTCATCGGTAGTTAACTATTGTCGGTTAAAATCCATCAGCAGTTAACAATTGATGGGTTTAAACTTGTCATTTCATGATGTTTAGCATTGTTTGAAGCGGGAAAACTTTGTTCGATTTTTTATGATCACATGGGCTAAATCTTGAACAAGATAGAGGGTCCAATTTTGCAGAGCTTAAAATTGATCTTTTTCCTTTTAAAATTGTTCATTCCCTTGGTACAGTGAGATGTCAGTTAATTCTCGTTGATACTTTTTAGATCGGTTCAATCACTTTTTATTCTGGTTCTTATGATCTTAAGAGTGTCAGCGTGAGTTAACTCAAGTTGAAAAATATTGAACGTGAGTTAACTTCCACTTAGCATAGAGAATGAGCAATATTAAAAGAGAGAAGAACAATCTTTCCCAATCTTTCAAATTGGACAATAAATAGCTAGGATGTTTGAACATACAATTTTTGATAAGTATCTTGACATCGTGTATCATTGAATGTGGACATCAGTTCCAAGGAAAGAGAATAAGTATCTGAGTCGAGAGAAAAACGATTCAAAGCTCATAAACCATATAAATACACAACGTCTCTGTTCAATTTTGTGTCAAAAGCATTCCTTCATAAAATAGAGATAAGGAAACATGTAAACCTCAACAAACTTTAGTCTTTAGCAACTGTAGGTTTGAGAGCACACACGAATGTGGAGACCTATTGCATAGAGAAAACGGAAGTTTATTTTTCTATCTCCCACAAAAAACACAACTTTTTCCGTCAAAGAGTATACTTTGAGATACATGTGTAGTTTTGAGGGATAAAAAAAGTTGTTAAGAAAATGATTAATGTAACCAATCTTCTCTAGTCTGCGGAACAAGCTTATTATAACTATTGGGACAATAATCCCATAATTGATTGATGGCATGTCTAGAAGTAAAATGTTCTTTGGCCAAAAAAATGAAGCATAACGTTCCAATTTAAACAAGGGACAAGCTAAGGTAGAAAATATTTATCGATAAAAATTAACTTTCAGAATTTCCATATTGAGTTCCTTATGATATTGCTGGCATTTTCTTTTAAGCAATGCATGTTGTTCCGGACTGGTTAAGAGCCAATAACCCAAGACCCAACCATGACAAAGGCACATGCCAAACTCCATGTGGATATATCAATTTTGGTAATTGATATAATACTTCACGCAGTTATAATTCTTGTTAAAAAGAAATTTCTTTTCCAAAATTATTTTTCTTATGGATATATCAATTTTTATACTGTATTATTGCATATCATGTTTGACTTGAAACTAGAAAAATCTCCACTTCTTAAAATCCCTGCCTATGAATCTTTGAGGGTTGCTATGGCAACTTGATGACAGAACAATGTAGCAGGAGAATAACTTCTAATTTGTGCCCTATAAGTAATGATTAGCCAGAAACTCTCATGCATGCAATATGTGACTATGATGTGGTCTCTCAACTCTGAACCAATGCGGTGGAAAAAATACAACTGACCAAGTTTTTTAGGTTGGGTCTCCATAAATGGCCCGTCAGGAATTTGGAATCATTGGATGTGGAATCAGGTAGCAATCTCTAGATTCAATTATTATTTGGAACGCTGGTTGCTGGGAAATGATATGAATCAATGAGTTTTAACGAGAGAAATTAATATTGTAGACAACTCTATGTCATACTATGTTTCTAGCTTATATAATATGAAAGGTGATTCTATAAGGCTTCAATTTCACCATTTAAACACATGCATCCTTCTTATTAAGAAAAATTAATAACATTGTTATTATGTTCATTTTATGGGTAGGTAAGGTTGGAAATGAGTCGAGTCGAACTTGTTTGAGTTCGACTCGACTCGATAAGAATTGATTCAGCTGGAAATTCAGTTCGAGTTCTATACGTTATCTTTTTTTTTTTATTTTTTTTTTTATTTTTTTTTTATCTCGAGTTCGACTAGTTTAAAGTTTACGAACAATTCGGTTCGGTTGGGTAGGTTCAGTTCATTTGTACCTGTCACAAAGCTCAAAAGTCTTTTTCTTTTTTTTTGTAAAAAAAAGTCAAAACAACTATTTTTTTTTTCCTATTCGACACTATCATTGGAATCCAAGAATCTCAAAGCAAATTCACATAAATTATACTCTAAATCAACAATCAATATATGAACATTGCAGGAAGAGATGAAGTAGGAAAAGTAAAATAAACATATAGAAACAAATATCTTAGGAGAAAAGGAGAGCAATGCTTTCCTTTTTTATATGGAGACTTAGTTATCTTGCTACTTGCTTGCTGAGCTCTCGCCGAATGCCATCATACAACAACAAAGGAGTAAAGGAAAGGAAATGAAAGCATGTAATGAAGTTAAACTTTCTACTTCCTAGGTTTTTATAAGAAGATGAACTGAAACGTTTCAGCCTCAAAGTCATTCTAAAATATTTAATTAATTTAATAAATATAAAAAGTCTTGGAAACTAAGTAAAAAAATATGTAAATATAGAAAGTCAATTATATATATAATCGAGTTAACTTTTGAATCAAACAAATCGAACCATCTATGACTTAAATTCAACTTATTTAATTAACTAACTTAATTCTTAGCTCAAATTCAGCTCATTAAGTTCATGAACTAAGTCTTAAGAGATTAATTGTTGAATCGAATTTCGAACTATATTCGAGTTTATTTAGTTCATCGACAACCCTATGTGCAGGGCCGACCCAACATGTCAAGAGGCCTAAAACAAATTTTATAACAAGGCCTTTTGAATTAAAAAAAAAACACAATGCTTATTAAAAACATAATAAATCAAATTTTGTTGAATCTAAAATTTGACCTTAGGATCAAAAGAATTCGAGACCTTAAAATTGACCAACTAAGCTAAAAAAATATTGATTATTAATATGTCATATTATATACTTATAGCTAAATTGATTTACTCTGAGATCTTTTTTTAACCCAAAATCTCGAGGCTTAAAGACCTTACTTAAGTGGCTTGGCCCTTAAGTCAGCCCTGCCTATGTGTAGTTGTACCTGAATACATTTTGCTTATGTATACAAAACTTAATTTTGACTTTATATTCCAAAATAGTGATATTAATTATCGTTTATTTGAAAAAGAAACATTAAATGTTTATAGTAATTTAAAATAATGCTTATTCGTCCCCGTGAGTATAACTCAGTTGGCAGGAACATGCATTGTTATATGCAGGGGCTGGGATTCACCTTGAAAAAGGTGAATTCTAGTAACTAGGCAATATTTATAAGCAACTTTGGCTTTCTTTTATATTCATTAAATAACTTATGTGAGTATATATTTAAGAACAACTTTATGTAAAATATGAGTGTTTTTTTTATTTTTTAGCAATTTCAAATGCGTGCTTATATGATAGTAGAACATTATGATGGCAGATCAATGTAACCGACCATGTATAAAAATAGAGTGGTGAAAGGTTTGGAGATTCTTGTAGACATGATTTAAGCCAAGGAAAAACTCTATGACATGAGTTTGATCTTTTATTGCACCTCATCATATTGAATTTGTTTGTGTTTTTTCAACAATGGAGCAAGTCTTTAAGATGAACCATCATCTTCTTCCTACTCTCTTCTTTGTTACTTGGAAAAAGGAAAAAGTTACATATAGATAGTTCGCATGAAAGTGATTAGTGTATGTCAGCATGCACAGGCATCTTATGTGAATTGGAATCCTATCTGGTGCCAGAGCAGAGAGTATCATTTTGGAGAAAGAAACTTTTTTCTTAAGATATGTATTTTATTCTCTACAAGGACACCCTCTATTGGAGTAACTTAGAAAGAATATAATTGCAAATTGGGAGTGAAATTGGTGTTGGAACTTCAACTACATACTTCTCTCATAGCATGTTTTTCACACCTTCATCAGAGAAAAACCTTGTTTAGAAGGAAATGCTAATGCTAACGTGGGGCATTATGGTCTTTGAGTTGAACTATCTTAGCTAATATCCTTCATTTATTGCTACATTAATTGTGAGTGAGGAAGCTATGGATGTTTTTGTCCCTCCTAGCTAGCATGCAATAATTTGAATAGTGTTTTCTTTCATTTAAAACAAAATGAACTATTATCCAACCAAAAAAACAAAGCAATGAATTATTGATATGTATCCGAAAGTCCCAACCACCAAATGATAGATTTAATTCAGATATAAACGTGGGGTAGGAGAAAATTGTAATTTACAAAATCAATATCTCTAAGAGGGTATGAAGTAATTTTGTAGTATAGTACAATTGGCACATGATACCCTTCTACTATGCCATTTTTCTTTGTTAGAAGAACTTTGAAAAACACATATTAATAATGTGTACTCCCTATGTCCCTAAGCATAGAACTTTGTCGACTAAATCACAAGACATAAAAAAACTAGTAGTAAATTTGTCCTTCAAGAAAGAGGATTGATTATTGTTACCAGAAAAAGATGCAAACTAATTAAGGATATGCTAGTAACCGAATAATTAATAAAGTAAGATGTTATAGAAGATTGCCAATTAAATTGTGAAGAATGCAGATCATAAAGTAAAACTTGTAACTAGTTAAACCACAATTCGGTTGCATTAACACTTCTGATTGAAGCCATACCCAACGACACTGACACTTGTTATTACATTGAATTATGTCATTTTTTTTCTTCAAAATTTGGTGAATAAATGAAATGAAACAATATAAGGTGTTGATGCAAAGTTTGAAACCTAGCAACTACTCTAGTTACAGTCAATTGAAAGTATTATGCTATAGAGAATTTTGATGTGGGGGAAGTGTCTCTCTCAGTCCCTCCCCACCTAATCTTAAAACAGTAGTAAATATATTGCAAAATATTCATTGCACATGTTTTCTGGTTGTTGGGTCCATGCATCACAATATAACAAGCACAAGCATCAGAAAGTTAATTTAAATTTGTCCTTGATTGATTGCTATTGCTACTACCACCCATTTAAAAAAGTAGACTGCATAAGCAACTTAATATGCTTTCCAGTCAAACATCTTAAGTGTGAAAATCTGAGACATGTTTTTTTAACTTTTCTTCACGTTGAAGAAACAAAGCATATTATAATAATAATAAAATATATCATCAAGACACAAAAAAAAATCCTAATGTGGTCCCCTACATAACACAATAAAGATCACACCTTTTGCTAAAGAAAATTCACCCCAGCCACACATAACATTTTGATCTTTAACTCTCTCTTGGCAATATCCACCAGCAACTCTTAATCAAATAATAACTTCACTCATCTGTCAAAGATAATAAAGTATATAAATGCGTTAGCACAATAGAAAAAACAGACAAATAGACATCAGAGTATTCGTCTGGACGTAAGTAAAGTATAATAACATTAAATACCTTTATGGCTAATAATATTAATAATAACAAAAAACAAAAACATAGGAATGATGAATGATAAATGATGATATTCAACCTGTTGGAATTCTGGAGTTGGAAGCAAGATCCAGCCAGGAATCTGTGTTCTTTGGTGTCCACTCACCAAAGAAATGATGAAGTGGTTTCTGAGTTGTCTCACTTTCTTTGTCCTTGTTTGTTGTTCTTGTTGACTTGATGTCAGTGCCTAAAACAAAACAGTGTTGTTCTTGTTGTTGTCTTGAATTATCATCATTGATATTCTGAAACTGTGAGCTTGAATAAGACTTAAAGGGATTCATTGATTGTTGTTGTTGATATGAATCATGATAACAGCTCCTAGATGAACCTGTAGCTTCTGGAAAGAAAGTTCTCTCATCCACACCATCCCTTATTCCTTGAACTTGCCTCCTTTATCAACAAAATACCAAAAACTAGTAATTTATTTTTAATATATATGTATGCTTATTATGATTTTAAATTGTAGTCCGCAATCGTAATATAAATGTATTTAGAGGTCTCTATAACAGTATCACAATTGCAATTTCAACCGCATTTGATGTAAATATAAAAGTTCACAGCGTAACTGAGACAAGAATTTAGAATCATGTATATATATTTATTTATTGGTTTTATACATACCTAAAGTCCTTATCATCATGAGAATAAGATGTTGAGTCCAAAAAGAGGTGATGAGTAGTAGCATCTTGAGTTTGAAAATCAGAATGATCAAGTGGTTTAGAAGAGGTAATTGACTGAGAGTAATAGTAAGGGTTTTGATAGGATTGTGAAAAAGATTGTGACTGATCATGACAAGCCATGGATGAAGTAGAGAATGGGAAAGAAGAAGGTGAGTTTATGGTGCTGCTGGTGTTGTTGTTCAAGGAGATGTTTCTGTTGTAAGAAGATGGTGTGTTTGTTTGAGAAGTTGTGTTTGTGTTATTTGTTGAAGAAGAAACTACTAGTTCCACAGGCTTTCTTGAACGGTTTCTACCTCTGTGCATGTGTCTTTCACAGTACTTTGAGTCTGGATATGCTTCCTTTGAGCATCTCCATTTCTTGCCATCTGTTCTTCTGCACCTCCCTGGCTCTGGGTCTACTTTTCTGCCAAATCCCATTTCAAAACATCCCCACCCAACTGCACCATTCACAGTTATGACAACAAATATAAAGTATACACATATAATAATAGTATATTTCTTTTTTCATAAAATATTAATACTTACTTGGTGGATGAGGAAAGATTCTTGAAGATATTGAAGTGTCTAAACTTCTCTTAATAGAGTATATGAGATCTGGTGGAATAGGAGTTCCAGTAACCATGTATTTAAAAACTAGGGCTTGTTGTTCAAGTTCTTGCCATTGATTTGGTGTGAAAAGAGACCTATTTCTTGAACTTGCACTCATCATTTTTTGAGTATTTTCTAGATGAACAACTATTAGTTTTTGAAGATGCTTTTATTTAAGAGAGGTTGGAGATTATTGTTGTACTGTGCATGGATGGATAATAGTTTTGTTCTGCCACCTCTTCACTAATTTTTGCTATGTGGTGGATGGGTGAGATAGTGAGTCTGAACTTATAATGACTGAACCTGTGATGCTTCTGTTTTTTTCTCTGCACCTGCCTTTGTTGTTGTTGCTGCTGCCCTTGTCTCTGACATCTTTTACAGAAATTCATAAACTAATGTACAAAGAAAAAATTAAATTCAAATGCATGTTAGTCCATGCACCTTTGGTTTTGCTGTCTCCACATCATTCTTTGAAAACAGTGCCATCAGATCATGTCAAGTGTAAGCTGCTTGCTTAGCTACCTATACTGCCTATTTTATCATATATCATGATATAGAATCAATTTTTTTTCCTTCCTTTTTTCTTTATAATTTTTATTATTGTATAAAAAGTTTAGATTAAGAATATGAATTTGATTCTTGAAATTCAACACTTGAGAGACAGTCCAACCTCGTATAAAGAATGATGTCATATTATCGGTTTGTGAATTAGTTCTATAACACGATTAAAAGGTCTAAACCTTAAGTAAGATATTTTGGAATGTCTATTTCAAGAAAATCAAGAAAACATGGTTAGGAGCGGGTCGAGTCTGTATCGCCACGTTAAAAAGTCTTTTAACTAATCGAAATTACAGAATTTTCGACTCAAGCCAAGCCTAAGTTATACAACGAATGTGAGCAAAATGTCCAACCATATGTACCAATCGCAATCACAGTCGGTGGTATCAATCTCTTTTACAATCTTAGGATATAGTAGCTTTTGAATATAAGAAAGTATAGTACGTGTCATTTATAATCTTTTTTGGTTTAAGCATGCCTGGCATTATCTTATTGATAGATATGGAGGTCATTGGCTAAAGCTGAATCCTTCATATTTTTTTTTTTAGGTACGGAATGATGTGTTATCTTTTGTTACATTTTCTCACCATTAGGCATCTTACTTTCAAGGATAGAAATTGGGTTACAGTCAATTTTGGACTCTTATGTTTCATTGGGTACAGTCATGTCATGATAATCCTTTACATGTTTGGCTGTTAATATGATTTCTTCAACCACAAGATAAATACATCATCTTTTTGGGCCATAGGAATAACAGGTAAGTGTGTGTTTCAATTCTCCTTTTTTAAATATTAAAGTTATAGCTTGGTTACCAAAAATAGGCTATGGTCAAATCATTGCTTGAGGCTTTTCTAATACAGTATAAGATGAATTAAACATGATGTTATAACTTATAAGTGCTCGCCAAATCATTGTTTATAGTTTCTAAATTTCAGATTGAATAGAAATATCAAGTTTGATAATACTTTTATATCATTTAGCTATTTGAAATATTTGTATCATAAATTATTGTCATTTTATAATATCAATATAATAATTGTTGAAATGTTTGGGAAAACAACAACGAGCAAATGATCAAAGACCGTTAAGGGACAGACACCACATCTTCATTAAAAATTCAATGCATAAAGTATATATTATGGGTTACCTATCTTATATATTTAGTGTTTAACTCATTTATATAGTCAATGTGAGACTACTTACTCATACTTGAATCCAACCATCTCCTTCTCAAGTGTGAGTTTCTTACATCCTAACTTACACATATGTTAGCCAACATAACACGCCCTTACTACACCGCAAGAAAGAGTTCAAATACAAGAATCCAACATCATGATCAACTCCCACCCCATAATTAAGTCGGACTAAGACTCTAATACCATTTGTTGAGGAGTTCGAGGGAGTGTCAAGAGCAATAGAACCTACGGTCCATGACCACAATAGGGAAACAACTCATCTCTATCAAAAAATTTAAGACGTTTGGTATATGAGTCACGCCTCTTATATATCTAACATTTAACTCAGCCATATTGGATGCGAAATAACCACTTACACTCGAATCAAACAATCTCCTCTTAAGTGTGAATCTCCCACATTCTATATTTGCAGACATTATTAATTACCAACATAACATGTTTTCAAGGAGGACTTTCAATACAAGGGTTCAACACAAGATTCTACTTCTGCTCCCCATCAAGTTGAATCAAGACAACCATATCAGTTTTTGGAGAGTTTAGAGGAGAGCTGAGAAAAATAACGAGTCAATGATCAAAAATTTAAGAGATTGAGTATATGAGTTACATCTCTTGTACATACCATATTTATCTTCTTACTAGAAATACATGTTGTTTTATTCAGTCCTTCAAGCTTCATAAACTCCTAATTTGTGGCAACTAATCATATACAAATACGACACACATGACAAATTTGAATGGGAAACAAATATCAATATGGCAGCAAAGTGAAATGTCTTTATATTTATTTATTTTTGCTACCTCACACACACAGTGTTTCAGAGTTATATAAGCATTATTTATCATCATCATCATGATGTAACTTTTGAAGTTCACTGATGCTGGTTGGTACAGTGGAAGTAAAAGACTATCTAGCTGGTTCGTGCTTCTTGTTGTTTTGCAATTGAAAGCACTTGTCTTTTTTTTTTCTTCCACAGAAGGTGTCAGGAAAGTGCACTCTGAGGGTTAAAACTATTCACAGACACTGTTTCTCTGTCCCAAAACACATGCTTTATTTTATTTTTCACACACCTAACTGAACCTTTCATATTGATTAACCCAAAAATTTCCTATATTACATTTTCCTTTCAGCTTTTCTCTTTCTTTTTTTTGTTATTTGCTGGCTGATTCTGTGCTGTTACATTGCAGGCTTAAAAAGATCACCTGGGTGCCTTTTGTTTTTTTTCTTTGACTGGAATCATCAGAGACTATGCACAGGACTTCTCCACTTGTAATTATAATATAATATATTTTTTTTAGCATCATATACATTAATATATTAAACTAGTTTTGGATTTCTTGCACATTTTTCATTTGCTCATTATGATGCTTTTCTTTTGGCATCCAAAATTTAAATTTTATCAAAGCCATGGTGGCATATTGTGATTAATTATACAAAACTAACGACTAATTCAAACACACGTTGATTTGATTTTTTTTTTGAAAGAACAACACGTTGATTTGATTAAAATTTAGTAAAATATACAGTGATTTATGCTAATTTTATTTGTTGAAGAGAGTGATTTATGCTAGCTAGTTATTAACATAAAAGTAAGTTTGCATGATAAATTCAAAACTCAAAATCACACTTATAAGTTAACTTCAAATTACACATAAATATGTGACAAACGAATAATAAACTGCGCCCTAAACTCTTTTTATGGCAAACCAATTATGGTAAACATTATAAGAAAACTAACAGTAAACTGTGCCCTATACTTTTATTGAAAATACTCAAATATTTTAAAGATTGTGTTTGAAAATTAGCAGGATAGTTTAGTTGGTAGATCCTAGGGATAATGTTTATAGGAGCTGGGGTTCGAACCCTAAATTCCCACTTCTCCGCACTTTAAAATGTGTGATCTAATCAGTAGGTTTTTGAAAAAAAATAGAAAATTAGCATCTCCACACTCACACCATGCGTTAAAGTGAGTTTTTTTTTTTTTTTTAATTTATTGAAATGTAATGCGTTATAGTAAAGATATGACATGGAAAGATGGGTAAATGTGTGGTGGGATCTAGTCTATGCAGCTCCAAATTAGGGCCAAATATAATGAAAATCAATGTTATTTGTCTTTATATAAGCACTTTTAACTCATGCAAATCTAAATTTAAATGTAACAATAACATTCGAGTAAGATGGTTTGAATCTTTCGAGTTAGAAGTTGAATAATACTAGAACAACATTTTCAATAAACCCTATGTTATTGGGTTATAATTCAGTCGAGTATAAATGTATGTTATAAAGGACATATGTGAGAGGCCTCTCTCCCAAGAAGTCACTTGGTTGTAAGGTATATGCTACAACCTAGAGAAACTCTGTTCTAGACTTAGCTTGGACGAGAGTGATTATGTGAGAGACGCAATATATAACATGTTAAATTTATGTTAAAGAATATGTTCTTTTTAGCAAATGTTATAGAATATGTTACTAAGACTCTTCTAAAAGGTTTGGTCGTCCAATATTATACTTATATTCTATGTGATAGATTAGTCACTTGCACGAACAAAGATTATCAAATATAATATTATTATAATTATATTTAAAACTCATCTACTTTCTCAGAGCATTTATAATGATGGGTGCTTTAGTTATTTATTGCGAAGTTAAATAGATGTTTATCCTCTGAGTGAATTATTTGAGTGTTTATAGAAATAAATCTCTATTAAAAGATGAATTTTTAATCACTAAATTATTTGAACAAAAGAAAAAAGAGATTAATGTCTATAAAAAACTCTATCTTTCTTCATTTTTTGTGGCTTCAGTGGTCGAATATAATGATATATAGTTATGAGAAATGCTAACAAGTGCTGTTAGACACTTGTTTAGAAATCCAAAAAAGAAATTTTATCTACGTAAATTTTATAAATTATTTTCTTTTTTAAATCCTTAATAAATATCTTAAGAACACTTGTTAGTATAACTTTATAGTTATTAATAAAACATATTTAGTATTTTCTTTTGAAGTGATATATACACGAGACATTCTTAAACATCCATACAGGGAGCGGAGCTCTATTATAGTCTATAGATAGATGCTACGTAGTTTATCACTTAGAGTTGTTAGTTTTTATTTTTTTATGAACAGTTGTTCTTTATTTACCCAACCAATAACCTTAGGTGGCATAATATGTATTCATTATAGACGTGACAATTTTTAATGCAAGACAGTCATAACAGCAAACCATTAATAACAATAATCAGAGAGAAAATAAAAATAAAAATAAAAATAATACTAAAAAATCCAGGTTGATAAAACAATTGCCCCATCAAGTACTTTCAACAATACTAACCAATAAAAAAAAAAGTACTTTCAACAATACAGTATAAATTATTGTTGCAAAATATTCATGGCAAGTCAGGAAGAATGAATTGCGAGATAAATTATAGACAAGAAAGTACTACGAATATCTTACAGTCATGAATTTATCATGCCTTTCCTTTGTCTGGTAATAAGTTTCTATTGGTTCAGCATCTGTTTCTAAGTTTCTATCGTGACTTCTAACGTGTGGATCAAACTTCATTCATCATTTAAGACACATTTTACTTATATGACATCACAATTTAATATGGTCATTCCATTTTGTTCAATTTATCTCTCTCAACTTGGATTTTGTGAGGAGGGCCTTGGAAAGTTTTAACATAAGCAACGGGGATTCGCAAATCTTTCAGAGGTAGAGCACGCAAGGCCTTGAACACAAATACATTACCAACAATGGAGGTAAAGATGTTAGTAACAGAACCTTCTTTGAAAAAGGTCTAAGGAATAAGCTACATAAACAAAATTCACTACTACCATATACATTTTAAACTTTCGATCGATTCCTATAAAGTGGTTATTTATTAAAAATAATAAATCAAACGCTTAATATTTTAACAATGATTTATTATTTACACTCTCCTAAAAAAAACCATGAATATAAATAATTTATTTGATTATAAACAATTCGATAGTACTCGCTTAATTTTGTGGAGTGAAATTGCTTACATCCACTTCTAGTCTTCTACATTCAATATGAGACACAAACTTGACCTATCATCAAACTTTTTTTTTAAATGCAAGTCTATTCATTTGTTTAGGACCGTACCCCCTCAAACAAAAGTTTTTTTTTTCCTTCCTATCCACATATATTTTTACCATTAAAGGTGAATTTCTAACCACTAAATTATTTAAAAATAGTAATAATTTATAACACTCATTTCCCACATACCAAATTACCACTTATATCAACTCTCCACTTGATCATCCATCAAAGAGGATACTTCACCTCTTCATAAGTCTATATATTTACAAGTGATTTCCATCCATGAGTATGACAAAGTGAACATTAATTATACTATCTTTCTTCCTATGAATGTGGGATTCTCAAGTTTCAAAATACATTCGTCCACCCAAGGGTGGCTCAGAGCACAGGTGAGAGGGAAGGTAGTCAAGATCACCATTTTTTTTACGGGAATTAAAATTATTATATTACTTTTTTTTGAGGGATTATTATTATTTTTACTTAGTAGTTAGTATATAGATATATTTCTTTTTAAACTGTTTTGATTGATATTATTGAAAATATGTTTCTAAAGAACATTGATTATAAATGAATCTTTTACAAAAAAAAAAGCAAGAAGAAAGACATTCAAATAATTAAAAAGACAAAACCTTATTAATTAACCTAAGACATCAAAATTTTTAGAACCGACCCTGCATCCACCTCTTAAATTTTCACTCATTTGCATTTCCTTGGTAATTTGAATTATTTCCCAACAAGATGTAATTGTGTTCTCTTTTAAACAAGTAGAGAATATGACTCATTCGCTTAAGTGCAATGCATACTTAAAATTAATATTAAACTCTTGTTGGTTCTTTAAAAAAAAATAAAAATCAAAACAAACTCTTGTTTGGTCAATTTTTTTTAGTCATATTATCATAGATTCAAAAATGTAAAATGGATAAGCCCCAAACCCAAATACAAAATGGTTGCCCCCCCCATTTGCTATTTATCTTGGAAAAACAATATTTGAGAGTTATCTTTTAAAACCTTTAAAAACATAAAAAATGTTGTTCGAAATTTATCTCCCGAACGATTTCCGCATTTGTGGAAGACAAAAGAACAACCATGAAATACAAATACAACGGCCGAGCAAGGAGAAACAAAAAGGCCCAAAGATGATTTAGCTAACTGGATAATGTTGTATACACAAATATGTCTATTATACATCTTATATGAAGTAGCTTTTAGGAGTGAAATTCAAGTCTATTTAACACTTAGCAAGTCAATTAATCACAAAATGTTGGAATAGTAGTACTATACATAAGTTATAACCACAGAATATGGTAGAAGATATTGATAAAATGAAGATAAATATCAGGCAGAGTCATCATTTATTTTTGCAGATATTTTGCCTAGTCGTTGTCCAATAAATATCTAAAGGAATCCCAGCAAAAATCTTGTTATGTAAAGGAAGTTTAAGTGAAAAACAGTGAACAAAAATCTTCAGGAAAATCATTTGAAGGAGATCTTAATTTTACAGTACTTTTTTTAAGTGTTACTCTTAATTTCCACCTTGTCTTCAATTAGGCTTTTTAATTAACAGTTTAAATTCAAAATTTAAAAGACTAACTAGTTCTCCTTGAACCACTAAAATTTTCAGCCACACATGTAAAAGATGCCTTATTATCTTCAACATTGTCTCAATATTATGCATTGCTACTTTAAAAACTAATTGGAAAATTGTAAGTCAAGTTTCTTCTACTTGCATAGTAAATGACAAAACCTAACTATATCGACAACAAATTTGTTATATATGCTAGCTATATACTTTTGTACCCTTAATGCAATGAGGTGTTCTATACCAAATGATGCTGATAAGAAATCTTAGCATGAAGGATTGTTCTCTTGTCCACAAATATACACATGGTTCTTGTTGACACAACAATAAATCTTCTAGCTGTCATTGAAATGTCTGTTCATGACCCTCTTCTTCTTCCCATGTGATGTTGGACCACATCTAATTACTTCCCTTTTTCCTTTTTGTTTTCATTCTGTTATTGTTTTGTTTCACCATGAAAAACATTACCTGGTTCTCTAAAATTAAGGAAAATAATTGCTTTGTCTGTAAACTGTTTTTCATAATTAATTTGTTGACATGACGTATTTGTGGGTTGTTATCTTCAAAATGATGTAGATTGATGACATTTTATTTTATTATATGGAAAATGCTAACTAATACCACTAGCGCACTAGTTAAGGAAATAAATATAGTAAGAATTTCTTAGAACTTGTGTAATCAAGTATTTAAAAGTGTAGAAAATGTTGTCTTCAATGTAAAATTAATCTTTTTTATTTCCTTAACTAGTGCTTCAAAGACACCGGTTAACAGACATTGACTTTTCAACTTCAATATACATAAATGGTTATTAGGTTTATAGTTAGATAGAACTCATGATTTTAATAACAAGTTTTCAACCATAACATATCATGTTGGAATTCAAGTGGGAGTTAGTCTCACGTCATACTAAGAATAACTTCACTGAGTGATACATAAGAGAAGTAAAATAAATACTAAATACTTTAAGGTTTTGGGTGAAAGTGTAACGTGCATAATTCTAGTTCATTTTTCATACTACTCGTTTTCATTTTCCTTTTGCAATTAATAAAAAAGAAAAGAATATAGATCCAATATTTAGTATTTTGAGAAATTTTGAAAATGCATTCGTGCTAGTTTTCCTATCTTCTCTCAATCACAATTGTTTACTACATAAGTCTTCTATCTCTCTCCTTATAAACAATTTAAAATAAAATAAACATAAATTTTAGAAAATGAAAACAAATAAATGTCTCCTGAAAGTAAAACGCTTTATTAGGAATCCTCATCATTAGTTTGTTGTTGCTCATGTTGCTTCTCCAGATTCTTGATTCGATTTGATGGGAGAGCGGGATATAATTCGGGTGTGATTGATCAAATATAGTGATGTAGCCGATTCACACTTGAGGAAGAGTTTGTTGGAATTCAAGGTGAAAGAGATGACTCATAATACTCAAATGCCTTGAGGGTTTTTGATGAAAGTGTAGTGTTAATCTTTAGCCTAGTGTTGCTTCTCCAAACTCCTCAACATATTATGACTGCAACTTAAAATCTTAATCTAGTTTTTATTTTTTTAGGGGGAAATCTTAATCAAAAGTTAACTTTGATTGGTTAGCACTTTGTCCAATCTTAAGTATATTTCCTATCCTATTGACCTTTTCAATTTCAAGACCCAAAATGCCAATAACAAACAAGTTTTTCCTTTTACTGATGAAATGATTTATTAATTATGAAAGAAAAGGGAAGGGTAGGGGACCTTTGTCAGCTGGAATGTCCCATATTTTAGCATTTGTCATTTAGTGCTTCATTGGAATATGCTTACTCTCCAACTTGCAACAAAATCTCTTATATATAACACCATTCTATAGCAAGCAAACTTCAATCCCACATTCACATTCAAACCAAATTCATCATCAAACATGATTCAAATCATTTTCCTCCTTTCACTTTTCCTATCCATTTCCAATGCTTCTGTTCAAGATTTCTGTGTAGCAGATATCAAAGGCTCAGACACCCCTTCAGGCTACCCTTGCAAGTCAGCTTCCACTGTAACCTCAGATGACTTTGCATTTGATGGCTTAATTGCACCTGGAAACATAACAAACATTATCAACGCCGCCGTTACACCTGCATTTGTTGCTCAATTTCCAGCTGTTAATGGTCTTGGTCTCTCTGCAGCAAGGTTAGACCTTGGTCCTGCAGGTGTTATCCCACTTCACACTCACCCTGGTGCTAGTGAACTTCTTATTGTGACACAAGGTCACATCACTGCTGGATTTGTTTCATCAGCTAACACTGTTTATATCAAGACATTGAAGAAAGGTGAGCTTATGGTTTTTCCACAAGGTTTGTTGCATTTTCAAGCTACTGCTGGTAAGAGAAATGCTGTTGCTTTTGCTGTTTTTAGTAGTGCTAGTCCTGGACTTCAGATTCTTGATTTTGCACTTTTTGCTAGTAACTTCTCTACTCCTTTGATCACTAAGACCACTTTCCTTGATCCTGTTCTTGTCAAGAAGCTTAAGAGTATTCTTGGTGGCAGTGGTTAACTAAATATGAATGTGTTCCAACCTCAAACCACATTTCCGAGGTATCGTCTGGTTTGAGGTACTGTGTAAGTCCTCACGGTTTTGTTCTTTGAAAAAGGCACCAAAGTGGACTCAAGTGTAGATGTTCTTTATAAACTACCATTGACCTTGATTCTGAAGCAATGTGTAATTTTTTGGTGTACCGGAACAGTATGCTTATATTTTATGCTCATTGATAGTTGTTATGTGATTCAACCAATTTTCTTATGTCTTTTTTTTTCTTCTTTTTTTGAATTCATTAGTTCCTTGGATGTAATTGAATTCCTTGTATCAATGTGAAGTAATAAATTTGTGAGTATGGTTTTATTTTTCCATTTGTCTGTTCCACAACTATATGTTGAGATTAATCTGTGTAGCTATATATTTTGAAGGACAATTTAATCCAATTTCCCATGTTGATATCTACCCTGCATGTCACTGATATGTTGAGATAAAGTTTTATCTTATTGCTTTCTCTTTTCTAAAGATGATAGTTGTCCTAATTCAATTTGGTCCCACTCCAAACAATGGGTACAACATGTTGTATATAAATGAAGTGCCAATATTTATGTAAAATTTGTCTACTATATAGGTATACCTATACAAATATTAAACTCTTTTTTTTTCTTTATGAAATTTTCATGACTTTGGTTAAAATTTGAACTTAATTGACCAATATGATTGGTAGAGTTGGTAAAATCAATCTCAATTATAAAAATATTTTGATTCCTCGAGTCACTTACTTGAGAAACAACCACCCCCGTATAAAAATAGATGTTCTGTAGTTAATTTGATGATTAGTTTTATAGCGAGCGTAAGAAAAAAAACGTTACTTTGAATAGTAGTAAGCTATTCGAAATATACACGATTTTTTATAGCTTACTTTACTTTAATTTTCATGATTTAAATATATCGATGACTTGCATTATCATTGTTTCTGAAAATTAACGATTCATTTGGACCACTGCCATAAATTGGAATACGACGGATAAATGCGAGACATGCAAATTGTAATTCGATCCAAAACTAGGCCACACACTTATTCTTAAAACAGCTATGCACTTACACATTGACTTTCATTTTTCACGTTATTATTTCTAACCCGTGTTAATCGACAATGAATACTTCTTAACTATAACATAGTAACAATTTTTTTTTTACTCAAACCGATTTTATTGAGTTTAACTGATAATTGTTGTGCACGATTATTTAACTGATATGCATGCACCACTTTGCAAATGATATAACGTAAAAGAACTAAAATAGTGTGTAGGACGCCCAAACGGTCGCAGGAACTCAAATGCTGTAGCAAAATAAATATCTAGCACAGAGCTATCATTTGATATTTGATGCTACAAACAAAGAATCCTCTATCTTAGTTGATGTTAGCACAATAACAATACATGTCGTCTGTAGATGAAGGAACTAACGTGTCACGTGTTTAAATTCTAAAAGTTTGATTTAATTTTTGGAACTGTCTTAGACTTTTTTGTTAAAAATTAAAATAAACTTTACTGAATAATTTATTTTTTTATCAAATGATTTAATGGTTAGAAATTTATCGATTAAGATGAATAAATGAGGAATACAGAATTCAAAGGCCAACTCTTGCATATTGTAATGTTCATGTCAACCCAAGATACAGAGTTGGAATACCATTAGTACTCCCTCCGTCTCTAAATAATAGTCGTTTTAGGTTGATGCATGATTATTAAGAAAATGATTAATTGTGTTGATTTTGATGGTAGAATTAGTATCATTTACTAAAACACCCTTATTAATTGCAGTTAGTGGAGTAGTTAAGTTGGATAAAGTTCAATAAATAAGGGTATTATAATGGAAAAAATAATAATAAATGCTGCATTGATATTCTAAAGTGACAATTATTTTGAGAAAAAGAAAAATGTGTAAAGAGACAATTATTGTGAGACGGAGAGAATATTTTTCTTTAGAGTGTGTGGATGTACTATGGCCGGTGGATGTTTGAGTGTATTCTATGTTTTTTTCTTATGAAGTGGCAAAAACCAATATATAATAAATACCATCCTTTGAAGCACATGGTGTGCCTGAAAGTGATCATAAAGAGTACGCATTACAACACAATGTTAAACGTCAGACCATATTATAACCCATACAAACCAACAGTTTAGACCACCATGAATGAAAGTCGGCGAAATCAATAGTATACGTGTCTTCAGCCACCACCAAGAGTGAAGATTGATACGATCTAGAAGCTATTCCAACATTAATTATTTGTTGCGGAAAATACGTGCATTGTGCTCCTTCTAAATAATCCAGATAGAAGTAAACCAAATTACCTGAAAACAACACCAAATATCTTTCTTGAACCCATGAGAAGCACCAAATTTTAGAACATGTTTGCCTACATTAGAGTGATTAACCGTAGAAATTCGCAACCACTTTAGGAAAAGATGCTAAACACCTTTGAAGAAATCACTACCAAGGACAAGATGATTAATTGTTTCTCCTTCTCGCACCTTCCAGAGCATAGTAATGATTCGACATGCAACACACCAAGACGAGCTATCCTTCATCGAGTAACCATCAACATGATTATGAATCCAAACCCATTCATCCACAACTTCATCCAACAAGAAAATGTTATCTAAAAGAGAAACACAATGACCCAATTGTTCTTCATCTCACGCAAATAATTTCCTTCTCAACAACCACCCTTGTCCATCAACCCCCATCCTTGCTTCCTCATCTAGGCAAATGTAACACATCTATCAATACATGAATAAAAAAGACACATAAAACTAGACCTCAAACACACTCCCTGTAGCCAAGGATCACACCTAAAAGGTGTACTTTCTCTGTCATCAATTCTGCAACCCACCCCTTCCTTTCACCAACTCACTTCCCCTCCCTCGACCCCCTCTCTAATGGCACACATCCTACCACTAGACTGGCGCCTTTCTCCCACCTCTCCTAATATGATTGTCCTCATCCCACCAATCGAAAAAACCCAAATAAACAAAAGGAAACTCTCCACTTTTACAATTCAAAACAGCATCCGCTTTAACCAACTCAGATTCCTCTACATTGACACACCAACAAGTAAGCTCTTGTGAAAATTCACTTTCAGATCGGATATAAGTTAAAAAAGAATCAAAGTAGTCTTTAATATTCTAATATTTGCCAAAATGTATTGTAACAATTTGCACATAATGTTATTATCTAGTTGGTTGTCATTCGACAACGAAAGTGATTTTTCTCCGTTTCAATGTTTTCACGTTATATTCTTATATGTTGTTGTTATTGTTTTTTTCCCTCCATGTATATTTTTCCCAACAAATCTAAAGTAATAAAAGATGATAAACGTTCCTTAAACACCCAAAAATAAATGGGTATGTAAATCTGTTGTACCAGAAATAAATGGACATCAACCTGTAATTGACGTCAAATCGAACGTAATGCCTTCGTAGCCATCCCACTAGATTTAAGATCTAAAATAAGCTTAAAATTTAGAAAAAAGTTGACAATATTAGAAAGTCTTAATGATCACCCTTGGGCCTTGGTATACATGTGCGAGAATGTGAAAATATTAAAGGCTTTACTTAGGACTAAATCAATATTTTAGTTCTAAAAACTTGAAAGTTTGACAATTTAGTTCCTTAAATTTTCCAAATACTAGCTCCACTTTTAAGTAGTATATGACTCTAATTATTAAATCAGGAGAATAAAGGAAAATAATATTCCTTAAAAGAAAAAAATATCAAAATTAAATTTGTTAATAATTGATATAGTTTTACAAGGGAGGTAAAAATATTTAGAGGGAGGTAATTTTGATATTTAGAGGGATATATTTTTAGTATAAACTATATCAATTATTAACAAATTTAATTTTGATATTTTTTTCTTTTTACCTCCCTCTCAAAATTTAATTGATATTTTGATTTGTTAATAATTTGTTAATAATTTACCTCTCTCTAAAAATACTAAGAATATTCCCTCTACTCGTAAATCTAAATATACTTAGTTTATATATTCGTCATGATATTTATTTCAAGTTGCAGTAAAAGATGTCATATGAAAACTCTTAAGAGTTTAGTCTAATGGTAAAATGACAAGCTCTGTATTCATATGTTTTTGGTTTAAAAATCCTTAGTATTTTTCGAGGGAGGTAAATCTAAATCTTTTTATGAGTATTTTTCACGACTTAAGATTTTTCTTACTTGACCTTGACGCCACACCCCTCACCCTAAATTTATACTATACGAAAAGATGTCAAATGGTACGATAACCATCTCAAAAAAAAACTCATGAGTGTATGCTAATAAAGAAAGAATTAATATAGTGGGAATTTGAAAGAGTCTTATAGAAATGGATAAAGATTGTTTAAATTATATATGTGTATGTTTGACAAGATGAAATCGCTAATTTATAGAGAGTGACTTATAACCCATAATCTCAAATATATGTTTTTTTTATGCATATTTATCGTTAGTAATCCAAAAACTATCTTTTTGCTTATATTTGAGTCGAACAAATTTTACTATTCATCAGTTACTCATTGGCTACCAACTAGATAGTTTTACCAACACTTCAAATTTAAACCATTAACTTTTCGCATTTAACTATCAATTAACTTATCCACCACAAGCTATTATATATTTTATCCACCATAATCCAATTCTCTTTCTTTTTGAACTATGAGAAATCATCATATTTTGCCCTCTCACGTGGATACACATGAAATGATCATTCATGCAATAACACCACCAATGCTAATGTAGTTTAAGTTTTGTCCTCTAAGTTATAGTCTCATAAGTCATAAGATCTAGTTTGACTTGTCAACATCAATATTTGACTCAAGTTAACGTTACGTTGAAGGTCTTTTACATGCACAACTAGGCCTAATTCATGCATTATAATTAAACCAATCACCATATCTTTAGGCTCAAATATAGCAATATTAATTCTTAATTATGCAAGCATTACTATATAACACCTTACCAACCCCACATTTTTAATCACTCACCAATACCAACACATTATTAATCCATCCAAACTGATCAAAATGATTTTCATTCTTTTCCTCTTAACTCTTCTCTCATATTCCACAACCAATGCTTCTATACTAGACTTCTGTGTAGCAGATTTATCTTCTCCACAAACCCCTTCAGGCTACCCTTGCAAAAAATCAGTAACAATCGATGACTTTGTTTTCTCCAACCTCAATTCAGGAAACACTTCAGCAAATTTTTTCAAATTTGCAATAACTCCTGCATCTGTTAATCAATTTCCAGCTGTTAATGGCCTTGGTTTATCAGCATCAAGATTGGACTTCGACGTTGGAGGTATGATACCAATGCATTCACACCGCGGTGCTTCCGAGTTAATGATTGTGGTACAAGGTCGTATAACTGCTGGTTTTATTTCTTCTGATAATACTGTTTTTATCAAGACACTTTCTAAAGGTCAAATTTTGGCTCTTCCACAAGGTTTGTTGCATTTTCAATATAATGCTGGAAGGAATAAAGCTTCTGCTTATCTTACTTTTAGTAGTGAGAACCCTGGTTCACAAATTCTTGATCTTGCTTTGTTTGGAAATAATTTGAGTTCTGCTAATGTGATAAAGAGTACTTTGCTTGATCCTGCTCAAGTTAAAAAGCTTAAGGCTATTTTTGGTGGGAGTGGCTAGGTTTAAGTACTTTGTTTTCTTGTTCTATTATCCAAACCAATGTTGTTTGTTGTTTTGACAAGTAGTATTAAGGTTTGGTAATTGTTTTGTCATTGAATTCCACTAATAAATGTTGTGTGTTTGTTTTCTTCATTTTCTGTTTCAGTCCCTAATGCCAAGTTTAAATTTGATTTGGCAATAATTTGCAGATTAACATATATATTGGATCAAATTATATATATATTTTCCTTTAGTTGTTAAAAGTATGTTTCCTATCCAATCTCTATGCATTTTACTATTTTCCTATCCAATGATCTGTATGAATTTTGCAAATTTTGAAGGAGTAAATAATGCTATTTTAATTTTGTTGTCCCTCAAATTATTTATGATTAGTACTAGTAATACCCACTTTAACAATTTCTATACAACAATCACTATTTTATAGGACAAAATTCATGCGAGTTTGATCACTTTATGTGGACTCATTTCTAAAATGGTGAGACCGAAATGAATTTTATTCAACACTACAAGAAAAAACCAGTTCAAGATGGAAAAATCCATCACACATTAGGATCATGGTCAAATGAACCTAAAATGAAAGAGGAATGTGAAACATTAACTGAAAAATGGGGAGTCCCAAAGACCCTCCTTTAATTAAGAGAAATGATAGTACTTAGTACGTTTGGAAATTCAGAAAGAAAAAACGAAGTTGTTATTCCAGTCAACTTGCACTTTGATCATACATGTTTCCTGCCAAAGTATCAAATGATTGAACATTAATTCAATAAAAGTGAATCAAGTAATGATTTTTGAGTTTAATTTGCCGTTTGCCTCGTATAATATAGCAGTCCTTTTTAACTAAAAATGGTGCTGGTTCAGATGTGAGTGATTGATCTTACATCGACTATGAACAAGTGGTACCAAGGACAATGAAAAGGAAACAAGAGAAGTTTATTTGGAGTCATGAAGACAAAATGACTTGCACACTAGATGAGCTAGAGAAAAATGGGATAAAGAATGGTCAATTATAAGAAATTCAATTCAACATCCTTTGCTATATATTTTTTATTTATTTTTGTAGAAACATCTTTCACGATTTTCAATTGTTTAAGAAATTCAATATGATATAGAAAAATAGTTTCCTTCGCCATGAACAACACTTAGGTCTTTTTATATTAAAAAAAAAAAAACTTCTATTTTTTTATTTAAAGCTAACCCCCAATATAGTTGAACTACCTGCCAAACTATTGGAAAATAGCCCTTAAGAAGATATTCTGTAAATAGAATGAGGCATGTTGTAATGAGAACAGAACCATTAAAAAAATTACCCTTCTGAGAAATCCACTTACCAAGGATGAATTTCTTTGAGATGTCCACTGGTTGGATTGGTTCAAATTTGATCAAACTCAACATCTAAACCAATTATTAAGAAAGTAAAAATGTGTGAAATGATTCATAGAATTGGTTCAAGATTACAACATGCTATTTATACATTTGCTTATTGTACTATCGAAAATAGAATGTACTACTTTAATAAGCTAAATACTACTCTAAGTCAATTTCTTGTACTGTAAGATTTCTTTATCTTCATGCTTGGTTTTACTTTGATCAACATTGTGCAATATCCCACACAAGTTGGGGGCTGGTAAATGTCCAACATTCCCAACTTGGATAACAACAGATGGAAAGGTTGTGGAAACAAAGACTTGGTAAAAAAATCTGCAATATGATAATGAGTGGAAACTGGGAGAAGCTTGAAAAGGCCTACTTGTAACTTTTCTCTCACAATATGACATTCATTTTATAGATGCTTGGTCCTTTCATGGAAGATTGGATTAGCAGCAATGTGCATAGCACTCTGATTATCACAATACAAGACATGAAGCTTAACACATTGAACATGTAAATCTTTGAGAAGATAGAGCAACCACTGAAGCTCACAAGTAGAAGATGTGACGGCTCTATATACTCAACTTCAGAGGAAGATCTGGATACAATAGGTTGCTTCTTTGTCCTCCAAGATATAAGGGATTGTCCAATAAAGAAACAATGGCCTGAAATGGAGTGCCTAGTGTATTTACAACCTGCCCAGTCTGCATCAGTATAATCCTGAATGTGTGAACTTGAGGCTCTAGGGAAGAAAAAGCTACGACATGGGGAACCTTTGAGGTACTTAAAAACCCTTAGAGTATAATTGTAGTGAGTTTGAGTAGGTTTACTTAAGAACTGACTGAGTTGTTGGGTGATAAAAGTAATGTGAGGTCTAGTTGCGTTCAAGTATATCAATCTGCCAATTAACCTTCTGTAGGTTGAGATATAGGTGAAGAGTGGAGAAGTATCCTTATGTAATTTAAGTGAATGATTAGAAGGTGCGGAGACTAGTTTAGAACCAAAGAGACTTGAATCATATAAAAGGTCCAAACAATACTTTCTCTGACATAAATGAATGCCACTATGGGAATGAGCAACTTCAAGTCCCAAAAAATACTTAAGAGTACTACGATCTTTGATTTTGAAAGCTTGATTTAAGACATTATTGATGGAAGTAAACTCGGTGAGAGTGTTTCCAGCAAGAATTACATCATCAACATAAACTAGAAGGATGGTGAAACTTGCAGAAGTTTTCTTAATAAATAAAGAAGCATCAAAATTTGCTTACTTATATCCATTAGTAAGAAGAAGATTGGTAAGTTTCTCATACCACATCCTACTAACTTGATTGAGACCATATAGAGACTTTGATAGTTTGCAAACTTGGTTAGGATTTGAAGTTGAAACATCTGGTGGAATGGTCATGTATACATCCTCTTGGAGATCTCCATGAAGGAATGTATTGTTTACATCTAACTGATGTAAAAACCAATGATTTACATACGCCAAAGCTATAACCAGTCTAACAATTATGACCTTAGCAATTGGTGAGAATGTATCAAAGTACTCTAAGCCTTCAATTTGATTGTAGCCTTTATCTATTAGGCGTGCTTTGTACCTCTCAATAGACCCATCATCATTGTGCTTGATCTAATAAACCCATCTGCACCCTATAGGTTTCATTGATGAAGAAAGATCCACTATTTTCCAAGTTCCAATTTGATCAAGAGCAATAAGTTCATTTTTCATAGCTTGTTTCCAACAATCAAATTTGATAGCCTCAACATATGATTTTGGTTCAATATAAGAAACAAGAGACAAATAAAAAATGGAATGAGAGTTAGATAATTGCTTATGAGAAATGAAATTTGAGAGGATACTGACTATGAATTGTATTAGCATGAGAATTATTGGAAGTATTACAAATATAATCTTGCAGATAAGAAGGCGTTTTTCTAGTTCTAGTGGATATTCTAATGGGTGGAGGAGTAGGAGTAGGAGGTGGTGAAATAGGAGTGACAAATGGTGTAGGGGAAGTGGAAATAAAGGTGTTTCGGACATCAATAACAGGTGAATTACTTGAAGAAGAAGAAGAAAAATACTTCGAGTTTGAAGTTGATGAAAGTGAAGATGAAATATAAAGTAAGATTGATTCATGGAAGACAACATTCCTAGAAACAAATATTTCTCCAGAATCTAGATCAAATAGGACAAAACCTTTGGAACCTGACTTGTATCCTCAGAAAACACACTTTCTAGCTCTATACTGCAATTTGGTTTTATGAGCTTGAAGAGTGGAAACATAACACAAACATCTAAAAAGTTTAAATGATTGAATATCAGGTAAAGACTTGACTTGATAAGGTGACTTGTGTTTAATAAGTGGAGTGGGGACTCTATTGATGAGAAAGACTGAATGTAGAACAATATAAGACCACAAAATGTTGGGGAGTTTATACTAAAAGAGTAATTTCCTAACAACATTAAGAATATGTTGGTGCTTTCTCTCAACTTTACCATTTTGTTGAGGAGTCTCGACACAAGATTTTTGGTGGATAATACTCTTTGAATCATAGAAATCAGGTAAAAGGAATTCAGGACCATTGTTAGACTTGATGAACTTAGAAGTGATATGATGGTGAATGTCAATCAATTGTATGAAACTTTTGACATGGGAAGAAACTTTTGACTTATTTTTAAGCAAAATGACCCATAAAATTTGCTAAAATCATCTAAAATAGTGATAAAGTATTTGCGACCATGGGCAAAAATTTGAGCAATAGGGCCCCAAATGTTAAAATGCAAAAGTTCAAACTTAGATGAAGCAATAGAATGACTTAAATTGTAAGACAATTTTCTTTGTTTAGCGAAATGACATATATCACATGTAGCTTTATTATCAACAAAAATAAAAGAGTACAAATGAGGTATCTTGGACAATCTTTGATTAGACAAATGTCCTAATCTAAAGTGTCAGATTGCATTAGAAGGGATTTAAAAAATAACTACATTAGATGAAACTGAATTACAAGACTTGAAATGAACATTATTACAATGACTTGTGGAAGAAGAAACTGAAGAATCCTGAAAACATGAAGTATGATTCAACCTATAAAGATCATCATAAAGACTATCCAAACCAATAATCTTATGTGATCTCATATCTTGTATAACACATTTATCAGACAAAAAATTAACCTGATAAGACAAAAGATGGCAAAGTTTAGAAACAAAAATGAGACTAATCCTAAAATGAGATGAGTAAAGAACATTGGCAATGTGGAAATTAGGTGAAAATATAGCAGTGTCAACATAGTGGGCAAGCACAGAAGAACCATTGGGTAAATGCAAAGAAGAACAAATGTATTCATTTGCTCCTGAATCAATGAGTCAATGATTGGTTTCAACATTGAAACAAGTGATAACAATGTTTATACCTGAGGTAGAAGTAATGGAGGAAGTTGTATGGTTTGTGCTAGTAGGATTAGGGGTAGGTGCTGAAGGTACCAATGATGATTATTGAAGCAAGGTAACAAGATGAACATATTACTCTTGAGTCAAACATGTTTGAGAAATAGTAGAAGAACCTTCACAAAAAGACTGAGAATCAGTGGTAATTTCAGAAGCAACAACATTGGAAGAAGCATTAAACTTGTTAGCATTAGGGTAACCATTTTTCTGATAACAAAAATCCACAATATGATTATTTATATGGCAAAGTGTGCAATATCTTGAAGTGTTCTTGGATTGAGAAGCACTAAAAGAAGGTTTGCCACGTCCAAAAGTCTTTCTTGCTTCAGAAGCATTAACAAGAATGCTAGAATCTCAGGGTCTCAAGTTTGCCTGATGGTATTGGCTTGGGACCTGAGAGTGTGCTCCTCCTCAAGGTCTCATGTTTGATTCCCACCGGCGTCAATTTAGGTGGGCTAGTTTAGCTTCTTTAAAAAAGAATGCTAGAATCTTCAATAGGGACAATATTAGAAGTAGGTGCAACATTGTTGCTTTCTTCTTGAACAACCATAGAGTATACCTTGTTAGTGGAAGAAAGTGGATCCATTAGAAGAAGTTGGGTCTTTACAACTGAGAAATTCTCATTCAAGCCAGTGAGAAACTAGATTACTTGATCTTCCATTCGAAAATTTCGAGCAGCACACATAAATTCACAACTACATGGATGGGGAGAAGTGCATACATGCATGGACGATGAGAATTAAGCTCCTCCTAAAGAGATTTCATCTTTGTGAAGTAATCAAGCACAAATTTCGTACCTTGTTTCAGACTATTAATGGTAGAATGAAGAGAAGCAATGCGAACTCGATCAACTTTGGAAAAACGTTCTTGCAGTTCAATCCAAATGTCAATTGCATTTTCATGACAAACAATAGCTTGAGCAATTTGAGGAGAAACTGAATTCAAAATCCAGGAATGCATAAGGTGATTGCGACGTTCCCATGCACTTCTATTCAGATCATCCATAGGAGGAATTGGAGCAGATCCATCCACAAAAGCAAGTTTATTATTCGCACCAAAAGCACGCTTCATTGGACGATTCCATGCAAGGTAGTTAGAATCGGTAAGAAGCGGTGTAACAGTCACTGAATTTGGTCCTTTTCTATGATGAACGTAGAAGATGGAATTGGTATTACATTGTTGAACAATAATTGGAGCTTGACGAGGAGGCATTGTGCAAAAGAATCAAGAAAAACTGGAAATGATGATGAAGACGAAAAACAGAGTATGCGAAGAAGGAGAAGAACAACAATTCACAAAACCTGTGAATGAAGGAAAACGAGCATCTCAATGCAGAATTGAGAACAAAATCAAGAAGAAACAAAGAAGAATCACGAAGATTCTTGAAGAAACCAAAGGAATTGAAAACCGGAAAAAGCTTGATGAACAAGCATCAATGGGGGAGGCAAAATTGGATCGTAACTAACTCTCTTAAGAAGAGAGAGAAAACTGACACCATATTAAGAAAGCAAAAATGTGTAAAATGATTCGTTGAATTGGTTCAAGATTACAACATGCTATTTATACATTTGCTTTTTGTACTATCTAAAATAGAATGTACTACTCTAATAAGCTAAATGTACTACTCTAAGTCAATTGCTTGTACTGAAGGATTTCTTTATCTTCTTGCTTGGCTTTACTTTGATCAACATTGTGCAATATCAATCAATTGTCTTAATTTGAGTTGTGTCCAATCAACCTCTTATTAACGAGCTGAGTTCGCACATGATGTAAATAAAATTATAGTTCTCAATTTTTTTTAATTCATCGAGCACAATTGGAGTACTTGAATATTCAAAAAACATGAAATTTCTGTACTTAATTTTGATAATAGTCATCATTCAATGCTTAAAAATTCATCCATTATTTGAATCAACTCTTAAAAATAAAAGTGAAGGGCCAAAAGGTCTATCAAATCATATTTAAGCTTCAGTTTGTACAATTAATGAAAACTATAATTGGAACAAAAAAATAGATTTATGAGAAGCAATATAGGATAATAAAAGAAATTACTGATTTATTCGTATAAAATCAACAATTTTATAAAATACTGGTAACAATTGATTTATGGTGAGCAATATAGGATAAGAAAATAAATTAACAATTTTATAACAAATTGTTACTATTATTTATTCATTTATCGCCTTTTCTTAATCCATTTGAAGAAAAATTATTATTTTTTTAATATTTTATAATAAAGGAAGTATAATTTTTTTCTCTCACGATTTGGAAGATCAATTGGACCCAAACTCAGTTGACGCCAAAAAATAATAATTTCAATGGACATGATAAATAGCTGCATTTATGGGTGTGGGTTCTGATCTAAGATAATTATCCGCAAATTTGAATGAATATGAACGGAGTATATGCACATGTTTTTTTAATACTTGCATGCTTTTTATTTTTTGCTTTTGACCAAAAAAATAAAAAATACTATACTTTGCTTGATTTTTAATTACTTTGTGATGTTTTTTTGTTGTTGTTATTTATTATATTTTTAATGTGAAAGTGTGGACAATATGCACAATCATGAGCGCTTAGGTGTCCAGTGGATACAAGAACGAGCACTAAACCTATTGTTTTTTAGGATAGGAGCTTAGTTAGAGAGTGTCCATTGCCATCGCTACCACACGGCTCTATGTGTTTTTAATGCTTTTCTTTTGATTTGTTCGTAGCTTTGTGCCTTTTAAACGTTTGCATTCTTATAAATGCAGATTTTGAGCATATTTGTCGTCTACTTACTTGTTGATTTTAATTATTTGTTGTTTATTTTATTTTATTTATCTGATCGAGACATAAAAAGATTATTATGTAAGACTGTAAGAGTTTGTTTGATAGATAAGATAATAAACATGTTAACATGATAAGTTAATCATAAAACTTATACGATCCTCAATTCAAAATGACATGATGATAATGCTTGTTGAGGAAAAATTATTGCCTTTATTATAACAAAATTTGTTAATTTTCTTTCGAGGAAAACAAAATTAGTCAATGAAAATTAAGTAAACAACTATGAAGATAATTTAAATTTATACAAGTCGCCACTTGACCAGTTTTCATTAATAAACTAATAAAATGTCATTTCAAAAAGATTTGTGGCTGATCCTTATAAAAAAAAAAGTCATTTTGTGACCAATTTTTTTGTTATTTTTCAAATCTTTACTCTAAATTTTCCCTTCTATCGAAAATGTTTTCCACGTTAAAAATCTCGTGTGTGTTATTTCATGTTTCCTCATAATTAATGCCTATTTTGAGTTCATGAAAGATGAAAATTATGCATGAATTTTCCAATAGTGGTATTAGAACACTCATTGTTGTTGGAATCTGAGGTGTCGTATATGCAAGAAAATTCTTTGTATGCTCTATGACTGCGACATTGGTTGATCTTCCACATCAGAAAACAAATATTCTTCTTGCTAGAAATAAAGTGAGGTAATGATATATTGCATGTCTAGGAAAGTTCCGATAAGGAAATTTTTGGTATTTAAGTGTGTCTATTGACCCACCTCTCTTTGTTGGGAGCTTCCTTGGCGCACTACTCACGAACTCATATTTATTCTAGTATACGATACTTGTCACATAGGTTGAAGAAATTATTGTCCTCTGTAACTCAAGATGGAGGGTTAAATCAGCCATGATGGTGATATGTTCAAGATAATTACTGACAACTACATATATTAAAAGCCAATGATGGAAGACCACTTATATTTCAAAAACTACCATGAGTCAATCACTCAGAAGGATAAACTTGAGGAGAAGTCTGACAAGGAATGAAAGATGGAAAATCAGAAAGTAGTAGCTATGATCCGAAAATACATTGATCGAAGCCTATTCGATCATGTATCAACTTATACCAATGTGTATGAGTTATGGACAAAACATGAATCATTGATTCAAAAGAAGACACCTAGAAATAAAGCACACATGTTAGTCGACAAGTGAAGTTGGATAACTCAAACAGTCAAATCGTGATCGAACATCTAAATATCTTCAAAGTTATTGTAAATCAATTGACAAAAATAGAAATGAAGATAGAAGACGAGTTGCAAACATTCTACTTCTTAGTTCCTTATCTAAGATTTAGGACACATTAGTTGTCACTCTCAACAATTATGCTCCAGAAACAAAGCTTAGCATGGATTCAGTTATTAACTGGCTACTAAATAACGAGTCAAGACAAAGGGAAAAAGGCTTGATCAATTAGCTTCAAGCCAACATTGTTGAAAATAGAGGAATGAACAAGAACCGTGAAAAAGGTGGTCGTGAAAAATCACGAGGTAGATCAAAGTCTCACATTAGACTAACTTGTTGTTAATATGGAAAGCTAGGCCATAGAAAGTTTGAGTAAAGATTTAACAAGAGAGATCAACGGGTTGGAACAACCCATCTTGATCAAATCGATTCAAAGAAGATGGAACCACACCAAGAATTTTAGAAACTAATAAGAATGTCTTGCTTCTTGATGAGGAAAACTATCTAAACATAGGGTTTGATGACTGCATTTTGATAATTCATTGAAGAGCATCCTTTCATGTAATCCCTCATGAAGAATTCTTCTCATCATATCAAAAAGGAGACTTTTGTATGGTGAAGACGGGAAATCATGCCACAAGCAAGATTATTGGCATTGGTGAGGTGACTTTGGTTACAGAGAATGACTATAAGCTCGTGTTGAAGGAGGCCATACATTTTCCAAAGATGTTTGTAAACCTTATCTTCACAGGAAAGTTAGATGATGTTAGGATGATAAACCAATTTGGAGCTGGTAAATAGAATCTCAATAAAGGAAGTATGATCATTACTCGTTGTAAAAAGAAAGGCTCTATGTATATTCTTGAGACTAACGCTTCTCAAGTTACAATAAAAGAAACGACTAGGCCACACAAGCAAGAAAGGTTTGCATATTCTTGCTAAACATCATCTTCCAAACATCAAGGGCCAACCACTTGAATCTTGTGAAGATTATCTAGCAGGAAAACAACACAGAGGATATTTTCAAAGATCAGATGATGCAAGAAGAAGAAAGCATATCATCGATCTTGTTCATTATGATGTTTGCTTAACATTTGAAAGGTCCAATGGTGGTTCATAATACTTGGTTACCTGCACTGACGATCACACTGCTGAAAGGTATGGGTGTATCTATTGAAGACGAAAGATCAAGTTCTTCATGTTTTCAAAGAATTTCATGCCTCTATAGAATTATCAGGAAGAAAGTTGATATGTTTAAGGACTAACAATATTGTAGAGAGTATATGTCTCCATTTGCTGGCTACCGTAAATCTCATGGAATAAGACATGATAAGCAAGTACCTCCCAAGACTTCTCTAATGAATAAAGTAGCTGAAAGGATGTACAAACAATTGCAGAGAAAGTCAAAAGCATGCTTTCTCAAGTAAAACTTCCCGGGGGTGAAGTAGAGAGAACTGCAATTGATTTGATAAATTTGTCTCCTCCAAAACCTTTAAACGGAGAGATATGAGATGAAGTATGGTATTGAAAGAAATCTTTCTATGGTAACATAAAAGTATGACGATCTTTTATTGGATGCACATCAAAAATCTTTTGCAATGATTGTGTACACTCATTAATTAACTTGTTTGTTAACTTTTTTTTTATATAACAAATATTTCTTTTGTTCTTTGTTATAGAAAAAAATTCACTTTTTAGATTCATTCAATAGATGACGTATCTAATCCTTAACATAAACTAAATACATAATTTATTAAATGAATCTAAAAAATGATATTCTACATGCATGTTAGACAAACCATTCTCTTATAATTGAGATCGGAGTACTAGTAATCAATATAATTGGTAAGTTATTACTCATTCTTACTATTACTATTTCCATATGTAATTTTTTTTTTGTTTGTAATATCTGATGTCGTGCAATCAAAGACCACCTTTATGTCGGATATACTCCATCCGTTTCAAAATATATGTCCAAGTCAACCACTTCACATATGCCAACGCACAATTTTAACCATTAATATCTTTAATTATCTAAAGTAAAAAATTATAAAAATATAAAAATTTAATATTTTAAAAATATTTGTCGAGACAAATCAAACAACATCTTACAAGCTAATATTTGTATTTATACATTAGTTAAAAAGTATGTTCAAAGTAAATCAAATGAATAGTGCACATTGCAAAAATTGGACATATATTTTGAAACGGAAGGAGTATCATTTAGCTGTAAATCATTACGTACCAAATCTTGATGATATTAGCATAAGATTATCACGTGGATCATGGAAAATCAAGAGGCAATTCAATGGATTTGTATATGAAATGAATTATTGACCTCTTTGCATGAAATACATCCTTCACGAATCACGAAGAAGTCGCTCGCCAGGTTGTGTGGGGTCATCCCGAAGGACATGGTTATGAATTATGATATTATGGATATAATATTAATATATATATATATATATATATATATATATATATATATATATATGGGGATTAATTATTGCTAAGAATAAATTATTTTGAAATAAATCAAAAACAAATACTCCATTATTAACAAAATAAAGACATAAGAGGATCAAAGCGTCAAATAGTTTTGCTCTCAATTTTTTACTTTTAGAACATCTTTTGTTTATATTTTGTTGTTAGAGAGAGTATGCAAAATTAGACTGACGTATTTTAAATCATCTATATATAAAAGTATTTGTGATAACGTTTGTTAGAACCTATGAAAATAATTTACAACATCTTATTTTAATTCATCTATATATAAAAGTATTTGTGATAATGTTTGTTAGGACCTATGAAAATAATTTACAACATGCATGTTTATAAGTTAAGCTTAATTTCATAATTTTTTCAGAATAGTTTATAGAAACAACTTAAAAAATATATTAAAAATAAATGTTTTTTTTGTTTTAAAAAAGTATATATAAATATTTATATTGATAATTTTTTATATATTATGAATTAAAAAAAAAAGCCTTTATATATTATAAACGATTAATTATTTTGTTTATTGAAATATGACCTCCTAGAACCTTTTTTGGTGGAAAGACCTCCAAAAACTAATCATTGATTCACGATAAAGATATTAATATATATATTTAAAACAATATAAGTATTTCTAAGTAAATTTGAAAAAAAAAAGTATCTCTAAGTAAAAAATAGATAAAATAAAAATAATTAAAATGGAAATATATATGGTGGCATATAAACTGGGGCCGTCATTGATATATGATCATTGCTGTATTATATGGTCAGACTGTATTATATTTGGATCTTCTTACAGGTAAGCTGAATTTTATAAAATTTAAATCATCAAGAAGGTAACGTTTTCCATAGGACAAACATTTAAAGTTACTATAATTGGACATTATCAATCCATTGTCCCGTGTCCTGATTTTTTTATTTTCGGATAATTTTTTTTATAAATTCTTCTTAGATGACATATTATATTTTTTACATTTCCCTCCCTCCCTACCTCCCTATAAATAACTAGCCAATTCCATCGTTCCCTCATACCAAGTTCAATTATCAATAATCATCATCCATTAACAAGATGAAGATTATTCACATACTTTTTCTTTTCACTATTCTTTCGCTCACTACTTCCCAAGCTTCTGTCAATGATTTTTGTGTAGCAGATTTAAAGGCTCCAGATACCCCTTCAGGCTATCACTGCAAACCCCTTGCTAACATCACATCAGACGATTTCGTCTTTCACGGCTTTGTAGCCGGAAACACCAAAAACTCTTTCAATGCTGCACTTACCTCCGCGTTCGTCACTGATTTTCCAGGCCTTAACGGACTTGGAATCTCAGCAGCGCGGTTAGACATAGCGGAAGGCGGTTCAATTCCAATGCATACTCATCCCGGTGCTACCGAATTATTGATAATAGTTCAAGGTGAAATAACTGCTGGATTTCTAACACCTACCGCGGTTTATTCTAAGACGTTGAAACCGGGTGATCTTATGGTTTTTCCACAAGGGATGTTGCATTTTCAAATTAACTCTGGCAAGGGACAAGCTACTGCTTTTCTTACTTTTAGTAGTGCTAACCCTGGTGCTCAATTACTTGATCTTCTTTTGTTTTCCAATAATTTACCTTCTGAATTAGTGGCACAAACTACTTTTCTTGATCTTGCTCAAGTGAAGAAGCTAAAGGCACGTTTTGGTGGAAGAGGGTAGGGGTATGATATTGTTTTCTTATGATCATAACCCACTCTCCTTGTATGAATGTTCATTCCAATAATCACCTAGTGATGGATTTGTTTGTGTGTGTGTGTTATTTTTATTGATTTCTATGTTTTAGCTATCCCAAATGTTATGATATATTACTTATGATAATGAAATAATAAGTTGTGTGATACATTTCTTGGTTCCTCTCTCAACCTGTCTCCTAATTTTTTTGTTGAATTATCGCGACATTTAAAATTGAATTGAAGATTGAATGAGCAAAACCTCTAGGTTATTATTTAATTAGCTCAATCACTTGAATCACAATTGAACTAAATTGAATCACAATTGAACTAAATGATTAATCTATTAAAAAAAATGCAAAAACAAATCTTATTAAATTAGTACGATTCAATTAGTTCAACCTCATTCAAAATGACTTCGACGAGACTATGATTTTTAACCCATTTTATTTGATTTAACTAGTTGAACTAATAATTCAATAGACTGCACAATTCAGAATTATTTACCATTTTGGTTGTGCGAAGTTAGAAAATTTTACATGATGTGGAAAACATCACAATACAATTCAAAGTAGTTGGTTCTGATCTCATTGCCATTGCTTCGGTGCATCAGCCTCAAGAGTGTGAAATCAGTACGCACATAGTAATTAACATAATTCGCTACAGTTCCTAAGGAACGTGAGCAAAATCGTGAGCAATTCGTAGCAAAGTGCTTTAACGCATTGTATGTCAACCACAAAGAATCTCTGACCAGCTTGATAGAAGAGCTCATCTTCCTTGAACTTCAGCAACCATGCTATGTGGGGACAGTTAAGAAACTTATAGTAAAAAGGTACTCATGTAAAAAAAAAAAAAAATGGAAATATTTACAGAGAAAGGGACTAAGGATGTCTGCTCTTATCCGACTTGGTTGCATCTATTACTAACATTCCGCAAGACCATAAACACATGAGAAGTTTCTTAGCAAAAACTGAATCAACAAACTACAAGAACAAAAACACAAATTATCACTTTTCACCTTATGTATTCTCTCAAAACCTTAGGATTCTTACTGCCATTTTGAATTTTGAATCTAAAAGACTAAAAGTATACGAGAAGTTTCTTAGCACTTGACCTCTAGAATTTTGAATCTAAAGAGCCTTGGTTATGATACAATGTTCTTATCTAACTAGCGCATATATATATATATATATATATATATATATATATATATATATATATATAACAATTAAGATTATAGGTTAAACACGGGCGTCCACGAGACAGCAAAACACAAACCAGCCACGATAACAACCATGAGAGGAATGCAGAGATAGAGAGGAATGGTAGAACGGACCCAATATAACCTATCTAATAGTAGTGATATTTGAACAACTATTTGAGACAACTTTCATGACAATTTTTTTTTCTTTCTCTTTTTATTAGTAACAAACAATAGAGAGAAAAACTACAGTGAAAGAATAAAAGAGTACGTACATAAAGTTGTTATAAAGTTGTTGTAAAATGGTTATACAAATATCACTTCCATGTAACCTATCTAACTACACAACTACATTTTACTCTCTCTTTGTTATACTCTAAGACTGTGTTTTTTTTCTAAAAGAAACTCAAATTATACCCTAAAAAAATTATAGATTTTGCCTTACTCCTTTACTAACCACTAGAGATGCAATCTAAAATAATTAGTTGACTAAATACATCAATTTAAGTTATATATTTATAATAGATAAAGTCTTTAAGTTTTTTTTGTTACACATTAGTCCTTTAAATCATATAATATTTACACTATCATCCATCTTTTCAGCCAACTTCGTTAAAAAGAGCTTATAGATCATTTAACATTAAAATGGTATGTCCAAAAGTGCTAATAACATCAAACATAATCACTTATACACATTTTCTTCTTCTTGTTTTTGAATTTCAAGCCTAATTTTACATATAAATATTTAACCAACAATATTATAAATCAAGTAATCGGTCAATTTTGTTTTGAATCAAAACCAAATAATGCGCCTATGAGCTCTAGTTTTGAAAGCAATGAATTTGGACAAACCAACTCAACACTAAACATCCACATAAACACTTTTGATTGAGTTTGATGAAATTAGAATAATGATGCAAATATTTTATAACTAATTAAAGGATCAATTTATAATAAAAACTTAAAAGACTAACTTATTATAATCATTTAACTTAAAGAACCGCATATACTATTTGACCTAATTAGTTTCTTTCCAACTTATATCTAATCAATTAAATAAACTAAAAATACAATAACGGACGTCCATTTTTTTTTTATCGTTGTTACCCTTACCATGGACATATGACAAAGGTCCACAAACTCTTCAATTTTACTCATTCAACTAAGTAATATGAAAATACAAGTCTATCCCTTATTTTAACAGAAGACTCTTCTACAGTGAGTTGAATTTAACAAAACTATGGTCATATCCTTACCCTCGTGATTTAAACCCTTTTTTTTTGGTTGAAAGAACTATTAAAGACCCTTTTATAATATTAACAAAATTATTATCTATCATTTATAGAATTACAACGACTCTATTTTTTAAGGGATCATAATAGTGAATATTGTTTAATAGAAAATGTAAAAATAAATAAATAATGTTTAATAACAATAAAATGATATAATTTAATTTATAAAATACTTTACTTTGTGAATGTATCATAGAAACTCCATATATTAATAAAATATTATTTTTGTTCTCAATTTTTCATTATTATAAAATTTATTTTTTACTAGAAATAGTAAAAGACCACTATTAGACCATTTTTTAGGTGAGGTTCATCCTAAGTATATCCTTAAGTTTACTGTCAAGATTTTGGTCTTGTAACCTTGAGTTACATAGATCAAATCTCATATTGTTCAATTCAATTATTTTTTTATTTTTATTTTTGGTAATATTGAGTTTGTTTTTGTCAAGTAACCTAATTTATTAAATTTTATCAATTAGGTGAGTAAGTAGAAAATTTGTATTCGAACTTTTATCCTTAAATATATTATACAATGTTCAAGTCCCAACTAATTTATGTTTATTGGTCTTTTAATCTCAAATGAAAGAATTATGTGTCGATCGAAATTCTATTCTCATATCAAATAAATTTTGTTTTTCAATTTTACATAAATTAAAATTTCTCCCTTTTATTATATTTAATATAAATAAACAATATAACAAATTTATTTTTATATGCATAAATAAAAAAAGGTCTTGCTAATAAGTGCTCTCAGAGCAATGGTTAAGGAAACTATAAATACAAAATTTATTTTAAAAATATCAGTTTTGACTTTTGATTAAGTAATAGTTACAAAACTTTTATAAAAAATTACTTGTTTTGATTCCTTAACCACTACCTTAAGGCTACTGGTTAGTATTCTCCTAAGAAAAACATATAATTTGATAAGTCATTTCTCATTTTTTATAAGTATTTCCATCTAATTTTTGCATGATCTGATCATGTCGTGCACTGTAATCAAACACCACCGTTTACATGGAGTATAATTTAGTTAAGTTAAGTGTTAAATAATGATGAGATGATCAGCACAGAATAGCATGACCGTCAATTATTGATATCTATACATGCATGAGTGTTTGTGTCATGAATGACTCATCACATCATCTTCCTTTCTTTACCTTTAGCCCACCAGGTTGTGTGGGGTGATCCTATCTCCTGATTCTCATGGTTCAAATTGCACGGCTGGTTGTGATCTTGTTCTTGTTGATAACACTTTAGGGGACTAATTATCAATATTAATGCTTATATAACTAATGTTAAGAGCTTGTTTTGATTTGATACGTGATAGTGCGATTTTGGCTCTTATAGTTTGAGCCATTTTGACGGTGCATTAGTAATTACCGAGGGATTATTTCCTCACTAATACTTTGTCAGAACTGCCTTTCCATTAATGAGGGAAAGTTCCGCCAGTAATGTTACCGACTCGGACATCTTTTTTGTCACTAATCCCTTAGTAACATATTATTGAGGGATTTTTGTATTATTAAGTGTTTATTTCCGCCGGTAAAAGACAAAATTCTTGTAGTGGACGATTTAGCTACCATAACAATTCCAAAATCTTGAAACTAGATGTTAACTTGGATCTCGAATCAAAAGCGATCGGTAAACCAAAACCCAGAAACTTGACTCCGATCTAGAGTCTTACTCTCGATCTCGAAGCAAAAGCGATAAACGCAGTGAAACCTAAAAAACAAAAACTAAGGTAGAAGTCCGAGTTGGTGCGGTGGCACAAACAGAAACAAATCGTGGTTTGGCCTAGTTAATTAGAGGGGACAAACAAACCACCACCTGACCAACGCAACCCCACTCAACACCAATATGTCTATCAACACCCCCCACTAAAACACATCCCAAACCCCCTATATCAACACCTTCGTTCCTCTTCCCATATCGACAAATCTTGTTACCAAACACAGTGAAAGGGAGTACGAACAAGAAACGAAGCGTAGGCGAGCAAACAAACCATCATCCACCACCAAGAGAGAACCAACTATGGTACCATCCATCACACAATAACATGACGACGTTTCAAACCTCCAACGTTGAAAGGCCGAAGAAACATATAGCCACCATGATACGTAGATCTGATTACCAATGTTTTTATTTTATTTATATAATGAATTTATAACAGGAGAAAGGTGACACATCATTCCCCATATAATTATTTTCCTCAAAAATTTCCTAGATTAGATTATGTGCAAGTTAACATTTGCATAATACCCGTTAAAAAATAAAATAAAATAAACATTTGTATAAGATATCGATTTGCGTCTTTTTTAACTTAATTGAAAGTTTTTGGATTAAATTTAGATTTGAAAATACAATAACGCTAAATTATTTGAAGAAGAAGTTTGCTGCCCTTGGTAAAAAAGATTTTTTTTTTACCTATTATTATTATTTGAAAAAAATTAGTTATTTTTCTTTTTTTAAGAAGCAAAAGCGAATATATTTACACCCGGTAAAGCTACCTAACTAACACTAACACAAGAAGTGCTAAAGATGGTGCCAAGATTGTGTGCAAGTTACTTCTTCTTAATAAAATATGATATGCTATGATTTTGTTTCGAGTACATCTTTTGTACCCGTGTACATCAAATTACACATGTTCAAACTAATTAATAAGAATACTAACTTCACAATCTTTAATATATTTTTTCAGGGACTCTTTAATACACATTATGTAACACACACATTTTTTTTTTTTTCAAGGTAGTCTAATTGCTATAATTTACTTTTTTTAAGGTGAATACGTGAAATGTCTAGGGTTCGAACCCCTACCTTACATATAACAATGCTTGTCTTTGTGTCTCTGTTAACTGAACTATCCTAGAATGTATTGAAATTGTGTGTCAGCACTCCTCGTTTAAAAATGACACAATGAAAATGCTTGTCGAGGAAAAATTATTGCCTATATTATAACAAAATTAGTTAATTTTCTTTTGAGGAAAACAGAATTAGTTAATGAAAATCAAGTAAACGACTATGAAGATAATTTAAATTTATACAGATCACCACTTGACCAATCTTTATTGCAGAATAACATTATTATCATAAATTAATAATAAAACGTCATTTCAAAAAGATTTGTAGCTGATCCTTAAAATTAAAAAATCGTCATTTCGTGATCAATTTTTGTTGTTGTTTTTTTCAAATATTTTTCCTGAATCTTCACCCCTCTCTCTCATACTAACAAACAAACATTCGATGTGCAATCAATCTCAATAAATGACTGGAGATTGAGTCACAAAGTCTTTCATTAATAGTCTTTGCGTATAGAACTGAGTTCACTTAAGTATTTTGGAATTTACATGAATTGAAATTAGGTAGCACCACATAATTTAAGCAATGTTTTAAAACTCGGACCGGCGATTGACCCGGTCAAGACACTAGGTCACTGGGTCATTGTTCGGACCAATGGGTCATCGGTCAGACCGCATAACTGTTGATCCGGACACTAATTAGAAAAATTCTAACAAATTTACGATACACATATAGATGTATATACTATTATACCTAAAAAATTAATGAAAATACCAAAATGTACATATATTTTCTTCTTTGTGACAGTGTGAACGTTTCTGGTTGGGATGGTTTTTTTCTTCTTTTCTTTCCTTAAAAAACCGGTCCGGGTCACACTGGTTCACCGGTCCGACCACAGACCCGGCTGAGTCACATTGAGTTTCACTGGTCCAGTAAGCAAACCAACCCGCACAGACCTCCGGTTCACAGTCTGACCGGTTCGATCGGCCGGGTCGGTCCGGGTTTTAAAACACTAAATCTAAGTTCACGTACATGTCAAAACTCAAATTTCAAAGAACATATGTTGAATGACTTATTGGAACCTTACGCGAAATAAACAACATATGTTTATGTATTGTTTAAAAAACATTGAACGTAAATTGTATTTACGTGGGTTATATAAACCGAGTTCGCCAATTATATAACTCCACGTGAGATAACTTGATATGTTAACCGAGTTTATATAACTTACGTAAACCGAGTTTACATAGGTTATGTAAATCGAGTTTACATTGACTATGTAAACCGAGGTGCTTAAAACTTGATACAAAATGTCCTTAAAAAATTGCATAAATGGAGATGAAGAGACCTCAAGGAGGAGTAAACTCCTAAATCCCAAGTCAATACCACCATGTCAAACCAAGTGGGTTTACAATTGAGAATTTTATTACTTTTTAAGTGTATTTTTCATTTCAGGGAGTAACTTGTTTTTTAGGGATTTTACTAAATAAAAAAATCTAAATATTTGTTTTTGTCTTTGATTTTCTTATTTAAGTTTTTTTGAGGGTGTAACCAATTATCTCATGGATTACGCAATCTCACTTTGAAAAGAGAAAACAGCCCAATATCGAGGTCCAGATACAAAGAACATCTAAGATGCTCACCTCTCAACAAAGAATCATGTAGTTTGGAATACTATCTCCGACATCATCCCAAAGGAGCTAACATGCCTGAAGATTAAGATTCAAGAATCACATACATACTTCTGTTGATTTCTAAATAAAAATAAATAAATGCCATTTTGTTCAAAAATACTCTAGTAAATAATTTCGACACAATATATAATCTTCCTAAAACCCTAATGTTTGAGTTGAAACAACTATCCCTCATTTTATTTATCTTTTTACTCATCTCTATATGATTATATGTTAATAACAACATGATAATTAATGATTGAATTGGTGATCGATATGTATGTGAAATGTGGATTAATTAGGCGTAAATGATTAATCGTCTCAAATGTTAATTGTGCTAAATGAAGTGATCTTACTTATTTGATGTGGTAAATGTTTGATGATGATTATTGATAATGATGATGAATATACATATATAAAGTGACGATGAAAGATGATGTTGACTAGTGACGATGAAAATATATATGTATAAATTGACGATGTTGATGACGTGTGTTATATTGTATGAATATATGCATTGTTGAGTCGTATGTTCATGCATTCATGGTCAAGTTCAAGTGAAGATGTTAAGTGATGATGAGTGACGATGTGATCAATCGGTAATAGAACTCCGACATCCAAAATGGTACCACATGCATGTAGAGTCGTGTCTAGAATATTGCATGCATATGAATTGATATGAGAGTCATGTATTCAATTATGTGATTATATGTGATGATGTGTACATGACTATGTGAATATTTGATGATACTTGTACACTTGTAATAGTGGTGTTGAATGGTGAATAACATGAATTGATTTGGTGATAAGGTGATGATGTAAATACTTGACTTATCTTGGTTTCATAATTTGAGTGTTGATATGCCTATTTACATGAAACTATTACTTGAGATATTGAAATGTGAATATATGATATTTGTTGTCTTGAATCTAATCTATTATTATGTTCATGATTTCTTTTGTTGAGTATTTCTCATCCTTTGCGGCTTTCCGCCTACATCATTTGTATGGGTGATGTGGACGTGCAGGTTTAGAATGCATGATTGTAGTGAGTACCCGAGGACTAGCTTGATGCTTCGTCGCTTTATTTGCTTGCTTTTGAAGTCTAGTTGTAGACTCTGATTAAGACCTTGGTCGGGAGTTTATTTTTATGTTATATGTTGGATTATGTTGTGGGAATGGAGTTTTCATTTGATGTATTCCAAGATTGAGATATGTTGTTGAGACCTTGAGATATTTGGAGATGTTGTTATTATCCTGTCGTAAAACTTTTATGAAAACCGAAATATGCATGATTTTTTATGTTATTAAAGGCGTAGCACCTTAAACCTTGTATTTATATGTCGATTTATTATAAAAAATTGCATGTGAGGTTTGAGGTGTTACAATAAACACTCCACTTTTTTTTAGCAAAGGCAACTTTACTGCATTTCATTAAAAATCAGCAAGTACAAAGTAGTAGAAACATTACGAAAAACATGGGGCTAGGGTGAGATAAAGCAGCTCTAGCAATATTGTGAGCTACTTTATTATAGCTTGCCTCCTAACAAACGACACTACATAGTCAGAATTACTAAGCAACAAAGTTTTACATTCAGAGACTAAATCACCAATTTCATTAATTGGAGCATTGGTGGATTTTAGTAAGTCAACCATAATCTTGTTGTTTGTTTCGAACATGAGATGGTGAAAAGCTTTTGAGATTGCCATTTTGATGGATTCCAAAAGACCAATAGCTTTAGCTTTCAAAACAGTGACATATGAGTAGTTGAAATCTGACTTACTAAGTAGAAAGTTGTATGTAGAGTTTCTTAACTTATTCATGTTTTTTTTTGGTACAATTAACTTATTCACGTTAAGAGGTAAATTTTCTAACAACTACGTTATTTGAAAAATAAAATGAGCAAGAATAAGTCAGCAAAATTAAAATCCTATAATTTGCTAATATGCACATCCACATATTGTTGTTTAGTTGGTTTAAATTAGTAAGTTGGAATATATTATTATCCATGAGATCATATGGTTTACGTACTAATTTATTTAATTCCTTTTTATTTGAAATAATTTGCGTTATATTACTAAAAATATTAATAGATGTAGACCAATTAAGGCGCATATGAACTGGGTCCGTCATTGCTGTATCATCATTGCTTTATGTAGTTTTTATTTCATAAGCTTTGGCCTATATTATATGGTCAAACTCCATTTATATTTCGATCTTTTTAAAAGTAAGTTGAATTTGTTCCGTGATCATGACACGACTCAGTTAGTATGAACAATGTATGTTATATATAGAGATCGATGTTCGAGTTCTGACCACCCACTTATTCATCTTAAAAGATAAGCTGAATTTTATAAAATTTGAATCATCTGGGAGGTAACGTTTTCCACATGACAAACATTTAGAGTTACTATAATTAAACATTATCAATCCTTTTTTTTTTACAAGATTATCGGTCCTTTGTTATGCTGATTTTTTTTCGGTTAATTTTCTAAAAAATCTTCTTAGATCACATATAATATCTTTTACATTTCCCTCCCTCCTACCTCTCTAAAAATATTTAGCCAATTCCATTGCTCTCTCATACCAAATTCAATAGTCAATAATCATCATCCAATAATAAAGATGAAGATTTTTCACATACTTTTTCTTTTCACTCTTCTTTCCTTCACTACTTCCCAAGCTTCTGTCAATGATTTTTGTGTAGCAAATTTAAAGGCTCCAGATACCCCTTCAGGTTATCACTGCAAACCCCTAGCAAATATCACATCAGACGATTTTGTCTTTCATGGCTTCGTAGCCGGAAACACCAACAACTCTTTCAACGCTGCACTTACCTCCGCATTCGTCACTGATTTTCCAGGCCTTAACGGACTTGGAATCTCCGCAGCGCGGTTAGACATCGCGGAAGGTGGTTCAATTCCAATGCATACTCATCCCGGTGCTACTGAATTATTGATAATAGTTCAAGGTGAGATAACAGCTGGATTTCTGACAACTACTGCGGTTTATTCGAAGACGTTGAAACCGGGTGATCTTATGGTTTTTCCACAAGGGATGCTGCATTTTCAAATTAATTCTGGTAAGGGAAAAGCTACTGCTTTTCTTACATTTAGTAGTGCTAACCCTGGTGCTCAATTACTTGATCTTCTTTTGTTTTCCAATAATTTACCTTCTGAGTTAGTGGCACAAACTACTTTTCTTGATCTTGCACAAGTGAAGAAGCTAAAGGCACGTTTTGGTGGAAGAGGGTAGGGATATGTTATTGTTTGGTTATGATCATAACCTACTCTCCTTGTGTAAATGTTTATTCCAATAATCACCCGGTGATGGATTTGTTTGTGTGTGTTATTTTATTTATTTCTATGTCTTAGCTATCACAAATGTTATGATATATGGTTACTTATGATAATGAAATAATAAATTGTGTGATACATTTCTCTTGTCCTCTTTCTCTCTCTCTCTCAACCTGTCTCCTAATTTATAGTTGAATTATGGCGATATGTAAAATTGAATTGAAGATTGAATCAGCAAGACCTCTAGATTATGATTTAATTAGCTCAATCATTTGAATCACAATTGAACTAAATGATTAATCTATAAATAAAGAAAAGTAAATGCGAAAACAAATCTTATTAAATCAATACGATTCAATCATTTTAACCTTATTCAAAATGACTTCGATGAGACTATGATTTCTAACCCATTTTATTTTAGATTTAACTAGTTGACCTAATAATTCAATAGCCTACGCAACTCAAAATTATTTACCATTTTTGGGTGTTAGAAGTTTGAAAATTTTACACGATGTGGAAAACATCACTATACAATTCAAAATAGTGGGCTATAATTTATAAACTAAAACCTTACTTATATATCAACAAGCAAAACTAGGCGTAAGACTATTGAGTCAGCCTCTACTTGGTAGTTGGTTCTAATCTCATTGCCATTGCTTTGGTGCATCAGCCTCAATAGTGTGGAAACGGTGAATTGATTTGCGAGTACTGATTCGCGGTACTTTAATGAATTTGTTTGCGCAAAATCGTGTGCAATTCGTAGGCAAGTGCGTACCTGTTAAAAAAAAAACCATATTAAGTTAATTTAGTTGGGGAAACACTACTCAGCTCATAATGAAAAAAAGGTAATTAATCAATCATAACTTGCAAATAAATAGAAATCGACTTGGATAGATGAAACTCTCAAAAAGATCTACTTGGTAAATATTGTATTATTATACCAAATATACGAGATCTAGTAACATTTGCAAATTGTTACTGAATAAAGAAATGATGTTACTATTAGATTTTGTAACATTTGGTAAATGTTAGGTAAAGCCTATGTTATTAATGGTTTTAGTAACATTTGAGAGTCTTTTTAGTAGCATTTGAAAAATGTTACCTGTTTAGTACCTAATTTGTTGTCGATCTCTAGCAAATAATTTTAGGTTCAATTATAGCTAATTCTGTTTGCATAAATGTTACTAAAAAGTGAATAACTTGTGTAGATCAATTAGTAAAACATTAACATATGTGTGATTTCAGAGATTCCAACAAGCTAAAATTGGTTGAAAAAAAAAATGACTGATATGCGTCAGATACAGCTAAATCATAATTCGATACGGCTAACTTATACTCCGACACCGATACTTCTATCTTACATATTTCCTTTTAAAAAGAGAATAATAAAATAATAAGAAGTAAAAATACATAAAAACTAACAACGCTATAAAAAACATATTGTCTCTTTTAACCCTAAAAAATAGGATTTCTCGTCACCACATAGCGATAGTTATTCCCTCTTCTAATCATTACCACCGTTTGAGTTCTACTATGTGTCTCTTCTCTCTAATGTTATGTTTCTTATGTTCTTCTCTCTAATTGGGAAAAAATGTGTTTTAATTTGTTTGTTTTCGATCTCAATTAGTGTTAACTATTAAGTAATCAACATTAGACAATGATGTTCTTTTTTATAGTACTTATGACGTTCTCTTTGGATGGTACTAATAATGTTTGGCTATATTCTATCTAATTTATGCAGAAAAAAATAATAATTGTCACTTGTTTTGACCATTTTCATTAATGTGAATGTTTGTTTATTATCATTTTTAGTTATGTTTATACATTGTGCACTTATGCTATTAATTTTAAATTTAATTTTTCAATAACGTATCGAGACCGTATCATATCATATCTATATCGTGTCAGATATCGGGGCTTTATACGCTCTTATCCAACTTGGTTGCATAGAATCTCTATTACTAACATTCAGCAAAACTATAAATACATGAGAAGTTTCTTGGCAAAAACCGAATCAACAAACTACAAGAACAAAAACACAAATGATCACTTTTCACCTTATGTATTCTCTCCAAACCTTAGGATTCTTACTGCCATTTTGAATCTAAAATTATATGAAAAGTTTCTTGGCACTTGACCTCTAGAATTTTAACCATTAAAAGGGAAAAAGTCAGAGAAGAGATAAACCAAAAGAGCCAAGTTCATTGGTTGGCTAATGAGTGCTTTAAAAACACTCTATAATGATTCTAAATAAAAAAGTAACTCATATGTATTTACTTAAAAAGTTGCACATTTCAATTGAAAATGTATTTAATACAAACATTTTTATAAAATTTTACTATTTTTAACTCTTAAAGAGTGCCTTAAAGGCATTTCACTTTTGTTATTCATTTCATATATATATATATATATGGCTTTTATATGTGTTTAGTCCCGCCAAATAGAGATCATTTAAAAATTGGTCCTTGTATTCCTTAATCATGTTATTTTGCCTAGCCAAAATTTAATGATTTAAAATTCGGCCTCTCCCCCACTTAATCATGTAAACATTGCACTATTCTGAGTTGAGTGTGTGCATTAAGGTTCTTGTGTCTTCAAAACTCAACAAGTGAGATACTACTTTACATTAATTCAATTTGCTAGCTACTAGCTAAGTGTGTGCGCTACTATTCTGAGTTGTGACTAAGACTTGTTGCATCTTATAGTTATATGGATATAACGAGACCATAAGCTACCAAAGGTTCAAAACACTCTATCTCATGTAAATTCAATATGTATGTATTCATAAAGATGAACGAAACCAAACTAAAATTACGATTGCTCAAACCATGAACTGCACTATTCAATGAAATGTTAGCATATATGGAAAAGATAGTGTCTTTAATTTTATGGCAATTATTAATGATTGTAGACAGTTGTTAGATTCTGAATTAACGAACTCTGATGTGAAGTTGATTAGGAGATAAGTCAATGGTGTTGCCCATAGTTTAGCTAAGGAAGCACCACACAATGCTAGTCTCCATATCTATCATTATTGCACTCCTCATTGTATTTCAACTTTGATTAATAATGAAAAGCTATAAACTTATTCTTTTTAAAAAAAATACATTGGTATAAATTGATCCCTTAATATATATTTGCTAATAAAAAAATCTTTGGGCTTGCAATAATTGATTATATGCAACTCTCAAATGAACAAATAAAAAATTGTGGGGAACCATGACACCTGACTTCCCAAAAACGACCAAAGTGATTATATTTCTAAATATCTTTTTATGGCCTTGCGAATCACATTTAACAAACAATAATAGATTGTTTCTTTTCCAACTCTTCAACTCTACTTAGGATTTTTCCTAAAAAAGAAAAAAACTCTACTTCGGATTATGGTTGAAGGATTTTTTAACGTTATTTACACATTTTTTAGACTTTCAAAATCTAGTAGGACGTATAAGAAACTAGTAGGATCGTGGGAAAAGAAACATCAAAACAATTAAATGTTAAATATGATTATGGTTCCTATCAATATTTTCAACTTTCCGTTTTAGTTTCAATATATTTTTTATTTTATTTTTAGTCTTCAAAAGTTTTCAATCATCACTTTTAGTCCATACTTTTAATCAACTCATGTATATTATTTAAAATTTTGATCTTTTTTTCCACAATCATGTTTAAAATATTATAACATTTTTAAAAAAAAAACATGAAATATAAGTAAAAATTAAAATCAATTAGGCTCACGAATAGCCTTATAAATATTTTTCTAAAAATATAATTGAAAAATATTGAGAAATTTGAGGTTATATCGATTTTTTTTTTACTGAAATTTGGGGTTCTTGTTCTGTAATTTGTTGATTTGGTACAAATAAAGTATCATTAACTTTTATGATAAGATGAGTTTCATGTTACTAGTTATAATTGCTAGCAGTGGTAGTGGTTCTACTCTACATTATAGCATCATTTTAATTTTTATAACCCATGTTGGAACACAGAGGATTGTCTAAATATTTAGGTAACTTTTGCTGTGTGAAAGAGAGATTTCATTGATCTATGAGTTTTCCAATGGTCGGTGACAATGTATACCACTGAGTTTTTATTATTTAAAAGCAAGTTTTGTGACTTTGAGTGCTTAACTTTCGTTGTTGGCGTGTCTTCTCTCACAGAACACACCTTCTGTGTTACATGGGAGAGGTTTGTAGTGTTAAGCTTGAGTCGTAGGTTGTTATAGAGTTCAAAAAGCTTTTGTGTCTGAAAGGTGAATTTAGCATGTATTGGAAAAAAAGAATAAGATGTGTGTTGATACTAATCTTATCCTTCACTGTTGAGCCAAGTGTTTGATGTTATGTGTTGAGAATCCGGTCTTAAATGTCACACCAATGAATAATAAGGATGTGTGGAGCAAAGGAAAGTAGTAACCACACTATCAAAGGGAACACAAGCAACAACAACAACAGACCTAAAAGGAACTAAGTGTAGAGCTAATGACAATAACACAAACACTATCAAAGCATAAAGAGATAAGGAAGCTTAAAAGGGAAAACAAACACACAAGAGATGGTAACTCAGTTCAACCAATATGACCTACTCTGGAGGAGAGAGCAGCTCTCCAATCCACTATGAAAATGAGTTACAAAAGGTTATAAGAAATCAGCCTAAACAAAATCTCTACCTTTTGCTTGACTCTCCACACTCATATGATTTTCCCTCACCCAAGGTGATTACAATGTTTATCCCAACCCAAGAGACCCTCCTCACAAAGATACTCAACCCTCAAGTTCCCCTCTTTGTAAACCCTAGACCTCTTGTTTTAGCTCCCCTTCAAAAAATGCAGAAACCACTTAAATACTAGTCACAAACGTCCCAAATCGTGTCACGATTTGGTCCAATTGTGCTACGATTGTGCTTTCCAACCGTTGTGACCAGTCCCTTTCAGTTAAACTTGCTGAGGAAGTTGTTGAATCGTGTCACGATTTCTCATCTCAAAAAACATGCTCACTGCCAAGCCAAATCGTGCCACGATGCCCAAATCGTGTCACGATTTCTGGACTTTCTGCATTCACAATTTGAAGCCAATTTTCAACATTCTCAACCTTGACTTCTAATTGATGATGATGTTAGTTTAACCATCAATCACCATGCTGCTCTCTCCTTTATTTTCCTTGCATCCAACTACACCAAGTAGCCCCACAAGCTTCCACCCTTTGCTTCTTCAATCCTCGGAATGCCTTCCGCTCTCTTGACGATCCTTGCATCCAACTACACTAGGATTTTTAGGTAGTTTCACAAGACTACACCAAACCTCTTCAACCACGGAACGTCTCCCGCTTCCTTGAAGATCGCCTTGCATCCAATCACCCTTGGTCTTTTAGGTAATCACACAAGCCACACCATACATTCTTCAAACTCCGGAATGCCTTCCATTCTCATGAAGAATTCCCATGCTCACAACTAGAGCATAGCACCCAAGGCCTCCATAGTAGTACCATTCCCGATGTCACTAACTCCACCTCAACCTGAGCTTTCTACACCTAAACTTCCAATTGCGTACACACACTAGCGTGGCGTTAGTTAACTCACGCCACGTCCTGTCTTAAACAAGACAGAACACCTCATTTCCAAAATTCTCAAAAATCTCTCTCAAATCACCAAATCCAAAATTCCTTCAAGTTCAAATCAAACAACACTCCAATAACAAGTAAGTTTTCATAATCAAACACCATTAACCTTTTATGTTTATATGTTAGATTTTTCTCTTAAATTAGAAATTTTTTAGATTTAGGGTTTGTTTAAATTTTTGTTTTTTGGTCAAGAAATCATACAATGTTTACATGAAAATGACATGTGTTGCTTAAATGTTTAGATGTTTGAATGAGTTTTTCATTGATTGTTTTTAATTTCTTATTTTGTAGATTTGAAACAATGGTCGGGTGGATCGACGCTCATGCACAATTCAACGGCAGAGAACCTCAGAGGTTGAAGGTTCGATGCCTTGGTGTAACGTTAAGAGGTCTCAATGATCAGCTAAATGAATTCAACCAAGGAATCAACCCCGGAGACACAAGGAGGATGAAATACGTTCGGTATAAATGTCCAACGCTCGACGATGGAAAAGTATCATTCATTTGGTTGGAATTGACGAACGACGAAAACGTGACGACCATGTTTTGGGAGCACAACATGTTCCAGTGGATCGATATGCGAGCAACTTTGGTGAGATCAACTGAAGATATCATTAAAAGTCTGATTCCGCCAGAAGATCGTGCTTAGGTAGGGAATGCACCTTCCAACTACAACAATTGTCTTACTCTGGATGGGGCAATTCAAACTTGTTAAACGGCAGGACTCCAGCATTCGCCCGGAAGTGCTTTTGTTCCATTCAAAAGGTTAAATTTTTGTTGGCTTCGTTTAAATGATGATATTGAAGTGTTAAGGTCTGGACCTCATTCCGTTGGCACTTGGATACTATCATTTAAAACCAATACCAATAAGAATTTAACCTTTTGAATGGAACAAAAGCACTTATGGACGAATGCTGGAGTCATGCTGCTTAGCAAGTTTGAATTTGCCCCATTCAGAGATAACACAATTGTTGTAGTTGAAAGGTGCAATTTCGAATGTAATGTCATGTAATGATAGGCCATATTTAGGAGCTTTATGTAATGTAATCTAACTTTTACATTATGATATCGAGTTCCTTCCTATAAGATTAGTGTCACGGAATAAACCTCATTCTTTATGTGATGACCTGTCTTATAGGAGGGAAATCGATGTGATAACATATATAGTTGATTCTTTATGTAATGTAATGTAACTTTTATTCGAATTTATTTAATACGCAACTTTATTCGAATTTATTTACTACAATTCTTTATTCAAATTCACGCTAAGTTTAATTAGTCTTTATTCGAATTTATTTATTCAATATGCAAATAAATACAAAATTAGAAAATAAATTCGATACAAATAAATTCGATACCATTAAATACAATATTTTTTTATTCAATACATAATCATAAACATAAAATAAATGCAAAAATAAATACAAATTAAAAACAAAATTAATAAATATAACTCTCATTCAAACATTACAATAATTAATACATATATTTTACCCTCTTGAGGTAAAAAGTTATTTTCACCCTCTTCGGTATGGGGTAAAAAGTTATTTTCACCTTCTTCGGTATATACCAATAGCTTTTGGGGAAAATAGTGATCCGTCCTGTTGGGGAAAAAGACATCAAGATTCCTTGAGATAATTTATATTTGGTTCCTTTTATACCCCCATGATGATTCATTTTACCCACGGTAAAAAAAAATTGGGAGTAAAAGGAAGCAAACCTATTTTTACCTCAAAGGGATGATGCCCTTTTCCCCAACCCAACGGACCACTACTTCCCCCAAAAACTACTGGTATATACCTAAAGGGGTGTAAAGAGCCTAGATACTATAGAAGCAAAAAAGAAGAAGAGAAAGAGAGAGAGAGGGTGAGGAGGGGGAGAAAGTGATATGGTGTGAGGAATTAGGGAAGTATGGAGGGGGTATTTATAAGTGGGAATGATAGTATATGTTATAAATACCATTAATGTGGTCAAAAAACGTGTAAAACTTGGTAAAAGCGTGTGGATTGAAGGTTGAAAACTAACCACCGTTCACAAAAACGTGTGTTCTTGAGTTATGACCACCGACCAACGTGCGTGAGTTAACTCGCGCACATGTCAGTGGTGCGTGACTTTAATCATGCAGAGCTTATAACATGCGTCAGTTAAGATGCGCTGTGTGACTTAACTCACGTAGGGGTATAATTGTCTTTTCAACTAGGTGCAAGCGTTTTATACAGGGGTATAATTGACGTTTTGAGGAAATCACATTTGGAGAGCACAACAGGCCAAACGCATGCACGGAGGGCCAAAGCATATCAAATTGAAGAAATTCTCATTATCAAAACCTTGTAATTTCTTTTATTAAAACCTTGTAATTTCTTTTATTAATATTGCTTAATCCTTTTATCATGAGTTGTTAAGTTTTCTAGAGACTAGGTCTACTATGAATATGATAATTCTGTTTGAACTATGTTGCAGTGAAATTCTAATTCATATGAAAATCAATTTAGTTTTATTCAATTTAATTATTCTTGCTGTTTTTTTTTATATAATGACAACCATATAATCTGAATTGTTAAAATTGCATGACTACCGACCATAGCTTACAACTTAGAACTAATTGGTTTTAAGTCTCTCTTTAATTTGGAAATAAAAGAGCAACATGGTTTCTAATTTTATTCTTCATTTTTTTTTAATTTTAATACTAATTTATTATTTAATTTTATGATTATATTTAAATTTTATTATTGTAGAAATGATGTGTTAAAAGATGTGTCACATAGATAATGTCACGTATGATTCACATCATTAATGTTCTTGTCACATCATCTAAAGAGAAGAGGGGCCAAATTTTTTTGTTGACCTTCTGACTAGGAGGATAGGAAAGCTGATTTTAAAAATAAAAATATCAAAAGTTAATTTTAAAAATAAAAGGATCAAAATTGCATTTAAACCATTATTTTTAGTGAGAGCAAAGTCTACATACTAATGCACGTGAGGCTGTCTTTCTTTAGAATTCTTTTTCATCTCGATAATGTTTTTTCCATTCGGTTTTTTAATCTCAAATAAAAGAAAGTTTCTTTTTTTTTTGAAGGAGGAAAATAAAAGAAAGTTTTGTTTCGATCGCAATTTCTATCCTAATCTCAATTCTAAACTTTCCAAAATTAAGTTAACAATATTAGGTCAAAAAAAAAAAGTTAACAATAAATTTAGTTTTTCAATTTTATATAAGTTACAATTTCTCGCTTTTATTATATTTCATCTATACTATATATAAAGAAAACTACCCTTTCAACACTTTTGGGTTAGATTTTTCTTTTCAAAAATACTCTTAATTTTCAATACAAATAACACATGTAACAAATAGATAAGAATAAATTTAAATATTAAAACAAATGAAACAAACACGATATGAATATATGTATATATTCATTAAAAAAAATATATATGTATATATATTTTTTTCCTTTATCATTTAAATGTATAACAAACTAGATGAATATATTTATACATACTTTTTCATTATTCTAATTATACTCTTAAACAACCTTTTTTTTATAATAAAGATTGTTGTTCGTGTTATTAAAAAAAACAACAAACATTTATATTTTCACTTTTAATCAAAACCAAAATTTCATAAAAAAAATACCGTTCATAATTTTCAAACGTTAGCGCAATAAAGAACGGAAAGCGTGCCCGTCTTTTCGCTAGTATATACTCTCTCCATCCCTATATGTAACCTCCTTTGCATTTTTTATATTTCTTAAGAAAAGTTGTCAGTGTAATTAATGTGTCTGTTTTGTGTGTCAATATTACCAAATTATCTTTTGTTTGTATATGTATTAAATTTGACTTTTCATATTTCAAGACAAGTTAGTAGTATTAATTAGGAGTATGTATAGGAAAAAAAAATAAATGCATCTAGTAATTTGAAAAGGAGTTTAGATTTAGGGACAAAAATAAAATCAAATGGAAGTAGTATAAACAATTTAACAATTTTATGTTTCTTTAAGAAAAACAAATTTATGTTCATATATATATAACACATAGTAAGTCATTTATCATTTTTATAAGTATTTCCATCTAATTTTTGCATGATCTGATCATGTCGTGCACTGTAATCAAACACCACCGTTTACATGGAGTATAATTTAGTTAAGTTAAGTGTTAAATAATGATGAGATGATCAGCACAGAATAGCATGACCGTCAATTATTGATATCTATACATGCATGAGTGTTTGTGTCATGAATGACTCATCACATCATCTTCCTTTCTTTACCTTTATGAAGGAGAGTCACCTTTAGCCCACCAGGTTGTGTAGGGTGATCTTGTCTCCTGATTTTCATGGTTCAAATTGCATGGTTGATCGTGATCTTGTTGATAATATATTAGGGGTCTAATTATCAATATTAATGCTTATATAAACTAATTTTTTTTTTTTTAGGAAAATATAAACTAATGTTAAAAGCTTGTTTTGATATGTGATCGTGCGATTTTGGCTTTTATTTTTTGAGCCATTTTCACTCACACACACACGTATATATATATATATATATATATATATAAACAGTCAAAACCATATTTTTACCCGCAATTTATCCTTTATTTTTCTGTTTTCCATTTACTTATCAATTCATTTGGTTAATAGTTCTTGAAAAATTCACAATCCATATTTAACATTGAAGAAGTTGAGAAACTCCTATAATAGGATGAATATTGGTAAAAAATCATCACCCAATATTATGAAACTCCTCTTTTTATTGGTAAAAAATAATAGAGAAAAAAATGAAAAGAGAAGATGAGAAGAGAATATCATGTGAGTATGAGAGAAAGTTGATCAAATTAATATTATCATAAAATGATTGTTGTTTTTTATTTTAACAGCAAATAAAATAGTTCTACAAATACAATTTTTTATTTTAAACGGTCTCATTTATTTTCTTTATTCTTTTCTTCCAATCCTTGCAAGAACACCTCTATATAAAGCTAGCCAATACCAACGTTCCATCATACCACATCTATCTAATAATTAACAATCATCACCCAATAATACGATGAATATTACTCCTGTACTTTTCGTTTTCACTCTTCTCTTATCCACCACTTGCTATGCTGCAGTCCATGATTTTTGTGTAGGAGATATAAAAGCTCCAGAAACACCTACAGGCTATCACTGCATGCCCCTTGCAAACATCACATCAGACGATTTCGTCTTTCACGGCTTTGTAGCCGGAAACACTAACAACTCTTTCAACGCTGCACTTACCTCCGCATTTGTCACAGACTTTCCAGCTCTTAACGGACTTGGAATCTCCGCGGCCCGGTTAGACATAGCGAAAGGCGGATCAATTCCAATGCATACTCATCCTGGCGCTACCGAATTATTGATTATGGTTCAAGGTGAAATAACTGCTGGATTTCTAACAACTACTGCGGTTTATTCGAAGACGTTGAAACCGGGTGATCTTATGGTTTTTCCACAAGGGATGTTGCATTTTCAAGTTAATTCTGGTAAAGGAAAAGCTACTGCTTTTCTTACTTTTAGTAGTGCCAACCCTGGTGCTCAATTACTTGATCTTCTTTTGTTTTCCAATAATTTACCTTCTGAGTTAGTGGCACAAACTACTTTCCTTGATCTTGCTCAAGTGAAGAAGCTAAAGGCTCGGTTTGGTGGAAGAGGTTAGGAATATTAGGATATTATTGCTAATGATCACACTCAACTTTTTCTTGTACTGTTTGTTCCAATAATTCATCACCTTTAAGTGATGCATTTGTTTGTATGTGTACGTGTGTGTTTTATTTTATTGATTTCTATGTTATAGCTATCTCAAATGTCAAGATATACGGTTGGATGATTTAGCTAGCAAGCTACTTATAATATTAATGGAACAATAAATTATGTCACACATTTCTTGGTTCATGTCTCTCTCTTTTTTGACTTCTATCCTTTTAGCTAGTGGGAATGACTAAGGATGGCCATATTAATGTTTGTAAAACTGAATTCAATGGGTTCAATCCGTTGAATTATAATTGAACTAAAGAACTAGGAAAAAAAAGTGAAAATACAACGTATAATATACAAAATTATGAAATCTGATTATGAATTAAACAAGATCAAAGTTTGCCAATTCTCTCTATTTAACTAGACCATTGACTTGTGCATCACACGGGTCATATCAACCATAATATATATAAGATTAAAAATAAAGTATATCACATTATTGATTTGACCTGTAATTGAAATTAAAATACCTTTAGTGTTTTGTAAAAAAAAAAAAAGATTAGAAAGTAGATTAAAAATGTGATTTTCAGATTCTAAACATTAACATGGTAAAATTGGTTGTTTGCAAAAATGTTAATTTAAAATTTAGGCTTAATAAGATTAATACTCCTTAAAAAAACAGGGCGTTTGATAATGGAAGCAAAATTAAATCAAGAAAATTGTCACTGATTTAGTGGTGAAAATGTTGAGAAGAAACTATTAAGGCTCGGGTCCGAATCTCTTCAATCCGTTGAATTATTATTAAACTAAAGAACTAGTAAAAAAAGTGAAAATACTACATAAAATATAGATCTGATTATGAACTAAACAAGATCAAAGCTGGGCTATTCTCTCTATTTAATTAGTTTAACCAACTTGTTTAATCAAATTTTTTAAACACACATGGATAATATTTAGTTGTTTATATTATCATATTCGAAATTTTATTTTATTCCAAAGTAGGCCTATGACGCGTATTTGATGTGAAATAAAGCAAAAAGATATTGAATTAAAGCTGATTTTGCACCTTTCTTATAAAATTAAAAGGAGCTGGTTTGGAACCTCCCTAAAAAGGAAATGGTTTTAATTTCTTCTAACAAATGTGCTCTTTGAATTAAAGGTGAAGATAACATTTGGATGAAAAAGTTAAAGTGACATACATGGTTACGGGGTTTTCCACCTTAAATGTTAAGGAGTATTTTCAGAGTACTTTTTAAGTATTTTAAATAAGCATTTTAAATGATAAGAAATTTATCAAGACGTAGGTAAAAAAATGTTAATATTTAATACATATTATATCTCTTTAATTGATACCGGAAATAATATTTGATGTGTTGGAGACTCAGGTCGCACTAGTTTGAATATACAACCATCCACTTATCTACACTTAAGGATAAGATTTTTGTCACCAAACTATTTATCAAAAAATAAAAAGAAAGAAAAATTTATGTAAGAATGATTTACTTCAGTTAAATATTTTTTTAACCTACACTACTATCAAATTGCATCGTGACATAAAAAAACGTATTGTGTTATTTTCAGTCTCTTTCTTGACTATTTATTATTTTAAATGATATATAAAGTTTATTTAATATCCTACATATTGGAGTGACATCATGATGATTTAGAAGTTCAAATGGAGGAAATATATATATTTGATTGTGTAGAATGGAATATGCTTGTTGAATTAATAAGGATCAAATTGATTCGTGGTTTTGGTTCCTTGACGTTAAGGTCGATATTTGCAAATTTCATCTAGCTTCCAAAGTTATTAATAGATCTTCTATTGTTTCAAAAGATAAGTTTTCTTATTTATGAAATGGAACAGTGACATATGGTGATGAACATATGATTGGAATGTGAAGTTCAAGTAAAGGAGCTTTTATTTTTATTTTTTATATATCGTCAAATTAAATGAAGGAGGTATTTGTGTATGACTTTATATGGAGAAAATAGGGTTATCAAATCCACATATTTACCAACCAAGCTAAATGTTTGGTTTAGTGTTTGAGGGGAAAGAGTTAAGAAATAAAGTGACAAAGATAGAATTCAATTCTCACCTCAACAAAAAATTGATTATATATATATATATATATATATATATATATATATATATATATATAATTTTAAAATCTTCATATTTACAATAAGTTCTGTCAATTGGAATGTGAGAATGAATTCTTTTGCGATAAAATATATTACCGCAATGTGTATTTTAAATAGTAGGTATCCTGTTTGCAGTGATTATAGAATATGTATGAATGAAATTGTTGACAACGCTCACTTGTATTAGCCTGGTCGTTGAGATTTAATTTGGAACATTAAAGCAGGGTTGACCTTAGACATAGGTCGAGGGTGCGACAACTTCGAGCTTACACGGACATTAATAGCATGTTATCTCATTCAATAAACTACTGATGACATTTTTGAAGTCTTGTGCTACACAACGTTATGCTCATAAGTAGTACAAAACTGCGGATACATGGCAAAACGTTGCGTAGTAGAAGACTTCCTAAGCGCCATTAGTAGTTAAGTGAATGATATGACGTGCTATTAACCCCATCAACATGCCATGTTATTCACATAACTGTAACATCAACGATTTTGTAATGTTGGGTAATAGAAGGACTAAGTTGCAAATATTTACAAACTTAAAGGACTTATGTGTAACTAAAATAACTTAAATGTCTATCTATTACAAACCTCAAATTTAAAGAATCCGTGGTGTAATTTAGCCTAAAATTAAGCTCAAAATTGGGGATGGTGGGATAAAATCCTAAAACTTTTGAAATTGAATGACTAACTATTTGGTTTTAGAATTAGAGATTAAAATCCTGGTTTTTATTTATTACACATTGTGGAACACAACAACGTAGACAATATGTATCCAAGTTAAAAAACATCAATGTTCATGTAGTTCTTATTGTATGTTGTCATATAACATTTATCAGAAAGTTATTGCAAACAAAAATAATCAAGCAGACAAACCATTCCAACAATTTTCAATTTATTTTTAACCATCAATAAACAACATATAATGCAAACTTCTTGCTTATTATGATTTTCTAGTCAATGATATGGTAACATTAACGGAATTCATTCTCTCATTAGATATTTGATCAATCAAGAATTCCTTGTAACGGCTAAAAACCTCTTCAATTATATCTTCACCAAAGTGACTAACTAGCAAAGGTTCAACCACAGCTCTGATGCACCCTGCAACATCATATCCATCATAAGAATCACTTTCATCATTAGAAGTATTTGATTCTGTTTCAAACAACTCCATGTGATTGATGACAAACGATCCTTCGTTGAGAACTTCCAACTCCACTTCATTCGGAGACGGATAATAGTGAGGGATGTTAAAACTATTCACCTGTTCTTCCTTTATAATCCCCTATAGCACACAATATTCATATTAATGGCAAACACAAATCGCAACTTTTGCTTCATATAAAAATCTCTAAAAATATTTTATGTGATAACCACTTTATTTTAATGTTAAAAAAACCAAACCTAAGTTCGGATAACGGTGATTATAACTTCTTTAGGTTTTCTTTTAAATACGTGTGCAATCTTTTAAGGATCGTCAATTTCTCGCATATTTTCTTTAATCACTGATTTTCCTATCACTACTAAAAAAGCAAAAATTAGTGAAGGAATTTTAGAGAGGGAAAACGTGAAATCCCTCTCTAATTCGGTCACTAAATTTTGCGACCAAGGAATTTGAGAGGAATTTTAATTTTTCCGTCACTAATTTCCCTCTCTAATTTTGCTTTTTCTAGTAGTGTATATAGGAAAATGATTAGGAAAATGAGTATATTATAAGATAAGTAAGTTATTTATTCAATGAGTGACTATTTTTTATTTTCATTTAGAAGATGTCTATCTACCTGTAACACCATATCATTAAGAGCAGTAGCCAAAAAATCCCAGTCGTCGCAACAATATTCCGCATCACATGGATCTTCATTTCTTCTTCCCACCATCGTTAGAACCATGCAACCCCCTTCAACCAATTCCTTTGCGCGACATTTGAGAAAAATCGATAAGTCTCTTTGAAATTGCTCGTAGTAAGCTTTGGCGACATTTGAGGGACTTGTGTTGCTGATGTAAATGCTCCCCTTATTGTTATCTATACCTTCGGGAACCTTATTCACCAAACAAATAAAAATCGATTAGACATAGTTTCATACATGTATATGTTTGCATCTGCAGATTTAATTGTGTGCTTGCATATATGTATATTTCACTAATATAGTTGTCATTAAAAAAAAAAAAATCACTAGCCTATACGCGATAATGTGAGTATTTAGATATACAATCTAACTAATGTTTAGTTCAATAAGCACTTACTCCCTTCGTAATGAATAAAAAAGGGTAGTTGAAAGGTTGATTTTTATGAGCTAAATTTTTAACCACGTACATTGGTTTTTCAACTATTATTTATGTTTATATTTTATGTCGGAGGAAGTATTTTATAAGAATCTACTTATACTTGTGTGTACAATCAAATAGAAAACTACAAAATGAAAATTATGCATAAGCGAAAAACAACTTAATTAGGACAATAATTTATACCTAGAAGCGCTAATAAAAACGATTGAGGGGAAACATTACAAACTCTATCGAACATTTTAGGTCATATTATATTATATTATATTATAAGCACATTCTAATGCTCTGAGAGAAACAATGTGTTTCTTAGGAAATGAATTAAGCAAGGTCATGTGTAAATATATTGGGATATAAATAAGCAAGAGCATGTGTAAATATCCAAGAAACACAATATAATTTTTTTTTAGATAATAATATAAACCTTTGATAGCCAATGAAGACTGTAAGAGCAGTGGACGAAATGCAGACTTCGATCAGGAAAAACTCTATCATAGAAAGAACCGGGAACACCAAAGAAGTAACAAGGGCTCATTTCAGTTTTGATTTCATCAAGTAGTTTATGTTTAAAGCTATCAAGTGACTTAAAAATGTTGTTGAAGTCATTCCCCGAAAGATCGTTAAAAAAGATCTTGTATTCGGGAGATGCATATTTCAATTGTTGGCAAAGCTTCTCCACAACCATGACGATTTCTAACACCACAGACAAAGTATTTTGTCCACAAGAACAACCTAGATCTGCAATTGCAAGGCTTCTGAGAGGTGTGCTGGAGTAGAGGCTAGTTATGGCTTCCTCTCTTATATGTTTTGTCAAAGAAATTCCCTTTCCCTATAATGACATGAAAAGAAAATATTTATCACAGCGCGACACATACAAATTACCTATGAAGCACGGACACCAGACACGATACTGATACGCCAGCACAATTAATAATTTGAAAAAAATCACAAAATTCAATGTAATTACAAGTTTCGGTGTCGGACACGATACATGTCTAACATCGGAACACGCCTAATCCGATGAGTGTCTGTCCTTGATAGCAAATTATCAATCTTTGTTTCAATGCAATTATTGATATGTTGGATTGAAAATCTAAACTCTAAGTGTGAGATGAATAACAATTTAGAATACGAATGAGAGAATATGAATGAAACTATGTAAATTTTATTGAATATAGAAGATATGGAGATATCAAAATGCAAGGGGCATAATCTTATATATATAGAGAGAGGATTTATGCTAACTAACTAGGGTAACTTGACTAACAAGTAAATCATGTGATGAAGTTAATTTCTATCTAACTAACTAACTAACTCAATTTTATCCAACTAATTCCTAATTAGTGAAAACTAGCTAGTAATTTTCAATTAACTAATCTTTAACGAACTTGTGTTAATATCAAGTAGACTAGTGAACCAACAAATCATAACATTTATACACTAGACTAGTGAACCAACAAATCATCTTGGAGTGATCATTGGAAGTGCACAAAGCAACTAACAACCTATGATTTGGATTATACAATCAATATGCATGATATTGTACAAATAATATTTGTTAAAAAACATATTGTATTCGGGAGATGCACTATCTAGAACATGAACACTAGTGGGGAAAATCATGCACATTATACACCAAACAATCAGCAACGACATTAACCTCTATAGATATGAAATAGTTTAACTTCTCAATCTTCAGCACACCACAACTTCCAGGTTCAAATCATCTACTAAAAAGGACGTGAATCAACACCTTCGTTTTTTGTTTTAATAACCTTTTATACTTTTCATAAATGAAGAAATTGGAAAGTTGGTAAACTAATTAAATTGAGGGAAGCAGATTTCCTGCTGTAACAACAGGATGCTGTAAGGCGTGTGAGCCGTCCGATCAAATATAAGTGGTTGAGGTTAAACTTTATGGAAACTAGCAGAACAAATCTAAACCGTTGGATCAATATTTTATGGCTGAAATTGACCACTGCGTGAAGCAGTTACATCAGGGAATCTAGGTCCTAAATTGAGCTCTCATATCATTATCTAATCAACATGTGCATATGTACGGTTTTGTCGAATTAGTATATATCAAATGTGTGAAATGAATTTAAATTTCATCTCAAAGGTAATTTCTTAAAGGATCTCAAAAGTAAATTTAAAAAGTGAGTCATCAAATACATTTATACATCCAACAATCCAATAAATTAAGCAATTTGAGATTTCAAACAACTTATTTACTATATTCACATCTATTGTGGGTAGCTCTGATTCCATATTAAATGGATGAGGTGTATTATTTGAACAGTCATTTGTTTGACAATTTATGGAACAACCATAGATTTATAAAGAAAAGTAAGTATTGACACGAAAATAAAAGCAACAGAGAGATAAAGTAAAAACATAATGTTAATATAAGAGAAAAAAATGTCACAAAAGTTATTACAAAATGATTGTACAAATATCATTTCTCTAAATGGATTTGGATCTCACTCCAAAAATTAGGTTTTGAGATGACTTCTAAGTCCGGTTAACAATACGGTGCATCAAAATCAAGCGACATAAGAATTGCTAGGTGGGGGACTATTATAGTTGGTGTATTTTTAAATAAAAAAGTAAGGTAAAATATATATTTGGCTCTGCAAAATTTTAAAATCTGTGTTTTTCCTTAAAAAGAATCACACATTTGTGTCCAAGAAATTTATCTTGCTAGCAATTTTACTCTCTACCGATAAATCACCATAGATTTTTATTTATTTTTGTGAATATGGGATGAATTGAACATGAATGTCTTAAATGTCAAAAAGTTTAAGATAAAAACGAAAATATGGATTTAAAAAAAAAAAATTTAGACTAATTTATTGTAGATTTTTTTTTATTTTTTATAATAACCATAATAGCAAATAAATTACTCAAAAATATACCTTGACTTGACAAGAGAAACAAAAGTTTGAAATGTTATTTATGCTATGTTGTATCATCAAGTAATACAAACACAAGCTATGCAAATGCTATAATCAATATCATCTCAATGTTTCATAGGCAGATGCTATAGTCACCAGAAAACTCAAGCTTGGTGTAAACATCAATACCCGATCTATTTAGATTAATAAAAGAAATTAAACTTTCTCTCATCTATGTGTGTGTGTGTATGTACCTGGAAAAATGAGTTGTTTGCATAACTTGTTTTCCCATCGCCTCCATTCATGTGCACTATCTTCCCCACGTCCATTCTTGCTTCTTTTAGCTTTATTTCTCTATTGATGTAGTGTTTCTGCGTGTCTAGTAATTGGCCATACAAACAACCCATATATAGATATAAATTAAAGGATATGTTGTGTAATGTGTACACTAACAAATGTCAATTAAAAATACTTATGTTTTTTTATTTTAACAAAAAACTATACTAATATTATACTTGCCATTAGGGGTGGGAATAGGCCAGGCCGTCCGTCAGGAGCCTATAGCTCGCCTACTAAAAGTCCGGCTCGGCTTAACTCGTTTAATAAATGGGTCAGACTTGAGCTTTTTAAAAAGCCTATTAATTTAAATAGGCCGAGCTTAGGCTTATAAAAAGCCTATCAAACCTATCAGGCCGACCCGTTTATGAGTATATTACATTTTTTCACATTTATTATTATTTTTATTTATAAACATCAAAAAGAATTATTGATCATTCAAATTATCATATCACAATTATTATTACATCGGTTTTTTCTTTTTTGTATTTAAGATACAACACAACTCTCGGTATTTCCCTCATATATTATATGAACTTCAAGGCAAGAGTTACTCACACCAATAACCAACCACCAAAAATTAAAAGATAACACACGGTCCACACAACCCAAAACAATTCAATTCCAATGACTAATGAGTTACAATTACAAATATGGGATGAGATGACTCTATATTAAATCCATCTATAATGTTTATCTCTATATTAAGTACGTTGAAAGGGAAAAAAATTTGATGAACAAACTCTGTTTGAAATTCGTAACACAAACTAGGCTTTTAGACTGGCTAATAGGCCAGGCTAAGCTTTTAAAAAGGCCAGACCAAGCTTAAAATAAAGTCTTTGACAGATAAAATGTCAAGGTTTAGGCCTTAGTTTTTTCAACCAGGCCTAACCTATTTAAGGAAAATCCAGCTCGGCCTGACTCATGCCCACCCCAACTTGCCATTATTGCGAGTGCTACATCAATGGGCCATGACTGTTATTTTTATTTTTTAAAACAATATATCTATTAACTTCATTGTACGTACCATTATTGGCCATGTTATATAAGGGACCACACTATTTAGCTTTTCTCATAAAACAGGTTTTATTTTTTCCAAAAAATAGAGAATATGTTGAGGTATTTTTAGACATCTATATTTTAGTTAAAAAGTCTCACTAAAGCCATGCAATTGTAAAGTATTTTAGGCATGTGCTCATGAGTTTAGCTCAGTTGATAGAGACAATTCATAATATATATAAGTTCTGAAGTTCAAACTTCAACCACCACAAAAAAAAAAAAAAAAAGTATTTTAGCCATGTTTAAAAAAAATATTCATCGACACAACCCACAAACGTGAAACAACAGTAACAACACTACAAACCGAATGTTTAGAATAATGATAGTTAATAGTTTTAACTTTAAGTACTTAGTTTGATTGTTGATTAAGTGTCAAATATAAAGTTAGATAGAGTTGGTTATTAGAGGTTAGTGTGTTAATACTCTACTAGCTCTGTACATCAGCATCACTTGTATTCATGTGATCGAGTATCTTTTATGGAAATGTTTCTCTATGAGCCTTTTAGCTCGATTTCAATCCCAAAATCTTTGCACCAGGGAATTGAGGAAGCAAAGAAAAGAATAGAGATGATGGAAATGTTGAGGCCTGTAAGAGTGTTTTGAGCGGCCCTCGTGTCCATAACAATGTTTTGTTGATGTCGTTTTTTCGTGAATTTCCTTCGCAATGTTAAAACAAAACAAAAAACGATAACGACAGGCATCAAGATCGTTTAATCTTGGTCTTTTTGTTCTATTGTTCCGTTTTTTCAAACCTAGACTTTCAAAAAGTTCAGTCTCAAACCTCAAATTAAATGTTTGAGAGACTATGTAAATAACCACCATTTTTTTGGGGGGCAAACAACAATTTTGGTCTACAAAAGTGTAAGACGATGTCACATGCACTAGTCAACGATTTTCACTAAGAAATACTCCCTCTGTCCCTATATCTAAACATCTATTTGATTTTATTTTTGTCCCTAATTGTAAACCCTTTTTCAAATTACTAGAAGCATTTATTACTTTTTTCCTAAACATACCCTTAATTAATACTACTAACTTGTCTTGAAATTTGAAAAGTCAAATTTAATACACATACAAACAAAGGACAATTTGGTAATATTAACACACAAAACAGACACATTAATTACACTGACAACTTTTCTTAAAAAATATGAAAAAAGTAAAGGAGGGTTACATATAAGGACGGAAGGAGTAATTGAATACTTCATTATTTACTATGTTAGTCATCTTCGTCCTTGACGTTAAAGAGAACATTAACTCTTTAAAAAAAGATGTACCTATTTTGAAGGACAAATGACTTGAAAATGTGTCATCATGGACAAAAGCTAGAAAAAGGTTTTTTCGGTAATTAATAGTAATCATATCTTAATTGATGTGAGTCAACATAATTATATTAATGTTATATTAAACTAAAAATCCAATTTGGGGTCTTCCTATTCATTAGGAATTAAGATTCTCTCGTGAGTTTTACATGGGAGGAGGTCCGGTTAAAATTTTGGTCATTCAATTGATCTTTTAAGAATGTTTTGAAACAAAAGTAAACGAGATTAATGGATGAGATTCCACTGGACCCTCTAGTGTGATTGGAGAGGATACATGCCCAATCACTAGCTGCCAAATTATAAGCCTCTTCTTGAACATTATTCTAATTCATTTATCCTTCAATAAATCCTAAGTTTATCATTTTACGTTTGACATTGGGTGAAGGGGGGAAACCCATTGCGACTGATACAAGGTGGTGGTTAGATTTATGTGAAATTGGTTTTTTCCATTCTCTTCATCTCAATCATAAAATGGATTAAAACTTGTGATCTGTTGAAGGAGAGAAAAATAGAGTAGAAGTTCCACCATTAACGTATTTAAGTTTAAGCCAAGTTAGCTAGGGAGTACTTTTAAGTCTTCAATTGTTTTCAAGGTGGCATTAGTAGCTCAAACTCAAAATCTCCGCAGGATAAGGTCCATTCCATATCACAAAATATCTAAACCCTGTGGCACATCACACATTTACCAAGTAACTACGATATATCTATGCAACCACCTTCATGCATCATGGACCATCATAATTAATTCAGCAAACTTTATTCTATATGAAAGACATAATAAAATTCACCAAATCATTCTTCAATTCAAACACCTAAAACATTTTGCACACACCAACAAGTACAAATAATCACAAACCACATGTTATATATGGGTTTCTCTACAATAGACTTTTTATTTTTTTATAAAAGTTTATTTTAGCAATCAACACCTTTTTACTTAGACAAAAATACCTATATTTTTGTTTTTAGGACCAATCAAAACTAAAGGATAAAAATGTAATTAACTGTTCTTTTTCCACTGTCCCTTCATATCTCCCTCTTCTTTTTCTTACTTCTCTTTTGTTCTCCCTGTCTTTTGTTGTTGCTACTCAAATTGATGATGTTCTTCAACGTTGCTTCCTTCTATTCACGTGAAATCACATGCCACAATTGAGTTATTGAAGAAAAGGTATCACTTTTTTTTTGTATACTTTTTCAACACTTTTTTTCTTCTTCTTCTTTTGCTTGGTTAGTAGTTGCTACATTATTTGGTTTTCTCCCTTTCCAATTTATTCAAAAAAATTATATTTTTCCTTCTCTTTTTAGGTAATTTATAACTGTTCTTGACCATAATGTTTTGTTTAATTTTAAATACTACTATTTAGATTTGAACTGAGATAATTATGATCTATTGAGGGAAGAAATGAGGTCATTGATTGGTCCTTAGAGCTTCTTAGAGATAATAATTTAGTATATGAAGATGATGCAATAATAGATTATCTAACCTTTCAAGAGCCATAACATGAACGTTTGCCTCAAGCCAATCACATTGATGATTGGGTTCCTTATGATGGGAAGATATTTAACCGTGACGAGGAGGCTTAAAACTTTTATTGTTTGTCTGCATCAAAAAATGGTTTTTCAAATAGATGTCATCATATTTACAAATCTATTAAGCATCAGTAGGAGGATAATCCATCATGTACTTATAAAAGAGAGTTTGTTTGTCATCGTGGTGGTACTATTAACCAACACAAAGATAATAAAATGGAAGGTCAAAGGAAACATAAGTCGTCAAGAAGTAATTGTGATGCGAAATTGTTGGTAAAGATAACAACAATTAACTTGGAGAACAAGTGGCACTACAAGAAATCAGTGTTTTAGAGTCATATTTTAGAGTCGACCACCGACACCGACGCTAATAGTGTCCGTTTAGCATCTGCCTGACCCACTCTATTGTTTTTTTTATTTATAATTTTTATTTAAAATTTATGTAAGTATGTTTAATTTTTTTTTTAAGGATATATCCACTTAGCTTCTGCTCATCCCACACCATATATTTTAAATAAAAATTAAATAACTGAATATACATAGCCTTAGATCTAATTCCTCATTTGATCAAAAAGAAAAAAAAATTGGATCCCACTGTCTCGATAGACTCTCACCATCTCTGCTCACACCTCCCTCAGGAAAATCCTGATCTGACAACGTTTCTCTACTAAAGCGACAATCGCGTTTCTGAGTAGAAACCACTCATAATTTCTTCCACTCATCTCTAATCCATGGAATCTCCATTTCTCACCTTCGATTTGTGCTCGTCATCGTCTTCAATTGCCATCAACCATTGTCATCTTCGATTTGTGTTTTCCTCGCCAGGTTCAATTTCTTAATGATTTAGGTTCAATTATGTTTCTGTTAATTCATGATTCACGGCCAATTAGGTTTCAGTTTCAATTAGGTTCCATTCATTCATGTTTCATGATGGATTAGGTTTCAATTTTGATTTGGTTTCGATTGATTCATGATTAGGTTCGATTAGGTTTTCCACTTAATGATCATGTTCAATTTTTTAAGAAATATGATTAGGTAGTGAGGCAGCGATTGTTCCCGTTAGGTTTTTGACTGAATCATGAATTAACAGAAACATAATTGAACCCAAATCATTGCTATTCAAAAAAAAATTGAATCTAAATCATTAAGGAATTGAACCTGGCAGAGGAAAACACAAATCGAAGATGACAATGGTTGATGGCAAGATGACGACAAACACAAATCGAAGGTTAGAAATGGAGATTCCATGGATTAGAGATGAGTGGAAGAAACTCTGAGTGGTTTCTACTCAGAAACACGATTGTCACTTTAGTAGAGAAACGCTGCCAGATTTGGGTTTTCCTAAGAGAGGTGCGAGCAGAGATGGTGAGATTCTATCGAGACAGAGGGATCCAATTTTTTTTCTTTTTGATCAAATGAGGAATTAGATCTAAGGTTATGCATATTCAGTTATTTAATTTTTATTTAAAATACATGGTGTGGGATGGGCTGAAGCTAAGTGGATACATCCTTAAATTTTATTTTTTTCAAACATACTTACATAAATTTTAAATAAAAATTAAAAAAAAAACAATAGAGTGGGTCAGGTCAATGCTAAAATCTAACTCTAATACGCTGATTTCTTGTAGTTGATGGATTTGAGTATGAATTTTCAATAGATGAAAACAACAAATTAAAATATATTATTCGGTCATTTGGTGATTCAATTCGAGCATATGATCGTATTTGGACATGTGGTTGTTTTGGATACCACCTATAGAATAAATAGTTATGACATGCAACTTGGAATATGAGTTGGGGTCAACTTTTTTAATTTATAATTTTTTTTAATTGGAGCATATTCTTCTTCTTCTTTAAATTATAGATTTTTTTTATAATAAATACTATAAATAAATTAAATAATTTTTTTTATCTTAATCCATGTATGAAATTAAGTGTCGCAACCACATCAACATATTTGAACAAAATAAAAAAGATATATAAATGACCTAAAATACTACAAATAAATAAGATAAATGACTTCAAGATGATTTTTGCCCAAAAAATATCAATATTCATTAGCATAACATTTATTAGAAATAATTACTTATAAAAAAAATCAAGCAAACAATCCAACCAATTGGAATTGAGTTTAATGAACACTCTTCTTCAACGGCATGGCGAACTAAGGTTAATATATCATTGAGAGAGACACCTTGAATATCTGCCATAATAGTTGAGATTTCACTTGAGAAAATTTTCAATGGAGAGAATCCAAATTCTTGCTTATTATGCTTTTCTAGTCAATGATATGATAACATTAATGGCCTTCAGTTTCTCCTTGGGTAATTTATCAATTATGATTTTTTGGTGACGGCTAAAAATCTCTTCGATGATATCTTCACCAAAGTGGCTAACTACCAATGGTTCAGCCATAGCTCTCATTAATCGTGCAACATTATATACATATTCATGATGATTAGAGCCATCTACATATGCTTCAAACAACTCCAAACGATTTATGGCAAATGATCCTTCATTGAGAACTTCCAACTCTACTTCATATGGAGATGGATAATATTGAGGGACATTAAAAGTATTCACTTGATCTTCCTTTATAATTCCCTGTTGCATACAAAAATAATATTCATATTATAGACAATATTTTGTGATATATAACTTATTTATTATTTATTCGACGACTTGTTTTTCATTTATAGGATCCTTATATACCTCTAAGACCATGCCATTAAGAACAGCAGCTAAAAGCTCCCAATAGTAGCAACAATATTTTGTGTCACATGGATCTTCATTTCTTCTTCCTGACATTGTTAGAACCATGGCACCCCCTTCAACTAGTTCCTCTGCACGACACTTGAGAAAAACCGAGAAGTCTCTTTGAAATTGATCATAGTATGCTTTGACAACATTTGTGGGACTTGTGTAGTTGATGTAAATGTTGCTCTTATTGTTCTCAATACCCTCAGGAGCCTAATAATTCCCCATAATTAACAAATGAAATCAATTATATATTTGCATGTACATGTTTACATCTATAGAATAGATTTTTCAAAATAAATAAATAATCTATAGAATATATTTATATATGTAAATACATATATGGATATTTCAGTGTGTGTACATGAAGATGTGTTTAGATATACAATTTAATTAATTGCTTATTCAATAAACACTTATCACATTAGAACTTTTTTTTTTTTGCACAATCAAACAAAATTATATAAAAAGAAAAGTATATGCATGAGCTATAAACAACTTATGACTTGCTCAAAAAAAAAAAACATAAATGACAATAATATATACCTAGAAGCGTTAATAAAAACAAGGGGAAACTCTGCCAACTCTTTTAAACATTTTATAGACATATTATAAGTTACTCACTAATACTCTTTTCAAAATATACTAAAATACTTACATTTTATCATATAAGACCAAATAAGATTATTATATAACGCCACAAAAAATACAAGGTGTTTCCTAGGGTATAAATTAATCAATGGCACACAAAAATAAACAAGAAACACAATGTAAAAAAAAAATGAGGTAACAATATTAACCTTTGATAGCCAGTGAAGGCTATAAGAGGAATGGATGAAATGTAAACTTCGATCAGGAAAAACTCTACTATAGAATGAACCAGGAACCCCAAAGAAGTAGCAAGGACCCAATTTAGTTTTGATTTCATTTTGCAGTTTCTCTTTAAAGTTGTCAAGTGACTTAAATATGTTGTTGAAGTCATTTCCTGAAACATCATTAAAAAATATCTTGTACTCGGGAGATGAATGGTTCAATTGTTGGCAAAGCTTCTCCATAACCTTGATGATATCTGATACCACAAATAAAGTGTTCGGTCCAGAAGAACAACCTAAATCTGCAATTGCAAGGCTTTTGAAAAGTGTGTTGGAGTAGAGGCTAGTTATGGCTTCATCTCTTATTGGCTTTGTCAAAGAAACTGCATTTCCCTACAACAACATAAGAAAATATTTAAAATCATTTGGAAACACTTTTTTTTTTAAAAGAAAAAACTTGTTTGAAGGTAAACTAAGAATGAATTAAAATAACACTAAATTCCTTTCTTTGTGTCTTAAAATCACTTTTAATTTTTTTAATGTTTAATAAGAAAAATCATAAAAAAAAACTTTTTTTCCTTTGGAAACCTTCCTAATCAATATTTTTAATTTATGCATAATTTTGATGTATTTAACTACAATAAATTCAATAAAAAACGAACCTGTCCTCTGCATATATTATACAATATTTCTACCAACTGAGCTGAACAAAAAAAAATTAATTTTTTTTATGAGAAACAAAAAAGGTAGTTAATGTCATTTTATTTCATTCTTAATTTTCCTTTTGAGAAATTTTAACAAATATAATATAAATTGATTTTTATTTTATCTTTTCAAACGACGGTACCTTTTAAAACAGTCAAATATGCAACGACATTGTAGAATATGTCTTTTTTTTTTTTTATTTATAAATAAAAGTTCTTAATGATATTATATTGTTGTGGGATCAAGTATTATGAACACAATAGTCAGCTAGTCACCAGCAGATGCTATAGACAATCTCAATGTTTCACAAGCAAATGATAATTATATTAATAAAAAATTATACTTTTAGATTCAATATCCAAAATCCCAAATCGAATTTCTCCCATATGGATTCAAAGGATCGTGTATTTCTTTTCATAACCGGAATAGATGGCTCAACGTATCCATGGCAAAACACTATCTTTAATGGTGCGAAGTTATGTGCCTGTACCGTACATAAAAAAATAATATATATATCCCTTATATATACACACACATACCTGATGAAATGAGTTTTTTGCATAACTTGTTTCTCCATCACCTCCATTCATGTGCACTACCTTCCCCAGGTCCATTCTTGTTTCTATTAGCTTTATTTTTTCCTCACTAGGTCTTTTGATGGAGTGTTCTTGTGTGCTTAATAATTGGTCAAACAACAAACACATATATAGATGTCATGTTATAATGATATCGTGATCACTAAAAATTGAACTATACTAGAATAATATACCTACCATTGACTTCAAAAAAATAATGTCATACTCACATGTCATACCCTAACAAATGTCAATTAAAATTTCGACACCCTTAATTTTAAACTCTTGATCGAGATATTCTGTCACGTCACATGCTTTTATTGTCTTTTTCCTTTTTTCGTTGACGAAAACAAACTTTTATAATCCAAGCTGTAGTCTCTCACCTCAGATGCTTTTATAAGATTTTGTCTCTTTTTGTTGCTTCAATTCATTATTTTATACACTATCTTATTTATGAGCCCTTCTATACAACTTGTTAATTCAACAACATGCAATTTACTTTATTAATGGATTTCTTGCTAGTTTATCGATGCTTTTGTATACGGTATTTATGTTTAAAAAAAAAAAACAATGTTACCAAGGAAATAGCATACAAAATCGCTTCATAACCCACTTGATTTGAACTCACTACCGTAGCAACGACACCGGAATAAATCCATGTCTGAGTTTAATGATTTTCGTTACCGGCTCAATACCGAATTGAACTTAAGGAATAAACCATTACTAACCTTAGGTTTTTTAAGTGCACATAGAATTATTGTTTACTAAATAATTGCTTTTAGAGATACTGGATATTTAGTTAGTTGTGACAAAAACAAAAACAAAAAATAGCGATGCCAAGAGATTAGGGTCATGTATTTGATAAACGAGACATTGAATCCAGAAATTGTTCTTGATCTACTTTGTTAAATTGTTGTGAGTGATAGAACATGAACATACATAATTGAAAGAAAGATTAGAATGATCTCTACACACTTATAATTAGAGAGGAAACTATAAAGAAATGATAAAACTCTTTATTATTGAATAAGAGAGGTATGAGTGATATTGGATATTAGAGATATATGAGATGTATCAACTGAATACAAACACTAAGTACTTATAGGCTAACTTGAGTAACTTGCACTATAAGCCACTAACAAACTAACTAACTAGTTGGTTACTAACTAACTAACCAACCAACAAACATAGTTGGATTTATCCACTACTAACTAACATTAGAATATGAATTATACTTCAACACACCCCCTTAATTTAGATTCTACTAAATCTTTAATTGGAACAATACTAAAATCACGAGGCTTTTTCTTCTCAAGCCTTACTACATCATTCATACTGCTACTAGCTTGATTCTTCAGAATCTACTTGTGCTTCTGACAATGAATGTGAATCAGCATCTCTTGCTTCTAACTATTGTACAAAACTGAACTTTCTGCTCCAATCCTTACTACATCTTTGAAACTTCATAATGTTTCACCTGCCTACACTTCAGAATGCTCTCAAATCAATGAACATTTCTTCACTAGAATTGGTTTGTCATGATGTTTGCAAGTTGATCCTTTGATCAGCTAAACATCGGCTTTAATGTCATCTGAACATTATGATCACCACCAACATTTCTTCATTAGAATTGGCTTGTCATGATGTTTGCAAGTTGATCCTTTGATCGACTAAACATCAACTTCAATATCATCTGAACATTCTGACCACCACCAACATTTATGAACTTTAGCAACATTCTAACTTCATTAACATTCTGAACTTTACCCATAATTTCATTAACCTTCTATAATGGACAAAACCTGGATTTTCTGCAACATTGGCATGTTTCCTCATATAGAAAATCATGTATTTCAAACTTAATACTTCAATGAAACAAGTAATTTGGACACGCTTTGATAACCTGAATATGTCATCAATTCCACACATAAAATCGACACCTTCTTGTGCTAACTCAGTCCTTATTTCCTTATCTGACTAAACAAACGCTTTCATAGCTGATTGTGTAATCCACTTGAATGTCTTAATCACACAATCATCTTCATCACTTGAAACAACAATGCCCATATCAATTTTTGATGCATAATTCGATCTAACTCTCTTGATAGTGATAGAACCCCTCTTTCTTGGATTCTTGAACCTCCATGGCATAAACATCACAACCAAGACCGAATTCTCAAGTGAACAACAATGAAACTTCATAACATGAATTCTTCATTTAATATTGCAACCTCCTTGCAATTCTTCATAAAACCAAATGATACTTAAAATTAAATATGAACAAGAATAAACGTTTGAACCTTGTTCTTCTTCTTCTTCTTCGATTTCTACATTAGTTTCTTGGTTTTCACTCAGTTTCCTCTTCATCTCTAAGTTTCTCTCCTGATTACATCTTTCTTCTTCAGCTCCTATTTGAGCTTTGTACAAAACAACTCCACTGTGAGCTTTGTTGTGAACTTTCAACACATCTTTTGTACTTTGGGTAGAAGAATCTACAATTATGGTAGAAGAAACTCTTTCAAGATTCACTCTTTTCTTTGATTTCTCGCAGGAAGCCATACCTTCCTCTTTTTGGATACCACTTTGGATCTTTTCTAGCAACCTTTGCAAACCAAAGATTTCTTGTATTCTCACTACCCACTTCTCCCAATTCTTGACTTGAGAAAACTCCTTTTCAAAAGCCATTATTGATACCACATGTACTAATAACCAAGTGTCAATCTCATATGCATAAAGCATTACCACCTCTACCTTGTTTCTTGGTTGATAATAAACTACAATCTCTTTGCGGAAGCTATGCTTGAAGTCCCATGGATCATGAACCAGAGGCTCTGATGTCACTGATAGAACATGAACATACATGATTGAGAGAAAGATTAGAATGATCTCTACACACTCACACTTAGAGAGGAAACTATAAAAGAATGATAAAACTCTTTATTATTGAATAAGAGAGGTATGAGTGATATTGGATATTAGAGATGTATGAGATGCATCAACTGAATACAAACACTAAGTACTTATAGGCTAAGTTGAGTAACTTGCACTACAAGCCACTAACAAACTAACTAACTAGTTAGTTACTAACTAACCAACCAACCAACAAATATATTTGGATTTATCCACTACTAACTAACATTAGAATATGAATTATACTTCAACGGTGAGCATAATTTGGTACATTTTTCAAATGTCCACCAAATTTTTTGCACTATTGTCAGAGATTGTTGATTAATCTCAACAAAACAATTTACTTTATTACTTAGGATTTTTATTTATTTATTTTTTGTTATTTTGTTATTATTTTTTTAAAAATAAATATTGTGCTCTTTATTGATTCTTAATTGTGCTTAATTTGCAACTGAAAAATGTCTATGATTTTTGTAGCACTGGTTAATTCCGAAGAAATAAATATCCTGAAATATTAACTATGGTTACTATCTCGGTATGTTAAAACTTTGGATGGAAAAAATTTAAGATTAAATGAGATGTGATTGGTGTGGAAAGAATTATCATAGTGGCTATTATGAGGAGCCTTGTATAGAGGAAGAAGAACAACAAGTGATCAACATTGATTACAACTCTCAATTTGAAAATATTTCATATGAATTCTTGAGGTTCAAATATATTTGAAAGTTTATTGTGGTATATTTCTTGAGAAAACAAATGAGTTTGAGAAGAAGTCATATGAGATGGAAATGGAATCTCGCGCTATTGTGAAGGAAGAAATAAATTTGAAGAAAAAATGTGGCATGGAAGAAAAGTCAGGAGTGAGGAGTTTAGATCTCTGAGACATTTAAGCTCAACCAATGGAGATTAAGAAGAGTCATTTGAAGAAAGATTTTTATTCTTCTCTAAGGTGGGATATAACACATATATTAATGGCCTATTTGTTGGAGTGTGGGAACATTTGATTATTTATGTAAAGTTCATGGAATTCCTATCAAACTAAGAAAAAAGAAACGATGATAAGTTCTTTCTTTCATATATTTTAGCCTGACAGAGGGCAACCCATGAGAGGAAACTTGCTATGAGATCTAAGGGTTATAACACTTGAGGTGCTAAGAGGATAGCCTTATAAACTCAAGGTATTGAGTTTGAATGAGAAAATTGTAAAATAGCTATTGAAAGTATACATAATTCAATGTTTCTATAGTAAAATAATGTATTCTTATGTATTTTCCAAAGTTTGTGCAGTGTGAAGCAACAATAATTTATATTGTTTGTATAAACTGCATTGTGAAAAGCAGGGGATAATATTTCAGTCGTTTTACATACCATTGATGACAAGAGGATAGTATATGAAAAAAAAAATCAAAAGTATTTTTTTAAGCATGAAGAAGGAAAGTAATTTGTTTCCTTCATTGGTTCTTTTTCTTTTATTTTTTTTGAAAGAAAGTAAGTCAATTAATTTGGAAATGGCCATAAGATGAAGATGCCTCGGCTCTTTTTCACTCATCATGCTAATGCTATGAGGACACATGATAAGTATTCTAGAAATAGTAAATATTTATTGAAAAAAAAATTAAGTTTCAACTCTTTAAAAAATAAATTGGCACAATTTATAAGACAAAATTTCATATTAAGTTTCTTAACACGTCTCCTTAGGATAAATGTTAGTCTTTCCTTTATAATTATAATTATTATTATTATTGAAAGATATTATTATTTTTATTATTGTATTTTTTTAACAACATAATAAAAACTAAAATTTACAATTAGTGAATAAATATTTAATTTTGTGGCATTTTTTCATGGAAACAGAATTGAAAAGCTTGGTATATATATTGTTTTCCATTTCTCCTTACTATATATATATTGTTTTCCACTTCTCCTTACTATATATATCATGCCAAAACATAACCAAAAATATTGTTCGCGCACATATGGATTACGACACTGTTGAAAAGAAAATGTTAACATCAAAACATAACCAAAATTAGACAAAATTTTTCACTATCTTGGAATAAAGCACAAAACGTAAAGAAAAATATAATTTAACAACAATAAATAATTAAAATAAACTTGTATTTATTATTAGTATATTTTTTTATACAATGCATCATTTAAAATATTGTTATGGCTTCCATAGTATAAAAGGTTTACAATTTCCAATTGAAGGGCAAGACGTGTAATTGTTTCCCGATTGATCCAAACATAGCCTTATTTCAACTAACACATTTGTACAATAAGGTTTTGGGTCCAAACTAAAATTGTGCTTTTTTAGGGCATCAATAGTTTTTTTGTTGAGGATGAGAGACATTTGGGCTTGGAGAAATGCATTATTGTCTAAGAATATCAAAAACATCCCTTTTACTCCAAATGTTTTGTGCCAGCTCAAAGTAATGTGTTTGGTTAAAATGTTATATGAGCAGCTCCCGTGTTTTTTCACTCGTACTGCCAAAAAAATTATTGCGTGGTCCCTTTAGATTTGGTCAAGAGTGATCAAGGTTTCTCTTCAATGTGCTATTAATTTGATGAAATAAAATAATGACAATAATGTCATAATAATTAAGAATAAATAACAATGATAATAATAATAATAATAATAATAAGGGTAATTGAAAATAAAAATTAAGTGATTAGTCTTCATTATTCATATCATTGGGAAAAATATTTAGAAAACATTATCAATGATGTAGGCATAAATTATGTTACCATGAATTTAAGAATTAAGATATGCACTAATGGTCTGTCTTTATTAGGCATCAACTCTTTATTTTTTCACACATGTGACATCTATTACAAACGAGCACCATGTTTACGTCATAGTCTTAGTCGCAGCGCACACGCGTACGCACGTGCATGTGTGTGTGTGTGTGTTTTATGGACGCACACCTCATGTGGAACATTTGCAGCGGATTTTGTTTCCACACATAATTGGAAGTTGGTGTAGCAGCAATACTGTCTGCTAGGAGGTATGTTATCTTATTTCTAGCTTATTTGTTGATTGTTTTAGCACACTCTTGATTAGTAGAGTAAATGACGGGTGTCAAGCTTATTTTAATACTGTCTGGAAAGTTTTTGTTGATTTTTTTTTAAACAAAAAGACATTTGATTAATGGATTAAACCATTTTTTTACACATTTTATAATGTCTTACTGATTGATCTACCTAGTCTTCACTATTTAGTAACATTTATGCAACAAAAATTACTGCAATTGCACCTAATACTGTTAACTATGGATTGGCTACAAAATAGCTGCAAATTAGCTACTAAATGAGTAACAATTTTTAAGTGTTACAAGTAATACTCTCAAGTGTCTGAAATGATTTAGTAACATGGGCTTTACCTAACATTTGTCAAATGTTACAAGATCTAAATAGTAACATTTGTTTTTGATTTGGTTACACTTTTGAAGTGTTACTAAATCTCATATATATTGTAGTGTTGGAGAAATACCATTTGCTTGTCAAAAACCTGCAATCCCTTCCAAATGTTGATTGCAAAATCAAACCACTGAGTCTGGTTAAAGGATGAGTACAAGCATGTCCCATGATAAAACCACTCATTTTTCCAAAATTTCATATTGTCGCCTTTTAAATTTGACCCGGAAGTAGGGAGTTCAGCAAATGTTGTTGTTGAAATCTGATGAAAAATAAAATAAAAATTATCATATGAATATAAATGTTAAACAATAAATTAAGAGACATAAAATTAAAAATGAGAGTGGACTATAACATGAACTTAGAGAGGGTCAATAGTCAATATTTTTTTCTTCAAAACTCACCATTGCATAGGTTAAGTCTGTTTCTTTTGGATTGTTGGAGCATTGACATGACTGAGGGTTTGAGGAGTTTGAAGGCCAAACTCCATGAAGGCTAAAAGTGTTGGCTGGTTGCTTCACACATTTATCATTGTTGTTCTTCCACAAAGCTGGTTGCCATTGCAGTATAACAATGAAATGTTCATACTGAGTATGCTCAATTCTATGAATATAAATGCTTTTTGAAATCGATTAATCACATCATATATTTTGTAATTTTTTTATTATATCCATAATCAACTATAACAACATTATAAGAGTTGCTCTCTTTCTCTCGTACGCACAAGTCGGATACTAGTCCATCACATACGAGCACCACGTTCACGTCATAATCGTAGCGATCATGCGTACGCACGCGCATGCGTGCGTGTGTGTTTTATGGACACACACCCAGCCACGGATCCGGTGTGGGGCAATGGGGTCAACTGACCCCACTTGCCTCCACTTGCCTGTTACATTTTTAACCTAAAATTTGATATTTACGCGGTTTGACTTCACTTATATAATGTTATTGTCTTCACATAGTTCATTCATAACATTATAAAAAATTACAAAACTAAGAAAGATCTTAACGAGCGTTCTAAGAGCACTAGATAAGAAATTAAAAGAAATATTTTTTTTATAAAAAATTGTTGTAATTATTACATCAACAAAAATAACGCTTATATTTAAAAAAAAAAATCTTTTATAAAATCTTTAACCAATTATCTTAGAGCATATCGTTGGCAAGACCATAAAACTACTCTTATATTCTAAATTATTCTTATATTTGTTGAAAAAGGCTTTGTGATTGACGTTGATGGTTGAAAAAATAATTAATTAGGGTTATATTTTTTATACTCCGCTAGAAATGAAAAAATATCTTAAGAAAATCAACATTTTAAGGCAATTATAAACATAACCTATATAATTTTTACACGCTTACACATTTATAAAGTTTAATATAAATTTTTATGATATAACTTTGACCTCACTTGTTAAAATTCCTTGATCCGTCATTGCACACCTCATGAGGAACATTTGCATCGGATTTTGTTTCCACGCGTAAATATTACTTTTGTTGAGGTTTTTCACAGGGAAGAATTATTATTATTTTTAAATGTATTTAATGGATTAACATGTAGTCGGTAGCAGAAGGTTTGCTATTCACGGGATATGGCTTCCAAACATTAGAGTACAGACCCTCATATAAGTAGGGGTTCCACCAACATTAAAAAAGTGAGAGAATTAACCTCTAAAATCTAGCATGGTTCCGTTAAACTTTCTCCTATTCATTATATGGCACTTTAAGAGATGTCATGAACCAATAGTACAATAGTTATCTTCAAAGCACGATACTATCTCGTAAAGCAACAGTTAACAAACTTAAAAATATATATATGCGTCCACAAACATAATAAAAAAATAAATAATTACATATAGCTTTTCTAGTTTCCTTAGTTTTTCTCCTATTCATTCTATTATACTCAACATGATTAATTTATTTCATCAGATTTCTACAACAACAGATGTTGAACTCCCTACTTCATCACTAGATTTAGAAGGAGACAGTTTCAATTTTAATTTTGAGAAAGGGAGTGGTTTGAGCATGGAACCTGCTCGTACTCAACCCTTAACTAAACTTAATTTTTCTTTCTAGCTAACAAGATTTGGAAGAGGTTTCAGAGTTTTGACATACTTAAAGCAAAATATATTTCTGCAAGTACCTCCTCCAATAAAGATAGAGCTGTCTTTCAAAATGTATTAAATTACCAACCATTCTTTAAAGGTAATCTAGAAAAAACCAATTAAATAAGCACATGAGTGGGGTTATTGGTTTTGAACTTCATTGTGCTGGTAGAAATAATGAGTTTTTAGAGATTAGGCCATGTAGAAATCATGCTGGTGACAAGAACAAGGATTGTAAATTTGTGGGATCTTGCGGAATTTAACTTGAATGGCTTCTGTAATATGTATTTGTAATCCGCAATGAGTTGATTAATAATGAAATATGAAGATGCACTTCATGTTAATTATATATATTTACAAGATGTTGACCCGTGCAGGTTTATTCTAATATATATATATATATATATATATATATATATTAGAAAAATAAATAATATTTATTCAAGTTGATAGAGTATATCGGCAGAATACAACTTCAAAGTCGTCAAAAACAAAAAGGGTGAATCTGTGAACAAATATACATGTTAATATTATAAAACGGCAATGTATTTTACCCACAAATATGACTATATTCAAGTTTTTTTTTTTTGCAAAAATTCAAATTTTTTTTAAGAAGATAAACTAGGCCATATGTTTCTGAAATACCCATGTTTTCAAATCTCCAACATTGACGACGTCCAAGGTCCGATTATATTCAAGTTTCTGAATTACTTATATTTTCAAATCTCCAACATTGACGACGTCAAAGTCGTTGATTAGATCTTCACTTGATCAAAGCTAATTTTTTAACCTGAATAAATTAAACACCACGTTAACACAGAAAATAAAAAACACACCACACAAAGAGAGGAACTCAAAACAACCAACCATGCAATAAACAAATGTATGAAAGAAGACTAGAAATAGAAATATGTGGAAATCACTTAATTAACTAAAGTTAAAGAGAAATAAAAAATAATTTAGAGGTGTGATTTCGAGTCAAAATTAACCTTAAATCACTCATTTTCGATAAATCAAAAATAAGAAGAAAAAAATAGTATTAATATATTTTTTGTCATTCAGTCACATAATTATTCTACTAAGTACTATAAATAAATGTATTTTAGTAAAAAAAAATTGATGTGTAGACGAAGTGACAAATACCAACACTATAAGAAATCACTTAACTTCCTAGGAAATTATTCCTTGGAAAACATACCAAATTTGTCGGAAACAGTGATTTCCAAGGAAATTACCGAGGAAAATATTCATAGGAAGTTTTTGATTTATTCCTGCAAATTTTCGGGAAAATTTGCATCAGGTAATTCCCGACGAATTACTGAGGAAAAATGCCCCGAAAAGCTTTGTGCAACTGACACAACTGATTTGCAAATCACACATACATACAATTGCAAGGTCTCGTATTACTAGCATTGTTAGTTGAGTTATGTAATTATACTGACATCTTAGGCTAACGTCGACGGACCAAAATCGTCAAGTTTTTTAGGGCTATTATTAAGTTTGTCGTATGAGTCCATCAGGACAACCCAATAGGTTGAGCCAAAATTGACAAATCAAAATGGTTGTTGATCAATAAGTCCCATAAATTACTCAATTGTTTAAGTCATAACTTTCGATGAACATTTTTTATGAGTGAATCTAACTTTCTATAAGTATTTTAAGGGATTTATTGAGCGATCACCAATCAATTTTTTGATATAACCAGATATATAGGGGAGGATATATGTTGTAGTCTAATAGGGGTTATGGATATCCCCTACTATTTTTTATTTTTTAGTAAAAGATCCTCCACCGCACCCACCCACACACACATTAATTTTTGCGGTTACTCAACATTCTTGTACATATATTAAAGTTATTTTATGATACTCGACACAGTTAAAAAGTAAGTTTATGATACTCAACACAGTTAAAAAGTAAGTGGAAGTTGACATATCCGGAAATAAATAGTCAACAATTATATTTGGACATTTGTAATTCTTAATTCAAGAACTCATTTTCCCTTTCCCCTACAAAAAAAAAACTCATTTTCTCTCAGTTTCTATGGCAAAGCCATTGAGATTAGACAAGATAAAATTAAGAACCATATCATCCTCTTATATTATTAAAATGAAAATTGAAATAATAAAAACATAAAAACGTAACACACATGTGTTTTATTGCTGACATAGCTTATTTATTTAAAACAAACATAGAAGTGGGTGATTCATAAGCAACCAATTCTAGCCACTGCCACCAAACACAGCCTTAAGCGTCATAATTTCTTGAGGATCAATAAGAGTAGTCTTTTGAATTGTGGAAGTTGGTAAGTTGTTACCAAATAACAAAAAACTAGATATATGTATGCTAGGGTTTGAGCTACTATAAGCAGCAAGAGCAATAGCATTTCCAGCACCAGAGTTAACTTGAAAATGTAATAGTCCTTTTGGAAAAACAAAAACATCACCAGGATTAATAGTTTTCACCAAAAGTTTTGTAGGTGTGATAAATCCAACAGTAAGTTGACCTTCAAAAAGGACTAGTAATTCAGTTGCATCAGGATGAGTGTGCATTGGTGCACTTCCATGTATACCAAAATCTATTCTTGCTGCAGATAAACCAAGTCCATTGAGACCTGGTAAATTACTGACATTTACAGAGGTTAATCCAACTTTAAAAGGGTTTGCTGTGCTTCCAGCAGCTGCTAAGCTAGAGTACACGAAATCATTCGCTGTTACAAATTTTTCTGGTTTGCATGGATAGCCTGAAGGGGTGTCTGAAAGAAATAAGTTTGCTACACAGAAATCATCAGAATCAATAGCATTAGAGGGATATGTGATAAGAGCAAAAAAGAAAAGAATAATTTGAATCATCTTCATCTTTGAAAATTGTGTGTGGGATAAGAGAATAATGGGATTGGTTTGCTATTTATAGTGTTATTATTCATACAAGGTGTATAGAGTCTTAGCTTGCTTAGTAGCTGTAAAATGTATAGTTTCCTTAAGGCAACGTAACCTTAGAGTCATCTTGCATGAATGTAACCTGTTCATAAGTAATGAATAAATGTATATCTATCTATATAACTAATTTATACCAACCTATCTATGTATCTATTTCAATTTATTTATAACTGATTTATGTGTATGAGTTCAACAATTATCTAATTATCAGATTTCATCTAATTCAATCTGGTGGTTTTGAATCCGTTCAAAAAAAAAAAAAAAATAGGTGGTTTTGATTTCAAATCGTCCTAACTTTGATTATGAGAGATGTTACCGGATAATTATTATATATATAGGAGGTGAACATTTTACCAAAGAATTTGGTCAAGTATGTACCCCTCATCCAATCATTTAATGTCATTATATCATATTTTTATATGAAATTATTTTAATATAGATTCAAATATTAAACAAATTTTGCATGCATGGTATCTGTATCGAACTAAAATCAAAGTAGCTAAGAATTTACCTAAATAAGAGCAAAAAAAAACTATAGTAACTATTATTTAGGGAAGGCAAAAAACTCATCCCGCTTAGCCCGGCTAAAAATGAGACGAGTCAAGTCAATTTAGATGACCCGACTGAATCTAAAATGTCACCCGCCCCGCTTAATTGGACCGACGAGTTGGTGGACAGGCCCATCAAACATAAAACTAATTTGTTTTGCATTTTTTTTGTTATAAAAAAATATGCTAGTGTTATTTGAAAGAAAAATGAAATTGGCAGCAAATATATTTTTGTTAAAGATAAGCTTATAAGACAAATTTAGGTTATAATGGATTATTGTGGTGCTCCACTTTCAATTTAGCCTAAATTGAATGAAAGTAAAAAAATAGTAAGTTTTTGGTCAAAATAAGTAAAAAATAGTAAGTTTGTTCCAAAAAAAAAAGTCAAAAATAGTAAGTTAACGAGTTGATGGTCCGGCCTACCTTGTACCTACCCCACCCTGTTTTTTCAACGAGATAAGTGGGGTGGGCCAACCACAGGGAACGAGCTCAAAACTTTAGCTAGGCCCACCAAAAATAACATGTTAAACGAGTTGGCCCGACAGATTGGGCTCATTTTACCACCCTTAGAGATGATTATATGAGTGCGGCAAAATAGTCCATATACAATTGTAATCGGTAAATAGGGTTTATTAATGTAGTTAATTAAATTATAAATTACTAGCGGAAAGACGGACACTCACATGGATTCGAATTCAAATCCACTAGTTTGTCTTTTTGTCATTCTACCGGAAAAAAAAACTCGTTAAATTAGTTATAAATAGAAATAGATACATAGATAGGTTGGTACAAATTAGTTATCAAGACAATTAGACATTTATTTATTATTTATGAACAACCTACATTAATTCAAGATGATTTTAAGGCTATCAAGCGGAGATGCTTTAAATATGGAGACGAATTTGTATCAGATATTGATACTACACAGATACTTGCGGATATGTACTTGAGAAGTATTGGAATTATTTTATATTGATTTTTAAACATTATTTTATGCAAGATGGTTATAAGGCTTTTAAGCCGAGATTCTTTAAATATGGAGACGAATCTGTATCGAATATAGATGCTACACGAATACTTGCATTTTTATAATCCATACTTAAAGCATACTTCACGGGCACAAGGAAATACTTATAAAATATTTCTTAAATACGTATCCTAGAAATATGAAGGTCAATAATGCTGAGACAAAATTGTGAAAATTATGATATTAAAAAAGAAGGCACTCAGTCACTTAACATAATAAAAATTGTTTTAAATTCTTTTAATAATGTGTTTATTGATATTCTGACATAAGTATGAAAATAGATTATTATGATTTACACAACTACGCTGTGTTTTGATCATAAGTATTATTATGATTTATACTAATAAAGAATAATCAATACATATTTCATGTCGATAAGTTTAGTTGCTTTAAAGAAACTATTACTAGTTAGTATAAAGAAACTATTACTAGTTAGTATATTTTACCGCTAATTCAATCTAAGGCTCAATGTATCTTTCATTCTCATTATCACTATAAATGGAAAACCAACCCCGTTATATTCTCTTATCCAGATAAAATTTAAAAGATAAGGATCATTCACATTATTCTTTTCTATTTTTGTGTTCTCTCATCATATACATCCCAAGCTGCAACTTCTTCTGTCAGTGATTTCTGTGTGGCAGACTTACAACTTCTCGTGTGTGTTTTATGACGTTCCAGTGGATTACGTTATGTGGTCACTTTTTGTCATTTGTGATTTCGCTTCCAAGGTGTGGGTATAGTTTTTGTAGGTGGTTAGGTTGAGAATCGGTTTTTTCCCTAGATTTGGCAGAGTTTTTCATGGTGTTTGGGTCTTTAAGCGACAAGTCTAAGGTTAAGTTAGGTTTGACTTTAGTCTAACATTTTGTTTTGTAGTCTATAGAGAAGGTTCATAATGACCTTTTTTTTTTTTGGGGAAGGTAATGGATGTTGAGATATTGGTTTATAGGATTATTTATCCAAATCTCACATCAATGAAATTTAGATTCGTGGAACAATCTGTAGCTTCAAATCTCACATCTCAATGAAATTTAGATTTGCGGAAGAAATATCAATGACAACCAATAACCGAAGTAACTACAAGTAACAACAACATATCTAGCAACCAAGTGTAAAACAAATCTGCAATCGAACCAAAGAATAAACATCATAATGAAAATAGAGAAAATAGAACAACACCAATCAATTGTTTACCCAGTTCAGTACAAGATTATAAAGTTGTATCCTTATCTAATACGCATTAAATATCGATATTCTACGAATACCCGTGGATATGTATCTAAGAAGTATTTAAAATTGTTTTTTTAATTTAAAAATTATTTTATTATATATATATATATATATATATATATATATATATATATATTATATGGGATACTTCACGGGGGCATACATATATTTAAGATATTTCTTGAATACATATCCGAAAAAGATAAGGTTGAAGACACTTGTGAAAATTATGATAATGAGAGAGAAGAGACTCGATCCCTCCACATAAATCAAAATCTGTTTTGAATTCTTTTAAATTCTTTTATTGATATCTCGGCATATGTATGAAAATAAATTGTTATGATTTACGGAAAAACTCTACATTGTGTTTTGATCACGGGTATTATTATAATTTATAATAATGAAGAATTATCAATACATATTCCTTTCAAGTATTTTATATGCGTATAAATTTTCTTATAAAAAATGTGTTAACATATCTTAGTCGTATCGTATTCTGAATTTTAAAAATATCTCATATCTCTATCAGTAGTGAACCTAGACTAATTTTCACGAGGGGGCCAAATGCAAAGCATTCTTTTAAGGCAAAGAAAATTAACTTTTTTAAAACTTTATATATTAAATTTAAGGGTTCAATGTGTTTAATCTTTGTTAAAATAGGCTTCAAGGAATAAAATATATTTTTAATTGAATAATTGTTTAATAGTTTAACAAAAAAAAATTCAACGTAAATAAATAAGTTATTTACATTAAACTATTGTCGGTTTTATTTAACTATTGATAATTTTTATTGGTAAAAATGTTTTCTCTATAGTTATTGTAGAGACGGAAACATAAAAATATATAAGACAAATAAGTTATTAATCAAGTAATAATTTTTTAACATTCTCGTTTATGCTAAAAAATTTGGAAGTAAACTTGTTTGAGGTAGTTAAAAATATATTTAGGGTAGCTGATTTTAATAATATTATAATTTCGGATAGCCAAAGCTACCACATCACTCCAAAATCATTCGTCCTTGATCTCTATCATATCGCATCCGCACTCTTTTTTTTATGGTGGACGGGGTTTGAACCCCAAACCTTATATATATTATGCATTGTCACTGCCAATTGAGCTAAAATTACGATGACGCACTCTCTAAGTTTAGTTGCTTTAAGAAAAATATTACTAGTTACTATATTTTACCTATAATTCAACCCAAGGTTCAATGTATCTTTCATTCTCATTAACACTATAAATGGCAAACTTATCCCGTTATATTCTCTTATCCCAAATCGAATTTTAAAAGATGAGGATGATAATTCACATTACTCTTTTCTATTTTTATCTTCTCTCATCACATACCTCTTATGCTACTTCTGTCAATGATTTCTGTGTGGCAGACTTACAGCTTCCAAATACCCCTTCTGGTTATCCATGCAAGTCAGAAACAAATGTAATAGCAGATGATTTTGTGTTCTCTGGCTTTGTACCTGGAAGCACAATATTAGACCCTTTTAATGTTACATTAACCACTTCTTTTGTCACTAGTTTACCAGGTCTTAATGGACTTGGTATCTCTGCAGTAAGGGGAGTCTTTGGTATAAATGGAACTGTTCCAATGCACTTTCATCCTGATGCAACTGAGTTGCTTATCATTGTTGAAGACCAATTGACTGCTGGATTTATTACACCAACAAAAGTATATTTAAAAACTGTTAAAACTAGTGATATTGTAGTTTTTCCAAAAGGAATTTTGCATTTTTTAGTTAACACAGGTGTTGGAAAAGTTGTTGCTTTTGCTGCTTTAAGTAGCACAAACCCTACCACGCAAATACTTGAATATCTATTATTTGGCAACGATTTATCAACTTCAATAATTGCAAACACAACTTTACTTGATGTGTCACAAATTATGAAGCTTAAGGCTCAGTTTGGTGGCAGTGGCTAAGATTTCTTATGAATCCACTTCTATGTTTGTTCTAAACTAAGTTATGTCATCAATAAACTTATGCATGTGTTTCGTTTTTGTGTTTTTATGTCAATTTTCATTTTTTTTTTTAAAACAAGACAGTATAGTATGGTTCCTAATTTTTATATTGTATCAACGGTTTTTATTTTACCAACTTTGCATGTCATCAAGACTCGATATTTAACAGCAGGATACACAGGAAAAAAAAATGGTTGCCATGTTAATGGCACTAAGTTTTTATCTTTATTTAGCGGTGACTAGTTTTCTTTAGAAAACATGTTGGAAATACAAGGATGGTCCATTCGGAAGAGTTAGGAATCAAACCCCTCACCACTTGTTTAAGAGGCTTAAATCCTTTACCATTTAACCTAATTCATTGTTGATAGCACGATGCAATTTATTTAAAGAAACTACTGCTTGCATTTATATGAATATTGATCCCCTATATGTCAAACTTGAATGTTTACGTCAACTCGTTTTGTCTAGGTGGAATCATCTCATATTATAATGATATTAGAATTATTTTTGTAGGGAAATATTGAAGAGGTGTCAGAGCATTGATCTTCCTTGGGAAGCTTTGATAGGTTTGAAAGCATTTCAGCTAATGGATAATCTCGTTGAATAGTATTAGAGGGATAATTTGTTTCTTTCGAAATGATATGTTGCATTCTTTGTCTTTGGTAACCTTGTTTGCTTCCACACGTGGTTAGAAGAAGACAAATTGTACGATCAGAACTTGAAAGCGATATTCCTTCAGAAAAAAGCAAAAATTGGTCGGTCTCTTAGAGTGTTGATTTGCTGACGTGTCCATCAGGATGTGCTTCCATGAGATCATGTTTCCATCTGAATCTTCAAGGTTTGATGCATCTTCTTATCAGAGCTTTGACTTTTTGTTTACCTTTCTGCATATCATAGTCTAAGTCTTCAATGCTTCCCTTGAGTACCAAATTTGTTCTTTTGTGTTCATAGCTTGGTCTTTCAAAACCTATAACTTGACTTTAAAGTCATAATTTAATTCGATGATCCTGCACAGTTGAACACATATTAAAATACTTAATTGTTCTTTCATGCATTGTTATCATCAAAACCTTAAAAACATTGTTCTAAAACCCACTTTAGTTCAACAAACATGAAATTAACTTCTAATACTCTTATATATTCCATGTATTTAGCTCCAATAACAAAAAATTCATATTGTTCCATGATTAGAAGTATCACAAAACCTGTGGATCAAAACAACATAAAAATCGGCGAGGAATTTCTTGCATAGTTTATAAATAGTCTTGTCATCCCTTTGTTTTGTTGTTGTTCATATAAATTAGCATATGACCTTCTTTTTCATTTCCTTTAACCTAGCTAGTTCCCCTCATCCTTAGAATGGCCCTTGAATTCGACAGGCTCTGATACAATAATGAAATTGGGGGTTTAACTCATCCTTAAAAACCGGTTCATAAGGTAATGATTGACTCCTCTATATAAACTTCTATCAAAAGTCTTATTTATCCGATGTGGGACATGGGTTTTTCCCAATAAACCCTATAGAGCAATGTAGAAAAAAAAATAAGTTTTTTTTGTTGCTTTATCTTTTATTTAATCTAGCAGAGAGACGAATTCGCCTATACGCATTTTTTCTTTTTGAGTGTCAAATGTATGTATTGTAAAATATAAAAATATTTACTCTTCATTTAAGTCAATTTATGTGTTTTTAAGTTTAAATTTAAAATTAATATTAGTTATTAAAGGATGATTTGTAGTAGAATTTTTATTTTCTTTTTAAACAAAAAGGGAGCAAATGGAAGACCATTGGCTAACCCATAGATAGATTAGAGGTAAAAAGTACAAGCAACTCGGGGGTGTAAACCTGATCGAGTGGATAAAACAAAACAGGAAAACATAAAAACAACCCAAAGATATTACAGACCAACTCAAGTATGGTTAAAAAACAACAAGTGCACAAATCGGTTGCTAATTTTGTAGAAGAAAGATATTTAGCTAAAAAATAGTAAATTTTGAAGATCTCTTCTAATTTTAGCGTAGATTTAATAAAAAATATAAATTTGAAAAAAAAATCAATTGCTAAAGGTAAGTTTCGTCCAAAAAAAGTCAACTTTAAGAATCTCTTCATGGCGTCCAAATCCTCTCCATTTCCACTGAAAATGGGGATCGGCATCTCCTTGCTTTGCAGAACGGCATGTGGCGTAAGTGGAATCCAACGGTTGAGATCTATTCTTTCTTTAAAACCAATTAAAATTATTAAATAATAAAACTATTCAATTTATATTAAACAAAATCTGTTGCCAAATTTGTGGGGAAATTGCAGGTGACGAAACCTAGCTATTTCCTTCGATACCTTTCACCTTTGTTCCTCTCTGTCAATTAGTTATAGCAGAACTATTTGTAAGGATGTTGCAGCAAAAAAGAGTGTAGTGAATTTGTTCCTGCAGATAATTGGTTCAACCTTAAATTATAACGTAAATATCTCTTGTACTTCTATTGAATTGAAATGAAGCAGTAATGAGATTCAATTGTTCAATTTCAGATTGAAACAGAGGTGTGGAGATGGCTTGGTTTTTCCTTGGTGTAACCGTCGATCTGTTTTGTCTGCAGTTTTCCCCACAAATTTGGCAACAAATTTTGTTTAATACTATAAAGTGAATTCTTTTATTATTTAATAATTTTAATTGGTTTTAAAGAAAGAATAAATCTCAACCGTTGGTTTCCACTTACGCCACATGTCGTTCCGCAAGGCAAGGAAATGCCGATCCCCATTTTCAATGGAAATGGAGAGGATCTGGACGCTTTGTCTAGGGGATTAGGCATGCATTTTAACCAGGAATGTGAAGCGGGGATTTTTCTCCTAATAACAATGTACCATAAATTCAATGACTTTTTTTCTACAATAATAAATTCAATGACTTGGCATTGCGACATTTAGGTATGTTTGGTCTGCTAAAAAATGAAGGACGTGATAGTACAACTCCAGTTGTAGATTGTTAAAAAATTTGTCTTTCAGAAAACCAAAACACAACTTTTTGTTTCACGTACAAGTTTTCTAACATTTTATTCACAAAAACTCGTAGAAGCCAAAAATTATTCAATACCATCAAAAAAAATTCATGTTTTGTGTTGTACTGTTATATCCAGTACTTACTGTTTGACAGATTAAAAACACCCTTAATAGTATAATCCATTGTCGACTGTAATAATTAGTCATCATGCATGTATAAATATATTTGACTTTTATATATGTGGACAGCGATGTCAAAGTGGACTGCCAAATTCGACCAAAGTTTTAGACTTTTTTGAAAATTGCCTCTTCATAGGGTTCCTAGCCACCAAAATATCTTTAGTTGTAGGTTTATCCTTGATTTGAGTGGCTTATCGTGTGTGTTTTGTGGGGTCTGAGTGGAGTACGTTAGGTGATCACTTTTTGTCATTTGTGATTTTGTTTTCAAGGTGTGGTATAGTGTTTGTAGCTGGTTAGGTTAAGAGTTAGTTTTTTCTCTGGATTTGGCAGGGCTTTTCATGGTATTTGGGTTTGTGAGCGACAAGTCTAAGATTAAGTTATGTTTGATTTTGGTCAAACATTTTGTTTTGTAGTCCACATGGAAGGTTTGTAATGACTTGATATTTTTTGGGGAAGGCAATGGTACTGTTAGAACAAAATTGGATTTGTACAATGCCTCTGAAGTTTTTAAGATAACAAAGTATAGAATAGCTATTGTATATGCTAATATATGTCTAAGTGTGCAGGACCATAGATTAAAATTCATCTAGGTCTGAACATATATGAGAGCATGAGAAGCACAAGAGAAGCAAAAAATTTAGATTAGATCCTGAAGAAGCTTGACCTGACTCTAAAGGTCATCAGACTCTGAAGGCTATCAAACTCTGAAGGATAGAAGACTCTGAGGATTTTGTGAAGACTTTGAAGGACGCGTCAAACTTTGTATTCTTTCGAAGATGTGCCTATCATACTCAGATAGTATAATTTGTCTTTTTCTGAATCACGTGCTAAGTCAAATTCAAAGGCAAAAGGAATGAAACGGATAATTCTATTTGCAACAATAGATTTTGAACGTCTTTTCAAATGGTATTAACCATATCGCACAACATTCCAACATCTTGATTTGATAGTTTCTCAAGGACTGACACTTCTCCAACATCTCTCAAATTCTTCCCTATATAAGGAGCTAAAAACTTGAAGAACATAACAAGACTCTGCATTTTTAACTTGGGCCCTTACTCTGTCAAATTTTAAAGCGCACAAACACTTAAGAATATCTTACTAAGTTCATATCTTAGAAATTCTAAGTCTTAAGAGTCTTACTCTGTTTTGTAAATGATTACACCTCTGATTTTATATCTATCAAGTGTAAAAACTAAACAATCTATTATTTGATTAAGTTAGATTATAAAAAGTATCTTTTAGTAGTTATTGGGCATTAGAAGTCTCTTGGGTGCTTGAACATTTATAATCAAATGTGATTATAGTGAAAATTCTTTGAAAATTTAAGGGGACTAGACTACTCTCAGGTTGTGAGAGGAACTAGTATAATTGTTTTATGCCGCTTCTTCTCTCTCTGTGTTTATTTCACTTCGCTGCACTCAGAACCTGAGTCAGAATCTTTTAGACTAAACGTAGATTGGTTGAAAGGATCTCATAATATATAATTGTTAAACTCGTATTAAATTAGTTATAAATAAGAAGTATCAAAATAATTCAACCTAAGGTTCAATGTATCTTTCATTTTCATTAACACTATAAATGGCAAACCTTCCCCGTTATATTCTATCTCAAATCAAATTTTAAAAGATGAGGATGATTAACATTATTTTTTTCTATTTTGCTCTTCTCTCATCGTATACCTCTTATGCTTCTTCTGTCAGTGATTTCTGTGTGGCAGACTTACAGCTTCCAAACACTCCTTCAGGCTATCCATGCAAGTCAGAAACAAATGTAACAGTAGATGATTTTGTGTTCTCTGGCTTTGTACCTGGAAACACAATAGACCCTTTTAATGTTAGATTAACCACTGCATTTGTCACTAGTTTACCAGGTCTTAATGGACTTGGTATATCTGCTGGAAGAGGGGATTTTGGTATAAATGGAACTGTACCAATGCTCACTCATCCTGATGCAACCGAATTAGTTATCGTGGTTAAAGGCCAATTGACTGCTGGATTTATTGCACCAACAAAAGTTTATTTGAAAATTGTTAAACCTGGTGATATTGTAGTTTTTCCAAAAGGACTTTTGCATTTTGTAGTTAACTCTGGTGTTGGAAATGCTATTGCTTTTGCTTTTTTCAGTAGCTCAAACCCTAAAACGGAAATACTTGATTATCTATTATTTGGCAACGATTTATCAAGTTCAATAATTGCAAACACTACTTTACTTGATGTGTCACAAATTATGAAGCTTAAGGCTCAGTTTGGTGGCAGTGGCTAAGATTGCTTATGGATCCACTTATATGTTTGTTCCAAATTAAGTTATGTCAGCAAATAGCAATAAACTTATGTATGTGTTTCGTTTTTGTGTTTTTATGTCAATTTTCATTTTTTTAATAAAGCAAAGAGAGTAAGTTTGGTACCTAATTTTTATATTGTATCAACGGTTTTTATTTTTACGAACAATTTGCATGTCATCAAGACTCGATGATTAACATCAGTATGCCAAACAAAAATGGTTGCCATGTTAATGGCACAAAGTTTTCATCTTTATTTAGCTGTGATTAATTTCCATTAGAAAACATGTTGGAAATACAAGGATATTCCATGCGCAAGAGTTAGGAATCAAACCCCTCAACATTTGTTTAAGAGGCTTAAGTCCTTTACCGCTTATCCTAATTCATTGTTGACAGCACGAAACAATTTTATTTAAAAACTCCTGCTTGCATCTATAGGAATATTGATCCCTTATATGTCAAGGTTGGCAAACTTGAGTTTTTAAGTCAACTCATTTTGTCCAGGTGGAATTATCTCATATTCAAATGATACTAGAATTATTTCTTGTAGGGAAATATTAGGGATATATATAATAATCAGAGAGGGGGTCGAAATTGTTTGGCTTTTTCTGAAAATCTTTATTGAAGTTGGTAAACAAAAATAAAGCAAGCAAGATAATTAGAGAGACAGAAAGAGGGAAAAAAAACAAGCAATTATCTTGGTTCATAGCTTTGTGTTTCGAATCTATAACTTACTTTAAAGTCAGAATTTAATTATATGATCCTTCACATGAACACACATTGGAATACCCAATTATTCTTCCATATATTGTTATTATCAAAACCTTAAAAACATTGTTCTAAAACCCACTTTGATTCAACAAAAGACACATGAAATTAACGTCTAAGACTCTTGTTCCGTATTCTGGACCATGGTTAGAAGTTTCAAAGAACATGTGGATCAAAACAACATAAAAATCTGCAAGGAACTTCTTGCATGATACTTTCTAAATAGTCTTGTCGTCATATACCCTTTGTTGTTGTTCATATAAATAAGCATATGAAACTGGCGTAGATAACTCTCTTGTATAATCTTACCGGATACATATAACCTTTTTTTTCCCTTCCTTTAACCTAGTTCCCCTCTTCTTTAGACAAATGTCTCCTGGAAACTAAACCCTACTAGTTTGGATCTTGATCCGAGGTCTCCTTTGGTAAGCATGGTAAACCCTAAAGAGCAATGAAGAAGAAACAAGTTTTTTTTTGTCGCTATGTCTTTTTTTTTTTTGTCAAGTAGTCTTGTAGCTAGAGCTCACACAATTTAATTGTGGAGTGTCCGGGGTTCGAACCTCGGCTCCTCCATATAATATGCAATATCTCTACCAACTGAGTTAAGCTCACGGGGATATAATCTAGCAGAGAGACGGCCCCCGTCTATACGCATTTTTCTTTTGTATTTTTTTGAGTGTGTGAATATGTATGAATGTATTGTAAAATATTTACTCTAATTTAAGTCAATTTATGTATTTTAAATTTAATAGTAATGATTTAATGGTGATTTGTGGTAGAAAGATACTTAGCAAAAAAATGGTTAATTATCTTTTTTTGAGGGGAGTTAATTTTTTAGATCTCTTATAATTTTAACGTAGATTTAATATAAATTTAAATTTGAAAAAAATCAGTTTCTAAAGGTAGTTTCGTCAAAAAATAATGTTCCAACAAAGAAATAGTTAACTTTTATTTGAAGTTAATTTTAAATAAAATATAGATTTATAAATCTCTTCATGCTTCCCTCAAAAAAAAAAAAAAAAAATTCTCTTCATTCTAGAGAAAGTCAACTTTAATTTGCTGCTTCGTCTAGGGGATTAGGCATGCATTTTAACCAGGAAGGTGAACTGAGGATTTTTCGCCTGGTAATAATGTGCCATACGACTTGGGCATTGTAACATATAGGGTGTGTTTGATATGCTGAAAAATGAAGAACATAATAGGACAACTTCGGTTGCACAGTGTTTAAAAATTTGTCCTTCACTAAACTAAAGCACAGTTTTTTGTCTCACATATAAGTTTTTTAGCATTTTGTCCATCAAAAATCGTATAAACAAAAATTTATTCATGATATATACCATCAAATTTTGTCATGTATGTTTTATCGTGTGTTGTATTGTTCTATTCAGTACTTACTGTTTGGCAGATCAAACACATCCTTAGTAGCATAGATCCATTTTCGACGGTCGTTAATAGCCATCATGCATGTATTAAATAAATTTGACTTTTATATTTGTTGATAAAGATGTCAAAGTGGGCCGCCAAATTCGACCAAAGTTTTAGACTTCTTTTGGAAGTTGCTTCTTGATAGGCTTCCTAGCAACTAGAATCTCTTTAGTTGTAGGGTTATCTTTGATTTGAGTGGCTTCTCGTGTGTGTTTTATGAGGTTCCAGTGGATTACGTTATGTGGTCACTTTTTGTTATTTGTGATTTCGCTTCCAAGGTGTGGGTATAGTTTTTGTAGGTGATTAGGTTGAGAATCGGTTTTTTCTCTGGATTTGGCAGAGTTTTTCATGGTTTTTGGGTCTCTAAGCGACAAGTCTAAGTTTAAGTTAGTTTGACTTTGGTCTAACATTTTGTTTTGTAGTCCATAGAGAAGGTTCATAATGACCTTTTTTTTTTTGGGAAGGCAATGGATGTTGAGAAATTGGTTGATAGTATTATTTATCCAAATCTCACATCAATGAAATTTAGACTTGTGGAGCAATTGGTAACTCCAAATCTCACATCTCAATGAAATTTAGATTCACGGAGCAAATATCAATGGACAATCAATAACCGAAATAACTACAATTAACAACAACATATCTAGATATAATATAGCAACCAAGTGTAAGGCAAATCTGCAATCAAACCAAAGAATAAACAACATAAAGAGAATAGAGAAAATAGAACAACACCAAAGAATTGATTACCCAATTCGGTACAAGATTATAAAGTTGTATCCTTATCTAATATGCATTAATATTGATATTTACGAATACCCATGGATATGTATCTAAGAAGTATTAAAATTGTTTTTTTAATTTAAAAAAATATTTTATCATATACATACATACATACATATATATATATATATATATATATATGGGATACTTCACGGGGGCACATATATTTAAGATATTTCTTGAATACATATCCGAAGAAGATAAGGTCAAAAAAGGTGAAGACACTTCTGAAAATTATGATAATGAGAGAGAAGAGACTCGATCGCTCTACTTAAATCAAAATTTGTTTTAAATTCTTTTATTGATATCCTGGCAATATGGATGGCAATGGGTACCCAATGAATAGGGTACTATTGTACCCTTTCTCATATCCGCGTTTGTAAAAAATATCTGTACCCGAACCCGTACCCTCGTGGGTAACAACTTTAGTGCCCTTCCCCATACCCTATGGGCACCTAAGTGCTCATACCCGTATCCATTATCCGCACTTTAATTATAAAAAGACAATAAAAAAACAACACAATTGAAATAAAACTATGATCCAAAAAATTTTAAAGCAACTCATAAAATAGTAGAAATCGTAGTATTTAGCCAAATAAAAAAACAACAAAAATATTTCTCGAAAATTAAAATAAAAACATTCAAAATACATATAAAAAGTGCATGCTAAAATAAACATCAAATTGATTTAAATCATAAATTTGTAGCTCGCGAGCTTATGAAGGTAAGAATGAAACGATTACCATATTAGTTTTTAGGTTTAGTTTATACTTAAATAACTATATAAATTAAATATTTGTACATCAAAAATAAATAAAATATTTCTTATATTATATAAACATGTATATGCGGGTTGTAGGGCTGGGTAGTATAGTGCACTTACCTGCACCCATACCCATCTAAATTTGCGGGTAATTACCCGTACCCAAGCCCATACCCGTAAAAGAGAATTTTTACCCTACCCATTGCGGGTATTTTTTACAGGTGTCCATCGGGCCTGGGTCCAATTGCTATCCCTACCCGACATATGTATGAAAATAAAATTATTATGATTTACGGAAAAACTCTACATTGTCTTTTGATCACGGCTATTATTATAATTTATAATAATGAAGAATAATCAATACATATTCCTTTCAAGTATTTTATATGCGTATAAATTTTCTTATAAAAAAATTGTTAACATATCTTAGTCGTATTGTATTCAGAATTTTAAAATTTCTCATATCTCTATCATTGGTGAACCTAGACTAATTTTCACGAGTGGGCCAAATACAAAGATTATTTTTTAGGCAATGAAAATTAACTTGTTTTAAACTTTATATATTAAATTTAAGGGTTCAATGTGTTTAATCTCTATAAAAATAGGCCTCAAGGAATAAATATATTTTTAATTGAATAATTGTTTAATAGTTTAACAATTTCTTTTTCAATGTAAATAAATAAGTTATTTACATTAAACTATTGTCCATTTTATTTGACTATTGATAATTTTTATTGCTAAAAATGTTTTCTCGGTGGTTATTGTAGAGACGGAAATATAAAAATATATAAGACAAATAAGTTATTAATCAAGTAATAATTTATTAACATTCTCGTTTATGCTAATTTTTTTGGAAGTAAACTTGTTTGAGGTAGCTAAAAATATATTTAGGGTAGCTGATTATAATAATATAATAATTTTAGATTGCCAAAGCTACCACATCACTCCAAAATCATTTGTCCTTGATCTCTATCGTATCGTATCCGCACTTTTTTTTTTATGGTGGATGGGGTTTGAACTCCGAACTTTAGATATATTATGCTACCAACTGAGCTAAGCTCATGATGACGAACTCTCAAAGTTTAGTTTCTTTAAGAAAAATATTACTAGTTACTATATTTTACCTCTAAGTCAACCCAAGGTTCAATGTATCTTTCATTCTCATTAACACTATAAATGGCAAACCTATCCCGTTATATTCTCTTATCCCAAATCGAATTTTAAAAGATGAGGATGATAATTCACATTACTCTTTTCTACTTTTATCTTCTCTCATCATATACCTCTTATGCTACTTCTGTCAATGATTTCTGTGTGGCAGACTTACAGCTTCCAAACACTCCTTCAGGCTATCCATGCAAGTCAGAAACAAATGTAACAGCAGATGATTTTGTGTTCTCTGGCTTTGTACCTGGAAGCACAATATTAGACCCTTTTAATATTACAACAACCACTGCTTTTGTCACTAATTTACCAGGTCTTAATGGACTTGGTATCTCTGCAGCAAGGGGAGACTTTGGTATAAATGGAACTATTCCAATGCATTTTCATCCTGATGCAAATGAATTGCTTATAGTAGTTAAAGGCCAATTAACAGCTGGATTTATTAGACCAACAAAAGTTTATTTGAAAACTGTTAAAGCTGGTGATATTTTAGTTATTCCAAAAGGACTTTTGCATTTTGGAGTTAACACTGGTGTTGGAAATACTATTGCTTTTGCTTTTTTCAGTAGCTCAAACCCTAAAACGGAAATACTTGATTATCTATTATTTGGCAACGATTTATCAACTTCAATAATTGCAAACACTACCTTACTTGATGTGTCACAAATTATGAACCTTAAGGCTCAATTTGGTGGCAGTGGCTAAAGATTGCTTATGAATCCACTTCTATGTTTGTTACCAATTTAGTTATGTCAGCAATAAACTTATGTATGTGTTTCGTTTTTGTGGTTTTATGTCGATTTTCATTTTTTAATAAAGCAAGAGAAAAGTATGGTTCTTAATTTCTTATATTATATATCAACTGTTTTTATTTTTACCATCAATTTAATTTGCACTAAACCCATTTGGGATTGGCCTAATGGTTGGTTTGGGATCTTTGAGTGTGCTCCTCTCAAGGTCTCAGGTTCGATTTCCTCTTGTGCCAATTTCGATGGGCGGTGGGTTTGGTCCTCTCAGATTAGTTGGTCCTTCGATCGGATACCAAGTTTTCAAAAACAAAAAAAAATTGCACTAGACTTAGACCCGCATGTTGCGCGGGCATGAGTTTGTCATGTCCTCTTTCTCCGACTCTTCCTAACTTATTTCGACTCTTTGGGTATCATCTTTCTTTAAATCCACTTCCTTACTTGTTGGATGTGGTGAAATGGAGAAAAAGTTACTCTTGACATGGTAGAAGAAGACACAAAACCAGATACTCTAAAAATCTTCAGCCATTAAGAAGTTTAATTCTCCAGTAATACCAAAGACAATTGAAATGAAACTTTTAATGGCTACATATTTTTAGCAAAATGTATTATCATGCTCATGTGGTGGCATATATGCAATATATCAATTAGCTTAAGATATTCAAAATGTACTGCAACTGCAACATAAGATGTGATTTTACTAAGCTCTTCTTGATAAAGTGTGTAAAAATATATGCTAATCACCAATTTCAGTACCAGAAACAAGATATCTCCTTAATCAAATATATGTTTGTTGAAGTCAAATTGAACAATTACAACAAGTCTCCATAAATGAAATCAGTAACCATGAGTGGGAAGAGGGATTAAAGTAATGAACATTGAACCAAACTTTTTCTATTACATTCTTGAAACCATCGTTAAGAGTAGAAGGACATAATACGTGCGACATTATTTTCTCCATTCTTATTCAAATTAACAAAGACTTGACGATGTTATTGAATAGGCGAGGGGACGGCTTTTTGAAGAATAGAGGGTGTGAATGTTTTTAAAGAGACTTTAGGGAATATCAATTTAATTCTCTTTTTAACTATTATTTGTGTTTGTATCATACTATTGAATTAAATTGGAAAGAAAGATAGTCCCTGAAAAATGTATTTGTACCATAATCTCTAATTATTATGCAAACAGCAGTGCTATTTCAAGGGAAAATTTTATAGCGAGCAATTCACGGAGTCTTTGCACGGTTAGAAGAAGCATTTCCCTTATAATAATCCCATATTTCTCAGATTCATTCTTCTCTTCTAATCCCTAGCTACCTTTTTTCCAGCTTTCTCGACATGAAACTATTTGGAAAGGCTGCAAATATGTGGAATATTACAACTCATTAGGTTAGTTTTACTTTGTTTGAATTCACATCTTTGAGTCTAATTTTGCATAAGGGAAATGCTTCTTCTAGCGAAACATTTCTTCCCGAATGCATCACGAATGGCTTTTATTGTGTAACTGCATTTTTAGTGGGTCCTCCTATTTTTTATCCAACAACCCATGTTGTCTGCCAAAGAAAATCTAACCGTGCAAAGACTCCGTGAATTGCTCGCTATAAAATTTTCCCTTGAAATAGCACTGCTGTATGGCATAATATGGTGGATTTTGGATTTGGAAGGTTAATTTTGAGCATTTTTTATTACTGTAGGCAATTGAAAATGCATAAGTGGGGAGAAGATGACAGGTTCAAATTGTATATGGATGTGTCCCGATTTTAGAATTCGAACACCAAAGACACGTTTTAAATTATAAAATTTGGAGTCATTTTTATAAGAGTATTGTTATTTGTATAACTATTTGTGACAAATTTTTTAACAACCTTCTTTTTCTCTCTTCTTATTGGTCAAAAATCAATAGAGAGAGAAAAAGGAAGAGAGAGAATAAGACCATGATGTTAGTATGAGAGAGGAGGTTGGTCAAAAGTTGTCACAAAATCGATATTCAAATATCATTTCTCTTTTTATAAAGTGAGTCCAAGAGACACGGAAGGTGAAAAATTTCTCAATCAAAAGCATTAAAAAGGGGTTCATATTAGTCTTCCAAGCCAAAATGACCCTATATATATATATATATATATATATATATATATATATATATGGTGGGGGAGAAGTGTAGGGGTCAGGATGTTATTAAGATGCTTGGATCATTTTAAAACAAGGGCCTACCAAGTCAAATATTGAGCCATACCAAAAATGATAACATTAATAACTAGAAATAGATACATAGATAGGTTGGTATAAATTAGTTACATAGATAGGTTGCTTACATCCATAGCAATTAAGCAAGCTATAAGGCATATACACCTTGTAAGAATATCAACACTATAAATAGCAAACCTATCTATTATTCTCTTATCCCACGTCAAATTTTCAAAAATGAAGATGATTCAAATTATTCTTTTCATTTTTGCTCTTATCTCATGTACCTCCAATGCTATTGATTCTGATGATTTCTGTGTAGCAGACTTATCGTTTCCAGACACCCCTTCGGGCTATCCATGCAAGTCGGAAAAAGATGTAACAGCTGATGATTTTGTGTTCTCTGGCTTAAATATAGCTGCAAACACGTCGACAAACTCTTTTAAAGTTGCATTTACCACTGTAAAAGTCGATAAGATACCAGGTCTCAATGGACTTGGTATCTCTGTAGCAAGAATAGATCTTGGCGTAGATGGAAGTGTACCAATGCACACTCATCCTGGTGTAGGCGAATTTATAACCGTCATTCAAGGTCAAATGACGGCTGGATTTATCACACCTACAAAAGTTTTTATGAAAACTCTTAATCCTGGTGATGTTTGGGTTTTTCCAACAGGACTTTTGCATTTTATACGTAACACTGGTCCTGGAAATGCTGTTGCTTATGCTGTATATGCTAGCTCAAATTTTGCCACTCATTTAACTGATTTTTTGTTATTTGGTAACACCTTACCAACTTCAATAGTTCAAAAGACTACTCGTCTTAATCCTCCACAAATTATGAAGCTTAAGGCTAATTTTGGTGGCAGTGGCTAGGATTGGTGTTGCTTATGAATCATCCACTTCTATGTTTGTTTTAAATTAATAAGTTACGTCAGCAATAAAAACACATGTGTGTTATGTTTTTATGTTTTTATTTTATCAATTTTCATTTTAATAATATAAGAGGATGGTACCATATGGTTCTTAATTTCTTATCTAATCTCAATGGTTTTCCCTACATAACACATAGGCATAGTTGCATACATATTCATCTACCTATATAAGCATATATTATTTTCACTATGAATGTGACACTAAAAAGATTTTGCATCTCATATAGTCATCTCATTTTTATTTTTATTAAATGGTCAATGTAAGCTCAAACTAGTTGAGATATCCAACTCACCGTATAATCATCTCGTTTTATATCTCTTGCATCATAAATAAATAAATAAAGGAAAATTTAGAAATGTGACACACAGAATTCTGTGCAGCAGAGACATGCTGGAAATCTAATAAATAAATTACTAACAAATTTAAAATATATGGTATACATTGTTTATAAGCAAAATTAATGTTTGGCTTGGTGATGGAATATAATTATTAAGAACAAATATCATAATCTGCACATAAATCATTATTTTACACATTTTAGAACGCAACACAGATATAATCCTATAATTCTTATCCTCTGCTTGCATGACATTTCTTAGTTTAGGCGACGCTTATTAAAAGTGTGCCCGAAGAGAGAGGAAATGTTGCCTTGCACAACAGGCAAAGCTCGCACAGAGCATGGTTGGAAAACATCCCTTATTCTTTTAGGCACCTGTTTTTGCAGTTCTACAACATTTTCAACTGTTGTCGAAAAGGAAAAATATTGTACTGGCAAGTTCTTTCACCCAGTCGATTGCTACTAATAGTCCCAAAGCTTCTTCAATTGCTACAGACGTAACTGGTTCTAACCACATTGTTTTCGCTCCCAAAAACATACCGCATCTATCTCTTAAACATATTCCAATGCGCACTGTGATGTGGTACTCCGAGAACGGTGCATTGACATTACACTTGATAGAGTTTTGAGAGGAACATTGCCATTTGATTCCATCCCGGTTCGGCTTATCATACTGCATATTTTGCTCCTCTTTGTGTCGTGCATTTTGTCACGCTGCCAACAAACAACTACCTCGGTTTATAATATCTGCTACCGTCCTTTCCATTTGATGATCTTAAATTGAGACATTTCTACTCCTACACAAGCTCCATACATTCATAGCAAGCGCACAATTCTCATCCTTTGACAGGAAACTCAATATGGAAAATATCCACCCTCCAATGCTTCTATCTTGCTTCTGTACCTGTTAAATGGAATGCAGCAAATTCAGATTCCTCTATGTTTCCCTGCTTTTATTGCACTGCAGCAGGATGTGAACGGCTGTCACTGGCACCTCGTTACACCACGGACAGTTTGCACCAATTTTGTAACATTGTTGTTAGTAGTTACTAAACTAGGATAACAGTTATTATTGTGGAATCTGACATGCAAAACCGCTTGTCATGTTAAGTTGACAAAATACATGTTTTGTGAACATTTTCAATTTATACACATTTTTTTACTGAGTCTAATTTTTTGATAAAATAAAGGGTTGTTGATGCTTCTAATTCCTGAATTTGGACGAATTTTAATTTCAGTCCCCTAAAAAAGAAATTATTCAGATTACAGAGCAATCTTCTTTAGCTAAATTACACTTTTGGTAGGTGCTTAAAGAGCAATCTTGTCCCGAAATACGTTCTGAAGATTCCTACCCCTCGTTTTCATCGGTACAAGGAATCAACAACTAGATAAGAGCAAAATAGATAAAATCTTATCATCTGCTACATGCTCTGAAAGAGAATTTTTTAATTCTAAAAAGGATAACTTATAAATATAGCTCAACAAGGCTAAATAAAGATTAAAACACTAGAGAAATTTATTAAAATGCAAGAAAGGAGGACACATTTCAAGAACTACATTCACTTCCTTATCAACTTTGCTCTACCAAACCCCTTTGAGATTTGAACTCGGTCTGTTATACCAAGATGTGCCATAAGAAGCCACACATGCGTTAATAGTTCCCCACCATGTCTTAGATGCTGAGCATGATGAATTACTTGACAATGGCAAGCAGCATAAGCTAGCATTTCAACCCAAACTTGAGTGATAAACTTCCACATCTCTTTTGTCTCCCATTCTACATCATCATTCCTTATCTCCCTTACATTTTTAGCCAACCTGAATGCATCAAATAGTACAGATTTGCTTCTGTCACCTTTCACCTTTGAAGGACTAACTTTATCGATATCTCGGCTCACTTTGTGTAGTATTCTGCACACTTGCTTCTCATCTTGTATAGAATGTCTGTCCTTCACAAATTCAGTTGCCTCAGCACATGTATCTTGGAATCTTATCTCACCAATTCCATTAGGTAACATAGATGGTCTCATAACAAGAAGATATAACATATACTCTGATAAACATTTGCTTGCTTCTTTATAGCTTAAAGTCCTTCCATTTTCCAAAACTTCTTCATCTGATTCAGAATTATAACATATATTTGTTGCAATGTGCCATAAAATAATGCTTTGATCAAATTCTACCTCCACACTCCACCTTAATTTCCTTATCATTGTCTCCACCTTCTCCTCATCCTCAATTTGTACCTTTAGCTCTGATTTTAATCTTTCCAAGACTTTGTTGCCCCTATGGTCACAAAATCTTGTGATATTTTTCGCAAACTCATCTTCTCCCATGTTTATCCCCTCTTTTATTTTATCCACAAAGTCTTCAAAGATTATTTCCTTCAGATCACCTGTAACAGCGATATAAAAGTTAGTTGGTGGGATGTTAGTTTGTTGATTGGTAAATGAGTACATGAGAATCGATAAATTAACTACCTGCTAACAAACTCTAACTTTTATATTTCTATTACCTTTGACGGTCTTTTTATTTGTGTGCTTGTACTTCTGATAGGACAGCCAAGCACCTGTAATTATTTTAGCAAGAGCACACTTTGCTGCTCTCTTTTTGAATGCTTTTCCAGTACTAGAACCAAATTTGAGTCTTAAAAACTTGCTAACGTTGCTGTGTCTTTCTTTTCTAGCTTTCGATATGCAAAAGCTTATGAGGTTGAATTGACCCGTGCTGCATGACCACCTCTTCTTATACTTAACAGATTGAATTAGTGAAATGACCTTACTGCTCACCCTATTCTTGTGCATACTCAACCACAGAATTGTCCAGTCGGAAAATAACACCAAAATGACTGAATATATTTCAAGGATGATAGCTCCAAGAAGCAGCACACTCGTGATGAACACATCCACTTTTGGATATTGATTCTTCTTCATGACAAAGAAAGTACATAACACACTAATAGTACAAGATAAAGTGACAAAACGTAGAAAACAACCCACCAAAGAATAAACAGTAGCAGCCTTTGTGTAGAACACATCATACATAAAACCAAGCTCAATTTCCATAACCTCAAACCCTTTCTTTCCATTTCCACTCAATAGAGAAGATCTGCTTTCCGAAACATCTTGAAAACTCAAGATGAGATCTGCAAACAGAAGCTTAGAAATCTTAAAGAATTTGTGTGCTTTTCTTACCGTTATTGCAGGACCATATATGTCATGATCAGTTTCTGGCAATGGGATGTTGATGTTAGCTTGTGAAGATGCGTGAGTATGATCGACACCAGCACCACCTGCAGCAGGAGTTTGAATGAGGCCTTGTACATCAACATCATACCCTTCATAAGAAGCTGAATTGTATGCTTCCATATATCTTGCATAATTAGGCCCTGAATCAGGATCAGGAAACAAAGACTCTTTGAATTGTTGGCTACTTGCACACCACAAAACCCAAATCCTTTCACCAATTTTGACAAAACCAGCAATGAATATCGGTATTGCCAAAATGTTAAGATCAGCATTTGTCCATGATCTAAGAAAGGTTAAAAATGCAACCACGACTTGTCCAACATACGTAACCAAACGCCTACTCCAAAGTGCATTGTCTTCCATAGAGTAAGCAGTAATAGTATCAGAGCCACCAAGGTGAATGAGAAGAAGTGGACCCCACAAAGCTATAATGACGTACTTTGGTTCCACAAAATCACCTTTGTTTTCTCCCTCTTTACTTGAAAGAACACCAAGCGAGGTTGTTGCAAACCAATCTGCAAACAAGAAGGCAGACCATAGTATGATTCTAAGATAGATGCTTGTGTAGAACTTTCTCTTGTTTCCAAACAATAAGAGAATGCATTGGATGCCGAGGCTTAACACAACCATAAAACGAAGATTCCAGTTGCTCCAAAAGTTCTGTAAACTTTCTGGAAAAATATGCATCATACCTCTCCTTTGTGTCAAAGCTAAACTGCTAAGAACTGGAATCAAACAACCAACCATACATGAAAAAGTAGAGATTAATTAATGCTTTCATTTTGAATCTATATACATTACCAAAAACTTTTGCAAAATGTAAATAAGTTGAAGTCTTACTTGTAACCAGCATCCTAGATTATTTGTTTTGTACTATGTTGTTGTCTTCAAATTGCATTGTACTGCTACAAAGAGAAGGCTACTTAGGTTGACTTGAGCTGCTTAAGAGTATGCAAACTATATAGTAAAAAGTGTTTCCTTTATAAATTGGTTATCTTTTACTCAACTTAAACAAGAAAGATTGGCCAAAGGAGTGTTAGAGTTATAGCACAATCAAAATCTTCCACCTTACCTTTTATACTAGTTTTCAATTGCCTCATAAGGTGGCATATAAAACACTTCACAACTTTTGTGGGGAAAAAAAATTATACACAACTTTCTTGGAGTGGGAATAATTATTTCAATTCTCAACAACATACTATTGTTTAAATGCTACCAGTACCAACAATTCATGAACATAGGTGTTCGTTGTTCAGTTTAAATCTGTTTTGAGACAAAGTCATTTAATCTTAAGATTTAAATATATGATTTAGATTGTTAATTAAATGTAGTTTAGATTGGATTTATTTAATCGTTTTTACCAACGCATAATTATACTACGTAAAATAACATATTAATAACGTCGACCTATATAACATATATTAATAAAAATTAAAAAAAAATTAAGATTGCAAAATAGCACTATTTTATTTTGTATAGTTTTCAATTATTTTGGATGGGTTTGCAATTTTTATTTAAATCACAATATTTGAAGAACTTGCATTAAATGGTTATTTTGTACCAAAAGTTTATGTAGTGCATAGACAATGGCTGACAATGCTGTATGTAAACTTTGTAAAAAAAGAAAATGCTATATGTAAACTTGGTGAACTGAAAGCACCACATTAATCGTGTTGTCTTTAAAAAAATTGAAAAGGCCTACATTTTAGGAGTTGGCAAAGTCAGAGAAACTTAGGTTGTGACTTCACCATATGCATGTCAGTGTTAATCTATAAATAAATATGCAATTATTAAGAAGATTAATTTCTAAACAAAGACTTCGATTTGCAACGAGTAAAAAAAAGACTTGAAGTGAACGACTAAAGTTTGATTAATCACAAATATGAATAATTTCGTGTGAACATCGTGCACATGCTTCTTAAATATACTAGTGTTAGTATATCGTTATCCAATCTTCCAAGTTGTCTTGAGTTTTTTAATTAGTAAGCTACAGCTCACTCAGATATGCAATCTCATATTTAATACAATTTTTTTTTTAACACATCAAATCCGTTATGAGACTAATCTTCGAGTTGACAGCAAGGTATTTGATATAGATTTTTTTATTACAAGGTTATGCTACTCTCAAATGGCCCAACACTAGGAATGAAACTCGGAGTTCTTTGCCATAAGGAGAATCGTGCTATCAATTTTACAATCACCATGTTGGTACACCTTGTTGAATTTTTCAACAAATATAACAATCTCAAGTTTTGAAGTAAATGCATTTTTATGGTGACTTGAATGCAATTGTAGTTTTTCTATTTTACCCAAATATGTGTTAGTCTTTTCATTTCTAAAATTGCATCTTTGGCCCCTCTATTTCACAACTTTCAAAATCATCCTCGTCAAATTTTGAGTTTTTTTTCCGTGTGGCATCATCACGTCAAACATGATGCCACGTCATTTTCATGTCAAAAATAGAGAAGTTAGTTCATTGGTATGTCATTAACAATTATGTCACATCATTGGTATGTCGCATCATTAACATCAAAGATGTGTTATTTAAACAACCATTTGCATTACAACTTATGAGAGAACCATATATTTACAAAGAAAGATATATATTGACACGAAAACCAAAGCAATAGCGAAAGAGAAAAAATAAAAACATAACGTAAGTATGAGGGAGAAAGTTGTCACGAATTGGTTGCACAAATATCATTATTTCTCGCGTTAGTTTGCAATTTATTTATATTTTAATATTTAAACGAAAGTGAATGAAGCCATCAAGCAGCAAAAAATATTTGCCAAAGTCAATACTTGGTTCGTGGAAACAAACCAAGTACTTGGTAGAAATCTCTTCACGTGAAACAGCAATATTCTAGATCACAAGAATAGACCCGCTAATAACTCAAGTCAATGGATCATGGTATAGAAAAAAAAACATTTGTATGAATCATCTCAATTTTCTTAAAATTGTTCACACAAAGTTAAAAACTAATAAACTAAATTAAGTAGAAGGGGGCACATTTTACTTGATAATTTTATATTTGCACGATAACAGCCAATAGATGTTTCAGCAAGAGACAAAGGATAGTGATTTACCGATCTGAACTAGAAAAATGTTGTCAGCCTGGCAAATCTTTCCAAACTACTATGTTGTCTAAGTTGACCCCATGTATGGTTCTGTCCAAAAATTCACCAGAAATTCATTTCCATATTTACAGAAAGCAGTGAGTCGGTTTTTTTCAAAGGGGACCGACAAAATATCAACAGAAGCAACTGACAGCAAGTACTGATTGCCGATAAACACTTCTGTTTCCTTAAACGAGGAAAAGAGAACACCATGATTAACATTGAGATTTATATCGTTGAGCTAATTATTTTCTGGACTGCAACTGCTGCACTGTCTGTGATTGCGTTTATATCACTACGCTTGGAGTATCTTCTCTCCGAATGTGAAGATAAAGTTGAGTGGATAGAAAGAAAATTGATGTTACTAAAAGCTCTATTAGCGGATCATAGTCAACTTGGCAAGAAACGAGAAGAAGCAGAATCACGAGTCCGTTCTTTCTGGGATATAGAAGACTTGTCTGAAATTCATCATCAGCTAAGTAAAGCTGAGAGTGAATGGGTAGAATCAACAAGAGATGTTGTCAGTAAAGCAGAAGGCTGTGTTGCCGAGTACAAAAAACAAAGCACAGGATCGTTTTGGAGTACTATTACAGTTATGGTTAGATTGATGGCCATTAAAGATGTTCTCCGACAAATAGATGATGTTGAAAATAAGCTAACACGTAGTTTTGAAAAGATAAATGAAAATGCCAAATACATCCATATGTCAATGGAGAAATCAAGGTCAAAGAGTGTAAGTCTTCTGGATCAATTTACATTTGAAGAGGAGGATAGATCTGTAGCTAGAGAGGTCCATACATCCGCAGCAGCTCAAAACCAAATCCAGAACAAGCCTTCTCCAAGTTTTGATCAATTGATGAATAAGAGCATGGACCTATTTTCTGGCATGGAAGAGAGATGGTCGATATACCTTCTACTTCCACTGCATGCTTTCCTGAAGGATTTGCATCAGCTTCAGTTAATAACAGAAACTGAAAAGCAATGGAAAACAGTAGCTGGAGAAATAATTGAAGATGCAGAGATCCGCATTAGCAACTACTTATGGTGGTTTGAAACTTTTGGCATAGTGAAGAAATTCAAGATGGACATTCCATTAATTACAAATCCTTTCAGAAAGGATATGAAGCTCATTGTAACTGGGTTTGAGGATCTTCTCAAGTTCAACTTAACTTTCATTGACAGAGCTGCAGAAAAGTCAACCTTCCACCCTATTACAGATGACAGAGAAATCGCATCAACCATTGCAAGCATTGAAAGCAAGCTGAGAGATATGGACACAAGCTCACAGCAAGTGGCTAAAGAGAACTTGAAGTGTGATAAATTGAAAGAAATGCATAAGCAGCTTAAGGAAGCAGAAAAAACAGAAGGGCGAGATGCTTGTGTAAAGCAACTAAAGTCCATCACTCAGAAGCTGGACAATTTGCTGGACAATTTTCAAGAATGGTATGTGACTGAACCTGTGGAATATCAAAGTGAGATAGGAAATGCTATCAATCTTCTTGATAGTTTAATAAAAACTTGCACCATCAAAAGACAGGAGTCAACCAAATTAGTTGGTTGTAAAAAAGAAGAACGAGATTTGGTCTCAAAGTTGACCACAGGGAGCGGTAGTAATCCTTCCACACTTTCCATTGTGGGGATGAAAGGTGTGGGGAAGACAACTCTGGCAAAGGTAGTTTATTACAACAAAGATATAGTCGAGCACTTCCCTGTCCGTGTCTGGGTGACAGTAACTGAAGGAGCAGTCAACAGAGCAAAAGCTCTGCTCATGAAAAGGGATGGGACTAAAGACCAGACATTGTATTTGATCAATGTATGTGATCGCTTGAAAGAGAACCTATGCCTTGTTGTTCTCGATAATGTCTCAAAAACAACAGATTTAGAAAAGCTATATAGATTATTATATGGATCTGGATGGACAGATGGGAGCAGGATATTGCTGACAACGCGCTTTAAGGATGTGGCTTTGCATGCCAACAACAGTAGCCCCCCTCACCATATTCGACTGCTAATGAAGGAAGAGAGTTGGATGTTATTTCAGAAGGTGGCCAGCAGAAGGTTAGAACCAAAAGAGGAAAGTTTAGCAAAAAAGTTAGTGGGAAAATGTGGGGGCTTACCATTGGCCATCTTATCTCTTGGGTGTGTCATATCAGCGAATACAACTCCAACGAGTTTATCATGGGTGCTTGACCAAATCAATCATGGCCATTTCAAAAAATATTGGCTGAAACCGAAAGATAACAGGGAAGAGTTGAGTAATACTATGAGGGACTGTCTCTATTTCTTTACAAACTTCCCATTAGACTATGAAATCCCAGCAAGGAGATTAGTCAATCTATGGGTTGGAGAAGGATTGGTACAACAGAACAACGGAAAGACACCTGAAGACACTGCAGAGAGTTATCTAGAAGAGTTGATAGACAGCAACATGATTCAAGTAGTGGCACTAAAGGGAAATGGAAAGATTAAGACATGTCGCCTGCCGAGTATGCTCAGAGAAATCATCTTGCAAAATAACAACAGAACAAGCCAAAGTCGGTACTTGGGTACACATTTAGAGCGGCGAATTTCCTATCATTTTTATGATCATGGCCTTAATGAAAACTCGGCTCAAGCTTTCAGCAAGAAAGGAACTCCCCTGTCTGTTCTTTTCTTTGACAAGCGAGAGGGATATAAACCAGGAGAACATGTAGGTAAGATCCTTTCAACGAGCATTGCAGATCAGCAGTTCCTAGAGACCAGAGTTCTTGATCTTGAATGCATATTCAGACCACAGTTGCCCAAGACTTTAAGTAAGCTCAATAATCTGAAGTATCTTAGCTTAAGATGGACTTACTTGGAGGAATTACCCCCATGCATATGCAAACTTCAGGAGCTGGAAACACTAGATTTAAAGCATACATGTATCAATTACATCCCTAGCTCAATCTGGGAATTGAAAAAACTGAAGAAATTATATCTACCCCAAAATTATCGAAGTAAACTTGAGGGCAAGCCGAGGGGACACTTTAATGAAATTCTTCACATACTATGGGGTGTGTTCTTGTATGGGAACTACCCTCTTCTTCATTACCTTCACAAGCTGAAGAGCCTTCAAAAATTAAAATTAGCTTTCCAATTGAAAATATCAGAGCAAGAGACACTTGCAGAGAAGATTGTGAAGCTTGAACAACTTCATTCACTGACACTCAAATCAGTGGATGAAACTGGTGATCCTAAAAAACTTAAATGGATTAATATGTCAAGGTTGGAGAAGCTCTCATCCCTCCGCTTGTTTGGAAAATTAGAAGACAAACTTCGTACAAGCCTCCTTCCTAAAAATCTCACTGAACTCACCTTGACAGCTTCACAACTATTAGATGATCCGATGCCACAGTTGCAGAACCTGAACAAGCTTAAGTCATTGTGTTTTTATGCTGACTCATTTATAGAGAAGAGGATGGTTTGTGCCTCAGGAGGCTTTCAACAACTTCAAGTGCTAAGATTCTGGAATTTGGAGAGGCTGGAAGAGTGGGATGTTAAGGAAGGAGCGATGCCTAGCCTTGTGGAATTTGAAGTCCGGTCCTGCATAAATTTGGCATTTCCCAGTGGATTGAAGCATTTGAAGACTATTCGAACGATAAAGTTACGTAAAATGAATAATCCATTCGTGAAAAACATGTGGTTATATCGTAAGAAGGCGTTATTGGTTAATGTTGAGATTAATTAAGCTTGATGAATACTCATTCTGGATCAAAGCCTTCAATTTCAAATAGGTACGCTTTCCCACTTCTGTCTTAAGTCTCCTAGAGATAGTTTACTTCACTTCACTGCAACTTGTGACAGACATGTTCTCATTTTCGTTATTTGAATATGCATCAGAACAAGACAGACAAAAAATGTCGAGGGTGTTGTTGAATTAATATTTTCAGTTTTCGAAGTAGCTCCATGTTCCTTCTCAAACTGTCAAGATAAGTGAAGGCCTTTTAAGTTATGACTTTATGAAGGCTGTCCATGTAAGATGTTATATTGTTATTTTCACATTGTTTTCTGTGTTGTCAGTAATTGCATTGTTGTTTTAGAACAATGTTAATTTACATGTTTAAATTGTTGTAAACAATTGATCGAACGATTGTTGTGTTATTGAATAATAGTGTTGTTATTTCGTAATGGTGTTTATTTCTAAGATTATTTCAATGCAAACAATTCATTGAAGAGAAGGAAAACAGTCTTGTTAAACTTTAAAGTAAGTGAAGGTTTATCAACCCTCGTTTAATTTTAAGTTTATCATGACCTTAAGCCATTAGAATTCATAGGTAAATAAATCCTTGCTCACTTACTTCAGAGACAATTTTGTTTCAAAAATGTTTTATTCCAAACAAAACCGAGAGCATTCTATCTATTGTTGCATTTCTTGTTCTTGAAATTACTAGAGGAATAAAGAAAAAAGCCTGATTGCATTGTTTTTATGGAAATGATGTAATAGTTAGAATTACTAGCCACAAACTGCTATATGTTTGTTTGAACATTTTAAAGGAGTTATCAAGGGGAATGGAACGAAGGTTACTTATAACATCTTGATATCTACATAAACCAATCACTAATCATCTATATCATATCTATAGTATCTATCTATATATTATATTATATATTATTATTATATTATTATTATTATTATTATTATTATTATTATTATTATTAGGGTTAATAGGTTTACCCCTGTAATATAGGTCATTTCCGGTTTCCCCTCTGTAAAATTATTTTTTTGATTTACCCCCTGTAAAATATTTTTGTTTTGATTTACCCCCTAATAGGCCAAACAAAAACCAGTTTTTTTTTTCAAGAAATTTTCGTTTTTCTTTGGCCTATTAGGGGATAAATCAAAACAAAAATATTTTACAGGGGGTAAATCAAAAAATGTAAAATTGGAAATGACCTATATTACAAGGGGTAAAGACCTATTAACTCTTATTATTATTATTATTATTATTATTATTATCTTTGTAAATGAAACTTGAGTTGTTCTCATGCAAGCTTTATGATGATGTGGCACTCTAAAAAAGCTTCATATCATCTCTCAAATCTCTTAATTTCATCTCTAATAAATGCTTTAGAGGAGTTTCACATCTCTCATTAAACATGCAAAGCAATTATGGTTAAATTTTACAAATCCCACATTAAAACAAGATATAAACCCGTTAAAAAGACTTTCCTAGCACTTTGGCAAGTTGGCTTCTTTGTATATAAATTATATGCCATGCTTTTCTAAATATCAAATTTTGGTATAGCCTTTTTTTACAAATTGTAACTTTCAATATTTAACGCTTCAAACTTGAAAGAGGAACATCAACAACATTGAGTTGTTAGTAAGGAAAATAAGGAATAGGGAAAGGAAAATAATAGACATATAAAAGCGGACAAACGAGCACGTGCAAGCTAGCTAGTCGTAGTAATTTTCTTACTAAGATAGAAACACTATTCTTCCATGCCTGTAAACTCCAACATGTTATGAACACTTATGACTTCCTCCTATGGTAATTTCATTGTCAAATTTACCTATCACATTCCTTTGAGGAAATTTGGATAAGAACTACAATATATTCCAGTCAGAGACCGATAGCTTAACAAGAATTTTTTAAAATAAAAGAGTTCAAAGCAGTGTACCAAAAATAAAAATAAAAAAGGCATTTCAATAATAAATTAATCAAAGGACAAATACATAGAGGAAAATGATAAAAAATTCGAGGACTAGCTGGGAATCCAGCTGCTTTTGCTAATTGAGCAACTTGATTTGCTTGTTTCCTAACAAACCTCACCTCACCTCGAGGTTGGGAAAACTAACAAGAACTCTTTTACAATAATCTACAATAGCTCCTAATTCCATAATGTTAGAACTAGGGAAATGGATAAGATCTACAACTGTTTTGCAATCTGTTTCAGTTGTAGGTCGTCCTAGTAGGCACTAAGATAGCCACTGCGCCGCAACTAATAAACCAAAGGCTTCACCAATAGATAAAAAGGCATTGGGGAATAGAGCGCATACGTACAGCTTGAAACATAGAGCACTGTATTTTGGGGCTTGTTTTCAATATACATCTTTTTTATTTCTAATGAATTTTCATTTCAGAATTAAAGTTTATGCACATTTACACTCGTTCCGACTCGATGGACCAAAACTCAAATATCATAGAACCTCAAAAAGAAATTTTCATTTTTCACGTTCATGTCATATTCAATCAATGTCCTTATTCATCTACCAGATAACACAAAATATGGTTGTAAGCAAGGGTTACTCATTTAATGCAATCCCAATATGGGGCAGAAAATGAATTTGATCATTTTCTTAAAATAAGAAAAAGCAAATGCACCTTGAGGCTTAGACCTGTTTGATTTAAGAAAATATTTTCTGTTTTTTTTTTCTTTCTATTTTTAACTAATAAATTATAGAATTGCCGCCTTGTTTGCATCTATTTTCTGTTTCACCGTTTCATATATGAATCTTTGTTCTTTGAAAACAGGGAGAAAATGAAATAATATGGTGGAACGCTTTAATTAATACTGAAGACATCATATTTCAGGCCCTAATCCAACCAGTAAGATTTTCAATAATGCAAAGCTAATACAATTTTAAAATTTTAAATGAATTTGGCATACTGTTATTTGAGTAGAGCACGACTCTTCCTTTAAAGCCTCGACTTCGATTTTTGAGATTCCTTAGACCAGTCTGGAGGAAGTATTTTGTACTCTTGGACTGGCTCCGACTCCTTGCTTTCATCGTCGCCAAGAATGTCCTTAGAGAACGCATTTGGATTGGCCTTTATGCAGCTCTGCAGAGCAACAAATGGATTTACACAGTCCGAGCCCTACAAAATTGGAGCAATAGCATATTTCAACACTTGATGAGAATATATAAATACAATACCTGAAAATAAAATTAAAATGTTGCTACATGATTATTAATCATGCTGATATTGCAACAGTAAGATTCATGTGCCAATTTGTAGAAGAGCCAAACAATGCAACGATTGGAAGGGGAAAAAATGACCACAACTTCTGAGCTGTTAGATCTGTTTCCGAGCCATTTGATTAAAAAATGACAGGTAGTAAAAAAAACGGAAACAAGAAAATCATTAAAAGTGATGCCAGTTAGAATTGCATAATCTAGACGCGAAATCAAGATTTTTGATATAATTGCGGTTGCAATTGTGGTTGCATCAGTGGTATTTGACAATAATTTTCCGTGATATTAAGAACTACAACTGCAACTAAAACTTAAAACATTGGGTGTAACCAATAGTTGAAGAAACGCTATTAGAATTTGGGTTTGGCGTAACTCAACCTTACAAAACCGGTTTGTAAGGTGAGGATTGCCCTCAATTATAAACCCATGTTCAGTTATGTATCTTTTCTAATGTGGGATTCGTAACAAAGCTTACACATGCAGTGTTTCAATTCATTAGTCTCGCATCAAATTGATTATGTAGATTGTAGAGTTTTCAACAGCCAACAGCCAAATCAGTTGCACATCACACTTCTACTCTACTACACTGTACTGTATCTATCTCTTCTTTCAGGAATCAAAAACTCAAACTCTAAATAATGAGGAAAACTAATGGCACTGTAAGAATAAAACAAATTATGAAAAACATTAGACACACCTTTTCTTCCGAAGTACTCTTGAGAAAACAAAGGAAAGCTTCTGAGAATTGAAACCCACAAGGACCACTTCTTAAGTCAGCAATACAAGGACATTCAAGAGCTTTCTGAGCCATTTCCTCAACATTCTGAAACATTCAATCAAATTCCAATTTTTCAATGACTCATTCATTCACCCAACTTGCGAAAGTTGAATTTGATGTTAAAATGAAGACAAACAGGCGAGTAAACTACCAAATCCGGCCCTGACTTTGTAGGGCGCTCTCAAATAGCTCCCTGAGATTATGAATATTTCAAAAAGGTCCTTGACTCTATCAAAGTTTACTCATATTAGTCCTTCCAAGAGGCAGGGACCAAAATATTTGTAAAGGTAAGGACTAAAGTGATACTAAGTGGTTAAATATAGGGACTTAATTGATAGTATGCGGTTAAAATATAGAGACCAAACTGACAATTTAATAAAGTTGGGGACTTATTTGAAATATTCATAATTCCAGGGACTTATTTGAGAGCGTGTTACAAAGTTAGAGACTAATTTGATGGTTTACTCGCAAACAAACCTCGGTGTTTTGGCTTCCATAAGCTGCAGCTTCTGAAAATGAACAGAAACAAAATTGAAGTGAGATTTCAGCTAGACATTAACACAAACAGTTGGAGTGAGTGAAAATGAAAGGTGAAAAAATAAACAAGATCAAACGTAAAATGAAAAGGAACCTGCGATGACAGATTCCAAGGAAGTGGAATCAGAGGAACTTGAATTTGAAACAACTGCGGTGGTGGTTTGTGGCTGAGCTTCAGCGCTTTCAGTTTGACCCATCTTCTTGATTCTTGCACTTGTTCAATAATCAAAGATTCAAATATCAAAACCCAAACCCAATTCTTCTTCTTATAGTTTATTCCATGACCCTGTTTTTTTTTTTTTTTGTCAAGTCTAAACCCCTTTTTTATTCACCCAAACAAAAAAGTTTATTTAAACCCATTTTCTACATTTTATTACATTGAGTAACTTTTTGTTGAATAAAGATCTCTATATTTCTTAAAATAAATTGTAGTTTTTATTGCTATTGTTTTGGAGTAAGTACATGATATAAATGTACATTTTTCTAAAATGGATGGTATTAATTAAAAATTTATACATCAAAATTATAGTAATGGAGATGTTCGTTTCTTTTAAAAAATGGAGAAAATCTCTACTCCTTTTTGTTCGTCTCTTAAAATATCGAACTAAGATTACTATGGTTAAAGAGAAAATTTCGACTAACCATTTAAATTCAAAAGAGTTATACGAGAAAATTTTCGTATAACCCTTTCTTTTCATGTAATTTTCTATGAGAATTGTTTAATGATAATAAAGTTTGAATGAAATTTTAAAATATAACATTAAATAAGATGAAATTAGTTAGAATGAAAATAGGTTTTTTTTTTCCACCTATATTAGGTCTAGAGAGTACCCAATCATTTACTTGTCAAAATTTAAGTGGACATAAGTATAAAAACTTATATTGTCTATGCATATTAATTTTTGAACACTGCTCTTTGCCCTTCACAAAACGCTCGCACCCAGCTAAACTAACGAAAATACCTCTGCGTGACTTAAGTCACGCAGCGTATCTTAACTCACGCACGTTATATACTATGAGTGTAACGCCCATTTTATTTATTTAATTATTTTATTAGAGTATATAGTATATTATTATATATTATATGATTTTAATGATGTTTGTGACGTATGAGATGATGTTGTGATGTAGTGATTATTTTATTGTTTAATAAAATAAAATATGTGATGTTAATATATATATATATATATATTTATATGAAAATTAAGATGGGATATTATAACAATAATTTTGAGAGATAGGGTTGTTTTCATAGATAAGATAGAGTTGTGGGGATAAGTGAGATTAGTAAGAGGTATAAAAGGAAGTTAGGTTTAGAGAGAAACAGTCAGTACGTTACAGACTTTTGCAAAAAGGGAGAAAAGTGCGCAGAGAAGAGGGAACCCTAATTCTGCAAACATACCAGGTAAGGGTGAGCCTAGCTTCAATTGTATTTACTGTAATTCATCTACTTGTGATTAACAAAGGAATTAGGAATTAGTTTTGAGAGATTTCATAAGTTAGGGTTTAGTGGATTTTTGGATGAACTGATGTTATAATGTTGCAAATTGATGTAGAAACCTGTTACAGAACCTAGATCAATCACTAGGACTATAATTCTGAAGGATTAGAACCATAACATGAAGAATTGGACGAGTTTTGGTGAGGTTTCGAGCGAACTCGTAACCTGTCTGTGACAGCTCGCCGTGGCGAGCAGTTAGGTAAAAACCCGCGAGGCGAGCAGCTGAGCTCGCCGTGGCGAGCAACCCTTTGAGGCTCGCGAGGCGAGTAGAACCCCTCGCCGTAGCGAGCACTGGCAGAATGAAAATTTGACAGCTCGCCGTGGCGAGCAGAACCACTCGCCATAGCGAGCAATGTGGTCTCAGACCACTATAACTTGAGTTTTATAACTCTGTTTTGAGCGAGGCTTTGAGGCTAGACCTTTGGATAGTATTAGAGATGTTTAAGACCTAAATTATAACCTGTAATGACGCTGTAAGATGATTTTGATTGTTGGCGTTAATCTATGATTAAATGCTTATTAAGTGAAGTTTATGAATGAAGTATAAATGATGTTTGCGATGATAACTTGGTGCTGTAAATATATATGTTAAGTGTGCTGAGCTGCTGCCACGTATTGTATGATTGCATGTGTCGATAAAGAGTCGTATTTGATGTTAAGATGTTGTGTGTTACTTGTTTAAGTATAAAGAGTCGAGTTCATGCATTTGCATAATTTGAGACGGTGGAGCTTTTGCTCAAAGCGACGGTGGAGCATTTGCTCAAAGCGACGGTGAAGCTTATTTAAGCTAAAATATTGGTACCACATGCATGATGTTAAGATGTTAGAGTTGCATCTGTCGAGTCTTGTGTCTGAGATGTTACGAGACGTTTGTTATGTGAAGATGTTCTAAGATGATTTATTATACGTAGATGTTTGAGATGTTTTTAGTTATACGTGATGATTATAGCTGTTGTTGTTAAGCATATTTATTTGATTTATATGTTAATATAATTGTTGTGAATCTCACCCCTTCTGTTGGAATTGCCGCCTTGTGGGCAAGTGCAGGTGACCAAGCTTAGGTTCGACGATGTGAGAAGTCCTTGTGGTGTCGTAGGAAATGCTCTGATACGTAACGGGATGGGGTTTTGTTAAATTCTATTTCTTTACGTATCATGTTGACTAAATGATGATGTTTGCGATGTAACTTGATTTTGAGATGTCCATGAGGCCTTGTGCCAAGAATTAACTATTATTTTAAGATTTTGAGACGTTTATGAATTCCGCTGCTATGTTTTGAACATTGATGAAGAATAAATTGTTATTCATTTTGCCTTAAAGATTTTATGAAATGTGACATCCTGAATATTGCGATATACTCTGATTATTAAATGCATGAAATTTTTAAGTTGGGATTTCGGGGTGTTACAATGAGTGACTTAAGTCACGCACCACTGGCATGTGCGTGAGTTAACTCGCGCATGTTGGCCGGTGGTCAGAACTCAAAAACACACGTTTTTATGGACGGTGGTCAGTTTTCAACCTTCAATCCATACGTTTTTTTACCAAGTTTTACACGTTTTTTGACCATATTAATTGTATTTATAACCTATACTACCACCTCCATCTATAAATACCCCTCCATACTTCCTTAATTCCTCACGCCATATCACTTTCTCCCCCTCCTCACTCTCTCCCTCTCTTTCTCTTCTTCTTTTTTGCTTCTATAGTATCTAGGCTCTTTACACCTCTTTAGGTATATACCAGTAGTTTTTGGGGGAATTAGTGGTCCGTCAGTTAGGGAAAAGGGCATCATCGCTTGAGGTAAAATTATGTTTGCTTCCTTTTACTCCCAAAATCTTTTTACCGTGGGTAAAAAGAATCATCATGGGGGTATAAAAGGAACCAAATTTAAATTTACCTCAAGAGATCTTGATGTTTTTTTCCCCAACAGGACGGATCACTATTTTTCCCAAGAGCTATTGGTATATACCGAAGAGGGTGAAAATAACTTTTTACCCCAAGAGGGTAAAATATATGTATTAATTATTGTAATATTTGAATGATATTAATAAAATCAGAGTTATATTTATTAATTTTGTTTTTTATTTGTATTTATTTTATGTTTATGATTATGTATTGAATAGATAAATATTGTATTTAATGGTATCGAATTTATTTTTTAATTTTGTATTTATTTGCATATTGAATAAATAAATTAGAATAAAGACTAATTAAACTTAACGTGAATTCGAATAAAGAATTGTAATAAATAAATTCGAATAAAGTTGTGTATTAAATAAATTCGAATAAAAGTTACATTACATGAAATTACATTCGAAATTGCACCTTTCAACTACAACAATGGGAATGTCGGGCGAATGCCGGTGTCCTGGCGTTTAACAAGTTTGAATTTCCATTTCAGGGTAAGATGATTATTGTAGTTGGAATGTGCATTTCCTACCTAATCACGACCGCCACCTAATCACGATCTTTTGGCGGAATCAGACTTTTGATGATATCTTCAGTTGATCTCACCAACGTTGCTCGCATATCGATCCACTGGAACATGATGTGCTCTCAAAACATGGTCGTCGCGTTTTCGTCGTTCGTCAATTCCACCCAAGTGAATGATACTCTTCCATCGTCGAGCGTTGGACGTTTATACCGAACGTATTCCACCTTCCTTGTGTCTCGGGGGTTGACTCCTTTGTTGAAATCATCCAGCTGATCCTTGAGACCTTTTAACGTTATACCAAGACACTGAACCTTCAACCTCTGAGATTCTCCACCGTTGAATTGTGCACGAACGTCGATCCACCCGGCCATTGTTTGAAATCTACACAATAAGAAATTAAAAATAATCAACGAAAAACTCGTTCAAACATTTCATCAAACACTTGGAGTGCAAATTATACATAAAAGGTTAATGGTGTTTGATTATGAAAACTTACTAGTTATTGGAGTGTTGTTTGATTTGAACTTGAAGGAGTTTTGGATTTGGTGATTTTAGAGAGATTTTAGATGAGAAATGAGGAAATGAGGTGTTCTGCCTTGTTTAAGACAAGACGTAGCGTGAGTTAACTAACGTTGCGCAAGTTAACTAACGTACAGTTTTACACTTGCGTTAGTTAACTTGCGCAGGGGTAAAATTGGTATGGCTGCAGGGTGGGAGTATTTTGTGCAGACGGAAGAGCAGTATTCTTTATTTTTTTATTGAACTTGTATTTACATGTTTAGATTGACAATAAGTTTATTGGAATTACATTGTGATCGTGATTTTGACAAAAATTATAGTTTAAAGTCACTTATGTATTTTATGAGAATTTGGTTGACAGTGAAGAATTGATCCTATGTATTCCATAGGTTATTTGTCAATGATTACTCACCTATTAAAGACGATAAAAAAATTATCAATAAAAGTTTATTTTATGAGAAAAAAAACTTTTGAGAAGTAATTTCTTTGAATTGTCTGACTCATGTGGTAAAATAAGTCTTTGTAAATTGTAGTTGTACATTACATGATTTATCTTTTTAAAAAAAAAAAAAAGTTTATAATTCAAAAAATAATTCAACGAAGTGGCGTTGAAGTCTTGAATGGAGGTATCCAAATAACGATGTACTTCACATAAATGAACACAAGACAAGACATGAAGAGCTAGTTAAGAAGAAGAATGCAAGTTGTTTTCTCTACATGTAAAAGCTTGTTTTGACTATCTCTTTCTTTCTTTTTTCTAAAAACCAAAATTTGCTTGTATTTCTCTTTTTCTAATAACAAAAGTAGAGGTTCAATTTCAAAACCTCTAATTTCTTAACTCTTATTTCAAGTTAGTTGAGCTAACAAAAAGGTACAAACAAAAAAAATGTTTTTCATGTATATATGGAGTCCATTGACCGGATTGATTGGGCGAGACTTGCCAAAATATGGTCATACCAATATATATAGTCTAAGGAGCACTCGGAAGCATCAAGAGACTAAATGACCTAATATATGACTCATGAGAGGCCTTGATACATCTTCATCTTGAAAATTGTATTTTTTCTTTTGAATCGGCAAATATTATTAAAAGTCATCTCCGCAAGTCGTAAGGTATGGACGAAACAAGATACAAATGGTGCCGCATCTTAAAAATTGTATTTGTTTTATAAATTATAAATTTATTACTCGAAACGTGGCTTTGAAAATCTTTCAGTCTCATTTTATTTCATGTTTTGAGGGAATAATTTTCAAGATTAGGATTGTGAATTTAATCCTTGAAACAAATGAACCTAAAATTGTGGATATATTTATATAAACAAGGGAGCATATTCACATACAATATAACACTAACCACTCACATTTAAACACAACAAATAATTCATAAAAATATGATACATTGTATTTTTCTTATACATAGATCTACTCAAGAATTAACAAGTCAATGAATAAACATGTGATTGGAGTATACAATGGTGAGACATTTTCTATATATTGTTTTATCTAAATGTGCAGATAAAAGGGACTATATATAATACGTATCATCATCGCATGTAGCCATGATTTCCTGCATTTTTTGAGTCGTGAACTGTTGGTTGTTCAAACAAAATTGGATGACTCAAATAGCAACGGAGCAATTTGACTTAAATCATATAGTTAAATGTGAGTCGTCAGATTTTAATCAAACAATTCATGATCTACGACTACACAAATGTAAGAATAGGGTTGGCAATGAATCGAGACAACTCGAATATAGTTCGAAGTTCGACTTGGCAATTAATTCGTTGAACTTAGTTCGTGAACCTAATAAGCTGAACTTAAGTTAAAAATCAAGTTCGTTTATTAAATGAACCGAACTTGAGTTACATATAGTTCGGCTTTTGTGGTTCATGAGTTAGCTCGATTATAGAAAAACACATAAATTCTATATATTTTTTTTAAATATACACCTTAAACTTTACTATCCTTTTTCTTTAAAAAGAAAAAAAAGAAAAAAAAAGTTACTTCCCTCTTAAAAATATACGGCATAGGTTGCCTTATATGCCTTGAAATATACACCATAACTTGACTTCTTGTTTTCTTTTCATTAATACTTTTTACTTTATACCTTGTGTCTTTAACCATTACTCTCCTTTCTAACAACAAAAATAAAACATAGGAGATTAGTCACTCTAGTCCTTAATAGGAAATGAGTCGTCACTTTGGTCCCTGAATGCAGATAAATTGTAAAATAATCCGTGAATGTATACTATGTTCGTCAATTTAGTCTCTGAATAGCAGACTCCGTTATTTAATTTAGTCCCTGAATGTAGACTCCGTTAGTCATTTTTGTCCTTGAAATTGATCAACATAGTCTACATTCAAGGACTGTTTTGCAATTTCTCTGCATTCAGGGACTAAAGTGACTACTCATTTCCGGTTCTTTTCTCAAAATGTCGTGATAGCAAAATGGCAAGACACCAACATGAGCAAGCAGCCGGTAAATATTCAAACCTCATTCATCTCTCTCACTCTCATCTTCCTTTCTAACATTCAAATATGAATTATATGTAGGGAGCTTCTACGGTACACCTGCAAATTAAGGTGTATCGGTATTCCTACTTCAAAAAATTTTAAATTAACTATTATTTTTATGGAATAAAGAGCTAACCGTTGATATTTATATTTTAGAAAATGTCATTTCATAAGAAAAAACATCATTTCATTGTTTATAAAAATTATACTAATTTTTTAAAATTTTATTATAAAAAATAATTAAAATTCTCTATTATGAGTACTAAAAATTCAGAAAAATTAAATTTTATTTCGTTGACGTTTTTGGTAAATAAGGTTTAATTATACATGATAGAAAACAATTTTTCTCTTCAAAAAATAACACATTTAATTATTAATTTATTGATTTGGTGTACCAATACACTCAAATTTTTAGGTGTGCCATAGAAATTGCCTTGTATCTATTATGATTTATACTGTTTGTTTTAGTTTTCTTTTATGTTGTTCCTATACGCCTGTTGAGTGGTGTAGAGTAGAATTTAAGTGGGGGTTTATTTTAGATTCTATTCTCATGCAAATCTGAATCTCGCTGTTTTGTTATTTTGTTAATTTCCTTTACTGTTTTGCAATAGTTTCTATGTGAAAAAAATATGAATATAATGACACTTCAAATTAAAACATGAAAGATCTAAAATTTTGGATTTTTTTAAGAAAAAAAGTGTCTTTTGAATTATATGATTTGAGCAAATGAGATGAACTTTACAAACCGAACCTAGTCGTTCGTGAACTTTAAACGAGTCGAACTCGAGCTAAAAAAAATATTTGTATAGAACTCGAGTCGAGTTTTGAGTTGAACAAATTCTTATCGAATCAAACTCAGACGAGTTCGGTTCGACTCGACTCATTTCCAACGCCATGCAAAACACTGATTTAAATTCAATTCTACTGTTATAAATTTCTCGTTATCTCGGATTATTATATTAAGCATTTCACTATTCAACATCACTACATTTGAAGTTTGCGTGGTATTTAGTCTTATATATCAAGTGGCAACTCGTAACATAACTAGTAGATGTGATAGTTAGGTATAATAATTAATTAGTCTAACTTAACTAACTAACAATTTTACGTCTAATAATAACTTGTGTCTATTGCATGAATCCTTCAAGATTTGTGAGATATTCGATGTTCCAAACTCTTGATATATTATAAATTTGTTTGGATACCGACTATAATGATTAGCATTGTCATCCAAATAAGAAGCTTTAAAGCAACTTTACTTGGACATTCATAGTTTGCATGTTTTTAAATATTAATCATGCATAGACGGATTAGTTTGTCGAACCTCAGGCTTGCAACCTTATGTTGGTTTGATTCATGATGAAACTACGTATGCACATATAGCTAGCTAGTTTCTTTCTAAGAAGTTTAATATTTGCTCCCCCGTTAAAGTGAGGAAACGAAAGAGCAAAGAAAAACCCCAGAAGCTGGCCAGAAGGGAGGAAACGAAAGCCCCCACCCAATCCCCAAGCAACCGAGGAAAACCACCATCAAAGCCCTACTGATACCAACACAAGATGGGTTGCACCTCCCACTCGTAATAAGTGCAGGAACTAGTAGGGCATTTAGTCAAGAACCACTTCCAAGCTAAGAATTTCACTCTATCTACCACAGGCTCCTCATGGAGAGTGCCACCAAGGAAAATAAGGTCGTTCTGAGACGTCCAGATGGTCCAAATAACAACATGTCAAACTAGAAGCCGACCTAACCTAACCCCCCCCCCCCCCTCCTAAGCCCGTGAATGCCTGGAATTGCTGCGCAAGACCAAGAGGGATCACAAACTCACAACCCAACCATCTAGAGACCTGATACCAAACCGGGAAGACCGCGTGACAAGCGAGGAAGAGATGCATCGTAGATTCAGACAGCGTCGCACATGAGACACACCCCATATCCCTCTCAAGAATGGGAACCCTGCGCCTAACAAGATTACTCCTAGTAGGAATCCTATATAGAATAAACTTCCACGAGAAAACAATCGCTTTAGACGGGCCCCACGACTTCCAAACTCTTGCCACAACCTGCAAAGTATTCCCCCTGAGGGGCCCCTGTAGCCGGAGAACCCTTGATAAGCAAGGAGTATGCCGACTTCACCGAATAACGACCATCGAAGCTAAGAGTCCTTCTCCACGCGTGAGTGCCTAGTCGCTACCACAAGCAGCTTACTAAACAGATTCGTCTCCCAAACAAAGAGAAGCCTCTTCCACCTAAAATCTCAAACCCAAACACTCCCCTCGCACACACTTAACTCCCCTTATCCCATCTTCCTGGAGGGATAACTGAAAAAGGCGACGAAACATATCTCTAAGAAGGGTTGACCCACACCATGAGTCATGTCAAAACTGGGTCGAGAGACCGTTTCCAATAACTCTAGCCACCCCTTTCGAGAATCAGTCTGAAGAAGCCTCCATATTCCCTTCCAGAAGGAAAATATTCGACCACCACGAAGACACCCCACGAACTACGAAGACCGGAGGGCCTCCCACCAAGGTTGTGGATAATGATTTATAATTGAGGCGAAAATTCACGTTGAAGCTAAAGATACAAATAATAGCTTCTGGTTTTCACGATGAGAAGGTATGCAATCGTGCGGTGGTGATGAGAAAACGCATATTTAAACATACGCTTAGGCTTTGGTCAACAAAAAAAATCGATTTAGACCTCATGAAACACTTATTTAACAAGTAAAAAAATGAAATACCTTTTTGGATAGTTTCGTATTATAGTGACTAATTCTTTTCAAAAATAAAGACTTGTTATATAAGAAAAAGGTCCAACTTAAAGTTCACTTATTTAAAGTAAGAAAATCTCTTTTAAAGCATATTTTTGACCGCGCATTCTTGGATCGGCCTCAAAATATTTGTTTTTCTTAATTGAAGTTGTGTAGTTAATGATGGTGTGACTTTCCTGCACCTAATTTAGTAGTAGTTTGTCTTGGAACCTAGCTAAGCCTTGTTTATTATTGAAAAATGATACATTCATATAGTAGTAAATTAAACAATGTAACACCTAAAAAAAAATTGTGATTGAAAAGTAACTGGAGAATAAAATGAACTTTAATATGAAAGAAAAAAAACAAATAGAAACACAGTATGAGTAAGGGACGCCACGCTTAGCTTGCTTACCATTAAATATTTGGAAAATAAAGATTAGAATTTTTCATTCAGACTAATAATGTTAATTAATATTAAAATATAGTATAAGACAAAAATACTTGGTATAATATTGCTTTTGATATCCTTTGAGTTTTTCAACAAAGATAAGCAAGCTAGGGGAAATTACACCAGTAAGTTCCGTGAAGGGATCATGAATGTGCAAATCAACGTTAATGATTTTTTTTTCCTGATGTGTTTGTTTTGTTTCTTATCAGTTTGTCCTCTTGCAATTTTGTTTTAAACTAGGGTTGCTGTTTTTTTTTTCTTCGCCAAATTGTCTTTCAAGTGTGGAAAAGTATGAAATTAGGTTCGAATTTTGGTTTCTATATATTGTTGTCCTTTTTTTTTGGAACTTATCAATTGAGTTGTATTTATAGGACTACATCAAATCTTATTTACTACTTAAGAAGATTAATATAGTAAATAAATTGAATCTTGTGAAGTCAAACTCTTAATAGTGTAAGGAATACTTTTTTCAATGTAAAATTTTCTAATTTTGTTTTGTTTAACTAATGCCCCGAGGCACTAGTTAGCATGACCCATTTTTTTTACGATGGTCCTATATTTTAAGAAAGTGATAATACATAAGGGTGTTCACGGTGCGATTTGGTTCGGTTTTGAGGTTAAAAGTCATCCAAACCGCAAGATAAAAAAGTATGCGATTTGGTTTGGATGCGGTTGTATTTTAAAATAGAATCTGAATCAAACCAATGCGGTTTGGGTTGGATCGATTTATGGGTCTTTTTCGATACGATTTTTTTGTTTCCAACGTCAAAATCAAGTTAAAAAGCTAAAATACAACATATTTTCAACAATATTTCCAACAGTGTTTTAAATCTCATCCAACAATGTTTCCAACTACATAGATCAGATTAGAAATGTGGACAAAAATGAATTCTATTTTATAAGAAATGTAAAAGACTAAGATTCTAGCAATATCTAAAAGTTCAAGTAGCTTATAAATACATTTTTAAATAAAAATCAAAGAAGAACTTAATAAGTGAAAAAAATATGTCATTTTATAAAAGTTTTCATTGAGTTTCTATGATTATTGATCTAGGTGACATATGTTTAATTAGTGTTTTTATTAAATTGCGGTTTGGTTTGGATTAGTTCGGTTAGTAAAATAAAAACCGCAAAACAAACCAAATCACGCGGTTGAGTAAAAAAGTGATTTGAATACATCCGAACCAATTGTAGTTTTTTACGATTTTAGTTTGGATTGGTTAGGTTTACAGTTTTTCTATTAGATTGGTTCGGTTTTGAACCCCTAGTAGTACATATTTTCAACACATTATCTCCTGTTAATTGAGATTAAAAATTAGGAAGGTCCAAAACTTTTGACAAAATCTATGTACAGTAAATTTTAATCAATTAAATTAAATATAGTACATTGAGTAATGGTGCCAAATAATGTGTTGCTATCATTTTTGTTTCACAATTTAAAAAAAATACTAATTTATGACCTATTAACAACAAAATACAGTACAGAAAGTTGCATAAACCCAGCCAGACATAAACTTTTCAAGAATTATGAAATTAGTCAAATATTGGTTGCCGGCTAGAGTTTTGTAATAACCTATCACATTCTTCAACACATAAATTCAATCTTAAACAGTATATATGAATCTCCTATATAATACAAAAAGAACAAGTTAACCACCCAACATAAACAAGAGACAACCTCGTCTCCTAGTTGCCTATGTAAACCATTAAAAAACATCAATAAAACATCACATCTTCCAAACCAACAGCACACAAACAATTAGAAAATTCCCTCATTTGTCACTACTAGGTAATATCAATCCTCTATGCTTTATTTTATAAGTACATGCTACAAACTATTGAACTCAAAAGTCTTTGGTTCTATGATCTAATACCTATCCTCCTATTGTTTTTGGTCAATGATCCAACACTATTAACCTCTTCAAACCCTTCAAACTTTCTTCTTCAATATCTCGTAGTTTTTCTGTTTTTTTCATTACAATGACTATGGAACCAAATCCAACATCAGATCACATTCTTGACTGGCTTGAAGGTTCTGTCTCTTTCTTTCCATCATTTTTGGATGATCCATATAACAATGGTTACATCCAAGAGTATCAGTTATGGAATCAGAATCAAGATATAAGCAACCACTACCAAACTGATGCAATTATTAATTCCCCTAATGCAACAAACAGCACAACCAACATTGTTGCTGCTAGTACTACCACAAGTACAACATCCCTTGAGCCTAATAGTTCTAACAACATACCCTTTTCAGATTTGCCGAAGAAACGAAATGCCGACGATGAATCAAGTCTCAAAAAACAACCACAAAACCAAAAGAACAAGAGACTTAAGAGTCGTCCGATGAATGAAAGTGATAATGGAGATGCAGCTCTTGAAGGGACGGTGGTTAAAAAATCTGGTGGGAACAAGAAAGGTGCAGCTAAGGCTAATGGAAATAACAGTAGCAATGGAAACAATAAGGATGGTAGGTGGGCTGAGCAGTTGCTCAACCCTTGTGCTGTAGCCATAACCGGTGGAAATCTGAATCGTGTGCAACATCTCTTATATGTTCTCCATGAGCTCGCCTCAACTACCGGTGATGCCAACCACCGGCTTGCAGCGCATGGTCTTCGAGCATTGACACACCATTTATCTTCATCTTCGTCATCTACCCCATCAGGGACTATAACTTTTGCATCTACAGAACCACGTTTCTTCCAAAAGTCATTACTAAAGTTCTATGAGGTTAGCCCTTGGTTTTCCTTTCCTAGTAACATAGCAAATGCTTCCATTCTTCAAGTTCTAGCTGAAGAGCCGAACAATTTGCGCACCCTTCATATCCTTGACATTGGAGTCTCTCATGGTGTGCAATGGCCAACTTTTCTAGAGGCCTTGAGTCGTCGACCTGGTGGACCTCCTCCTCTTGTTCGCCTTACTGTCGTCAATGCCTCTTCATCCACTGAAAATGACCAAAACATGGAGACCCCATTTTCAAAAGGTCCATGTGGTGATACTTTCTCTTCTGGACTCCTTGGTTATGCTCAATCCTTAAATGTCAATTTGCAGATAAAAAAGCTTGATAATCATCCATTGCAGACATTGAATGCTAAAAGTGTTGACACATCCCCTGATGAAACCCTTATTGTCTGTGCTCAGTTCAGGTTGCATCACTTGAATCATAACAGCCCTGATGAAAGAAGTGAGTTTCTGAAGGTGTTGAGAGGCATGGAGCCTAAAGGGGTGATATTAAGTGAGAACAACATGGAGTGTTGCTGCAGTAGTTGTGGCGATTTCGCCACCGGATTCTCACGAAGAGTGGAGTACTTATGGAGGTTTTTAGATTCAACCAGTTCGGCATTCAAAAGCCGTGACAGTGATGAAAGGAAAATGATGGAAGGTGAGGCTGCAAAAGCATTGACAAACCAGCGTGAAATGAACGAAAGGAGAGAAAAATGGTGTGAAAGAATGAAAGTAGCAGGGTTTGCAGGGGAAGTATTTGGAGAGGATGCAATTGATGGAGGTCGAGCTTTGTTAAGGAAGTATGATAATAATTGGGAAATGAAAGTAGAAGAAAATAGTACAAGTGTGGGACTATGCTGGAAGAGCCAACCTGTTTCTTTCTGTTCTTTGTGGAAACTGGAGAAACAACAAGAGTAGTTCATGCTCAACATTGACAGCAAGGCTTTAAGCAAGGTAGCTTGGTTTTGGAGTTCTGTATAAAAGTAGCAGTTAGTTACCACCATGATGAAATTATTTCACCACAATGTAGTGTTTCCTTATGCTAAATTTACAACTATAAACATGTTTGTATGATAAAGAGAGCTGCAAATTATTTAATTAGATTTCTGTTTCGTAATGATTGATGGCTACTCATAAGATAGCATTGATTAAGAGTTGAGCCCCTGTTGCTTTTCTGCAGCTAATCTGCAAGTTAGATCTTAACTAGCCAACAAATATCGCATTAAAAATCAACAGGCTCAAGTTAGTCCTATCCCTGCTTCGAATTAAATGTTCAAACCTTAACCCCGAATGCTCCGTTAAGACTCAGACATTACAATAAAAATTATGTTTCCTTAACTAGTATGAAGAGTTAGGACTGCCTAACAAAAATCTAATGCTATATTTTGCAAGTGGCATTTACAAGCACACTTGTATAAACAGATTATCATTAAACTGGGAATAGTAATACAGGTAACAAGGAACAATTCAGGGTTCACTCTATAGCAGTCTAGTGAAATTAAATGTGTACACTGCAACCGGGAAAAATGGAAATCTTTCAATATTACACAATAAGGATGGATCATTGATGTATCTGTTACAAAGTTAAATGAAATATGAATATCAGTCAACGCCTCAATTGCTCAATTTATTTACAGAATCAGAATGTTTAATGAACCTCACACGACAATATTGAAGTGGTATATTTGTCAGTTTTGGATTACACGTTCTCGTTCTTCACCTCTTCAACCATGCACATTCTTACTAGTTAAACTTAAGCTTCTTCTAATTCGCATTCTTATCGCAAAATTCACATTTGAAACTCCAAGTAATAAGCACGAACTCTAAGAATGAGCTTTTCACTCTAAGAAAAATTAAAGAATTTAAGGTATTAATGGGAACCAGACCAACTACTGGAATTAGATTCACATTCGTAACAAATCATGAGTATATCTCGTTGAAATGTAACAGATCATGAGCATACCTCATTGATTTTGCTAAAAACAGTAGAAATATTCAACTTTTTCTCCCTAAAGTATACTACCAATTTTAGAGGAGCTTAAACTCCTCTGGAAAAACTAGCAAAATTCATGTGTTCTCATAAAATACTAGGGATGACAGATCTATCCAAATTAAATGCATCATTTGCTATTAACAAACATGGAATCCTCCTGCCACGGAAGGGAAACCAGCCTCTGTCTGCTCAAGATTCGAAAATTCGCACTGAATCCCGAACCTCCTGACGACAAACTGGACACTTGGGTGCCACTTCACTTTCAACTGAAATGGCACACCCTTGGCAACATACAAGATGCCCACATGGAATAAAAACAGAGCGCCTTCTCCTCATCAGACATATAACGCATAATTGTCCATCTGGAACATCTTCAATCTCATCATCTGTTGAAGGAACAGGTTCAATGGGTTGTTGCCTTCGTTGCTGGAGCTGCCTTTGTTGCTTCCACTGTTTCCATTTATTCCAGTTCCTTAGAAAATGAAAATTTGTCTTCAAATCAATAATACTATCATTTTAAATCATTTGAGCAAATCTTCTGATAATTGACCAAATTAATGCCATCACTGTGTCAACCAAATTAAAAAATTCCTTTAATCTATTGATTCATCATGAAAAAGTTTATCCAACCGAAGTCACAGGAAATTCTAAAGTCAGCCATTATTAACAAAATTCAAAACCAACATACCTCACAACCGCATAGCCGATGATCCCAACTGACATTGAACCAAGAAGAATACCACTCCAAAACAGTACTTTAGTTTTGAAGGAAAGATCTACAATCATCTGATCTTTACCCAAGTCAGACCTACAAAAAACATGAATCATTTTCTGATATTTTTTAGTTACATGCGCTCAAACATGCAACTGGGAGGGAAAAAACATTGATAGTTCAGCACTAATCTTCATTAATGCGTCACCAAAAAATTGTTAAGTTGCCAAATTATACTTCACCAGAAGCAATTTATACTTCACAGATGGCTTCCCTACTTGTTGGTACGAAAGATGTAAAACTTTAATTAAAATCACACAGGTAGATGCCAACTCTCCTCTCATGCTCATCAATATAAATACAAAATTAATTAAGTAATGATTAAAAAACAAAATTGTTGTGAATCTACAAGCTATGACGCACAGATACTTCATTTTTCTTCCTATATCATACTCGATAATCTCCAATACACCGCCGATATGTGTCGATGGAGTATCAGAGACCATATTTATAAATAAATCACAAAACTGCAATAATATATTTATTATATTTTGTGAGTTGTTTTAATTTTTTTATATAGGTATTCTAATCATCCAGTGTCCTATATGTTTGAAGGAGCGACGTATTGTTGTATCGGATATGCTTATTTATAAATAAATATAATATTTTATTATATTGTGACTTTTTTTAATTTTGTATATATGTATTCTACCTGTACAGTGTCCTGTATTTTTCAACGAGCGATGTATTGCCGTATCGGATACTCGTACGGCATCTATGGCATACAATTAAACAGACAATTCCCATGATATATTTCCTACTGAACCACAATCAGTACAGAAAAGTAACTTCCCCAAGTTACCTTAAAATGAAACGGTCTTCACAATTATCAGTTATTACCGAAAACGCCTGGCAAATACCAAATGGAACATGGTTTCCCATGATCAATATTATAACAGTTTATTGCAAGAAAAAGAAACTTACAGATAATATGGAAGATCATTGCAAGACTTGATTTCAGTAACTCCATTTCTTAAACTGCAAAGGCCTACAGCACTGACATCCTTTCCCAAGGGAAGAATTTTCTCTTCATCTAGCAGTCCAACCTTCAGAAAGAAAACATCATATGTTAACATTTCAGCAAATATGATATACCAAAGATCAAGTGATCAACAATCTGACAAGAGACCGAGGCAAAATTCCAAAATCAAACTTGAGGTATTAACTTACCGGATACTCATGCCCAAAAAGTGCTTGCAAGAAAGTATAAGGAGGAGGATTTATGGGTTGCAATTTATGGTAAACTGTTGTAAGAGGTAAAGGATGACTTGATCCATCGATGTTGACAACAACATATTCGGGATTTGACGGCCGTCCAACATCAATGAGAACAAAAGGGATCTAAAATGAAAATATTGTTAGAATATCTAGAAATATTTAATAACGTCATTACTGTAGTACTGTATCATATATCTAACGACTTAGACAATCTTTTAGGAGTAGTTTCTATATTTCATGATTTGTTTCCTTATTTTATTATGGTAAAGACTCAAGAGTCTAGTATTAGTATAAACAGGATTAATAAAAAGTATTCTCTTAGCACATCATAGATCAGTATTGAATATTATTCTTCAGAAATTGATCGCTCTTTTCCTCATATGTATAACTTAACATGATAGCAAAACAGTACCATCTCTATGACCTGTTCCCTTACTATTCAATTATAGAGTTCCCTAGAATCTAGAACTCTATTGTAATGATGTTATCTCTATAATCTCTTCTCATAAACAAACTCCTGCCTTTGAAATTTTGGACCAAGATTATTCTCTACTCATTCTCTTCCACAACCATGGCTACCCTCATAAGTACTTATATAAGATATTTTTCTATATTCTAACGAAGATAAGAAAATAATTCTACAATATAACCTAAGATATTCTAAAATATTATAAGATGTTCTCATATATTCTATTAAGTTCCTCTATTTCCCTCGTAGCTACTCCATCACCTCTAACATGACATATCCCGATCAGCCAGGTCTTGAAGTTGTATTACTGCCAAAGCTTCAACACACTGTCATGCACCACTGACCAGTTTAACTCTTCTGTGAGTGAGAAAGCATGTGAGGTCCTCTTTCAACCCAAGGTCTCCTTCACTTACCTCACTGTGGCCACTAGTCTGATGAACCTTGACGTTTTCTTCTTGGTTCACACCCCTCCAAAGGGTTTTCGTTCTGTTGTGATTGTCTCTTAACCTATCCATAGTGTTTTCAGATCTAAACCAGCTTTTTCCTTACTTATTTTGGGTTTGGGAGGTGTTTATTTGTTTAGCTGCATCTTTAGGATCTTATTGAATTTTCATCTTCGCTCATCTCTACTTCTTTATCATTATCTTCACATGTTGACGGGTCAGCCAACAGTCCACTGACAATAATACCAAATGTTGATTTTTCTTATCCCGTTTTTAGTGGGATAAGGCTTGGTTGTCGTTGACTCACACCATCCTTGTCTTCACCAAAGATGCAGTCTGGCCCTGTCACTACTCTAGTCCAAGACACTCTTGCCCCATCTCCAATCTTGATGTAGTTGTTTTCCGTTACATTATAATTTTGGTTTATTTTATTTTAGTATATGTTTAATTATGACATTAATAAGAGCTCGGTGAGTTTTTAGTTTGAGGGATGCGTTGGAATTGGAATATCTAGAAAATGTTTCCTATTCTCACCACCCTTGTATCTGAAAGCCTTTTAGAGTATCTAACTACCTTAGATGATCTCTTACCATATTTCATTAGTTGATTGCAATTAGGAATTCAATGGTAGTATAAATAAGAGTTATTGATTTCTAATTTGTCCAATATGATAACGCAACCTACACGTCCTACTTGTTTAAATAAACCAGTCTCAAATTTTATCCCGCAAAACTCAAATCTTTTGAAAAGATTATACCAGAAACTTTGGATACAATATGAGACACAAGTAACAAGTTTATGTATTACCTTTCTTAAGGATGTGGACTCCTGTTGTCTCCAAGATCTTAGAAATATGGCTCGAAGATCAGAAGTCCATCCAAATAAGCCCTTCCATTCATTGTATATACACTTCATGAAAAAATCAATATATAAATTAGTCTTATAATTCACAATTAAATTGCATGAATTTTAAGTTGGAATCGAATTTACTTTCTCTTAAACAGTGAAAAAATTATGATGTCACTCTAAGACAGGAAAACTATATATTCATTCTCGTGCCAAATGGGTTGCCAAATATCATCAAAACTAGATCTTTCAAATTTCTTAAATGTTAACTAGCTACCAATTTTCTTCCAAACCATCATACATAAAGAACAAGGACATCCACTTTAACAACACCTTATGGCCAAAACATCAAAATAAACTTATTCATGAGACAAAAAGGGGGAAGCTACAAGTAGAAATCTGAAGATAGTACAGCTACACAACAAACAACTCAACCAGCGAAGGTTCATTATATTATGCCCAGTGAGAAGACAAATCAATCACTGAAAACGGGAGTGAGCTGTTTGAAGGTAAAAGCGCCTCAGTCGAGTAGCTGGAAATGAAACTGAACATTTGGAAAATAAAAGGCAAAGGGATATTTAGGTAAACAGTGTAACAAAAGATTTGCTCAACAAATGCTTACAATATGAGAACTTTTGTCAGCTATTAGACAAAGCATTAACGATTGGAATAAATCTCATTGATTTAAAGGCGTAGCACAAGGACTTGAATTTACAATTGAAACGGCTGGGACCAAAATCACCTAAATGCCAAACTACGGAGACTAGAAATGTCATTGAGCCTAAAAAATGCAGATGTTTGCTTACTTCAAGAAAAAATTGGTGTTTCCTCCAAACCTTTGATTTGCGAAAAGTGATAAACTAACCTTTGCCTTGAGATGAAAAAACTTGCAAAGTTTTGCATCAAATTTATTTTCAGATTAAAAACATACGAACATACATCAATTCCATTCAAACTCATTCGTAATCAAGTCAATTTCGTTCAAAAAACACGTTTATCAAATACCTGCCTAAACACCCATTGAGCTATCTTAGCCGAGAAGAGCTTGTAGACATAAAATAAGCAATTTTTAAAAGTACTTTTAAACACACACTTACCCAATAAGCACAACTAAGCCCCTCCAATTTCCAAACAACCCCAAGTGAAATCAATTTTCTACCAAAGTTACTAACAGAGTTAAAAATTAAAATGGTTTCCGTTATACTTTCCAACACCTCTTTTTTTTTTTCTTTATTGAATCAAGTGTGAAGAGGTAACCTTGGCGCAACTGGTAAAGTTGTTGTCATGACTCATGTGACTGAAAGGTCACGGGTTCAAATCCTCGAAACAGCCTCTTGTGTAAAAAAAACATGGTAAGGCTGCGTACAATACACCAAAAATGGTGGGACCCCTTCCCGGACCTTGCGTATGCGGGAGCTTTGCCGGGTTGCCCTTATTGAATCAAGTGTGAAATGATTTTCATCCCAAAATCACATGTTTTCATGTCGCACTCCAAAACCCAAGTATAAATTTAACATTGACAAAATCTAATCCCACTTCCCAACACTTGAATAATCATTCGACGAACAGACATTGTAGTCTCTGGAATGTGTAAGGCACTGTCACCATAGTTCACTATAGTCCTTAAATGTATCGAAATCGCAAACACATCTCTAGTGTCTCTTTTGTTAGTATATATTTATAGACTAAATTAACCAACAAAAAACACATCACAAGATTAAATTGATTACCTAAAAACACATTTGAGGACCAAAATGACTTACGGATATGTTTGCATTTTCGATACATTTAACAAATACAGGGACAATGCCTTGCACATCTGGGAACCAAAATGACTATTAACTCATTTAATCACGTATTAATATTCATAATACCCTATTATTATAACATAAAAAATAAAAATAAAAAATAAATAAATAAAAAAGGTTACCGTTTGAGTTCGTTGAAGAACAACACCTTTATCACCCGACTCACTCGAAACCAAAACACCAGGCCACAACGCTTTCCAACTACCATCAACAGCGTTCTTAGCATCAACAGTACCACGAACAATTACGATTTTGCCATCGTCGGAGTTTTCATCGGTTTCAGTGAGGAGAGAGCGGAGGTCAGAGACGGAGACGGAAGGAGCAGCGGTGATTTTACGGAGAGCGGCGGAGGTGAGGGTGAATTTGCGGATTGAGCGAACGGCGACGTAAGCGACGGCAAAACCTAAAACGGCGCCGTCGAAGGATAGGGCGAGTTGGGAGAGGAGAGAGACTATTGCTTGCTCTTGTGAGGACATTGATTGTTCATTTGTGTGTGAGACAAGGAAATTGGAATTTGAAGAACAAAGATGGAGCTAGACGTGCTAGTTTCGTTAGACATGGCAACTAAAACCGCCCCGCGAACCCGGCAGCCCGTCCCAAATTTAACGGGAAAAAGTCGATTTAACTGAGTGCGGGTGTAGGGGAAATCTGAGTTTTTAGTACGGGGGCGGGGCCGGGGCCGGGGTCGGGGATGGTTACCCCCGCCCCACACCCACCCCGCTTTTTGAAATTTACTTTATTAAATTTTTTAATCTTATTTTCGTAAACGTCAAACTATTTTAATATATTGTTACTCTTTAGAAACATAATTATTATATTTATTTTACTCTTTTAAAAAAAGTTTATTGGATATTTAATTATTAATATAATTATTGTATTTTATTGCTATGAAAAAATGAAAAAATATGCATTTTTTAAATATTTTATAAAAAATAGGGTTTTCATGGGTGGGGGTGGGTGCGGGGCCGGTAGACCTGTCTCCATTGAGGAAAGAGTTGGGTGTTCAATTTTTACATCCGATATGTTTGGAGACGGAGGCGGGGACGCTTAAACCGCCCCTGCCCCGCCCTGTTGTCATGTCTACGTTTCGTGCTTAGGTGTTAGTAATATGAATAAACTACTAAAATTGTAGTATTATGAATAATGTAAAGATATTGCTAACATGTGTCTTGTGACCCAAGTTAAAAAGATAAAAAGAAAATAATAGACAAGTTTATAATGAAAAGTAAAACATTATATTTACATATCATAATTTGTAAAAAATATTATTCATATTAGTTATGATTGTTTTTACTATGGGAAGCTTCATCTATCGTGTGTTTAGTCAACTGCTCTAGTTTGGAGCTTCTAATTTTTACCTTTAATATTCATCAATTAATGAAATATTGCTTGAGTTTCTTAACTTATGTTTTAAAGATGCAAGTTAGTATTTTTTTAGTAATTTTTTGTACGGAGATGATTTTAGGTGATGGGGTGTTGTTCAATTTAAGGATTCAGAGAACATATATAAATAAATTATTTAAATTCCTTTAGGAGCAATAGTGGGATTGAGATTTGAAATCTCTTAATTCATTGGTTGTCTTTTTAGACTATAGTGAAACTTTGGAGTTATGGCTACTCACAATTACCATTGTGTTAATGTGGTTGAATTTTTTCTGAAGCAATTAATGTGATTGATTAATAGTTTAAAGTTGACGTCTTTAATCAACTTAACAAATTTTACGTCCTTGTGTAACTCTGTTGGGATTTTCCCCTAGTAGGATTGATGGCATATAGTGATTTCAGATCCCCCTTTATGATGTTTCTCTTCCCCTCCCTAATGTTTGAGATCTCATCCATGTTTCCTCCCTTATTGTACATTGTCTTCTTCTCATTTGATCCATCCAAGTGACACCACAACTTTAATTCCCACTATCCGATGATTTGACTTTCCTCTAACGGGAGTTGCTACTCAGTTATCATCCACCACTCCTACCCTTGGCATAAACATTTTGCCCACCGTCTCTTCCAATCCAACCGATTGCTCATTGATTCAGCCCTTTCTTTCGACGACAGCAGTTTTTGTGACCCTCCATACATTTGATTCTGAAGCTAATCTGCCTTAATAAGAAGTAGCGACACATTTTCCAACACCAACTTGACATAATAAACCACCAAACTTTTGTTCGATTTTGAATTTTGCACCACCATATCAAGGGTCACATCTTGCTACCAAGTTGTATCTTCTTACTGTTTGGAGGATTATTCTCCTTCCTCATCTTGAAAGTTCTCTCATTTTAGCATCTTCATCATTGGTTGTGCCGTAACCAAAAATTTGTTTGTTTTCGGTTGTTTATAGGGGTCTTCAAGTACATATCTAAGTATTTGTTGAAATTCCTAAAAAGGACTCACTTGGATTAAGGGGCATATGACAACTATCAACGAATTCAAACTTTTCTCAACCTCACCAAGGACTTGTGATCATTTGGTTTGATTGATCGTCTCAAAGACCACATATAGTCGAAGTCAATTTGAGTGCACATTTGCACAATTTTTTTCTCGGAGTTGGATGACATTAAAAATTGTGGATCTATCAGTATTATTGACTTTTAATCATTTGTGTCATTTGTGGAAGAATTTAGTTCGGTTGTTAGAATTAGAATTTCGTTTCGATAAGCCCTCTTAGCTCCTGATATTTCAACATGTATCGTAAATGTCAGTACTTATCACAGAATAGAAGTTGGATATGTCCCAACTCGATCTTTGTTATTCTATCATCTAATTTAGTTTTTAAATGAATACAGCTTCTTTTACCTAAAATAATATTATATTACACAACTTACTATTTACTCCCTCCAGTTTTAAATATAAGTAAAAGTCAAAACGTATTTAACCTGAATAAAGACCAATACATTTAGACATTTCCTTATATTTAAAATCGGAGTAGTATATACTATAATCTCTTACTAATATGAACTCTAACATTACAATCAATTTTATACAACATTTTCTTAAGTTTCTTCAACCACATAAGTAAAATGAATGAAAGCTTTTACTTATGTGAGATAAAAAAAATGTAGGTATCAACACAACAATTTTTCCTTATTTACTTACTACTATACTTTCATTTTCTACAACACAACAATTTCTATTTATTTTGATGGATTTGTCTAATGTATAAAAGCAAATTAATATTGCATCATGCATAAGCTTATTTTTCATTATTAGATTATTAAATCTCACCATATTTTATTTAATTTAATAATGAAATTTATTGATTCAATTATAGAAATAATTTTATGTACAGTGCAAGACATATGGTCCTTGTACACCATAGACTTAGCTGATATGATTGAAATATTTAACCATAACATTTTCACTATAGTATGTAAAAAAAAAACTCCTTTACTAAGGTGGTTTTAAACTTTCATTGTCAATTAATATTAAAATAAAATTTCAAGTTAAATAGACAATTTTCAATTAATATTAGAGATAATAGCAACTAAATTGTCAAAAAAAAATTGACAAGACTAAATTGACAAATTGAACGATGTAAATGGTTAATTCAAATAACTAACATTTATAATGATAAAACAAAAACTTGATAGATTAGAAAAATTAAGCCTCTAATTTACTGTTATAGAAAATTTCTAATAATTTGAAAGTTGGAAACTATATTTTCAAATTTAAAAGTTGGACAACCATAATATTTATTTGTTAAAAATAATCGACTAAAAGTGTATTTATTTCTTTAAAAAATTAAATAGACAAAAAAAAATTGACAAATGATATCAATTAAACTGGCAAATATCGTTGACTATGAGTTAAAGAATGTCAATGTTATATTGTTCGCTTTTGATTGTAATCGATTGTAATCTCTTTCCTCTTTTGTTTTTAAAGCACTCACACTTATGTAAAAACATCTATTTACAAATGATGTTTGTTCCTTTCATTCTTATTGCTTGCAAAAGTGTTATGTTATATGCAATCTTCAGTCAAATCAAATGTAAATGAAATAATTAAAATTAGCTCATATATTGATGATTACACACTCTGTTCTGCACGTGAGCGAACCAATATATTTATTCCTTTATTGAAATCTTAGTTTGAAAGTGCTACAACTATATATTGATTATTTCATTTCCTTTTTGTTTTTGCTATTTATAGGTTTTTATTGTTCTCATCGGTTGGTTTTTTTGCATCATTTTTTATATTTGATATTCGACTAGGTGTTGTAATTGCAATGCTGCAATTTATGTAGGATTTTGATCAGATGAATTGAATAATTTACATATTTTAATATTTTAACAATGATATTTTGTCTATTATAAGCGTATTAGAGTATGACATGTTTTAGCTTTAGGAGGGTGTATTGGATTAGGATTTTAAAGGATAATTTTTGTTTAAAAAAGTCTTGAGGATTTTAAAAGACTTTGCAGGATTTTGATGACTTTGATGATTTTAAAAGACTTTTAAGGATTTCAATGGATTTAATTTATAAGATTTTAAAGGATTTGAAATGATTTTATGGATTTCAAGAGATTTCAACAGATTTTATGAATTTTAAGAAATAATTAAAAAAAATGATCATAACACACTCTCACTCACAAAATCTCAATAAAGACTCTTTTATTTATTTTACTTTATTTTTTACGGGGAAAGCTAGAGAGAGAGTGAGAGAGAAAGAGAAGGAAGGAGAGAGAGGGGAAGAGAGAATATATATATATATATATATAGAGAGAGAGAGAGAGAGAGAGAGAGAGAGAGAGGAAGAGAGGAAGAGAGAGAGAGGGAAGAGGAAAATAGAGTAAGAGAGAATGGAGGAGAAATAGTAAAATCTTTAAAAAACAATCCTAAGAAATCTCATCTTTTCATGAAAGACTTTTTCATGATAAAATTTCACTAGAAAATCCCACAAAATCCATCAAAATCTGATTTGTTAAACAATCCTTCGAAATTTGAATGATTTTGAATACCACTAGACTTTTTTTAAGTGATTAAGAGTCTTGATTGAATACCACAAAACTTTTTTTAAATGACAAAGAATCTTGATTGAATAACACAAGACTTTTTTTAAATTGGAAAGAGTCTTGATTGAATACCACAAAACTTTTTGATGATTAAAAAGTCTTTTAAAATCTCTTAGAATCATGATCCAATACATCCCCCTTAATTATATTTTTAAAAATATATATAAATGATATGTTATTATATATAGGGCTGCTAATTTACTCCCACCCAAAATCATGAAGGAGTAAGTTAACAAGCCTACTCCCACTTGCTTTTGACCATATATATAATACTCTCTCCGTCCCAAATTATATGACGATTTGGACATTTCACACATGTTAAAAAATGCAATTAATATTGTGTGGAAAAAATATTATGAGTTGTTTTACAAAATTGTCCTTAATAAATAATATGGAAAAATAATTGAAAGAAGAGAGAGGAATAAATAGTTAAGGTTATAATAGAAAAAATAACATTAATGTTGCATTGATATTGTAAAGTGACATATAATTTAAGATAAATTTTCTCCCTAAAGTGACATACAATTTGAGACGGAGGGAGTAGATACAAAACATATTAACTCAAAAACAAAAAATAGATAGATAATATATAAATATAATATGGATCAATACATAAAACTCTTTCACACTTCTAATATGTATAAGATTTATTCTCACATTACTCGCGTGATTTAATATTATAAAAATATAGAAGATATGTATTCTTGTTAAGATATATCGGTTGTTTATGCATTAAACTAGTGTTGTTGTTTGTCATTGAAATACAAAACTTCGATATATTCAATACATAAATAACGAGGGAAATATGTACTTTTTGTAAGATATATCTATATTTCATGCATGTATTGATGTTGTGTGTGATTTACATGTTATGAGCATCAAGTTATTTGATTATCTAACCATGTTTACACTTACTTACAAGGCTAGCAATGATATAAGCCTTAAACAAAACTCTAATAATGTATTTGATTCAAATGTTATGTTAACATCTAAGAATATATTTTAGAACAATCTTGTATGAACACATTGTTTTCAATGTAGATCCAAGTAAAATCAACTCTATAACTTTTGACATAAATGATGTTGTTTGTACTACTCTTTTAATTTCTATTACAGAGTATTTGTTCAAACTTAATTGCCTTCAAAATAATACTTGTGTTATCATGTTACAATGTCTGTGATATTATAAATAATATATGTTATGTATGTATGATGATATACATTAATTTAAAATCAATTGGAAACAAATCATATGTGTAAGCTTTAAACCAACATAAATTGACTAAAAAAACTTATATTATGCTTTCATTAATCTTCCACTAGATGTGTGTGATTGATATGTTATGACTATCGACTTATTTGATTCTCTGATATTGTCTACATCTTGATTCCATGATATTGTCTACATCTAAACTTAATCTCCATCAAAACAAAACTTGTAACATTATGTTATAATGTGTATATTTCAATATACATTGTGTAAAATGTATATTATGTTAAAGAGTCAATATAATATACAATAATTGAAATGTATACATTTCAATATACACATTGTTTGCATTTGGTTTTGTTTTTATCCTGGTCTTTTTTTGTTGATGAAATTTATATACACATTGGTTGCATTTGGTTTTGTTTTTATCATGGTCTTTTTTTGTTGATGAAATTATAAGAAATGAGAGAGTGGGTAAGCAAGCATGTATTTGTTCATGATAGTTATATTATTTGAAGAGAATGAGGATGCGTCACAGTATACAAGAAATTATTGTTGAAAATCTACGTAACTTATAAATAGAAAAATGTTAACTTGTGTTATAAGGGCACAAGTTTAACTTGTGCATTTATTGATTTATTTCTTTTTTAACTTTATAACTTGTGTCCTAAGGGCACAAGTTAACATGTCTCTTAACTAAATTGTTGAGATTTGAAGAAATGAGAATTAGCAACCACCGTTTAAGCCCAATTGTTGTTGGTTCACTTGTCCCTCTTCTTCTATTGTAAAACTATTGAGTTGTGATTTGTGCTGCCCTAGATAATTCGTAGATTTTGTTATGAAAATTACTCTTTAGACACATAACAATTGCTCACACTTCGTTGTTGAACGAGAGTTAACCACCGTTCTATGCAGTAATCATCTTTATTGGTAAGTGCCTTCAAATGCTGCAAGCCAATGGCCAACCATGATTCCTGCATTGAACAATTTAAATTTTGGTGAACGATAATTACCTATTATTTGAGATATGTTCATAAATTCAAAAATGTTTGTGAACAATTGCTAGATTCTAAAAGAGCAATTTTCTTTTGTTTTTTAATGGAAAAAAAGTGGTAAGTGTAGTTTCCCTCAACGGTGGACTACAAATTTACAATCAAATTGAAAGCACTATTAAATAATGTAATCTTAGACTACAATCATAGCCGATGCAATAAACCATTCCATTTCTAAGATGTGTCTCAATTGTCAAAAAGTGATGAAAATCATTGCTATTTATAATGCTGGTGATCTTAATCACAGCTATATCCAACCACAAAAACGTTGATTATACCTATTTCATAAAAAAATAAAAATATTCATTGATTACACCTAAAGCTCCTACATAATCACTATTAGAGTATATGCAATGCAAAATGAAGTATGAACACACCAAAAAAGCAAGAAAATATACCTTACTTCCATTCCACAGAATCTCTTTTCTATACCATACTTTTTCACCTTTATATCAATTCTTACCATTCTTTTATCCTCTTCACTTTTTGGCCGGCTGTTTGTCTACCACACTTCTGTCATCCAATGCAAATGCCATCTAGATTCCTTAGTCCATCACCCATTACATTCATCTTTTCCTCCCACTATAAATTCTTGCCTCAAGTTAAAATTTTATTATCAAAATCAAAATTGGCTTCTTCATATTCAAGTAAAAACAAATTATATTTTCATCTTATAAGCTCATAAAATGGATTCAACCTATGCTTCCTCAAACCATGGTTCTTCACAAAGATCACTAGCTATGGTTTTGGCTTTAGTCTCAGCTGTTGTGTTATCTCCTTTATATGTGAATTCAAAGAGTGATAGGAAATATTATGAATCAAAATGGACTAGCTCTGGTTTTGTTCTACCTATGATTCTTTTTGGACTTATAATAGCTATCAAACGAACATCTTCATCAAGCTCCTCTTGTGTATCATCATCTACAAAAGGTTCATTACTACCATCTCATGATCCTTCTTTGGTGCTTAAAATTGGAAGCTCTTCTTGGGGATTAGCTGCGGTTTTGGTTATGCTCATGCTTGTTCTTCATTGGCAAGGCTCGGTTCAAGAATTCTTGTGGAAATAGAGATACATAGATACAACTAAGGCTTATAAATTACATGTGGTCGCGTTATGATATTTGATATTGTAGAGAATCACGATCGTATAGATCTGATACGATCTAAATTGCAATCGTATTTTTGTCGTGGTCGCGCCTCAAATGCACTGGCGAGCTAGCTTTATTAAAAACCATGGACAATGATATTTGTTCATCTCCTAACTTTAACTTCGTGCCACATTATGTATGATATAGATTTATGTAATAATATAACTAAGAGCTATGCTTAGTAGTATTTTTGAAGACAAAATTAATGTTAAGGAGATGTTCACGTGAGCACAATTGATCTATTCGCATAATGTTTTTGCTTGCGCTAAAAGCTATCCTTAGTCTTAGTCTAATACTATTCCTAACAATATTAGAATGTTCTAAAGCAAAAATAGTTGAATGAAAAATCTGAAAATTTGATATGAACTGTGGTTTAAATTCAATTATTGAAATGAAATGTGAAGTGTTTGATTTTCATCTAACGGTTTTGATTATCCTAATCGTTAAGTAAAACAATAGTAAATATTTTAAGTATAAGTAGTGTGTATCTTTTAAGACAAAAATTGTCCAAAAATATATCGATCAACAAAATTTTAAATTATGTAGTGTACCTCCTTTACAATTTTTTTTTTACCCTTTCACCGTCTTGAAAATATAAAATCACAGAATAGGACGTTTTGTACCTAGTTCCTATTTTTAAGATCCTATGCATCTATAATGCATTTGTAATCTCGGTCAAATCTGAATGGAGTGCAAATCAAGTTTTTAAAACTAGTGGGACTGTATTACATGTGCGTTTGGAACTTGTCTTGCATACGCAAAGAATAACCACAAACACAAAGGATATATGCTAGAAATTAAAAAAGGAAAAGAGAAAGGATATACTACTAATCTAAATTGATAGATATCTTATATCACAAGTTTTCTACATTGAGTAGATGACCGATCTGAATTTATCAAAGAGCTAATTTATAAATTGCTTTTGTAACATGATCCCTTGGAAGTTGGCATTACAAACTCTAGCAATGAATTACGACGTTGAGATGCTTGCTATTCTAAAAATTCATCCTTTTGAGGCATCTCAATATGAAGATAAAAACTGCAATAAAGGTGTTTCAATAAATAAATACAAACTATATGTGATAAAGACAAGATTCACAAAATAGAACTTCAATAACTGGCCCAACTACATAAATCAATCATTCAGCATAATTGAATCAAGTTAGCAAGTTCATAGTAATTACATTTTTTTTTTGTTCTGTACAGATTTTATCTATATACATAACTGTGACTAAATCAAATGTTGGAATAGTTTTGAAGAACAAGCAAGGGTCAACTAGTGCCAACCATGCTGCTTGCAGTAGCAGTAGTTCCCATTCCCATGCTTGATACAGTTAGCCCGCGATCATACATTCGCTGAATTTCTTCCCTGTATTCGGTCAGATACTTGTCAGGTATGGCTGGTGTAAGCTCGATCACATCTCCCATCCTCAACTTGCAATTTGGATCACTTACAGGCTTGTGATTCAGTCTTGGCCTCAATTCTTCCTTCAGAGGGAACCTATATGTGGTCAACCTACAGCTTGCTCGCCCAACCCTCTCCAACAAATCTAGTACAGTTGAGTTTGCACAAAATTCTTGGACAGACATCTGCATATCCAGAACCAGACACAATGACAGTTAATTCAGACGTTCAAATACAGCTTAAGATCATAAACTTCGGTTGCAATAAATGACAATGACGCTCTTCGTGAAACCAAGGCCTGTTTGGTTTGAGAAAACATTTTTTGCTTTTACTTTTCACTGCAAAAGTACCCCTAATTTAACCGTTTCCTGTTTTCAAATATCTGTAGAACCGTAAAACATACATATCTTTGAAAACAAGAGTTAAACAAAGGACAGTTTTAAAATTGAAAATAAATAATGAAATGAAAGCAGGTAACTTTTTTTGCAGACCAACCAAACCCAAAATATTAAACATAATTCTAGCACATACCTTGTCATTCTCAATCATGATAACAAACACAGGTCCATCCTGCCCGCAATCAGGCTTGTAAGAATATGGACAGTTATCAGCATGAGAAGGGAACTTGCAAGGTGGCTTGATTGAATCGACATATCCAACAGAAGTGGAATCTTTACTCATTGCTTCGCACTGCCAGGTGACAACCCATCGAGCCCACTCAACCATCTGAAGCACATATGAAGAAAGTTGACAGTGATCTTCCTTGTACCTCCAATGAGCAGCGAATCCAAATTCTGCTTGCAAATGCATCTCTTTTGTTCGAATTTGTACTTCCAGGGGAACCTTGCCTTCACCCATCACCACAGTGTGCAGAGATTGATAACTGCAAATTACAAAATCTAAATCAAATGATATACAGACGGTCACTTTCAAGTGTACACTACCATTATTTTGCTACAACATACCCATTGAACTTGGGGCAACGTATGTAATCTTTCAGTTTTCCATGCACTTCAGACCATAACCGGTGAACAACTTTTAAGGCTTTGTAGCAATCTTCCTCCTTCTCAACGATCAAGCGCAGCCCATAAATGTCATGGATATCATCAATGGTTAGTTTTTTCCTGCAATTATGTAGAGAAATGAATAATTGAGAATTTAAAGTTTACAAATAATACAGTTCATCATGTCAGGTGAAGATGATGCTATACTTCTACATCTGTAGTTTTAAATTCAAAGCAGTTTGTTTCATTAATAGTTTCATTCACATAAATATAGCGAAGCAAATTATATAAGTGACCAGCCAAATGAAATAGGGAAAGGTAAGACGTACTTTAATATTTTGCAATAAACACTATACAAGCTCTTGTGCCGCCCAGAAATGACATGATAAGAAATGCCTTCATCTTTGAGTGCTTGCTCTAATCTTTCTATTGCAGAAGCAATCATTGCGTCATCATACGATTCCACAAGCTTTGACGAAAGCTCTTTGTGCTGTACAGGGTTGAGATGCTTAAAACATAAATTTTCTAATTGTTCCTTCCAATTAGCTATTCCTAAGCGGTTGGCCAAAGGTGCAAAAATCTCCAAAGTTTCCTTTGCAAATCTCTGCTGCTTGGCAACCGGTAATGCATCTAGTGTCATCATATTATGTAATCGATCAGCCAATTTAATGAGGACAGCTCTTGCATCTGCCATGGCAAGGAACATTGTATGCAGGCGGTCAGCTTCAACAGATTTGCTAGCTGTATTATTGTCACGAGCAAGCTTGCTTAAGTGACTCAGTTTAGAAACCTGAAATAGCATACCAATCAGTTAGATTCTTGAAGCAACAAACTAAAAAAATTCAAAAAAATAAGTGAATTCATTAATTTGAAATATACATTATACGTTCCTACAAAAATGCCAACCACAATACAAATTAATCGGTTTAATAATTATACATCCATACAAAAAAGCCAAATCACGATTCACTAGCAATACAAAAATCAAATGAAAATAAAATGTCAGCAGTTGACGAACACACAACATATTAAAGCATCAAATCTATCATAAAAGGCTAAGCGAACAAAGCTTATTGCATAAACCCAATGGATTTGAATTGTCATTACTTCAATACAATAATAACTACAAACATCAAGAGGAAAACGGCTCAATAGTCAATGTAGAGACACGACAGCAACAATTCCAGAAATCACTCGATGATGGGAAAGCTAACAAGAGATGTACACCGAACATTTGGTGGAAGACATCAAGTAAATAACACTAGATCTAAAGCATAAAATTCAGTAACAAACTCAATTGCAAAGACTGATTCAAATGTCAACAAAAAACATGCAAATCAAAAGGATCATATACCATCCATCATCTTAATCTTAAATCACACTCAACTATCGATTAACACCAAAAAAAATTCCTCACCCCTTGAACTAAATCAGCAACACCAGCTCCAAACATTCCGTATATATAATCATAAGTAAGAAATGCATCATCAACTGTATCATGCAAAAGCCCTGCAGCAACTACTGTCGAATTCGCACCGATCAAAGCCAACAACACAGCAGTTTCCAAACAATGTTGCAAATACGGACCACCACTAGCTCGCATCTACAAGCAAACAATTCATCAAAATCACTCAAACACACAAATAATGAAACACAAAAATCACACACACACACACATAATCATCAAGCTCAATTCACCTGTCCTCTATGAGCTTTCTCAGCTTCACAAAAGGCCTTAATAACAAACTCTTCACAAAAGATCTTATGTCTTAACTGAGCATTCATCAACAACTTCTTAGCATAAGGCTCAATCTCAATTCCAACACAACCCTCCACAAAAGTATCATCCAAATTAAAAGTCAACTCATCAACAATTCCAGAATCACCACCAACACCAACAAATTCACCACCACCACCGCGTAATCTAACACCAGTCGAATCATAATCCAAACAAGAAGAACCCAAAGCACTTCTCACAAACCCATCAAAAAACCCACCACCAGTACTTCCCCTCCCCGATCGAAACGTTCCGGTACCAGCACCGATGCTACTACTACACGAAACAGGGCACTGAAAAACCGAAACTGGACTATGATCTCTCTTCCAAGAAGATCCAAACTTCGTCGGTGAAAATGAATACGAAAACGAACTACTCAGCTCCTTCAATTCATCTTCATCACAACCAACACCACCGGAAAAACTCGAAGTAAAAGGAACGTGCTTCACCACCGTCGGAGATGAAAACAAACACGATAAACCACCCATCACCGATTTCCCGGAAGTCGACGCCGCCGTCGCCGTCGACGCCGGAGACGAAGATCTAGATCCTAATTCGAAATCATAGGAAGCATGAGGATTAATCTGATGCGGTGTAGAACACACACTACTCGGAGGACTCGCGTATAACGCTATAGTTGAAACCGCCATAAACCAAAACCTTCTTGAATTTGGGAATTAGGGTTTTCAAGCTAAAAAATAAATATAAATGGTTTTTTAATTTTGTACAGAGGAAAAAATAATTGAAGAATTGAATAATTGTTTATCTGAATAGTTTGATTAATTTTTGATATATATACAGATGAATGTGCAGAGGGTATGAAAAGAGACCCAAGAAGAGAGGAATTTACAAAAAAGGGATTCTGGGAAAAAAAATGAAGGAAAGAGAGTCAAACACGTTTTGAGAGAGAAACACGCAAGCAAGAGAGAGATTTATGTTATTGTTGGATTTGTTGTTTGTGTTTATGTTTTATGGAGGAATGAATGAGGAACAAGAAGGGGAGGAGTGTGAAAAGACGGGTTTAACCTTAGATTTTTATGGTGGAATAACAGATATACTACCAGCTTAAGCACAAGTTGGGATGATACGATACGAGAAGTTAATTTAGGATAAGATTAGTTGTTTGTTTAATCAGAGATTTGATTTGGTTATAGTTTTATTATGGAATAATTAACGGAATAAAGTAAAGAGGAGTATAGATATTTTATTTCGTTCCCGTTTGTTGAGCTAGGTACACTCCATTGAATCTAGACTACACTTGTGAAATTAAAGCCACAAATAGCGTAACTGTATTTTTTTTTTAACAAAAAAACAACAATTCATTTTTTATCAATAAATAACAATTTATTTAATATCCTTCAAAAAAAACAATTTATTTATTATTTTATTTTTGGTCAAGTAATTCAATTTATTTAATAAATATAGTAAATACTTTTTTTGAGCAAAATTTACTAAATATTTTTAAGATGCAATTATTATTATTATTATTATCATCGTCATCCTTACTAATTTACTAGCACAAATACGAGCACTATCATGTCCGTCAGTCCGTTCTTTTTACCACTAACGTGTGTGTATATTTTATTATGTTTGCTTGTATATATTTTTTTTTAATTTTTAAATATTAATGAAAAGTATTCGTACATCGATTTATCTACATATTAGCTAAAGAAATAACGAAATTATTTATCAACTTGACGTATATAAAATTAAAATAAAATAAGATCCTTTATTGTTTATTCTAATAATAATAAATAAAATGATAGCATAAATGTGTAAATGGCTTGTTATGTAGAGAAAAAATCTTATGATTGCGATAGAAAAAAACTTTAAAAACTACATTTTTTTTGGAAAATTTTTCATCTTATCCTTGTGTTTCTTTAAGGGGAGCTTTTGTTGAATTTTGATAAACTCTTCTTGATAAAGGTATATATAATTGATTATGACTGAAAATATGTTGGTGGAAGATAGGTTCCAACATTGAGAATGGTCAGTCCTGGTAATAACAAAATTTAGTTTAACGGAAAACTGTTATCTACTAAACACAAAAATAAGTCTTAAAACAATCCACAACATAACAATCGTGTCCGATTACACAGACCATATTTAAGGTCTATGTTTCGCAACAAAATTAAAATCCAGGCATTCTTCGGTTAAAAAAATTAAATCTTATGGGGTATTTAATTTTTATCTTTAATTTTTTAACCCAAGAATGCATGATTTTTAATTTTTTTATCGATGCGTGAATGTGAGATTTTTATATGCGAAAGTCAAATATATGGTCATTCATCACTAATGTCGAATATATGGTTATTCATCGGCAATTTTAAAGCAACATAGAGGAACATCAGCTATAAAATAACAAAAGCATGAAGCAAGTCTATTGTATAATGGAAATCAAGCATTTGTTTGCAGTTTCCACGTTTGGCAATTTTGTTTTTAATTTTAATGATTGCCTTTTAAAAAATAAAAAAGGTAAAAAAATCTTAATAAATTGGTCTTGTAATTTTGTTATTTGAGCTAGTAAATGAATTTAATAAGTTGAACCGAGTTGTTTGTAAACTTCAAACGAGTTAAACTCGAACCGTAAAAAAAGTTCATATCGAACTAGAGTCGAGTTTCGAGCCGAACCAATCCTTATCGAATTGAGTCAAGCTCAGATGAGTTTGATTCGACTCGTCTCATTTTCAGCCCTACCTTTGTGCAATGGTGTTCTAAGGTTTAATCTTCGAAGCTCAAGAAGAGAAAGTTTTACATGGTTTAAGAATAGCAAGAAGCGCCCTAACCATCAATCATATTTTCTTCGTCGATGACAATCTTATATTTTGTAGAGATTCTCTCCTTGATGCACAAGTGGTGAATAAAATTTTGGATCTATACCGGTCTACTTCATGTCAACTGATTATCGTGGACTAGTTAGAAATTTACTTTAGCCGAAATGTTATTGAAGAGAAAAAATATTTTAAGGTTGGATGCAAATTGAGGTTGTGGAATGTCAATCAAAATACTTGGGTATACCAACTTTTGTTGGACGGTCTAAAAACCAAGTATTTAATATTGGTGCATTTCTCATCATTATAAATTAAAGTAGAAAAATGATATTTTGAAAGTTGAGTGCATAATAATAATAATTAAGAGTACTATTGGAAAAAAGTAATTAATAGTACATTGAAAAGTGAGAATGACATTCATTTTGAAACAAATTATTTTTGTTAAAGTTACATTTATTTTGAAACGGAAAGTATATGTTTTAGTTTTCTTAATAAGTGTGAATTTATGTTTTTTACTCCTTTTAGTTGAAGAAGTATAAGCAGCTCCAGCAAAAACGATGAATTAGAAAAATCAAACAAAAAATTACTTAATCTTCTTTTTTTGTTCGGATCAAAAACCAGACCGAACTAAAGGAAACTAAACTAAATTGATTCGGTTCTCAATTTTTAATTTTAAAATCCAATAAATCGAATCGATATGTTTATTAAGCTTAGTTAGTCCACTTTACTTTAACCCAAACCAACATTTTAATAACATGATCTAGCATGTTTGGTATTGTTGTAAACGTGTGTTGCATAAGAAGCTACACTTTATACCTTATATTATTCTTTGCAGTTTCAATAATATTTTTTATTTATTTTTAAAAAATAAAAATAAAATTAATTTTAGATGAAATGGTAATCCACTAAAATTAAACTCATACAATTGTGAGGTCCTGAATTCGAGCAAGAGTCACGACATCCAACTTTACAATTTCGACATTTACCAGTTGAGTTATGACTTCTAAACTTCTAGCATGTTCGTTATCATGTTTGGCATTGCCGTAAACGTGTGTTGCATAGAAGCTACACTTTATACCTTCTATTATTCTTTGTAGTTTCAATAATATTTTTTTACAATCAATTTATGTGAATAAAAAATGTAAGAACATTACCTATAGGGATTGGTATATACAAAGAGTAATGCTGAATATAGCGAAAAATGGATCGCGAATTTGTCCCGAATGCCATTGCACCTTCCACTTGCATTATTTAATTATTAATAACAAAGTTTCTCTCCAGCATTATTTCACACCTTAATGCTTCAAGACCATGACAATTTAGCCTCACTTACGATTCCATGGTAGCTACCATCACCTGCAACTGGAATCACCTCTTGTATATTTTGAAGTTGCTATCAGTGTTTATGAAATTGCATCTACTTAGGTTAAATGGATTATATAGCTTCATGTGCTTGCAATTGGATTGAGTTAGACCTTGGTTTAAAAGGTGAACTTGAAATAACGGTGCGACGGTGCATTATCTTTCTTGAGGATATGTCCTTTTTGTCTTTTTTATAAAATGCATGGTCTGTTGCTAATAGTAGGTATATAGGAAAGAAATATAACAATAAAGGGTATTCGTGATATTCACAAGCAAAACTGGTCGCGAAATATAGTATCACTCATATATAAATATAATATTCTCACTCGCGAGATATAGCATCACTTATATATAAATACAATAGTTTTCACTCACGAGATAGCATCACTCATATACAAATATAATAGAATACTTCATCCGTTCTTATATCTAAGCACCTATTTGATTTTATTTTTGTCCCTAAATATAAACTCCTTTTCAAATTATTAGATGCATTTGTTAATTTTTTTCCTAAACATACCTTAATTAATACTACTATCTTGTCTTGAAATATGAAAAGTCAAATTTAATACACCTACAAACAAAGGACAATTTCGTAATATTAACACACAAAACAGACACATTAATTACACTGACAACTTTATTAAGAAATATGAAAAAAACAATGAGCATCTAAGGATTGGATTGAATTCGATAATTTATAGATTTAAATACTTCATTGTTTTTTGGCGACGTTTCTTTCAGAATTACTCACGGAGAAAGTACTATTTATAATTACCTACCCACTCAAAAGTTATTGCCAATTCAAAAAAATATCCAATAAGTAGTTCAAGTGATTGAGCAAAAATATTTGAAGGAATTTGGAAAGAAAAAGAAAGTTAAAATTCTTACTACTAAAAACAACTAATAATTACTCATAGTCATAAAAGTCTTTATCTAACTAATTATTAGTGGTTAATTAATTACATGGCTTATGTGTATGTGATGTCGGTTCCCCATTTTGTATCTAGCTTGATGTCTAAGTTTTTCATTAAAAAAAAAAAAAGAAGAAGCTTGGTGTGTTAGTTGAAGATGTAGATCAAGAGGGGTATCAATGGAAAAAATAGAAATGAAACCCATCGAGTCATCCTCAATTCAATCAATCTCATCCTCATCTAGAAGGTGTGTAAGTCCATAACAATAGGGAGACAAATTTGAAAGTGGAGGAGGAAGGGGTTTCCTTTGTTAGAGATGGACCACATAGTTTTGGTGTTATTTGTGTTCTCAAACCAAAACTTACACCAACCAAACCTTATAGTTGATTTGTTTGTTTTTTAATGTTAGATTCAGTTTTTCATGCGTTGTCAAATAGTTTGGTTGGACACGTGGTCTTCGGTGACGGCTATTGTAAGTCCACACTTTCATGAAGAATCTTCTTCCATGTTCTTCTTCTTCCCACGGTCACATTCCTATGTGTCACGTTCTTTCCACGTGCGTTACCGACTATGTTACACCCAAGTTCAAATCCTCAAGTCATAACTAGGTGTCTAGATCATCTCTATTAATCAAAAATCAAAATAGTCTACTTAACAAAAGATAGGAAGTGATTCATTATTTTATATTTTTTGTGTAGGGTCTATGTTGTCTTTGCAGGGTTATGAATAATTTAGTTTGGATGAAAATAGATATCCCATGGATATAAACAGAGTATTATAGTGTTCTTCAATATACTCGCGTTTGTAAAAAATACTTGTATCTGACTCTGTATCTTTATGGGCAACAACTTTAGTGTTATTCTCTATATTTGATAGAAATCTTAGTGTTCATACCCGCATCCATTATCTGCAATTTAACTATGAAAAAACAATAAAAATATCACAATTGAAATAAATATATGATATAAAAAATTTCAAATCAACTCATAAAATAGTATGATTTGTTGTATTTAACAAAATAAAAAATATCCAAAACTTCCTTAAAAAATTGCATACGAGCAAGAGAGGTCAGTTATTGTATTAAGTAGTTTTTAAGTTTAGGTTAAATTTTAAATAGCTAAATAAATTAATTAATTATACACCAAAAATAAATAAATTATTTATCATATTATATAAATATGTTCATGCGGGTTGTGGGGCTGGATAGTATAGTATACTTACAAGTAGCCATACCTATTTAAATTTGCGAGTAATACCCAGACCCAAATCCAAACCCATAAAAGCGGTGTTTTACCTTACCCATTATGGGTATTTTTTGCGGGTATGAATCAGGCTTGAGTTCAATTGTCATCCTAAAATTTACTCAAAATTTAATTCACAAATGTGTCCAAGTAAGTAGTAATGAACATATACTTTGTGGAATAGAATATATATCCAACCAATCAAGACTTTTCATCTATGAAGCCCGTATACTTGATACGACACATATACAATACAACATCAATATGGAAATTTTTTAAAATTCGAGATACGATACAGCCGAGATATATTCTTAAATATAAAATTAAATTTAAACTACAAATTAAAACTCAAAATACAAACTATATATTAAAATTCAAAAATAAATAAACAGACGCAAAATATAGTCTTACATGGTGACCAAACAAACATAAAACAACGAGACACAGAATTTGCCATCACATGAGAATTAACAGCAACAACATTCTAAAAAAAATAAAAAATAAGGTGGACAATAGCAACATATAAATACAAGTAATATTCCTAAAAGTTACATCTTTGTCTAATACTTAAGTGTTATTTAACCTATTTAATGAAACCTGTGACCATGAATATGTTCTATAGGTTAATAAATTATGTAAATTACTTAAATATTAAAGTTTCCATTTAAATTTAGTAAAATAACCTAGAATCTAGATACTATTTACCTTCTTCTTCTCCTTCAAATGTCTCACTGCTTGCGTCATCCATTTTTTTTTTTTTGGTAGTAGGTCATCCATTCTTTTGACAAAAAGAAAACTTTGCTAGCAACATCCCATTCTGACTTCGTAATCTACTAATCTCCCATTTAAAGGTTAAAACCGGACAACCTCGCCCAAGTCAAATCACATTTATACGACCATCACTTTTTATAAGTTCTTTTTTGGAATAATCGCTTTTTTATAAGTTGTTTTTTTAAGATAATAAAATGGAATATATTAACACCGGTAGTGAACTTTTTCAGTACAAGGTGTACCGAAGAGCCACCCCAAAAGAAACCAGTCAAGTAATATTTACAAAACTAGGTCAGTCGATGCCCAGACATAACATAGGGTCCGACCACCACATCTGAGTGCCATGCACAAACACAACATTATTAGCCTTAAGCCACCGCAATGAATGAAGTTGTTTACTCTCATTTTATATATGATGTTGGAAAATGCTATGAAGTCATTAATTTTTTTTTTCTCATTTTATATGTTGTTCTACAATAAAAATTTAAAATTATTTTGTTGGATCCTAATAGTAGTACATGTACATTTTAACTATTTATTATTGTATATTTTTTTTCAATTATTATGATATTTCTTTCACATATCATTAATGAAAAAATAACTTTGTAAAGTATGTCATACTTATTATAAAACTAACAAAATTAATTATATTTTTTCTCTAGCAGTTTCATTTGCTAGAGTGGCATATACCGAGCAATTTTTACTGCACAACTTCGAATGAAAAATATTTGAGTACAATGATAAAAAATAGTGAAGGAGAAATAATTAAGTCATATCATTTAATTTCTTTCTCTTTTAATTTTTTGCTTTTATGTATGTGTGTCCTAATATTTTTTAGGGTTGTATCCAAGTAAGTATTTATGAACATATACTTTGTGGAGTAGAAAATGTGTCCGTCCAATCAAGACTTTTCGTCGATCAATATATTTAATACTATTAATAAAAAGATTATATACCTTCAGACCTACAATAGTTAGATTGTTTATATTCAGGAGCATTTTTTAAAATTGCATATATATTTGATATTAAGGATAATGTCATAAAGTGTTTTTAAAGAAGGCAAAACTCAAGAAAAAACTATGGAAAAAACATTGTTAGACATGTAAATCGTAGAAATATCATTGAAGAAGAGATTATAAAGTTTCTAAAATATAATATGAACCCAGAGTAGGACTAAGATTAGCCAAATTTATGTTGTCTTTACGCCTACTATCAATAATTTGGACATGTCACTGTATATTCAAAAGATAAAGAATCCACCTAAGCAAATGGCAAGGAACTACTCCATTTCAACGAGCATCATGGCATCACTTTCCACTATAAGCTATATAGAACTCTATCTCCAAGCCATATTCATTCTCACATGCATACCCCATATCTTGGCATGAAGAGCGTCACAAGTTTCAATTTGTATCGTTTCAAATTTATTCATCGTCTGTTATGATATCAAAAAGAACCTTAGCTCCAATATCAACTGACTCTTTGAAAATTCCATCCTTATTTAACCTAATCAATCCCCCTTGAATCACTTTTAATCAATAATGCAAATAGTGTCAACATGTCGAAGCTACTCAAGTGAAGTGAATTTGATCCCAAATGAATTAATTTATCGTACAAAATTCTCTCCGTTAAATTACCTTACTAGTCATTTAAATTATTATTTTTACTTTACTTGTAGTCGTCCGTCATGCATTTTTTAGTTATTTTAAATCTTTTGAATTGAGCCATCCATCACAATTGGTGTATTCTTATAACAAAGCACTTAAAAATTTGGCTCAATTATGCATGTGAGTTTGCTTCACAAGGGCCATCGCTAAAACGTGCAAGTCACATAATGCACTAGAATAAGGGACACGATGATCAATTTTGATGTGTACTTTGCACTCACGCTACGCATTAATTTATTAATGATTATGAAATAACGATAGTGACTTCTATGCTATTATCTTCTGTAAAAGACAGATAAATTAGTAGAAAGTCAGCTAGCAGCCTTGTTAAACTTTGACAAATTCACATTCCTACTATTTGATTTTTGAAGTTTCTGTTTACAAAAATGAACTAGTACTACTTTAGGCCAATGGGCTAACTAAGAAGGTTCATTTAATCATTTTTGTCACTATATATACTGTAATAATTTCTAAGAACTTGCACTATACGTAATGTGGACAAATTAAAATCGTATTAGTGCTTAATTTATTGGACGGAAAAAAGTTCAGGAAAAATAGGTTTATTATACAAGTAAGGATATAATATTATTTAATTTATTTTGATAGAATAATATTATTTGATCATGATGTATTTTGAAAATAATAAATATAACGTTATTTATATGTATAATATTCTTTTTTTTAAAAAAACGTTATTTATATGTATAATGTATAATGTATTGGTGGTTTCATAACTAATATCAATATTTTCCTTAAAAAAGTAATATTAAATTTTAGGGTCTTGTTTAGTATATCTGGTTGAGTAAGTCAACTAGTCATAGAAATCCTAAGAACCATATCTTTTTATTATTAACATTTACATTTTTATTAGGTTAAATTAATGTAGATGCCACACTTTGAAAATGAGTCTAACATAAAAGTAGTAGAATCTATATTGATTTTAACAAATATGAGTGTGAATATTAAAATGAATGTTTGAAAGAAAATGTTCATAACACTCCTCGTTGGTTATTAAAGTTTTTTGTCAAGAAGTTATAACCGACGAAAGTTAAGTCTAATAGAAAGAGGTAGTCTACCGCAACGTGACAAATTAATGTATAAATCTTAAATGGATGACATGTACACATTTTACGTCTGAAAGTGTGTCAAATACCCTCATGGAGGAAATCTATGACGAAAAATATTCAGTTATAGAATCCACTAATAAATAATTAAACAAATTTGTGTAATTTGTTCCTAATCTTTGTGTTCATTACCAACAATATGTGGTTGGTGTGATATAACTAACCGATGTTTAATAGCCGTTTCGGCTAGTTCGTGTAACTAGGTTTTAACTCTATACTGTAGATTAATTTAATAGTATTAAAACTAAGTTGAAATTGAAATCAACTAAACTAATTATTTATTAGTCACTAGTTCAAATGCGGTTAAATGAATTGAATCAATTGAAATATGCATCAGAGATTTCCTTGATTCATATTGAAAAAAACTAAGTCTCATCAAAACTAATGCATTAAATCTCATCATAACTCCGCAGTCAAAAACTGAATTGTTAAATTTGGAGTTATGATGTCTAAAACTGAATTGTCAGAAATTTAGTTTACAAGGGTATTGAACAATGAAACTAATTGGACCAATAAGTAGAAACAAGAGTATATTGGAGAACAGTCAAGCTTCGACTAGTCACATTACTTAGCTGACCAAGCAGCTTGTGGTACTAGCAAAACTTGAATGGTACAATAAAATCTATGTTTGATAAAAGTGGAGTTCACGGAGAATAAAGTGTACCTGGGTTCGGCACATTCTAAGGTATTTATACCTTCTTTTTTTAAGGTATTTATACTTGGTTTGGTTGGTTCCTTGGCTTCCTATGTGGGATATTTTGGGAACATTCCTACGTGGGTTTTGACTATAATCAAGACTCACTTTCAAAATTTAATCTTTTATAGATGAAATTTATGTATATCACATCTTTAAGATGATAGGATTTACCTTAATATCACACAATCACGGAGCAGATCTTCTCACATAAGATAAAGGGGATTGCCCCACTAATGTTTATGCTATATTTGTCGAAGTATTTGGTATTTTATTTATTGTCACTCTTTAAAATAATAAATTGCCTCTACGAAATAGAAATTTACATCATAAGAAGAGTTTTTTTTCATGAATTTTACAGAATCAAATATGCAAATGTTATTGAGATGAAATTTTGAATAATTTTTTCCCCCACGTAAATAGAGATATATTTTTGATAGTGTTGAAAATGATGAGTAATTTTAATTTGTAATATAATAATAGTATAGTGTTTATAATCTCAAGTATTTTTCTCAAAGATAATAATGTTATTATTTTATCACTTACACATTGTTAAAAAACTTATATAAATATTTATTATATAAAATCTTATCCCCATAGAGGCGCATGTTAGACAGAGAGACAATGACGATATTGCACATAGAGAGAGTGGGGAGAGGACCTCACAATCATGTCTGTCGCAGGTGGTAGACCTTAATCAAGAGCAGTACTATGTGCTCGAGGAGCAATGCTACATTCCTACTAAGCAACATTATTATGATCCCACTCAGGAGCAATACTACGAGCCCGAGCAACATCATGTGGAGGTTCAAGCTGACGACGAGCAGTATGATGCACCGTCACCTGTTGCCTTTGTCGGGGGCACTTCTGATCTATCTTTGCTCCCCTCATTCGTAGATCATGTTGCTCACAAGGTTTGGACAAACGTTGATGTAAGTGTAATTATAACTCATGTATTTTTAACTTTCAAGTGTTTATTTTGGTTTATATTATATTAATTTGGGTCATGGGATGCTTACATCTTCTTGTTGGAGAGATGACCATCACGTTGGATAATATGTCATATCTTTTATACATCCTGACAGAAGGGAAGATGTTTAGTCACCATGAAAAGATATCCAATGACAAAGGTATTGATCTGATGACAAAGCTAGTTGGTGTTGCCGAGCATACTACGGTTGAGGAGTGCACAACATTTTGGTGCATATATAAATATTCCATGGTTGAAGTACTTGTATGAGAAGCACCTTAAAGTGTCAACTAACTTGAAAAATGTAGCTAAGAGAGAGGATGAGATAAATAACTGTAGGAAACAATGTATGAGGGTTTTGTTGCTCTATCTGGTGGGATGTACAATATTCATCAATAAGAGCAACAAGCACATTGACCTGATATTTCGCGAGGCGCCACAAAATCTTGATAGGATTCATGAGTGGTCATGGGGTGGGATGACATTGAGTTTTATTTACCATTGTTTTTTCCCAGGCTACCACTTTCAGGATTACTTTGATTGGCGAAAACAAGAACATAATGCAGGTAATAATTTAATTGAATTTTATCTCCGTGTTTATGATTTTATATTTCCTATTATAATATGTCAAAATATTTGTGTTTATTTTTTCGTTTTGCACATTGGAGCATTTCAAACACTTATTTCCATTTACGGATCAACCGCTTTATACCCAGACATGCCACACGCTACCCACATGGTTCTTTGTAAGGGCCATGAAAAACCGCACCCTCATAGATTGATCCTTATCGTCTGGACGCGGACAAAATCATATTTATCCCTAACAATGATCATCAAGAGGGGGGCTGATGAGAATGTTATCATTGAGCATGAGCATGCTAAAGATAATCCTGATTCATTGAGTATCATCAAGAGTTGCATCAACATGGTGGGTGGATGGGTGGAGGGTAATGGTCAGACATACGATGACATGCACAATGAAGATTAGGATTGAGATGTTGCCAACCACTACATATTCAATTTCCATAAGGAGGAGACAATAGTTTTATATTTAGTTGTTTTTAATTTGGTTGTAAATGATGAATGTTGGTTTTTACTGCTTTCCATATTGATTATTGAATTTGTTTTCGATGTTTTGAGTTTTATTTTATGAATGATTTGAATTAATGATTTAGTTGAAAAAAACTTAATTCTGTCATACTAAGGTTCTGCCTATGTAATCAGAAAGCAGCAACAATTAACTATCATACGGAAACGAATGGCTCTATGACAGTTAACAGTCGTTGGGGGTATTAAGTTAATTTTGGGGTGCATAAGAGCAATTTAGAAGACTAAAGAGCAATTTTCCTTTGGATTTGATACTTGTTTGTTTGGATCCAAACTTCATAGTTTTTTGGAGGTCCAATAAGTATGTTTTCTTGGGGATTACTATTGGCATCCCATATGTACTTAAACACCCCGTTTCTGTTTGGGTTTTCCCCGAAAAGTGTCTCCATTCTGTAATTATTTGCTTATAGAAATTGAATTCCAGCACTTCGAAATACAATTGCATTATGATTTGGAGATATACCTCTAAAAAAAAAGTATTGGAGATATAGTTCCAGAAGAAAAATTTCACCCTAAGCATAAAAAATTCAATTTTACCCCTTTTGTTATTTAATCTACAAAATATTCATGGTTATAAAAGTTTTTTGGAATTGAAAAAAATTCTGAAAAATTGAGCTAAGTTTCAAGTAGCCAAAATTGAAAACAGAAAAACTTTATTTCTTCTCCGGTGATATAGTTTTCTTTTTTTAAACCCGAGATCCAACTTAAGGATCGACTAATCTAAGTAGTTTCATTTAACCGTCCACTTGTAAGGTTCCATTTAAAGCCAGATCAAACCTCTATATGGACTAACCCACCAAAATTGGAATAAGATAAAATCAAACCTAAAACCTTCATAAAATCACACTCTAAAGTCCCAACCGTACATCACCATACCAGTCGAAGTGGATTTTTGTAGAAATTTAGTCATGGTTGAACCATGTCTGAAAATAAAAATTTGAGGAAAACTTTCCTAAAACCCAGTTTTATTAACATTTTGGACAACTTTTTTAAAACATTCGGTTTATACATGTGCGTTAGTTAGATATACATTTGAAGTAGAAATTTGACTAAAATGACTAACTTATTGTAACATTTGTAACGTAATAAACCAATTTATATATTTTTAATATATCTTTTTTGAAAGAAAAAACTTATTAACATTTGATTTTTCATGATAAATTGCACGTTGGTCTCTTGCATATATTTTAGATTTTAAGTTGGTGTCATACATATTGATCTCTTATGTTAATGATGTCAACATAAATTCCTCATTTTCATTAAGATTCATAATGCCTATGACACAGAACAGAAACAAGAGTTAACAAGAGCTAAACCTAAAAAGATAAACATATATGCTGCAAACGACAAACCTATCAAATAAGGGTTTCAAAAATCCACCAGAATTGAGAAAAGTTCTCGATAATTTTTGTTGAATGAAAAAGTGTATCTTAAGCTGCATAAGTTCTGTTTGAATACTAGAGGAAATAAAAAACCCGTATGGGCCGAAAAATAACAAACTGAAATCAAATAGAAAAATAATAAATATGCTGCAATATTAAAATGTGATTTTGGGCCTTTAGATGACCTCGAATGACTAAGTTCACCCATATATCATGGCAAAGCGACGTGTTTTGCTCATGAGGTCCGAGGCTTTCCGAAAAGATATAATTCAAATCAATCCAACACCGGATATCAAATTTACACTATTCCGAATGAACCTTTCTTGCGTAACACTTTATCTTCCATACACGCAGCCAGTTTACCTAAATCAGCCTACATGATTTCTTTCTAGTAGAGAATGAGGTTTTTTGGTCTTAGTCTGTCTCTCTCGAAATACATACTCTCTTGAAGAGTGAAGGGTTAATACCACTTTCAATCTCTGTAATATTAGCGAATTCCGATTTTAGTCCCTATAAAAAAAAAGTTTAGATTCTGTCCCTGTAATTTCAGATTCCTCCACTTTTAATCCCTCACTTAAACATGTCAGCAGAATCTGCTGACGTGTTCTGTTGACTGTGTAATTATTTTAGTTTTTAATTTTTTCGAAAGGAATGAGATGCCACATAGATTAAGTTGTTTGTTTTATTTAAAAATTAAATAAAAAAACAATTTAAAATTAGAATTAAAAAACCATAAAAATCAAATGCCCTTGCTTTCCAGCTTCTTCTTCCATTGTTTTTCTTCTTCTTCTTCCTATTCATCATAAACCCAATAATAAGAACAAAAATATGCAGCAAGCTTCATGTTTATAAAAAAAAAAACTGATCCACAAATCCACAAAATCTCATGAACAACAACAAAAACAAGAACAACAACACAAACTTCAACAAGAAATCCACAGATTCACTAACTTTTAACAAAAAATTTAGAAATTCGGAAAGCTCTTCGTCCCCATAATCATCATCTTCCTCAACACCCACCTATTTCACCACCATTATCGTCAACACCACCATCAAATTCATCACCATTGTTGCCGCCGGTGAAGAAGGCACACTTGAAGCAGTGATTTATGCCGCTTTTTCTTCATCCTTTCCCTCTTTTAAAACAAAGCATTCTCTTTCTCTCTCTAAACAACACTCCTATTCATGTTTATGTTTGATTAAGTGTGTGATTCAAATTTTAAGAAACCCATAAATTCGAAATTGAAAGATGAGATTTTTATAAACCCAGAAATTCAATTGTGTTCTGTTGATAAAAAGGACCAAGAATGAAAATTAAAAAATGGATTTCAATTTTAGATATATTGAGTTAGATTCAATTCGGAGAAAGAAGATGAAGGTTCAAGAATAAAGTTAATGGGGGAAAGGAAGGTGAAGATGGTGTCGTGATTTTTGGGGCGTTTGGTCAAGCTGGAGAAGGAGAATTGGGAAGGGAAGGGAAAGATGAACATGAAGAACATGGGAAAGATGAAGATGAAATTTTTATTTTAATTAATTATAGTTTTTGATTTTAATTTAAGTTATTTTATTTCAATTTTTAAATTTGTTTTTAATTAATTAAATAAATGTAAATCAAAATAAAAGCCATGTGGAAATAAATTTAATGATAAAAGTAAAAAATTATACAGTCAGCGTGACACATGTGCAGATTCTGCTGACAGGGTTAAACGAGGGATTAAAAGCGGAGGAATCTGAAATTACAGGGACAAAGTCTAAACTTTTTTTTCACAGGGACCAAAACCGGAATTCGTTAATATTACAGGGACTACAAGTGGTATTAACCCAAGAATTAATTTAGTTATTATATTTATTTTAAGTTTTATTAAAACGAATAAACTAAAAGTTGTCTTATAAAACATAAAATTCATTTGTTCAATAATAAAAAATATCTTATAAAATGTATTAAAAATATTTTACTATTAAGCATCGTAAAGGAACTTAATATACTAAAAATTCTAAAAGTAGTGGGGTTGACTGTTGAGTTAGTGGAGTTGTGCTTCAAACAACAATTATGGACCTAAAAGCTGAAAAGAAGAACTTAATTGACCAGCTCAAAAATTGGGTTATCCTTGTGGTCCTCCTTGTGTGTACGCCACACACTAGCTTAAGAATTTTCTTGACAAGAAACTTCCCGTAATTGATCAGGATTATTTAAAATAAAATGTAGCATGAAAATGTTTGAGTTTCGAATGTTTTATTTTTACTTTTAAAAGCAAAACTTTTTTTTTTTGGTAACTAGCAAAACTTTTGTTTTGAAGGTTAGAATTATTTTAATTACAAATAAATTATTATCGGATGAAAATTGCTTATGATTAGTTAGCTCTTAATTAAGATCACTGTATAAAGTATCGTACACTCATTGTATTAAAACTTTTTCATTCCATATTTCAATCAATTCCAAATGCCAAACTTTCTCTCAATTTATTTTCATTGGCTCTACCATGCTTCTTAACATGACATGAGAATCACAATACTCCCAATGAAATGCTTTGCCACGTTACCCTTCACCTGTAATACTTCAAAATAGATGACGTATTGTATCCCCTGCGTATCCTGCACCGATACCTACCTGATATTTTCCGATACGTATCAAAAGAGTATCCGAAAATTAAATTTTATTTTTAAAAAAAATAATTATCCGATACTTCCCGATACATATCTAGAGAGTATCCGATAATTATCTGCACGAATGTCTGCCTTGATATTTCCCAATCAATGTTAACTAAAATAACTTAACTCTTTAGTACTGATGTGTTCTTTTTTGGATCGATGTATTATAGCACTAACAATGTTCCTTTTGGAATTAGTATACCACTGATGGTGCTCTTTTTGGGATATATTGTGTATGTAATTGACTAATTATCAGTCTCTAAATCGTCAATATTATTTATATTTATGTTGATGTGCTACGAGCCTATGACTGATTTCTTTTGTTTGTTAATATATTTGCATATTAAAAAAATAGTTATAATTATATTGTACATTTAATTATATAATTTTTTTTATTAATGTAACCCAGCTATATCGTATCTTGATTTTTGAAATTTTTCCGTATCGACGTATCCGTACAGTTTCGTATTCGTATCATATCTCGTATTCGGGCTTCAAAGCCTTTCACCTTACAAGATTGTTTTGTGAAAATAAGTTATACACAATATAAATATCTAACGGGATATAAGATTCAAAGTATGAAAAACTAACATGATATAAAGTCCGAAGGAGTGTATTGCGAGAAGGGAAAAGGTATATATAGCGACAGTTATTCTCAAGAAAGGCTAGCGAATTGTTGTGATTGGCTGGTCTACCATGACCACCATGTTTTCCACTTAAACCAGAATTAAAACTACAAGATCCAATGGTGCACACGCCTCGTGAAATGCTCGGGACAATTTTTGTCGCTGGGAATAGCACTTCTCTTGCGAGAAACATATCATAAAATAAAGATAAGGTTTGATTGAAGTTTTTAAATAGGGGAAATGTTAACTTGTGCCCTTAGGGCACAAAATAAGGATCTTAAAATAGAAGTAAACAATAATTATTGTATTGAAAATATAAATTTTTAAGCTTTTAAGGTCATGAGTACACAATTTTCAAAGTTAAATTTTTTTATTTAGTTTCTTATCATATGCCCTTAGAGCACAAGTTAACAAGATCCTTTAAATAGTGATACCATTACCTTACAAGTCCGGTTAAAGAATTAATTTTGTCCAATAGAAAAACTTAATACTTCTCGTCACCAATCTTGCTCCTAATCAATTTCAAATTCCAAGCAAGCATCTTTCCCCAATTTAAGAGGAAATTTTGGATATTGATCTTAACTTTAAGAATATTAATCTTAACATTGATTTTGGGAATCAATTTTTTTCCGTACTCTTGAATCTGTTCGTATGAAAGTTGCCCTCTTGTACATGCTAACATAAGTTGTTTCGTGTAACACCTTTAGCTTTAATCTCTTCTATTTTTAATTTGCGATCAAGCACTTTATATTTTTTTGTTTGTTCTTTTTTTTATTGATTCGAGAGGATCAAGCACTTGAGGTTGGTTAATGAGAAGGATTAATTCAACATTTTTGTCCCGGTTCAATAGCAAAGGTTGCGCATCATATATAAGATTAGACTTTGAAATCTTAGAAGTTGTCAAAATTATAGTGTTGTTTGTCCACAAGATCTACTACTCTTCTTGTGAGGATATTAATTGAAACGATAAGATTTGAAAATCATGATTTGCCACTTTGTTTTGTTAATGTTGTCATTATTGACTTTGTTGTATGTTTTTATTTTAAACATTGTTTCGTTCTTGTTGTGGTTTTTCTCTATGGTGTTGAGCAAATTTCATTCTCTATGCACCTCTACCATGTAGTAAGTTAAATGTTTTTTTTCTTTTCTCTCTTTGTGCTTCAGTCCTATAATGGTAAAGATTTGTTAGTTTAACTTAACGTGGGGTGAGAAAAATTAGGGTTAAAGAATGTTGTCCCAATTAAAGGTAAGAAAAACTTTCGAGCTTAAAGAGCATTCACAATGAAATTTACATTCACTCAAGGACACTAATGAGTCTCGAACCTAGAACCTAAGATATAAAGTCTGTTCTTTTACCACTAGATTAAATCTTTAAAGTTGTTAGTCAACTTTTTTATTTTATTTTAGTTAATGTGATTACAAGTCATATTTTTCTTGTAATTTTCATTACTTGGCTATATTGTATTTAGTATTTCTTGAATTGTATTGTTCATCCAAGATAGAAATCCTTAATACACGCTTCCAACTTGAGGGATATATTAAAATAGTTGAATATAAGGTAGACATGATTAGTTGAAAATTGGTTATGATTACCATAATCAAGGTTTTTCATTCTATCAATTCAAATTACCAATCTTCAAATCAATTTATTCTTCATTTTGTTAGACTATATCAGACTTCTCAACATGATCATTTCGAGTGTTTATGTGTTGTTTATCCGGTATGAGTTAAAACTTTCACATTGCTTGGAAATTGAAGATTGCACAATATATAAGTGAGATGAATCATTAACAAAAATGCCTTATAATTTAGGTAAAATTGTGTTGTCCAACTCGCTTGTGTGTTGCTCTTGGTCCTGTGTGGATTATTCTTCACACTCCCTTTGTGACCAAACAATGATATCAAAGGCGATGATTCAACAACTGTTCGATCAACTCTTTGTGTTGAAAATCTTCCTGACAATGATGGCCATACAGGCTGTTCCGTTGGCGTAGCTACGATGAGTCAATGACAATGCAAGGACAAGTGTTTATGGATGAAACAACTTGATAGGTAACATAATAAATTGATAAACTCACACTTAAAAGGGGAGATTGTTACTTAGAAAGTGTGAGTTAGAATTCTCACATTACTTAGAAAGTGAAGTGTGAGTTAGAATTCTCACATTACTTAGAAAGTGAAGATCAAATAATAAATAAGTTAGAAGTCTCATAAACTCCAAGGTATTAAGATTTTAGGTAAAGATGTTGTGTTCAACTCACTTGTATACCGTTACTCTTGGCCAAATGTGAATGATCCACTAGGTTACCGTTGTGATCCAACAATGGTATAAGAACCGATGGTTCAACTTGCGTTCAAACAACTCTTTGTGTCGAAAGTCTTTCTAACAATGATGCCCAGGGCGATGTATTCCATTGATGCAACAATAAAGAAAGTGCAAGTACAAGTGTTTGTGGACGAAGCAGTTTAAGGGGAAGCATAATGAACTGATAGACTCACATTTTAAGAAAAAATTGTTGTGATGCAACTAGAGCTGTCAAAACGAACCGGACCGTACGTGACGACCTGTTTAGCCTGATTAATTATGGGGCTTGGGCCTTAAATATTGAGCCCGGATTTTAATAAGGCTTTTCAGCCTGGTACTCGTTAGGGCTAGCCCGAACGGGCCGCGGGTAGCCTGTAGACCGCATAACAAAAGAAAATCCTATAAATTATATATATTTTTCAAATAATTCTTTACTTAGTTGATTATCAAAGTAACAAACAAAAGTGAAAATTCAATGAATTAACACAAATATAAATGTAATATGAAATTATATTTACTCGTTTCGTTATTAATAATTTTAAAGATCGAATATATAAATATCTATAACCATAACGTATCTAATTTATTTCAAATTGTTTTCCTCGCCGTTTTAGTTTACGACATGCGTACGAAAAATGTTTACAATTTATTTTTGTGCTAGACATTATTTAAACATATTAAAAAATTATTTATAAAAAAATTTATAGGAGTATTTTATAGTAATTTTTCTTTTAAAAATGTAATTTTTAGTCGGCCCGTTAACCCGCGGCCTGTGTAGGGCCGGGCTCAGGTAGTATATTTCAAGCCCGTTATCCAAACGGCCTTTTTGGCCCGGTTCAATAAAGCCCGAAGCCCGTTAGAGCCGGTCCTAAACGGGCCCGCCCGCTCATTTTAATAGCTCTAGATGCAAGTATGAGTTAAAAGTCTCACATTGTTTGAAAAAGTGAACGTTGAATAAAATATAAATTCAAATGTCTTAAAGTTTTAAATAAAATGTTATGTCCAATTCGTGTGTGTTGCTCTTGATATAATATGCACGATCCTCCAAACACTACTCGTGAAACAATATTATGTTACTTTAATTTTGTTGATGTTTGTTTTATCTATTATATTTAGCATTCTAATGACATTCTAACTTTTTAAAGAATTGGTCAAAAGTTAACTTTTTTGATGAACAACAACGAGAATAAAAGAACGAAATGTGAAAGGATGAACTGACTATGTACTTTATAATCTAACTTGTGTTTTGCACGGAAAACAAAAACATGGTCAAAAAAATAATCGTCTGGTTTCTTTGTGTCTGGGTTGTGTGGACCGAGCGAAATAATCGTCTGTTTAATAATGTAGTTACTCTCATTCCCCGTTTATTAAATAAAGTTAAGATTCTGTCTTTATGGTGGTTGAAAGCTCAAAAAGCTACATTTATGTTTGATACTCGGCAGTGGTGGTCTTGCCTTCTTGTTTGTTTCGGTATAGGCTAGTGTTCGGCTGCTGTGCTGTGTTTGTAATTGATATAACTCTTGGCTTCTTTTGTAGTCTCTAAGGCACACCTTGTGCTTTTGGAACTGCTTTGTTTTTAATTCCATTTTAGCTTGTTAAAAAAAAATGGTCAAGAAAAAATGTAAAGATCTAAGGTAATGTAAATAAATTTAGGTTAGTTCCACGGTTTGTTTTTAAAAACAAAACCAAAATATATATTAGATTATATACTTCTAGTTGAATTATTGGGTCAGCAATTTCCATAAACATTACGTTTATGTTTTAAAAAATAAAACAATTTGAGAAAGTAAGGAAAACTACGTAAAAATATTTGACTATGTACTTCAATTTTAAAGACTAAGGAGTGCTAGGAAGTCACCCTCTCGCACAAATTTTTCAATACACTCATTTTAATTGGAAACAATTCGCATAAGTCCCACTAAAAAGTGAGTTCATATGAATATTAGAACCAAATAAAGAAAATGCTGCTGCTAGCATTTTTTTATAAGACCTAGCTAAAATTAAAGTAGATTTAGATTTTTTTTCACTTGATCTAATTTAGCCACCGGATTACGTAAAAAAAAAGTAAATTTAACTACCAAAACATAATCAGTTTTTGACTTTGGAGTTATCATGGAAATTATTGGTGTTTATGAATAAAAGATAAGGAAGAGAAAAGAAACACAAAACAGTGGAACACATGTTTGATGTGAAGTTCAACCAAGGAGAAATGTTTACACGGACACAACACCAAATTATAATTATTTACACACATACTCATTAAAATATCTATAATTTAATTATTTTAAAAAGATATATTATTCAATTCATTTCTCTTTCATATTTTTCTCTTTTAATTGAGTGTGTCTAAATGACTTATATTTATGTTTGTGACTAAGCAAGTGTATCTCTCAACTAAGTGTGTGTAGGCTGAGACATAAGTGTACTAAGCAAATGTATCTCTCAATCGTAGTATTTATATTTATGATGATAGGAGAAAGTGAATGAATTAAAGAGTATTTTATGTTAAACTTTAATTTTGAGCTTAATCATAAGTGTGTGTGAGGAGTGATAATATTGCCAAAATGGGGAGTGAGATTAGCATCGGTTTAGATCTCAAAATTAAAAACCGAGAACTGAACCAAACTAGATCGATTTAGGTTGGTTCAGTTCGGCTTTGAACCGAACCAAACAAAGTCGGATACTTTTTCAGTTTGAAGTTTTTATTTCGTTGGTTTTGTCCGAACCACTCTAATCACAATGCAACTGAACTCCGACTTGCTCAACACCCAATTCCCTCACTAATCATGTAAACTATAAGACCTCTTTGACAACATTAGTTACCGCCATGTACTATGCTTCGATTGTAGACATGACCGCTATGAATTGAACAAATGTTTATCAACAAATCGATCCTTTTGAAAGATTAAACACATACTTGTTGTTGACCTCCTGTTATCCATATCACAAACATAATATGAATTGATATATCCATATTACAAACGAGAAATGATACTTGTACAATTATTTTGTGACAACCTTTTTGATAACTTTATCTCCCATACTCACATTATGATAACTTTATCTCTTGTAGGGCTTGAACATAAAAATTTGAACCAGTTTAAAACCGGGTCTTTTAGCCCGGATCCGTTAAGATCCAAACCCATCAAGAGCTAGCCCGACCAGACCGCGAGTAACCTTTTATTTTATAATTATTTTTTAACAGTATTATTTCCTACAACCCAACCCACCATCATCATGAGCTATATGTGGTTTTCTTTGAGTGTATAGAACTGACATGAATGTAGGACTGGATTTAATTTCAAGTGTCGTTGTTAACCTTGTATGTATATTAACCAAGGGATGATACTAACACAATACATGGAAGTTCAAGAAAATACTCGCAGTTGTGCGCTATAAACTTATATACTCGTTAAGCCTGACTGAAGACATGATTTAAATATTAATTAGGCAAATGGCAAACGACAAAGTTTTTCTTCTAATTAAAAGCATCAATTGGTATTTTTGAGTGTAATTTTTTAATTAAAAGTTTTAAGTAACGTGCTGGCCCGAAAGCCCGTAGCCCGTAAAGGGTCGGACTTGGACAAATCTTTTTGACCCGATCCGTCAAAGCCTGAACCCGTCATCAGCTGGTCTGACGCGGGTCGGATAGTCCGTTGTTATAAAAGTTGTCAGAAATGATCGTACTGCTCATTACAATCATAGTCTAGATCAATATATCTTACAACTACTGAAGGATCATTTTATCCACTTAAACATGATACAATGACTTGTTGTATTCTTCAAGTAATTCCCTTGACTGCTTCCCGATCACGCTTAACTATTTAGATTTAAGTTTTTTGGTATAAAGTTTTGGTCTTTCTTGATTTAATATTTGTTAAAGTCCTTTAAAATTCAATTCTTACTCACCTTTATAAGTCCATGTACAACACAACAATAAAGGAGAAAAGATAAAAGCTTGTCAGAACCCAGCCACTATGTTCAATTGTTCATATTCCTTTGTGTGTTAGTGCTCCCCAAAAGACAGCACAATATACTATATTATAAAACACAATACCGCCCAAAAGATGAGCATTCTAAGACGAAATTACAAAGAAAATATGGTCATAATATGATCAAACACAAGAAAACAAAAGCAAAGAGGCCTGGCTTTTAACGACTCCATTGTATGTGGTATGAAAATGTCCAGAATAATGTGCGCTGTCTTTCAATATTATTCAAAGTCAATTACGACGGGACCCAACCATGGCCATTTTTTTTTCTTATTTCATCTTAATTTTCTTATCTTAGCGGTCATTAACCCATGTCATACTCTTCCTCAAAAACAAAACAACCTATGTCATAAAAAAATCTATGTCCTACTTCCCACAAGTGCCAAGTGATTTCCATGTTTTATTAAACAAACTTTATTCTAATAAAGGCGGATCCTAATCAAATTGACCAGAATTTTATACGTGGTTGTAGTAAAATCCATCTAATTAAACTAGTGATAAAAACTTTCACTCTATTATGTAAGTAGAGCTTGGTTGATAGCTCAATGTATATTATTATGCAGGAACAAGATTCCAATTTTGGAGCTTAATTTCTCTACACTTTATAATATATAAGAATAATCATCGGGTTACTTGATAAAAAAGAACTTTCATTCATATATGAGAATATTTGCTAAGACCATCCTAATTGGGTTCCGCGTGCGGAATATGTTTCCCATGGCGAAGTGGAGGAGATATTTCGAAACCTAGGGGATGGACCATGATTGAATGTAGTCGGCAATTTACCGCATTCACGCAGTCATGCATTCTCAGCCGTCCGATTATGATCGGATGGTCCTGATTTGAGAACAGAATTATAAATAATAATTAAATACTTATTTTTTAGTTGTTTAATCAAGATCAAACGGTTATTAATGTAAAGAATGTGTGACTGTGTGAAAAAGTTGACTGCAGTGAATCATAATTACTACGGGATGGAGATAGGTAGGATCATAAACCTTCGCTTCACATAACATGGTCACGATTCTAGATATAAATACAATAAACCTCTTGTAAATATATGATTTTGTCCCCCCAAACTTCTGCTTTTTTATCTTACGTCCCAAGAAGATTATTTTTTTTATGAATAATTTTTTTTCTTTAAGGGAATCCTAAAAAAATTATCTTAAAAAATATGTATTATATTTATAATATATCATAGTGATTATATATATATATATATATATATATATATATATATATATATTTTTGTTGGTACAATATATATTATTTTAATTAAGACCAAGTAATAAAAAAAAACCTTATTAACATAAATTTATGATTTTTTAGGTAGTATATATACGTGTTAGGAAACACATGATTATAGGTCAGTTAAGGTTTTAGTAGGAGTTTCCACTGAGATTGAAAACTTGAAGAGTAGATTTCAAGACTAAATTTTTAGATTTAAATTTGCAAACCGATGAATGTGTTGCTCATGTATACCCTAGAAACTATACCTTGCAATTATGTTTAAGGTAAGAATTTCAATTCCCTGTGATTCGACCATGTTATTTTAATTGTCTAGTATCAACTATCAAGTGTTAATGTTCTGTATGATATTCTAAATAATTATATGGGATATTATATTTGATAATCATTGAAACTCGCTTACAGAAATAGAGGGGTCGGAGTTCGAACCTCGATCAAAACGTCTGACCTAATAATTTTGATATTTTGTTAATTGAGTTAAGACCTGTACACTATATGTCATATAACTATTTGCAATATTTATAAACTACGGAGTCCTTGTGAGAATATATAGGGACATGAAGGGATGGGGAGAACCCTAAGACGGGAAACAAGGACGAAGAGTGGGAGTAGTAATATAGATGTTGAAAATGGGAAGTGGAGGAATACTTTTCGTTTCACCGACGTCCCTAATCCAAATTGTTTTAAAAAATCAAACGACTATAATATCAGGAATTTGATAAATAGAATACTCGAAATCAAAATCAAGGTCATGATCGTTGTACTAATTTCATCTAAGCTACTAATAAAAAAATCTCCATAATGTTAAATGTTTATTGCTGCTGAAATGGTTAATGTTAATTGTTGTGATTGTGGAGAATCCATTTTTGTGAATACACAATTCGTTGGATGCAAACACTAGAGGTGTTTAGATTCAAACCAATTCAAAATAAAACTGCAAGCTGATAAATAAAACCGAAATCCACAAAAAACCGAATATTTTTAGATACGGTTAGATGTTGTTTTGTAAAAATCGCTAGGATATGATCGGATTTTCGATCACTTTTCTAAAACCGAACCACATGTGATTTTTATTTTGCATCGAATGACATTTTACCTTAATATCGATTCAAACCACATTGCGAACGCCCCTAACAAACACCGCCAAAAATAAACTACTTTTATTGTTGAAAAATTTAAAACGGGACACAATAGTTTCTACATAATTGTGTGTGTTAAACTGTACCTTTAAATTGCTTTCTCCATATTTGACAAGTTTAATTCATATTAGCTTGAGGTATGACGGGAAAAAAAAAACTCAAAATGGTTCTATCTCATGACTAAAAAAGAACCCTAGGGGATTTAACAATGAAGTAAAAACCTATGACCTCCATAATCCATTGCCGACCTCCTTGCCATTAGCTTGACGATGAAGATGTGGAAATTATTCCAAATTAAAGTGGACGTGACAACACTGAGATTTGGATTTGATTCAACCCATATAGTTTATGAAACTGAATGTAACATACATAGACACATGAGAATCCCCTTCAGGATATTTTGAAGGTATTGAAGTGAATTGCATGTCCACTACAAGTGTATTGATCAATGTTTTATAAACAAAGCGTTCTCAACTATGAAGCACGAACCTGAGGAGCCTCATCGAATAAGGCGTGTTTCGATGTCAGACATGTGTCGCGTCCGACACCGGCACGACACCGACACTTATAATTACACTGAATTATGTGATTTCCTCAAAATATTAAGGGTGTCGATGTGTCAGTGTTTGTATCGTGTTTGGTGTCCGTATCCGTTCTTCACAGGTTCTCAACTACTCTCGTGTACTTAAAAAAAGAAAAAATAATTTAAAAATAAATTTGGCAGAATTTTGGATCCTAGAATTATGAAATTATTATGGCTCTGTTTGGTAAGACCACAAAATTAGCTTATAGCTTATAGCGGATAGCTTATAAGCTCATCTGACCAAAAAAGGTCTGTTTGGTAATGGTCTTTAACCATGAGCTTATAAGCTATTTTTCAGACGCTATTCCAAGTAGCGTTTGAGCTTATAGCTTATAGTTTTTTCTTCCGTTTTTGCCCTTATTATTTTATCTAAAATCCCTTTTACCCTTTGTAATTTATTACAACCTGAAACATGTTATGTTTTCAATGCTGAAACAATTTTCAATCCCATTTTTTGTCACATGATTTTCTTTTTTCATTTAGCAATACAAGTTGTTTTTTTTCTCACGGTTCCTTTTTAATGTTTGAGTTTTAAGTAATATGAATTAAATTTCTTAAACAAAAAGTGATACGAATAAAATATGTATTCAACTGGTTTTTTTTTTTTTTTACGAAAAAATTTATCTAGTTGCTGCTTATGTTATCAGGTAGCTTATTTTTTATTTTTTGTTGTTGTTCTTCTTCTTTTAATATTTTTGTTTTTAAACTTATGGATTCCTTATTTTTTGTTTTGTTTTCAAAATAAAAATTAATTAAGTATTTTGACCAAAAAATAAAATATTAATTTATTAATATGTAAAATATATATTAAATTGATTAATTTAAATTATTAAATATTTTAAATATTAATTGATACACATTTTATTATGAATTATGAATGTCTTTTTATGTCATTTTACATTTATCAGTTAGTTTAACCGCTGTTTTACCAAACACTTTAATTAGCTTATCAGCTACCAGCTATAAGCTATCAGTCATCAGCTATAAGCTATCAACTATCAGCTAGCTTATAAGCTCTCCGCTATTTTTACCGAGCCTATTTTTCTTCCTATATAATTCCTAGAGACGTTTATGTCTCTTGCCAAGGGAAAAAAACTCTATATAAATTTGTAACATTAGTTTATTCATACCGTCATATATTAACATTCGTAATATGACATAGATGAAAATTTGGCTATGTGGGTAAGACATTCTTCGTTAACTTTAGGTGAACGACTCAAGCCTCATATTTCAGTTTTTTTGTTATCATAATATTGCTACGAAGTTGTCACCGTCAATGACTAATCACCGTCAAAAAATTTACCGGGCACACGAGATGGTCTCCCCTTCGAACTGGATTTCTTCGATAGACATGAAGTAGGAATCAAAGCACTGACCACATGTAGCACGAATCCTTTATCATTTGGACCAATTCATTGTCGGTACACATATCAGTTTAACTAACAAATAAAAAGTTCGAAACATCAGACTATAAATTTATGTTTTTTTTTTCTTTTCCAATTACTTCAACTGAGAGAGGAACAAAAGACAGGGAGGAAGAAAATTAGAGACTTAAAATCAAAGGAAGAGACCAAAACATACATGTCTTGTTTCATTTGATTCATCCCTCATCACACAAAACAACCTTTGACAACATATACCAATTGTTGAGAAAGTGCCTCAAAAGTAGTGTTTTTTCTTATGGGATAAGTACGTAATTCGAATTACTTGTGCATGTAATCTGAATTACATGTGTTAAAAACATGTTCCCTGGATGTCGCATGAGGGGTCAATTCGAATCACTATTAACGCCCGACAGCTATAATTCAAATTACTGTAATATAAAGTTTATAAAAACATATTTTTACCTCATTCCTCATTAGAACCAAAGAGAAGGAATTCTTAGGAAAGTCAGGAGCTAAGAGTTGAGTGCTTTTTGGTGGAAGATCTATGTTTTCTCTCTTGTTTCCTTAAGTAATTATCATTTAGTGTTGAGAGAAAATGAAATGGTAGAAATTAGGGTTTGTTGTTAGAAAACTATTGAAGTTAAGTAAATATTGTGTATCTCTTGTAAAGATCTATTGACAGTGGATTGAATAGTCGTTCTCTCAACACGTCATTGGTCAATTTAGGTCGAATTAGATAAACCTTCTTGATGTATTTGTTCATATACTCTCTTTATCTTATTCTTTGGATTGGTGTTTATTTGCTCTACACATAGCTTCTAGATTTGTTCTTAGGTTGAACTTATTATTTGTTCTACACATAGTTTCTAGATTTGTTGTTAGGTTGAACTTATTGTTGCTTAAATTTATTTTTGTGGGGACTAAATAATCTAAGTCTCGATTCTTTTTTCACATCGAAGAAATTAAGTATTCACTCTTGAATAAAATCCGGCTGCTACCACAGTCATCTGGCTGTTGTATTGTAGCCTCCTTGCAAAATTGTTATTTCTATTTGTCCACCTTATCTACTTAGCAAGTGGAGTTGTAGTGTTAAATTATTATATATATATATATATATATATATATATATAGTGGTTTGAAATACTAGGTTCGGCCACGTATGGTGCCAGCTTGCAACCTTGGTTTTACGGTCTATTTTTTTCAAATGAATACATCGTGAGGTAATGTACTTTTAATCTTTTACTTCAATATTATAAGATTTGTACACCAAATAAATGCAACGTCATTTGACAAATTGGTGTATTAGGAAATTCTCTAAATTCAAGTAACATACTAAAATGTAAAAAACGAGAATTTTTATTTTATTTTATAAAGGCATATAACCCATATACGCTAATGCCGAATAGTATGGTAGAAAATACTATAGTAAGAAATGGATAACTTACAACCCTACAATTGAGAGTGGGGTATTAAAATAAAGAAATAATTAAGTTGACAAATGACGCATTTGACATCTTGAGAACCACTTGTGTTTTTGAAAACTTGTTTTTATAATTGAGTTATTAAATTTTGACGAATTAGAAAGATTAAATATTATAATAAGATTTGATTATTTGACTGAAACTTCTCTCAAAAGTTTTGATGTTGTTGTATTATAAGATTCGAAATCATCGAATCAAGATCGCAAATTATGCATATGTTAAGTGTGTGAGATCTTGATATGAGGATTTCGAGTCTTATAATACAATGTCAAAACTTCAGTCAAGTATATAATCAAATTAAAATATAATTTTAGGAATTAGTATCCACTCTGAATGTATGGATAATAATAGTGAGACTAACCTTACATGATATCATTAAATTTGTGTCAGATTCGTAAAACTACTTGTCAGTCTTTCAGATAGTCTACTTAAATAAATATGGATATAATTTTCTTTATATTAGATTTGTAAGTTTTGTTAAATTATAAATTTGCTAACATTTTCATTAATTTATGCATATTGGTCCACATTAAACTTTTCATTTTAGACAGTGAGAGAAGCTTATGGGATTTCTGATGAACAGTAACCCTTTTGATGCTGCTGACAACGATTGGCTTTCTTCATCCTCCTGATCTGCTTGGTGTGATTCGTGAAGGGATTTTCGAGTGGCAGATGAACAATTTTTGTCTTCACTCTCAGTAGACCCCTCTTCGATTCTTAGCGTTTTGGGTTCATGATTTGGGTTTTCTCTTCGTTCTGGGTAAAGGCAAGGTGTTCTTGCTCCTCTCTATTTCATTTTCAAGTGCTACTGTGGGTCACATTCAGCTTCTAGTTTCGCTCTTTCAAACTGATTTTGGGTCATCAAGATCACTGTATCATGGTTTGTGGGTTTCAGTTATGTGTTATGTATTTGTTTGGTTTGGCTTTTATGGCATCCGTCATTCCGTTGCCGTTCGTGGCCTCACCGACACCAACTCCGGCGGGAAGCAACAAGGGCACTTTTGCACAAGCAATGTTGAATACTTGTAACATTCAACATAATCAATTGCCGAAGCCTGCAATCAAAGGGGTATCTCTTTGTATCAAAATTTCACAGGATAAATATCATAAAGGCTTCGAAGGTTACCAACATAATCTTCGTGGAAGACTGTTTTTCAGCAAAGGCGATAAACCAATTTCTGTTAGTAACCTTCATGAGAAATTAGTTGCATTATGGAAACCTACCAGAAAATGAAAGATCATTCCTTTGGGGAAAGATTTTTTTGATTTTGAGTTTTCTTCAATGGAAGACTTGAAGAAAATCTGAGCAGCATGTTCTTGGAATCTCAACCCAGCTATTCTCCATCTCTCTAAATGGCCTCCAGATTTTAGCATTCACAATCATAAACAAACTCATGTGCAAGTCTGGATTAGACTGATACATCTCCCTCAAGAGTATTGGAGACATACAACTTTGTTTGAAATTGCTAATGGGGGTGAAAAACCCTATAATTCAGATGATTCAACTAAGAATCACACTTTTGGCCATTTTGCAAGGATCTTGGTTGATCTTGACCTTTCCAAAAGAATTCTTAATGAGATTATGGTTGAACGTGAATGGTTTTCCTTTTATGTTGAAATTCATTATGAACGACTTCCTGATTACTATAACAATTGTGCTATAATCGGTCATTCCATTGTTCAACGCAAGTGGTTGCATAAAAATTATAATGCTTCCAAGGAGGTTTCTAAGAAACAAAAAGAGAATGTTCATAAGGGTGAGGCATCTGATACTATGAATCACCCTATTCCTCAGTAGCCTAGACAACATGAGGTTCCACTAACTGATGCTATTGTGCAACAATCAGGATGCATCAAAATTGTTGTAGATGAGGATCCAGTTATCATTGATATTATAAGATCTCGAGAGATGGCGACTACAAGGCATGCAGGAGATGCTATTAAGTTTGTGGAAGAGGTATCTTCTATTTTTGTTGAAACTCTTCCTGTGCATGTTGTGCAGGTCGAACACACTTTAGCTCTGGTTGAGATACATAATAGGGACCAACATAGCAATTATTTTGCTAATATGCGTATCAGTGGCCCTTTGTGTGATGCGGGGACTGATATGAATTACCATAATGATCATACACTTGATGACTTTGTGCAGGAATTGAGAACGGATACTTTCGTAGTTGGGATAGACTCTAAATTGTCAACCTTTAGTTTAAACGATATTTATGATATGCAAGTTTTATATATGACTTGTTCCGTCTATGGCTCAACAAACTATGTATTTTTTTAGTGATTCCTGGGCTAACATGGGTCAGAAAGAAGAAACTGTTGATTTGACAAGAGACACATGCCAACTATTTCAACTAGTGGTCCCAAGAAAGAAGAAGAGCAAGAAGCAATAGCCTGACGCGATCAAAGGTTTCAAGGTGGATTCTTCTAGCCGTTCGCCTCACTAGCTTTTTAGGAGATATCTTATCTCGTTTTTTTTGGGTTTTATTCAGTTTTTTCTTTTTCTGTACCCGCTTTTAATTTTGTTAAGGGTTTTGGTTTTGTCTGCCCTCACTCTTTGTATTTCTTTCCTTTTATATATGATTAGGGTTCTACAACAAGAGACCCATATGCACCCCTTCTTTTGCTTAAAAAAAATTCTACATTAAACTTTTGCTTATTTAAGGGGCCATTTGTTTAAGTTTTTTTTTAATAAAAAATAAAGCAATTTTTGATATTGTTTAAGTTATGTTTGTGTGGAAGCTTCTTTCAAAAATCATTTTGTTAAAATATATTTTTATGCTGAACTGAAATAGTTATATTGATTCATTTTTTATGAAAAAAAGTTTTAATAAAAGAGAGATAATTTGGGGTTCAACCATAGTTTATGCTTTTCTTAAAGATCTTTATAAAATACATAATTTCAAATAATTTATATCAAATTCACTTTTATTCTAATTTCTAATTTATAACATACATAGCTTAAATGTACCATTAAAAATAAGAATTAGACTATGTTATCATATAAATTCATATTTTCTAGAAGATCATGTTAAATATCAAAATAGAACATAATTTTATTGGTCTATTAGTTTATTAGTCTGCATATCGATTTGTAATATTTTTTTCAAAGATGTCAAATTACTTATTTAAATATGTTAATATAAAATAAAATTTTAAATTCAAAAAATGTTAGACTCATACCTAAAAATAAACCCATGATAGATAACAAGTCATACCTAAGCTTTTAGATTTTTGACCAGGCCAATTAAACTTGAATTTTGTATAACCTAACTGTGTCCAACCTATTTTCATTAGTGGTTTGTAATCACATCCAAAATACACCAACATAATTCTTATAGATAAAGGTTCTTCGAGGTTGTTAACTACATTAGTGGAATTAAACTATTCCTAGTTTCGATCACATGGAGCCACTTAGCAAATACATTTTAGCACAAGCAAAAAAATGATATTCAACACAAAACTAGTTAACACCTTTTACATTACTTTATTAGAAATATGGACAAGTCCTTCAAATTTTTTATGAAGTGGGTATGCAGGACTATTAAGTCGTGCAACAAATGACATAAGCTAGAAAATCTTATCAATATTACTGGCCCACACGGAAGAACAAAAAATTAAATTTTTGATAAAGGGAGAACAAAATTAGTCAAGTATAAATTAATTAACTACAGTTTGATTCTTATACATTGATGTAAGAAATTTATACCGTAAAATAATTACAGCAAAACAAATCATAAACTTAATTTTTAAGATATATGATTTTACTCTTTAAAAAAATTGTATAATTTTAATTATAGTTACTAATTTTTTGGTATGTAACAATTATAACTAATTAACAGTGTACAAGATATATGAAATAAGGTTTAAGCCTTCATTATTAAAAAAATAAAGGTTTAAGCCTTCATTTTCAAAGTCTTTCTAATTATAAAATTACTAGGAAACTTTTTAAGACTTTGTCATGTAATAATGTATATAAAAGCCACCCACCTAAACCAAATATTTCATACACTTGTAAAGCTATCAAACTCAAAATATTTTTGAGCCGGCACATATAGTTAATCAAAAAAATGCCTTCAAAGAAAATTCAATGGAAATCATTTGTACTTGGTTGTTTCAAGGACAAAAACCCTTCATTGGAATCACCAAAATTTGTTTCAAAAAAGACAGGTTCAAGTAGAATTTCTCTATCTGATTTAAGTGATTATTCATCACCTTCTGTCATGAGTGATTTATCCAATTCATTAGTGGGATCAAATCTTCATATTTTCACTTGTAAGGAACTCCAAGAGATCACAAACAACTTTGACAAATCAAATTTTCTTGGAGAAGGTGGATTTGGAAAGGTGTACAAAGGTTTTATTGATGATAAACTTAAGCCTACCCTTGTTCCTCAAGCTGTGGCTGTTAAAGCCTTAAACTTGGATGGAAAACAAGGTCATAGAGAGTGGTTGGTAAGTGTTTTCTAAACCTTTCAACATTATTATCTATGATAGTGTTTTATAAATCAAACTCGACGGCTCAACCGATTAAACCATGAACCGAACTTTACTATTATTCGATCATGTAGTTTCGTCTGGTTCGAGTAGTTTAAGATGGTTGATGAAAGTTTTCTAATTTTTTTCTTCTTTGTATTGTATAGGCTGAAGTTATCTTTTTGGGACAGTTGAAGCATCGCAATCTTGTTAACTTAATTGGCTATTGCTATGAAGATGAACATAGACTTCTTGTGTATGAATACATGGAAAGAGGAAGTCTTGAAGAAAAACTTTTCAAAGGTAAATGCATGTTTATTTTTTTTCTAAATATTTTCAAAGGTAGATGAACATAGAATTCTTATTTAAATATTTTCTAACAAAATGATTTTTATTCTTATAAAATGCAGGTTATTTAGCAACTTTACCTTGGTTAACAAGAATCAAAATAGCAATTGGTGCTGCTAAGGGACTAGCTTTTCTTCATGAAGAAGAGAAACCAGTTATATATAGAGATGTCAAAGCCTCAAACATTCTATTGGATGCTGTAAGTATTCATTCATGAGCCTAATTAATTCATGCATTTTATAAAAATTTGTTGAGCAAATTGAATCAACACAAATTGACATGAACATATATATATATATATATTCATTTTTTTCAGGATTACAATGCTAAGTTGTCAGATTTTGGTTTAGCAATTGATGGACCAGATAAAGATCAAACACATATTACAACTCGTGTGATGGGTACACATGGATATGCTGCTCCTGAATATATCAATACAGGTATATTCTAATCTTTAGTCAAAACCAGTTAAACCTACCCCTTTAATTTTAATTTAGGCTTAAACATGTTTTTATTATTTAAAATAAGATAACTAATGTTTTGGTCCTTCAAACTTTTCATCATTTTTTTTGTCTTTTTTTAATATATATTTTTTTTAAGATGATAACAATTGTCTGTCTTTTATACTCTTATAGTCAACTTTTGGGATTTGGATTGTGCGTAATGAGTGTATGTAGCTAGCAATATCAATACAGTCCGATCAAGATCATGTGCTCTAATTTTGATTTTGATGTCTTTAAAATCGAACATGAGAGAGCTTGAAATATGAAATATATATGATTTTGATCGAACGGTCCAGATGTTTAGTAACAATATATTATTATATCTCAACTTTTTCCTTTCTTTTTCGGAGACATGAGGGACCAAGTGTAATCATTTAAAAAATGGCCAACACAACATATTTCTTGTTTACATCGGTTAAAATCGTATTTTCACATTGACTATTTTTGAGGAATATTTAAGCTACCCATTTATCAAAATCTCATGAATGTTCTTAAACTAACTAATTTTGGTTTTCTTCCTTCTTTTAGGTCGTTTGACAACAATGAGTGATGTATATAGCTTTGGAGTTGTTCTCTTAGAACTACTAACAGGAAAGAAATCAGTGGACAAAAAAAGAACTCCAAGAGAGCAAGATTTAGTAGAATGGGCAAGGCCATCATTGAAGGATTCACACAGACTTGAAAGAATAATTGATTCAAGACTAGAGGATCAATACTCAATTGAAGGTGCTAGAAAATTAGCAATCTTGACTTATCAATGTCTAAGTCATCATGATAAAAGTAGACCAACAATGAGAACAGTTGTTAAGACCTTACAGCATGTCATGAAATTAAATGACATTCCAATTGGTCATTTTGTTTATGTAGCTCCTATTGAGGTAACAAATACGGAGGAAGTGTCACTAAACGTGGATAAAAAAGGAAATGAAAATAAATGTGATGAGAATGATATCAACAAAAGTGTTGTGAAATGTAAAGATGAAGAAAAGGGTCATCAAAGTCAACGTAGAAGTCGCAGCAATCGACGACGGGTTAAGCCATTGATGAAGTCTCGTTCTGTTCACTCTGACACCGCTTTGTATAAGACTCTTGGAACTAGTTTGTACTCTCCCAAGCAAAGCAAGGAGAACCAAGAAGAAGTGAACCTTTGCCAATATTAGAAAGATTGAACCTTAATTATCTACCATCATGTAATGTAATCATAGATAAGGTTAGGGGGAAAAAAGAACGTAGGTAGAAATTAAGATATATTAATTGTACATCACAATATACATGTCTTGTTTTTTTTTTTTTGTTGTTGGTGTTTTTACATTTTTTGGAGTTTGATATTTTTATTTTTTTTTGGAAATTCCATTTTTGTTTTAAGAAACTGATGTTACACATTCCTAATAAAGATATCAAGTTTAAATTTTACGTGCATTTCTCTCACACATTTACACACATATATGTTTATGTATCTATACTATATATAGTATAAAGAAAACTACCCTTTTCAACATACTTTTGGGTTGAAGTTTTTTTCCCAAAAATACCCTTAATTTTCAATACAAATAGCACATGTAACAAAATAGATAAGAATAAATTTAAATATTAAAACAAATGTAACAAACACGATATGAATGTATGTATATTTGTTTTTTCCCTTCTCTTTATCATTTAAAAAATATTACAAACTAAATGTGTATATTTATACTTACTTTTTTATTATCCCAAATATACCCTTAAACAACTTTTTCTATAATAAATATTGTTGTTCGTGTCATTAAAAAAACAACCAACATTCATATTTTTACTTTTAATCAAAACTAAAATTTCATAAAAAAAAAAAAATACCGTTTATAATTTACAAATGTTAGCGCAATAAAAAGAACGGAAAAGACGGGCACGAGTGTCCGACTTTTCGCTATTACATAATAAACTTTATGTAGTAACAGATTGTGTTAATTTGAGTAGAAATTAAGTTGTGTGACGAATATTTATCATTGGCATGAAAGTGGTTGATACTTCACACCTATTACAAGTAACAAACGAAAAACTTGTTTTATTGGGTAGTTTTATTTTATTTTTGAAAATTTCCATATTATTCTTTCTTGTTTAGTCTTATATATGATGCAAATTAATTGTCCATTGTTTTTCTTCGTTTTTACGTTGGATTTTCCACCTTGTTATTGACAATTGCTACCTTTGTTATGATGACTTACGTAAGAAGCAAAGCAAGATTGAAGAACATGACAACATTCTATTATCTATTTATGACATTATTTTCTTTCTTACTTCGCAAAGTCATAATTTTTCATTCATTTGAAAATTGTAGATCTTGAAAGTGAAATAAGCCAAATCATTTGTTGACTACTAGTGCCGTTTACTTCTGCCGTGTATTGACAAATGGTTTTTCGTGAACAATATTTGTTTTGAGGATTAGGTTTTCCAATGCTGTGGCATCCATTTTGTGGTAGATGTAGATTCAATCTATGCACATATATGGTTTTGTCTTGGTATTTAATTTAAGGAAAATGTTAACGTGTGTCTATGTGAAGCACATGAAGTGGTAAGATTTTATTAATGTTTGTGCATTTATTGCATTGAAAATTGAAGTTTTTATTTTTATTTTTTTAAAATAATTTCTTTAGTACGAAAGCTTAAAGAGTATCATGAGAGCATTCGTTAACAATTTCGATATCGTAAAGAATTTTTACACCATCAATCAATCATTAACGGTTAGATCATCAATTAAGCTTGACTTTAATCATATATGCTTCTGAAAACAAATATATGGTTAGCGGTGTAGAGTCTTTTATGCTAACGATGGATCCGAGTTACACTCTTTGTACACAATGGGCAAATGAAAAATATTTTCATAAAAAAATAAATAGAAAGATTTTTTATTACACCACTAATAATTTAAGATATTTTTGTCTTAAAAGAATTAAGGTATTACTTGCACAACTATTGAGATTAATTGCTTAAGATGATTGCAATTTATTTAACAGATTGATCCCTTTCAACAAATGTTTATATCCACCAACAAGAGTATCTACCACTTAGTTACTATATCATTAATAATTTCATATTTTTGTCAACTTATTTGTTGAATAATAATTGTTGATCAAAATTTAAACAATATTATTAAGTTTATATTATTCAAATTATTCATTTTTCCCTTCTATTTCAATGTATCTCATAGACACTAAATAATCTGGCATTCATGTTGTATAACTTTATTAAAATAATGTATATGATATTAACTTTTAATCTTAACACTACATCTTTGAACACAATTGCTCGATAAAATACTATTGAATGGTTCAACTTATTTTTTGGTCAAGTGAATGGTGTAACTTATAACTAATAAATTCAAAAAATTTCAAATAAATTGTACTTCCATAAATTTAAAATATAATCACTCATGATATTTAGTTATATTTCAAAATGTGTATATATTATCCGTTAACTTGAACTATTGATGAAATACTAAATAATATTTGAAACTTGGTAGATTTTCTCTAGTAGGTAAAAACTTTTGATTTGACACTTATATCGATGAAATGCAAATATATGCATAATCATCAAATGAAGTAACAATAACAAGAAAGTGAGCCCCATCTCATTATTTACTCCAAGACTATCTTTTAGTTGCTATTATTAATAACTCGTTTTTGATTTTTCTTTTATCTGCTGTTCTCTACACGCGACTACGTAGACTAATCAACTAATAATTGAATAGTAAACTTTTTTTTTATACAAAAATAGTACCTTTTTTTATCAATGAATGTTATCATATATCTTAAGAATTATGTACGCCAAATTTAAATAATTGTACATTCATGACTCTTCTTTTGGACAGGATTTTACTACATTCATGACTATAAATTAAAATATTTTTTGGTCAATATGAATTATAAAATTTAATTAAAAGGAAAGGGGAAAACAAAAGAAAAAAAAGTTTTTTGATTCTAAACCGTCCCTAAAATTGCAAGAAAACAAATCAGAAGTTTCAATCCATTGAACATGACTTAATCTTGTTGTTTGGGATCAAAATACTCACATCAACTTCCTTTACCAACCCCAAGCATTAGTGCGGTGAATGAAAATCACTTGCGGTATGGCTAATATCACAAATTAAGAATCTACAGCTGTCTTTTGGTGACATGTCAACAATCAAACCGAAGACTAAATAATACTCTTAGTTCATCAAATCAAATGCCACTACCTAGAGAAATATTTGCTCACCTATTCAACTATGTATATTGTATTTTGTTTTGAAATGTTTGTCTTTTAACAAAATTCTAATGACATTATTAAACTAAAATACACAAGTTCTTTACTTGCTTTGAATAGGAAATTTGTAAAACACACGGTAGAATACAATTCTAGGACTTAGAAACAAAACTAGCGTTAAGGATGTGTGAAATGTAGACAAGAATTTTGCATTACTTGTAAAAATTAATCTCCACTAACATTTAAGTGATGGTGATACAAGTCATTTTCAAATTCTTACATGTCCTTAAAACAAATTATTAATCATGGAGTGAGGCGCAGTCTTTGTCTTGTTGTAGTCTGATTTTTATGGATAAATTGCAAGGAAATTTCAAGCAGACATTACTAGTTTACTTTGGAGCTGGGATCCAATTTTAAAGGGCGGACATCTCGTAAAAGATTGTGGAGATATTTGATATATTGAGGTGTATTAATGATGTACTTTTTTTAATAACTAAAAAAAAGTTTTAACAATTTATGAAAAGTGTTTTTTGTGTGTGTGCGCGCGCTTAAACTCTATAAATTTGGTATTGTGATCATATAAGGCTATCTCTTCATTAAGTGTGTTGAATTTTGTAGTTAGAGTATTTGAAAAAAATACAGGGTCTTGTGTTTTTTTTTATTGATACAGCAACCTAAAACAGGTTTATATTTTGACATTATAATGTGATGTCATTTTTTTTATGAGCTATAATGTGATTGTCATGTAATGAGTTTGAGTATCAGCATATATAATCTATTTAATAATATATATTTTTTGGGTTAATTTTTAGGGTTAATTGGTTATATATGTTTTTAGTTTTTATAAATTTTTCAATTTTGTAATATTCACTAAATTTTGTAAAGACGAAAAAGATAGTAACTACTTATAAATTTTTTTAGGGTCTTGCTAACCAATGTCCTAAGGGCAATGGTTAAAGATTCAAAAGAAGAAATAATTTATGAATTTCATGTAGAAAAATTTTCATTTTTAATTTTCAATATAATGAAAATACAAATTCCAATAAAGTTTCTTCTTTGGACTTATAAACAAATGTCTCAATGACACTTGTTAGCATTTCCCTTTTTTATATTAAAAAAGGTGAAACCTACGTTACCTCTTGATGAATTGGGGGTAATTTACCCCTATTGACAAATAGCACTTTGTTTTGGAGAGAAAGATGTGAAAATCACATGTTAAATGAAAGAGATGAAAAATGTCGATGTTCTCGAAATGAAAATGACAATTGATTGTAACTAAAAAAACTATTTGGTGATGCATACCTTACCCCCTTGATGAATAGGGAATAGTTTACCCCTAATCGCAAGTAAGACTCGATTATGTAACGAACAGGATGAAGATCACATGTTGAATGTAGGAGATGAAGACGTTTGATGTTCTTGAGATGCAAATGGCAATTAATTTTTAAAATAAAGATGAAAAAAATGGAATTTTTCTTGAAAGAGGTAAATTACCCCTAATTCATAATGGTGGTAATGTAGAAAAAACCCTAAAAAATTGGCTCATGTGGAATGACCGGATGACATAACCAAATTCAATTCCTAGTTTGTTTTTAAGCCAAATTTGTGTGGAAATCAAAAGTGCCCTACATCATCAATACCTTCAAGCTGCATTGTTCAACGCAGCAGTTAATTAACAAGGTTAGGCATCATGCCACTAAGAAGATTGAATTCAAAATTCTTAATATTTACTAATATGAATTAGTCTATACTGCGTGTATTGTAGAATCACAAAGAAAATCCATATATATGATTCAACATGGGAAAGAATGCACAAGAATTTCGTCTTAATGGTTAACAATAGCAAAAGGAAAGAATGTGAAATTGTGACTTGAATATTTGTTGCCAATAAATTGGACTAAAATAAGTTCAATTCAAGCTTCTACCAAACACCAATATATAATGTGCTCTATATGCTAATGATCATTATTTATGTTTCCTTAATTATTTTCGTCACTCACCTTTTGCAGTAGCAGCTGAACATATTCACATTGAAAATATGCAACATATATATGTGGGATGTTGTCATTGCAATGTCTAAGTCAGGGCCTACTCAAACATAAGAGTTTTGACCTAATCACAAGGTGGACAATGTCCTTGTTTTTGGCTCTCTATATTTTTTTTTATTTTTTTATTATTAGTATATTAGTGTTTTTTTTTTGTTTTTGTGTGTAAGCCCTCTTTTACTATAAAAAAAAATACACATATACATTTAATCATATCTCTAATAGTTTTGTTATATTAGTTGCTAAAGTATCTATGCGGTGGTGAAATGCGATCGACTTCATGTGTAATTTTTATTGCATGGATAATACATGTAATTAAACTGAATTTTTATTATTAACCAAACACAATCTTATTTAATCTCAAACGAATGTACCACTGGACCGTCAATAGATTCCTAAGGATCTAGAAGTCCTCATGAAGGGACCCTCCAAAAGGTCTCAGCGCCCTGCAAAAGGGCTCTAAAGCCCAAGGCACGTCCTTCCTAGGGTGCCGCATCAGCCAGCTTCTAGAAACCTCTAGATCTCGGCCTAAATACATAAATACCTCTGTTACTTACTGCCTAAGTAACCATAAATCATGCTCATAAAAAGACTATAAATACAACCCTTAATAACACTCCTGAAGTATCAAAAAAACAGTCTAAACCCTAGATTCAATTGTTTTCAATTACAACCACTTAAAATTCAAACACCCAATTAAAAATTAAGGTGAACGTGTCTAATCTAACGATATGAAGATTCTTTTATAAAAAACAATCGCTTGAAAATGTACGTATGCATTTATCATATGTCACTTTGATTATGTTTAAGTTAAGCCTTCCAAATATTTTGAGTTTGGAATAAAATTCACGTTAGCTCGACAGTTACCAACGACATTGTACAACAGTACAAGTTAGGTAAGCCCACAATTATATTCATCACCATGACCGTGGCTAGGAAACATTTGGGAGACTGGTTTCTCAATTATAATAATTAAATTTTTTTGTCAAAAAATAATTAAATTAATTAATCTGTTTCAATACTTTTCTCTCCAGTCTCCATATTTGAATAGATTAAGCTGCGTTTTTCTACATTATCAAAATTAAAATTTATATCCCCTCAAAAAAAAAAAATTATATATTTTTTCCTTCTTAATTTCTCAACGATTTTCTTGCAATTCTTCCTCCCACTATACAATACTATCATTATATGATCCACACAAGACCTAGCACTAGCAGACATGTAATACTCGTTTATCATCTGTGACTCTTCTACTAGTCCACAAGATCCTCACCACTACCACGAAGTTTAGAACTTAAACATCATTTAAGAATATAATAATATTTGTTGGTGCAAATCATGTAATAGAAAATATTTCTTGGTGAACATTTGGCAATTTGTCAATGGATAAATTCATATTTTACGTTAGCGTGGCTGGATTACATACCTGAATAAATAATTTGATGATACTTGACAGTTATCCCACTGAAAAAATTATATGTTCTATCATTGAATATTGTTTCACATTTTCAAACAAAGAATAGTATTTTGCTTATTATAATAAGTAAAAAAATCATGTGTATTCTACTTATTTTTGTAACTAGGTGACAAATTTATAATGGCATTATTGTCAAAAAAATTGCAAAAGAAAATAATATTAAACACTACATTGCTTTCAATATCTTCAAATTGTTTTACAGAAGCAAGGAATTAATTTCTAATTTCTTAGAACTTCATTGTCATTACTCATCTGCAAACAAGTGGCAAAATTGGTTTTTTATATTTAGTTTTTCAACATAAGAAACTAATGATATAGTTTTAGCCAGTTTTTTGTATTAAAATATCTTTTCTGATTATTGCTATCATAGAAGGAAAAATGTTTTTCTCTATCCATCGCTCACATTTTAAGAATGCAATTTTAGTCTCTACAGTCAATTTTTGTGTGTGTTTTTGACCTTAACATGACAAACAGAAAAACATACTATTGTTGAAGTTGAATTAATAATGATGTGTGAACTTCAACTCTCATATGTCTTCTTTCTTTCCTTCCTAAGCAATCCGCTTTATTATTTCATAGTTGATAATAGGATTTTTTTTTTAATAAATAGTTGATAATAGGATTTAAAATAAAATTGATATTTTAGATTCATTTAATGATGTATGTGGTCTATATTGGACCACAAACATCATTAAATAAGTGAACCTAAAAAGTCAATTTTGCTTATTTTTAGAAACGGAAGGAAACGAAGGAATATATATGTTAACAATAATATTAATGATAAAGAAATGTTAACTTATGCCCTTGGGACACATACTAAAAGTATAAATTATGTGTTGGAAATTGTGCCTCACTTGATTGAAATTTAATGTTTTTTTAATAGATATTTACTCTTTATAGAAACCTTAACATGTGCCCTTAGCACGACCCTTAACAATATTGTAAATAAAAAATTATAAGAGTAGGTCCACTTTAATCTAAGTTGTGCTGATATTTTTACGGTTTTATATTATATTATAAGAGAGAAAAGTTATTGTAAATAAAAGAGAGTGGGAAAGTGTATATTTTGTATTAAGAGGGAAATGTTGTGTATTCAAAACTTCACATAGGAGGAAAACATAGTTTCTGATATAATTAATATTTGATTTAATAGGAATTGGGATTTTATAGGCCCAAAAGAAAACCGCAAATCAAACTAATCTAAATCGAAAATTATAAAAAAGTGTGTTTGGTTTAGATGTATTCGATCTACTTTTTCATTCGACCGTACAGTTTGGTTTGGTTTGTGGTTTTTGTTTTACCAACCAAATCAAGCCAAACCGAAAACTTATAGAATATTCACTTAAATGGTATGCTAATTTAGTGTCTAGTTAGGATTTTATAACATAGCCAAAGAAGATGAAAAAGTCTATGTTGATGCATTTGGAGTTGTTAACTAGTGAATTATGAATACCAAATAATTATTACATTGATTTATGGGGAAATACTTGAGTAATTTTGCATTTTAGTAACTTTGATGACTTTAGCTACTTCGGAAAGAGAATAAGAAGTGTGTTAAGAGATAGATTTGAAGAAGGGAGAAGATGTGGAGAAAGTCTACTTTGAGAAAACGTGGGGTATGATTATTAGGTGTGAAGGTATACGTTTAAAATCTGAAAATGATAACCTATACCCTGACACATGTACTTTCACCCCACAAATCTTTGAATATTCTAATTTTACCCCTTTTGCTATTTAACCTTTTATACATTAATTTTTCACCCTCACTTTTAACATTTCCTAATTCAACATGAGTTCACCCTGATAAAGACTCAATAATTTTTTTCTTTTACTGTAAAACGTTTCCAAAATTTTCACGGAATACTCCTATTCACGTTTTCAAAAATTATACGGAATAGTCTTGTGTATCTTTCCGGAATGTATACCGGAAATCACGCCATTTCCTTTCCAGTGCGTGTAGTGAAACTTAATTCCAATTCTAAAATTAGAGAACCATAAACGTGGTATGCTAGTTTTCTTTTTCTTTTTTCAATACTTCATTTGCAACAAATCCTCAACCAGACACAATGAGGCAACACATGATAGAAGCCTTAATGTTTGTTGAAAGTAGAAGCATAAAAAAGGTTTTTTTTTTCTTCAGAAAGGGGTTGGGGTGAAAAGTGAACGGTGATTGTGTTTTCTTTGACATAAAGGGTAAATTTGGTAGCTTGTGTTAAATGTTGGGGTGAATGTACAAATGCAGAGGTATGTGGTATAACATCCTTAAAATCTTATGTGAATATTTGTTTGTTCCATTATAGAAAGGCAAAAGTGAACGGGCTCAAAACCACCTTGACCCATAAGCATTTGCCAATTCAAAGATAAATGGATTTTACTATTCTCACTTTCAATTTTGCTCCCACACACCGCAAAAATACCAAAATACCTCCTATTACAGTTAACTACGCCCAACAAAGGTTGTTGGGGAGCAAGCGGCAGTTAGCTGCCGTTGGAGGTATTTTGGTATTTTTTGGGTGTTTGAAGAGAAAAAATGAAAATGAAAAGAGTTGCTTTCAGGATAAAATTAGGAAATGTGTAGCTGAATTGTGCACAACCTCAATAATAGAAAGAAAATTTTCTTATCTCACCCTTCATTTCTCTCGCGCACATTCCAATATTCTCATTTGATCCCTAAAATAAAAATCTCATTTTATCTTTTTTTGGTAGGGGTGGACAAATACGGGTCAACCTGAATTTACCCGAAGCAAAATTAAACATTCGATTCGGGTTAAAACGTGTAACTAGTTAAAACGGGTAACGGGTTGGTTCATGTAAACTTTACGGGTATTTATCGGCATATTCGGTTTGGTTCAGTTTGTTATTTTGGGTTCATTGGAACCCAAACTAACCTGACCAACCCATAAACTTACTAGACTATTACTTTTCCCACCCTTTGTCATACTTATGCGCCCTGCAAAAATGACCAACATGCCCTTCGGATTATATAATCCGAAAAAATATGAAATACATTATGGATTACGTAATCCGGACAACTTCGATATATAGAAGGAAGTTCACCCCTCCCAATTTATAGTTTCACTTTTCACTTTCTCTTTCCCTTATCCCAAAATTCGAAGTGCATAAAATCGGTCCAAAATTGGATTTTTTTTTTGCTCAAAATCACTGCATTTCAAGTCTTATCAAACACCAAATTGAAGGTTAGTTCCAATTCCTTATGCATGCAAGTTAATTTCATTGTTTACTAGCAGGCCACATCGTGCTGTTGTGGAGGACGAGCCTCAGCCTCAGGCTGACCCAGAGTACGAGCAGATGGATGTTGAGCATCAGGTGAAGGATGATGTTGAGGCAATGGAGGAGGATGTGGATGATGGCCAGCAGCGGCGGCGGCAGAGGAGGAAACGTGTGGTAGAGCCAGACCCTGAGCCTCTTGATGACTATCCCGGTGGCCCACATGAGACTACCCTGCTGACGAGGTACCATGTACACGTGGTTAGGAAAACATATGATGGAGTGGTACATATAATGGTGATACTTTAATGAATGATTGTAAACTGTTGTTATTCTTTTTAAAACTGATGTTAATCTTTGTGAAACTGATGTTAATGTTTTGTTTTTAATTTTTTGCAGTGGCGAGCCAATTTAAAATGCATCAACAATGGGAAAAAGATTGATATGATGCATGATGACGATACCAGGGCTATCATGAACGCATGGTGGTGGCGTGACGGACTGAGTGCCACTGGTCTTTCTTGGCTTTACGATACCACCTACAACCAGATTGACCATGAAATGCTATCTACATCTGTGAAGAGGTGGCACGAGGAGACTTCGAGCTTCCATCGTCCATTTGGGGAGATGACAGTGACACTTGATGAAGTGTCATGTTTGCTGCATCTCCCCATTGATGGCATGGTTCTGTCCCACGAGAGTATTTCAAGGGACGATGCGGTAGAGTTGATGATAAGGTATTTGGAGTCTACTCCGAAAGATACTCTTGATGAGGTGAATGAGACCAGAGGTGCACATGCACGGTTTAGCTACTTGAGGAGGATTCTCAAGGACCGTCTTTTACTGCAGTTGGAGTTAGATAATGATGTTGGTATGGATGATGAGGTGCAGAGGTTGTGGGACCAGAATCTCCACATATATTTAATGTACTTGGTGGGGATCACGCTCTTCATTAACAAGAGCGCCACCTATGTGGATGTTGTCTACCTGAGGTACTTCAGATACATGGAGGTTGTTGTTGGTTTTTCATAGGGAGTTGCAACACTATCTCACTTGATAGGGAGCTTAACCATGCTACCCATTGGAGCTGCAGTCAGTTGTCATGATACTTAACTTTGTTGCAGGTATAAATAAATAATTATGTTTGTTTTTTCATCTGTAATTTTTGATTGTTTGTATATTTATATGTGGTTGTCTTTGTTCCAAGCTTGGGTTTATCAACACTTCAGGGGTATAGACAGCAAGGATGCGTGGGGGTGGATATCAGGATGATCAGCATCCACACACCATGCTTATTGAACCACGTGTTGGTTTTCTACACCAGACGAGTACATAGCGCATATGGATGCGTTGGATCTGTCAGGCGTTGTCATGGCCCCATATGCTGACCACATCAGGCTTGTCCTTTTGAGCGGGTCATCCTTTATTCTCGATGGCTCAGATACGGTAACCGCATAATGAGATATACGCCGGAGCGGGTGCTTCGTAAGTTGGGTACGTTCAGACCGTTCTGAGACATCCATGTGAGAGTGCAACTCCCAGGAGACCTTAGAGGATATCACCCTCCACTTTTAACGTGATCTTGATTATGCTCTGACACCTCAACAGTTGGTTCGTCATGCACTGCATGATATGGAGGCAGAAGAGGGATACATCATATGGTTTTATCGCATCTCGCATCCACGCATGATTCTTCTACTTGAGAATGCTCAAGTGCTGAGGCCACAAGAGCGGGAGGCCATTGATGAGATTGTTGCTGAGAAGGATGGAGAGCATAGGTTCTTAGAGTTGGGCGGAAGGTTGGGCCATATCAGAGACCATGTATATGCTATTATGACCAGTGGTGAGGTGCAACAAGGGTCTTAGGCATGACAACATTTAGAGAAAGTGTTGAGAGAGGTTTATGGTTGGAAAGTTTATCGTTGTAGGCAAAATGTTGAGGGTGGCAAGGGTGGTAGTGGTGTAGTGATATCAGGATGATTGTACTTTTTAATTATGTTAATGTTTGAATATTTTGGATGATTTTTAGTTATGTAACATTTGGATAATTTTAATTTTTATGTTTGATTAATGTTTGAATGTTTGAAAATTATGTTGTATTGTTAATTGTTATGTTATAAATTTAATTTTCTGTTTGAACACATGGTCAAAGGCCAAAACAATTGGCTAAATGCGTCAAAACAGAGGCTCAACTAAAACAAATGACTTCTGCCTTTGTGCTGATGCAGTTCGGATTATATAATTCGGACTGCTTTAACACATTCCGGATTATGTAATCCGGAAATATCTTTTTTCACCCCAAATGTTGACTTTCCACGGGGTGATTGACACTTTCAAGATTACAAAATCTGGAAAGTGTAAAACCAGTTCATATTGTATAATCTAAATCCATCCATTGCACATTGGCATCAACATCCATTATGGTGCTTCAAGTTTTAAATTCCACGAATTTGTCCGGATTCCATAATCCAAACGTAGTTCGGATTATGTAATCCTGACTAGGGGTATTTTTGGAAAAAGTTTTAGGGCGCGATATAATACAGCAGGGTGAGAAAAGTAATAATCTACTTACTAATAGGCTCTTTTTATTAATACATGTCCAACATATCACTAAAAAAAACTCTAAAAAATCAGCCCATATCCCTTGAACCAAAGAGATTTTATTTTTGGAGAAACAACAACAAATAACACGTTTGTAGCAAACCTCTTACACCATGAGAACGGACAACAACAAATAACACCTAACAAAAATGCTTCACGCTCAAAACAACACAACAAATTATTTCAGTTTAATCTCTTCTCTCTTTCTGCGATTTCACCGTCAGCTATTTCACCTCTAACTCTTCTTCATTTAGAATCCAACCTATATAATCTTTCTCTCTATCTGTGATTCTTTTATTTTTTTCTTGGTTCACAAATAAAGACGCATAAACTCTGTTCTTCTTTCCTTTTTTTGTTGTTGAGAGTTTTGTGATAAAATGGTTTAGATCTAACTTCTCTACGAATTCCTATGTTTACATTGTGATAAAATTATTGAGATCTAAGCTTCCATAAAGGAATTCATACTTTTTTTCTATGAATCTGTGTTGGTTTTGAAGGGAATATGAATTCTGGTTTAAGTTTTTTTTGTTTGGGTGTTATGACCCGTTAATCCGAACCGAACCAACCCGGAACTCGATATGACCGAACCCGAAATATCCGATTTGAATTTCATGTGTAATAGGGTTGTTACTCTCAACCCATGGGTTGGCTCGGGTTTTTGGGTTTAGGCCGAACCCGAACCGACCCGACTGATGTCCACCCCTCTTGTTCGGACCCTAAGTGTGCTTTACTGTTTTAGATTATAGAATTTGAAATCTATCAAAACACTTGACAAAAAAAAAACTATCAAAACATAGAAGATAAATTTTTTTATCATTAAATCATATTCTACCTCAACAACAACAATAAAACATCCCCCTAAAAAAAACAATAAGATGTATCCTTTATAGAGGTGAAAGAAACATACACATTCCCTCTGTTTCATATTAAGATATGCAATTAATTGTTTCACACAAATCAATGCTTAATTTTGATTATTAATATATTTAATAATCTATTAGTAAAAATTATTAAAAGACGATATATTGAAAATTTTCAATAAAACAAATTCAACATCTTACATAATCTTTATTTATTATTAAAAAAAATACAATCAAAACAAATTAATTATGTGAGTAGTGCTTGGTCAAACTTGGTCTCTTAATATAGGAAGGAGAGAGTACTTTATTCTTGTGGCGGAATATCTAAAAAGATAGCTAAAGAGTTATGGAAGTTGTTTATCCAAAGGAAAAGTTATGGAAGCTAAACTATAAAGGTACCGAAAATTCTAAATTAATAAGCCTAGGTCACGCCTATTGTTATGGTTAGTAATTTGTAATTTTTTTTTTCTTGGCCCAGCTTAGAAGAAGAAATGAAAAATAAACACCGCACACTATCAAATCATAATACCCGAATTTAAACTATGAAATGAGACATTTTTACGTTAGTGCAAAATTGTTTAATTTTCCGATAATGTGTAATGTTTGTTTGATTTTCCTTCGTGTGTGGTTTTCACAGATACTTATTACTGTTTTATAGACATCTTCCTTTAAAATAAGAAAACTTGAATACTGCAAATTCATCGTTTTTGTCCATAGATTCATTGTTTTTGTTGTTCGCTATTGAATTCAAATACAAATATCGAATGATTGTTGCCATTCTTTTGTACAATGCTCGGAGAATGATTGTCGTGACAAAAAAAAATCAACATTTGGAACGTAAACTATCATAGAGACTATAAAATCATCAATAACTAGCTGATAATACGCCAGACTGTTAGCCTATCTCAATTCTCAAAGAGATCAAAACTAACAAAGACACTACATATGTTCTCATTCACAGAGGGGCGCAAAACAGAAATGGGGACAGCAAAACACAGCTTCTGCCAAAACAGCTTCCTGGGCCTAACAGCATACCAGACCACCAGCAGACCTTCAGGTGATAACAGCACCCCTCCACCCAACAAATCGCACAGCATTAGCAGGAAAAGCATACCACAACAGCCTTGACAAACTAAGCACCAAAAACTCCACGTCAAGCACCAACCTATTACCGCATCAAACACTCTTGCAGATTCCAACTCCATTCATGGTATAAACAAGTTTGCATAGAAAGTCTACTCAAACTCCACCGCCATGACATCACCATTATTTTCGGTAATAATTCGTCAACATATTTCACCTCATTCCGAAAAATAATGTGATTCCTAGCTTGCCAAGCTACATTTTGTCTATGTGTCACCTTACCAATGCCCCCTCCATCTCCCCTCCCCCCCTTCTCTTTTCTAACTATTCTCTCATACTTATGCAATGTGGCTCTCTTTTGTTCTTGATTCTTTACTAGCCATTCCTTACTCTCTATCTTTTATTTCCCATCAGTTGCAAAAACACTCCATTTACCTCACTTCATACAAGTTACACAATGAATGCATTATAATCCATTTTATTAATATTGAGGGGTTACATTTTAAAATTATTCATAATCTTAATCAATACTCTTACATACACAAGTTTACTATAAAACTGCTCTTTTTTTCTTCTAAGCTTACATATATGTTGCCTATGTTATCCTTTTCATTTCTTCTTCCATTTCTTTTTTGATAGTTTGATTTCCTCTTCAAGTTTTGTGTGTGTGTTTCTATTTCTATAATTTTTCGTATTCTCTAATGGATATTTTTTTCTTTGATTTCACATAACATGTTTTGAAAAAAGGGAGAGTTTTGTTGAAAGGACACTTCATATATGAAATGGTGGTTGTGTGTTTTTCATTGAAATTAAAGTATTTTTTCATTATTATTTTTTATTTAACATTGTTATCAGATCAAGAGTTCACTAAATATGTGGAAGGAAGCATATTAAAAATGCATAAAAAATGAATGTATTTTTTTCATTTTTATTCCAAGCCAACATGTGGTTGTTGCTATAACTATTAGAGATTTTTCCTTCTCAACTAATTGCCATAAGATGGAGGAGGATTTGGATGGATCTTACAAGAAACTCAAAACTCTCAACACCAAAAATCCTAAAGGGTCAGACAAGAGAAAGTAAGAATCTTTATCCATAAGTGTTAGTTTAATTTGATCAAGTATCTGTGTGTTTGTAATAAGAGAGAATACTCTTATTATGTTTTTAATTGAATAGTTTCTTATAAGATCAAGTATCCTAGATAACTAATTGTAGAAGCACACATCTATTCAAAATTATAATTGAATGTTCTTAATCTTCGTAAAATTGGAGAGACAAAATCATGTTTTGATGATTTACATGGAAATTTAACCCTTGACAATGGAATTGACTAACCTTCATACTTTCCATCGATTGAGTTTCCTACAATTAAAAGTAAATTTGAGTGCAGCTTATGAAATTGTCTAACTATACTCTAGTGTTTTAAAACCCGGCCCGACCCGACCGGTTAGATCAGGACCCGGAGGGTGCAACGGTTCGGGCAGGCTATTGGACCAGATATGCAATTAGCCCGCTGAAACCCGGTGTGACCCGGCCGGGTCAGTGGGCTGACCGCTGAACCAGTTTAACCGACCCGACCCATTTTTCCATTTATTTTTATTTTATATATATATATATATATATATATATATATATATATATATATAAAAAGCACGGCATATATCAAGACTATGACAATTTGAATCTATGAGCATAAATAGTTTATTGATTAGTGAATTGTTATAACTTATTTGAGTTTCTGTTTTTTGTTACCATGTTTAGAACTTACTTGGGTTTGTCAGTCTATTATTTTTTTGTTGACTATGTTTAGAACTTACTTGGGTTTGTAAGTCTGTTATATTTTGATTTCCAACAATGTTTAGAACATACTATGTTTAATGTATGAGCTAATTTGAATTTGGATTGGAATTAGCATGAGTTGTGCTGCAGTTAAGAAATCAACTTGCAAACTTGCAGCTGTGAATATAATTTTTTAACATACGAACTTTAAATAGAAAAAAAATGACACGATTTTTTTATCAAAATATCATGAATAATGTAATTTTTTGTCATAAATATTTTTATATAGACCCGGTTAATAATCATGCGGTCGAACCAGTGACCCACTGGTTCGACCAGTAACCTACTAGTTCGACCAGTGACCCAGTGCCTTGAGCAAGTCGATCACCGGTCCGGGTTTTAAAACATTGCCATACTCACATTCTTTTGAGGAAGTTTTATTATTACTTTATTTTAAGGATAATTAAATGACTTTATTGACATTTAGGTGTTTTCTTTTAATTAAGGTTTAATAAATTATTAGCAATATTTTTAGATTTAATTTAATGAAGTTTATATGGATTTTATATATTTGAAAGAATGAGGTTAAGGTTGAATGTATAAGTGTTTATATCAAATATATATGTGTCTTCTATATTTATATTGTAAAGTAAGTTTGAGTTACTCTTGATCTAACATTGTGATGAAATAGTACCTCAAAGACCTTCCCATAAATTAAATTTGACTCATTATTCTTAAGCTATGATGATGCATATGCGTCACCTCTAAAAAAACATTCTTCCATGTAGTATAACTTCTCACCCTTTCTTATTCTATCTAATCTATCTAATCTAATAATTATAACAATGCAACTAATTTTAAGTTACAAAACTTATCGTCCTTTCTTAATATATTTGTAGTTATTATTTATCCTCCATTAAAAAAGGCGTAGAGAGTAGAAAATGTGAGAAAGAGTTAGTAAAAAAAAGAAGAAGAGAATGAGAAATAAATTAAAAGAAGTGTTGAGAATGATTTTTTTGGAGTGCGGTGTTTGATTAGAGGAGGATGTTAGGTAATTATGTAGCGTATAATTGATGAGTTGTAAACAAATGATTTTCGAGGTTTATTTTAATATATTATAAGTTACGGGAAAAGAATATGTGAAGATTAGGAACCATATTAAATAATATTTATTTTACTTGAACCATTTGAAATACAATGTAAATCAAGAATTTTTTTTATAAGTTGTCATATTTTTCTGCAATCTAATTGTTAAACTTAAATTAAACACTATGAAACTTTACCTATCTAAAAAAATATCGTGTTATTTTACCGTAAACACACTGAGACAAGGAATCACTGTATTAGAGATCAAGTAAATAAAGGGAGACTGAAACCGCTACATTGTCCAACCGCTATATATGAAGCAGACGTTCCAACAAAAATTGTGAAGTATGACAAGTTTGAGGAGCTGAGGAACAAGATGGGTGTCGCATCTTTGGAGTATCTATCTATCTATCTATCTATCTATCTATCTATCTATATCTTCTCTAATGCTAGGATTGTGCCTATGTGGTACCTCTAAAAAAGGCTTAATTTCTACTCTCTAATTATTCTATCTAATAAACTAATCTAATACGTAACTTCTCATATTTTCTTTCTTCACAATAATGCAAACTTAATCATACAATGCATTAGAATACAATGGGTTATGATCCCACTCTAGACAAAAAATAACAAAGACGTTACGTTAATGAACGAAAACATCATTGCTTTTCTATAGCCATGTTTCAAGAATCTAATAGTAACGGTTTATGCACCTAACAAACTATTCAAATATTCCATAATTTCTTACACCATCATAATTGGATGTATCTCTTAACATTCCTTCAATTATAACCTACAAAATAGAAAAATTTAAAGTTTAACTTTTTTTTTAGTTCCCACTCACCCTTTTGTAACCACTTATGCCACATTCATTTTCACTCAATCCCGGGATGTTTCCACCATGCCTTCTAATGATATCAATTTCACAACAAATACTTTTCTACACTTTTATTGAAAATTGGTTGGTTATAATTTTAATTAAGAGCTATTGTTCTATCCTTCTGTGTATAAATTTCGGTGGTATTATTTTAGTTTTGGATCATTATTATCACTTTCTTCAATCAACTCTTGGATGATACTCTTCAATTTTATATCATTATATATTGAAAATGCGCATTATTTTCTTAACAAGATTGATGTTGTGTTTTATTTTTAGAGAAAGCAAATTATTTTTTTAACAAGATTGATGTTGTTTTTCTTTTAATTTTGTTTTCAAGTTCTATGCATAACAATTAGAGAGAACATTTTAGAGCTTTGTTACAGCAAAGTCACATAAAGAAATTTAAGCAATTGGTTTGATTGGCAACAATATGGTACATTTAAAATATTAAAAACAATATTATATTGGCTAAAGTGCATTTTTCACCGCTTAAGTTTTAAAAAGTTGCAATTTTGGTCCTCTATGAAAAAAATGACAAAAGTGACCTCCCATATTTAGGGAAATATGCTCTAAACATGATTTTTTAACCCCTTATCTTCTAAACAAGTTGCGATTATGACCCCTTTTTTGGGACACGTGGCGTCATCTCAGCAATTTTGGAACGAAAATGGTCAAAATTGTAATTATTTTTAATAGGGGGCTAAAATCGCAATATTTTGAAACTTAGGGGTCAAAAAGTTCTTAGCCTACTATATTTCAAGGTGGGGTGCATAATGTGGAAAAATTGATGAATCAAATAAAAAATATTGATTGAATATGAATTTTGGGAAAATTGCAAGTAGTAATTTGATTGCACGAGTTATATACCTAGTTACAATTATTTGAGTAATATCAATAATCACTTAATTTATATTGTTTCTTCTTCTTTTCATAATCTTGTAATGAATTCGTCACTTCAAATAATCAAATTAACCACTAATAAATTAAGATTTGAAACATTGAATACAAGCATAAAACCTTCCCTCCAGAAAGATCGACTGAGGTTAAATTCGGAGAAAAGGACCACATCGATTGGGTTCCACTTTGGTGACCAGCAGCAATAATTGTCTACTAGAAATAAGAATAATCCCAGCAAATGCATTATTTACTTTTGTAGACCAACAGCACTATTTGTCTCTATGATCGTCTTGTCTTTATATCACTATTATCATTATGTTTGTTTTTTATTCAACTTTTCAGAATTTGTCATTTTATGATTCTGTTTAACTTACATCATGGTGTTAGACGTCATGCATTTTTCTGGGGTTGCAATTGAAGATATTTTTAACTGTTTTTTGGAATAAGTATCTTAACTTCGTAAGCATCGGTACCTAATAGGCAGAGAAGATGAGTAGCAAAATGATGAGGTAATATGGGAGTTGACAAATAACCTCTGAATTTTTCGTACAACCAACCAATGTCACAGAAAACATGTCAGAAATTCATCTCCACTCAAAACTTATCTACTAGTTGTTTGTGGGGTTATCAATTGACATGTTTCCTTGATTAAATTATTATACAAGTTTTTTAAACCTCACTTATTATTAAAGCTTATTAGGTCTTGCTATTGTTTAATCTAGATTTTTCCCTCTAATCACCCATCATTAAATACTAAAATGTAACCCTAAAAAATTACCTCCTTAGAATGTGCAATTTGAAATTCAAAAACTTCTTGCATCTCTCCTTCTGTTTTATAAAATCGAAATTTTTAATAGTTTGACTATAATTGTGACCTTTCCTATTCTAATGCCACATTTAGTGCATTCTTTTTTGAAAATTGTAACCGCTTTCATTGTTAAACAACATAAAACGTACTAATTAATTTCTCATACCGCCTCTTCTCTTCCCTTCCCTTCTACTATTATATACATACACGTATTCCATCTCCAACCTTCAATTGTTTCATGTCTCAAACATTCAGCCATGACTTCTAATAACATCTACCCTTTCATTTTCCTCTGCTACATAAATTCTACTATTCTTCTCTCTCTATTTATCAAGCTTCATATTTTTGCTATTCTTCTCAATGGTATACTTGCTGAACAAAAATGGTTATTCAATTGAAAAATGATGATAATGGTGATGAAGAATGTTAGTGCAAGCTAATGAGGATTGAGATAACAAAACACAGGTCTACCATGGGTTTGGAATATATCAGTTTTGCAAAGCAAAGAGACTTCAAGATTGTGAGAGGTATTATTTTTATTTCTACAAAATATTTATAACAAAGCTTTTTGCTTAAATATTTAGGTATTTATATATTAATGTTGATTATGATATAGTTTGTTATATCATTGATATGTTAAAAAGAGAAGGTATTGATTTGTCGTTATGTGAATTGCAGTTTTCATTGGGCATGGTTAAAAGGAGTCAATAAAAGAAATAAGAATTCATTGTTCCATTATCACTTATAATTGATGGAACCAATTTGGTATATATATCTTTGAGAAGTAATTAGAGTTCATGGAAAGGTTTACCATTTTTTTTGAATCGACGCGCGTGATGTGTGTTGCCATAACTACACTATATTTTTTTTTAACTCTTTATGCATTTTATTCTATACTAATTTAGATAAGGACCGTTAACGTGGTGTTGATTTGAAAATAACAGAGAAATTGAGACATAATAAACAAGAGGAAGAGGATAAGAGAAAAAAAAAAGCAGTGAAGAATAAGGGTTGTTTCATTGTGCAGAGAGACTGACACCGTCACATTAATTCAAAAAAGAGCAGTGCTATATATGACGAAGGTAGTCATAGATCAATGGACAAAAACTATTTGTTCCTTTCGTTTTTCATGGTTTTGTAATAATTAGCATTTTTCATAAAGAGCACTCCCAATATTATTTCTATAGTTTTCCATATATTTAAGAGAGTTGAAAGCAAAGAGTTGGGTTTCCTTTACGTTTCATATATTCTTTTCTATTTTTATCGAAGATGCATTCCATATATATTTTGTAACAATTTTTATGAATCTTCTCTCAAAAAGATAAAATATTAATTCAATGAATCTACTTTTCTCCTAAAAAATGAATCTACTTTTGTGAATATTAATATTAATGCATTTGAATGATGACTTTAGTTTTTTTTTTCTTTTCAAATTAAATGTTATAAGTGGGATAGTACCAAAATGAGTACAACACTATGTTATCATGTTGAATGGAGTAATAGATTAAATGGTTTGATTGAAGCTACAATTCTGACCGATATTCTTTTACATTTCGTTATAATTAGTTAAATAGCACCATAAAAAAATAGATCATCCCACGTTCTTTCCCTAAACCCTGGTTTATTTCCTAAACACTCATGTTACCTATTTACATTCTATAATAAGGGTAATTGAAGCAATTATGTATGTATTAATGCATTGGATGATGAGTTGGGTTTGATTCCAAGAGAAGAGAAAACATATCTTAGTTACCATGCTCCATATTCACGAAATATATATGATGATGCAGTGGATAATGTTCACACTCCTGGATAGTTTTAATTAAACAAATGGAATAATTTTAGAGGGAATGGTACAAGTTGATGAATGTTACCTCACATGTGGTCTATAAAAAAAGTATTTTATAATTTATAATATGTTATGTTTTATGTATGGTTATCTAAAAAAATGATTGTTATCATAATATGATTAGTGTAAATCAATGTTTAACATGTGATTATTTGAGAACAATATTTTATTATGCTATGATATTGATGGTTTTTATTGTTGATATGACCCGTGCGGCGCACGGGTCGGCGATTTAGTGTAACCATAAAAGCAACAAGATGTGACATTATTTAAGCTTTAAGTTTATTGCTAATCGATTTTTTAATGACTCTTATGACCTATTTGTTTAATGTTGAAATCAGAATTCTCGCGTCCAATGCTTATTTCACCGTGATTTGGTGAAGTTGGACATTCAAGCTTTTCACTAAACGTGCGGCAGCGTTCAATATATCGCTAGGCCAAACACATGCTGATTCATTTTGTTGATTATGATCATTGAAAGGTTGGAATTTGAGAATCAAAATCTGCATTTATGATTACTACCCCATCTTCTACGTTTATTATAGTAATCAAATCCATCTTCTTATATAGGATTCTAGGAGTGGGAGCACATTCACTAGGTTAGCTTTTGAGTTCTCAAAAATATGTACATGGTTTAGACTTTACAAACCTTTTAACAGTTATGTAAAAGAAAATTCAATCCAGTTTAATTTGCAATAATTAATTGTCTAAGAAACATAAAAAAGCAAGTGAGAACATAAGATAATTTAATTTGGTATTACAAAACTCTAAATAACTAGTAGAGAGAGTTAACAAAGGGATATACCACTACACTCATTACTAAAGTAAACTCCAACAATCCAACATCATTTTTCTTCATTATCATGCCTACATTTCTTTTTTTTGCTCTTATAATTAAGTATGATGACATTAAATTCACACAATTCAAATTATTCTCAACCTTATTAAACACAAAACCTGAGTAGAGAAAATACTCAAAGGGAGTAAAGATGATCAGCAAGTCTAGGCTCCACAACAATTTCTAATGGTATTTTCTTAGGTGTAGAAAGCCCAAAAATCTCCTCCATGTTCAAATCCTCCTTTTTCACATTATTAGGCAATCTCCAATTAAATCCATGCAACAAATTAGCCAAACTTGTTTGAATCACCTTAATACCAAGAGGGTAACCAGGACACATTCTTCTACCAGCACCAAATGGTAACAACTCAAAATCATGTCCTTTTACATCTATATCCTTACCAAGAAACCTCTCAGGCATAAATTCATATGGATTCTCCCAAACCTCAGAATCTCTTGCAATTGTCCAAGTATTGACAAGAACTATAGTCCCTTTAGGGATATCATAACCATCAACTTTGCAATCCTCTCTAGCTTCTCTTGGCACTAAAAATGGTGCCACAGGATGTAGTCTCATTGTTTCTTTAGCAATTGCATAGACATAAGGTAAATTAGCAATGTCTTTCTCTTCAACCCATCTATCTTTTCCTATCACCCTATCTAGCTCCTCTGTTGCTTTCTTGAAGATCTCTGGCTTTTTAACCAGCTCAGAGATTGCCCATTCTACTGTTACTGCTGAGCTCTCTGTCCCTCCTGCAATTAAGTCCTGAGAAAAAGATACATGACAAAAAGTCAATACATGAAAAAAATAAAATCATTAAATTTGAGATTATTTTGGATACGAAGAATATTATGAACATTTTTTTCAACACGCTATTTAAAAAATTATACTGTGGATACACCAAAACTTTTAGATTAGTGCAGTTCAATCTTAAGTAATAATGTTACTTGAATTGTCATATCAGTCCGCCCATGCCTAACGTATCAAACTAAAAATGTGTCGGATCGGACCAACCCATTTAACAAGACCAAAATTTAGAGTTGTAAGTGCCAGTAATTTTCGTCTGTCCTCTAATACTAATTTGTGTATCTCTTAAATCAATGGATTCATTAAGCTAGTACAATAAAACATACTTAATTAGCTTAAACTTGGCACGCTGTAAAATTAGTAAATAAAAATATACAGACATAAGGGTAACAAACGTGCCAACATAAGAGTAAGTTAAGTTAGTTAGCCCCACAAATACAATATATAGAATAAATAAGTGATATTTGGAGCTATCAAGCAAAATTGGAATTGCGTTAAGCTGTTAATCTCTAAATTATGGTTTGGATTTTTGTTATGAAAATCTAAAACATCAGTTTGTTTAACTTATCATCGATAGATAACGAATACTATTCCTTGTTTATACCCCCATTGAATTCGACAAATTATATGGATGTGAGGAAGAAGAAATATGACTTTTCAACTTGCCATCATTTCCACGAAGATGCAAGCATATTATGTCACACTAGTACCATATCATATCAAATTGTATATCCACATATAATGCATCAATTGGACCACCACCCATGCACTAAGGATAATTAATTTTATTTTGAAAAAAATGACACGACATTTATTATTATTTAGGTGGATTGTCTAATCATTGACAAAAATAATTTCATAATTAGACTAAGGAGTATACCTTTTTTTTTGAAGGAGACTAAGGAGTATACTTGATCATAAACGTAACTTCCTAAAACAAATAACCACACCAAAAAAAGAACTAAAGAAAATAAAAAATTCAATCACTTCATACCTGAGTAAAAGCTTTGACTCCATGCCTCTCCAGCTTGACTTCAAGATTAGGATCCTCTGCTAGCTGCAAAAGCACATCCACCATATCTTTAGCAACATAATCCTTAACATCTTTCCTTCTTTCAATGTGTTCCTCCAATACATGTTCCATAAACCTATCAAACTTTTTACTCAAAGCCTTCATCCTCTTCACATAACCTTGCAAGTCCAAGAAATGTATCCAAGGAATAAAATCCCCAATATTGAGAATTCCATTAAGTAAAAACAACTCATCCAACATCTTCTTAAACTCATCCGGGGAAATAATTGCATTTTCGGTCTTTTCCAGGTACCTTTTCCCTAGCACCATTCGACTTATAACATTTAGACTCAAAGTTGAAAGATGGTCTTTCAACAAAATTGTTTTGTTTTTTGAATTGAAAAGTTTATGCAAAAAATCATGCATCTCTTCTTTTCTAATGTACTCATAAGACTCGAGGCGTTTTGCACTAAACAACTCCAGTAGACACATTCTACGGGCTTGGCGCCAATATGGACCGTACTGGGACCAAGTTATGTCTGAATAGTTATAAGTTGTGTATTTTCCAGCCGACAATTTGGGCCGGCCAGCAAGGGTAGCGTCATGGGTTTTGAGGAATGATTTGGCTAGCGCTACGGTGGAGCCCACAATGACAGGTTTCGAGCCGAACCATAGATGCATGATGGGTCCATATTTTTGAGTGAGCCCATGGAGGGATTGATGTGGGAGTGATCCAATAAGGTTGAGATTTCCAATTATAGGCCATGGTTTTGGTCCTGGTGGTAGATTGTATTTGTGGCGGCGGAGGCGGCGGCTGAAGAGGAGGAGGATGACAAATGTTGCAAACAATGTTACCCAGCTAGGAAGTTCCAATAATTGTACTGGTGCCATATTTGGTCGATTTTGTGACTTTCTTTTGGTGTGAAATTAGAGGGTTGTGAGTGTGATGAGAGTTTGAAGGGTGTGTGAGTCGTTATTTATAAACATATGATATGATAGTGAGAAAGCAATAGCTCGAGGACCCACATGAGGTTCAACAAACTTTCCATCAAAACATGTTTCTCGGTGAGAAAGCATGTATAGGGGACTGTTTTTCTACTCACATGAAGCAAGTAATACTACTCTAATCAATATTTCAAGATCTACTATTATTTGTTGCAACTTGTTTTAATAAAGAAAACTATTATAATTCTTAAAATGTCACAGGGGATTCATGATTGTTTAATTTTTTGGGATTTTTTTTCTAAAATATTTTTGAAAATAAAAGTTAATCTTCAGACAGTGGGTCAACTAAAAAAATATGGGTTAATAGTGTTTTATCCCATGTAGTATACGATATTTTTGGTTTTGTCCCCTGTATTTTTTTTTAGATTCGGTCCTTGTAAAAAAAAATTGTTTCAAAATATACCATAAATCATCTGACTTTGCATTTTTACTGATGTGACACGCTGAGCCACATTTTTACCCTATATACATATATATTATTTACTCCAACAAGAATGGTCTTGTAACTAAAAAGAATGTTCCCCCAATTTTGGTACTATCACAACCTCACTTAGGTTAGTTTTATATTCTTTTGTCCTGAATATCTCCGATTCCCAAGACAAAAGGTTATGATAAATCGAGTTCAGTCAATAGGTAAATAAAGTTTGACCCTTAATTATTAGTCATGATTTGAACGTGAGTTTTCTCAAATGATTTGTCTTTAGTTGAAATCTATTAACCAATTCGAGTTCAACCAACTTGAGTTTTCTCAAATGATTCGTCTTTAGTTGAAGTTTATTAACTTATTTGAGTTTAACCATTTTGTTAGTTCAACCATAAGATAGAACATACTATAGTTGAATACGTCACCATTAACAAAGCTTAACGAAGACTTCATTCATATATATATATATATATATATATATATATATATAGTTGTTTCTATTCGAACTCATATTTTTTGAAACGACTCCTTGTTGAGAGAAGTTTATTAAACAAAATATGTACTGATCTCCAAATATTTTTATAATGAATCTCCAAATGTTTTCGTAGGCAATCTCCAAATATATGTGTTAGTGAAACTCAATGTTTAAACTAAAGAGATTAAAAGTAGACATATCAACAAGAACCATACACGCTTGAACCCATTTGAATAAGTCCGGGCTTTAATAGAAAATCCTCCCTTTGATTGGGTGAGGGTGTGGGATTTTTATAATATTCTAAATCAAGGTTATGTTGTTGAGATCTTTCCCGAACCCATCTCATTAGTAAAAAGTTTTTTTTTTATATATATACATATATTTATTCATTTTTTTAATATTTAATTAATTATTTATTACAAATTTTAATTTCTTCTCAATAGAAAATATAATTTTATTGTGTATATATGGTAGGGATGGGTGTGCGCGGGAAAACATAATCTATGTCAGGAATGCAGCGGTAGAGAGAAGAGTGGCCCCTAAGTTCTATGGCCACCACCATTTTTTTTGAGAGGACCATCATCAACTTTTACATTTTGCTTTTTATTTTATTTTAAGGAATTTACATTTTACTTCTAACACTCATACATAAACTATAAAACAATATGACCATGTAAATTTAAAAGCACCTCCAATGGGGCAATTCAACAAGAATATTTTGAGTGGATTGATATTGCCACATTACTTTGAAATAGTTCATTATTTTTCTTCAAGAATATTAAGGTATAACTAACCCATTCAAGTCGTCTTGTCCGTTTGCAAGCAGGATCCTGGCAAATCGAAAAAACTTTATTTGTTAAAACAAGCATAAGTGGGCCTATATATCTAAAATAATTGAAGAGTAAGTTGAAGACCATTGACCTGTATATTTTGGTCTTTTAAAAACAATTTTGAGTTGCCAAACTAAAAAGGACTCACTACCTTTTTTTCTTGGGTTGTTGCCCTTGCAATTTCACAGAAATTTAAATATTGATTTATTGACTTAGAATTTGCAATATCGTTTACTACATTGACCTTGTCATCTTGACTCTTGACTCTACATTCACATAGTGTGATGGTGTTATTTCTTGCTCATACTCCGCAGTCTCATAAATTTTGTCATGTTAGGTTATGAATAACCCTAACTAATTAGTCTCTAATATACTATTTTTTATTATGAAATTAGCCAAAAATATGATTAGATAATGCAAAATATAGAAGAATATAGATAAAATAGACAAGAAATGAGAATAAAGTATTTGCTTTATACTTCCTAAAGCAGGTGTCTCTTTACAATACAATGAGTCATATTTTTATGACACAAAACTTATAGGTTATTACAAGTAAGTGAAAAATCACAATGAAAATAGTTAACGATTAGTAGGTCATCCACTCGTGAAAGTTCTTGATCATATATTAGTGGGAGACTAAAAGGAAATGGGCGTCCACATATACATAAGTTTATAACAACCCCCTTCAATGAATCCCGATACATACATGTAGCTTGGGTGCGAGTACGATATGTATGTTTAGATAAATATAAAATTTAGGACATGATACACCTAAGAAACGTTAAGAAATTTGTTATCCTAAAACTTATATGCATATAAAATATTTAAAATAAATAAGCATTGATTACTCTTCATTAATATATAATTATAAAAATTACAAAATAAAACTCAACAACTTTGCTTTTAACTACCACATGTCGTGGCTCAATCTCTTTTATGTTTGTGAGTGTTTCTTTGCTTTCTTGCCGGTGATTTTCACCTATTCTAATGTAACATTACTTTTTTTTTTGTTTCTCTCTGGCACTTCTTGTGCGAAGAAAGAAAAGTTGTTTAGTTATATATAATTCTTGTAATCAAAATAGAAAATGTAAAGTTTTCGTATAAATCATATTCAATTTAATTTATATGTTAAAATATCAACAAAAGTATCATTAAATAAACTCAACAAATTTTGTCTAATGTTGACTAATTGTGAATCTTCTCTTGTTCCTTACCTTCATCCAGAAAAAAAAAAACTTGTAAGTCAAGTTTATTTAAAGACAATGAATCATATACATCTTGACTGAATTCTCACAATATTGTCTCACCTTTTTTACCCTTCATCTTTTTTCTAAAATACGTATATGTGAAGTATCTTATAATTAATATCATTGTGTGTCTATGAAGTATCTCATAAGTATCCGATAAAATATTTTTAAAAATTAATTCTGATATTTCGTATATACATATCGGTGAGTATCCGCAAAATATTGATATCTAATATGTATTTGACATGGATATATCTCGATGTTTGATGTATTTGGGCTTCATAAGTCCCCTTATAAGTCAATTATGAATGTGCATCGTAGAATTTTACAAGAAAAAAACTCAATTAAACAAAAATCTTACTAATGAAAAAAAAGAGGAGCAGCAGCATGCACCTCCTTTGTATGAAAACACGTCTCATTAAAAACCTTACTTGAAAAATTCAATGAGACAAAATCACAGTGAAGAAACAAAAAATTGTAGAATGTATGTGTGTTCTCCCCTTATCATGTATAGTTGGATACTGTAATCTCTTAGATGACAAAACTGTTAAAAAGACTGTTGCAGTCAGATGTTTGTAGAGGTTGGTAATAGCCAGGTTTCTCGACAAGGTAGTTGATCAAAACTGTTAAAAAGATCAAAGTTTGTACTTTTGATGATATGATGAGACTAGAGCAAAAACAAACATGTTTCTTAGACCGGTATTATGACAAGACCTTAAAAAGTAAATACTATACATTTGAAGAGGTGGTTACTATACTCTTAGCTTAGTTAGATGGTTATAGTGGATTAAATTTTTAAGTAAATACGGTGAAATCTCTTTTATACAGGGGAGAACTTTAGATATAACAATATACCTTTATTTAATATTACAACTCTGAAAAAACTACGAGAGTCTTTTCAAAAGGACTAATTCTTTTAATAAAATCAAAGAGAGTCATTACTAACTCCAACATTCGAACACCATATTTTTTATTCATAGTCATGCTTGTTTTTTTCCCCTCTTGTCATTAAGTTAATGACATTGAACTCACACAAATCACATTATTCCCAATCTTATTAAAGAAAAATTCTTAGAGGGAATAAAGATGATGAGGAAGTCTAGGCTCCACAACAACTTCTAGTGGTATTTTCTTAGGTGTAGTGAGCCCAAAAATCTCTTCCATATTCAAATCCTCTTTTTTCACATTATTAGGTAATCTCCAATTAAATCCATGCAACAAATTAGCCAAACTTGATTGTATCACCTTAAGACCAAGAGGATAACCAGGACACATCCTTCTGCCAGTACCAAATGGCAACAACTCATAATCATGTCCTTTTACATCTATGTTATTGCCAATAAACCTCTCTGGTATAAACTCATATGGATTGTCCCAAACTTCATGATCTCTTCCAATTGTCCAAGTATTGACAAGAATTAGAGTCCCTCTAGGGATATCATAACCATCAACTTTGCAATCCCCAGTAGCTTCTCTTGGCACTAACAATGGTGCTGCAGGATGAAGCCTCATTGTTTCTTTAGCAATTGCATAAACATAAGGTAAATTGACAATGTCTTTCTCTTCAACCCATTTATCTCTCCCTATTACTCTGTCTAGTTCTTCTGTAGCTCTCTTGATAATCTCTGGCTTTTTCACAAGCTCGGAGATTGCCCATTCTACTGTAACTGTAGAGGTATCTGTCCCACCTGCTATTAAGTCCTAAGGAATAAAAATATACCATATGATATTAGTATAGTCTTGTTTAGATAAACTGGTTAATTGAGCATCTATTCAGGTAATGAAAATGATTGATGAAACTGATCTAAACCACAATCTAACTACAACTATTGAACGTAGATAAAACTGAATAAATATGATAGAAAAACTGTGGAAAATCCATTTAAAATTTCAGTAGAATTTACTATTAGAGTAAAAACTGAATGAATTGCTTTAAAGTTTATGTGCCCGAGTGAACCCACTTAAAACCTTTAAAAGGGGGTCACTAATGAAGATGCCCAAAGTGGAATATTTAGAGGTTAATATACAAAAAATAATTAATATTAGTAGAAAATGACAATTATATGAGATAAATGAGATACTTAAAAAATATATAATTAATATTTTTTCTTACTTGAGTAAAAGCTTTGACTCCGCGCCTCTCAAGTTTGACTTCAAGATTAGGATTATCAGCAAGCTTCAAAAGCACATCCACCATATCTTTAGCAACATAATCCTTTACATCTTTCGTTCTCTCGATGTGCTCCTCCAACACATGTTCCATAAACCTATCAAACTTCTTAGCCAAAGCCTTCATTCTCTTCACATAACCTTGCAAGTCTAAGAAATGAATCCAAGGAATAAAATCCCCAATATTGAGGACCCCATTAAGCAAAAACAATTCATCCAACATCTTTTTAAACTCTTCGGGAGAAATAATAGCATTTTCACTCTTCTCCAAGTACTTCTTTCCCAACACCATACGACTTATAACATTGAGACTCAAAGTTGAAAGATAGTCCTTTAACAAAATTGTTTTATTTTTTGAATTAAATAATTCATGCAAAAAAGCATGTAGCTCTTGTTTTCTCATGTACTCGTAAGACTCAAGGCGTTTTACACTGAACAATTCTAATAGACACATTTTACGAGCTTGTTGCCAATATGGGCCATATTGGGACCAAGTAATGTCTGAATAGTTATAAGTAGTGTATTTTCCAGCGGAGAATTTGGGCCGTCCAGCAAGAACAACGTCGTTTGTTTTGAGGAAGGCTTTGGCTATTACTGAACTCGAGCCCACAATGACGGGTTTGGAGCCGAACCATAGAAACATGATGGGTCCATATTTTTGACTAAGTCCGTGGAGCGATTGATGTGGAAGTGATCCAATAAGATTGAGATTTCCTATTATCGGCCATGATTTTGGGCCAGGTGGTAGATTGTATCTACGACGGTGGAGACGAAGACGGTGGAGGGTGAAGAGAAGAAGGATGATAAATGTTGCAAAAAATGTAACCCAATTAGGAAGTGTCAATAGTTCTACTACCATCTCTAGTGAGTATTGTGACTTTGTTTGAGTGTGAGATTAGAGGGTTGTGACTGTGATGAGATTAGAGGGTCATTTATTTATAATCATAGTAGAGTAAGCTGTGGATGAGGATTACATTGCCCCGTGAGCAGTGAGGCAAAATATCTCGATTAGATACACCTCTTTATAATCAAATACACTTTCTGTTCAAGCTTGTTTAATTATATTAAACTTTAACGTATTCATATATTAAAACAAATGGGTTTAATCAATGAGCAATTTGAAAGGAAAATAAAATCTAAATTAATTGCTTAATTAGGTTTAACTAACCTGTTCAAGCTTTTTATTATTCTACAACTTGAAAGTTATCTTGTCGGTTTACAAACATTATCTTGCAAAATCCAAAAAACCTAGTTGTTAAATATCAAGAATGAGTTGGCTTGTCCTAAAATAATAATAATCGGAAGACCACAGTCTTTGAAAGAAGACTCCTACTAAGGTTTTAGTTGGAGCAGTGATATTGTCAATACCTGGATCAGAGGTTTAAAATTTTAAGCTTTTAAATTTTATTTTATACTTGTATTTTGCTGTCATATTGATCTCTGAATATATCAAAATTGCAAATACATTATAAATATCTTTTTTATTCATCATTTTAATCATCAGATTAGTTTTTAGATAATCAATTCTATCTTAGAATATACTTTGTCATTGATCAATTTAATCTATAAAATTACTAATTGTCTATTCAGAGACAAAAAGAAATGTTAATTATTTAAAGGTAAATGTAGCAAAATCATAAAAGTTTTTGTGAAAAATCACCTTGTCATTAGTTCGATATGCTAGGATGCTACTCTTACAATCTTTATTTGAATTATTCGAAAAATGTTTAATAAATAATGATGTGTAATTGTAACTTGTGAATATCAAACAATAAGTTATAAATGAAATAAAATTATTCATACAATGGAATGAAAAGAGACACCGACATAAAGTGTCTCATATTAAACAATCAATAACAAGGAGGTGCATGCATATTATTTCAAAAAAAAGGGGGGAGGTGATGTTAGATAGAAATTTAGAAGGTGCAGGGTTCATTGACAAATTTTCAGGGGTTCAAGTAGTAATAAACATGAATTGTTGGTTGAATGTTCAAATTTGAAAACTGCTATTCCCTCTGCACAAAACACTCGCGCCCTGCAGTCATGCCAAAAATACCTCTGCGCTAGTTAACTAATGCAAATGTAAAATTAACTTGACTTAAAATGAATACTGCTCCCCCCCTGCACAAAACACTCCCGCCCTGCAGCCATGTCTATTTTACCCCTGCGCTAGTTAACTAACGCACGTGTAAAACTGTGCGTTAGTTAACTAACGCTGCGTGACTTAAGTCACGCAAATGTAAAACACTGCGTGAGTTAACTCATGAACAGATTTAACACAGACATGAGTTAACTCACGCCCAATCTGTGCAGAAAACCAGAAGAGGCAGAAACCTCTCTTTTCCCTGTTTTTTTCATTCCTTCTTTCATACATTCATTCATTCATTCAATTGCATGCATTTTTCATTATTCATTCAAGCATTCTTTCAAGCAAGCATTAACTCATAAACAAATCACGAAAAATAAAGGACCAAAATAACGGAAATTGTCATAAAAACGCTAAAAAGCGCAAATGTATAGGATTACATCCAAATCCGACAAAAATATCATAAACAAAACTACACAAGTCATAATGTCTAAACCCTACTGTTGTGGACTCCTACTCCTCCTCCGTACCGACATCTGCTCCAGCATGCTCCACTCAGATTGTATACCCTGCATCATGCGAAGAACACATGGATTACCGAACACATCAGGATGCCCCATAGCACTTTCCACTCTAGCTTTGATGTTGCCGATGATCTGGTATGGGTCGGGAGGATGTCTGGCCCATTGTTGGTCAACAAGAACCTTCTCGTAAGGAGGGACATGACGAGGAGGGGCATGAGCTGCGTAGTCAGGAATGGCCGAAGGGGGGTTCACAATAGGATGTGATACTCTAATGAACCATCTCATGTACCCCTTACATGAGCCCACAGCTAGTCCTCTGGCACCGGTTCACCCCTCTGCTGCTGGCTGAGGACATGTAGAGCAAACTCTATGAAGGCCTGGGCCACGTCATCTGCTGCAATAAGCTCAACATCTGTAGGAGACCTGGGTCGTGTCTGGATATACCCGTACTGCCTAAGAATCCACTCTGGCAAGTGACAGACCATCCTGTCGCTGCCGACCATGATCCATCCGGAGTACCAGCATATATCATGAAATGGCGTAACGTCTCGTCGGCTCTCGTACATCGTCCAGATGACTTAAGAAAGATCCAACGAATCAATGACATCTCTATAGTGTCCAGGATCCGTAAAGCCCCTAGAATGTTTCCACCGACTCACAAGCGGGGCAAATATCGGGTCGTACACATCATTAAAAACCCTCGGAATGAGGTTCGTGAAGTGCGCAAAAGTCCATCCCTGCAAACACAAAGAACCAAATTTATATCAGCACAAGTATTATACAAACAAGGTAAAAAAGAAGAAAAACAAGGTAAACAAGGCACAAATTTACGATCCAATAAGTAAAAAAGAAGAAAAACAAATATTACCACAAGTAAGGTCATGTAACCACCACAGGAGGCCACAGATGAGTCGGAGGTCAGAGATAGTTGCTCGTAAAGGAATGCAAGTCCCATCCCACCCCATGATCAGCTGTCCAACTCGTCCATATCTTGCAGCGCAAGCATCCATAACAGAGTAATGTTTTTGCTGTTCTTGCGGGAAAAAATGGTCCATCCAAGCAAGAGAAACAGAAACGCCTGAACGCAGGCCAGCCTAACTTGAGCTCACTCGATTTCCTCCTCCTCTGTGTTAATCTCAACCAGCTGATTACACCTATGCAAGAGCTCCTCGTAACGCCTCTTCAGTACACCAAAACTGATATAAGGACCACCCTATCTTGCCACCTCCCTAGTGGCAGCCTCCGCTGTAAAAAGTAGGTCCACCTGCATCATCTTCATCCCCTCGTCACAAGTTAACTCTCTATTAGGAAGGAGCCTCCTAGTGATGGGGATGCCTAGGAGACATGCCACATCATCGAGTGTGATGGTCATCTCCTCAACAGGTAGATAGAAGCTACTGGTCTCCTCATGCCATCTCTCTGACATCGCACAAACGAACCCGTGAAAGATGTTCTCGTACCCACTAGTCAGGAGGGGAGTAAGACCAGACATATTCACTTCATCCCAAAACCGATTGTTTTGTGCTCTCGGCTGAGGCACCATCAAGTTTTTAAGGCTCAACTTCTTCCCAAGCGAGATACCTTTCACCCTAAGTAGACGTATGCCTCCCTAGCCTAAGTTTGTCACTTCTATCCCGAGGCGGCTCAGGCGGTCTCTGAGACGTATTCCTCCGAGACATATCTGCACAACAATTCCAACATTAACAATTCAATCCGTAAACTACCACATTGTCCTTAAACATACTATAACCAACATTAACAAACTATATTCTAACTATTTTCATCATTAGCAATCCAAAAAATATATATATATATAACCATTGTGATATTTTACCAAACACATAAAGTGCAATTTTTAAACAACTAAGAAATCTAACATTTTCTAAACCCTAAACTACCACATTGCACCCTAAACAACATCTAAACAACAATTCATAAGTTAAATCATCACTAACAATCATAATCTTTAACATGTAAGACAATTTTATAAAAACCTAAAAATGTTAATTTTCTTCGAAAATTCGAAAATTTCAACCAAAATAATGCAAAGAAGTAGGATAATAATCACTTACCAAGAATGATGAAAATCGGATTTGGGGTGAAAATATTCGAAGTTGGGAAGTTTGGGAAATGAAGGAAATGGCTTCTGTTTTGCTGTTAAATGACTTAAGTCACGCTGCGTGAGTTAACTCACGCAGCGCTACTTAAATTGCGCACAAATTGCAACGTGCGTTAGTTAAGTCACGCAGCGTGACTTAACTAGCGCAGAGGCATTATTGTCTCTTCAGCTGGATGAGAGCGAAATGTGCAGGGAGGAGAGCAGTATTCCTTAAAATTTCGTTTTTTTACACTTGCGTGACTTAAGACACGCCGCGTGAGTTAACACACGCAGGAATTAACACCTATGTGAGTTAACTCACGCTAGCTTCAAAATTTCAAAAGTGATTTCATCATGCCTTTATTGTTACTACATTACGCAAGCTATGAGTCTCATGCCTTTATTGTTACTACATTTCATCATGCCTTTATTGTCAATATCAGTTAATAATATAGTATGCAAGCTATGATTTCATCATGCTTTGCTGTGCTCTATCAGAAAACAGTAACATGTAACCCCACCTCACCTGCTAATAATTATGGATAACTTGAGGAATGACTGGACAACAATAAAGGCAAGGGCATAATATTGCTACTAGCGTGAGTTAACTCACGCATGTGTTAACACCTGCGTGAGTTAATTCATGCAGCGTGACTTAACCCACACATGTGTAAAAAACGAAATTTTTAGTCAAGTTAATTTTACACTTGCGTTAGTTAACTAGCGCAGGGGTATTTTGGTCAGTTATGCTAGGCGCGAGCGAAAAGTGCAGGGGGAAGAGCAGTATTCTTCAAATTTTGAGGGTGTGCAATTGCACTCTTAGACTATGCGTGGCTCCGTCCGTGGTTGGGAGAAAAAATTTAGAGAGCTTTTTGAGGAGGATTTTGTAGGATTTGGGTCTATATTTAAATATATATTTTAAATTTTCAAAATTTGAAAGACTACCAAAATATATGATCATAGTCAAAAATATTTTATAACTTGCTTAATTTAAAAAAGAAAAACAAATGCACACGTCCTCCACTCACCAAAATCTCCCTCCCAAATGGGAGTGAATTCTCTCAATTTCCCTCTTCATGTTTCTTGATCTCCACCTTTAAAATTCTTCCTTTTTCTTTCCTAAAATCTCTCTTTCTTTCCTTTGAAATGAATGATGGAGATTTTAATGGAATTTCAAGTCACATGAAATAACTCATACCCCTCCTAAATAGACTCTAATAGTGTGTTTCGTTGTGAGAAAAAATTGAAAAGAGATAAATAGGTTAGAAAGAGAGTGTAAAGAAAGAAAGAGACGATAAATAGAGTAAATTTAATGCGTAATTTTGGATAAGAGAAAAAGAGAAGACATAGAAGAGAAAAATGAGTGTCTCTCTCTTTTTCTTTATGTGGTTGAATAGAAAGTGAAAAGAGAGCTTCTTCAAAAAAAAAAAAAAGTGAAAAGAGAGAAGTAATTTCATTTTATTAAATGACAAAAATGCTCTTTTAACAATTTTGTTTACCATTTTATTCATATTGTATGCATATCTAAGAATTTTTCTTTAAAATAGATTTAAAAATTATTATAATTTCTTACTTGATCCGTTATAGAAGAGTAATTTGGAGTTTGACAGAAAGGTAAGTAAAGTCTGACCAAAAAATGGTGTGGACAATTTTTTGTCAGACTTTACTCACTTTTTAGTCGAACTCCAAATTAATAGGTCTCATTTCTCTAAGAATCGAACGGTTAACACCAAAATATTAACTTTCTCAGTCTCTCAAAATAAAATCAGCATGCACACAAATCAACCTCCATTTATTAATGTAGTTTTTATTTTTTATTTTTTGCAATAATACATGTTTGACACTCTGATTCTCACGCAACAACTTCGCTTGGAGATGCCTCACAAATGCAACTTTGCAAGGGTCGAGAGTTTTGTTGTTGAACTTTCCCATTATGCGGATTAAGAGTTTGGGATGCAAATTTTGACAAGGAGAAACAAGGGTGGGGGGGGGGGGGGGAAGGGTAAATGAGACGGGGCGGGGGATACTTTCTCAGTTCCCTTCTCAGCCCCACACCTAAATCTCTTTTTCGTCTTCATCTCCAATTCCCTTCGGGGGGGTTATTTTCCCTATCTCTGTCTCCACGAATCCTTGTAGATTCCCATCAAATTCCACCACCCCAAAATAAATTGACAAAAATATATATGAAATGATAAAAAAAAACCAATATATAAAATTAAAACTATGATTAAATAAACGGTATTATAGTATTTTGGTCGAGGTCGGGGAATCCGTGGGCAGGGTCACTTCCTAACTCTCGTCCTTGAAGTGCTCACGGGAGAACATTACTCCCCATCTCCTTTGAGGGAAATTCCTCGAATTTAAAGCCATGAACCGGGAAATCCCTGCGGGGATTTGCACCAACAAATGTTCATTGACATACCTACTAGTGGGTAGCCTGTTAAGGTGGTCAAAAGAATATTGTAGTAGCTTGGAGAGATGGTAGAACAAGATTTTGGTAGTTTGAGAGGTATTAGAATAATACTCAGAAGCATGTAGATGTTGATGATAGTCGGGTCCTTCAATAGGGCACTTGATCAAAATAGTTAAAAAAAAAAAAATCAAATATTGTACTTATAATGATTTGATTTGATGGAACTAAAGCGAGAACAAACATTTATGCTTTGACATGTACAATACATATAGTGTGATGAGACTTTGATGGAACTAGTATAGCTATAGTGGATTAAATCCTTCAAGTGAAGATGGGGAAATCTCTCTTTTAGGGGAGGATTAGATGTAGACATAGTTGGTATTGAACTAGTATAAAATTACATGTGTGTAAATTTTCCTTTTTGATAAGGTAATAATTTATAATGTTTTTTTTTAGTTATGTTTTATTTAATAACTTAATATCTTTATTCAAGTTTTATTTGCATTTGATTACATTTTCCATTTGTCTTGAATAAATAGTTAATGTAAGAGAAATATAAAGTAATGGCGCAAAAAGATGGTAAAACCTTCAAGTGTTGAAGTCTTGGTGGCCAAGCCAAGACTTAGGATAAATAAGACCCTTTTCAATGATCAAGAAGTGGATATTAACTCACCATGGATTTGGATCCTCTTTGGTGAGAATTTCAAAACTGTTGCATAACGGAATTAATGGCATTTAGTTTCAAAACTGTCACTAAAGGGTTAGGGAATTGAAATTATCAAGACCATAAAAGTTGTGTCTGTTACCGCCGATCGTAACCCCGGGCTACAATCGCAACAACCCATGGATTTCAATTTTATTTTCAATCGTAACGTGGTCTTTTCCTTTAGCTAGGCAATTAATCATTAGTAAGCCTTGTATCATTGTTGTTGTATAATAATTTTTAATTTTTTGAAAAGGAAAAATTTATTAATCACACAAAACCAATCATAGTATGTACAAGAATTAGTTCATAGTCAGAAGGATCGATGTTGTTAAATAGAAGCTATAGACTATAGTGGCGCTATAGCGTAGCGGAATTTGAACAAACCACCATTGTTCCATAATACGCTATTTAGTACGAATTACAAAATATTGTCAAAATGCTGTAAAACTGTTGCATAACGGATTATAACATATATAGCTAATGTACTAACTGGCACACCAGCAAAAGAAGAGGCTATGCAGTTTCAACTTACAGATACATAAACTCCACTCAATAGACCTATCATGCAGCAAGAAAGATAACCATTTGTGCTTCAAAAAAATGCACCTGCATAATTCTGCCTAAACATTTTAACCACCGAGAACACGCCGCACTAAAATAAGAATGAAAAGCACCGCAGTACCAGCAACGCGTAAAAATGACGGCATATACAATTAATCACAACAACAACTCTTCAACAAAAAAACCTAAACCCACCAAACTACTACTGCAGAGTTGATCAAATAATCCTCCATAAGGCTTAAACAAGTAAGGGGATTAGACATGCATTGAGAAATTGAATATTTGAAACCTTGTTTTATAAGAAAAACATGTTTTACAAGAATCGTAGTATGCAATTGAAGCCACTAATACAATTATATTAAAAGGCAAAAAGCAAAAACTGAAAGTTGAATGGTTGAATTGGATGAAAAATTAAAATAGAGATGACATGTAAAGAAATGAAAAAGAAAATTGACTAAAAGACATATATATATAGTAGTACTGGTGACATTCATGTGCTTCCACACAAACGGGAGAAGAGTTGTAAGACAAAATAATTATTAAATAATGAGTTGCTTCAAATGTCTACGAATAAACCTAAAAGAAAGACATCAAGGAACAAAATGAGAGTCTTGTAACTGACTTTTTTGTAGCTCCAATAAACTCCTTTCCTCCTCCTCCAACCATCCCACAATGCACCATTAATTAGGATTGATGTGCTTTCTAAATGACAGAAACCAAACTTTCAACATAAACCTTGGCAGAGAACCATTGTATTTCATCAACAATTCTAGTTCGTTCTGCTGTTTTATCCTTCAAATTATATAGAATTGCTTGCCGGTCTTGATTATTAGCCAATATTAGCGTATCGCTGTGATCAGAAAGGTGCAATGGCAACCATTCAGAATATTTATCATATTTACTAGGAAGACTTTGGTAACTAATTTTAAGGAGTTGAGCCCATGAGTTTTCATCTCCAAATATCTTCATCTGCCATACAATGAATTCAGTTGTTCTGAAATCATGAGAAAGGCACAAAGAGTCCTTCAATATACATACAGATGGCTCAACATATGACATTTCATCAAAACCACGTGGAGGCATCAATTGCGTGTATGATTCAGTTCTCATATGTAGTGAAACAATGACAAATTCCTTAGCCTTCATATTCTTCCAACCATAAACACAAACTGGATGATTGTGAATGGCCAACCAATTAAGATAACCATTCAAATACACACCATCACTCCCATCCGGACCATTATAGTAACAAGGAAGAGGAACCGCAGGAAAATCTGGAATAGTTTTCCAAACATTATTATCACTTAAAACTTGCACATGAGTTTTACTTTGAGCTTCATCCAACATTAACATTACAACCTTATAAGTTTCAGATGAATTATCATAACCAAACACGAACCTAAATATAGTGAAGAGGTACGAATCAATATCCTGAATTTGATAATGCCCAAACTTATTTGACATTTTACCTGTGGCAGGGTTCCAGAGACGGAACCAGACCTTTGTAGGTTGAAATGAGGAATAAAAGGCATAACCAAGCAAACAAAGTAATCCATTGCAAGAACCAATAGCATAGTGGCACTCCTTATCTTGACATCGATAAGAATAAGGATCTATGGGAAGGTTGATCAACGGGTTGTTCTCGATTAAACTACGCACGGAGAAGGGAACAACAGCATTGTTACCCATATAACATCAGGATAGTGTCAAGTAAGGGTTTCGTGCCGATCGGTTGAGGTGGAGTTTGACGAATTTAGGATGAGAAATTACAGAATTCCAAGATTTGCAGACGCAGCACATTTGCATAAGAGATTTGACATTGGAGAAGGAAAGGATTTCGATGATAAGGTCATCAGGGAGGATTATGCATGGAGAATTACTCATTAGAGGGAGCTTATCGATGGAGGCTAGGTTGTGAAGTGGCGGAGACAAGTAGCGGCTGCGGGTCTTGTAACAAGAGTTTGAGAGTTAGTGCCCTAATTAATGGAAAACGATTGTTATTTAGGTGAATAATACTCGGTGATCATAAATAGGCGGCTGTTCAACTAAACTTTACAAGGCGAGGCCCAAATCTTGGCAGAATCCAAGATATTTAGTGATTGCTTTTTACGCAAGCAAGTGCACTATTCCCCTTTTATATGTTTAAATTTATCTATACTTCTATACTATAACTATACTATATATATTTCTTCAAAAAAAAAAAAAAAAAAAAACTATCTATCCTATGTATAAAGAAAACTACCTTGGATTGGAATTTTCTATCCAAAAATAATTTTCAATACAAATAATACATGTAACAAATAGATAAGAATAAATTTAAATATTAAAACAAATGTAACAAACACGATATGAATATACGTATATATGTTTTTTTTTTCCTTTATCATTTAAAAAATATAACAAACTAGATGAGTATATTTATACTTACTTTTTTATTATCTCAATTATACCCTTAAACAACTTTTTTTATAATAAAGATTATTGTTCATGTCATTAAAAAAACAACAAACATTTATATTTTTACTTTTAATCAAAACCAAAATTTCATAATAAAAAATAATGTTCATAATTTTCAAACGTTAGCGCAATAAAAAAAACGGAAAGACGGGCACGGAGTGCCCGTTTTTCGCTAGTATATATAAAAAATAATTCCTTTCAACTTTTTTGAGCTGGACTTTTATTTCAAAAATACCCTTAATTTTAAATACAAATAACACATGTAACAAATAGATAAGAATAAAATTAAATATTAAAATAAAAGTGTAACAAACACAAATTTCCAGTTTTTTTCCTTTATCATTTAAAAAGTGTAACAAACTAGATGAGTGGATATATACTTAAATTTTCATTATCCCAATTATACCCTTAAACAACAATTTTTTCAATAATAAAGATTGTTGTTGGTGTCATAAAAAAAGAATTTAAATTATATTTTTGTTATATTGTTCGTGTTATTGAAATAGATAATCATGTTTAATTTGGTTTGTTATAACTAGAAAGCAACAAACATTCATATTTTTAGTTTTAATCAAACTCAAAATTTCATAAAAAAAAATGTAGTTCATAATTTTCAAATTTTAACGCAGTAAAAAGAGCGGAAAGACGGGCACGTGGGTCCCCGTCTTTTCGCTAGTTATATATAACGAAAACTACCCCTTTCAGCTCTTTTGAGCTGACTTTTTCTCTTTCGAAAATACCCTTAATCTATACTATATATAAAGAAAACTATCTCTTTCAGCTCTTTTGGGATGGCCTTTTCTCTTTCCTTAAATACCCTTAATTTTCAATAAAAATAACATATGTAACAAATAGATAAGAATGTTTATAAAAAAAGATAAGAATAAATTTACATATTAAAAAATGTAACAAACACGATATGAGTATATACATATATCCAATTTTTATTCATTTATCATTTAAAAAGTGTAACAAACTAGATGAGTATATTTATACTTACTTCTTTATTATCTTAATTATACCCTTAAACATCTTTTTTCTATAATAAGATTGTTGTTGGTGTCATTAAAAAAAATAAGAATTTAGATTATATATATATTTTATATTATTGGTGTCATTGAAATAATTAATCATGGTTAGTTTATTTGTTATAATTTGAAAGAAAAAATTATTTATATTTTTAATTTTAATCAAAACTAAAATTTCATAAAAAAAATACTGTTCATAATTTTCAAACGTAGGCGCAATAAAAATAGCGAAAAGACGGATACGTGAGTGTCCGTTTTTTCGCTAGTTTAAATAAAGTTATTGTTTTTCTTCTTTTTGTTTTATTTTATTTTATTTAGATATGTTCATTTGAATAAAGTTAATGTTTTTCTACTATTTGTTTTATTTTATTTTATTTAGATATGTTCATCACTATTATGAGTGAGTAATTTTCCTAGTCTTAGGATCATGGAAAGTGGTCTATGAAAAGCTTTCCATACTGCCGATTCTTTTCTTTTAAGGGAATGCAACAAAAGTGGGATCATGGAAAGTGGTCTATGAAAAGCTTTCTATGATCCCAATTCATTTTCTTTTGTTAAGGGAATGCAACAACCTAATCTAGCCGTAGTGGTATTATAAAAATAATAGGAAATATACCGATAATATAACTGTTAGGGTAAATTGGTGGAAAATATAAAGTTAGACAAAATGTTTGAAGCATGATAATAGTCTAAGAACTTTAGGGATGAAATGGATAACTAGGTTTGAAGGGTCGAGTCGACATGGAAACCATGAGAATATAGAGCCATATTGGTGAGACGTTTCTTTTACTACTAGAGATAGATAGATTAATTGATATATCATCCTTAGGCTTGTATTCCCAAGATAAAAGAAAAGAATGTAATTTAAAATGTTTGTTGAAGTGATGAACTCCATTGATTTTCATGCATTTTTATTCATTCACATATTTTCAATCTTTAATCAGCCATTCATGCATCTTAGTAAATCAAAAAATAACTTTTCAATTACAAAACTTGCATTAATGGTAGGCTTGAGAATCACTAAGTAATGTACGTAGATTTGATTATTTTCTTTAAGAGTTGTGTTATTTGAACAACCATTTAATTGAAAATTTTTGGGACAATCATAATTTCATAAAATAAAGAGGTATTAACACAAAAATCAAATAATACAGAGAGAAAATAAAAATATAATGTGAGTATGATAAAAAAAATTGTCACAAAAATTATCAAAAAGTGGTTGTAAAAATATCATTTCTATTTCTTTTAAGAGTGGCATAATGTGAATACGGCAATCCCTTACAATTGCAGGTGTGGCCACTTTTTCTTTTTATCTTTGTATTTTTTATAATTCCTTTTAAAATATTTTTAACCGAAGCATTTAAACTAAGGATTAACTAATTTTTGTGAAGTAACAAAAAAAAAACTTAACAGTTTAAAGAGGAAAAAAAAATTAAAACTGACAATACAGATTAAACACATTCATTGTGTTTTCGAGCACATCCCCTTCTATGCAACAAGGAAAAGTCACATAAGAGTACCAAATGCAATTATCAAAAAACAAAATTCAAGAGATAACATAATATAATATAGGAAACCAAGATTATAGGTTTGAATTCAACATTAGGTATGTAATAGTGTTAAAAAATTTAAAGAGAATTTGTCACCTATTAAGGTTCTACAAGATTCGAGAGATTAATATCCGCAAATTATACGTACAGAGGATATCCGATTTGCACCATATATATATATAGACACCACTATTTGATATTACACTTTTCAATGGGATATATACTACTGCACTCATTACTAACCAACTTTTGAGCATCATATTTTTTCTTCATGCTCGTTTTTTTTTTCCTTCTCTTGTCATGAAGTTAATGACATTGAACTCACACAAATCCCATTATTCCCAATAATATTAGAGAAAAATACTTAGAGGGAGTAAAGATGATGAGGAAGTTTAGGCTCCAGAACAACTTCTAGTGGTATTTTCTTAGGTGTAGTGAGCCCAAAAATCTCCTCCATATTCAAATCCTCTTTTTTCACATTATTAGGTAATGTCCAATTAAATCCATGCAATAGCCAAACTTGATTGAACCACCTTAAGACCAAGAGGATAACCAGGACACATCCTTCTACCAGCACCCGATGGCAACATCTTATAATCATGTCTTTTTATTATATCTATATCATTGTTAATAAACCTCTCTGGTATAAATTCATATGGATTGTCCCAACTATCAGGATCTCTTCCAATTGTCCAAGTATTGATAAGAGTCATAGTCCCTTTTGGGATATCATAACCATTAACATTGCAATCCTCAGTAGCTTCTCTTGGCACTAACATTGTTGTCACAGGATGAAGCCTCATTGTTTCTTTGGCAATTGCATAAACATAAGGTAAATTCACAATCTCTTTCTCTTCAACCCATCTATCTCTCCCTATTTCTCTGTCTAGTTCCTCTGTAGCTCGCTTGATAATCTCTGGTTTTTTCACAAGCTCAGAAATTGCCCATTCTATTATTACAGAAGAGGTATCTGTCCCACCAGCTATTAGGTCCTGGGGAATATTGATGTATAACATATGATATTAGTATGGTCTTGTATAGGGCGGAGCCAAGAATTTAAAGTTAAGGGGGCTAGGAATTTAAAGTTAAATAATATAGTTATCATACAATTATTGACTTAATAGTAGAAAAAAAACATTGAGTAGGAAGAGAAAACACAAACACCCTTGTATAAAAATAGAAAAATAATAGTGCATACGTTCTAGGGTTAAAAGTGTTTTTAGTAAATGACAAATTATTCAGGATAATCTGAGCTCGATTCTTGAGTAGAATAATTTTTTGCTAAACTTTAGTTACCTCTCGGCCGAACTCCCAATCATCGTGACGGCTTTATCTTGAGAATTGAAGGGTTAATACAAGAAAAGAACGAAAATTGACTAAATAGAAGAACTTTTGTACGAGCGATAGACATGAGATTTTTGTCACGAGAGAATAAAATTCGTTAAGGACTAAATTATATTTTAATCCCCTATTCTTATTGTAAGTTTTAATTTGCTCATATTTTGCTTTAAAATAGTCTTTTATTTTGCAAAGTTATATCATTGTGTTTCATTCCATTTAAAATATGTTGTGGAAAGGACCATATGAGATAACTTAAAATAATATAACGAATAAAACTAATAATATTAGTTGTCAATTAATCTAATAACATAGTGAACATTTTAATTAAATTAATTAGGGAGGTCATAGTCTAATATATATTTTATGAAACATTCTAATGTTTTTTTTAATTAAAAACATTCTAAGATTATATATTTTAGTATATAATCTTTCGAACAAAATTTATCATCGTCATTTCCTAATATTAATTTTTAATATGTTATATTTTGCATCAACCTTATTATTTTACCGTGTCTTTGTAATAATAAAAAAATTACAGTTCGTAATTTGGATATCAAAAAATGATCAAAAATAAACCGCATCAAATTAGATTAGATCATATTTTCTTACATTAGGTATTCATAATTGAATTGTGTGTAATTTTATCTTTGGATCATATGCGTTTTTGCTTCAAAATTGATTAAAACCTCACCTCAAACATTCTTTCATGCAAGTGAATTTTTTTTTTTTTGACTTCTAACTATGACTCTATTCACCGTAGGTATAAACCGGATAAATATGATAGTAGATATATTATGGGACCCATCTATGATTTTATTGTAGTTCCTTGTTAGATTGAATATTAAATGAATTCTTCAAGGTGATGCGACTTAGGGACTCATTTAAAACCCTTTAAATGGAGGTCATCGATGAAGATGCTCATAATAATGAAGTAGTCAGAGGTTACTCCTTCTGTTTCACAATGAGTGATTCAATTTGACTATTTACATTATTCATATAACATACATTGATCAATAGTTTGTTGGAATAAGGGTGTTCAGCAATACCACATTTTGAGTTTTGATGATAACAAGATATTAAAAATTGTCAATTGGATATGCTAATATTTGTTTAAGTATGCAGGATATTAATCAAGAATTTTATCTTAGAAAGAATTCTGTTTGAACATTTTGAGAGCAAGACCAAGAGAAGCTTGTTGCTTGTGATTCTGAAGATCTGAAGAGTCTGAAGAATCATCAGAAGCTGTGTCAAGAAGTCCTGAAGACTAAAAGAATCTGAAGTTCATATAAGTCTGAAGATGATCAGAATCTAAAAGTTCAAGAGAGTCTGAAGACTATCAGAACCTGAAGACCAAGAGAGTCTGAAGATCATCAGAAGTTGAATTGCTACAATGAGTCTGAAGCCTACAATCTGAAGATCTGCTTAGAAGGATTTCTAAAGGCATTGTGATGCATAAGAAACACTCTATTGGAGTAACAGCTATCTTCAAAGTCAACTTGAGCGTGGGATGCTCAACGACAAAGAATGCAGAATAGTACAGAGTACGTGTGTACGAACTTTGTTTCCACTACTCCACTACCTCGTACAGTTTGGCAACTGTGTCTACTGGTATTAAGCTTCAAAAGGAATGGAATTCAAAACATGCATTTGAAGGACTATTACCATATCAAGCAATAGATCAACAACTATTGATCAAGCTTCCAGAATTCTCTTGATGTGCTGGATTGTCTCAACGTCTCTTTCCAACGCCTATATAAAAGATAGAAGACTTGAAAAATATGTTGGACTCTACAACTGAAAAACTACGCTGCTAAGCTATTGTATTCCCACTGAGTCAAACCAGAAACACATCAACAACTTAGATTATTCTTACAAACTGTGTATTCTAGAATCTCTAAGTTTATCAGAAAAAAAGAGTCTGTCTTTGTTTAATTTATTAGAACACATTTGATTGTTTATCAAGTGTCTCCAACTCTATTCAATTTTCTGTAAATTGTGTCAGAAGTCTCTTGCTTGTGTGCTTGAGCAAAGAAGTCTCTTAGTTGTGTCTTTGAGCATTGGAAGACTCTTGCCTGCCTGCTTGAGCAAAGAAGTCTCTTAGTTGTGTCTTTGAGCATTGGAAGACTCTTGCCTGTGTGCCTGAGCAATTGGAAGTCTCTTACTGTGTGTTTGAGAAACTTGTAATTGATATTACATTTTAGTGAAACTCTCCTTGGAAGTGCAAGGGGGACAGGACTACTTCCGGTTTGTGGAAGGAACCTGTATAATTGCTTGTGTTCTCTCTTTCTCTCTATCTCTTGTTATTTTCCGCTGCAACAGAATATGGTCTCCCATCAGACTCTGAATCCATTCAGACTCTGATCCTGTAGAAACAGATTCTTACTCTTCAAGAGTTTCGAAAAAGAAAACACAATTCAACCCCCCCTTCTTGTGTTTTTCTCACCTTCAGTTGGTATCAGAGCTCCGGCTCTGTTGTCATAGCACTTAACCGTGTAACAGAAAAGATCCAGAGAAAAACATGTCTTCCAGTGAACCTTCTTCTTCTGGTGCTACTTCTGGTGCTGTTATACCATACAACTATGGATCCAATAACAACAGTAAGAAAGCTGATTATGGGAAAATTTCAAAGTTCAATGGTGATCCTGAAGAATTTTCTTGGTGGAAAACCAACTTCTATAGCTATGTCATCGGTCTTGATGAAGAACTCTGGGACATACTTGAAGATGGTGTTGGTGACTTACAACTTGATGACGAAGGTGCTGCCATTGGCCGTAAACTTCACACATCTGCTCAGAAGAAGATCTACAAGAAACATCATATCATCAGAGGAGCTCTTGTCACTGCTATTCCTAAATCTGAATACATGAAGATGAATGACAAATCTACTACTAGAGCCATGTTTGCTTCTCTTTGTGCAAACTATGAAGGGAGCAAGAAGGACAGGGAAGTTAAAGCTCTTCTATTAGTTCATCAGTATGAATTATTCAAGATGAAAGAGGATGAAAGTATTGAGCAGATGTACTCAAGATTTCAAATTCTAGTATCTGGACTTCAGATACTAAAGAAGAGTTACATAGCTTCTGACCATGTTAGCAAGATTCTAATGAGCTTACCCTCTAGGTGGAGACCAAATGTTACTGCAATTGAGGAAGCTAAGGATTTAAACACTTTGAGTGTTGAAGATCTTGTCAGCTCTCTCAAAGTTCATGAGTTAAGTCTCAATGAACATGAATCTGCAAGAAAGTCTAAAACCATTGCTTTAAAGTCAAAGGGAAGATCCTCAAAAGCTCTCAAGGTTGAAGAGTCTGAAAATGAATCTTCTGCCTCTGAAAGCTCTGAGGAAGATCCTGATGTTGCTAAAGAAATGACTATGCTTTCAAGCAGAATGCAATACCTTGCTAAAAAGAACAAGAAGTTTCTGAGCAAGAGCAGTGGTAAGGGTTTCAAAAAGGAAGAACAAAAAGGTTGCTTCAACTGCAAGAAGCCTGGGCACTTTATTGCTAATTGTCCAGAGTTGCAGAAAGATAAATCCAAATCAAAGAGGCCAACCTTTAAGTCAAGCAAGTTTAAGAAGCAAATCAAGAAAAGTCTGATGGCTACCTAGGAAGATCTTGATAATGAGTCAGGGTCTGAAGATGATGATGCTGATGGTGAAGCTAATGCAGCTGTTGGATTAATGGCTACAACTAAATCAGTAAAGGAGGCACTTGAGGCAGAATCAGATGCAGACTCTGAAAGTGAGACTGAGGTATTTTCTGAACTCACAAGATCTGAATTAGTAGATTCTATCAAAGAACTTCTTGGTCACTTTAAAGCTAAATCCACTGAGTTGAAGAAAGTCAAACAACAGCTTGATAAGCTGTCAAAAAGGCATAATTCAACTCTGTTGGAGTTAGAAAGTTTAAAAGAAGAAAATGATTCTTTATTGATCAAGAAGTGTAGTTGTAAATACTTGAGTGAGCAAGATGTTGCTTTACAAGAATTTATTGCTACTGGAATTGATAGATCTAGGGTAGCATCCATGATCTATAGCACATATCAGAACAGATGACAGGGTCTTGGATTCATTGGAGGTAGCTCAAATGAAGTGATTATGAAACCTGGTCCTGATGGCGCCAGAGAAACATTGAAAAATCACTTTGTAAGTGAGTCTGTAAAGTCAACACAGTGACTCATTCAGAACCTATAACTTCAAGTTCTAAAGTTTTGACTAAGTCAAAATCTCAGAATGCAAAGTCAAAAGTTCTGAAAAACTTTGAACCTAATGCTTCAATGATTCAGATTCAAAAAATTTCAGAGTCTGATAAACAGACTCTGAAGAAGCCAGAGTCTGAAAAACAAAAGCCTAAGTTTCAAAGAAGAGAAACTGTGAAAGGAAAGTTGAATCCTAAACTAAACGGTTCTAAACCCAAAGTGTGGAGGAAAACAATGCCAATGACTTCAAGACACACCTTACAAAAGGAATTCAATGGTTCAAGGACTAACCCAAGAGGACCTATGAGAATATGGGTACCTAAGTCTGAAATTGTTGATGCTGCAGGTATGTCTAAAAGGACAAGAAAAACGGAAGGCTTGGAACCTGGGCAGTGGTTGCTCACGACACATGACAGGAGAAAAGTCTATGCTCCTAACCCTAACCATGAAAGAGGGAGGAACTGTGGGATTTGGAGGAAACCAGACTGGCAAAATCATTGGTACTGGAACCATTGATAACTCTCTAATCTCTATTAGTAATGTGTGGTTTGTTGATGGGCTTAGACATAACCTACTGAGCATAAGTCAATTGTGTGACAGTGGTTATGATGTTTTGTTTAATAAGAACAACTGAACTGTAGTTAACAAGGATGATCAATCCATAGTCTTCAAGGGAAAGAGAAGAAACAATGTCTACAAAATAAAGTTCTCTGAACTAACTGATCAGAAGGTAGTTTGCCTTTTGTCAATAAGTGATAAGAAATGGTTGTGGCATAGACGGTTGTGACATGCAAACTGGAGGTTAATCTCTAAGCTTAGCAAGTTGCAACTAGTCAAAGGCTTACCAGACATTGACTATCATTCAGATGCTCTTTGTGGAGCATGTCAGAAAGGGAAAATTGTTAAGAGTTCCTTTAAACCTAAAGAAATTGTTTCTACCTCCAGACCCTTGGAGTTACTTCACATTGACTTATTTGGACCAGTTAGCACTGCATCCTTATATGGAAGTAAGTATGGACTAGTCATTGTTGATGATTACAGCAGATGGAGTTGGGTTAAGTTTCTGAAAACTAAAGATGACTCATATTCTGTGTTTAGCAAATTCTGCATCCAAATTCAATCTGAAAAAGAATTGAAAATTTTGAAAGTCAGAAGTGATCATGGAGGAGAATTTGAAAATGAGCCTTTTAAGGTTTTCTGTGAAAAACATGGAATTATTCATGAATTCTCTGCACCTAGAACTCCACAACAAAATGGAGTTGTGGAGAGAAAGAACAGAACCTTACAAGAAATGGTTAGAACCATGATCCATGATAACAGTCTTGCTAAACATTTTTGGGCAGAAGTAGTAAATACAACATGTTATGTTCAAAACAGGATCTATATCAGACCTCTGTTGAACAAAACAGCATATGAACTCTTTAAAGGAAGGAAACCTAACATATCTTATTTTCATCAGTTTGGATGTACATGTTATATCCTGAACAATAAAGTCTATCTAAAGAAATTTGATGCCAAAGCTCATAAGGGAATTGAAGAGTTTATGCAGAAAAACATGCAACTCTTGTTTTCTCATGTACTCATAAGACTCGAGACTTTTTACACTAAACAATTCCCTTTGAAACATTTTACGGGCTTGTTGAAAATATGGGTCATATGGGTTCCAAGTGATGTTAGAGTAGTTATAAGTTGTGTATTTTCTGCACGCGAACTTGGGTCGTCCGACAAGGACAATATCGTTTGTTTTAAGGAAGGCTTTAGCTATTTCTAGGCTCGAGCCCACAATTACGAGTTTGGATCCGAACCATAGACTCATGATGAGGCCATATTTTTTAGTGAGCCCATGGATGGATTGATGTGGGAGTGATCCAATAAGATTGAGATTTCCTATTACGGGCCATGATTTTGGGCCAGGAGGTAGATTGTATCGGCGGCGACGAAGACGGTGGGTGAACAGGAGAAGGATGAGAAATGTTGTACAAAATGTAACCCAATTAGGAAGTACAAATAATTCTACTATCATCTTTATCATCTTTGGTGAATTTTGTGACTTTGTTTTGGTGTGAGATTTAGAGGGTTGTGAATGTGATGATATTTTGAAGGGTGAATGGGTCATTTATTTATAATCATAGTAGAGAAAGCTATAGCAAAAGATTTCATGGCTACGTGAGCAGCGTGACAAAAAATCTCGTGTTTAAGCTTGTTTAGTTATTAAACTTCAACTTGTTTAACTATTTAAAGAAAAAGGTTCAATCAATGATTCATTTAAAAGTAATATTTAAACTTAATTAGGTTCAAGGATACCCGTTCAAGCTTATTTTGCTTACAACTTGAAAGTTATGTTATCGGTTTTCAAGCTGGATTTTGGCAAATCGATAAAAACTTTAAACGTTAAAAATCAAAAATAAGTTGGCCTATCCACCTCTCAAACAAAAAAGAGTTGACCGATCCAAAAAAAATGATAATAATATTAAGTGGAAGACCATTGACTTATATAATTTGCTTTTAAAAAAGACTGTAAATTTTATTTTATTTTCCTCGAAAAAACACTTCAATCACACTTCATTTTAATTAAAAATATTTTATAATTAACCAAACAATTGATTCAAGTAGTTAATGAGTTCCACCAAAGAACATATTATTCAGAAAAACTTGAGTTCGATTCTTAGATGAAACTTAATCCACGAAAACCAAGAATATCATAAAACTCATCCATGTTTTCCGCCAAATACTAATTTATATTTTTTTGTTTTTAAAGAAAAAGAAAGAGATTGATAGTGAATGCTGCTATTTCGTGTTACTAATCACATAAATATACCCATTTCAATTCGCTTATGAAAATCTACTCACATCATCCCATAGTGTTACTTTTGTAACATCTCGAATGTAACCTGGGAACAATCTCTAAAATACTTATGCAATGGAAATAAATCTTGAAGTAGGATAGATCATTTTCAGAATACTTTGAGAAAAAATGTAGCAAATTAAAATAGAAACTAGATAAATGTTTGAAGAACTAGTTTATATTCGAATTAAGTATTGAACAATGATAAAAATATAATTGAAAGTTCAAAAGAATACAGCATGAAAACCCTGGTTCTAGACTCGAGTTGTGACCCAACTCTGATTATCTCATTAAATTGATGACGAGTTTTTCTGAGTTATGTCACGTCTTTTATAAATACACCTTTTGCACAATTAAAGTCACAGTTCTCATTATCGTATTATTACTCCTACTTTATCTCTTTAAAAAAAAAATCATTGTTCTTCTTTCATTTAACTATCTTCCCATTCACCTGCAATGGAGTTCAATATACCTTATTTTATAGTTGTCTACACGCAAGTATTATTCAACTATCTTATTAGTTCTTCAATAGCAATAATTTCAACAATTTAATTACTTAAAACTAATTTTTCCCCCTCCATTTTTCATATATAGAAATTTACTAACCCAATTATCATATATTCTAGATCATTTATGAATTGGATCCAATTTTTATTGCATAACATTACAATGAACTCAGACACCAATGAATTTTTTTTTGAAGAGGCGACACCAATAAATGTTGATGAACGGTATTAAAAATTGTCAACAAGTTGAATTTTACAAATATCCAATAATACCAGCAATTATTGAGTGTCGGAGCCGATAGAGAAAATTTTATCAAATTACCAAAAATCTACTCATTTCTTTTTTATATTTAGGAGATAATATGTTACAAACCAACATATTTGATGGTCCTATAACAACAAATGACTATCCTTGTTTTAATATTTGACATGACAACATATTTGATGGTCCTATAACAACAAATGACTATTCGAGGTTGTCATGTCAAAAATAAATTCAATTGAATCAAAATTGATTAGTATTATTTTTCAATTGTCGTATGCTAATATTTTATTGTTAATTAGTTAAATGTTTTCAATAATAAACATTTACATATTTAATATTTCATATTTCAGGTCATACCATTAGATTTTGGAAATTTTTTGCAACGTAAAAACCACCAATACTTCCAACTACGTGGAGCATCAAACACAATCACCCTTTGCAAATTATTGTTTACAAATGATCAACAATTACGAAACAATACTATCAAAATTGGACGTGGATGGACAAGTTTTTGCTTTTATAATAATATTCATCCAACGGATAATCTAGAGTTTCTATGTGAATCTATCATGGCCATAAATATCGTTATTGTTCTAAATAGTCTAATCGTTGAAGGCCTAATTATAAACCTTTTATGGGGGTGTGGTGTGAGTAGTAGACGTCTAATATACGTCAAGTGTCTTTGGTTCATATAGTTTGCTACACCTATTTCATTGTGTGTGTTAAGTATATCATTCTAACACTGGTTCATATAGTTTGTTATACTAGTTTGATGCATCATACCCAAAGGTGACTCGGATAAAATATATTTTTTTAATTTATAACTTTTGAAATACGTGGGCTATAGTTGTCTATTTGAGATATTTCAAAACTTATTTATTTATTTTATTCAATCGATTTAATTGATTGGAAATTAAATTTGTTGACTTATGCTTAATATGCATTAGAAGCACAATTTGATAGTTCATGTGAGTTTATCTAAGCTGATATGAACATTACATATTATATGCATCATGTAAGGGTTCGAACCTCGAACATCCCATTTCTCCACATTTAAAATGTGTGTTTCAGCCACTAAACTACTTGACAAACAAAAAAAAGCACAATTTGATAGTATTAAGTATTACTTCCCACGTAGTATACCATGTTGTCATATCATTTCCATGATTTATGGAACCCTTTGAATTACTCTACCTATTTAATTTAATATTAATATATAATATGTGATATTTGTTAGACTTAATTATGTTAAATGTGATAGCTAAGTTTGACTTGGTATGTATGTGAGTAACTCAATTCTCCTTAATTCTTGCTGATTGTGGGTTATTTCCCATAAACTTCTCAATTACTAGTGCTAATGTTATTAACGGTTCTTAACTTGTGCTTCAAAGAGTACATTTTAATATTTTCCTTTTTTTCTTTCTTTGGTCTTAAGCATTTTCCTGTTATTATTTATTAATTAATCATATTGTGATAACTGTTACATCTTTTGCATTAAGATAGTTTTCAATAACCTTCTTTGTAAACCAATACCTCATCACCTTAAGCATTTGAAAATTTTGTTCTTCATTTCTCACAATTACTAAGTGTGTGAGTCATCTGAATTGTGTATTTCTTGTATCTTGATAGTCTCGGTCCGATTACCACCAAGAAGAACCTGTTGTATTATGAGGGAGCTGCACAATCCTGCTTAGGCCTCAAGTTTCTTTCACGGCATATAATTCTTTAGTCCAATGACATGTAGTTACGCCTCAGGTTTATTTCACAGCTTGTTTTTTTTTTGTAGGTTATTCATATTTCGGTCATCCGCAAGACCGCAACAACAATATTTATGTGATTTAAACATAACCACCATGAAATTTATAGTCATTCTGAGTATTATATTCAACTAATGAGTTGAAAAGGAGTCATCTTTTCCGTCGTTTTCATCTCCATCTCTCCAATGCTTGGCAAATACTTTCTAAGACATATAAAATTAGATGCATAGTGGTTGAATTAACCCAATTAATAGCAGAAGGAACACTTTGACTCTTAACACAGGAAAGACGCACCTCTGAGTAGCATCTCAATCCTCTCATTCCCCTGTAGCTATTTCCACTATGCACATCACATGTATTGGCACTAGAAAACGACACATGTCAGACACTAAACACGTATTTGATCCGAGAAGTCGATGCTACAAAGGTTAGATGACACTTATGAAATTTTAGTTCCAGAATTTGCAATCAATAACTGAAAAATGATGCAAATCACAGATGAACTCATTAATCAAATCTACAGTCTATACAACACTACATATATAAGCCACCAATGTCTACTAGCAATATTTATCAAATCTAAGTACAAAATGTTCCAGAGTCACTGATTATAGTACTAATTACTACTGATAAATAAACCAACCAACCATAATGCTTAGCAAAATGTGATATGATATGTGACTCATTTATTTACTTTAGACATTTTTTTTTATGTGGACACACTATTTGGAACCCCTCTGCATGTAACACCAGGTCCAGAACTAGGAGCGAGTAATTCATAAGGCAAAACACCAGCACCACAACGGTTCCTCAAATTCCTATCACCATTCCTACTATCAATCACCTTCTCAATCTTTCCTATTTCAGCAGAGAACTGATAAAAAGCTTCGACAATCTCAGCATCACCCGTCCAAATCGAAGGCTGTTGCCTCTCACCTAAATACTCTTCGTCAGACGAATGAGTCGAAAGCGTGTCCACAACAGCCATGTATTTTGTAGCTTGCAACAAACTAGGCAATGCATTAAGAAAATACTTTTGTGGATCAGATATGAAACTTGTATATTCAGGGTCATTTTCTTCCGGTATTAATCTTCTCATCAACGGGGGACGATTTGGCACGTATCCTCCATAAGGGTACTGTCCGAAATTAAGTGCTGCATGTTGCGCGGATGCATTCCAAATTAAGATTGTTAGGACTTGGACAAGATTGTCACTGTCGTTCAATTTCGGCCACCATGATTCGTCTTTCATATCGGCGTGGCCTACGTTGATTGATTCGGAGTACCAAGCTTGTAACTCTTTGTCATTGATTATTAGGCTTGGATTTGGGTAGTAATAATTCACATAGGTGCGGACCCAATTTTCTATTGCTGACCAAATTAGAAGACCATCTTCTGCATAAGGGTAATCTTTCATTATTAGCTTTAGACCATGTGGCTGTGTTGGGTCAGATACTGCCATTCCCCTGAAATATTAAAAAGTGAAAATCAGAGTTAAATTTATATGTCATTTGCTTGCACCAAATAAAGCAAACATCAATTGCATGTTAAGAAAAATGTAGGGTCTCTTTTCATTAGAAGTTAACAATGTCCTACGAGCATCTCTTTCCAATTCACATCATCCCAAGCTAAAGCTAGGTATGTATTTGATTCAACAATGACAAAAATTGATTTTGTAAAACTGAGTTGACTGTGAAATGGTTTATGTTTGTATAAATTCACCTAAAATAGATTGAACAAGAAATACATACGTAAAAATACATTTAGAATCAAAAACTATAAATCATTGTTTCAAATTAGAATCAATTCTAGAGTTAAAATCAATCATTCCAAAATGCAGTCAAACATACAAAAAACAATTATACACTTTTAGAATCAATTTTGACTAAAGTGAAATCCAACAAATAATAAGTGAAGCCTCAAACAAATCATAAAAGAAAGTTTAATACTTACAATTTTTCTTAGGTATCAAAATAAAGTTTAGGAGGGTTTTAGAGTGTGGTCGTGTCTAAAATATAGCAAAGAATCGCAGTTAAACACAGCTGATACTAATCACATACCACGATCGCAGACCTTCATTTTAAAATTTAGAGTTGAGGTCTTAGATTAATAAGTTATAATGAACCTACGGTGCGCCTCAAATAGTAAAAGGTAGCGGAAACAATTGATGTACAGAGGTTAGAAGCAAAAAATATGTCTTTTTTCCGTATTTAGTGTGTGTGAGTTTCGTTACTAGGAACTTTAAAATAAAGTGGAAAAAAATGCCGAAATTAGTACAAGATATTTACCTGCGGATGAGATCTTGAGGGAGACTATCCTGGTCAAAACGCCAGTTGGTTTTGTAAGCAGCAGAGCTAATCTCCATTGCGTAGCGACCAGGAGTGAAGCAAGACTCAATGACACCATCTGCATTGATCAAGCTCTGTCGAGCTAAAGCATTGATCTCCAAAGTGTACCTCATGTGTGGATCCAATAACTTGAAAATTGGATGCATTGCACTTAATTGCCTATGAGCAGACAATATAAATGGTTCCATGCAAGCATGTGTGCGTAGCCTATATAAAAAAAAGTTAATCAGTTATATATTCCCCTAGGTACACATTCTATGCTTCTATAAAAAAAAGTTATAGCAATTCAAATCATCAATTTAGTATTCATATTGCATGTGTCAAGCAATTGTGTCAATGAAACTAACAAAATTCCAAAATAATTTCTAAATTTTTTTACAAACCAATGTAGCAATGTCTTTTCACATGAAAGACATATTTAGTGTCCGACATATGTCAACATTTGATACAACATATGTCGAGGTGCCAGTGTAAATGTCTTGTTCATGTCAAGTGTCAGTTGATCCAAGAACATGAGTGTTCAGCTCAATGGTATTAGAATCTAAACGGCAGAATCCAAATCTTTACGAGCATATGGTTGTAAAATGGTCATTTATGTCGGTTTAATTAATATTAAAATGGTTGATCCAAAAAGACTAATATGATCAAAACATTTTTTAGTTCAGATTTTATTTTAAAATTTCTTTAACTTCATATGCCAAAGTACTTGTCACATAATATTTTAGGACTAATTGATGATTGACTAAGTAAATGAAAAATTGTGTGTTGCTTACCAATGGTGGGCAAGTTGGTGCACACCAGCATCATTGGAGCAAACATGAGCTTTTGCAAGCATCCACATCCAATTAGTAGTTGCATCTAAAGCAGGTGTAACTACACGTTTTGATTTGGTATTTGGTCCAGATGGAGGCAGACTAAGTTCAATAGCAACAGGCTTTAGAGTACCAAGTGGTGTCAAAAAGTATATGGTACGTGTGGCATATGATTTTCTACCATCCAAAGCATTGATCCTCTCCAAAAATGGAAGGTAGATATCATGATAATCAATTATAAACAACTTATTTTGATCTATTGCCTGCAAAATTCCAAAAAATAAAATAAAAAATAAAGTAGGAGTTTAGTGCAAATAAGTAAATTAATAAAAAAATGTCAAAATTTATATGATCCACTAGTATTGAATTGTGTATTCAAGAGTATAAATAGGATAATTTTAAATTTATTTCTTTAAAATCAAGTTATAGGCATAAAGTATCATTGTCCTTTAAAATCAAGTTATAGACACAAAATGTTTATAAGCCAAATATAAATTTATACCGAGACTTAAAGCCCTAACTTGAATTACTTAATCTTTAGGCCAATGCTAAGTAGTCAAACTTATGACCATTTGTTTAAAGTATCCAAATCACTCACTAGTTGAACCAAACCATATAGTATTGGCGACCATTATGAATTTGATGTAAAGTGAAAAAATTAATCCATGGGAAATATGTTTTTTATTTTTTTAAGGTAGTACATGGGAAATGTTATATATAATTGGTTAAATAGTTTGAAAAACACTTCACAAGGCACTTGCTTAGGAAACATGGTTAGTAAGTTTATGAATGCATTAAATGGTACCTCTTGGACGGTCATGCCATTAAGTTGATTTAAAATGTGCTCTTCTTTAAGAGCAGACTCTTGTGGACCATAGATTTCAGGATCTAATCTACTAACAGGTGGGAAAACTGTAAGTCTCTCAATGGTAACAGGATTAACTCCGGCTATTGCTTGACGAGCAAATTCATCATCTCTCAACCAAGCAAATTTATCCTCTGTACATTAGGCACATGAGATCAATAATTTCACAATTAATTAAACAAGAACTTTGATTTTTATAATAACTAGACACACGTGAAATATTTAAAATTAACAATTGAATGGTACAATTTTGGTGACAGTTTAGTTTCATATTGTGATGTAGTAATAATTAATAACAAATTGGCCCAGTTGTGATTATTTATTTAGAAAAGGAATGGTACGAACATTAGATCTAGCTTTGAACTTAAAACTCATCTTTTTGGAGTAAAATTCAACTGACAAACACTAAAAGCCAAATAACATGTTGTAGTGTGGCACTCTTTAATTTGTAGCACTATCTTTTCATATGGCATGCTTTCATGCCATTATAGAATATTCATGGCCAAAGACCCCACCACATTGCAAATGAAAGGGAAAGTAAAAAAAGTATAAATTTTCCTTTAGTAAAATTTGGAAATAATTTTTCATAAAGACATAATTCAATTTGGAAATATAAAGTTGAGAAATTATATAGAAAGAGGAAATTTTCTAAATGAAGAAAATGTAAAACCCTAAAAAAAATTATATCTCAAAAAATATACAATGCCACATTTTCAATCCAATGACTTGTTAATTCATTATTCAACCTGACGCATTATTAAAAATAAGCCAAAATTTAGTAATGCGGAAATTTTTCAAAAATTTTAAAAAATAGGTAATCAAAATTGTGAATCAGACGAAAGGATTAAAATTGTATTTAAACCAAAGATTTACTTATGAAAAGAATTTGCTTAACTCAATTATGTAGCCAATTTTTTAGCAAGCAAGACAATAAATTGACAATAATAAGTGCATAATCCACTCACTTGATATAATCTTGGGAATGTCATACTTAAGGATACCCTGGCTAGTGGATTCTTGGATCTTGCTAACAATGTGAGGCAATGGAAGTTTCTTCAAAATATCATCTTGCAAACCCAACTTAATGAGTAGTCCAACACTATAAAGGCCATCAACATCTGAGAATTCATTGAAATCTTTGTTTTGAGCTGAAAGACTTGATTTAAGGCCAGGAAGCAAGTTATGAAGCACTCCTTTCAGCCTTTTCACTGAAAATGTGTTCATTTTGGATTCCTCAAATCTTTCATCCCTTGGTATATACATAGGAAGTGGCTTCTCCACACGACTCTCACAAGTAATATCTGCAGTACCATTCAATTCGATTTTGCTTAGTTATTTAGAATCAGCACAAAGCATAGTAACATATTATCTTAAATTCAAATTAAATTACAATCTAAATCTTTTTACACAGATAATCATATTTTACCAAGTACGCATTTGTACAAATATTTTAGAAAATAATATTATAGCATGTCATGACACCACTGTAAAGCATTACAAGATGTCGGTGCCCACAAGTTGGTCTAGATATGATTCTCTGTTAGAAAATACATCAAATTAGTCAAAAAATATGAATCCTTGAAATCAAATTGATTTCTAAAAATTTACTAAATTTGAATGTAAAATAAATTTTTATATTTCCAAGCTATAATTTTTTTCCTAGGAAGATTAGGAGCAAAATTCACACGCACATAGACACGTATTAAGTGTAGAGAAGTGAAGAAATTTGAGCTTAAACCCACATCCCATCATACCAAATGTCATTGCAACATTTTGAAACTATATCATCTCAACTTTATACAAGACCACAAGATATATCTTTAAATACAACCTAGAATACAATGTGCAACTAAAATGAGGACAACTTATAATTTCTATCCTTTAAGATATAACTTTAAACTATTTTTGTCAATTTCATAGTTTCATATAGTATTCTAACGACACACTTTTTTTTAGAGAGATGAAATCAAAACGGTCATTGAAAATTTATTCAAACATATGAATGAATAAGTTGGGGTTTGAACCAGGATAATCTAACATCACACTTTAAAGGATAAAAATATAGTTTAACACCCTACTAAAGGATAGAATGCAGAATTCATTAATCATTAGTAGTTTGAAATAGCTTATTTAATTAATTATTACCTGTATCAGATGGTTCACGGCCAGTACGGCACCGTCTAGGGTATGGATACATTTCAGATCCTCCAAGAGTTGGTCTAGCAAGATCAATTCCTTTATCTGGGTTTCCAAGATCATTGTATGTGTCATAATCATATATTCTGTCAGATAATTTTCTAACTCCTTTTCCATCACCTCTCAAATTTTTCAGATCTTTCTCCCTCAAAAGTTTAATCCCAGCAGGTGTATCATCCGGTAAATAAGGCTGTTCAAATTAAATCACAATGTAAATCAAACATATGTTACCACTTTATTCCAAAAAGAATATATATACTACACTTGATCTTAGTCAAAAAACCGAGAAAGGTAAATGTTACCACTTTATTTTTATAATTAGGGAAATGCTTAATAGTGTCGAGGTAAGATTATTGCACCACTTTTACCCTCGATTATAATGAGTACCAGTACTAGAAAAATAAGACAAATGCAAGAGATACTACTTTTTCAACACTTTTTAATACTTACTTTTTTATTAAATCAATCTATGTCTTACTTTCTTTTTTAGTACTAATAAACGAGTGAATGTTATAGAGCATTGAAAAAAAGAGTGTTGCAGCCTCTACTCGAAAATAAAGATAAAGAGGGTACTAGCTAGTACTCCCTCCATCTCGCAATAATAGTCGTTTAAGGTTTGTGCATTGTAATTAAGGAAATGATTAATTGTGTTAATTTCAATGGTAAAATTAATATCATTTACTAATATACCCTTATTAATTGTAGTTGGTGGAGTACTTAAGTTTGATATAATTCAATAAATAAGGGTATGATAGTGGAAAAAGTAATAAATGTTGCATTGATATTTTAAAGTGACTATTATTTTGAGATAGAAAAAAAAAACTAAAAAAACAATTATTAAGAGACGGAGAATTAGTATTTATTTTTCTTGACAAGTACTGCGATAACATAATTAAACGGCGTCTTTGCCTAATTCATACCGTAGCTAATTGGTAGGTCAATTCAATGGTGCTTGGTCCATGCATAAATTTTGACTATATGATTTTCTTGCTTAATTTTTTATTAGTATATCACTTTATCGTGGATAATTAATTAAAAAATGCAATGATATATAATAATAATTCTAAAATCACGGACTGCTTGGTTTTGGCACCTAAAATAAATAAATAGTAACATTCAATATTTTTCTGGTAAAATAAACTTTTGGCATTATTGTCTGTCCCTTTTCAAGATTCTTCAAAAGAAAAATTATTATAGCTTTTAACTTTCAATTTTCACCTTATTTCTCACGTTGAAAAAATGAATAAACAAATATTGTTGCATTATTATACTACTTTTCTGGCTATACTATTTTTTTTTTCTTACTGGGCCATGTTATGATGACAGAAGCAAAAAAATTAAATAACAAAAAAACAAAAAAAGAGTTGAAGAATTAATTATTAGATACCTTATTAGAAAAGAAAATTCTCTTTCCAGGAAGATCTTTTCTAGCTTGAACCCAAGAATTGCAAGGAAAATGAAATGCTCCAGTGGCAAATCCTTCAATTGTTATATTTTCTACGTAAAATTCTTGTTGATGATTATTTATCACGGTAATTGCTCCTGGTTCTCCAAAATTTGAGTCAACTGTAAATTCGGCTGTGTAATTAACTCTCTCTGCCTTAATATTAGTTTTCTTTGACCAATCTTTCAACACTGCTTCATTGGTTTTCTTTGCAGCCTTTGTTTCTTCAGACCACAACATAAAAATCACCAATAATTTAACTCAGCTTATAAATTTAAAGTTAATCCAAATAAAATTTCCAAAAGAACAAAAAATGATCAAAATTAAAGTAAATATTGATTTTTAACTAACACACTAAAGAAAAATCTTACTTGGATCAATCTCAGTGCTAAAAAGTTCAAGAACAACATTTCTTCCAATCCTATCGGTTAAAGCATCAAGATGTTTCACAAAAGTTTCTTTGAAATCTTCTTTGATCTTGTTCCTCACTGTTACAACAGCTCTAACCTTAAATTTCACTGGTTTTTCAGCAGGAACAGAAGAAGAAGATGATGATATAGAAGAAGATGAAGAAGAGCCTTTCATCAAATCTTCACTGATAGCTGCAACAGGAAACTTTGCAGATTTTCTCAACCTAACAACTCTTTTGTTTCCATAAGGAACAAAAACAGGATTGATCAAGAATCTACCATTCTTCTGTTGAAAACATGGTGAAGAAGAAGGAAATAATGGTCTCTCTACCAATGAAGAACCCATGAATTCTTTTGTTAGAGCCATGAATCACTGGTTTCTTTGAGGTTGTTGCCTTCTTCTAAGGTTTTTTTGTTAATTTCTATGAAGAAGGTTTTGTTTCCTATGTTTGAGAAATGAAAGAAAAATTGGAGCAGTGAGAAATGGTTAGTGGTTGTGTCGGTTTTAATGTAAATAGTTGGTTTAAGAATTGTTTTATATATACAAGTGAAGAATACAATTAGTCAAAAAGATAATTTGAAGAACACAGGAAAAGTAGATTAAATAAAAGGTGGCAAAATATGAATCATGAATCTCTCTTCACCGTCCACACGTTTTTTTTTTCTCTCGCAGTTTATGTTTATGTGATTTTTATATAGTTGACTCCTTAATTACTAGTATTAGTGCAACTAGTATTAAATCAACAACTTTTTATTTCCTCCGTCCTAATAAGTCCTAATCCTAACTGCCCAACATATATTTTGAGTGATTTTAATATAGTAATATTTTTTTGAGGGAGTTAATATACTATTTATAGTTGCTAATATGAATGAAAAAGACAAAAAAAAAGTAGTAAAAAATATAAACTAGGTAGTGAGCTTTAATTAAAATTGATGGAGAATACTCGACTTGGAACCCTAAATCATATAAGAGTCATGTTAACAAGTGTCTTGAAACACTTGTTAAGAAGTTAAAAAAGGAAATAAGTAATAAATATAAGGTAAAAAAAAAATCAATTTCTAAAATTTAGATGTATTAAATACACAAATTTTAAGATAAAGATTCTTTTTTAGACTTCTTATCAAGTGTCTTATGGCATTTGTTAGCATTTTTTATCATATAATCAAAAGTTAAATTTGTTTTTGGTTCCTATAAATATAACAATTTTTCGTTTTACTCTCTATTTCAACTTTTAGTCCTGATAAAATTTTCAATTTATACTTTTGGTCTCTATTTTTAAGTTAACTTTTGTATTTTTTAAAGAAATTGTGCTAAAATATGTAAAATATTATAAAAATCTCAGCCAAAAAAAATTAGAATTTTTAACAAAACATAAATTAAAAATGAATTTTTGACCGCCAAAAATATAAAAATCATATTTAATTTATGTTTTGTTAAAAAATTCTAATTTTTTTTAGGAGAAATTCTTTTAATATTATAAATTTTTATGTAAAATGTTTATTCAAAAATATGAGTTTACTTAAAAGATGGGACCAAAAATGAAGATGGAAAACCTTTGGGGGACTAAAAGTCAAAGAATTTTTTTAAATGGACTAAAATGAAAAAATTAAGATATTTATAGGGACCAAGAATATATATATTTAACCCTATAATCAATAATTATAGATCACTTACCTTGTGGCATAAGTTAATAAACCAAATGTAAAAAAAATTCTTGAAAATTGTGGATTCAATGTCTTAAAAGTTTCAAAAGTTTTCTTTTTAATATAAAATTTATTTTTTAATTCTATTTTATGTGGAGCACAAATTCTATTTGTTCCCTAAAAACACAAATTAGCATCACCTTTATTGCTATTGTATGTGAAGCATTGTTTCAAAGACATAAGATAAAAAACTCAACATAGTAACTTTTTGTTGAAATGTGTGTATTCAATTTAATTTTTGAATTTATAATAAATAGATTGCACAAAATTTGAGGGAATATTTCTACTTTTGGCTTCCTTATCTTGTGTCCTAAAAGTACAAGTTAACATGGTCTTATTTGAACTAATTTTTAAGAGGGAGATACAAACTCATTTAACACTTTCAATTACTCCCTCCGTTGTCAATCAACAAATTTGACTTTTTAGTTTCATTCATTTAAAGATGTACATGTTCTATATTATGGATTACATACATTATTAAATGAATGAATCTTCTTATATTTGACAACGGAGGAAGTAGATAAACTAACTCTAATATTATTGAGACTCATTTAAGAAGTTTACCTTGCAGGTATTTCTTTTTTCTTTAAATCTTTTATTTGTATTTTGCTTTTCACCGGAGAAAAATAGTTAGTATAGATTTATTTTCTTATTAGTGCTATTATTCATATATAACTTCAAAATCTATGGGAAAGATAGTGAGTCAAAACAAGGTAATGAGATTTTTCCAAGTAAAAGACGCGGTGTTTGGGAAACAGCAATGAAAGTGTGTTACATGACTTGGACTTGCATCCCATGTGTTGTACATGCTTCTCCTTAGATTTTACTATTTGTAAAATTTGCAGTGGTGCCCCTTGAACTTGGTTTTTTGCAACTTTATTCTTTGGTCAAGGATCTTTAATTTTGCGGAACTTGTTGACCAATGGAGAAATAACAAACACAGATGAGATCCATGGCCGGTACTATAATGAATGGATCCAATTCAATATGTGTATTCGCACTTTCATATGTAGACGTTTCCATTCAATCAATTCCATGAATTTTATATAAAGTCAGAAACTTGGTCAAATTAAATTTCTATTAATTGTGTAGTCATAAGGAAACCAAGTTTACATCAATATTATAATAAATTCCGGACTCCGGTCCATTTGATGAGTATATTTGATTACATCATACTAATACTAACTTTTTTCTTAAGAAAATTATCGCTCCATTCGTCTTATTTTAGCAGTAGTTTTCAAGTTGTGTGTGATCTTTAAAAAAAAAATATATTAATTGAGTTGATTTCAAAAATAAAATTAGTAGGGTTCACGTATGTAAATATAAGTAAATTACAACAGATAAGTTGTTCAGTGAAACGTCCTAGATGGAGTATCAAGAGCACTCTTAAGAAGTAAATGAATAATACATTATTTTAACTACTTGTTTTAGTATTATTTACTAAAACATTTATAACAATTGTAGTTAATTAATGTGGTAGTTAGACTATCCACAACATAGCACCCTAAATTGGGTGCTTAAATTGAATTCATATGTCCACATTACTCATTTTAGCATAATAATTAATAAGCATCAATTTTCTCCAACCCAACACCTTAAAATAAATTATTAAATAGGTTCCACAAATAATTTTATATCATTATATTTCAACAAAATTTATTTATTTTATTAAGATTTATTAAACGGGGCCCATGTAAAATGAAGAAAGAGATAGGTGCTTCCATAGCCACCCTTCTCCATAGCTACTCATGTATTATACTACTCTGCAATAGGGGTGCCTATTTAATGTGGTGCTAAATAGGCGAAACACTCACCATTATAGATGGTCTTAAAAAACTTTACATTTATATTCTAAAGTGTCAATTATTTTGAGATGGATAAAAAAATGTTAAATAGACAATTAAAATGAGACAGAGAGAGTATTTATTGTTGAAACACAATGTGTGTTTTGTGAAATGAAAAATTCACATGAGTCCCATGTATGAGAGACTACACACAATGCTAGAGTTTATATAGTGAAAGTATGGCTCTTGCGACATGCTTGCACTTTTATAAATGAGAGTGGACATAATTAACATGACCAAAGCTCACACGAGGTAGTCGTCGTCCAACTGACTTGTGGTGTATTATTTTCTAATGACCCAAAATCTTCGATTATTATTTATTTATTTTTGAATTTTTTGTTCTAGTGCAAGCCAGTATTTTGCACGTGATAACACGCGATCGGCACATGCCAACATGTGCTCGACACATGCTCGCGTGTACCCTCCATAAACCAACTCATTTTTGTGTCACGTTTTAATGAGGCTAGATCGAATTGTTCCTTTCCCAACGATCATACTATCTGAGCCATTCATTTTTGGAATTGATCTTGGATCCTCGTCTATAAAAGGAGTGCACAACATCACTTTCTAGATAAACTCAAATTAAACAATTTACAAACTTTTTATCTTCTCCGTCTTTCTACTCGACAGATTTTCAAGACACTTCTTTCTCTTTCTTTCTATCTACTTGAGTGCTCTTAGTTCCATTTTTAAGAATGTGTATCTAAAATGTATCCTACAATGCAATAAGATTTCAGTATAATTATAGCTGAGTTGTTTTACCCTAGAGACCCCTTGGTTGATAATCATGATAAATGTCAAATTTACGTGTCCCCTATTTATTGTATATAACTAGTAATTAGAATTTGATGCATGAGAATGATAATAATTGCACCTACCCATGTTATTAGAAGCTAGATGAGAAGGAAACAATCAAAGAGGATAGTCAACAAAACATTTTAAAGGAAAGAAAGCTAAAAAGATTGAGATGCTGTCAAAATGGCTAAGCCCTGAAAAAATGGCTAATCGATTTTAGAATTTGCCAAAATGGCTTAGCACCGCGAGAAATGGCTAAGCAATTTTGGAACGGGGGAAATGGCCAAGGCCACAAACAAAGAAAAGTGGCCAGAAAATTGAGATTTATGGCTAACTTGTGACGAAAGCCGTCACTTATTTTCTTGTCATAAACATTTGTGTCCATCCAGACGGCCACAAATGTCTTACTTTGTCTAAACAAGAAAATAAGTTTATACGGGACAAGTCCGCCACAAATTTGTGGCCACCAAGACTACGCCAAACATTAATACGCGAAATGGGATGACTTTTGTGGTGGGTAAATCCGTCACAAAAATTAAGCCAAAAAATGTTAAAAACAATATTGTAGGTTGTATTTTCATATGATTGTTCTTACGATTAATCTAAAATATCAATTTTAAAATCTCCAGTTCTAAATATAGAAAAACTTTTTTTTAGGTTCATTGAATAACTAATGTATCTAATCTATATTATAGTATCAATACATCAATTATTCAGTGGACCTAAAAAAGAATATTTTCTTATAATTTGTACGGGGGGAGTATTACACATAGTATTTTCATACGGTCGCTCTTTTTATAATAATTTTTTTTCCTTTATATCAAACTCACACTTGTTTGAGATATGTTTTTATATGGTATCAAATTTTAGATGTTCAGATATCAATATTCTTTTAGAGAGAAATCATATAGAGAAAACTTGGATAGCAAGCAACGAGAAAATTTAAAAAGAATGTAGAGAGGAAATTTAAAGAGAAGGAAAAAAATGAAAATTTAGAAAGGTGAGGGTATTATTTATAGAAAATTAAGTTTTTGGGAGGGAAACTTTTAAAAAATGTATGGCTTACTAGTCGATCATAAAAGACAACCTGGATATTAATTTATTTATTTTTAAACTTTGTGACAATTTGAATAAAAAATTCAATAAATGTTTGTGATAACCTAGTTCCTCACAAACATGAATCTGAATTAAAAAAAAAAGAAGTTTTAATGGCTTATTTGATCCCTTAGTTAGTTTACGGGTTTCATTTTGATTCCTTAATCAATAAAAGTTACATTTTGGTCTCTTAAATATGTTTCCGTCAGCTAATTTGGTCCTTTGCCGTTAATTTTAACTTAAAATGTCTAAGATGGACCAACATCCTAGGTGGTCCATATTTAGTCCCTTAATTAATTTACGGGTTTCACTTTGGTTCCTTAATCAATAAAAGTTACGTTTTGGTCCCTTAAATATGTTTCTGTCAGCCTATTTGGTCACTCGCCGTTTATTTTAACTCAAAATGTCTAAGATGGACCAACATCCTAGGTGGTCCACCGTAGACCTTATTAATTAATTTATATTTAGCCCTTTGATCATTTTAAAACAAGATAGACTATTAGATCATGCAAGACCATTAAATCTAATAATGAGTCACTACCACATAATTTTTCTTTCATTTTCTTCATCCTTTTCCTTCCATTTCTTCTTCATCTTCATACCATTAAACCTAGAAAAATAAAATAAAAAATTTAAAATTCAAAATTCACATGCTTATTCACATTAAAATACACATATTTAAACCTGCAACAACACTTGTTGTATAACTCCTCCTTACACAACTTGAAATTCTCACTGCAGCTACAAAACGTCAAAATCTCAGCTCTCGAAACTTCTCATGCTTCATCATCATCCGTTTTAATTTTCTTGAAATTCAACATGAACAAACTCAAATTAAAACTGGAATTCACCTATTGTATAACCTCCCTTATTCTGTTTTGCTCTTCGAACAAATTTGAATTTTCTCTTTCATCTTCAAATGCAAAATTGATTCAACATGATCTGATTTACTTCCCAAAAATTCTCCAAAATCGCTTTTTCATCTAATGCTTTTTCTAGAAAAGAAATAACTAAAGAAGGTGATATTTTTGGTTTGTTAAACCCATTTTGACAACAACCAAAAAGAGGAAAGCCAATGCAACAACCGTAACAGTAATAAAAGAGAAAAAAATTATGAATAGGGTTAAAAATTTGAGATTTTTGATGAGAGAGGGATAAAATTGTAAAAGAGGAAATTATTAGGTATTGTTTTTGAGTTGATGAATGTATGAATTTGTAAGTTAAAGATTAAATAATTTGGAGATTTATGAGTTTTGGGAGAAGAATATTGAAAACTGAATTTGAGTTTTATTTTTTTTTCTTCTGGATTTGAATGTTTATGAATGTGGATGAAGGTGATGAAGACGAAGAAGAAATAAAAGGAAGAAGATGAAGAAAATGAAAGAAAAATCATATGTTGGTGGTTTATTATTAGATTCAATAGTCTTGCATGATCTAATGGTCTATTTTGTTTCAAAATGATCAAAGTGCTAAAATTAAATAAATTATTAAGGTCTACGGGGGACCACCTATGATGTTGGTCCACCTTAGACATTTTGGGTTAAATTTTACATATCTAAATAAAAATTACAACGCATAAAATTCTCTCAAAACCCACGACCCCAATACACCATACTCTCAAAATCAAATATATGAACTGCATCGCATAACAGTCTAAGACAGGAGTATAAGAGAAAAGGAGAAATTCAGATACAAGCTTAAAGTATTTTCAACTGGTGCATTTTTAATGAAGAACTAGAAAAAACATATATAGGTTTGACATCTCTTTTCCACATACTAGACGTGTGAGACATTTTTCCATATATTTCAATCAAATCCAACAATATCCATGTTAATTGAAATTGATAGATTTTCTGCTTTCATGGTCTACATAGACAATTATAGTTCGAAAAAACTAACATACTCCATCATAAATAGTATACTTGAGTTGGAGATAAACCACTCCAAGATATTCTAATGTAAAAAGTCATGTTAAAAAATTATGGTGCAACTTACACATTGCCTTTCTCATGTAGTTTTTCGACCATCAACAAAATCTCACATCACATCGTGCATCTATTCCAATTGATGCTCGTGTGCTAACCAATGCCTTGTGTAATACCGGTGCTATTAACATAACCTTGACTTGCATATTACTATTTAAAATTGATTCTTCCATCAAATTTCTCTATGAAAAACTTCACAACATAACTTGACATTGCAATTGTATACATATTGTAAATTGTGTACCAAAAAGATTCACAGGAAAGAAAGAGAGGTGATCACAATCGTTTTTTTTTAAATTAAATATAAAACACACTCTTTTTAGTGCCTATTTTTTTTTTTTACAATTCAACAGACTTTCTATATCAAGTTTTATTTTCTGTGAATGAAAATTAATTGAGTGTGTGCACTATCAACGGTCTTAGTCGTACCCATATCACATTTATTAGTGGGCATGATCTTAGTGACGTACTGGAAGTCACCTTCTTATGGCCAGATCAAGACGGAGAAAGAGGTTAGCGCCTATAATACATTTCCACTTCAAGTAAAAACATTTCTGCAGAGTGGAGTAGCTTAGTGAGTTTAATCTCTGTTACTAATATTTTGTTTCCTCACGTCTAATAAACTAATTACAAATGTTTTAATTTTAACTTAAAACAAGTGATTAAGCAGAATTTAGTACGATAAAATCATATTTAGGAAGAAGAGATACCTTATTAAGGCACTGACCTTTGTTTTTATGCTTCGTTAGTACACTTATGCTCCACGCACCGCATCCCACTAGAATGGCATCTTAGATTCAAATTTTGACATATATAACAAGATTGCACCAAAATAAAATAAAACCATATGTATAAGTAAGGGAAGTGGGACATCATTTTTCAGGCAATCTTTGGTTTGTTTGATGATTAGCCCCATCAAGAGGAATTGGAGATGAAATAGAGTGAAATTCAAGTTGGAGCATTTAATTTATGACAACCAGAAGCACGAGATATCCAAAGCTTATGCTTCTAGAACCTGTTTTGCACACTTAAACAATTAGTAGGTAAAGTGTTCTTTTGTTTTCCTGTCACTTTGTTATCGTCAAAACATCAATCATATAATTTGTATATGAACCAATCTGGTTCTAAAATTGTGAGTGTCGAAAATGTTAATTACAACGAGTATTTATAGGCAATGCTCGCATCTTACTAGTTAAGACATTATGGTCTACAAAATCTTACTTGATTGGCGTATTCGGCTATTCCCACAGGTGATGTGTACGTTAACACTCGTTTTTGGGTGTATGTTTCGCCTCATGTTTAGCTTGGATGTCTCCCATTTCGGGACATTCCACTTACCCTAGTCAACACGTTCTTTTTCATTTTTGATCATTTTTGCATTGCTATCTTTGTACAAACATCAAAGTTTTATTATACATTTTCTTAAAATATGAAGTTTGCATTTAAATTTGATATAGTTAGTCCACCACACAACAAACATAGTAGTTTTTATAGAAATCAATCAAACATACATAATAACATAACATGACCATACATAGGGAGGTTGGGGAATTGGATTCCTTCTCATCGATTATTTAAAGCAACAGACACAACAGAGATGAATTTTTTTAGATGGAGACACTGTTGGGAATGCCACTAGAAGTCAATCCTTCCTCACTAGTAGGATAAAGAAGTGTATATGGTACCTTCACAGGTCCATTTCGATTTCTCAGTGTCTCGTCATTGTTCCTTTGAATGAAGTTTTTCTCAATTTCAGCCAACTTTTTTCCAAACTTCTTGTACACCTGTTTTGGCTGTGAATCAAAAGTCCAGAGATCACCTTCAATTCTCTCTCCAAGGTATATTGCTCATCATAAGCATGCCTTGACAAGACCACTAAGATAGTCAAGTTAGTAAAAGTATCATTCTTTACGGTGATTGTCCTCAAATAAGTCTTTTGATAGTCCTTAGCAAGCTCATTGTACTCAACAGATCCTTTCTCAGGCATGAATCTTCTACTTTTGTTGGTCGGTTAAGGATATATCCTCCATACGCATATTGTCCAAAATTAACAGCTGCATGAAGTGATGAAGAAATCCATATGAGAATGGTGCAAGCTTCTTTCAACTCCGTAAGGGTTTGCATCTTAAACCACCATGTTGCATTCCTAAAGTCACCATGATCCACCTCTACAAGTTCTTTCCAAAATGCTTGGAGTTCAGAATCTTTTACAACATCTGCATCAGACTTGTAGTAGAAATTCACATATTCATCAACCCATGACTTAATAGCAGCCCATATCTCTAGTCCATCAGAAGCATAAGGATAGTCCTCTATCAGAAGTCGAACATTGTGTGGAGAAGCTGGATCCTGAACTGCCACTCCTCTAAATAACATGCAAGGAAGATAAAATTAACATACATACAATATTTACAAAAACAAAATTGGAGAAGGGGTTCATTAATATTATTATTTTAAGTGATATTAATGATCATTTTACAACTAATTTAGAGGAGATATAAGTCTGTCTAATAGAAATATAAAAGTTAGTTAGAGTTTGTTATTAGGGCGTTACTTCGTTAATTTATTGTTATTACCACTGTGCAGACACCTCATGAACATTAAAAAAATATGTTTTAGATCAATATCTTCTTACAAAAATGGACCGACCCAAGATGTACGGTTTTGTAAGGTTGCCTTTTGATTAGATCATTAGACAGTCCTTGATCAACGAAATTCCAATCCTTGTAAACAACAGCAGACATTTCAACAGAATAATCTCCCCACAAGAAAGTTAATTCCATAACACCCCCTGCATTGACCATGATAGTCCGTGCAAGGGAATTTATGTTCATTGTGTCACGGTAATGTGGAAGTAAAAGTTTATGAATAGGATGAACCACGCTAAGATACCTATTTGTTGCTATGATGAATGGCTCAACAACTGCATGAGTGTTCAACCTGTCACACATTGAGATACATACATACATATATATATATATATATATATATATATATATATATATGTGAAATTACGCATAGATAGATCAAATTTAGTATTTGATTGTATAAATCTGATTAATGAAATTCATACCAATGGCTGACAAGTTGGTGATAGCATGAGTCATTTACAACAACATAAGCCTTTGCAAGGAGCCAAATTGAAGCTTCAACACCTTAACTTGCGGGCAAGTAAACATTACTAACATGACCAAAACTATCACGTTGATCGAGGGTGTGGCCTACTTAGTTCAATGGCCAATGGCTTCAAAGTTCAATCATTTTGCAAGAAAAGAATGGTTCCAGTACAATGGTATTGGGCTAATCTGGCTTAGTACATCAGTATGAAGCTTAATTCCACCATCGTAGAGAGAGCGTATTTCTTCAAAGTTCAAAGGTGTTAAACTTAGGGTTATTGAGTTGTTAGTCCCTAGTGCCTTTTTTTTGGTTTATTTGATATGTTAGAGCTTCAGCTGTCTTAGTTTTGAAATGGAATTTGGATCTTTGGTGTTAGAGAAGTCTAATCCTTTTAGGGGAATCAACTTATTTTTCTGAGTCGTCTTGGTTATATCTCCATCCTTTCCTGATAGGTTGCGGTAGAAGACCGAGATCCCAGATATGGCTTTTTCTTATCTCAAAGGATTAGCAGTCACATGTGTTTGGTGCACTGTGATCAATTTTGAAGGATTTCTTAGAATCTTCTTGAATAGTATGTCCTTAAAAGCATAAAACATTTAAATCATGTTTTTTACTCTAGGGTTGCTGTGTGCATGCAGAAGACATGATCAAATGATGTTTTTTGCAATTTAAATCATAGTTTTTGCGATTCAATTCGTAGTTTGGTTTCATTATGCATTAATACTAGGGTCATGTTTGATTGTATTGTTATCACTTAATTGGCTAGTTTAAATGGTATCGGGTGATTTTAATTCTTGTTTGCTTGTTTCACTTCTTGTACTTATTTTCACCATTCCTTGTACTTGTGGTGTGTTCCATTTTAATAAAATTGATTTTGCTTTTCAAGAAAAAAATAAGGCTTAATTATATAAATGACCCTTTTAACTTATTTGTTGTTTTTGATTTGGTCCCTTAACTCTAAAAAATTCCTTTTTGGTCCTTCAAATATGCTCGTCAGTCAATTTGATCCATTTTCGTTAACTTTAACCCCAATTGTATTAGGTGGACCAACATTGTAGGTGGTCCACCATAGACCTTATTAATTTTTTAATTTTTGCGCTTTGATCTTTTTTTCAAAAAGGGAACGGCTAGATTATGGAGGTCTATTATATCTAACTGTGCATCATCAACATCTAATTTTTTCTTCCCTCATCTTCATCATCATCTCCATATATTCATCAAAAAGCTCAATTAAATTCAGAATTTTTTAATCAGGATAAGAAGAAAAAGATTATGCATTAAAATTGCATTGGATCTAAAAAAAATTAAACTTTTGAAAATCAAAATTAAGAAAAATCAAAGATGACCTACAACTAGGAGGAAGTGAGATTTGTCTCTCCATTCTTCTTCCTCCGTCTTTCTCTTTTTTTTAACGACCTTTCTCTATCTAAAACACAAAAACAAAGCTTTCTCTTTTTCTCTCTAAACAACAACACTCACATTCATTCTTTACTCCTCCTTATATATCACGAGATCCCCACCCCCTTCATGTCTTCTTCAACAAACTCACTTTCACTACTCACCACACAAATTGCTAACACTGTATTTTGTTTTCAAAGAGATAGAGAGCCGATAAAAGAGTTAAAGATTCAATCTTTCAACAAAATCCATTTATCAAAATGTTACATTCACCAGAAAAAACTGAACAAGAAAAACCTGAGGATGTTGGGTACTTTCAATTTCACAAACGTCGAAATTTATACACAAACCACATGTTATAGATTCAGAACCATGTGTTGTTTGAATTGGGAAAATGGCATTTAAACTACTATATTTCTTTGATTTAGCAATTGAGTTTTGATATTGATTTGGATTCAACATTTGGTTTAGATACATGGTTTGGATTTTGTTATTGATTTTGATTTGATTTGGATTCTTCATCTTTCATATTATTTTTTTACCGACAGATGATGATTTGGATTTAGAAGCTTGATTTGGATTCTTGATTTAAAAAATCCGTGGTTAAGTCTATTTTACAAAAGGGAAAAAAAAGGGTTTGAGTTTGTATTTAGAGTTGCTATCTTGAAGTTATGAAGGATGTGAAAATCATGTTCTAGGGAACGTGAGAGGGAAGAAGATGATTTTTTATTGCTGATTTTTTTCCCTAGATATGAAGTTGGGGGAGATAAAGATTCTTGAAATTTTTAGTTATTCATGATTCTGAAAACTTGATTATTTTTTTGTTGTTGATTTTTTCATTATTCTGAATTATTGGATTTGATGTTGTTGTTGATGAATTTATGGACTGAAAGATTGTCGTTAATGATAGTTGTTGATGAAGATGAAGAAGAACATGAGGGGGAGATGATGAAGAAAAACAAAAAATTTGGTGTTGGTGGTTCACCGTTACATACAATGGTCCTGCAATCTAATAGTTGAAATCATATTTAAGATATTAGATAGTTAAAGGAGTAAATCAAAAACAACAAAGAAGTTGAGGGACCATTTATATAATTAAGCCAAAAAATAATTTAACGTAAAGATATAATTATGCCCATGTGTCATCAATTTTCATATCACAAACAAACGCAAATGCACAACTTTCAATATTTCTCGATACATCTGCTCTCTCATATTCCATGTTCATGTGAATAAACATCTGTAGAACTGAGTTTGAAAAGAAAAAATGAGTTGAATGTAATTTGACTTATTTCTAGATAATTTAGATTAAATACAAGTGTTAATAAAATTAATTTCACCTAATAAAAAAGTGCGTAGGAAAAAGGTCAAAATTATAGTAAGTGGGAATTTATCAAATGCGTTTGCACTTGAGTAAATGGAAAATTGAATATTAATCCCAACACATAAAAAAAATGCTGAAGCAGTTTTCATTGGACGCAAAAGCTACCTATACTAGCTTCAACATTAAACCGATTTTAGTGCCACAAATACGTTAAAATATTGAGTGCCAAACATGTTCGATTTAGAAGTGAAACTTACGTATAGTGCCTTCCAACTTACAATCAAACAAGCACAAGCACTAAGAAAAATCCATCAACCAAATATTGACTCACATAATCCAATAAGACCACAAGTCTATTCAATCACGATACGTTCCTTGTTCACCTCCCTAAACAGTTTTAAACTTTTATCATAGCAGAACTAAACATTATTCTTCCCATAATTCATTTTGCGTATTAAGAAAATAAAACCCACTAATGTCAACGTAAAAAGCTCAAACTGACCGAGTAATTATGTTCCAATCAAAACGAATAGACAGTAACTACTATGCAGTAGATATGGTTATTTTCTAGAGTAGATAGTGTCTTGAGTGGTCACAATTCACAATGCTTGAGTGGTCACTATGCCAAAAATATAATGCTTATACTTGCATACACGTAAAGATACACTTTTTTTTCAAAATGTTAAATCATTTTTTTTAAAATATTAAAAAAATATATATCTTATTGTCTGCCTAAACGACATAAGTTTTATCTTAACCATACACAAGAATAGCTCCTATCTAGCCAAAGTAATAAAATCTACTTGCATATATTTTTCAAACTTCAAATTGAATGACTTTTTTATTTGTGAGATCTCTCATATTGCTTCATCACAACAACATTCAAATTCCCATAAAAACAAACTTGAACCTAGAAAGAAAAGTTGAGAGGTGCAAATAAAACATAGATCATTACAAATTAAGTAAAAAAAAATGATGGATTAAAATATACGGTGATAAAAATATTTAAAGGAATGTAAAATAATGAGTCCCAATGAAAAAAGAGCATTCATAGTTTTTCATCCCCTTGAAATAACTCCCTCACAATTTCACTAAAAATAAAATCACAAGGGGAGAAAAAATAAAAGCAAGAAAAGGAAAATTTTACATTTTATAACAAAGAAAATGAAAGAAAATAAGGAATTGAATATTTCCTTTTCTTCTTATATACATGCATATATTATATAGAAAGAAAGAAAAAAAAGTACTTGATAGTAATTTACATGAAGAGGGTTCGAGGATAATCTGAACCAAAACGAGAAGGATAAGTAGATAAGTTAACACCAAGAGGGACAGCAAAAGTGCTTTCCATGAAAAGTCGTTGTTGAAAAGTTTCAATGGTAGCACCAGCTTCAATAAGATCTTTCACAACGTTTCTATAATGTTCCTTAAGACGTTTCAATAACCTAATATATTGTAACTTAAGCCACTTTACACGCATCCTTTTAAACATTCTAACTATGCCACCAATTAATCTCCTCCGTGGTTTCTTGCTGCCTAGTCTCACCGTTTGAACCTTCCGCCGTCTGAATATGGAGACCTTGCGGCGGGGCTGCCATGTTGTTAAGGTGGTGGTGGGTTGGTTTGGTTGTTTGTGATCTAGAGCCATGGCAAGAGCATGTGAGTATGAGAATGAGAGAGAGAGAGAGAGAGAGAGAGAGCTAGCTTTGAGTTACTATAAAATAAGGTATGATAGGAAGAATAAAATATTTACGTATGATGTGAATGACATTGACAGACAGAAGAGTTGACTTAAATAAGGCAAGTTGGTATCGCATCTTTGGGGAAGAGCAAGTTATTAGCAAATAAATGTGAAATGTTGTCCTTTGATTTGATTTTGTAAAATGGATTTGAAGATTTGATTTTTTAACTTCAAGACATTTCATTTATAATCAATGAATATAAAGTTGTTCTACAAGATTGAAAATATGAGAGCTAGCGTTATATAGGAATGTTCTACATATATTATAAACAACACCGGTTATTTCTTTGATAATATACGACACTATAAAGTCGGGACTAGTAAGTAAGAGATTTATATACTCGAAGATGAGGTCACCAAATTCATTAGAAGGGTCGGAGTTTGTGGCGAGTGCACAACTAGAGATTTACAATCCTTTTCAAAAAAATACTTTAGTCTTTCCATTTAGGATGACCATTTTTATAGCTTCCAACAAACCTATAGTTTCGGCTTCTAGGATTGTGGTGGAAGAATAAAGATAATCTGATTTGCCAAACATAAATGATCTTGAGGAATCTCTAAAACAAATATCATACCCTATAATTGAATTCTGGTGGATTTGAAGCTAAAATAATGTATATTTAGATACATTAATATGAAAATAAGTTAAAGAATTAATTTTATAGAAGCTTTAATTTTTAATTTTAAAAACTCAAATTTTTAGTTTTAATTTTTAAATAGGATCAATTTTAGAAGTAAAATTAACTTTAGTTTATCTAAAAGTGAAATCAAACATACCCTAAATATATGAAACATAGGCTTCTTTAAAGAGTGTGAAGCTATAAACTAAGAATAAAAATATGCTATAAACTCTTTGAGTTTAACGGTGTATAAGATAAAAAGGAAAAATAACAATCAAACACAAAATATAGAGAAATATAAAATATACAATATTTTTTTTAACTAAGTTTATTGCAAAACATGGAAAGTTAGTGACTATTTTTTTTACCAAAACTAATCGTTCATGCGAATTAAATGTATCAAGTTAGCATTTTTTTTTCTTGAACCTAGTTATTATATCATATTTTAGTTCAAGTAAATGACCCCTCATCACCTTTCAACAATGAATTGGTCTAAACGACAAATGATTTGAACCCTTTAATTTTTTTTAAGGAGAACCCTTTAAATTTATGATTTATGTATATGAAAAAAAATTAAGTTAAGAGGAGAAAATTCACTTTATATATTCCATAAATTTTTCAATGAAGATTAGTTTTTATTAAACAACGATAAATACTTCATAGGAATTTAAATATAATAATTGCAACAAAAAATGGGACCCCCCACCGGCTTAAACAACAAATTAACAAATTTGAGATGACATATATACTTACCTCACAAACACATTTAAATATCATTGGAGTAAAGAAGTGCTAACTATGTGTACAAAAAGAAGTCTTAACTAATTCGGAATTTCAACGAGTTCAATCAATTATTTTTTACTTAAAAATTAAATTTAGGCACTATCTAAACTATTCGACCTTAATAATATGAACCCAACCATTTAGTTAATCGAATTAAACAGCAATTTTGAATTGCGGTTTTTTATCTTGTCTTCTTTGTGGCTGTTCGTATAAGTTGTGTATTTCTCTTGTGGTTAGCTTGTGATTAATTCCGTGATTAATATAATTTGGATCATACCTCTCAAGATTTCAGGTTCGATTCTCTTTCGTGTTAATTTGAATGGGTTAATTTAACTTCTTAAAAAAAAAAAATTGGATCATGTTAACAAGTATGTTAAAACGACTTTTTTGTTAAGGAAAAAAACCTATGTTCAATTTCTTTTTTTTTATATTTAAAGTAGTGACTACCCAACTTTTAAAACATTATAACAATATTTGGTCCCTAGTCCCTACTTAATAAACGCCCTGAGAGCATATGCTGACATTTTAAATATAATTTTGCTGTTGAAAAAAGAAAAATATTTTCACTCCATAATCTTACGGTTAGGAGTTTGGCTATGCAAGTTTAACTCAAGACAAGATGCATGGGACATTATTCCTTCTCCTTAAATATATTTTCTTTTAAAATAAAAAAAGGTATACATGTTTTTATTAGAGGACATGTAGTTGACACATCAAATAATAATGAAATGCAAGAATTGCCGGGTTGCCATTAAAGAATTCAAGATAATGAAATCTGGTGTCGAGTAAGATCAACACATGCATGTTATAAACTCTAATGGAAACATATAATATTCCCAAATGATCGCAACAGTGATAGAGATGCCAAAGTCTAATATTATGACATAAAATCATTTGTTTTTAGAGTTTAAACTATGAACTTATCATTTAAAAACTCTATAATATTCTTTACTTTTCCCTCAAAAAAACTTCTCTACTTTATCAACCGATCATCATCGTTTGTAATTTCTCTTTGTTTTGTCTTTATTTCAACCTTACAAATGTCAATGGGTGCATTGTTACGTACCATTATTTTTAGAGAATATAATAAAATATTACGGTATTAGTATTCCATAAATATTATAAGGGAAAAAATATGGAAAACGCTAACCATTGCCCTAAGGGCATTTGATAGGAAACTTAAAGCATTAACTTTATCTTGGAAATTGTGCATTCAACTTATTGAAATAGTAAAAAACAACTTTTTTTACATGAAATTTCACAATTATTTCCTTTTTTGATTCCTTAACCATTACCTTAAGGACAATGGTTAGCAAGACCCAAAAAATATTTGTTAAAATGCAAATGAAAGTCATACATAGACCACCTTAAATGACATGTACCACTTGTACACCCACATACAATCGTGACAAGTTTTCACGTGGTCCTTCCATATATAAAAAAACTCATATTTTGTGTCTCTAACACACTCTCACATTGAGTGGTACAATGTGTGTACGTAAAAAAGGGTGTCCATGAACATTATTCAAACGCAAAATCAATTGTGGTATTTGTTATGTGTAATTCAATGTTGGTTAGTTAACTAAACTAAAGAGTTAGTTAACTAATTAATAGAGTTAGTTTCTAACAGTTACTTAGAGAGCAAGTAACAAATTAGTTAATGTTCTTTGTTATTAGTTGATACTTGCTATATAAGCAAGCTTGGTGATTGTAAAATACTAAATACACAGTGATATTGAATAAAGATTTTGATCTTTTTAATTGTGTGCTAGCTATTCTCTTTTATCGCTAATCATTCTTCTTCCAAATTAACAAACTTGTTCCAAGAGTATTAGTATTTCATAAATATTCAAAATTAAAAATAATGTAACAATATTTAATATGCAAATATCATTGGATTTATTAAACATGTTCAGAGGGACGTATGAAAAAAGATGTTTAAAAAAAATTGTTTTTGTGAATATAACTAGTTCTTAAAGACATTATATAATATACATAAGATTTAAGGTTCAAACTTCAAACACCTCATTTATTTATTTTAAGTGGTGAATTTCTAATAACTAAACTTTAATAAATACATATGTATTTTTTTATTTCTCACACCGCAAATATTTGAACCAAGTAGGATATTAAATATATCTCGCCAAATAAGGATTTAAAATTTGATTCACCATGTTGTGGAATTCTGACTTTCTTTCGGGTAGACACAACCCTCAATTTTTTCTTCTTATTTATTTTAATCATGTCTTTCGTGTTAATTATATACATTCGTATTTCGTGTTAATTTTATACATTCAACGAGGTAACCCCGTCAACAACCAAGTGTTTTTCATTTGGACTCGAATTCGAGAGCCAAATGATCCAAGTTTAGTTTCACTTGGAGTTTAAATTTCATCAATCGTACAAGGATACAATTATAGCTTTTGCTTCGGATACGACCATGATAATTAATGAAATTGCAAAGGAGCAAGTAAACTGCAAACATCAGAGCATGATTCTTCATGTCATAGGCAAAATCGGTTCATGCTTTAACTAACCTTCCAGCATGACAATTATTGAGATTATTTAATTAAGTTACCATTTTACTTATGATCATGGCATTACTAGTTTTGATCAAGATAGCTGGTTGCTAGGGTAAGTTGGTGAAGCAGACACTATAATAAGAAGAGGAAAGAAGGCATTTTGAGTTTGGTATTTTATTTGGAACGATGTGTAGGGCTTGGTGTACACTCCACATGCTTACTGATTTTTTTGCGTGTTACAGCTTACATACATAAACATAAACAGGTGATGTGCATGGACTTGTCACATGGATGTGGCTTCCAGTGAGCAACATCTAATAATAGCATATCTTTTATTATAAGTTATTTCTATAAAATATGTGTTATCTTTTGCAAAAAATTACGCATTATTATTAAAAGGAAATTCTCTAGTAGACAAAAAAATTATTGCTTGGCTTATTAAAAGGTTTTGTTTTGATTGAAAAAGATAAAAGAATTTGAAACAAATATAACAAATCATGGATAATTTTACCCAATTAAGACTTGAGGAGTATTTTAAAACATAAAAATATCAGACATCCTATCCAATATAAGTTACCACCACAAACGAAGTGTTGACCAAAAACACTTTTTTTTAATATTCACTTAATTATTAAATGAAATTCATATGAACCTCGTTATTTTTATGTGTGATATATTTTTAAGATGTATAATCTATTGATTTAATTCAATAAAAAAATTAGTGGCTAGGCATCTCATTTATTGCTTCATCATCCGTTAGCGATCATCTTCATCAGTTTGGTCATTTGACAGGGTTACCACAATCTACACACTCTTTTCTGACAGTAATCTGGATGGCTAATGTCTGAGTTATTTGGAAGGAAAGGAGCAACATGATTTTTAACTAGAAGATTGACACATTGGATCATTTAGCAGACAACGTCAAATTTATGTCTTTTTCTTGACTTAAGGCAAATATGCTTACTTTTGCCTTCAGTTACAACGACCGGTTGCGACACCCTTTACCTTGTATGGGTGTTATAATGTAGCTTTATTTTTTTGTCTTTCTTCTGGTGTGCTTTCTTTTGTGGCACCAAACTCATAATTGTGTTTTTTGGTGGGTAGTTCTTTTTTGCACACCTTATGCAAGATGAATAACTTTTTGTGATCTAATATACTCTATTTTGGCTTGTTAAAAAAAAACCAAAAATATAAATTTTAATTTGATCGTATAATTCAAAACAATGAGTTTGAATCTGACTCATCTAATCTTGATCGAACAACCAATGATGCCTGAGATGTTGAATATAGTGGAATTTTGACTTTAAGGGAGTATGGTCTCCGTAAAGGTAATTATTGAAGTTGTATTAAAGTTTCACGTATTGCCAAAAAAATTTAGTTGAATTGAAGTGCATAAGTGTTTGAACTCTCTCATTCTTTGTATTGGGACATCTGAGGAGAGCTTGGGGGATTATACATCCACATTTTATTAAGAGCAACCACACAAGTGACAGAGAGACCACATCTTTACACAAAAGCTTAAGACATCAAGTTTACCAGTCCACTTTTCTAGACAATGTGGGACTTCCAACTCACACTTGTTATACAACAATCTCCCCTTTAAATATGACTATCAATCACTACTACAAAAATGGGCTTATATAACGCTTTTTTTTTTTGCTTTATCTAGCGCTTTGAAAGTGCTACTGTAAATGGCGCTGGTAAAAGTAATATATCGTTTTTTGTCAAAAAACGCTAGCAAAGATTCTCCTTAGATAGCACTTTCAATAATAAACGCCATCTAAAAGGCGTTTAAAATAACGCAAGCACTACTAAAAAATAGCGTTTTTGTTTTAAAATGCTATGTAACACTAGGATTAGATAGCGCTTTATGCATGAAAAAAGCGCTAGAAAAGGCTTTAATTTTTTTTTGTCAGATTTTTTTTTACAGATAGCATTTTTTATTAATTTAAAGTAGAATATATATATATATATATATATATATATATATATATATATAAATTTTCTAAGGGAAGTATATATTTTTGGTACATTAAAATTATCAAATAAAACTTAAACATATCATCAAAAATGTATGTATATATAGCATAAAAGTCAGAAATGTATATATAGCCACTAATATGGTATCATGATATCTCTAAGTTACAACTAATTAGTTAACATAAAGATCAAAATCTTCTATGGTAGCATGCAGTCTTCATCTATCTTCTTGGTCGTCTCAACATTTTTATCCAAAACAAACAGACAAATCATTATTCATTTCCAAATTTCGTTCACTCTCCACCACCTGCATATATATAGCAGAAAACACCATTAAGCAATAAGTAACTATAGACAAATTCAAAGTACTACTGATCATAGTACAAATTAAAACAAGATTATAAATTAAAAACACTACCACTTCTAGAAAATATATTTAGAAACATATGAAACTCACCTTATCATAAAAGTATCATATAACCAAAAGGCTGATCATGAACTGACACCATTCTTCTTAAATTTCTCTTAGTTTATCTTTTGAGTATGTCACACACTTGAAACCATCAATGTACTGCATATATTATAACAAAAAATAACCATGTTACTTAATAAACTTAAATATATACAAATATTATACTTGAATATAAAAATAACATACCAGCTTTGGAATCTCATTTAGTTTTGAAATGAGAATCTCTTTCATAAACCACATCACAAAGTATCTGCAATCTATACCATTTTCTTGGCAAGGACACTACAAAAAATAAAATAAGTTTGTATAAATAAAATTGTTTATATTATATGCATACACTGATTGTTTAAGGTTCTTGTGTTGTATTATTAAACATGTACTCGGATCCATGATATGTTGTTAAATTTATTCTTTGATACTTGAACGTCCCTTGCAGAGCGAAATACCTTTAAAACTCCACAAAATATAAATGTAAACTTAGATTACATACAACTAACCATATATATATATATATATAGTTTTCATATACAACAACTGACCATAAATACACACACACACACACACACACACTTACGTGTCAAACATACTCTTCATTTTTGGGTAATTCATATAGTCATTGAGTAATGGATCCAAATAATATATGATTTCTGATATAGGATCAATGACAAACAACACCCAATGTCCACTACACAAATGTCAAAGTTAATTAGAAAATCTTCAATAAGCGATGGTAAAAAGTGAGGAAAAAATAATCAAAAACAAAGTTTCAAGGAAAATCTTACACAGGCTTATGTATATAAAATGGTAGAATAAATAACTTGCGCTCATCTTTATATTTCAAAAATTCCTTAATCATGTATGTTTTGACCAATTCTTGTTCTGCTTCAATTAACACCAAGGATATTCGATGGGGAGATAAGAAGGAGAATTTCCTTGGGAAATCAGTGTCACGCACAAACTTTTCATACAAGTACCTAGAATGAAAATGTAATATTAGATACTATTAAATGTTATACAGATAAAATAATTTGTTCGGTCAATTTAAAGTTATTCGGAATACCTGATATATACGCAGACAACAGAGACACCTATTTCTGTATTTTCAAAAAACTCATACATTTGTTCTTTGGTAATCTCTTCGTTATACTGTTCTTCACCAAAAATACCTTCCTCCATAGTTATCTGACGCGTATCTAAGTTTTCCATTTGCACTGGCACCAGTGATTTAAAAGCTGACACCCATGATGGACGATACTTTGTAGAGTTAGGCTTTTGCTGTTTGGTTTTTGCAATATCTTGTTTTTGTTTTGTGATTAGAATATTGCTATGTTCACCCTTATTAGTGACTTCTTTCAACTTTTGTGCTCGAGACATATTTCTTGGTTTATCCTTCATGATTTTAGTACCTTCATGCAATTTTTGTGTTTGAATCTAAAATACTAATTGTATAGTTAATTTAGTTAATGATTAACAAATGATTAAATATTAAGATGAACATTTCTTATGTATATCAATATACCTATTTTTTTGATGTGACCGTCTCGTCACCCCTCCTAATCCTGTCATTATCACTGCCTTTATATGTTGCAGGAATCTATGTGAAATTGATTCAGTTAGTGATCAATTTATTTTGAGTGGAGAAATAAAGGCTATCTTTGATTAGACACGGTATCACAACTTCTTAGAAGTACAAATTTTGCCCTCATTTCAAAGAATCACAAACTATTGTTTCTCTTAAAAGATCAATCCTATACTTATCAGTACAAACTATAAATGAGGCTAGCTAGTTACTAACTAGAATTCTTTTTGAAACCTGTTAGGAGAAATAAGTTTGTTTCAAGTAGATAGCAAAAGAACTTATATGCCTAATTAGTCAGAAACAACCATGTATGATGTACGACGTTGCTAAATGAGAGTAAGAGAAATTTACTTTACCTCAAGATTAAGGGAAATGAGGTTTCTTTGCCATGCCACATATGTTCCTATTGCATCTCTAACCCTAAACCAATAATCAACATAAAGCTATTAACAAATATAATTAGCAAATTACTACATGAAATATATACAAGTAATTAAATTAAATACCTCAGGAATGTTCTTCAAAACATCAATGTTGGTACTATCTTTGTCACTAGGAATATGCATATCATGTTGACTTCTTGAGATATATTTTCCCCTTTCCTTTTTCAATTGAAAATTAATACTGTTATTAGGATTATCGTACCTAATCAAGCTTGGTGTATGTGCCAATGTCCTAAATGGGTTGTTGAATTTAACTTTGGGTAAATCACCAGTAACCCTCTGTTGCTCCCTCTTAAACGGCATTAAAATGTTCTAACGGCAACATCACAAACACAAATTGAAAACAAGAGAAAGAGAGATACCTAAAGAAGAAATTACAGGAAAAAGAGAGAGAGAAAGCTAACTCCGGTGACAGAGTTTAACGCTTCAACCCACTTCGTACATTTTTCGGCCGACGAGTTTTGTTTTGTTGTTTCAGATTCGTGAGGAGAGAGAGTTGTGAGGGGATTTAGGGTTTTGATCTTTGGAAAAACTAGGATTTAATGGGATTAGTAGAGAACACGTGAGTGAAACCAAAATACAGATGCAGGGAATCGAACAAAGATAATGTTAATCCTTTACCACTCAGCTACTTTATATCATTTAATAAAATGGCGCTTTTTTTACAATATAAGTGTTAATTTCTGAAGCATATTGTTGCGCTTTTTTCTAACATATAAGCGCTATTTAAGGTTGATTTATTTATAGCGCTTTTCATCAAAAGCGCCATATACGATTAATCATGTTTATTATTTAAATATTTATTATATTTATTGAACCTATAATGACGCTTTTTAAAAAAAGCGCTATATAGAGTTAGAAGCATAGATAGCGCTTTTTTAAAAAAGTGCTAGCTAAAACCTCTGTGTTTTGATTTATAGCGCTTTAGTGTTAAAAGCGCTATTAATTGAGCGCTATATTTTCTCAATTTTGTAGTAGTGAATTCAATATACCCCCACAAGTGGATTTTTTTTTCATCCACAAGCACTCATTTCTACTTGCATCACATTTCGGTACTCAACAGAACATGTCGCCTAAACACTTTGTTAGAAAGACTTTAGACACAAGAAGTGAGTTTAAATCCTTTTTCGAACCAATGACCCTAATGCCATTATTGGGTAATGAGTGGAGCCCAAGGGGTCATCCACATAGGACCAAGAAGAACAATATAAGTGGGTTGGACACAACATCTTTACCTAAAACATTAAGAGATTAGATTTATGAGTTTCTTTAGTGTTCAACCTCCACTTTTCCAAACATTGTTGGACTTTCAACTTACACTTGCTACACAACCCCTTTGAATTTGTGGTGAATATGCCTTTAAAACTGGATTTTTTTTTCTTCCTCTTTCTACATAGGGTGATTCGAATCAGCTTATTAGTTGTGTTGCTGTGATTAAAACCGTGTTACTCAAATTGTGTTTCTTTTGCATTTTGCCTTTTGGGATTTGAAACATGTTAGTATTTTTACAACAATATAGAAGACAAATTTACATAATCACGAGATAAGAGTGAGACAACGCAAAAAAAAAAAAAAAAAAAAGGTTTTTATGTATGAAAATGATTTTGGGGAAACTTTATGTTGGGAAACACAATATAAGTACTTTAGATAATTAGAAATCAATAGGGAGAGGATTCAATCTTTCCTCTATTGAATCATTGAGTGAAAATCATCTAGGTTGATAGATTGTAAGCTACTTTTTATAAAGATTTATTGATAGTGGATCAAAGAGTTGGTTTTTCCTTGTAATTGTACGTTACCTTTTTTTGGGTTGAACTACATCAACAAACAACAATGTTATTCTTCTACTATCTATCTTTGTCTTTGGTGATTGTTTGGAATTTTGTTTGCACATAGATTCTAGAATTGTTCTAGGCTGAATCTTTATCTGCCAAATCATTTAATTTGATTGTTGTTATTATTTGTTCCACTTTCTTTTTTACCTTCGTATAAGAATACTCAACAAAACTAACTCTTGGAAGTGAGATCTTAATCTATTTAAAAAATTTAACAAAATATTATGTTATAAAGTTTCTGTCTAATATTGTTTTTAAGGGACCTGTCCAATATTCTTATTTATTGTGGGAAATAACATATATAGTGAGAATTCCCTTAAAAAAACATATATAGCGAGAATTGTTTACTTTTCTAAAGAAGGCCAAAAGCTATAGGCACAAAAATAATGATAACTCTGATTCCTCTACAAAGGTAGAAAATTGAGTTAAAGGGAGTACAAATATATTTATTTGCTTCCTATATACACGATTGATTAAATCTTTTGCTTCAAATACCATTTGATTCTACTCTATTTATTTATTTGATTTTTAGATATGGTTGATTCTACTATATTTCACATGCTGCTCATCAAGCGTAAATTATTAAATATCCAATCATAATTGCTTGTGAGGTGTACTGGACAAAGAGTTGGCAAGCCAAAAAAACAATGAGAAGAAAAGAAGCTTGCACAAGAAGTTACAACTTTGTCAAAAGATAAAAAGATCTCAGCTAAATATAACTAAGTATTTTAAAATATAAAGCCAAAGAATGAAATAATGGGCTATACCATAAGTCAGTAACAACCCAAAACTTTTCAGCATTTCAACTTGTGCAAAATGGATTTGCAGACAATGATTTCAAAATTCTTCTTTTGATGCATTCTGGTTCGTGCCTTCGTATTTTCAAAATTCCTCGTACAAGTTCCTGTTTGAAATGACAATCACCGCTTAATCGATTAGCTCTTATCTCACTACAAGCATGGTGAACACAATTACTCCAATTCAGATTTGCAGCTCGGCAGTCATCAAATGCATGAATTAACTCATGAATTATCACCTGAGTAACACTATCTTGCCTTTGTCTAAAATTTCCATACACAGATATCCCTCCACCACCGGGGTTGTAAGAGCCACCATGTTTGTGGTGGCAAATTATAACATGGAAGAAATCATCTTTAACAGGACATCCAGGTTTCTCCATGTGCTCCCTCAACAACTTCACGGTTGGAGACTCGAGACTCTTTTGAACCTTGCGTTCGCAGTCCTTCATAGCTTTGAAGAGGTCCATTGTTATTTAAAACAAATAGGGCTTCAAAAAAGATAACAACTTCATTTGGAAATAGGTTTTAAGATGTCATCATTGTGATTTTCTAATCATGACTAGTACAAATTAAACAAACATATACACAAGAGCATAAAAATTTGCTTGCACTTACTGAATTGGATCCTCTTAATTTTCTAGTATCTAACTTTAAAGTTATAATCATAAAATTCATAGGCTAACAATTTAAACAATGAAAAGAGAAATTCCCGAAACCTAAAACTTTAAAGAGAAAAATAAATAGGGCGTGCTTACTTTGAAAATTGACGCAGATTGCTTCACGGCCGGCGATGAGTGGAAGGAAATGGTGAAAACTTGAGTTTTCATTCTATGGTCACTGAACGGTTCAAGCCCCCCTTTTTAGCAGAGATCTTTGGGTTCAACATCATGGGATGTTAGGGGTTTGGACTCTGCTAAACATTAAAGGTGATTGCTCAGTAGGCTCCTCAAGTTGTTCAACTCTCTCGAGTAAGCTGATGGTAAGTTTTTTTTTTAATGGAGCGGATCGTAAGCTACGCTTTGATAAAAAAAATGATTAGATCACTCTTGATAGGTTTATACAATCGGGACTTACGACCCGATAAATCTTATGAGCTTTTGAGTAAATTGAGAGATCTTATAACTCAACCTTCAACATTAAATACACTCACACATAAACCACTAATATCATTGGATTCATTAGAAATATAACACAAAAGGACTATGTGAACAAAATGTTTAAAGATGAAAAAAAATTATAAATGTATTTTATCATTTATTTGATATTGCTCCCAAAAAATCTTTTATTTTACTTTATTCAATAATGTTGTCAATTTCAATTTTCACCAAACTTGAAATTTTTTCTCACCAACGAAATTGAGTTTGGAAGAAACAGTTATACTATCACAACATGAAGAACCAATATACAAATGATAAGTATTTGATAAGAAGTTTAAAGTAGAAATTTTACCTTGGAATTTATATATTCAACACATTGAAACATTAAAAAGCAACTTTATTTACATAAAAGTTATCAATTGTTGACAAGACCCTTAATCTAATACTCGACACGTCTCTAATAAAATTTATTTTAGTGGAAGGAACATATTGGAAACAAAAACATGACTTTTGTTAATCATATCATTGGCGTGAAGCACTAATCTACTTTGTGGATACACATCCTAAAATTTGGTTTTCAATGTTATTTTGATGCCAAGAGTTTAATTTGTCTATTTATTGTTTTTTCTTATTTAGTTAGACAGGTTCTTGTTGTCTTGCTAAAAAAAAAAGGTTCTTGTTGTCTTGGCTTATTATGTTAGTTGATTAATTTAATATTTTTGTTTAAAAAAAAATCGGGGCAATAGTGCAGGTAAGATTTACTTCATCTAATCAAGAGGAGAATGATTACATAAATAAGAATTGTGATGATAATATAGAAGAAAATATTGTTCATGAAGATGAACTTAAGGTTGGGATGACATTTAGTCCATGACGAAGAATTTACCAAATATTACAAGAATTATCCTCGATGTTTGGGTTTTAAAATTAGTAAAATCATTTCAAAAACTGCAGATGATGGGAAAAAAAAACGTTAGTCTAGCATGTAGTCATGCAAGAAGCGACGCGAGTAATTCAATGGAGAAAAATGCTAAATATAGCGCAAAAAAATTCGCGAAAGTATAACGAACGAGAAAGAACGGTCTAAAAGTTGACAAATTATACAAAGGAAAATGTTATTTATCTAGAAAAATAGCATCAAGAATTTTTCAAGAAACAGTTGGCAAGTTTTAATTGCATGATTTATTTGTTCACTTCCTATTTTTCAGCCACACCTCCTTAAATTGTGACAAATAGTACATTGTGATTGGTTGCTCTTTGTTCTTGAAGAATTCTTGATGTTATTTTTCTAAAGATATATCATTGCTCAATTATTAATCCAAATTATGAAAGAGCTTTTGTCATATGCTTGAGCAGGTATGGAACGGTGAGGTGGTTCTGAAGTTGACACGGTGAGTGTATAAAAAACTGGTTAATTGTACAATACACGTGTTGAATGAAGTGTGGATAATTGGATATTGACATCTGCAGTTAGAAAAAGTTGAAAGCGTTCGTGATATTTTTTGGAAATATCTCTCCGGATGTATAGCATCCCTCTTCAATGAATATGTTGAAAACAAATCATGTGACATAGCACAATGTAAGGATAGAACATTTATGGTTTCAAGAGTTTTGCTCTTGAGCATAATCATGAATTAAGCCCAACAAATCAAGATATTTTAGATGCAATAATTTCGACCCTAGTATAAAAAGGAGGTTAGAGGTTAATGATCTTACTTTTGGAGGAAAAGATTGTAGCAACTATCTAGACAAAGTAAGGCGATTTCGACTTGGGATAGAAGATGGTAAAGTTATTCAAATCTGATGCAGATCAAGACACTATGATATCTTAGACTTTGCAGCCACCACCCTACCATGCTAGCTTTCCTATTCTACCACCCTACTATTGACAATAAGGCCAACAAGCCACCATGTTTGACATCTACTAGATTATGTTTCCATTGATGTATTAATTATTAATACTATTTCAGCTACCATATGGCCTCTAGGATTGCTATAAATAAGGCCACTTCTTCATGTATTATCACCATTGAAATATATAAAAACTTAAGTTTCTCATTTGAGAGTTAGAGAGTGGATTCTCTCTTGGTTTCTGAGCCAAAATCACAACTACTTACATTCATGTGTTCTTTTTATAGGTACAACAACATATGAATGATAAACCATCATCATCAAGAGGACATGAATGAACTGCTGCTTTTTGAGATGAGACTCGAATATGACTGTTGCAGACTTGTCTAACATAGTACACTTTTAATTTTCGAGCAATACTTCATTTTGGCAGCAGAAAATACTTCACTATTGCTTCATGTTGTATTGACTTAAATAAACATTTTGAGCTCACTCCTTTATCAAATTCAGATAGACTAGTTAGCACATAAAGAGTAAATTGTCATAGTTCCTTAATTTTCTAGGCAACAAAATAATTTGAGGAGTAGTATAAAATAGAGCAGCATAGATACCAAACAGATACACAATACAATCACAACTGCAAACTATCGTATATAAATTTTGCCGAAAATTTCATTTCACTTTAAAGATTCTCATCAAATCAATATTACCTGTGCTTGCAAAATAAGTAAAGCAAACAATAACACACAACCTGTTGCAATGTTCTTAAAAAATTCTGCTTTTGATCAGAGTTTGTAATTTGTTAATTAAAACAAAATTAATGGATAAACTATGTTGTTTTCCTTCCACCGGTTTGGTAAACATGAAAAAAGAAACCAATTTTATTCAGTGATTTGCTCATTTCCCACAAAACAAATCAAACAAAGGAGGAGAAAGTGTCTCACTGTGAATTGGTGAGGCGTCAACAAGGGAAACTAGAAGAGAGACGGTGTTTCCAATTTCTTACCGAAAACTGAAGTTGTATGTTAGAGGGACGGGAGACGGCGTAGTTGAGGTAGTGTGCTTCCCCGTCAACGAAAAAGGGAGAAAGGGAATCAGTAATTATGGCAGCATCGCAGGATGTGGAGTGTTCTAATACATAGAAGTGATTATGTATGAAATAGAATTTGAGAGTGGGGGATGCCACCTCATTCACGTGGTTTGCACGAGTGTTGGTGCCGTTCACTTCAGCATTTCTCGTATTAAGGCAATGCATTCAAACAAATTATTTTCCAACGGGTTGTGTGATTTGTTTTCATTTGATCCATTAATTGTGGAATCTTCATGATTCTTTACAAAAGCACCAAAATTGAGTTAGAACTTTTAGTATCTGCCTATAGAGAGAGCTCAAGGGGTGTGGATTTCAAGTAAACTTTTGCCAGCTCCATCTAAATTTTAGGGGGTCATTGTCTAGTTGGTAATTTGGAAGGAACATTGAGAAAATTGTTGTGCTAGTGTGTGTTCTCTTTTTTTGTTACAAATTTCATCAAGACTCAAAGTATCCTAAATGGCAATTAGATCATTTTGCCAGCATAATAGTGTACGGTTTCTGTGGGCATCCATTTGAGCCTGTTCATGAATCATGGGCATGGAAATATGCAAATGTTAGAAATAAGCCAAACTTCTAATCATATTGTTGTGATGGCTAGTACAGTATGGCAATGCATGCTGCCAACAACAATTACCAAACCAATCAAGACAATGAGTGCGTCAAAACTCAAAACTCACAACCAAGCAAAGCTATTCATATTAAGATTTTGACGAAAACTTTCCGCTTCATATGCAAGCCTTGTTTTAAGAAATTGTAGTTGTAAATTTGTTTTTAACCCTTTCACTGTCTTAGATATAGTACGCAAATGTGATTATACAAATTTGTATTCTATTAATGAAATTTGTTGCAATATGACTTTTATATTACTCTACCAACGTGATCATGTTGAAATCAAAATGAGTGACTATCTCACATAAGTAAGAAGAATAGTAACAACTTCAATTATAGTATAACTTTTAAAAAATCATTGAGGCTCAATGAGCAGTCAACAAGAACTTGAACATGAATCCAATGCATGAAAAAACGAGCAATACCAAGTGTTACAGCTTCCAATTCCATTGGTATACAAACACCAATACCAAAAAATTACAATACCAAAAAAAGTATAATATTGTGATCAATTAGCTCCAATTTCTTTACTCCGTAGAGTAGAGTGTCGTACCATCCTAAACGCCGGAGGATCCGCCTGTGTTATTAAGTAGAGATAGATAGCAGGAGAAGGAAATATATTGTTGAGAGTAGCGCGATGTTCCCGCCCAGAGCTCAAAGCTATGATTCAGATTTCAGACATGAAAGAGTGTCAAGTTTAACGAGAGTTAATTCAGTACTAAAAGTGCATCATAAACTTGAAATATCCAATAGTAACAATTGGAAATAAATATGGTCTTTTATTGATCGCTTACTATGATGGTACACCTTAGACGCAACCTAAAAGTTAATGGATAATGTATTATTGCATTCCACATTACTTGTTATCTAATCTCATACTACCTTTGTCTCTAACTTGTTATCATATTATCTTCGTCTCTGAATATATGACATTTTCACTTTATTCTTTTTCATTTTTATAAGACACCTTTAAAATTTCTCAGTGGATTAAATTATTTCTAAAACAACATATCTATAGTGTAAACTAGAGTAAAAAATTAAAACATATCCAATCCAATTACCACAATTGTTCTAACCATGAAGACCTAGTCGATTTAAATGAAATATTTAAAAATTGGTGCAAACCTTTTCAATCAAATATAATCCTCTCTCCATTTTGGATTGCATCCAGGAGATTAATGCCAGCTTGTTCTCCAGTCATATGCTCTATTCCAAACACAACAGTCGTCACGTACAACTGATCTCCTCCACCTTTCCAGCGGCACGTGACCTTCACCTGCCATTTTTGCCCCGCCATCATGGTGGAGTACCTCACCTCAATCTTCGTCAACATCTGATTAACCGAAAGAGGTTTACAACTAGAACGAAACAAGCCTGCAGCACGGTTTTGTATTGGATCGATAATGACCCAACTCAACCTCAAATTTTCATGCAAATATTCTGTCCAGTCCCATCTCTCTTTCTTTACCGGAATTTGAGTTTCCAGAGAGGAATAGTCTCTTAAAAAAATCTTGCCATTGGAGTATATCATGAATCTGTTCATAGGTTGAATTCGGGTCTTAGTGAACAATGGCTTTGGCTCTCCATGTAAAGATATATCAATGGCATGGATCAATTTATTCATGGGACGATACAAACAGTGAGATTGATTATAGTGGTGAATGGAAGGAAACGCGTCGGAGAAGAAGGAACGGTAACCACCAGGGAAAGTGGTGATAATGTGGCTAACGGTTGGATGCAGAAGGCAAGGCCACATGGAGGTGCAAATGTTCCGCCATAATTCCTCGTTGTTGCAGATCAAGTGGCGTAGGTCGGAAGATACACAGGACAATGCCAATAAGGTTGCCCCGTCGAGGTGTGGAAGGATGTAGGTCTGAATGATGTCTGGATCTAACCTACTGAAATTATTCATGATGGGTGAAGGGAGTTTTCTTTTAGCAGAAAATGAATATTTATTAAAATAGAAAGATGAGAATGAGTATTTGTACTCCTTAAAAAAAAAAAGCACAAGAGGCTCTAAACCGTAAAATATGGCCAAGGAAATTGTTGAGTTGAACCAGCTAGTTTTCAAGCTATGATTCAGGAAATTAGCTTTGATATTGATTAGTGTTTTCAGTTTAATATCTCCTTCTATGTATCCACTTTATATAGTTAATTTATTTACGTATTCTAGCTATTCTCATTTTTTTACTAGCAAAAAAATAAATTAATCTCGGTTTATTGCCTTCTTCATTCTTTCTTTTCTTTTGTTAAATAATAACTTTAGGATGCATTATGGAAAGAACACTTGAGGCTTAAAGAGAGAACACTTACAAAAGTATCTAATTTTTTACCTCCCTTTAAGCCCACTAGCTAGTGTTTCATTGCTACTATAAGTAAAAAACATGATATCTTTAGTTTTTTAAGTACATAATAGACAATATATGAACTTTTCAAAGTAATAAATTCTTTGAAATATGAGTTTTTTGAAAAATGGGAAACCATTTGGAAAGACTTAGAAGCTTGAGGAATAGAATTGTGAGTCTTGAAGGAAGAGTGGTTCTTATTAACTCAATGTTATCTTTTCTATTTTTCGTAAATAAAAAAGCAAAAATAAAAATAATGTGTAAAGAGTTGGTGAAATGGGAGGTTATTTATAAACCTAAGGAGGAGAGGGATTGTAGGTTAAAGACTTCAGAATGATCACTTGTTTTGTAGGTGCAACTTTATCGGAAAGGTTTGGCACCATATCTTTAGTTAATCTCAGATTGTGGGTGGTGTCTCGGAACTCTTGAGAATGAGCATCACTTTTTTTGTAGGTGAAACTTTACCGGAAAGGTTTGGCACCACATCTTCAAGTGGGTTGGTCCGACATTATATTGCATGGGAGCCCCTCTACTTTACTAGATTCTTTCTCCTCCTCTTCTTGCAACAATAAGCATCGTGAAGGCCTAATTTTTATTTGCAACACAACAATTTGGAAGATAGAAATGGAACTCTTTTCTCTACTAAGATATCAGTTCGTGTAGGAAATTGTAGATGCTATTCAATCCACCTCTTGGAAGTGGTTTCTTGCTAGCAAGAACGGGGGACCTTGTATGTTTTATGAGTGGTTCTCGAATCATATTCTTTGTCTTATGCTAGGAAAAACTGATGTCGTTATAGGAGGTTTCTCATGCTTACATGTACTTCTTCTGGCTCAGAAAACAACAATTAATGGATAGACGAACTAGTAGGAGCATAGGAGGTGTCGAACAGAAATGTAATTACCAGCCACAGATCACTTTGGAAGCCTCTCTTCATAGCTAGCTAGCATACAACGGTATACCCTAAAATACTGAAATAATTAACTTGAGAAACAATAATTCAAGCACTAAAACATCCCTATCACTTGAATATCAAGTACTCAGAAAGAATGCAGAAGCTAAAATAATCAGTATAGTTTGCAAAATTATTTCAAATTAAGTTGATGTTAACTAGAAACAGATTTTGTAGCAAATTTATGATAACAAATCAAACATTTTCTTGAAGTGAATATAATTATGATGGATTCAACTGAATTCTTAGGTCTTTCCAACACATTTATTACACACTATCAATCTATCTAATCTAAAATCACAAAATGTTTGAAGCTAACCTGTTAAAAGAAAGTTTCAGCATACAAAAGTATGTTTTCACTTTGCTACTTCTCTTCTAGTAATGATAAACAACAGCTTTATGATATAAATTTTGGGCGTAACAATTGTAATCAAAGGAATAGATAAAGGATAAAAAAAAACTTAGTTATCAATTAGCAAAAACAAAATACTTAAAAGTTTATGTGGTAGCTAGCTATAGGTGCTATCACATCAAGGCATCATGGATAGGAGATGGGTCATTTCCCTCTTCCTTTTCCTTTTCTCCTTCCTTAGCAATTTGTCAAGCTCTTGCTTTGGTAAATCAAATTTCTTCATCTCCCCATTTTGAATATCAAATTTCTTCCTCTCCCCATTTTGAATTGCATTAAGGAGAATGGTCGCACCTTGCTTCAAAGTAACAAGATTTCTGTTTATAGTCATATCTTCCATTTCAATCCCCACTTTCCTCACGTACAACCCATCTCCACCGTTAGAAAAGCACGTGAGCTTCACAAGACAGTTCACCATCTCCGACCTTACTTGACCCTCCCCCGCCATCACTGTCCTGTACACCACCTCATGGTACTCATCCTTACAATAAGGTTGAATTGTAACCGAACGAGGTTTGCAAGTGTAACGGAACAAGTTAGCTGCTGCACGCTTTCGAGTTGAATCAATTACAATCCAACTTAACTTCAAATTATCTTGCAAGTATTCAACCCACCTCACATTTTTTCGGAATGTGGATATGACCTAAGGACTTCATATTCCAATCAAAAAATGTCTCTTCAAATCTATATTCAAATTTATCCAGGCAAGGGAAAGAAGGAGGCGAAGGCCACTTATCTGTGTTGATGCGTTTAACTAGAATTCTTGAAAAGACATGTTCTCCATGTATATGCATATCAATGGCGTGGATCAATTCTGGTGGAGGAGGATAGGAACAGTGAGAATTAGTACCATGGTGAAGGGAAGGGAACACATCGGAGAAGAATGAACGGTAACCACCGGGGAAAGTAGAGATGACATCGTTAACGATTGGATCCATAAGGGAAGGCCACTTTGAGGTGCAAGTATTCCGCGCCATAGATCGTTGTTGTTGTTGCAGATCAGATAGCGGAGTTCTGGAGACACCGCGGATAGGGCGATTAAATCTGTGCCGTCGAGGTGTGGAAGGATGTGGCTGTTAATGATGTCTGAATCTAACCTACTGAAGATGCAGCTAGCAGTAGTCATGGTGGATGGAACACGATGGTGTTTAGGTTAATTTCTGGTCTAGGGTTAAGAAACGGGATTAGAGTTTTTTTTTCTACAGGAGAAACGGGATTTGAGTTATATTGATTCACTAAGTCCTATATATATATATATATATATATATATATATATATAAAGAAAACTACCCTTCTCAACATTTTTGGGTTGGAATCTTCTTTCCAAAAATACCCTTGAAAAACAAATTTAAATATTAAAACAAATGTAACAAAACGATATGAACATATGTATATTTGTTTTTTCCTTTATTATTTAAAAAGTATAACAAACTAAATGAATATATTTATTCTTACTTTTTCGTTATTCCAATTATACTCTAATTATACATTTATATTTTTACTTTTAATCAAAACCAAAATTTCATTAAAAAATACCGTTCATAATTTTCAAACGTTAGTGCAATAAAAAAAAGACGGGCACTTCGCTAGTTATTATATAAACTTAATTATTGTTGGAACATTGGTGTGATATTGGAAGATTAAACACTAAGTAATTTTACTTTGATCTAATGTTGTGTGAATTGAAAAAATAGAGTGTGGAGGTCCCACATAAAATAGAACACACACATTAGTAGTGTTTAAATTGCGGCATTTAATTAAATACTTGATAATGATAAAAATAATAATTATTATTATTTTTACTAGCGGAAAGACGGGCATTATCGTGCCCGTCTGTCCGCTCTTTTTACTGTTCTAACGCATGTAATTATTTTATTATGTTTGTTTTTATAATTTTGACTGAAATTTTAAAATAATAATGAAAATTATTGATATATTGATTTATAAACAAAATATTGTCAAGACATATAACAAAATTATTTTTGAACTCAACATATTTTAGTTTGTCTGCATATAAAATTAAGATAAAATAATAATCATTTATTGTTTATTCTAATAGGAATTAGTAACATCATAATATAAATGTATAAATGACATGTTATGTAAAAGAAACATTGTTATGGTTATGATAAAAGAATATCTTTAAAAACTACATTATTCGTAAAGTCTCCATCTTCTCCTTCTAATTTCTCTTCTTTAATGAGAACTTTTGTTGAATTTTGATAAACTCTTCTTGATAGAGCTACATATAGTTGACCATGTCTGAAAACATGTTGTGGAAGATAGATTCCGACATTGAGAATGATCTGCCCTTGTGACTTATTTATGGTAATAGCAAAATTTAGTCTAACGAGAAACTATTTTCTACTCAACACAAAAGGAAGTCCTAAACTCGCATTTGTTTTTAATTTAATTTTGAACAAGAATGCTTTTTTTCCAGCATTGCTTCCTGTTAGATTTTCACATCCAACATATTCTTAAATAAACCACGACATAACAGTCATGTCCCATTACACATGTCATATCTAGGGTCTATGTTTCGCAACAACATCAAAGGTTCACCTTTTTTTACCTTTAAAATATGTGGTGTGATACTTTCTTGAGCAATTGAGTTTAGGAATTCATGTTGAAATAAGTTATTAGTATCCCCTTCAATCTCGTCAAATGACAACAAATTATGTTTTTCTCATGAAAACTGATTGATAATTAATATTCAATATAGTGCTAACAAATCTTTTTCTAAAATATTTTGAGTCCTAATCTTTTTTTAGAGGATTTAAAGTTCAATCTTTAACATTATTTTTTGCTCACGTTTGTTACTAATATTTTTTTAGAGGATTTAAAGTTCAATATTCTTTAACATTATATTTTGCTCACGTTTGTTACTAATCTTTTTTTCAGAAGATTTAAAGTCCAATCTTTAACATTAATTTTTCTCACGTTTGTTACTAATCTTTTTTTAGAATATTTAAAGTCCAATCTTTAACATTATTATTTTTTACTCACGTTTGTTACTAATTTTTTTTCTAGAGGATTTAAAGTCCAATCTTTAACGTTATTTTTTGCTCACGTTTGTTACTAATCTTTTCTTAGAGGATTTAAAGTCCAATCTTTAATAATATTTTTTGCTCACGGTTGTTACTAATCTATTTTTTAGAGGATTTAAAGTTCAATCTTTAACATTATTTTTTGCTCACGTATGTTACTAATCTTTTTTTAGATAATTTAAAGTCCAATCTTTGCCATTATTTTTTCCTCACGTTTGTTACAATTGATCAGAGGCTAATGAAGAGTAACTTATATTAATAAAATAATATGGAAATACTGGTTTTTGTGGAAGTAATAAAATAATATGGAAATACTGTTTTTTGTGGAAGGGATATGAAAATACTTGACAATCTTTGTCGGTTGTATTGAGGGGAACAACACAAATGTACAACATAAAATCGGCTGATAAAAAAGTAACATGAGTTTTTTTGTGCTAGTTTTTGTGAGTTTGATATGTGGTTAATGAAGGTAAAAGAGGGTTAACGGGACGATTAGTGATATGGATTGGTAATCCATGTGTTATTTTATAATTGGCTAACAATAAGAACAATTCATAAGGAATTGTGTGTAAATTTTCCCCTTCAATTAAATTTATTATTACATGTGCTATTTGTATTTAAAATTAAAATTAAAAATTAAGGGTATTTTTGGAAAGAAAAGTTCAACCCAAAAGCGTGCTGAAAGGGATAGTTTTCTTTACATATAGTATAAATTACATGTGCTATTTGTATTTAAAATTAAAATTAAAAATTAAGGGTATTTTTGGAAAGAAAAGTCCAACCCAAAAGTGTGCTGAAAGGGGTAGTTTTCTTTATATATAGTATAGATATTTGTGAATATCCTTCGTTCAAATCCAATAAGTTTTCTTTCCTCCACTTTTGTGGATTTGTTTCTTCATGATATTATCCACAAGTGTTGTTGAACTGATTAATTGATAAGTTCCATTTTGATCTTATCCGTTAGAGTAACTACTGCCGCAATTTTTGCTAAAACAGTTACAAAATCTCTATATAAATAGAGGACTCTACTCAGTTCAAAAATCACCCCAAAGAGTTTCATTGAGTTGTCATGAACTCTTTCTCTCTTCTCCTTTCTTGACTTGTGTTGACGAGTCTTTCTTCTCTTCATCTCCTTTTTCTGTCCCTTCGGAATTAAGAGTGTTCTTAAGACCATAGTCCCTTTTCGGTTTAATGTCCCTTCGGAATTAAGAGTGATCTTAAGTTCATAGTCCCTTCGATATTTTTATGTCCTTCGGAATAAATAATAATTTAAGATCATAGTCCCTTTTTCGGTATAATGTCCCTTCAAAATTATGAATGATCTTAAAATATATTCTTCTTCAATTCTTGAAGAAGTTAGACGTTAGAATGGTGTAAAACCATATTTGACATATCATAGTATCATAGTTGAAGAAGTTAATAATTAGAATGGTGGTAACACCATATTTGAGTGGTCTCAGCACCATAATAGAGTGGTAACAGTACCATATTAAAGTGGTTTCAGTATTAAAGAATGGTCTTGGTGCCATATTGGAGGTGTAATTCTCGAACGGTTTTCTACAGTGCAGTAGTTAATCGAACGGTTGTAGCTGCGCTTGGTTTATCCTGGAGGCAGCGTGGTTGATAGTCTGCCTTGCATAATTTTGGGCAGTGCCACGAAACGTCTTAAAGAAAGCGACATGGTCATGACTCAACCTAGTAATAACTTCGGTAGATATAGATAATAGAATTTGGAAATCCAAATATAACAGTTTGGAAATCCAAAAACAACAATTTTAAGACGTTTCGATTTGTTATGTGTATCGAAGAAGTTACTTATTGAGGTTCAGTTGTCCCTAAATACATTAAGGATAAATCAAGCTATAAAAATACATCATTCGACTGAAACGATGAAGTGATTGTTGTTTCAAACAACAACACTAAACATTCAAATACCCTGAATCTGTTTGAAATTTGGTTTCGAAATCAATACCTTGTAGTGAAAGAGTGTTTGATTAAGACTACAATTTGTTACAAAACAAATTATTTGTTATAGAACCAAACAAGTTTAGTTTGTTATAAAACATAAGAAATGTTTGGAGTTGAAAAGAAAATAATTTGGTTATGTTTGTTACAAAACAGTAACCAAAATTGATAATGATAAAGTCTTTTTGGTAAAACCTATGTCACGTAATGGTGATGTTTTTTTTCAATCAGTAACAAGAATGTCATAAACTTATGCATCGGTTTACATAATCCTCATTGATAAATGGACTAGGTGGGTTTTATGGCATATTAGATATGCATAGTCGCAGGCTAGCATATTAAACCGTAAGAATTTAGAATTTCCATTTTTCCTTGATGCTAGTGTTAAGACCTGATGTATGCTCCAAGGATAAGAAAGAATCTGTATTTCAAATTTCTATTGAATAAGACTCAATTAACTTAGACTTAAAGAGAGACTTGTGTACTATGCAATCTTGTGGGAAAAGATTGCGCTTTGATGGTATGTTCAAAATTAAATTCTCCTTCTATTTTATAAGTTGTGTGATTTTAATATTTGACATATCAAAATTTATGATACGAACAAGCATTTAATATTAAACTTGAATAACTTGGACTTAATTCCAAAGTTATATGATTAGACAATTTTATTTTTTGCAGTCAAGATAAATTAACCAAAAGTTCATATAAATCAGTGTTTAGAGAATTTGAATCTCTAAACTTAATAAATTATGATATGTGCAAACTTAATGACACATAAACTATAAAATGATAAAAAAAATGATATTTTATCATATTTATTGATGACTGTGAATTTTGAAAAATAAAATTGATATGCTTGATATGTTCAATTTCTATAACGAAAATTGAAATTTATGTTGGATAGAGTACCCAAGTCTAAGAACAAAAATTCTAATTAAGAATTTTTTGAAGAAAAGACACTTCAAGTTGTCTTATTTTTGAACTTGGAATTGTCTGAACTATATTTGAATTCTGAACCCCAAGAAAGTTGAACTCACTTTTAGAGCCTATGAATGTGTATTCATTGGGTGTGCTATAAATAGCGAAACATATAGGTTTTATGCATAAATGCTAAAGTGATCATAGAATAAAACAATGTTAATTAGTTTGTTGCAAGTATTTTATGATGGAGTTTATTATTTGATATTCTATGATGCATAAAATTATAGTAAAATAAGTTAAACTATTTTTTAAGAAAATTAAAAAGTGGAGTACTATTTTAAAACAAAATTATGAGGACTTGTCATTTATTTAGTTATTTAATATTAAAAAAATAGAAAAATAAGTTGGGTAACCCATTACCCAATCCAACCCAACCCAAAAATTAGTGGGTTTGCCCAAACCCACCCAATAGTATAACGGGTGGTTATTTTATAGAATGTTGTTCTCCCCCCTGCAAAATACACTCCCGCCCTGCAGGCAAGACCATTTTACTCCTGAGCATGTTAACTAACGCACATGTAAAACTGTGTGTCAGTTAACATGTGCTGCGTAACTTAAGTCACGCATGTGTTAACGCTGCGTGACTTAGCCAAACACTGCGCAAGTTAACTCACGCACAGATTTAACACGTGCGTGAGTTTACTAGCGCACAGAGAAGGTTTGTTTTTTGTTTTAGTTTGGCATTTTTGCTAGCATGTATGTAATGTTTGCTCTCTTTAATCCCTTCTAGACACACCTTGTGCTTAGAAACGAGTTTTTAAATCTATTTTGTTTTTGGCCTCTTAAATGTAATTTTGATCCCTCTATTTACATATTCTTTAAATTATAATCCTTATATTTCTAAAACCGATTTTTTGATCCCTATGTTAATAGTCAATAATTTTTTTTCATTTCTTCTTTCATACATTCATTCATTCAATTGCATGCATTTTTTCGTTATTCATTCAAGCACGTGTTAACTCATAAACAAATTACGAAAAAAATAAAGGACCAAGATAAGGGAAAATGTCATAAAAACGCTAAAAAGCGCAAATGTAATATACATCCAAATCCGACAAAATATCATAAACAAAACTACAGAAGTCATAATGCTTAAACCTACTGCAGTGGACTCCTGCTCCCTCGTCGTGGAACCTGCATCTGCTCCAGCATGCTCCACTCAGATTGTATACCCTGCATCATGCGAAGTACCTATGGATTACCAAACACATTAGGATGCCCCATAGCACTATCCACTCTGGCTCTGATGTTGGCGACGATCTGGTATGGGTCGGGAGGATGTCTGACCCACTGCTGGTCAACAATAACTTCATCGTAAGAAGGAACATGACGAGGAGGTGCCTGAGCTGCGTAGTCAGGAATGGCCGCAGGGGGTTCACAATAGGATGTGACACTCTAAAGAACCATCTCATGTACCCCCTACTATGAGCCCACGGTTCGTCCTCTAGCACCGGATCACCCCTCTGCTGCTGGTTTATGACATGTAGAGCAGACTCCGTGAACGCCTGGGCCGCGTCATCTGATGCAGTAAGCTCAACATCTGTAGGAGACATGGGCCGTGTCTGGACATACCCGTACTGTCTAAGAACCCGCTCAGGCAAGTGACGGATCATCTTGTCTCTGCCGGCCATGATTCATCTGGAGCACCAGCATATGTCATGAAAGGGTGTGATGTGTTGCCGTCTCTCGTACGGCCTCCAGATGACATGAGAGTGATCCATCGCATCAATGGCATCTCTGTAGTGTCCAGGGTCCGTAAAGCCCCTAGGAGGCTTCCACCGGCTCACAAGCGGGGCTACTGCCGGGTCGTACACATCACTAGGAACCCTCGGAATGAGGTTCGTGAAGTGCGCCAAAGTTCATCCCTGCAAACACAAAGAACCAAATATATATCAACACAAGTATTATACAAACAAGGTAAAAAAGAAGAAAAACAAGTTAAACAACGCACAAATTTACGATCCAATAAGTTAAAAAGAAGAAAAACAAATTTTACCACAAGCAGGGTCATGTAACAACCAGAGGATGCCACTGATGAATCGGAGGTCAGAGAGAGCTCTCGTACAAGAATGCTAGCCCCATCTCACCCCATGACCAGCCGTCCAAGTTGTCCATATCTTGCAGCGCAAGCAGCCACAACAGATTAATGTTTTTGCTGTTCTTGCGGGAGAAAATGGTCCTTCCAAGAAAGAGTAACATAAACGCCTTAACGCATGCCAACCTAACTTGAGCTCGCTCGATATCCTCCTCCTCTGTGTCAATCTCGGCCAGCTGATTACACCTATTCAGGAGCTCATCGTAGCGCCTCTTCAGTACACCAAAACTGATATACAGACCACCCTGTCTGTTCAGCTCCCTAGCGGCATCCTCCTCAGAAAAAAGCAGGTCCACCTCCATCGTCTCGACACGGGTTATCTCTCTATCAGAAAGGAGCTTCCTAGTGATGGGGATGCCTAGGAGACACACAACATCATCCAGTGTGATGGTCATCTCCCTAACGGGTAGATGGAAGCTGCTGGTCTCCTCATGCCATCTCTTTGACATCGCACAAACGAGCCCGTGAGAGATGTTCTCGTACTCACTGCTCAGGAGGGGAGTTAGACCGGATATATTCACTATGCCCCAAAACCAGTCATTTTGTGCTCCTGGCTGAGGCACGGTCAAGTTTTTTACGCTAAGTTTCTTCCCGTGCGAGATACCTTTCACCCTGTGCTTTCTCCGAAACTGAAATACAAAAACAAAAAACAACAGACAACACCATTAAATAAATAAGTTGTAAAATTAACATTAAATATATTCTAACATAAATTTAAATGCTAACATTATATGAGTAAAATAATAATTAGAATAAGTTGTATAAATAGTAAAAAGAAGTAAAATAAACATTAAAATATACTTACATCGACATCGACCCATATCCTGAATGCCACATGTCCACCAAAGCGAGGTAAAACCGAGAGGTTAGAAGGCCCCCCTGCATAGCCGTCCAGTCCGGCCTCGTACACCACCCTCGGCACCCCCTAAAAACGAGCCCCAACATCATCATTCTGCTGAGGCTGAGCCTGAGCCTGAGGCTGCGCAATATCTTCCTGCTGCTCAGGCTCCTCAATATGAGGTTGCTCCTCCTGCTCAACAACAGGCCGCATATGATGATGTTGATGATGCTGATACGCCTCAAACTGATACTTGTGAGGCTGAGGTTCCTCAAAATGATACACCTGAGGCTGAGGATCCTGATAAGCCTAATAATCATGGTGATACTGCGTCGGGTCCATAGTCTGGGATGGACTAGTCTGTGATGAAGAGGGCCCAGGCCCAGCATCATCATCACTGGCAAGTCTCGTGCCCCCCACTCTCCCTCGACTTCGACCATGTAAAGGAGGGACTACTGCTTGCTTCTCCCTCTGTGCACTACTAGTAGAGGTAGGCCACCCTAACCTAAGTATGTCAGTCCTCTCCCTCTGAGACATATCTGCACAACACAACATTTTAAAAAGCACAAAATCAATGACATATTTTCACATGGACATTGTGTCATTTCTAACAATTCAAGAACAACACGAAAGTTTCGACAGTGTCATTTCAATCCGTAATTTACCACATTGTTGTCAAACATATTATATTCTAACTAATTTTATCATTAACAATCCAAAAAACACACAAATTTTCATTGACACATTTTATCAAACACCTAAAGTGCAATTTTCAATCAACATAAAATCTAACAATTTCTAAACCCTAAACTACCACAATGCACTATAAACAACATCTAAACAATAATTCCTATGTTAAATCATCACTAAAAATCATAAAAACTAACATGCAAGACAAATTTTTAAAAACCTAAAAATGTCAATTTTCTTCAAAAAATCTAAAATTTCAACCCAAAAATACAAAGAAGTGGGATAATCATCACTTACTTGATATTGTGGAAGAAATTGGCTTTGAATGACGCAAGATTGATGAAATTCGGATTTGGGGTGAAAAAATTCGAAGTTGGGAAATAAGGTTGATGTGTTGCTATGATATGACTTAAGTCACACTGCGAGACTTAACATGCGCAACGCAACTTAAGTTGCGCAGAACACAGCACGTGCGCAAGTTAAGTCACGCAGCGTGACTTAACTTGCGGAGGGGCATTTTGGTCAGTTTGGCTGGGCGGGAGTGTATTTTGCTGGGTGAAGAGCAGAATTCTATTTTATATCATCCAAACCGGAGTACCCTATTTGGTTTGGTTTTGGGTTTGGCCAAACCCACCCACGAACACCCCTAATAGCGTCCATACTCATACCCGTTTTTTGTCAAAAATGTTTGTGCCCGAGCTCCTATCCTCAAAGACAATAGGTTTAGTGCTTGTTCTTGTATCCACGGACACCTTTGAGCGCCCATAATTGTGCATATTGTCCACACTTTCTCATTAAAAATAGGCAAATGCTAACATGTGCCCTCAAGTGTATATGCTAAGGAATTTAAAATAGAATTATTTTAAAGTCAAAGTTTTGTTCTTTTCTATGAAAAACTTCTAATTTTGGATTCATTAACTTGTGATATTGGGGCACAAGATAGCAAGACCCTTAAAAATATACTACTCCCTCCGTTTCACAATACTTGTCCATTTTGGATAATAATTTTGTTTCACTTTACTTGTCACTTTTAAGTTTCAATGCAACATTAATTATTGGTTTATCAATAATATCCTTACCTATTTATTGTAGAGTGATGAATAATAGAATGAAATAATAAATGACTAAGGGTATTATAGAAAAAACACAAAATTTCATCAAAAAAATGACAACATTTATTTGATTCCTTGGTATGTGTAATTTCTTCAAAATGGACAAGTATTGTGAAACGGGGGAGTAATAAATAACAACAACAACAACAAAATCATCACAAAGTAATCAAAAATCAAGCAAATATAATTATTAATCAAACAAAAAGCATGCAATGTATTAAAAAAAACATGTGCATATACCCCGTTCATATTCATTCAAATTTACGGATAATTATCCTAGATCAAGCTCGTACCCATAAATGCGGCTATTTATCATACCCATTGCAAATAAAAAATCTGGCGTCGAATGAGATTGAATCCAATTGACATCCCAAATCATGAGAGAAGAAAATTATACTTCCTTTGTTATAAAATATTTTTTATTTTTTTTTACTTTTCTACCCATGGATTAAGAAAAGGCAATAAATGAATAAATAAGAGTAACGATTTGGGATAAAATTGTTAATTTATTTTCTTATCCTATATTGTTCACCATAAATCAATTGTTACCAGTATTTTATAAAATTGTTAATTTTATAGGAATAAATCAGTAATTTATTTTCTTATCCTATATTGCTTCCCATAAATCTATTTTTTTGTTCCGATTATAGTTTTCATTAATTGTGCAAACTGAAGCTTTATTTTATCTTAAAACTAAAATGAAATATATTAACTAAAATTTTTGGAAAATCTAGCAGAATGAGTGCTGAAAAACCAACAAACCAAGTAACAGATTACATCAAACACTAAAAGAAATGTGAAATCGAAAAAGGCTAAAGCGCTCTGATTACAAAATGATTCGCAAACAGGCTAAAGCATTAAGCCACCACGTATGATAAGTAGAATCAAAATTAATCTGATTTGCTTTCAGCCACATGTAAGATTGAAGCTTAATTTTATCAAAAAGAGTTTGTAAAGAGTCCTCTTGTTGACCAAACATCTGAGCATTTCTTTATTCCAAATTGCATTAGAGTGGTCAGCTGCTAAGACGTTAACTGACGACATCATGTAGTTATAAGCACTTGTAACATGTGTCAGATCATTTTCTTCGGTTTGAAAATTTTGGAAACATGTAAACGCCAAAGCCACATGCCAAGAATGTTAGACTGCAAAACAATATTTGTTAAAATATCACTACACTCCCTAACCCGCTCTTCTTCCCAAGCTAACAATCGACGACTCCACTTCCACGCTTAAATATGAATTGATAGACTTTTTGGCCCTTCATTTTTATTTTAAAGAGTTGATTCAAATAATGGGTGAATTTTTAAGCATTGAATGATGACTATTATCAAATTTAAGTACAGAAATTTCATGATTTTTGAATATTCAAGTATTTCAATAGTGCTCATCGAATTAATTTTTTTTAGAACTATAACTTCTTTTTCTTGCATGATGTATGAACTCAACTCATTGATAATAGGTTGATTGGACACAACTCAAATTAAGACAATTAATTGATTGGTTTAGATATTGGATGTGATCAAATTCGAACCAATTCAATTCGCGAACACCTAAAATAAAAAAATATCCACCCTTGGTAAGTGGATTTCTCAAAAGGGTAACTTTAATGGTCTCATTACATCACATTCTCATTTTATTCATAGAATATCTTCTCAAGGGCTATTTTCCAATAGTTTGGCAGGTAACTATACTGGAGGTTAGCTTTAAATTGATTTTAAAAAATATAAGTGTTTTTTTTATACAAAAAGACATAAGTGTTTTTCATCGCGAAGGAAACTATTTTATATTGAATTGAATTTCTTAAACAATTGAAAATCGTGAAAGATGCTTGTGTGTGTGTGTGTGTATATATATATATAGGGCATTTCAAGTGAGAGGATTAAATCACAACCGTTGGATTAATCATTACTATGGTATTTAATATTTATCAATGTAGGTAATCATTCCGCACCTTCATCCCCTTATTTCTTTCACGTCTCTTCGTTCTCATTCCATTCTGGATTTCTCATATTTCATCCATTGTGCATCCCCAACTATGCATCTATCTTTCTCATTAAAATCATTAGTTTCTCTTCATTTTCATTTGATTTCGTTAAAATCACTACTTTATGATATCCAATTTATCATTCCCCCAACTTGCGATTACCAACCTAAAATCAATTCTTGTTTGGTGACCTGATGCAGCAAATGATTCCCTTAACACAAACTCCATAACCCTTGGTCAAAATCAATTCATTCTTTTAGTTTTTTTTATTTTTGAAAACGAAAATCAATTAAAAAATTGCACAGCAGAAACATCGACGACGACGTACACCTCAACACGAACGACGGTATTCAAAGGCGGCAATTTGAGTGTTAAACTCGGACCCTATTTAGGATTTTATTGAAAACAAACAAACAAACCAATAGAAATATTATATTTCTAATATTTTTGCGTTTCTGGGAATGAAAAAAATGATTTGATGTTTCTTTCCATTACATGACAAAGGCATAATGGAATAGAGAGAAAGGTGTGTGCGCGACAGCAAAGGAAGAAAGGAACAATGATGTTGATGTTGATGGGAGAACGAAAGAGCAATTTTTGATGTTAGAGAAACTGAAGCGGCCTTGAGAAGAAGAAGAAAATAATCACATGGTTTTAATTGATTTTAAAGCTGAAAGCATCTTAACCGTTGGTTTTAATCTGATGTCTGCTAATTGCTCCTCTCATCTCTCACTATAACACCTCCTCTCACTTTTTTTTTTGAGGGAACACCTCCTCTCACTTGATATGCCCTATATATATATATATATATATATATATATATATATATATATATATATACACTAGATTTCTGACCCGTGCTCTGCACAGGTTTATTGTAAAAGGATTAACATACGAATAATAAAATGCAATATGTAATTGGTAACGGTGAAACAAATAACACGTGATAATCCATAGTAGACAAAATAAAACACTTCATAAAATGTATGAAATCTGAAAATATTATAAAAGAAAATTCGGTAATCCTAATCAATAATTCGGTAAAAGAAATATGAAAATTTTAGTACATTGGCATGTAGTTTCATCACACATTGCGAAATACTTCCTCATATACGACGTTAGACGTCACATTTGTATCTTCACCATCTTCATCAGTGATCAATATCTTTAGTCCTTCTCTGGATGTAACTCTTGAAACAGCAACATACAACTGTCCGTGAGAAAATATAAGTGTTGCTAGATATACACCAACATGTTTAAGCGACTGCCCTTGATTTTTGTTAATTGTCATTACAAATGATACAGTCAAAGGAAATTGTCTTCGTTGAAACTTAAAGGGAATCCTGACATCTGATGGCGATATAGATAGCTTGGATACAAAAACCTGATCACCAACATTACTTCCGGAAATGACTCTCCCCTCAATGACGTATCTTCCCATTCTAGTGATAACCAATCTGGTTCCATTGCATAATCCATATCGTGTATTTATATTACTCAACAACATACCTGGCACACCAACCTTTAACCTTAATTCGGGTCTATCATAGGTTGAATCTGTTCATAGGTTGAATTTGGGTCTTAGTGAACAATGGCTTTGGCTCTCCATGTAAAGATATATCAATGGCATGGATCATTTTATTTATGGGACGATACAAACAGTGAGATTGATTATAGTGGTGAATGGAAGGAAACGCGTCGGAGAAGAAGGAACGGTAACCCCAGGGAAAGTGGTGATAATGTGGCTAACAGTTGGATGTAGAAGGCAAGGCCACATGGAGGTGCAAATGTTCCACCATAATTCCTCGTTGTTGCAGATCAAGTGGCGTAGGTCGGAAGATACACAAGACAATGCCAATAAGGTTGCTCCGTCGTGGCGTGGAAGGATGAAGGTCTAAATGATATCTGGATCTAACCTATTGAAATTATTCATGATGGGTGAAAGGAGTTTTCTTTTAGCAGCAAATGAATATTTATTAAAATAGAAAGATGAGAATGAGCATTTGTACTCCTTAAATAAATAAAAAGTACAAAAGGCACTGAACCCGTAAAATATGGCGAATGAAATTGTTGAGTTGAACCAGCTAGGTTTTCAAGCTATGATTCAGGAAATTAGCTTTGAAATTGATTAGTGTTTGAGCTTTGCTATTTATCCCGACACTTTTTAACACGACACTTTCACGAGAGTGACGTGGCTCTTTTTTTTTTTAAATGTTAAAACAATTAATTAATAAAATAAAAACAAAACAAAATAAGTTGTCCCCGTCCACAGCTAATTAACTAGAAATTAGTAACCTGCACTAAACCTAATCTAAAGCAAATTCTGCAAGAGATCCACACTGATCGCCGACGGTTATCGACTCTTTTTTCAACCGCAAAGCATTGATTGAAATAGCAAAATTCCCGAAGTCAAGTTGTATTGGAAACAATGCAAAAATCAAGTAAGTTTACTACCTTAAATTAGTTTATCACCCATCCCTCATCAACCGATCAAACTACTTTTATATGATTAAATCAAATTTGATTTTGATTTTTGATATTGAAATTGATTTGGTTAGCCTAGATTTATATTTAATGCTTATTTTGATGTTCTTATCACTTTTATTTTTTAGTCAATTAACATAAGTTTTTTTAATTTATTGCATTAGTGGAAGAAGTATTTGTATCTTCTGATGAAGAGGAAATCAGAGAGGGAAATAATAATTGTGATGATAGTTTAGAAGAAGATATTGTTCACGAAGATGAAAAACCTCGGGTTGGAACTATATTTAGCTCTAAAGATGAACTTCTAGAGTATTACAAGAGTTATGCCCAATCTATGGGTTTTGGAGTTACTAAACTTAGTAACAAAATGCAGATGATGGGAAAAAATACTTTACTCTAACATGTAGTCGTGGAACAAAGTATATGAGTAAGTCGAAGAAGCTTTTGAACCCAAATCCTTTAACAAAAACCCAATGCAAGGCTATTAGATGGAACAATTACTATTACAAAACTTTTTCTTGAGCATAATCATGATCTAATCCCTGACAAAGCATGCTATTTTAGAAGTAGTAAGTTTTTGGATCCTCGTTTGAAAAAGGAGGTTAGAGCTCAATGATCAAGCTGGAATAAATGTAAGCAGAAATTTACGATCAATGGTTGTTGAAGCAAATGGTTATGAGAATATGACATTTGGTGAAAAGGACTGTAGAAATTATATAGATAAAGTGAGGAGACTACGACTTGGGGCTGGAGATGTTGAGGCTATTCAAAATTATTTTGTTAAAATGCAAAACCAAAATAGCCAGTTCTATTATGTAATAGACATTGATGATAAAAGTCACTTACGAAATGTTTTTTGAGCAGATGCAAGATGTAGGGCTGCATATGAATATTTTGGTGAAGTCGTAACATTTGACACTACTTACTTGACAAATAAGTATGACATGTCTTTTGCCCCATTTGTTGAAGTAAACCATCATGGCCAATCTGTATTATTGGGATGTGCTTTATTGTCGAACAAGGATACTAAGACCTTTACTTGGTTATTCCAAACATGGTTAGAGTGCATGCATGGACGTGCTCCAAATGCCATAATTATTGATCAAGACAGAGCCATGAAAAATGAAATTGAGGTTGTTTTCTCAAAAGCTCGTCATTGATGGTGTTTGTGGCATATAATGAAAAAGTTTCAGAAAAGCTAAGTAGATACTCCGATTACGAGTCTATGAAAACACTTTTGCATGATGTTGTGTATGATTCTTTGAGTAAGAGTGATTTCATGGAAAAGTGGGAAAGAATGGTTGAAGATTTTGAACTTCATGATAATGAATGGTTGAAGGGGATATTTGATGAAAGAAATCGTTGGGTTCCTGCATATGTGAGAGACACATTTTGGGCGGGAATGTCAACGACTCAAAGAAGTGAAAGTATGAACTCATTTTTTGATGGCTATGTAAATTCAAAGACATCATTGAAGCAATTTGTTGAACAGTATCACAATGCATTGAGAGATAAAGTTGAAAAAGAAAACAAGAGTGATTTTGATTCATTTAATACAGTGATAGCTTGTTTAAGTCATTTTGGCTTTGAGTTCCAATTCCAAAAAGCATTCACCAATGCGAAATTCAAAGAATTTCAAGTGGAGGTTGCTTCTATGATTTATTGTCATACTTGCTTTGAGAGACTAGAAGGATCAAATTCTATATATTTTGTTGTAGAAAGCAAGAAAAAATTTGACACAATTAAAGACACAGTGTTTGAGGTATCCTTCAATGAGAAAGACTTTGAGTTACAATGTATGTGTTGTTTGTTTCAATTCAAAGGTATTTTATGCAGACACATCCTTTGTGTTCTTAAGTTAACAGGAAAAACAAAGTCATTGTCATCCTCTTATATTTTCTAACAGGAAAAACAGATGACATTTTGCATAAATTAAATCTATGGTTAATATAGCAAAGTTACGCGAAAAATTAGATTAAATCTAAGGTTAATATTGCATCACGGGTTGACATTTAGAAATAAGAGATGACATTTTGCATAAAATAAATCTAGGGTTAATATAGTAAAGTCACGCGAAAAAATTAGGTTAAATTTATGGTTAATATTAAGTCACGGGTTAACATTTAAAAATAAGAGATGACATTTTGCATAAATAAAATATAGGGTTAATATAGTAAAGTCACGCGAAAAAATTAGGTTAAATCTATAGTTAATATTGCGTCACGGGTTAACATTTATAAGTAAGAGATAAATATAGGGTTAATATAGTAAAGTCACGCGAAAAAATTAGGTTAAATCTAGGGTTAACAATGCGTCATGGGTTAACATTTATAAGTAAGAGAAGAGATGACATTTTGCATAAATTAAACATAGGGTTAATATAGTAAAGTCACGCGAAAAAATTAGGTTAAATCTAGGGTTAATATTGCGTCACGGGTTAACATTTATAAGTAAGAGAAAAGATGACATTTTGCATAAATTAAATATAGGGTTAATATAGTAAAGTCACACGAAAAAATTAGGTTAAATCTAGGGTTAATATTGTGTCACGGGTTAACATTTATAAGTAAGAGATGTTAACCCGTGACGCAATATTAACCCTAGATTTAACCTAATTTTTCGCGTGACTTTACTATATTAACCCTAGATCTAATTTTAACCTAATTTTTCTATTATCTCTTACCTCTTACTTATAAATGTTAACCCGTGACGCAATATTAACCTTAGATTTAACCTAATTTTTTCGCATAACTTTACTATATTAACCCTAGATCTAATTTTAACCTAACTAGACCATTGACCCGTGCTAACGCACGAGTCATATCTAAGGTAATATTTGACGGTGATAAGTAACAAAATAGTTTGGATGAATGTCATAATTGTCATATAGTATTTCATAAAAATTAGGTTGAAATTAGGTTAAGTATAGCGAGACGGGTTAACATTTATAAGTAAGAGATAGCGAGACGGGTTAACATTTAAAAGTAAGAGATTTCCAAAAAAAAAAACAACATATAATTAAGAACATAATTTTATTTTACTTTAGATAAACATTAAATGCAAAAGTGTGGGGGGGAAAATTAGGTTAAGTATAGCGAGTCGGGTTAACATTTATAAGTAAGAGATTTTCGAAAAAATAGCATATAATTAGGAACATAATTTTATAATCAGGCGATAGAATTAGATTAAATCTAGATTTAATATTGCGTTCGGGTTAACATTTAGAAATAAGAGATAAGTAATAGATTAACATTTTGATTAAATTAAATCTAGGGTTAATATAGTAAAATCAGGCGATAGAATTAGGTTAAATCTAGGGTTAATATTGCGCTCGGGTTAACATTTAAAAATAAGAGATAACTAAGAGATTAACATTTTGATTAAATTAAATCTAGGGTTAATATAGTAAAATTAAGCGATAGAATTAGATTAAATCTAGGGTTAATATTGCGTTCGGGTTAATATTTAGAAATAAGAGATAAGTAATAGATTAACATTTTGATTAAATTAAATCTAGGGTTAATATAGTAAAATCAGGCGATAGAATTAGGTTAAATATAGGGTTAATATTGCGTTCGGGTTAACTTTTAGAAATAAGAGATAACTAAGAGATTAACATTTTGATTAAATTAAATCTAGGGTTAATATAGTAAAATTAGGCGATATAATTAGATTAAATCTAGGGTTAATATTGCGTTCGGGTTAACATTTAAAAATAAGAGATAAGTAAGAGATTAACATTTTGATTAAATTAAATATAGGGTTAATATAGTAAAATCAGGCGAAAGAATTTGGTTAAATCTAGGGTTAATATTGTGTTCGGGTTAACATTTAGAAATAAGAGATAAGTAAGAGATTAACATTTTGATTAAATTAAATTTAGAGTTAATATAGTAAAATCAGGTGATAAAATTAGGTTAAATCTACGGTTAATATTGCGTTCGGGTTAATATTAAAAAATAAGAGATAACTAATTAATAATTAATCTTAATTATTAGGTTAAGCTGCATTTTTTGACTCCTAAGTTTCAAAATGTTACGATTTTGGCCCTCTATTAAAAAAATTGCAATTTTGACCCCTTTCGTTCCAAAATTGCTGAGAAGACGCCACATGTCCCCAAAAAGGGGCCATAGTCGCAACTTTTTAAAAAGATAAGGGGTCAAAAGATCATATTTCCCTTATGTTAGGGGGTCTAAAGAACATATTTCCCTAAACATATGGGTTCACTTTTGTAATTTTTTCATAGGAAGCCAAAATCACAACTTTTGTAAACTCAAGGGGCGAAAAATACACTTTAGCCTAATTATTATGTGCTCTCAATCAACAAATGCTTAAAAACCCAATGTCAACTTTAGCCATGAATCTTACTTGGACATCTACCGTAATCCTTTTTTTTTTTTTGTTTAGAGGATCTACCGTAATCCTTGAATTTGCTTTTTTTCACCCTAAAGTGGTTCGATTCGTAGCTCTCAAATAACTTTTCATTGTGTTTATAGTTCTTTGGAAGATATCTCTAGAAGACCTAAAGAATAAATAGAGGGGCTAATAGAACACACTTGTCATACTACTTTGTTCCAATTTCATGTGTTCTATACCTTTTTCAATTGTCAAACAAGATCATTCTTCTAGTTTATTAATGCACAAATGAAAAATAAAAAATTGACTCACTTAAGGACCGATGTCACCTTCTTCTAACAAGGGTACAACTAAAGCTAGAGTAAGCTTCTTTATAGACTAACTCACATAAACTAACATCATAAAAATATAAAAATATGAGAGAAATTCAATCTAAAATCTCAAGCCTACACTACCAGACTAAACCGTGTGAATTAATTCACAAACTCTTATTAGATTAGGGATGTAGGTGAATATCCATGAACGCGGGTACGAATATTTATGGATGCGGATACCATCAAATCTACATTTGTATCCATTAAATAACATATAGTTGAAATATCTGTTTATTTTATCCATAGGTATATGTGGATGTGAATATTTTTGTCATCCCTACATTAGATACATAACAATCAAATCATGAATCAAAATTGTTGATGATTAAATTAAAAATTCGTGTTAGTTGAACATCACTAGGTGGTTTCACAAATTTGTTCTTATCACTGCTTAGTGGAGGAAAGAACTATCAAGGTAAGATAGCGATAAATGTAATCCCTGCAGTCTTGTCACCTCATGCGGTGAAAGAAATGATATTAAGCACCTTCTAAACCAAAGTGAATCACTAGAAGAGTTAAAATTTACAAAATGGTCTCATATATTATATTTATGTGACGAAATTGCACTTGTATGATATGGTGTTGTTGCATGCATAATCATAAAATAAGAGGAATGTTATAGGGTCACATCCTCTAACACACCCTAATAATAACTCACCGCCTCATCCACTTTTTCTTCTCATTAACTTGCTACCGATTTAATTATTTATTGTTAATATTATTTGGATTTTAGCTTAAAAAAATGTTCCTCTTCCTGCACACTTCAACTTTAACATCCCCCACCCTTGTCTCTTCAGGTTCAAGGATTCAACAAATGAATTTGTAAGTTTATTATCGGAAGCATTTTTCAGAAGACCATGACAAATATTATTTTTACTTCACATTTCAAAATCAATTAATCCAAATCACAAATTCACGGTTCAATATCCCCATAGTCTTTCTTCACATTTTTCTTCAATTCAGACATCAAAGTTAGAATCCTTTTCAATTTCTTTCACTCCTTGTTACCTTGTATTTGAACTCGAGGATTTTCATCGAGGTGCTCTTGTTTGCATATGAGTATTTGGCAACATTTTAGTCTTTACTCTTGTTTGCATATGAGTATTTGGTAACATTTTAATCTTTGCTTCAAATTTCACGGGGTTGTAAATATGTTAGAATAATGCTAACGACACTCTCTTTTCAACGATTTCTTTGATACTCATTCTCTTATTTGATGTAATCAATGTATGACCCATCATTTTAAGTGGAACCTATTTCTAAAGTGTGAGGTTGAAGAAAATGTTGAAAAAAGAGTGTTGCTAACACTACTCAATATGTTATTTGAAATTAACGATGAGGATAAATATGTACAAGAAAAAGGCCATAAGGGCTTGGAACAGAGAGACCGATTGGAAGGAACCACAGAACTTAATGAATGATGTGTTGGAGTTTTTTTCCTGTAAACATTGCAGATGAAAAAAATGTAGTTTTCAATCGGTACAGCCAGTTAATAGGTAAGAGAGTGAAAGAAAGAGATGAGGTGACAAGTTATTATTGGGGTATGTATAGGAGTGTGTTGTAGGATGGGACCCTAACATTCCTTCCTAAAATAATTTATGTTTAGTTACATTTTTTTATAAATATTTATTTTCAAGTCAATTTCTTTTACTTTTTGATGGACACTTAGCAAAACTATTTTTAGGAGGTAAACCACCAAAAGGACATTATCATAGTTGACTATACTCAAATAGTTGTTTTCATTCTCGAATGCGTCAGAAATAACTACAATAATATGCTTCAACAAAAAACCAAAAAACCCACAATAGTTTCTTGAGTGGTGAAATTCTTTTTTTAAGAGGTTAAAATGAATTATATTACCACATCAAAAAGAGCTTCCTAGCACAAGGTGTGCTAAGGAAAAAGCACCAAAAGTAACAACAAATTCGGTACAATAATTACAAGGCTAAGAATGTCCACCAAAAAACCATAAACTACAATTAGCCAATGCCTAGAATTGTAAACAAGTTATGCCACCATCCATGATAATTAAGAGAAAGACTGACATGTTTTCCCTTCAGCCACATGAATGTCAGCGCCTTAATTTTGTTCACCACTTGATGAATAGAACAGTTCTTACCGTTGAAGATCTGATTGTGTCTTTCTTTCCAAATTTCCCACACTGTTGCAAACCAAATGACCTGTAACATGGATTGCTTTGACTTTGCAACACCACCAATAAAACTGAATTGATAATAATGACTTGCAACATCACAAGGTAAAACAGCAGATACTCCCAGCCACCTAATAATATAATTCCATACAGTACCAAACAAATTACAATGAAGTAATAAATGCGAAGAAGTTTCCACCTCCCCACACCCTCCAATACACAACTGAGCGTTGACATCAATAACATGTCGACAGAAAAGGTTGTCTTTGGTAGGAAGCCTATCACAAAACAAGCGTCAAGCAAAAAGAACCACCTTTAAGGGAACGTCCTTATGCCACAAAGAAGACACCGGCACCGCAAGATCAACAGAGAGATTATCATTAAAAAGCTTATAAGCACTTTGAACTGTGTACACGGAAGTTGTTTCCAACCGCCACAACCACCTGTCAACCTGCAATGAGACATTAAGAAGTAACAGTCTAACTAATGCATATTAAACACAAATTTATCCTTCGACAAAGACAACTCAAATAATCTAGGGAATCTCTCTCTGAAAGACAATCCCTCTACCCAGACATCCTTCTAAAAAAGAGTATTTTTTTCATCTCCCACCGACTTACTGACATTACCAAAAAAGATGTAGTGAAATTCTAAAATCGTCATTGATTGCGTATTTATGAGTCAAAATAATCCTTTAGACATATGAAATCAAATTAATTGAACATAATTTTGATTAACGAATCCTACGATCAAAATTTATTTTGTAATTTTTTTACATTAAAGATTTTTTTTAAGGAATTAAAGACTACTATTATGATTATACAAGCCTTTCCTGTTTATATTAAGACAAAATACACCTTGATTTTTTTTTCTTGATTACAAACTTTTGTTTATATTCAAAAGCTTGGGCGTATTTGTTTCGGGAAACATTAACATGTGTTTTTGGGCAATTAATAAGAAATTTAAAATAGAAATTTTGTCTTGAAACTTGTGTATAACACATTGAAATTTCAAAAAACAATTTTTTCCACATAAAAATTATCATTTGTTTCTATTTTTTGAACCGTAGACACTTATAACAAGGACTTTCTTTTATTAAAATTAAAATTTTAACAGCATAGCCTTTCTCAGTGAGATGAGTCATCAGAGTCAGAACCAAAACAACCTTCACTGACTCACTTTATCGTTAATTAATTCGTTAATAAATCTCACTCTGTTTAAATCAGAATCTAGACAGAGAAACAAACAAAACCAAGAAGAAGAAGCATCTTTCTCTCTCTAAATCCACCATTTCCATTTTCACACTTTCTCTCTCTACAACTACAACCAGCATTTCAATCATCCATGGCGGAGGTTTCCGGCGACGGAGCCGAAATGGCCACGCCGGCGCCGCTTTCAGTTCCCGGATCGTTCACGAAAAGCTCTTCTTCTCGAAGACGCGGCTCCGCGAGGCAACCGAGTATGGATGCTGATGAGTTCATGAATCTGTTGCACGGTTCGGATCCAGTGAAGGTTGAGCTTAATCGGCTTGAGAATGAAGTTCGAGGTGAGAAAATGCTGCTCGATCCGAAGAGTTTTTGAGATGATGATTTTTGTATCTTAATGTTGAAATTGAAATTGATTGTTTCTGTGTTTCATTGTGTAGATAAGGATAGGGAATTATCTGAAGCACAAGCTGAGATCAAAGCTTTGAGACACTCTGAACGATTAAGAGAAAAAGCCGTTGAAGAGGTCAAGATTATTACTCTAATTTATGCGTTTCTTTTTTTTGATTATGTTATTATTACATTAATTAATTACTGATTACTAATTTACTATGATATTATTTTATTTCCTAATGGGATCATATTATTAGCATTAACATATTTGGAAGTCTTTGGGATCATGTTTGGATAAACAACTTAGGCATTATTTGGTGGATAAAGAACATATTTACAGCTTATAGAACAAGCCCTTATGTATAAGCTATTTTGATAGAAAAAAATAGAATACAGTTAAATTGTTTTCGTATAAGCTATAAGCTGTTTACATAAGCTATCTTGGAGAATTTGTGAAAATTAGTTGGAAACAGCTTATGAACAATGCCGTAAGCTGCTTCCACAAGTTCTCCTAAACAGTCCAAACAAGTCAATCCAAACTGACCCTTAATTATATTCTTATAGCATAAGCACTTCATATAAGTGCTTGTGTATAAGCTATTAAGATATCAAAAGATAAAATCAAATTAAACTGTTTTCGTATAACTATAAGCTGTTTCAATAAACTATATTGGAGAGCTTATAGGAATAAGTTGATTTTTTTTTTATAGATATATCAAAAATTGTCTCATAAGTGCTTCTACCAATAGGTAAACTGAAATAAGTAAGTGTTTGGTTTCACGTTGCATCCACTAGCTCTTTACTGTGAAAAATGAGACTCTATAAATTGTAGTTTTAGGATAAACACATGTCTAGCCAATTCCTACTGTTGAAACAAACATGCGGTAAGTCAATCCAAGTAGATCCTTAAGGTCCTTAAGTGCACGGGAATGCATTGGAGAAGAAGCCCCTTTTTGGCGTTTGCATTGATACTACTACCTTAACCTTTTACATTTGTGCCATGTAGTGTGTAGGAATTTCTCCAGCAATTTTTTTTCCAAAGAAACTATCTCAGTTATTAGATCTGGCACTCTCATTAAGTCATTTTGATGAGCTCTTTCTTGTGTTGCGTTGACCATGTGTGGAAAATCCACTGCCCGGTCAATTTTTAATTAAAGCCATTATCCAATAATGGAAATGACAAAGCTTTTGATGGTATAATATATCCATTGAAGTTTCCGTTTTCATAACTTGAATATATGTTGTGGTATAAACTGACTCGGCTCTATTTTGCATAGAGAATCTTCAGATTTGTATCCTGAATTTGGTTTCTAATAAATAAATTGGAAAGTCTTTATTGAAAAGTAGTGCATTTGACTCATTAGGGACTTCGAATGATTTTTTCCTTCTTACTTGATACTTTCTAGTTTCTACTCTGTCTTGATGCTATTTGGAAAAACCTTTATTTTAATAATAATACTCCATTTTGTTTTATCGATAGTTTAATTTTTTTTCTTTTATTTGTCAATTTATACAACCAATCAAGGATAAATTAGTTTTTTTCTAACTTTAGCCTATGCGTTAAAAAAGTGAGAGGGTATATTAGTAAAGTGTGCTTGTGATATTTTCAGTATTTCAATATAGGATAATTCAGTCAAATGTGGTTATTTTTTCTTAATTTTGAAACTATTTAATGTCTCTATCAATTCCTTCGCAACTATCTGAAATGATGAGTCTAATATATCCGTACCTGTCAAGTGGAAGAGTAAGAGTGGCAGAGTCTTGGAGAGAATAAAAAAAATTGTGGTATACTCATTAAAGGGAATTATTTTCTCTTTCTTGTATGCATGACATTCATTCTCAATTCTTGGTTTGTGTTGACTGTGATGATATTGATTTTACTAGTGAAGTTAGAACTTAGAAGATTCAGTAGTTTCACATTGCACTCAGTCGATATCTAATTTTATTATTTTTTCATATTAGTATACTTTTATGCCGCTGTCATATTTCAACCTAATAGAGAAAAGCTCACTACTAGAATTAGAACACAAGGTGGTGAAACAAAATATTTCCCTATAACCGTAGATATGCAGCAAGAGAGGGGAACGGTAAAGTTGTTGTCACGTGACTGAAAGGTCATGGGTTCAAGTCCCGAAAACATCTTGTGTAAAAAACAGTTTATGGCTGCGTACAATACACAAAATGGTGGGACCCCTTCCCAGGCCTTGCGTATGCTGGAGCTTTGGCGCCAGGCTGCCCATAGATATGCACCAAGGATCAAATTTGAGCCCTTATTGTTCTAGGTTCTTGATGTGCTAATTGAATATATCTGAGCGGCAATGCCACAATGCATGCTTTTTTGGATAATATAGTCTTAGAGAGTGAGGAAAGAAATAAAGAAAAAGTTTGAGACACGGAGACTAGCTCTTAGAAGCCCATGACTTTTGTTTAAGCGTGTGTTTGGTAACCCAGTTGGTCATTTCCACCTCGTGTTTATGGCCCCTCCAACCTCAGATTTCTTGAACCTCCAATTGTTAGGTTCAACCGAACGTGCGGTCACACCGTGATTTTTTATAGCACCAAACACAGGCTAAGTAGAAGTAAAACAAAGTATATGGAATGCAAGTTTAGAGACAAATATCCTAGCTTAGAGGTGAATATCGGAAAACATGTCACGTCACAAGTCCTTCGGCTTGAGTGCCTTTTGTCCATTATACAAAACGAAGGGGAGATACAGGAGATGTAAAGCATAGGATCCAAGTAGGGTTGATGAAATGAAGGAATGCCATGCGGGTTATTTGTGGTAGAAAAGTACTCAACCCTAAAAGAAAATTTCACTGCACAGCTATAAAACTTGCAATGTTATATAGAGTTGAGCGTTTAGAATTAAAAATGTAAGTTCAGTGTTGTATACATGATAGTCTTATGATGTATGAGGGGTTACACTGACACAAGACTAAAATAATCATGATTGAAATCATTAGAGAGAAAGTTGCGACAACTCCTACTGTAGAAAATATGATAGTCTCTCATCTTAATTTTTTTAGCTTTTGTGGCGGAGACCAGTGAAACCCTGTTGTGGAGGGTGTAGACTGAGTGATAGTCCAATTTAGAGATAGAGGGAAACCATGAAAATCTATACGCTAAACCAGTAAGAGAGGTTTAGATTTAAACGATCTATCACTGAACTTTATTCATGGCAGGACATTACGATGTTATGTTTGATCCTTGTAGTTGATTCCATCTTGTAGGAAAAGAGTTCAATGGTTGTTGTTGTATTTTACCCTACTAAATTGCTAGAACTTTAGTTTAGTTTAGTTTTAATCTGTTCTCGAAAATATAACTTGTCCTTGTCCTATTCTTTTTCAGCCTTATTCTTATGGCGTCCTGTATGTTCACTTTTAATTCTACATTTGTGTTGACTTATTCATAATATCAATTTTGCTTTTAATGGTTTTGCTGTCTTCAATAGATGAAGTTATAAGTCTAACTATTTTGTTGTCTGATGTGATAACTTTAAAGGATTTTGGCAGGATACAACAATTTTATTTTGCTTTACTGAATTGCTAAATTGCTTTGTCTTGATCTAATTTTGTCAGTTCCTACGTTCTATTGTCCTTTTCTTACAATAGTTCTTCAATAATAGTAATTACATTTTCACTGTTGATGCTGATTTTTTAGTGGGTTTTGCACTTAATCCGATTGTTATAATGGTTATTGATTTGCTTTCCTTTTATTCAGTATGATCATTCTTCACATTGTTGTGTATATGGTTATTACTTGACAATGACATTGAAGCTTTTACTTGTTCATGTTTGTTATGCTAGTTTTACATTTTCTTCATATTGTTTTGTTGCATGCTTTATGGCATCTTGAAATCTAACATGCCTTTCTTCTTTTTGCTTTATTTCAGTTAACCGATGAACTGTCAAAGGTTGATGGCAAGCTAAAATTAACGGAATCTATTCTAGAAAGCAAAGTAGTACTTAAAGCCTTTATTCACTTTAGTAATTATTTGGTTTCCTAGGTGACATTATAGACCAACTAAATTCAATATTTTGGCAGAATCTTGAAATAAAGAAAATCAATGATGAAAAGAAAGCAGCAATGGCAGCTCAGTTTGCTGCTGAAGCTACTCTTCGAAGGGTGCATGCTGCTCAGAAGGATGATGACATGCCCCCAATAGAAGCAATTCTTGCTCCTTTGGAGGCTGAACTAAAGCTTGCTCGGCAAGAGGTATTCCCTTATTCTTGGAGTTCCTGTTGTATTCCCTAAGAGAAATAATTGATGGAGGGACTGAATCTGTCTTTTAATAAATGATTTTGGCTTAATTTTCTTACATATATTCCTTGCAGATTGCTAAATTACAAGACGATAACAAAGCCTTAGATCGTCTTACCAAATCCAAAGAAGCGGCACTAATTGAAGCTGAAAAGACTGTTCAGGTTGCCTTGGTTAAGGCCTCCATGGTGGATGATCTCCAAAACAAAAATCAAGAGCTAATGAAACAGATTGAGATTTGCCAGGTATCTCAATCTTGTATGATTTTTTCCCGTTCCCAGTTCACTAGGACCTTAAATATGTAACTTTAACTTCTTGTTTCATCACCACTTCTCTCAGGAAGAAAATAAAATATTGGACAGAATGCATAGACTAAAGGTGGCAGAGGTTGAAAAGCTCACCCAAACTGTAAGGGAGCTAGAAGAGGCTGTTCTTGCAGGTGGTGCTGCTGCAAATGCAGTTAGAGATTACCAGAGGAAAGTTCAAGAAATGAATGTAATGTGTTTAAGTCTTCAACTATTTGAATCTCCCAGTTATTTTATTGATTATATCACATCTAGTTAATATTATATACTATACTTATTTTAACAAAAAAATTTATATTTCTTTAGGAAGAAAGAAAAACTCTTGATCGGGAGTTGGCCCGTGCCAAGGTAACAGCAAATAGAGTTGCTGTGGTGGTTGCAAATGAATGGAAAGATTCAAATGATAAAGTGATGCCTGTCAAACAGTGGCTTGAAGAACGTCGATTCTTACAGGTAATATTGTTTTGTTTTACACTGCTTTTTAACTTGCCTTTAGTGATTGAGCTTTTGTTACTCTCCTTTCTTCCCCTCTTTTCTTATTTATATAAATTTTCCTGTATTCTTACAGGGGGAAATGCAGCAACTTCGTGACAAACTTGCTATAGTTGAGCGCGCAGCAAAGTCTGAAGCACAGTTGAAAGTAATAATCTGGTTCCTATCTATTATAATAGGAGATTAGTTCTTAAATTATTCAAGGTATACTTTTTCAAAATTTTCAGGAAAAATATCAATTACGGCTTAAAGTACTAGAGGAGAGTTTGAGGGGGAATTCTAACGGCAGTAGTCGCAGCACCCCAGAGGGAAGAAGTGTAAGCAATTCTCGTCGGCAATCTCTAGGTGGAGCTGATAATTTTTCAAAACCAACATCAAATGGGTTTTTGCCTAAGCGGTTACCATCCTTTCAATTAAGGTCATCCCCATCGTCTAGCTCAGTATTGAAGAATGCCAAAGGAACATCTAAATCTTTTGATGGGGGCACAAGGTCACTGGAGAGAAATAAAATGCAGCTGAATGGAGCACCCCAAAGTTATTCGTTTAACCAATCTCTTGAAGAAACCAAAGAGAGAGAAACAGATGTTAACTGGAAAGGAAATTCAGATGATAAGGCAAATGACTTCCCAACAGTGGATACAGAGGATAGTGTTCCAGGTATTTTATATGATCACCTGCAGAAAGAGGTCATGGCCTTAAGGAAAGCTGGTAATGAGAAAGATCAAAGCCTAAAAGATAAAGATGATGCTATTGAGGTTAGCATCTTGTTTGTTGTTATTTTTTGATTTTAATCCTTCACAGATTAATCTTAGCTAATTATTTCCAATGGTCATTATCTGTCAGATGTTAGCAAAGAAGGTAGATACATTAACCAAAGCTATGGAAGTTGAGGCAAAGAAGATGAGAAGGGAAGTAGCCAACATGGAAAAGGAGGTAGCTGCTATGCGTGTGGAGAAAGAACAAGAGAACAGAGCAAAGCGGTTCAGCAATATAAAGGGCCCTGGCCCTGTAAACAGTGCTCAGAATCAGCTAATTTCTGGAAGGTATTTTTTTTGGGCCTTCTTACCTTTATATGCAGTTATTGGCATATTTTTCACTCTGCTTGCTTTTTTTCTGTAACTGGTCAGAGGCTGGAAGTTTTAACCTTTGTATACATTCATTCTGTTCCTTGTTTTACCTGCTACTTTCAACTGGGTATATCTCAAGGGATTTCTGTCCAAGTCAATGGATATAAACTATTTCATTTTCAGGATATATGTGCTTTGATTTAATGTTACTACCTAATAAACTATGGTTTTTTTTATACAAAAAAAACATGGTTTTTTTTCTTTCTTTTTTCCAATCATGGGGCCTTTTATTTTGGTGATTAAGGATGAATGGGAAAACCCTTAGAAAAAGCACCATTAAAATTGCATGCAAATCCTTGTTCAAAAAAATTGCATGCAAATCCACTTGTCCTTCTTGGTCAGTTCACACTACCCATAATCGCATACTGTATAACCGAGACAAAAATGGATCAATTTTATGATTGCTATGTGAGTCCTTTTAGGTCAATTATCTTCCCTGATTTCTTTTCAAAAAGGCAAGTTTTTGGCATTTGCCAATACTTTTTCCTGGCATGTTGGTCAATCTACTTGATCTGAATAATGATGTTAATATTTCTATATCGTCCTGTATTGTTTAGTTACATTTTATACACTCATTGAACCTAGTATTTACCTCCAAGGTTTTGCTAGTTTTTTTTTTGTTTGATCGACTTTGTTAAATTAGACCCTATCTCAATAAAGACATAAATTATTAATATATAATGCTGTTTGCTTTCTTTTGTCTCGCTTTCTATTTTTCTGATTTGCCGCACATAATCTGTGATTACTAATGGAGCCTTTCTCATTTGCACAGAAGTGTGACACGTGGAGGATTAACACGCAGCACCCAATAACATCAAGTTTATTATAGTGGCACTTGGTAGTGTTGAGTAAACTTTCATAGGCATCATTCTTCTGCCCTACTATGTTTTTATTCTTCTGCTTTTTGTGTCCACTTGATTATAAGATTGTAACTGGCATACCGAAGACGAGTTTCTGATGTTGGACATGGATTGAGGATAAGAAAATGAATTCAGGAACGGGTATGCATCTGACCTAGACTGTTGTATCCTCTGCGTAGAGAGATCGGCTAAGAAGGAAGACAATAGAAGACAATTAACTTGGTTAACCTTTCAGTTTTTCTTGAGTGGTGTGTTTGTATAGGTAGCTTTCTCCCCTTACTGCTTTTTGCAGTTTATATTTGCAATTCGCAGATAGTGTGATTGTGTTGGTTCGGCTTTCATAATATCTTTTGTAATAGATCCAGATCTAAGTGTATTGGTTGTGTTATAAGTTCATAATTTCAAGTTTATTATTATAAATTTATTTATTTTTGAGTGAAGCATGCACCCGTTGTGGAGAACATATAAATTATCACCAAAGTCAAGAAAATGTAGAGTTCCTGTACTTTCTAATATTTTCATTTTCCAATTGTGATAGAGGAGATGGAAGTTAACTACAGAGAGTGCATTTGAAATTTGTCAGAATTTACAACAATAGTCAATCGATTTTTTAAAAATACATTTTCATAAACGTTCATAATATATAATATGATGTTTATTTTATCAATGAAAATAAAATAAAATAAACACACAAACCCAATTCTCAAATGAATTTAGTTGTGATTGCATGAATCTAGAAAGTAGGGCTTAAAGTAACTATACCTTCACGTCAAAATTTTAATAGTACATTGTGGATGAGGGAATATGAGGACAAAGAATATCATGAATGAATGTCTGATGCACTTATCCTTATTGTGCTTCCAAAAATAATTTTCTATAAAGATTCATTGTATATGCAAATAAAATAATCTTTAAATCCCTAAACGTATACTATAATAGCAAGAAAAAAAAAACAAATATGTTTGAGAGTAAAACATATTACGTATCTCTAGAAGGCAAAGTCAGAGAAAAGAATGACTACAAAGAAAGAGGGAAAGTGAAAGTGACATTTACCATTAAAAATAAAATAAAATAAAGAAATATAAAGAAATAATGACTAAAAAGAAAGAGAGAAAGTGAAACTAACATTTACCAGTAAAAAAATAAAATAAAGAGATATTATCAAAGAAATATGCAATCTTCTTGTACGAGATGATTCTATGATTTAAAACGGCCAATCACACAATGAAAAACATTAAGCGTATGTTTGATTTGACTTCTTTTTACTACATAACATTTTGGCGTGTAATGTAGAAGCTACAAAGTGGAGCTTCTCCATTAACGTGGGTTTTCATTGTGATTTTGCAAGATGTGATGTCTAACCAAACATACGTTAAAGATGAAAGGTTAGCAAAGATAGGCATCCATCAAATTGATAGAGATGATATCATCGTAAATTTAATTTAATTTAGTGTATATATTTAAATTTTAAGGTATATTTAATCTAAAAAACATAATTCTAACAATGTTAAGTTAAACGGACTAAACTATATATTTAAACATAAAAGAAGATGAAGTGTATTATCATAATCTCAACAAGGGAGAAAGAATGTAATTTACTCAAATATTACATGTTCAAATTTGGCCCAATCTAACACCCTTAATTTAGAAAACAACTAGTGTACCGCTACCAATGGACATGTATTATGAGTTTATAACGAATACCACATAAACCTACAGAAGAATCTTGCTCTATTGTGATAGCTTTGCATTCCAAAAATATTGTTTGAATTTGAAGAAGAATATGACAATATGCAGATATAGTATTCCTGGATAGTTAGCAATGTTACAAAACATATGCAAACACATGTAATGTATAATGAACATGATAATTAGTAGACCTTCATCAGCTAATTATAAGTTTAGAGCACAACTTCATGAAACAGCAACAACCGCAGCAAATTTACAATAAGCTAACAGAAAAGTTACAAGAAGACAAGACTAATTAACTTCATACATAGATAACCTATGCATGATAATAATGTGTTTCCATTTTCACAGCAACAAAGCATTAAAATAGAGTGAAAGTTTAAAAGGATGCTGATGAAAATTCATTACTCCATCTAGCAGCAATTGGGCTCCTCACAATATGACTTCCATCACTCCATTCAAGTGACCCAAAACTCTGAGAACCACCATATCCAATTCTAGTGAAAGTAACCTCAAAAGCTTGAGTTTTGTTTTCACTACTGAAAACAAGTTTGCTAGGTGAAACACTAACATCAACACCAAAAGGTGCATTCACTTTGACAGTGTAAACAGCATCAACAGAATCACCAACATTAGTAACAACCCTTTTATACTTAACCAATCCATTGTTAGCACCAAATACCACAGAGAATGAAGGGTAATTCAAATCACCGGGACTAGTAAATTTCCTTTCATTTTCACAAACATCATAACTAGTTGGCTCTCTGGTGAAAACCTGAATTGTCTTGGCATCATAACCAATTGAACAAAGGAAAGCTAAATAGTCATTGATGTTTAAATCATAAACCAAACCAGGATTAAGTGCTTTATTAGGATCAACATGTCCAGCTCCATGAACAAATGGATTTGACTCTTTACCTGTTCCAAGATCCTTGATTTTGCCACCAGAATTATCAACATTATAAGCAGTTGTCATCAAAGCAGATTTAATTGCAGCTGGTGACCATTCTGGATAAGCTTTCCTAAGCAATGCGGCGATTCCACTAACATGAGGACAAGACATAGAAGTACCTGAAATTATGTTGAACTCAACTCTCCTAGGATCAATCTCCAAATCAGTGGGACCCACTTTCCCAGTCCACCCTGCTAAAATATTAACGCCAGGAGCTATAACATCTGGTTTAAGAATCTCTGCAGTTCTATAATTCGGACCCCTGCTCGAAAAGGAAGCAACTTGAGGAGCAGAAGGTGAACCTTCACCACCGATCACAGTCCCTTTAAACTTGATCGTAGCTGTTGGATTCTCACTCGATTTTATATACTCTCTAATCTTTTCAGCAGCATTTTGACCCACCATTGTAGCTGCAACAAGATGAGCATCAGCAAGAAGCTCTTCACCGTTTTCTTCAGTATTCGCCATAATCATACCTAACCCACCAGCCTGTTTGACAGCACTACCCTTTTCAACTCTAGCATTCCCTCCTCTATCACAAACAACAATCTTCCCTTGAACTTTTGAAGAATCTAAAGACCCTAAATAACAATATCTACTACCACAATCAGCACCATAAATCAAAGGAAGCTTATTATCAGGTAAACTATCACCATAATACAAAGAAACACCACCGAAAACTCTACCATCACCAAGAACAACATCAGCAGGAAACTCTCTATCAATCGTCGAAGCACCAACTGTCAAAATCCAAGGAGCTACATTAACGGAAGTATAAGGACCAGGTCCTGAATTACCTGCAGAACAAGAAACAACAACACCATGTTGTGCAGCACCAAAAGCACCGATAGCAATGGAATCACGAAAATAATGAGGCGCATAACCATTAGAACCAACCGAAAGCGAAATCACATGAACCCCATCAGCAACAGCTTCATCCATAGCAGCAAGAATATCAGAATCAAAACAACCAAGTTTCCAACAGATTTTATAAGCAGCAATTCTAGCTTTTGTTGCCATTCCCTTAGCTTCGCCTCTAGCGAAACCAAACAAACTAGCATTACCAACAACAGAACCAGCTGCTGTTGAAGCTGTATGTGTTCCATGTCCTTCAGTATCTCTAGGAGATTTCGATTCCAAAGTTTCATCAATAGGTCGTTGAAGATAAGCTTCATAGCCTTTATAAAAAGCTTTAGCTCCGATAATCTTGGAGTTAGAGTTACATGAAGAAGAAGAAGGAAAATCTTTACTGATTTCACATTTTCCTTTCCAAGAATTCAAACTTTTGAATGAACTTGGATCTTCAGATGTTGAAAAGCTTCTGAGTTCGGGCCATATACCGGTGTCAAGAACACCGACGATGACCTCAGAAGCGAAATGTGAGTTAGGCCATAGGCCGGAGGATTCGGTGAGGCCGAGGAAAACGGGGGTGTGAGTAGTATGGAGGTGTCGAATTTGGTCAGATTGGATCGAAAGGATATCCGGATGGGATCGAAGATGAGCAGCTTGGGATGGAGTTAAGTGGGCTGAGAAGCCGTGAATGGCGGATGTGTATGTGTATAGGATGGTTGTTGGGTTAGGGGATGGTGGGAGGGTGTTGAGAATGGAAGAGAAATGGTTTTTATGATTTGGTTGTTTTGCCACGTGGATGATGTAGGTTTGAGGAGAGTTGTTTGATTGTTGTTGTGATGAGTGAGAGAAAAAGAGGAAAAGAAGAAAGAAGATGAGAAAGAGAGAGTGAGGGAAAGCCATTTGTGTGTGATTTTTTTGTTATGAATTGGAAGAGGTGTTTTTATTGTGTGACAAGTAGAAATTGTGATGGGAGAAGGAACTGAATTTGAGCGATAAATGAGGAAAAGGGGGAAATAATTGAAGGACATATGGGTTATTAAATTCCAAAGGTGGACCACAAAAAGCATACAGCCAATAATTGAAGGACATATGGGTGTTGTGGATTTGCCATCTCTACAATCAGTCATCAGACCAATACCATACTACACATACATTACCTTCTTCTTGTTTTTATCTTTGTTTCTTTTTTAATTGGATTAAACATTTTTTCCCTTATCTTTATTTTGAGGTTTTTGCTGGTCCTTTATAATAAAAAAAGTGTAGTTAAGTCCTTAAATTTTTTAAATGGTAACATGTTAGTTTTTACATGTGAAATCGTGGTTTTGAAGTACGAGATCCATGTGAATTTGTGTTGGATCCACTCTATGCATCATTGTTCAATGATTTTAGAAAGGAAGTTAATGAGAAAACTTGTGAATTTGATATGTTAGCTCAGATGGGAAGAATATGAGTTGCAATCTCTAATTTGGGGTGAAGAATTTGGAGAAAAATGAGTTTCAATGAACCATAATTTTGATTTTAGGAGAATTGGTGAAGTGGGAAGAAGAAGATGTTGATTTGCATACTTCCTATACGACAGTTAATGTTGCTAACCTTATGGATGAAAAGGACTAATGTGGTGTCAATTAAACAAATCAAATGGCATATTTGCATCTATTTTAAACAATAGATCAACATGAACTTTGAAATAAAGATTTTTCCCTCCGATCTTAAGCGAACATAACATAATAATCAAGAGTTCAATCGTGAGTTAAATGCAGCTTGATCGATAATTATTTTATACAATTGAATTCGAATTCTTATAACCAATTTATCTTTTAATAAAATTAGTTAATTATTTGATGTCCTAATTTACATTCTCTTCATTTGTATTGGATTTTTAATTTATTTACAAAAGTTTGGAGAATAAGGCACCAGGCCACCCACGTATTGACAAGAAAAAGATCAAAGATGTAGATATTTGTTTTTTTTGTGTACGAATTGATGTTGACATCGTGATAAGTTATTTTTATTTGTTTGTACCAAAAAAAATCTTTATTCTTATTTGTTTTATCTTGTGATTAGATTAATATACTACTTGACTAAGGGTTGTGATAAATTGATGTTGAAATGGATCATTGAATCTGGGATTGAATAGAGTTAAAATTGTATGGATTCCAATCGGCACATTTCTGGCATTATGATTTTGATTAGACGACCATATTTAAAATTTGTATTTTAGACTTAATAAATTTGTCTTAAAATTGAACCGTCCGATCCTAATCAAACCGTAAAAGATTTATCAATCCCATGAATGATCCGAGCTGGCATATATTATTATGTAGATCCTTGTCTCACATTTGTTAAGTTTTAGATTCATATTATAAATACTAGTTGAGATTGAAGATTTTTATAACATATAAACACCTCATTGTTCCATACTAGTTCCCTCGTTAAATACAAGACTATTTTATATGAAATTCCATATTCCTTTTATAAGATTTCTTTCAAATACAAGACTTTTTTAATGAGGAGGAGCATCAACTTGTGATATTTATATCAAACAATATCTTCAATGAATTATAAAAGATTATTTAGAAATGAAAGCATGTGAAAGAAATTAATATTTTCATAATGAAATGGTTAGAAGACAAAAACTGAGTACCTGATCTCCTTCCCGGATATGGTAGTTATTTAATTAAGACTTGTAGCATAAATTAATAGTTTACAGATTAACAAATCTAAAACAGACGGAGCTTACAAGTTACAAAGGCATCAAGCCTTTTAGGGATAACTAAACTAAATTGACTATCTCTAAAAACAAATTTAAAGAACAAAATGATTGCCTACCCAAATAAAAGAAATCAATTTTCTTTATTTCAATGATACATGTCGGTACATCAACAAAAGTATGGAGAATGGCCAAAATCATGGTCTCTTTAGCCAATGTATGAAATATCTCATTCGCTTGTCTCCGATTAAACTCGACATGAAAGTTTGTGAAAAATAAAATCAAAAGTGTTTGCATTCATCTAATATAATGTCAAATCATCTAATATAAAATACAACAATGGTTGCATTTCATCTAAGATAGTTGTACTTCTTTGCATTCATCTATTTTTTCCACCCACGTTTTATTGACAAGAAAAAGATTAAAGATATTGATATTTGTTTGATTATGAATTGATGCTGATGTCGTGATAAATTATTTGTATTTGTTTTATCTTTTTGTGATTAAATCATTGTCATTAGTTGCTACTTTTTTTCTACAGTCACCATGAGTTGCTACTAATAATTAAAAACAAATATGAATGAACACATAAAAAGTTCCTACATTGAGCCATCGATGCACGTTGCACCAATCAACTTTGTTCTAAATAATAATAATAATTCAATAGCAGTAAAAGTGTAACAAATGAAGTTTAAAAATGAGTAACAAACAGAACAAAAAAAGCAGAAGAAAAAGAATTAGAAGTAGAATCAAATACAAGGTGGGACTCCTTCACCAGATTGAGCAAGAGAAAAATCAGGGGTTGGAATAGTTTCTACTGTTTTGTCCTATTCTACAACTATTTTAAATCAAAAACATGGAACACTTGGTTTTATCCTATCTTATCCCTTTTACATTGTTACAAAATCAAACATGGCCTAATCTGTTTAGTCATCATAGAAGAGAAGAAAGGTTTTCTAGCTTCAGACTCATGTTCTTGGAAACCAGATTACTACTTTGGACTTAAATGTGCTATGATGCTTGTCTACTAGAGCAGCATGCATTAAAGTATGAGAATGATTCTAATCAATTTCATGTTTGCCATTAGTTCTGACGCGGCACAAAGTATGAGAATGAATTGAAACCAAAATGTAATATGCACCAGTGCTTCATTAGAGAAATTAGGAAGGAAAGTGCTCAGCATCTGGGAAGCTAGATTGTGTCGACCGCATCCCTCTTAGTAAACTTTTTGCTGTCTCCCTCTCCTGAAAGAATGATTTAGTATGAATAAATTGTTTCAAATTGAAAGTGTAGTTATTATATAAAATAAATAAATCGGAAGTGTAGTTATATATTTTTGACTCACTGGGCCAGTATAATCAAGAAGGCGTGTACAATAAACCTCTGCTTCTTCAAATCTTTTTATCGATTTGTAATAGTTTGCAAGATAGAGCAAACCCTCAACCATGTGAGGTCCGTCCCTCTCTTCAGATTCCATACTCTCTAACTCTTTTTTGTAGTAAAACGCTGCCTCTTCAGGGCGTCCAAGCTCTGAATGCAGCTTCGCTAGTTGGTGCAAAGCAATTGCTTCACTGTCATTATAATTTGCTGCCCTTCTGTAACATTTTATTGCCTTATCGAGCATGCGAAGCTGGTCAGTCTCATAGCATCGAGCCATAGCTATCCACAACCGAGAATCATTTGGCTGCAAGAAAACAGATTTTTTGAAGTAATGAAGCGAATAGAAAGGCATGCTCATAATCTCATAAGCTTGTCCCAGTCCATACCAAGCACGATAATCACACGGGTCTATATCAACAGCCCGACGATAGGCATCCACGGCGGCAGGAGTATTTTTCATCTCTATAAACTCGTGACCCATGAGTGTCCAAGCAGAGAGATAATTTTTGTTCAGTTTAAGGGCTCTCCTAAAATATATAACTGATTTTTCATGTTGCCCTTTTAAACTGTAATAATTCCCAATAATACAACAAGATTCAGGTCTGTATTTATCTGTCGTGAATACTCTATGGGCAAGGTGACTCAAAGCAGAAAAGCACTCCTTAGCATAGAGCACATTGGAGTACACATCCAAGTCTTCCACTCTGTAAGGATCAGTCCTCAACAGATCTTCAAATATAGCTTCAGCTTGCTCAAATTCTCTCAAACTGTACTGGACTTTAGCAATTTGAGCTTGAATGTAATTACTAAAACCAAAAGTTCCGAGTAGATATTCATATTTTGAAAGAGACTCATTATGCATCCTTAATTCTTGGTAGGCACTGGCAAGAAAAAATTCCTTCATCCAATGACTATTGAGATTAAGACTATTCAAGCTATCAACTGTAGTGCATAAGGATTGTAGCTCGGTCCATGCATTCCAGTTCCAAGGGTAGCTATTTACAGATTCCACAAGAACTGTGCGTGCCAAAGTTTCATTGCCTTTCTGTTTCAGTATGAGACCATATAAGTACAAAAGAAAAGGATCAACTTTGTCATTCTTGCGAAGTGTAGACAACTCCCTCTCTAATGAAACGAATTCCTGATTCACAGCATCACTTTTACCCAGAGGTCCGTCAAGTTCTATCAACTCTTCTTCTTTTCGCTTTTCTCCGGCCTGTAAGAAGTACAAAGTATGGACAAAGAAGTTATCAACATATGAAATTCCAAAAACTAAAAAACTCAGTTCGCTTCAACTGATATTATGTACGATAATTTACAAAGAAAAATGCACTGCATCAGATCAGATGTTTGTGCTATTAGCATGCGACAGAGCTCAATGCATTATCTTTATTTAAATGTTACTCAAGGGAGGTAACAAGTGACATGGAAGAATATGATATGACTATCAGTTTCTGTTAATATACATATATGATAAAATGGAATAAAAAAATTCTACACATTATGATAGTTCTATAGCATGATAAGACTAGGAATTAACAAAAGTAAGCGTAAGTTGCAGAAAACATTCTCTTAAAAAGGGTTAGATGACAACTGACAATGTCTTAAAGAACGATCTGCAGACTGTTTGGGAAACAGAGAGCAAATTACACGGATAATCAACAAGTAACAACTACAAATCATTGAGTTTGGTATTTGGCTAAGCTTCACATATTATGTAATAAAATTGCAATTTTTCTGCTGAAAAAATCAAGAGTTAAAAAATAACTAAAAAGAGGCCTCATGGTTTAACTTGCACATATATTTTCTAATCCCTTGTCATTTTTTTTTTTCTGGTACTAAACTATTTCTTACTTATACAAGGTAATTCAAAAATGCTTGTTAAACTGATATAAATACCTAGTATCCCAATTTTATTTACGGAAGACATTGTTGGGGTGAAAGAACATTCTTTTAAATGAAAAGTACATGCAAATAAACATTCACTTATTCCGCAACATAATTGTATTACTTACACAACTTAACGGAAAGTTCATATCCTTTTAATCAAAATGTCAATAGGATAAATGTATCAGAAGAAACACCAACTTTGAAGGCAAAAACCAGTATTTTAATTTTTACTCTGTTGTGACATTAAATATAAGCATACATTATCTCTCTAATCAGTAATTACATATCTAACTTACTTTCCAACATAAATTATCAGATTTAAAAGATATCTCAGATTATAATTTTGATATCATGCATGTCCTTCCTTAATTTGAAGGCACCATAGCAAAATGCATCACACATTGAAATAGATATTCTATACAGACATTGTTGAGACACACATTTTACACCTCACACGAGGGAAACATGAAGAGATAACATGTCAGGCAGCTGTCGTGCATTGTCCATTAACTCTGTGCCCAACTCAAATCAAAAAGAGTAAATGACAACTAGACTGCCCTCTATATTCTTGCCTAATGTTGTTATATGTTCTGTAAACTTCGCAAAACCCTCACTTCAACAATTATAGGACATTAGCTTCAATCAACAACAACTACAAACCAAGCCTTATCCTACTAAGTGAGGTCAGTTACATGAATCAAACGACACCATAGTGTTCTATCAAAAATCATGTCTTTCTCCAACTCATTTATCTCTAGATCCTTCCTAATAGTTTCTCGTATAGTTTTTCTAGGTCTACCCTTACCTCTAGTGATCTGACTCCCCTCCATCTGATCTACTCTCCTTACTCCATAATCCACACGATTTTAGCTTCAATCAAAAAAGTACATATACCAAAAAATCTATGTTGTCAATAATGGCAACTAGCGCCGTTAGAGCGGCAGCACGTTGTGTAGCTGCCCCCACACGCGCCATAGCAACCCAGAATTGTGTAGCGACCGTCATGGCTGCGTTCACAGGAGCGTTTCTTGTTTGTGTGGTGCAAATGCAATTTGCAGCACAAAGAGCTTTAGAGTAATTTGTTAAATTTTTCAGCAATTATGTGTTTATTATTAGTATTAACTGTATAGTAATAACATCAATTCTTAAGTATATCAAATTACAGCCATCACATCCTGCTATCCCAGTTTTGGGGTTGACCGCTCTGCTATCCAGGACTGACAACATAGCAAAAATCCCGCAAAAAAGGAATACAGCAGAATCAGCATAATTAATCAGTCTATTTGGCAGATAAGCACAAACATCCTCCAACCCAAAATAGACATACCCACAAAAATTGAATTAAACATGCATAAATGTCATGTTTCTAACCCTCCGCTGGCGCTACCTTCACATAACCATCTCGTCTTTACCAAAGGTTGTACTAAATTATAAACGTCAAGAATGACCCATCAGCACAACATGCACACCCAGATATAAAAAATCAAACTCTCCTAAGCTCTCCAAAAGGCCACTACATCTAAGTCCACAAGGAATCAAAAAGTCTCCGATACATTTGGACATTGAACAAATAATATCCCACTGATTAATATGAAAACCCAAAGCCTAGTTTGTTTATACATAAACAATTTGATTTAATGCAATCTTGTATGTTTTATTTCAGAAATCATTATTGTATTCTAAACAAAAGAAGCCCCTAGCTTAAGGGACAATTTGTTTAATCTTAAACGAATGTTCTTGACTTTTGAAGGTAAAAGAACCTTTTTTAAAATAATCTTTTATTTAGGTGGATTACTGGAACTGGACATCGGTGTTATCAATATTGGATAGAGGAATATCATGGCCAGCCAAAATCTGCCATATAAACATGGTGTCGTGGCAACCATGTGTGCTAGACCCTAGTATAACATATACGTATAACTTGTCATTGAACTTGTTCGTCAGGTTAAAAATTATCTTCTGAATGAAAACATTACAAACTATAGAGAATAATTCCAATTCTAGAAACTATAAATTTACCACATTAAGCCGGTTCTAACCGCCTATTGAAAACCATCTTGGCTGATTTAAATACATGGATAGCTCTCTATCTGATTTTTAAAAGAATGGCATATTCACACACAACAGTTACTGGTTGATATCTATGAATATCTAAACACATGTCTTTAACTTCTTCAATTTCAGAATGAGTTTATAACATAATATCAATGAGAAATTTAAGAGTTGCAAAGCATTTAAAGAAACAGTAATGAGGTTAAAAGCTCAGAAGGACACTCAACCATAGGATGACAAATTTATGTGGCAAAGATTTAGATATTTGACAAGTTGAAGTTTGAATTTTACAAATTAGTTCTGTATATATGATAATAGATTGGACCGCTTCGTTACCATCGGTTCTTATTTAAACTAATCAAATTGAAACAAACCAATCATGTGTAAAATTTGTCCTATGTGCACAACATATGTTGGCTTAGTATATGTTTGGTTCCACTTTTAGAGGGGACAAAATTGATTCTAGAGGTGTAGAATTGATCCTGACATGTTTGGTTGCTTTCGAGTAGAATTGATTTTGTCTCCGGAATTGTTTCTACTTTAAGATAAGGTTTCTAGCTTTTGCTTCTAGGATTGATTTTTACACACAAACTTATAATTAACTCACTTTTATATGAATGTACCCAAACACAAATCACTTTACCTACAATTCAAAATCAATTATTGTTGCGCAGAACTAAACATACACTAAACATTATGGTTTTTGTAAGTCCAACTTCAAAGCATTGTTGGTAAAAACAATGTAAGTGACAAAACAAACAACACAAACACAAACATAAACATAGCAAAATAAGGTTTCAAAATAAACAAAAACTAACCAAATAAAGAGCATAAGATCTTAAGAAAACCGATTTCCTCCCAATTTGATCACGAAGAACATGAGCAGCTCTTCTATACTCGCGACAATCAAAGTAACTCTTAGCCAAAAGATAAAAATCACCATCAACAAATTCATCTTCTTCCATAACCGGAGTAGCCACATAAGAAACACCGGCAATCGGTGTTGTTGTTGGCGTAATCTCATGTGTTCGGTACTTTCGTCGAATACTTGAACTGCCTCTCTGAAACCTCGTATTTGATGGAGTAAACTTCGATGGATCTTGCTCTATTCCTACCAATTGTTCTGCTGCCCTGCATTAAGGAAGGAGAATGAAAATGAAATGGTGAGAGTGTCTTGTGATGAGTTCTATAGCACTGACACTTCTGATCGAAGACGTGTCTGAGTCTGGTATCTGCTACAGACACATGTGGTTATATTCAATTAATTTTCATTTATTTTTGTGTCGACGTGTCTGTGCCAGTGTAACGTAAGAGAGATTGATTAATTAGAGATTTGAAGTTAGAATGAGTTACCATTTGGAAGAGGAATAGAGACAACGATCTGTGAGTTGACGAATTGCTATGCGAAGTTCGCTTCTGCAACCTTCTTTTGAACTCATCTCGCTTGCTTCACCTGCTTTTTCAAATTGTTCACTCCAAATCACTTGATACTTCTCTAATTTACAACGGTGTTTTTTTCTTTTTCAAATTTGGAAGTTTTTTTTATATTTTTTTTATTGTTCATTTGAAAAATTTAGTGATATTTTTATACAAATATATACCATGTCAAAATTAATTACAAAGCTTAAAACAGCTGCAATGTTCAACTATTAAGAGCAAGTCCCCGACAAGCACGTAATTTGATAAAGTCTCGGTCTTTTATATGTGTTTAGTCCCTGCAAATATGAGTCATTTAAAAATTGATCTCTGAATTCGTTAATCTTGTCATTTTGACCTTGCAAAATTTAATCATTTAAAAATTGGTCCCTAAGCCCAGTTAATTACTGTCACGTCACTGATTAGCTGACGTGGCAGTCTAGGTCAGCAAAATGTGACATTGAGAAATGGCAAAACTACCCCTTAAATCTTTTCTCCTCCCTCTTCCCTCTTCCATCGTCCACCACCCATTTCTCAAACACAGAAACTCAGTTAATCACACCAAGCCTTCATCATCTCACAGAAACCCACCACTCATGTTCTCTTGTATCTCTCTACTTTTTGCTCTTAATTTTTGGTTCATATAATAATTACATTCTCGCCAAATATTCCTCGGCCATTCCTCCACCACTGTTCCAATTTTCTCCCTCCGTTCTTAACACTCTTGCTTGCGGTTCATTATGAATCCGAAGATCTCACCGTCTCATTTTCCAATTTGTATTGAACGATGCAAACTGTTGTAATGCGCTTTAGAATTCGAGGTTTACACGTTCGGTTTTAATCTGGAACCAATTTTGGATTTTGGGTCGAGGAAAGTGAAATTCAAAGTAGTTTAATTGTTGTTGTCGTTGTTGTTCTTCGTTTGAATCGTAGATTTTAGAGCTTGGAATTGGGCACATTGAAGTTTGAGAAGGTTATGAAGGAGTCGTTGTTGTGGGGGAGAGAAGAGAATAGTGGGAGTAAAAGAGGGAAAGTGATTTGGGAAGGATTGATGATGATGATGATGAGTAACAATAAAGTTGAGAAGTTGAAGAATACGGTGAAGAATTCGGTTGATGGAAATTGGGTTGTTGTTGTGGTTGTTGGATTGTATTTGATTTTGAGTTTAGATTATTTTAAAAAAAAAATCTTACTGGTTTGTTTGTATTGTTGTATTATAGGAACTTATACTTTTTTTGATAATCGATTTCTTGTTTGTATTGGTGGTGATGGAAGAGATGGATACAATTGGTGGTGGTGGAAGAGTTGGAAGAAGAAGAAAGTTGTGAAGTAGGAAGGTTAGAGGAGAAGTGGAAGATGAATGATTTAAGGGGTAATTTCGTCCTTTCGCGTTTGTCTGAGAATCCATGGGTATTTTCGTCTATTCAAGCCAAGATTTGCTAAGTCAGTCTGCCACATCAGCTAATCAGTGACGTGGGAGTAATTAAGTGGGTGTAGGGACGAAATTTTAAATAATTGAACTTTGGGAGGGTAGATTGTTAGGATTAAGGAATACAGAGACCATTTTTTAAATGACCCTTATTTGCATGGACTAAACACATATAAAAGCCTAAAGTCTTATTGTAGTATCAAAATATTTTAATAATCGATTTACAAAGACTTGTGAATAGTCATATCATTTAGTAAATTCAATTCTTTTAAGTTAAGGTTTCAAGATATTGGTCGTTCTTGTTGGTCTTCCCTTATTAATGTTATAGATGATGATGATTGATCATACTGTTATGACTCTCCTCATATCTCAGGTGCATACACTAATTTCATAAGTAGTGTGTTAATTTTTCTTCGTTAGGCGCCTCACGTTCAATTTTAATTTTCCTTCTTCACGGAATAATATGTTGAAAAGGTCTAAATAAGCAACATTTCCACAAATGTGCATCCTCGCTCATCGCTCATTGTGGTTAGTGGCGTTGTAAACATGGAGCGTCAGTTTTAAGCTTCATTGTTTGGTTCTACAGAGCTTTGGTTTGGTAAGAGATATTTAAGACTCACATACTTAGTCAGTAAACTCGAGAAAAAAATCAGTTATCTCCAAATCGGTTATCTTAGCCTTCACCTAACCTTCCATCGGTTGGGAGGACATTCACCTAACCCTTGATTGCATATCCATTGATGTCGACCATCAAGATAATTGTTTTTAGGTGTAAACATAGTGTAATCTCTAACATTGATGAGTCATGATTCCTTTTCTTTGTATCAATTTATTCACTCATTCTATCACTTCTTATCATAAACAAAACAAAATAAGATAACATAAAAAAGAAATTAAAATATTAAATTAAGCTATCAAATAAAAGCATAAAATCAAACAAAATCCAACGTACCAACGTTCCCTATGTGCCGAGGGTCGTCACATGTCTTATATTACCTATGCAGTCAAATAAAACATGAATGGTTTTTGCAATTGGTTTCGTGGACGGTCACAAAATCAAATAAATTTGACCATGGTTTTGCGTGAGATAGAAAAATATATTTGTCTTTTTATAAAACAAAAACATTTATCTATCTCTATTAAGCATCTTCTCTTTCTTTTATAACAAACAATATACTAGATCTATTTTATCTCTCAAACCTTTCTCTATTTTCACACTCTTACATTCTTCACAACAAACACACGGTACTCAAATATAGTCAAGTTCATACCATTTGATTCATTCTTCTCACCAAACCAAATAAGAGAATAACTCTCTTTATTTCTCTCCTCTAACTATTTTTTCCCCAAATTCTCTTATAATATCTTTCCTAATTCCTGTTAATGCACACCCTTAAGTTTAAATGAAGGGGGACTCTTTAAATATGAGATGAGTAAGTAAGGATGATTGTGAAGTAACGGTGTTTCTAAGGGAGTAGAATTTTTCATTCTCACATAAAAGTGTTCAAATTCAAGTCTTTTTATACCTAATTGGTTTTTCATTTCTAATTTCTTCTCATGCAGTAGAAAACATGGATAGCTAAATGGAAGGCAACAACATCCGTTATCCTATCTCACATATGGATCCATGATCAATACATGTTTCAGCTCTAAGCACACATGATGATGGTGAACCCTCCAACTATTGGTGTAGTTTAGGATTCTACAATTGATTATTCTACTGCCACGTAAGATTTGGTACAAGCATCAATGACCAATTTTGGTTTAATTAGTTGGCTATTGATACTTGTACCAAATCTTATGTGGCTGTAGAATAATCAATTGTAGAATCCCAAGTTACACCACTAGTTGAAGGGTTCACTACATTATGGGCGTTTGAAATATTTAATTTGGACACAAAGAAGTATTGATCATGGATCTATATGTGAGAAAGGGTAAGGGATATTGTCGTCTTCCATTTCATTGTCATTTTCTTGTTTTCTCTCGCACGAGAATAATTATTATTCGAAATAAAAAATCAATTAAGTAAAAAAGAGGTGAGAATTTGGACATTTTTATGTGATAAAGTAAAATTCTTAAATTTGCAACGGTGTGTTTAAATGGAAGGTTTTTGGCTTTCCACCATTTTTCACTATCTGCCATGAAAAACATTATTACTTCGAGTTCATAGTTGTCATATTTGCATGATGTTAGCCCCTATACATATTTGTTTTATGATGGATTGATTTAATATGAATTTAGAATGTTAAGTATTCATCATGAATGTGGTATTATTATTTATTTATTGGAATACAGGATGGTTAGATCCCAACATTAAATTTTGTTTTGTTAATTTTTAATTTGATCATAGGTTTTTGAAAAATATTTTTGTATTGAGTAAACTAACATGAGTTAAGTATGAACGCTTCACTAATTTTGTAGACCTTCAAGTTTGAGGTTGAGAAAATCAAAATCTTGTATTCACATAATTCCAGAGAATGAAAACAATTTACTTAAAGTTAAGAAACAACACAAAAAGAACTAGTGCTTATAAGCCAAACCATAGATTATTAAAATACAATTAAGTAATTTTATGTTATTTTCCATATTTAATTACTTTAATACATATTTAAATTGATTTTTTGTTTATTTCCACTTTTATTTGCCAAATAAGTAGGCTTTGATAATTTTCTGTATATTAGAGTATATATGTGATATGTTCAGAATGATTAATATCAAATGTCAGGATGGCCGAGTGGTCTAAGGCGCCAGACTCAAGTTCTGGTCTTCGAGAGAGGGCGTGGGTTCAAATCCCACTTCTGACAGATTTTTATTTTTTTCTTCTATTTTCATATTCAGCTGCGGAAATGCTTAGCTTACTATTATATCTTCCTACGACTTAATTTCTTTTTTTGAGCAATACTGTTTCAACTTATAGGAACTACAAACTAAATATTAAAATCAAATTATATCAAACAAAACCACTAGTTTTTTTTTTTTAAACAACTTGTTGAACAATATGGAAAATGATGGGATTTTTATACTTGAGTAGCTTATAATATTTTTAAATTATTAATAAAATGTTGAATATCAACCAGCACAAGACAGTGTAGATGTAGTCTTCAAGCAACAGCTGCCAAAACATTTGGAGTTTTGTGATGAACATCAACCTTTTGCAATTTTCTTATGAAGAAGGCAACGGTAGGAGCAGCATATCCATGGAAACTAATAAAGTAATAATAAAGAAAAAAGAGTAGTGGTGTTACTGGTGTACAACATAGGTGGGTGACGGTGGAGGAGATGGCGAGGAGGGGGATGCCGCATGGGAGTCGAGGAGGCGCCTGTTGGCTTGGGAGGAGGAGAGTGTGTCGAAGTGTTCTGTTATGTTTCATGATATTATTGTACAGGATCATCTTTCTGACAAGTGGTTGCTTGACCCCATCAATGGTTATTCAGTAAAGGGGATTTACCGCTATATTACGACGGTTGATGCATCTCATGAACGGGACTTGTGTGTTGATGTCTGGCACAAACATATCCCATTGATGGTATCGTTGTTCTCTTGGAGACTTTTTCGCAACATGCTTCCGACCAAAGACAATCTTCTTCGGCGACAGATCCTACACGTTGATGATACTTTGTGTGTGGGTGGGTGTGGTTCAGTGGAGACTACGAATCATCTTCTATTCAGCTGCGACACCTTTGGCAGCGTGTGGCTCGCGGTTTTGCAGTGGCTCTGGTTATCTTTTGTAGCTCCATCTGGGAGTATGAATCATTTCCTCCAGTTTGTGCAGTTGGCCAGTTTTCCTCGTTCTTCATACACGTTCCTTCGAATTATATAGATGGTTTGTGTCTAGATTATCTTGAAGGAGAGGAACAATCGTGTTTTTCACCAGTTGACTATAGGTTCTCACACCTTATATGAGAAAGTTAAGTTGTATTCCTTCTATTGGTTAAAGGCAAAGGTGCTTACTTTTGCATTTTCTTATCATGATTGGTGGCAACATCCTTTATCTTGTATGGGTGTTGGCCCATAATTTTCATGTTTCTTCAGTTTCATTATTTCGGTGTGTGCCATTTATGCATCGGTGACTAAACTTTGTACTTTATTTTGGTGATTCTCTTTTGCACACCTTATGCGAGATGAATCATCAGTGGTAGTTTAAATCTCATTTTGTCTTGTTTAAAAAAAAAGTGTACAACATAATTACCAATGGAAAAATGAGTAGTGTTATTAAGAGTCTCACATTTGATAAAATAATATTTGAAAATATGTTTATAAATGGAGAAGAAATCATTACCTTACAAGTAATATTATTGATTAATGTTGTGCATTCTTGCACAAGCTTTCAATCATTGTTTGCTACGTTTCTGCAATCTCAATCTCAAAGAGAGAGATTTCAGAATTGACAAATGATGATTAAAAATTAATAATATTGTTTTTGATTGTTGGGTCTAGAGAATTTGAAACCAAAATCACTTGTCCTTTTTTTTTATAAAGAAAATCACTTGTCCTTTAACGCCTCAATATTTTGACAAAATATTTATTTTTCTTTAAAAAGAAATAAATTTTTTTATATCCTGTTATTTTCCTTCTATTTTAACTTATAAGAACTACAAACTAAATATGAAAATAAAATCATGTTAAGCAAAACCATTTGTCTTTCCCCCCTCAAAAAATAATAATAAAACCACTTTATATTTTTCTTGGGACAAAAAATATAGCACTAGTTGAACAATACGGAAAATGAAGTTGGATGTTTCATCATACTTGAGCAGCTTATGATATTTTCAATTATTGATAAAATGTTTAACAACACCCAATATTTAAACAATTAAAACTTGGGTCAACATCAACTTTACAAAGAATAGCACAAACAGCAACAAGCAAAGGAGAGTGTAGATGTAGTCTTCAAGCAATTGTTGCCAAAACATTTGGAGTTAGATGATGAACAGCATGAACAACAACCTTTTGCAATTTTTTTATGAGGAAAGCAACTGTAGGAGCAACATATCCATGGAAGACTAATAACAGAGAAAAAAAAAGTTAGCTCACATAATTACTACATTCAATCCTAAATGTAAAATTATGTTGATCAAATCATAAAAACTAAAAAAATTAATAGTAGTATTAAATGTGTAACAATTTTTTATAGTATATTCATATCATAAATGATGTATATATTCATATCATAATATTACTTTTTGGTTACGAAACTGATGTATATCAGTTAAAAGGATTTTTTTTAAAGAAAATGTTAATACAATAAAAATTTAAACAAACTCTATAAAACGGATAAAGAAATTTCTCAAAAGGATCATGTATTTATAAAGAAAATATTAATTTTTTGTTCCGTTTGCACAACAATAGATTTGTTTTTAAGGAAATTGTTTAAACCAGCGAAGAATATCTTCACGAGAAAATCACGAAGGGGTATTACTGCTATGCAATTGAATTTCCACTACCCCACCAACCCGTTTTTGCCGGCCAGCATGTGATGTGATTGGTTGCACGGCAGTTTGGGATGAGATCGGGACAAAAAGCCTCGCGAGAAATAGCAACACTCTTTTTTTTAAAAAGAAAAAATGAGGTCAGTAAAAAGAAAATAAATCTTTTGAAATAAATGGTATACTAGGAAATTTTATTTTGCAAGTAAAGTGGTTATGAAACTAAATTATTTTTCTAGAGTAAAATCAATTACCATGTTGTAAACCCTTTAAAAAATGGTCTAATTTTTTTTTTTTTAAAGAATTAAACATTTTGAAGTAATATGTTAAGCAATACAACTTGATTGAATTATACATCATGAATTTAGGAATGAAAGCATGTGAAAGAAATTAATATTTAAAATGAAATGGTTAGATAGAGAAAAACTGAGTACCTGATCTTCTTCCCGAAGTAATGGGATTTAGAGATTGTGTGCTTTCTTCTGTATTAGATGCAATGATAATTATTTATTTGATAAGACTTGTAGCATATATTAATAATCTAAAAGTTGAAGATTCATACGTGGGTGTGAAGGGATCTGAAATAGAGCCTACAAAGGCATCAAGCCTGTTAAAGAAAATGGTTATTTCCAAATTAGCATACATATAAAATACTTGACTATAATAATAATACATGTATAATAGGTATTTTAATTTTAAAGCTTGGTGATTGAATATAGTATATAATAATATAAAGTGCGCATTAAAAGGTGGAACCTTACTCTTTGCAGCATCTAGAAGATGGGTGAAGGCCTTCTAGTGATTTTAACTCTTCCTATGAGCAATATACATGAAACAATGAAAATTGGTCTCATAAAGAAATTACTTGTATTCAACTCAACCAAATCACAAATGTCATATATGTTGTGTTACCAAAGTTATGTGATGAGGAATATATATTGAATATATCTAAGGATCATTACTAAGACTATTTAAATCAAACTTTATTCCTTCATGGAAAATAGATCGCCTATAATGCTTCTTGTTATTAGCTAAAAGAAAGTAAAACAAAATGGTCATGAGACTTAGAAGGAATAGAAAAATCCATGTATAAAACACTTACAAACACGAAAACCGGATACAACCCGACACATAGAAGTGTATGTATGTAATCACAAGTGTTAGTGTCTATGTTATGTGTCACACACTTAGGAGGCACGTTTTCAATATCAAGTGTAGAAGCAAAGTAGAATGCTACTATCTTAAGTCTACCTAATGAGTAGAAATCCTTTGAATCCACCAAACTTGTTAAACTTAAGTATGGAGAAAAAAAGCTTTCATATAATGCTTGATGTATCTTTCTTAAATTAGCACAAAAGATAAGCATTTTGGATAGCAAATTGGAAAGAAAAACCAATCAATTACACTGAACATTATGGAGACAACATCAATATATAATAAACAGAAATTATTCTTAGACATGCATACCTGAAGCAAACCAATTTCTTTCTCCAAAACTTGAATCTTAACCATCTGTTTCCTCTTTCCATGAAAATCCACAAACCCTGGAAGTGGTGACTTGGGACACATCAAAGGTTTTGATGTTAAGGACACTGAAGAAGAGTTGTATTCACCATCCATTTGAAATTTCTACAACAATGAACAAATGCAATGGCTATGGTTGCAGAGTAAAAAAAGTGAAACTTGATTGTTGGTTAGTTGAAAGTTAGAAACTTGTGAAATGGGTTAGCTTTGTACTTGCACATGAGCAGTTAAAATTGGATTGGTTGAGATTTTCCTGAGAAAGTGACAAGAGGGTAACAAAGCACACGTGACTGTCACACAGGAAAGTGGAAACTGGAAAAGAAAGAGTTCTCAGATTTTACTTTTTTTGTTTATGTTAAAAGAAGACTTGAAAAATCTGACTATAGAGAGGGACAAGTAGTCAAATTGTGAATTATTAAATGGTAGAATTGTTATATTTAGATGAAAGTGTCAGAGATTCTCTGAAGTATCGAAGTTGCTGAAAGATGTAATGTGACAAACAACACCTATTTGAGCCACGAAATTGGTTTGTCTTCCACATTGAACAATTATGGAAAATTTATGGCCCATTGATATACTCTCTCCTCCGTTGCTTAATAAATGATCTATTTGACAATATATATATTTTGATCATGTTATTCTACTAATTCACAAAGATAGATAATATCATGTAAGATGTTGAATTCGTCTCGATGAATATTTTTGAAATATAGATATCAAAAATAAAACATATGCATCGGTACGTGTGTCGGAGTCAACTAGGTCTTCTAATTTAGGAATGAGGGAGTATTATAAAATAGGTAAAAAAATTATAATCAATAGTCTTTTTTTTTGACTAGATAATCAACAGTCTCATTACTATGCTTTTCATAATTGTTATGGTTCATGAGCCTCTTCCTAATTCATTGTCCTTCTTAAGGACAGTTTCCTTAGGTACATTTTGCTAAACATCAAAGGCAAAATTAAACACTAATTTTAAGACAGCTGACTTAAAAAATGTCATAAGGAATTATTATTCAGTTTAGTTTTAGGAGTCCATTTTTCAATCAAATGCCAAAATATTGGTACATATAGACATGTAATAAGTAACGATAAGATGAAGTAACAAACGAAGAAGAAATCAATCACACCAGAAGGCTAGACTACTGAAGTCTTTTCGATTAAAGTTTGTTTGGTAAGTGGTAGCTTTGGAGTCCATTTTTCAACAAAATGTTTGAATATACAACAAAAGCATTTTCAACTGGAGGAGTAACTCATTCATGCTACGTGGAGACTAATTTTTCCTTTCCTGAATTTCCTGTCCTATATATCAGCTATATGCACGACAGAAATTACAGCTCATGGCTCAATAAGAAGTAGAAACCATGATCGTTATCATTACAACGTAAATCAATCGAAAAAAAGTCTAACTTAAACCAGACATCGTTATTAATCCCATAGCAGTACACAGTCTGAAAGAAAGAAACAGCATATAAAGGGCAATGAGACCCAATCCCAACATTCTGGTGGGATGCATGTTGTTGCGCGGTAAAACAACAAGTGCCCATAGCAGTCCTGTGATAAGAAATCCCATGGTGTAAAATAAGCTACCGTCTTTAGGCACCACGTATGAAGAAGGTTTCTTCGACCATGCACCAAGCAGCAATGAGAACCCCAAACCAACAAGTGTGTTGAACATAGGACCTGCATAGCATCCAGATAAAGCTATCTGAACTCCATCCCCTCCTTCCAATGCCAATGCAACATTTGACATTAAATCTCCCATTGAATTTCCCCATGCTAATACAGTTAAACCAAGAATCGATGGATTAATTCCAAACATTAAACCAAACGCTACTAATAGAGCCACAAGCTCATTTGCTATTATGTAGAACCACACTATGCTCATAACGAATCCTCCAAGAACCCATGGTATCAAATACTGAGATGGTGGACGATCAGATACTGTGTATTTATATGCAAGAATACCAAGTGTGCTTCCGACAGAAATGCCAAAACAATAAGCAAGTACAATACTCGTATAACTCACAGTATCTTGTGTGCTCCACAAAATGGCTAGGAGAATGGGAGCCAATGAAGCACTGGCCACACTGAACGGCTTCGACCATACTTCCTCGTGAACCATTGGAATAGTCAGCCGTCTAGGAATTGTAAGTGGCATTTCCATGAGTAAGAAAAGCTTTGAAACAGAGAACGACAACCTGGTGTTTTCTGCGGTTCCATCACTCCACCCCCAAGGAGGCCTTTCATCGTCTAAATGATTGATTTTACTTGCCTGATTTGAATATATTGCCACATTCGAAGACCACATCCACTGAGGCAAGGAAGGAGGGAGACGGGGAGGATCGCTCTCGGTGTCTAAGTCAAGCAAAGAGCTATATATAGTAGTATCCTCTTCAGAACCAATAGAGAACACACTTCCTTGGACAGGAAGCATAGGTGTCACAGAATCCAATTTCAACCTCCGTGCATGTTTCCGCAATATCTCATTGGCAGCAACAATGAAAGCATAAACAACATAAATCGATACAAAACCAATCGCTGCCCCAATACCAATCTTGCCAACGAACAAAATCAAAAGCAGCGAAAAAAGAGTGAACAAGAAGAAACTCAAATCCCTTATAAAGCATCGTCGATCAACTTGAACATCCCTCTCTGCAACACAAAGAGAAACAGTTCCAACCACAACAGTAGTAACAAACAAAGCCCCACCTAACACACTGTTAAGACCAACTTCGCCCGTATCAGTCCCCACAAACGACGCTATACTAGCAAACACATCCGGTGCACCATTTCCAAGTGGAAGCAACACAACACCAGCCACAGTCGGAGGCAACTTCAAAAGCCTCGAGAGGTGCTCAAGCGAAGGACAAAAATAATCCGCTGCAGTGTTCCCCAAGAGATAAAACAAAGCAGCAAGCCAAACACCTAATACTAGATAGCCAAGAGCCCTAAAACCTCGACATTTACAATAGAAAAACCTCAAGTAATCAATATACCCTTCAGAACTACACTGAGGATTCACCTTCAAAAATTCACAAGGGCTATCATAACCATCATACTGAAGCAATCCAAAGCACAATCCTGGGGTACTCGCACCCAAATCTTCATTACTAACTACACTCGAAGCATTAGTACTATTCCCAATTTCAACCATTCTACGGTGAATAACCGAAACCCCATTTTTCAAAATCAAATTTTGAGACAAACCATGTTGATTAACCAAATAAGCAGATTGTCTAAGAAGTGGGTTTCGAATTATATCTTCCCTATTGTAAAAAAAGAAGAACACAACCATAACACATAAACCATTGAAAACCCCATGGATTTTTCTGCGTTTTAAACCCAATAACCCATTCAGAGCCTTCATTTCAAATCAATTATCCACACAAAGATCGTTTATTGATGTAATTTTAGCTCCAAATTAGTTGAAAATTTTCTAGGGTTTCAGTTTCTTGAACGCGAAACGAAACCCTAAGATTAGGAAGTGAGAGAAATTGAAGCGGAATTTGATGGGGAAAAATTTGCATTAGAAATAATTGGTGTGAAAATTAAGGAATGGTGAAACTTACCCGATGAATTGAAGAAAGGTATGTGATTAGGGTTTTCGATTTGGGTATTTGAGTTGTTGAATTTGCACGAAGAAAACTTGTTCCTTGTTTGAAAGAACAAAGTTTTTTTTTTATTATTTTTTTTTTGAAGGGAAAGTTTTTTTTTTTTTTTTTTTGACGAGCAAAATTTTGTTCCTTTTTTTTTCCCTTTTTCTTTTTTGTTTTTATTCATAAGAGAGTACTAAAATTATTATTTCAAAATACTTAATTTCTTGTTTTTATTTTTTATAGATGGACGAAATGATGGGACCATAATAAATACACCGGTGCTTATGTGACATACGTTCAACATAATAATTTTGACATTGTTACCCGTAAAAGTGGAACTTATGGGACAATTTCACTTGTTTTTTACTAAATTAAGTTAAGTTTTTACAAAATTTAAGTACGAGAGAAACGAGTTTCCGTTATATATAAGGAAAATTATGTTTACCTCCTTTACAGTTTATTAAAATTACATTTAGACTCCCTCTAGTTTTAAAACTAACACTAATCTCCCTTAAGTTTCTATCAAATAAACAAACACCTCCCTTTTATATTAATTCTCTGTCAAATTGTTTGTTTTTAGTGCAAGCAACCAAAACGTTTGTTGGCTCTTCATTTTCACAAATGTTATGATTTGAAGCATTTATTTCTATCTCTATATATCTATCTATCTATCTATACACACACACACACACACACATGTATTCTAAACTACACTTTACTTACGTGTCCTTATAATAAAGCTCCCAATTTTTTTGACTTTCACTCTAAGATTGACACTTGCTCTAATACATGTTTCTTTTACATTCCATTTTTCATTTTGATTTCTCGTATAGGTTACGAATTAACTCTCAATTAATTTGACTTTATGCATGTTGCATGATTAGTACATCATGGGTCTATTAAAAAAAATTCTCTATATTATTATTATTATTATTATACATGTATTTTAAACTACACTTTATTGACATGTCCTTATAACAAAGCTCCCAATTTGTTTGACTTAATACATGCTTCTTTTACATTTCATTTTTCATTTTCATTTCTCATATAGGTTACGAATTAGCTCTTCATTAATTTGACTTTATGCATGTTGCATGATTAGTACATCATGAGTCTATTAAAAAAAAATCCATCAATTATATTTTATGCTTGAGATGATCGGTTACATCTTTTAGTTGTTGATATTCTAATAATCAATTTTATTTGCATATAAAAAACTAAGAGGGCTATAAAGGCCATTTCATTTTTCCCTTTGATTACTAACCATTACTACATGTCTCTTTATGTCCCTTACTTTTTCTTTAATTTTTATTTTCATATTTCCCTCTTTCATTTTCTACAATGGAATTCCTTCTTCTTTTTCTTCATATAGTATGTGCAGGTTTTGGAGATAGGAGAATTTTGTTGAAAGAAAGAACAACTCTTATTTGCAATGGTAGTTATGGTTATATTGAAATTTTTGTTTTCCATCATTATTTACTCTAACAATCTACCATTGAATGTTAATTTATCTCCATTTCTTTTTTTTTCTATTCAATGTCTTTGATAGGTACGTAATATTTTACTCCTATCATTGTGTGTGATAAAACTTTTATTATTTTTATGTTTTTTATTTTTCATCCATTTTTTTAATAAAATTTTTAGGTGAATTGAGCATTTTTCTTGATCTACTAATAGACTTATAAAATTGATTGTGCATGCACCTAAAAATTATTCAAACAATCTCTAATTACTTTCAAGACAAAATGCATATTATTACAATGTCCTTTAATATTTTTACAAATATAACCTACGCTATAATAATAAATAAAAAGGATTCAAACAAAATTAGTTACTTACAATGTGATCAATGTACATGTCCCTTTATTCTTGCATTGTTTTATAACCACAACTTAATACACACATATATTTTCATCTCTTTCTTCCACTTGACACTTTCGTTCACATTGATCTAAGATCATATCTTGCATATTCAAGTTGTGCAGCAATGTCAACAAGATAAGTAGTACATTTTCTACATTTTTTTACCACCATATTTATTTGTTCTTTGTAGTAAACTTACATACATTAAATTTCTTCGTGTTAGGAAGCAAAACAATGATTGCTCATATTCATAAAGTGAGGAAGATTTGAAGGGGTACTTAAGAGGCGAGTTTTGTCTATCTCTTAAAATATCCCTCTTCAAAGTAGAGGATACATATTCAGGTAACAATATGATGTCAATAAAAATAATTGTAAACAAGTTAGTTGTGAAAGGACTATTAATTCAAGTAAAAGTTGTTTGAATCATTGAAGTCTAGAAAAATTTATGCGAAAATTGTGTAACTCCTTTTACCATATTTATTTTTAAAGCTCCTCCCACTGCTTATATGTGTTTTTTTTGTACTGATCACTCATGCTAAAAATGAGGATAAATATTGTTAGACTAAGAAACCACTTTATTATTAACTCTTTTGATTACATGCTTTCAATTTTAATGCCAATTTTTTATTGTTATGTTGTTATGGCTAATTTAAATTCCTTGGCTCTAAGAATTCCAACTCAATACTAATGAAGGCAATCAAAGTAGAATGTTAGATTTGTGCCAAAATAACCCTATGGTCACACATCTTATTTCTACTCCTACTCTTCATTTGCATTGCTCGACTTCTTCTTTTATATAAGATAGGGTAGGATGTTATTTCTTAATTCTTTTAAATATTTGTTTGTAATTTTTTTTTGTAGGACTCTAAGAATTTCAACTCAATACATATGAAGGCAATTCAAGAAATAAAAATGAAGTCAAAGTAGAATACATTTAGATTTTTACCAAAATAATATAATGGTCATGTAATGGAATTTTCTATTTCTTCTAAACTGAGTAATGAGAATTTATATTAGTCTGACATAATATGTTGCATGTGGATTTCTTTATCTATATATTGTGTCTTTGACAAGAGGAATGACATGTTGTCTTTTTTTAAATCGGCAAAGATATATTAGAAAAACTCAAATCCAAGCACAAGATATATGTATTTGAATAAAAGGTATAGAGATACAAAAAATAGTAATGATCTACTAGGAAAAATAGCTTGGTCATAACAACAACCAACACAAAATGCCATAGTGCAAAAATAAGAAAACTACTAAGCAACAAAAATAGGGAGATGGAACGTCGACTACAAAACAACTCAAAAGAGTTAAATTGTATCTAATTTTGAAAAATGTTCTTTTGAGTCTTTTTTTTTTTAAATTTCATCGGATAATTGAGATTATTATTTTTTATCTCTTTCTATTTCGCATTTTAATTATACTATATGGGTAATTGAGTAATTACAGTTTTTTTATTTTTGGAATTTTCAAGTGTAAATCATGTATTTTGTCAAAAAAAAAATGTTAAACCACATTTGATTATAAATTAAGTTTTTGAATCATAAAGCATCATCTGCATAGTTCAAATAATATGGATAAAATAAAGAGGAAAAAAAAGTGTCAAAGTTGCCTCATATTGGAGTGGGTAGATTCTTACTTCTTTTTCTTACAATAGCTTCCTTTGTTTGTTATTTTGGTGAGAAACTTCATTTTTTTCTCTCAATAGAATTTATATATTTTATTATACTATATCATTTATCTATCTATTATTTATATCCATATTCTACCTATTTATCCATCTATTTATCTTCTATCTATCTATCTATTTTCTATTTTCTAAACTTGAGTTATCCATAAACAAGTATTGTGCCTATATAACACTTCTAAAAACAAAATTTCTCATTGAAAACTAAAGTTTAGAGATTCTTAGGCAAATATTTTCTATCATTTGAAAAAAAATGTATATTTTCTATCTTCTAGAAATAGAAGATATCCTTAAACTTCTAATTTCTATCTTATAAAAGGTTTAACCTCTTGAACTTCTATCTTGAATCTTAGACCTTAATTTTTTTTATTTGGAACTTATTTATGTATTAATGAAGCTGACGAATCAATAAAAATATTTCAATGATTGTATTTATAAAAAATCTACGTCAAACATTTGTTTTCTTCATTGATCTTTCAACTGCCTTTTTCTTTCTTAAATTATCAAATTGATGAGTTACAAGTTTTTTTAATTGCATATTATCCTATATATTCACTTTAACAAACCAAAAAAAGAAGAATCAAGTAAATTAAAAAAATGGAAAACCAAACAATATACTAATAAAAAAATGGGACCAATAAAAGTCGAGATAAAATTCCGCGAAGTAAAAGTTTGAGAGGAAATTTCACAAGAAGTCATTATATCAGCACATGAATTGCATTTTTAAAAATATGAGAGAAAAAGAGACAACTACCAACTATGAATCACACTCTAATAACTTATTTCAACGCTTTTTATGAGCAATATTGACAGGAAACATGAATACCTATATTTATGATTGAAATGAATCACTCTAATAACTTATTTCAACGTTTTTTATGAGCAATATTGACAGAAAACATGAATACCTATATTTATGATTGAAAAGAATAAGTGATACCCAGATATAAATCAAAACAACTTACGCACAATTGCGATCTATTTAAAAAAGTTTTTATATGATTAGATTATTAGGATAAAATATGAACTATGATGATATATCTTTTCAAACTTATGAAAGACACATCAAGAACAATATTAATTATCCTTAAAATATTTAAACAAATTTGAACTCTCATATAGTTTTTAAACAACCCTCTTATTTTTAATATAAATTAATATTAAACATAACAATATCAACATATTTTAAAACAATATCAATCATTTAACTCTTTGATTATGCTTATAATTGATATTATTTTTTTATCTGTACATATATTTCAAGTACATATTCTTCTAATCAAACCAGTACATATTCTAATCAAACCCGTGCAACGCACAGGTTATATACCTAGTTTTCTCATAATGAACGACCAACGTAACTGTTGATCTTTAGCGGAACTACAATTTTTACAATCCAAACATATATAGAAGACAAAACATTAACACATATAAAAGCACCACGAGAATCAAACACTTTGCATTTGATGCTTTATTGGCTTATACCATTTTAGGTACCAAATGAAGAGGTCCATAAGGTGAATGGATTGAGGAGCCATTCTATAACATCCCAAGAACATAATTAGGACTTGAAGGAATAACATTAGCATTTTCACTTAAATTTACATTTATTACTCTTTCCTGATACTGTAAAAGTTGAAAAGAAAAACTCATGTTTGAATATGTAACGCGAGCATTCTTCACATAATGTTGAAATTGAAAAACATGAGATAAGCAACGACAAAAGAGGTTGATCTAGAAACACCTAGTCAACAATGAAAAGAGGATGAAATGGTAAACAATGATTGAGGCTTGTTGTTTGATGTCTTCGGTGGTGGTTGTTTTTTATTTGATGGTGACCAAGGGATCTATGAAACTGATTGAAAAAGAAAACTGACGGAAAGTTAACAGTGTTACAAAGGAAGGGAGGTGTTTGTCTATTTCATTACACCCTTTGTCCCAAATTGTATGTCGTTTTAGGAAAAAAATTGTCATAAATTATATGTCGCTTTACAGTACCAATGCAACATTAATGTTACTTTTACTATTATAACCTTAACTATTTATTACTCTCTTTTCTTTCAATTCTTTCGTTTATCTTTCCCATATTATTTATTGAGGACAATTTTGTAAAATCCCTCATAATATCTCTTTTCCACACAATATTAATTACATTTCTTAATATGTGTGAAATACCCAAAACGTCATACAATTTGGGACGGAGGGAGTATAACATAAGGGAGGTTCTTTTTTTGAATTGGTTAATATTATTCACGACAAGTTGTACACAAATAGTACCACTCGCGGTAAGAAAAACAGAAAAATAAAAGAGCACCGTATATAGGCGGAGCAAAGAAATCAAAACCAAGAAAGGACTAAACCACCTAAATAAAACATCATGCTAAGATATACAATAAAGGAAAAGCCACAATATCACCACTACTGCCAAGGTACTGTGATGATTTCTACTCCCTAATTTGCATACCCATGCATCACGCTAGTCCCCAACCAACCAGCACACACCACCTACAAAAGCTCAAAAAAACCAACGCACCAACAACCTGCTAGAACAGGAAAACAACAAAACTAGAAAATCAGCAACCTTAATGACATTAACTCCCAGACTCACGCAAATTCCACCAACAGAACCAAAAACCAGCACTATCTCTTCAAACACTCTTGAGATTCCAACTCCATTTATAATAAAGACAAGTTTGCATAGTAAGTCTAGACAAACTCCACCGCTACGACAACACCATTATGTTTGACAATAATTCATCCGCATATTTCACCTCATTCTGAAAAATAATATGATTTCTAGCTTGCCAAATTGACCAAATTGTTGCATGCCAAATAATCTACAGTCTTTAACGAATCTTCTTATTTCTTCCTTCGTTACTCCAACTAGCCCAATGAACAAACAAATTCGGAGGCTTAATAAACGAGAAATCAAGCCATCTCATAACACTTGCCCACACCTTTGCCGTAAAATCGCTATGAAGGAATAAATGCATCGATGATTCTTCCACTCTACTGCACAACACACACAACGTAGACACCTCCGGAGGTAGACAATTGCGCCTAGCAAGATTTGTTGTAGTAGGGATTCTATCTAGAAAAAGTTTTCGAGAAAAAAATATCACTTTTAAAGGAGCTTTGCTATTCCAAATGGATTCTAAAACACGTTTCTCTTCTACATTCCACCCCGGTACTACCACCAATAATCTCACCAACTTCAAGTAACAAGATCTAACCGAAAAAGAATCCCCCTCCTCCGGTTTCCAAACCAATATATCCGGATAGTTCTCCCATCTATGACCCTCCAAATCCTCCATCAAGCTTAGAAGAAGTTCTTCCTCCCACACAAATAAAGACATACGCCATCCAAAGTCCCACTCCCCCAACACCCCATTAAATCTACCCACGTCTTCCACCGAACCCTCCTTTTTGTTAGATAACGCAAAAAGTCTAGAATATTTCCTACAAAAAGGAGTATCCCCCCTCCATGTATCATTCCAAAACCTAGTTGTATTGCCAATCCCTACCTTCCTCACCACCTCCACACTGAACCATATTTCCCCACCTATCTCCTCCAAGTTTACAATATCCTTCCACCAATTCGAGATATATCTCAGCCATGAGCCATCCTTCTCAACCAATAAACTCCCAACCCACGACCTATATTTCTCCATAAACACCTTTTTCCATAAACCCTCCTCTTCTAGTAATATTCTCCATTTCCACTTGGCCAATAAACTAAAGTTTACCAATCTAATATCCATCACTCCTAAACCTCCATTACCCCTCGGTTGACACACCACCTTCCACTTCACCCAACTAAGTTTCCTCCTTCCCTTTGGACCACCCCACAAAAAATCATGTTGAATCTTAACAATCTTCCTCCACACCTTCATGGGCATCTTTATAAATGATAAGTAAAAAATAGGAATTGCATTAATCACCGCATTGAGAAGAACAATACTCCCCCCAAGGCTAACATACTTATTCCCCCAAGAATGAAGTTTCCTAGTCAATTGCTCCAATAATGGCTCCCACGTAGCAACCTTGCTGGGATTCGCTCCAACCAGCAACCCCAAATACTTAAACGGCAACACCACTTCACTACAATTCAAAAAGCCACAAGCCATACTCATAAACTCCAATGACACATTTATCCCTATCAAGCAACTCTTATAGAAATTAACTTTTAGCCCCGAGGCCATTTCAAACCCTCTTAAAATCGCCTTAAGAGTCCAAATATTATCCATCGTTGCTTCCCATATACAAAAAGTGTCATCGACATATCGAAGGTAGGAAATTTCCATACCTTCCTTTTCGAATTTGAACCCCTTGAACAATCTACAACTCACCGCATTCTTCATCACCCCACTAAAATCTTCCGCTACCAAAAGAAATAAAAAAGGAGCCAAAGGATCACTTTGCTTCAATCCTCTATGAATATCAATTTCCACCGTCGGACTACCATTAACAAGAATGGACATACTTCCCCCAAAAACACACGCCTTCATCCACGCTGCCCATTTCGAACACATCCCCACTCTCACCATTATATACTCCAAGAAACCTCAATCCACCGAATCATACGCCTTTTTGAAATCAACCTTTAAAATCAAACATTGACGTTTCATTCTCCTGGCAAAATCCACAACTTCATTAACCACCACCACTCCGTCCACCAAATTACGACCTCTAAGAAAAGCCGATTGAGAATGTGAAATAATTGAGTTCATGACCCCGACAAGTCTTCTAGCCAACACTTTTGAGAGAATTTTATAAAGCGTACCTAGGTTAATGTTAGCTTTAAAACTAAGGGGGTGTATGTGTCATTTTAATAAATCTCAAGGGAGATGACTGTAATTTTCCCTTACAACTGCGTGACCCAAATTATATTTACCCAGTCAGTTCAGACAATTGTTCCTCTTCTTTAAGAAGTGATAGAAAGTCAGAACCTAAGCATATGGATGTGTTGCTTCAGTCATCAATAGCATTCGAAAGCTTATGAATTATCATTAGGTTTTGACTTTCTATCACTTCGTTAAGTGAAATAAAGTGGTTGCATTTCATTTTCAATTAAACTAAAAAATAGTTGTACTTCATTAAGCGTCTCTTTCATTAAGCCTAATCTCGTCTCAATTTTTTTTTCTTCACCCTTTGCTTGATAAAAAATAGTTGTAAATCAGTATTTTTTTTTTAAAACAAAATTGGTCATTGAATGCGTTTGTTTCAAGTTGTCTTTGTAGATTTCTTTGGATAAAAATACAAGAAATATGCATTTCTATATTTGTTACAAGTTTATTAAATTTTATTTCCAGATATAAAATGTTATTAAGAATAGAAAAGTTTTCCTAAAAAAAATGGTGGAAATGTAGTTCTCATGAGGATGACGATAAATTCATGTGTAACTATTCATTAAACTCACTATTATAAAAGTTTTAAGGAATATTATAATATTAATTAAACATCTTTTTGGAAAAAAATTCTAGGAATAAAAACTCTCATCCTTATTTTTTTGAGAAATTTATTCCTAGAAATAAATATGGAAAACATGGAAAAAAAAAACCCTAATTATTGAAAAAAAAAACACAATCCTCCTATAAAGCATTTGAAAGAGTTTTTTTTCCCTCTCAGCCCAATGTGTCGCTGTTTATAATGCTAAAAATATCTTATAAATTCAAAACAATTGACAAACACTTTAAAATTTGAAACCTGAGACAATTTAGTTCGTAACTCCTAAACTCATTTATTATGGTTGGAGAGTTATCTCTCATACAATATATTTAAGGCTAAATTACATTTTTGATCCCTTAACTATTTAGGTAGTATCGCTTTGATCCCTTAACTAAAATTCGATTTATTTTGGTCCCTTAACTTCTTTCCGTTACACATTTTGATCCTTTCCGTTAGTTTTAATTCAAAAACGTTAGGTTTTCTTCATTTTCTTCTGGAATTTTTCTGGGATTCTTGTTGTTGAAGGTTGATGGAGATGATATGAAGATGAAAAAAAGGAGAAGAAGATGAAGAAAATCTAACATTTTTGAATTAAAATTAACGGAAATGACCAAAATGTGTAAGAGAAATAAGTTAGGGGACCAAAATAAATCGAATTTTATTTAGGGGACGAAAGCGATACTACCTCAATAGTTAAGGCACTAAAAATGCAATTTAGCCATTATTTAACTAGGAAAAAACACAGAGACACAATGTAAACGACACTTCTAAGCTTTATATTCTATTTGATTGTGAAAGAGTGACGAATAACCCTTTTTCATCAAAGAATTGTGATTAAAAACCCTAAGAAATTGCCCAAAAACACAAACTTTGAAAGAGGAATAAGATTAAGGGAAAAAATAGAAATAAAGTATAGTCGAGATGTTCTAACATACTCCATCCGTTTTTAAATATAAGCAAAATTGACTTTTTATGTTCATTCATTTAATGATGTATATGGTTATGAACCACATACATCATTAAATGAATGAACCTAAAAAATCAATTTTATTTATATTTAAAAACGGGGGGAGTATAAATAGAACATTTTGGAAAATAACTCATGAAACCGACCAAACATAAATAACTCCCAAAACAATTCGATAATTAACCCCCAAATTTTATGTTCAGGGGCAAAAACATCATTTTGGAGGAACTAAGAGCAATGAAGGGGTCAGAAGAGCAAAATTCATATGAAATGGGTTGACATATGAACCAGTGCCCTAATCATTGCTATCATTCATTGATCATTGTTGTTTTCACTTCATATTTTGCTTAAAAATACATTGAAAATTACACATTTAACTTCAACTGTAGCTAACTACCGTTCGGGACCGTTGGGGTTAATGTGTAATTTCCATGTATTTTCAAGCAAAAATTTAATTTGAAACAACAATCAATATGTGGATAGTAATTTCAAAAATCGTTCTTTGGTATTATACATGATATGCTTATTTTATTTTATGAATAAAATTACTTATATTGGCTAAAAGCAAATATCGTCACGTCTGTGTACGGTTCTCAGAGATGGTGGTCGGATCCTTTGCTTTGTTTGGATATCGTCTGACCTTTGTTCTTGTAAATATATTGTATGACTGTTTGTTTGTTGGGGTGGTCTCTTTGGTACACCTTGTATTGAAGAGATTTCATAGCCGTTGTTAATATATCCCATTTTAATTTCTTTAAAAAAACATATATTTGCATTTTTTTTCTAAAGATTCTAGCCGCAAAACCAACTTGCATAATTTGAAATTCACATTGTATATAGTACGTAAGAAAGTAATTTCAAATTCTTAACTTTTAAATACTTTATAAAATTCTTTCATTTTACAAAAAAATTCAATTTTATCTGCAAAAGAATATAACTTACTTAGAAGAATTTGAACTACCCTACAAAATTACACTACATCCAAAATTTCTTCCATCCAAACACACTATTAAAGTTTTGACATTTTCATGTTAGCTTATACATAATTATCAACTAACTTACTATTACTATGCATGCTTATCTAAAAAAAGAACTTAATATTTAGTATTATTTTTTACTTCCTTATGTCTTGGTCTCTTTGATATCACATTGGAGGTCAACATGCCATTCATTGTCACATACATGATTGGTTTCTCCATCCCATTCTCTACTCTACTGTTCCTGAAAGCAAGGTTCATCTGATCAAACCTTATCACTTTATTATAGTAAAAAAATAGATCCAATTTGCAATCACTTAACCTCTAGGTTAAGTTATTTGGTCAGAATATACTCATTGACTACCTTCAATCACGGCAAATATTATTAAGGTCCCTTAAAATTTTCCCACTTGGGCTTACACAAATTATTTTGAAATACTATACTATAACAAAGAAATCAATGGTTCTATATTCTTAACCGGCTTATGCCTATATTATACTATTAAATTCCCTAAAAAAATATTATATTAAATGATGCACTAATCATCATTTAATTAAGATGCACGCATAGAGCAATGTGAATGATTCTACAGTATATGTTATTGGAGAATTAGATCAACTACTTTTCCTAGAAGGAAGGAAAAAAATATCAAAAACTAGTACTCAATTGATGTGAGGGTTTGGACTTTTATTAGAGGGTGGCTTAGGTGTTATTTTTCTGAGGGAAACTCACCAACCATTTTCAACGAAAAAGCACATTCAATTTTTTTATACTATATTAGTTTTCATCCTAGCTGTCAAGAACATTATTCAAATCTGCTAAAAATGTTCAAGATTGACAAAGTAATACACGTATATATTGGTGTCAACTCTCTAGAAATTTCTCAATGCCAATGTAAGACAACCATGTCACAATTGAAAGAGATGAAGTAGCTAATGATTTTGTTTCAAAACTTTATAAAAAAAATAGGCTAGATGTTAAATATCTCTAGTAATGGGACTAGAAAAATAAAGTTTGATTATTTCTTGCTATAAATACCACTTGCTAAAATTTGATAATAATTTTTTCACTTTAGAAGTTACAGTTGCATGATCCAGTTTAACTAGGACACATGATATGTTCATTGAAAATAGGTGACTTGGAACTATGTGGGGAATGCTGCTGTTACTGATCATCATATGCTATAAGAAGAAGCCAATCAGTTAGGTCCACCTGACACATGATTGTATTCTTATATTCCAGAACCTTCCATCTTGCAGAATCAACAAACAATATTTCTCTCTGGCACAAACTTAGTTGTCATCAATCAAGTTAGTGTGCTGTGTCAGAAATATATCTCAACCAAGCATCTGAATTCTGATGAAAATCACATAAGGATCAGACCCTTCAACTACCAAATGCCCAATAATCATTTTATTTTGTTCCTATTTCAAAATTCTATTTATAAAACAATCGTAGACCCGTGGTTGAGTCTAACGGAAGAAGTTAGTCTTCTACAACGTAAGGAACCAAAGTTCGAATCATAACTCAAACAAAATTACTTTAAATGAAAGGATTTTGTCGTGAACAAAAAATTCTATTTACAACGTGTTACCATATTTAAAGAGAATTATATCCATTGTTATGATGTGCCATAATGCCATTAGTAAAAAAATAAAGTTGAAAGAATTTGGAATAAGTTTGTCATACACCGCAAGACTGAACATTAGACATGAGTTCAAATTCCTCTGTAGTTTAAAGGACTTTATATCCATGAATTCGAAATATCGTAGTTGTTCGATGAAGATTAGACAATCCCAAAAATTATAGATCTTATCTTTATTTGATAATTTAAAATACTGAGTTTGAATTTAAATCATCCAATCTTGATCAAACAATCGTCAATATCTCAACTGCGAAAATCCGGACCGCAAAGCGGCTATGAAATGAAAAGTGGCAATGTATGTATTCCTTTTGTATTTAAAGAATATACCTTTGCAAGATTGATTATTGATAAAACAAGAAGACAAGGCCACATTGAAATGTGTAGCTGACTCAACTAAAAACAAATGCCAAAAGAATCATTTGTCCACTAGGCTCTCAAGTGGCTAAAAGTAGATTAGTCAATTTTATACTGCAACAATGATTAGTTATTTATTTAAGCTAGTTTGGGCAACTCAATTATTGATGCCTCAATGTGTAAAGATTACTTTTATATTTATGCACTTCAAAACAACTGTAACAGGTTTCAACCAAGTTTAACCAATTTGTGTACAGACAAGAGTAGTTGAACTCCATCATGACATTTTGGAAGAATTCAATAAAAGGAGCTATTTTGTCCAATTTATTCATCAACTGCACCAACTGTGAAAATGCTTGTCTTCAATTATATATCAATCATTTTTCAAACAATTAAATGGAATTGAAAATAAAAAGTGTAACAGGTAATATTGAAGCAAAAAATATTGAGCAAATTGTGTTCAAATCAAATTTCTTAACAGATTGAAAGTTATGTAATGCATAACTACAATTGAGGCTTTAACTTGAAGCTAAAGATTTTTCTGTCTTTATTCTTTTCCACATTTCCATTTTTAGCCAACCAAATACCGTACATTCCCTTTGTTGCATCTTGTTCTATTCCTGACTATGTAGCACCGATAAATCTGATCGAGGACCTATTCAATGTCCAACACCAACAAGACACTGACACATGTAGTTACGTTCAATTATTCAATTTCTCAAATAATTATCAGTGTCAACGTGTCAGTGTCGTGTTTGGCATGTGTCTGTGTCGGTGCTTCATAGATTTTCCAAACCTATACCATCAAGAACCAGAAAGAGTAGAGAAGCAGCTTTCAGACCTAGCAAGTCCAGAACCATGAATTTCTCTACTAGTCTTATTAATAGGACTACTTGGTGTGGACCTAACCAAACTCCTCCTAAGAATCTGTCTCATAGCTGAAATCAAATGAACTGCTGGATTTGGAGGAGGGCCTGAAGTATTGAATTTTTTGCAAAAGTTCATATGTTTTGTCATTGCTTCTTCTGTGCTTACAAGTCTTTCTGACCTTACAATTTCATCTTTAACAGCTTCACCACATAATCCACAAACCCATTTTCCTTGATACCTTTCTCTGATTCTTTCTATGTATGCTGGTGTGCACTCTTCTGTTAGTCCACAGCATTCACATATTGCAAATTCAACTTCACTCTGTGCAACTAGTATGCTACTAGTTGTTGATTGAGTTTCTGGTGTTGATATAATCATTGGATCACTTATCATTGTTGCAGACATTTTCAATCACCCTATATCAAGAAAAATCAATTACAAACAAGTTAACATCAAATACAACAAGTAAAAAATTGTAACACGAACCCTTTTAATGTCTATGCAAATAAATTTCACAATATAAATAATCCAATCCAATAGTAAATTATGATAGAAAAAAAAAACTTTCAATCAAATAAAGAATTTAGACCGCAATTTTGCACGGTCTTAAGGTTTATGATGTCTCTTCAACCACAATACAATCGTGATTGAATCCATATCAATTGGATTTGATTGCGATTCTATACAATATAAAGCGCATGTTTGAATTGGCAGTGAATTTGACAGGATTACGACGATGTGCAACAATGATTTTGGCAAAACATAAACTTTGGAGCCAACAAAACATTGTTGTCACCTTGATATTTTCAAACTCACCGTGATTCTAAACATGTACTAGGAACACGATGTGTCTTTCATCATAATTTAAAATACTAAAGATTGTTGCTGAATGCAAGAAAGGCACAAAACATTATATAAACTTCATACTATAAAATAATTAGACATGATAAAATTATGAGATAAGTATATAAGAAAAGAAATAGAAGATGAAGTTTGATGAAAATTACCAGCAGAAGCAGATCAAAACAATTTCAATTGGATTATAATAAATCTTTTTTTACTTCTGCTTGCTGGGTATGTATGCTACTCTTGATTATCGTTCTTTCTCCCACTCACCTTCTTCTTCAATTTTTTCTTCTTTTATGCTCAAAATCTCAGACATGAAAACCATTATAAAAAAAACTTTAGGCTAAAAAATAAATCTCTTTTGCTTCTTCAATCCCTTTATAATAATTATGCAAAGTTTGTATTATATGTATGGTAGGAGATAGCTTTGAAGAAACACAAAGATTGTAAGAAAGAAACAAAGAGATTGTATTTTTGTTTCTCCACCACAATTGTGCACTCAACTATATACCAAATAATTCTAGTGGGGAATTTGGAATTGTAGAGAGAGAAGAGTTTTGTAGAGAGAGGAAATAAAATTTAGTGAGAGAAAAATGTTCAATGATTGAGGATTTAAGGAGGTGGATTAAGGTAATAATCCACATAGGCAATATATTTTGGTAAATATGTTAATGTCTTGGAACTTTATGATTGGGTTGCCAGCTAAGCATGGTGATATTATGATTCTTTCTTACCCAATATGTGCTGTGGACTTTTTCTTCTTGATAATGATATAAATATAATATATGATTCCCCTGCATACTTGTTGAGTTGTTATTGGAATAGTATTTTGTGGCATTTGATTTGATTTATATAATTTTCATGATAGTGTGATCAATAATCCAATGAAAGAATTCAAGATCTTGAGTTTAAAGTCTGAGATATTCGATCTTATGTTGTTTATATTTTGGTTAAGTAGTTTAATAGTCATGTTATTATTTTTCAAGAAGAATAAACGGAAAATTTAAGATTCGAACTCTAATTCAATGTATATTGCAATATCTCTGTTAACTAAGTTATGAACTTATGATCAAGACGACAAATTCGTCTCTATGTTTTTATTAAGAGGAGTGTTATGAACATTCTTTTTTCTAACGATCTATAACATACTCTCATATTGGATGAAACTCACCCAAATATTTAGATAAGATGACACAAATATCTTTAAGCTTAACAAAGATTCTGAATTTGAATCCGATCATGGAGATGCAATAGCGCTAAAACTCTTGAAGAGAGTTTGCCGTCCATTTGAATTGTACCAGATTCGAGATATTAGTCTCTACAGTTTCCACGCGAAGGATATATTAAGTTTACACAACCAAAAAAAGTATTGAATGAAACTCATATGAGTTTCAAACTTTACAAATGGTCACCACATAAAATAGTGAGATTTACATGAGTTTCACTCAATACAAAAGATTGTTTTTTTTAAATAAAAAAAAGATGGTTAAAAATAGATTTTTTTCTAACATTTTTCTTTTATTAATAAATAGTGAGAATATGCTACTTTTTAATTTTATTTTTTTGGACTCAAAGTGAATGAATATATATGCTACTTGATCATTAACACACGTATATTTATTGTTGAAGCAGTGCTTAGGTGGCGTGTGAAATATAGTCATTCCAGGTAGATGTACAGCTAGCAAGATTTCCCCGTAAGGAAAAAATCGTCGTAAAGTAGCACTCAAATTTGAATTAAAACTTATATTCTTCTTATTAGATAGATAGATGAAATGATTTTGTACCAAAAAAAATAAATAGATGAAATGATAAATAATTATTTAATTAAAGATAATCATATTCCATCACTTAATAAACTTCTATATTTGATCGCTTAATTTTTTCATTCACATATTTATTTTTTTAAGAAATCAAAATAAAATATATTAGTAGTAACAATGACTCAACTTTAACATAAGATGTATTAAAGAGACCACATTAAAGAACAATTAGTATGTCATAAAAATACAAAACAATGGTTAGTCGATACTCAAACAAAGCAACGGGTCTGACCACCATCTCGATGGGAACCAAATACAATAGTGGTGTTGTTTGCTTTCAACTACCAAAATGAATTATGTTTAACCTTTTCTATAATTTGTAAGATGGGAGTTTGGATTTTATTAAATAGCTTGTTATTGCCTTCAGTTCAAACTAGTCAAATGCACATAAGCCAGACAAGCTGAAGAAATGATATGCAAGCCCGCGAGTGACCTATGTAATGAGTAAATTGGATAAAGTGATCATGAATATTTTGTGGGTCAGCACCTGAAATGCCAATCCAAAACATGACATGATAAGAAACCAAATAATTCGCAATGTAGGAATAGATGAGATACCGATTCATCTAACCCACACCCCGCCCCACACCTAATGTTGTCAGCTTGGATAATGCCACGCCGAAAGAGGTTATTTTTTGTTGGTAGCCTGTCTCACAACAATCTCCAAGCAAGAAAAGAGACTTTTAGAGGTACCTGCTTATGCCAAATGAGATCTCTTATGACATCATCTGAAGGAGGATCCTGAGTTGTGAGGATCTGATATGCGTCACGCGCAGTATATCCCCCCCAATGTCAGGGTTCCACTGTTATCTGTCAGAAACATCATGCACCCACATATCAATAACTTTTTCTTTTTAGCAAACATATATTAATAACTTAATTAATGTTTATTTTTGCCACTTTAAAACTTTTTTTTTTTTACAAAACTACTTCAATAATTTTAGTTGGTTCTCATTTTTAATTTTTTATACAAAAATATCATAAATATTTCATATAAATTATAAGTAATATATCATAATCCTTAAAAAAAAAAGTAATATATCATAATTATCTCTAGGAGTATAATTGAGAAAAAATAGTTAACTAAAACTCGATTGTCCATAGCGCTCTCTCTCTCTCTCTAACATTCATTGAGTCTTGCAGTAAATTTTAACTTATTTTATTTGTGTTGTTCATTGTTTACTAAACATGAACAAAAAATTGTTCAGTGCCTTAAATGTTCGTTTTGTGATGTTTTATCCACTACTTACCTTTTTGCAATGTTGAATTTATTAAGCTAAAAAAAACGTAATTTTTTTGCCTAAATAACAAAAAGCAATTTTTTTATAATGCACAAGCACCTCGACAATTAAGGGAACCGTATAAAGCAAAACATTAAGGATAGGGAAGGCAGAATATACTTATGGCTGATTAGTCTCAAGTTCTCCATATACAAGGTATGAAGCTGAGTATTCTTATTCCAAGTGGGACATATCTAAAGTCCAACAATATATTTTTGTTTCTTTTACTATTAATCTAGTGACCAATAATATATACTCAAATGCAAAATGATAAAGGAGAACTCGTTCAAGATAAAAACTTTTTTTAGGTTTGCAACTTTGTCACCCATAGAGATTGAGGCAAATGATTTATTATAAGCTATTACCATCGAGATAAATTGCAAGAAAGTAGTTTACACTAATGAAAAACTACAAAATGTACATATTTGGAGGCATTTTAATTCCTCGTGGAGGCAATAAAAAAAATAGATATTTCATTTATATGTATTTTTTTATATAAAACAAAACAAAAAATATGAGAAAACCCTTGGCTCCACATGTCACAGTCAAACTCAAATTGCATTAATTCTAAACTCAAAACTAGCAATTAATGAATGGACCGAACATTGCCATGCTAATGAATTGATACTGTATGGCATATAATTGCCATATTGCACTAACCAGCGGTTATGATAAGGACATTGACAACACTTTCACACACCCCATTTGTCTCTCCTGCCAAAATATGGAGTATGTATTGAGAGACAAAACCCACATATGTGTTTTAATAATTTTTCCCTGTTTATGGATATCTCATTTTCCAAAGAAATATTAGACAAATCAACTTCAGATATGTGCCATGCCATGTTGGTTTTAAATGCATGAAGTTTATGGTGTGAGAACATAGAGCATAGTTCACATGGCTAGGAGGGTTCAAACTAATATAGGGCATGTGTGAACCCATGCAATTTTGTTGCCAAAATATCATATCATATCATATACTTATTGTTATAGGTATGTTTGATAACTAGTGGCACGTCTTCTATATGGACCCATGTTTAATTTCTTCAATTTTTGACCTTGAACAACATTTTTTTAAGTTATTTATATGTTGTTCAAGTATGAACATCTCCAAACCCAATTATTCACCCTCTACCCACCTAAATAAAAAAGTGATCAAAACTCATTTTATTCCTAAACAAAGTGTGGAACCCAATTTAATAGTTCTTAAACAATTTCCAAATAGTCGCTTTAAATTATCAACTTCCTTGACAGATGGGCTAATTAATTAGTGTATCCTGATTTTATAATAGTAATGGACTATTTATAAACTTTTTTTCTTAAGGACTAAATGAGTTTCACGTTGTTTTCTTAACAATGGGTAATTTTTTTAGAGCAATGTTATATCTCAAGAAAAATAACATCAAGAATTCTTCAAGAATAAAGAGTAGCCAATCACAATGCACTATTTGCCACAATTCAAGGAGGTGTGGCTGAAAAATAGGAAGTGAACAAATAAATCATGTAATTAAAATTTGCCAACTGTGTCTTGAAAAATCCTTGATGCTATTTTTCTAGATAAATAGCATTTTCTATTTTTTTATTCAAAGAACTTAGCTGTTAGAATAGAGATATTGCGGGTTAGAAGAACTCACACCTTCGCTATAAACAAGTTTATTGTCTCAACAATGGGTAATTTTTTTGGCATATTTTTTTTTTCGGGTTATGCTAATTAATGTTTTTGAGATACTTGTTATAAAAACACTTCTACATTTGTGATTTTATTGAAATATTTCTAGAATGGAAAGTATTTTAAAAAAAAAATCAACAATAGAGTCTCAACAAGTTGATGAAGTGAAAAAGGATACGAACATAACGAGGCTCATCCTTTCTAATCTATGAATAATTGTCTAGTAATATATAGAGAGCGACATATTTGATAGCGTTGACAATGAACTTTTTACCACACTTTCAAAATATGAACCAACACAAAGAGCAATTGTAATTCTTTGATGTTATTGTGCCTTCAATTTTTTTAATATAAAATGATATAATTTTGTTAATCTCTAATTTTTCGCTTAATATTAATGATGTCATCACTTTATTATGAATTTCTATAATGTCATCACTTTATTATGAATTTATATGATTTTGTATAAATATTTTTGATAAACAATTTTGATTTTACTTATTAAAATTTCTGAATTTCGCTTTGACCACATTGCACATAGACTCTTAAAGTCCTCAATTGTCCTCCTGTTGGTTCTTATTATAAGAAGAAAAACAAAAAATCATCAAAACCAAAACAATCATTAATTGTAGTAACTTTTTAAATGTTTTAACAAATTATACACCTCTTAAAAATTTGTGAAGTATTCAATATACCAACTAATATTAAAAAGACAAACGTCATGTTAACTAGTGCCCCGGGACACTCGAGGCATTAGTTAAGGAAGTAAAAATAGATTTTTTTTTTATTAAAAACAACAACTTTTTTACTTTCATAAAGTTGAAGATTTTACTTTTCACCACTTTTCAATATAAATTTTATATATTAGTTTTCCTTAATTAGTATCCCAGACACTAGTTAACATTTCCCAAAAGACCAATATTAAATAAAGACTAAAAAAGTCTTTTACATAATAAATACATTTTAAAAATTGTGATTTTTTATCATAAATATAACCATTTTATTTTTAAAAGGTTCTTTTATCAAGGACCGGAGAGAGTATGTATACCGTTCGTTTCGGTCAGCTGAAAGCAAATTTGTGATTTTCAGCACGTTGTATAAATGCTATATTTCTTTTAAAAAAATTATATTGATAACGATGGCAAATTGTATAGTTAATTCAAAGTGGTTCAAGTAATAATTGATAGATTTTTTTGTACAAGTAATAATTGATAGATTTAATTCATATATATCTTTTTTTATGGAATTTAATTCATATATATCGTCTGAATAAATCATGCTCGGGAGGATATTAATAACACTATTTGATTTCGATCATTATATATGAAGTCACATATACGGCTGTTGTGATTTATTCATTATTAACACCGTAAAATAGGAGGGCGGCCGTTTACAGGAGGGCGGACATCATAGTTCTTTGTGGTGGAGGATGTTGTGCGGCGTTTGAGGGGGAGTGGGAAGTTGGTTTGACGACAACACGCGTTAGGTAGTAGAAGATGGTCGTAGTACTAACTTCTGGACAGATAATTGGGTGGGGAAGTGTTCCTTTATGGAACAAATTTCGCCTGCTCTTTGAATTGGTCGTGCATAAGCAGAGTTTGGTGGAGGAAATGGTGAGGTTAGGTTGGGCGGAAGGGGAGGAGCGTGGATGTGGTGGATACGCCTTTTAGTTTGGGAGGATAAGGTGAGGGAGTGATTTGCTTTGCTTCTTAACATTGTTTTGTAAGATCATATTCAGGATAAGTGGAAATGATTACTAGATCCTATCTATGGCTATTTAGTGTGTGGGGCTTATCACATCCTCACGTCCGCTTATGAGCCTACGGTCAGGGACCACATTGCTAATGTTTGGAACAAACAAGTACCTTCAAAGGTCTCCTTGTTTGGGTGGCACTTCCTTCGTAATAGACTTTCAATCAAAGACAATCTCGTGCGACGTCGAGTTATTACAGCAGAAATAATTTGTGTACGGGTGGATGTGGCTCTCAGGAGACGGCATACCATCTCTTTTTAGGTTGTGTGACTTTCGGACGTGTATGGTCCCTTGTTTAGCAGTGGCTTCGGCTTACTTCGATTACACCATGTGTGCCTTGTGACCACTTTTTTCAGTTCAACCACATGGCGGCGATGCTGCGATAATTTCATTCATTCTTCAAGATTATTTTGCTTGCATGTGTCTGTGTTATTTGGAAAGAGAGGAACAGTCGGGTTTTCAACTCGTCCAACCCTTACACCATCCTCGACAAAGTTAATCTAAACTCTTTTTTGTGGTTGAAGGCAAATTTGATTACATTTGCTTTTGACTATCATAACCTGCATCCGCAAAACCCTCAAAAACAATTTGTGCAGAGTTACCATTGATCTTCGAACAATCCTTTATGAAGTGACCCATCTTGTGACAGTTAAAGCATTTAGACTTTGACTTGTTACCACTCTTTCTCCTGTTACCTCTACCTCCACCATTCCCTCTTGAGACACTTAGGCCTTTACCGTTTTCATGAATTCTCAAGTCCTTGAACTTGGTCAACTCCTTGGTTCTCAAAGCCGCTTGAACTTCTTCCAAGGTAACATCGCCTTCTTTGCCATAGAGCATGATATCTTTGAACGATTCAAAAGATTTCAGTAGAGCACACAACAAGAGTATAACTTTATCTTCATCCTCAAGTTGCACCTCAATATTCTCCAAGTCATCAAGGATTTTGTTGAACTCCGTAAGTTGCTCCATGATGGCCTTTGACTCCACCATCTTGAATGAGTAGAGTTGTTGCTTTAGGAATTGCCGATGAGCCAAATACTTTGTCATATACAAAGACTCCAACTTTGACCACATCAATGTCGTTGTTGGTTCCTTCGCTACTTCTCTCAAAACTTTATCCCCGAGGCATAAGACAATGGCACTCTTGGCCTTGTCCACTATCTCGGTCTTCTTCGCTCGTGACATGGTGACCGGTAACGTACCTTCACCCTTCAAAGCTTTCTCACACTTTTGTTGTATTATCACCGCTTCCATCTTTACCTTCCATAACCCAAAATCGTTATCTCCGGTAAACTTCTCCATATCCCACTTCGAACCCATGGTACTTGATTATCCTTTGATCCTTGCCCCACAGTGGGCGCCAATTGTTGTGAATTCGATGAGAAAACACACCAATAACAAATTTGATGTGTGGAGCAAGGGACAATCATGCAACCAAAAACAAGTGGGTAACAGTTATAATCACAAGCAAAAGTAGAAAACAGCGAGAGAAAAGAAGAAAGAACACAAAAGAATTTGTTTACCCAGTTCAGTTTAAAATTGACCTAATCTGGGGGAGATAGTAGCCATCTGTTTCACTATAATGATGAGTAACTTTACAAAAGAGATATCAATGGGTTACAAGAATAAGTCTCCCGCCTAATTCTTCCCAAAGTCCCAATCTCTTCCCGTAACCAAGAGACTCAATCCTAATAGTGTTTCCCAAGGTGAATGAACCCTCAAACCCTAGTGTTTGTTCTCAAGAGACAAACTCTATACAAACCCTAGTTTTGTTGTTGTCTTTCTAAACCCTTGTTTCAGCCCCCTCTATCTCAAGGTTTACTCTGATACAAAGTCTATATTTATAGTAAAAGATCCCTCATAAATTGGAACAAAATCATGGCCAAAAATACGTTTTATTTTTATGCATCTGCCCAAAATCGTGATCCGATTTTGCCAGATCGTGCTCCGATTTTTTACAAATGGAAGTCCCAATTTTGGTCCAAAAATCGTGCTCCGATTTCTCAAATCGTACTCCAATTTTAACAGCTTCAGCAAACTTCAATTTCTCCAATTTTGAATCACTTTCACAACAGTTTATTTATCATATAGAAAATACTTAATAATTGAATAGAATTTAAAGAAGTATCCGAATAACAAAGGTTGAACATACATGTATCATTTGGGACGTATTGCCAGTAGCAACTAAAATATAATAAGAATTTTAATTACCATAAGATGGTTGCCTTTAATGATCTGATGTAAGCAGGGAGGTCATCATTGACATGATTTATGTATAATTTTTTTGATGAAGGAGAAGATCAATTATGCAAGTGCAAAGGAATAGAAAATAATTATGGTAATTGCCAGCAGAATTGATTGTGACGTAAATATTTTATAGTCCTAAGCTTCTACATTCATGTTTGTGTAATAATATTTCTCAAAAACAAAAAAATTGTGCGATAATAATAATAATAACTAAATAGAGGACCTCTGCTTAATGTGAAAATATATAATTAACATCTAGCGTACAAAAAATGCAACAAATTCTTTAAAAAAGAATGCAACAATTATACACTTTTGAGTTTTGACTGTGGATTGCATAATTGGAGGTAGTAGTAGCAATAACAATTAGTTATTTATTGTCACACACAAAAGTGGTTGATATATTGTTTTCTTAACATAAAATCAATTTAAAGAACTCCAAATCAAGTGATGTTTACCCTAAAAAATAACAAGTGATGTTTACACTTTCCCGTCCTATGAATTTTCCAAGAAAAAAAAGCAGTGGAGATAGATTTATTTAGCACTTAATGAACATCTTAAAGCAATATTTATCACATGGTTAGTGGCCAAGATGTTAACAGGAACTTGACTTTACCACCAAAAATGTTTAATCAAAGAAAATCAATGAGAAGACCCATTGATGTTAGGACATGAGAAGATTATTGCCATAAGCTTGGCCTTGAGCCCTTGATATGATAATCACATCATTAAGCTCTAATTAATGCACACTATTCCTAATTGTGATTCATGAACACAAATCATCGAAAGGGATTTGTATACTTATACTCTCGTGTATATGTCATATTCAATTGTGCCTACTATAACTTGGAAGTGGATCACCTTCTGCGGCTGTATACTGCCATTGCAAATCTAATGGTTGAGAAACCAAAAAGATAGATAATAATAAAGCAATCAATAAGAGAGAAACATAACACAAATCTAATCGTTGAGATTAAGGCAGGACCAACTGCAATAGAGAAAGAACATGAGAGGATTTAGGTCCCTATAACTTATACTCACATTCACAAAATAAAACAACAAAAAAAACTTATACCTATTAGGTATAAATGAACCATTGAGTCTCTTTATCAGACTTACTTACCTCCCAATCGAAATCTGGTTATCAAGACCCTATTTCTCTAAGAATCGGATGATTGACAAAAAAAAAATTAATGCATTCCATAAATTATCACTCTTTGTTCTAATTTACTACCTCCGGTCCTATTTACAAGAAACGGTTGACTTTTTAGATTCATTGAATAATTGATGTATCTAGTCGATCTTCTAAACCGAATACATAAACCATTCAATGAACCTAAAAAATCAATTGTTTCTTATAAATAGAACCAGAATAAGCAATCCATAAAGTATATGAAATTCGTTAAATTAATCACTAAAGAAAATCTATCAATTTAGTCTTTAATATCTTAATAGTATAGTCTAAATTAAAGAGTTTTATGTTCTTCGAAAATTAGTTTTTATATTTATATAATTTCAAGACTAAATTAAAGACACAACAATATTTTACGGACCACATTGATGGTTTATTCCTCTATAAAACTATTTGGAGAGAGCAAGACGTAAAGATGCCGCCGAATTTAAAAAAAGAAAAGAGTAGTTAAACGATTTTTTTTTGACAAATTAGAAGTTAAATGATGAAAAATATTTAATACACATTTTTATGTCTTTCTCTATATTTAATAGAGGCTTCTATTTCTTTTAAGAAATGTAGAAGATCTCATCTTCTAGACTATATTCATTGTAGCTTTTAATCAATAATCGAGTATCATCGTTACATACATAGGCGATGCATGATTGAGTGGTTGGGGGCAAACTTTTTAAGGTTACTAATGTTAATAAAATATTTTGCTTCTTAAAAAAATACTAATGTTAATAAAAAGATTCAGTACTAATGTTAATAAAGTTAGTTTAAAAAAAAACTCCTTTCACTAAATTTTTATAAAGCAAAATAAGTCACTCATGCAAACAAAGATTCAAGTTAAAGATGTCTCACAAGAGTAAAAGAAAAATATCTCTAATTTAAATAAAATAAAATTAGGGAATGGAAAACTAACTTTAGGTCTCACATGTATGTCCAAAAAATCACTGACACGTTTTTATAATGTGGAATTCATTTGGGAAAGTTTTGGAGACATTTTGAATCTATGGGATCAAAACAATAAAATATTTCAAGGATACCAAGCAGGGTTATCCTATCAAAAGTATATCAAGGCCACAAGTGAAAACAAAAAGTATACAGGAGTAACCACTTAATTGGAGATCTATTAGTTTGATCATTTGTAAAGAATAATTACTTGAGGAAAAAAAAAAAAATCATATTCTTATTGCCATGTCAAATTGTCTACCTCAAACAATATGTTCCAATAAACTGTTTCTTAAACAGACATTCATCTTTCAATTCTCAAAAGCAAATGGGCTATGTTAGAATACAAGTTTTGAGAATATTTGTTAACAGGTCTTTGTCTCTCAAAACTTTCAACATGAATGGATTACAATTGTTCACAGTGAATTCAACTCCGACCTTTCAGTTAGTGAATCTAGTTGAAGTACCTGAGCCCCACACTCCACCAAACTGATAATAATTATATGAATATGTATGCATGATTCACATATCAAAATACATAAAAAAAAATTAATAGACAGAGCAAATAATTTCATTTAGATAACAACTAATCATTTTAACCTTTTACAGCTCAGTTTATCACATCATTAATTTTATTATTATTTACAAACAACTTCGAATCGGGAATCCATTTACAATTAGCTGTCCCCGACGAACATCGATATTAAAGCAACCGGGGATGAGTATAAGAGTGACCATCACTATCAGTATATTAGGCGGCAGAGATCCCCACCATTTCAGTTCCTCAATGCAGCACAACACAAAAACTGCTGTTCCTATGAGACTTAGTTCCGCGCAATCAATGGGACAAAAAACTCCCAATGACATGTAGTATGGTACAAACATATAAATCTAAGAGCGATCATGCCTTTGACTATAACATTACTTCTTTTGTTCTATGATCCTCAGTAGATTCTTCCTCAAGTTCTTTAATTAGCCTTTCAATCTGCTTTCTATATACCGGCATGAAGTGATCACTGATCATGGTCTGTGAAAGTCTGAGTTTACTATATAAAGACCTTGAAGTTAGGAAAATCCCTATCTTAGTCTCATCCAGCTGACTATCATCCGAACTTGTAGAAGAGGTCGGGCTGCCATCACTTTCAAGCTCGGTAGAATCGGAGTGGAGAGTAACGATGTGCATTATCTTTCCTGGAGGGAAAAATCTGTGAACTTCTTTAGTTTCTAGTGCAGAGCTGTTACGGGTTTGCCCGACTACCTCGGTTTCGGCTGCTTCCTCTTCTTCCCTTATCTCCTTAGCCACATCAGCCTCCTCGCCTTCAGGTCTGTCATACAGCTCATGCTCTAGTTGTTGCCACAACTCCACTTCACTCATCTGATCCTCGTATCTGTCATGGTCCATCGTGTTCTCACTGAGAAGGAGATCATCGCCGACCTCGGCATCTGCATTACTTTCATTTGCACATTCAATTTCAGATGTCCATTCGTCAACAGATGAAGATACAGGAAGGTTCATGCTCTTGGCGTTTATCCCCTTTCTGGGCGACGAACAAAGAAGTGAATCAGAACTCTCTGCATTGTCAGAGGCTGGAGATCTAGGGGAACTTCCTTCTTCTTTGAAATGAGCACCTGTGGCTCGGCGACGAGGTCCCATGCATGACCAAGAGGTCAGGTTAAGGTTTGGACGTGTCCATGCTGCCTGAGCCATACTCTTGGCCCTTTTCATCACAACCTGCAGTTTTTCAAAATTCAGACAATGAAGTAGAAAAAATCTGTATGTGGTTATCGAATAAATATGTCATAGTAACATTTTCTGTATAAACCAGATTGGACACATCAACCCCACAGTACATGTTATGTCAATGATGATCAAATGCATAAAAATGTAATTACTTTTTTTAACAGCTGGATTGCAAAACCAGTACTCGTCAAACACAACAACTAAAATGGAGGCCAATTCTTTTTCTAACAATGCTTAGTTTACCACGATCTACTTTTGAAGACAAGAGGTTGTTGTATGACAACTTGTTGCACAAAAAGGAATCGATGTTATATAACAAAGGAAGAATACCTGGGTCCCATTAGAAACTGGCTGCAACATAGCCCCAGCTCCAGCAACTCTTGCTCTAGCACTGGCAATAGATGGGAGGCGAGAACCCAGTGCTGAGGCAGAACGATAAACAGTACTAAGTATTCTTGTTTGCTCAATCTGATTCCTCAAGTCATTTATCCATGCTGATGCTGTCACCTGAAAATTGAATAAATAATTTTAACTCATGTGGTACAGAATAGTGATGCAACTAGACCAAAATATGAGAAAAAGACTAATCATTCATATGAATAATCAATCTCTGCACTAGTATGTATCAATGTGATATAGAACAGAGATTAAGATGTGTTCAGCTTTACCTGAAAATAGGAGCATTAATATTTTTTGTTTCAAGAGTAAATAGGAGTGAAGTTTAGTGACAACTAAGTCAGAAGAATATCCATGTTCTCTCTTGTTTGGTTTTATAAAGAAAATGGGGAAGGAAAAAAAGTTTACGAGACCCATACTGAAGTTTTCTCTACACAAGTCAAGAGAAAACACAAATTTCAAGAAGACAAATTCATATTTTTCAATCTTACCATATGTTTATCTCTCTTGCCTTAGTGCAAGGTTCACTTGATTTTTCTCATTTTATCAAGAATGAAAAAGACATTGCATCAATCAGTCATTTTCTTTTAATTTTTCCATCCAATCAAACAAGAAAAGAGAAGAGTCCACTTGTCTTTCCTTCCAACGTCTTTTAATTTTCTCATCTTTTAATTTTCTTACCATCTATTTTTTTCCTCTCATTTTCTTTTTTATTTTAACAATAAAAATTTAACCATAAGAAAAAGCTTCACTCATGAATCATGCTCCTAGTTAATAGAAACCAGCATTGCCAGAGAAGACAAAAATCATTGAACATTGGCTAATAAACTAAGATTACAAAAACTTAAGAATCACGACCTCAGTACGCAAGTCATCTACAGATGCAGCTGAAAATGTAGGCACCAAATCAGCTCCATTTATGATAGAAGTAATAAAACTATTGCCCGACTCTGCCAACTCCCATGTCATACAAGCAGCTGCATGATCAAACAAGATATCATTCTCAACAGAATCACTGTGTAAATAAATATTAGTCACAAAGTGGTCTAGGATACTACCAAATTATCCTTTCAATTTGCAAATAAGTGCAGCATTATTTAAACTACAAAATATGGCGTCTGCAGCAACAAACCAACCTGGAGCAAATGTAACACATGTAGTCACAGAAAGTTCCTTTTGCTCTCTTAATACATATGTTAGAATTGCTGCTGTTCCTCCACCCAAAGAGTGTCCTACAATCTGCATTAAAGACCTTCAAAAGGTAAGGCATAAAACCAGAGAAATACCGTAGAAACTATTTGAAGCTTAAGATCCTATAAAGACTGATAAAAGCCAGAAAACATACATTAAATAGCCAAACAGCATATTTACAAAGTACAAATTGAATAATTTCAAAATCTAAGGAAACAACTTTTGTTGTCAAATTCTAAAATCACCGGTTCACTTATATGATCACAAGCACTGCTTATACATGCTTGATCACAATATTAAAATAAATATAGAGCAAAATTTTATCATGGTATAACAGGACAACTTCTTAAAGGAATTACTTAATCAAAGAACCAGGGGTGGTATGAAAATAAACATTTTTACCTTAACTTCATAGTCTGGGTATTGGCCAAGTGCATCAAGGAGACAAGGAGTTGCAAGCTTTGCAATCCAACGTGCAGCAGCTACCATTCCACAATGCGCATAACCCAAAACCAGATCACTAACACCCCCTTGATGAACTACAGTGTGATGAAATGGTACCACACTTCCGGTAACAGCTGTTAGAGTATCCTTAATACTATGTGTGCCACGAATCAACAACAAAAAACACCTCATCTTGTGATCAGCTATGATTGTAAAAGCCGGTTTCAAAATCTGCATGACAGATAAACAGACAATTTTACAAAAATATTGTTTTTACAAAATAAAATGAAACTACTGATACGGCAGAGTATTACTTATCCATCTGATTCATTTCAACCATGGCCTCCTCCTCCTCCTCACCTCTTAAAAACACACTAAAAAGGAAAGAAAAGAAAAACCCTTCATAGCCCCTAATTACCCCCTTTAATCACATATCTCCCTGTCTATAATAATTTTGAATTTCAACATTCCTTAAAAGAAACCGTTTGTAAAGAATTACCAAATCCATAGTCAGCGCAGGATACAGATATTTAATTTATAGCGTATTCTCAAAACTTCAAATAAGACTTACCCCGGCTTTCGGTTCCCGAAGAAGAACATTCTCATCAGTGTAGCCAGTTTCTTCTAGAAATGAGGGAAAGGGCTTCTTTGAAAAATGCCAACACAGAGTCAGCAAATTTAACAAATACTTAAGTTCAGCAGTAATCTCGGATCCTTTCAGTTGTACACTTTCATTACCACCAAATACACTGTCAACGTGATAGTTCCCCTGCAAAAGTATAACCCAGAAACTGGCATTTAAAACCACAAACTAACATAAATTTTTATGTCTAACTTAAATTAAAGAAATAAAGAATGTAAAAAAAAGAGAAAGCATCAAAATCACATAATACAAAGCAATTTTAGATGCCATCACAAAGTAAGTGTTCTGTGAATATCGTTAGTCTAGTAACTTTAAGGTTTCATTTAGATTAGACTGTAAAAAAACTGATTTATAATTTTAAATTTGTTTGGTTATTATAGTACAATGACATTTGAAGTATAATTGTTGGGATACATTTGACAAGTTACCGCGTTCAACTTATCAAAATTAAAATTTTAGTCTTGCATGCAGGGGCTTTCTGGAAAACCATTAGGCTTTATCTCAAAGTCAATTTTCTTCACCACAGGAGCTACATCCTACAACTGTGTTACTTCCATTAGAAATCATTCTTAAAAGAAATCAATTATGACAATTTTAACCAAGCAACAATAGAAGCGGTAGGGCTTGTCATCAAGGCATAGCGCAAGTGATTTATCTCGACACATGAAAGAGTTTGAGAAGGAGGTTCCAGGGTTCAAACTCTTAATACTAACATAATAACAACCAACATTTGCTTATTAAAAAGAAGGAAACTGTGAGGAATAACTTCAGACAACTCGGATTATTTTGGAAGGCACCAAATCAAAGCATACATGGCATAACTACCGAGCTAAACGATTGAAAAAATAGATACCTGATTACTATATTCAAACTGTGGCTTAAGCCTAAATATGAAAAGCTTAAACTAGCACAAAACCAATATTTCAGATCAACTTCTTAGCTACATATGTAAAGCTAAGCTGATGAGCATCAGCTGTTTCGAATTCCAGATTAACAGATGAATGCAAAGTTTCCAGCGATGTCATGAAATTGCTTGATCTATCTTAAAGTTTGACTGGCATATGATTTGGATCAAGATTGAACACTTATTTTGCACAGGCAATCTCAAAATCTCGTGGTTCAACAGGGGACTCATTTTGTTGAAAATAGCACATTAATCCCTTCTTTTTTTGAATCAAGCACATTAATCCCTTGAAAGGAGAAACGGGAGTTATATCACGTAGGTCATAAAATCCAATGATAATATTATTATACAATAATTGCAACGTGATAAAATATAACAGCAGCCGCTAAAATACAGAAATCAATAAATTATAAACTCAATCCACTGCTGTGATGTCGAGAAAGCTTAAAAAAGAAAACAAACTCAAATAAAATTGCCAATTATTTGTGAGGAGACGTTTAGATATAATATAACTAATAGTATTCCTCTCCAAAGGTTCGAGTATTTCTTCAAAAGACCATAAGTTTTGTATTGAGATGATACCAGTAGGCATTAAATTGGCCTGCCTACCACTCATTTATCCATTAATGTCACTTGCACCTAAAAATGTTCACATAATTCGATTAGCTTTGGTCAATAGTATACCAGGCCCGTCATCCATTTCTCTTTATCTCTCTTAATTATATTCATCAATGCCAGTGATGTTCAGTTTTTATGTGAATTATGTGAGTTGTACAGTATGCGGGCTACAGCTATAATAACTGCTCGGCAATTGCTCTACCTAAAAGACATGAACTATCTTTTGTAATTCAATATGTCCTACGTCATACTTAAGTTCGATATATCCTAAGCTTCAACAGTTATTAAGGTTAGTAGTTGCAAACACAAAACTTCAAAGTTCTCATGCCTTTTTAGTTGCGTAAAACCAGGGCACCAACAAAGAACCAAAATCCGCATTTGTCATTACCTGCCTCTTGAGAAGAAAGCTAATACCAAATGCCAAATCCCCAATAGGCCATTTGCCAAGTGTCTCCGAATACGTAAACCTAAGAGTTTCAGACAATGTTGAAATTGTCTCCAACCATGTAGCAGGGGCTTGAATTAACCTATGAGTGACACGGAACCGCATGTCAGTCGGTGCATCACTACCACTTTCTTCACCATCTTCGTCAACTGTGGTTTGAGTCTGCAATTTCCTATTCAAAGTATAGTATAAAAGAGCTGCTGCACCTGCTGCAGTAGCCATTGTTGCAGTTGCCATGATTAACCTCTCCCTTTAACAAAAAAAAAATCCCAAAATTACAAAAAGAAAAATCAAAACTTTGTTACAAAAAATGCACAACAGATAACAGTGAAAAAATTCCCAAAGTTCTCAATTTATCCAACTTCAAATTTCAAAATCCTTCATTTTCAATTGAAATATAAATCAAATCAAAAACCCACCAAAAAAATTCTATCTTTTAACCATTTTAAGGTGTAAATCAACTATTAAGTTCAAATTACAATGATGAGAGAAAATAAACAATAAAAATTGATGTAAAATTTCGATTTTTACGTTAAAATTCGACAATTTTAGATGGGAATTGAACTGAAGCATTGAAGAGAGAATCACTCGATTGATCAATTAAGAAAAAAATTGAAAAAAAAAGAGAAAAAAAAAAAAGAAGAACCTGACGAACATGAAGAAACATTGAAACCCTAAAAACCCTAAAATTTAAAAATTAGGGAAAAAGGAAAAGAGAAATGAAGAAACCTGATTGATGAATTGGAGGAAGTTGAAAATGGCAAAAATTAGACTTTGTTTAAACGGAAACAGAGATTATACCTCAAGCATATGTTTGTTTTTATTTTTTCTGTTACAAAATATAATAATTATGATTTTTTTTTTGTTGTTGAGAGAAGATAATTATGATTATACTCTAGTTATGAACTTATGTTAATTAGATTAGATTATCATTATTATATAATAATAATTAGATTATTTTATTTTTTATTATAATAATAATATAATAGCAACTTTGCAAAGTTTAGTCAAAAAAAACAACTTTGTTAAGTTTACTTTGAATTGAATTTGGATGTAGGAAGGAATAACATAACTTTAATTAATATAGTTTTTTTGGGTATAAAAATTAATATAATGTTTTTTTGACAATATTTTATAAAGATTAATATAGTTTTTTATATGACATTTTAACACCTTGATGGACACGTGGAGGGTAGGGAGGAGCAAGTAGAGGATGAAATCGGGTACCTTAGTCCGCAAGATATCTTACAATTTTGTGCTCAAAGATTTCCTTTTTTTGGAGCAATTCAAAGGTTGTTATATTTTATTTTATTGACACCACAAAAATATTTTATTTTATTGAAAAAAAAATAATAATATCATATTCACTTACATCCTCTACCATGCTGACCAAAATAAGTAGGTACACCAACACCTCACAAGATCATTGCCATTTGCCACATGCTAAGAAGAATGAAAATTGCTCTTCTTTCTTTTTATTCCTTCCCTCGATCAATTTAAATTAACTCACGCTTAACATTTCTTGGCATGAGTAAGATTGGTTCAATTACTTTTTAAATCGGCTCAACCAATCTTAAAAATGTCAGCGTGAGTTGACTCACGCTAAAAACTGTCGAACATGAGTTAACTCGCGCTGAATTAAAGGAATGAACAATTTTAAAAGGGAGAAGAACAATTTTCAAGAAGAACAAGGAGAGAATAGAAAGAAGCCCTTTGGAAAACAAATATAGTAACAACATTCATTTTTTTCCTTCATTAAAAAAAAACATTCATTTTTTTCTCTTTAAAAAAACATTCATTTTAAACATGCTTTTTAACATTCAATATCTTGTGGAATAATAGTCATTTTGGTCCTTAGATGTGTAATAAGTAATCATAATAGTCTCACATTGTATCAAATTTCAAAATAGTCTCTGATTGTGCATTTCCTTAATCAAAATAGTATCTGACATTAACTCTTTTCATATAGGGACTGAGATAGTAAGTAACTAATTATAAGAACTGATACGATAATAAGTATATTGAAATGCCAATATGACAATATTAACGAAACATTTTAACATAGAAGACTATTTTGAATAACATAGTACACAATCAATGACTATTTTGATATTACGATACGTTGATGGACTATTATGGTTACTTCTTATACATTAATGAATCAGAATGACTATTACCCCATATCTTATTGAATGAAATACATGTGAGTACACCACTTTGGAAATGGTTCCACATAAAGTGGCGAATCTCACATTTATTTTATTTAATAAGAGATTTTTTTTTTTGGTCGAAAAGAGATTGAATGTTAGAAATAATGTGTTAAAATGAATGTTGTCCGTATTACTTTTGAAAAATATTTATCACAAACATTTGAGCCCACTGTGTGAGCATAAACAAATAAAATTACATATCATTTCATTATTTCAAATACATGTTATTAAAAAATCTCTCTCTATTTAAAAAAAAAATATGAGAGTGTGTTTAACTAAATGAATCAAATAGTTCTCTAAAAAATATGGTTGTTTTCATCCAAAAGAATGTGTTGCAAAGTTTGTGTTAAAATGTATATCGTTAGGATTACTCTTCTAACTAATCATAGAAGAATCAAACTTGAAATACTTTGTAGAATAATGTTCATCTATTATAAATTTAGAAAACGGATGTGCCAACTTCAATCACAAAGTATTAAAATTAATTCGATTTTATAAATAGTGTTACTCCACACATGTCAAATCAGTTTTGTAAAGATGAGTCAGACGTAATACGAGAATTAAAAATAGAATAGGCTTCCATATTTGTATATGTAGCCAAAATGAATATGAAATAGGGTCCAAACAAAGAAGTGAAAATGAGTATTCAAGATAGATGAGTACAAAAAGAGATGGTGAATAATGGAGTCTTTTCGTACCTTCTATCTTAGAAGAAGAGAACAAAACAATTAGCAAATCATAGCTAATAATTACACTTAGCACTATATTATTTCATCTTTGTTCTGCTTCTTAATTTCCCCAAGTTAGAGATTTTCCCCTCAATTAAAGCACTTTAGTTTATACAACAGGGCCAGCTAGCAAATAGTAGTAATTTAAAAAAAGGATTAACATCCGAATGGTTTACCAATCCACCTTAAACGTGACATCTCATTTGATAATAGATCTAGATGTAAGACATGAGAACTTATTTTGAATGCAATGTCATATTCAAAACCAAAAATTGAGTCCATAATATACTTGAATCAAAATATAGCGTATAATGAATTAATTTGAGTAACATCAATGAAACTTAGAGTTATTATTTATTAATATTCAAATGGAGCTGCGATTTTGCAATCATATCTGGGTTATTTTGCTATATGATTTAGAAGTTCCGTCTTTCTTATTTTCTTCTGAAGTGAATTTAGTACCTTTTTTCAATTTGAAAAGTTACAACTAAAATCCTTTAATAACTGAATTAAATCGTTGATCCATTTGAGAGTTTTTGTTTCTTATAATGTTGCTGCCTCTTTTCACAAAACAACTCTATGATTCAATAAATTGGTTGAGTGCTCCTCTTATATGGTTTTTCGAAGAAGCCATTGACTTAGACTTTAAAGTATCAATCGCTGTGAATTTAGAAGGGTAACGTACTGTAAGATGTATATGATTTTTTTTGACACTAAATGTATAGGACTGAATTTTTTTTGACAAAGAGAATTTTCTTTAATATGTTTTGACATTGATTAAAGGGCTTTCAAAGGAGAAATTTTTAGTTGGTCACAATCACAAAAACTAATCAATTAGGCATGCGCACACATAGGCAAACAAAATTTGTACCCATGGTACCTGCCTAAACCACTCTGATTTGACGGATTTTTTTCATTTTGATTGAGTTTAGGTATGAATTTGGGTTTTCACTGATTTTAAAACATGCGTATGGAACAGGTAACAATGATATAATTAACCACCCCAATCCACATCCAAACCCATTTCTGAATGTCATAATTATTACTATATTACAGCTTTACTATTAACTTTTATTTGGCATGCCATAATATTTTTTGAGCAATTTGGTATGCCATGTTATTTAGTTTGATAATTGCCATATTATAAAAATTGTCATTGATATTTAAAGGAACAACCAAATCATTTGGTAAATGAAATGTTAAACTAAACATATTGATGGGTAATGTATTACAAAATTGCCCTCAAAGCTGGAAAAACTTATTTTTTATTAAGAAAATAATTCACTGCGGGTACGGGGACCGGATGGGGCGGAGATACTCAAACTCATCGGAGACAGTGATGAGATTCAATTTCTTATCCTCGTTGAATATGGACAGGGTAACTGATAAGTGTATGGTAATCAAAAAATGAGACAGAGAAGGTAAAAACTGTTTTCACCCCGCCCCATTGCCATGCCTACACACATAAAATATATACATCATTTTAATAAAAAAATTGTGTATTCTATTTATACCTTTTCAATTTATGTGAGTTTGTCTAAATGCTTTAAATTTGGAGTTTGCCTAAATGCTTTAAATTTCGATTTATGACCTTATAAGTCTTGTTCATTTGAAACTTAAAAGTTGTATAAAAGAACATATATATCTATACTATATGAGAAATGATTTGTTGACATCAAGTGTTGATGATTATATTGACACTAAATCTGATCCGTCAAATCAATTAATGACACAGTCGATGTTTATTCACTAAATGTGCTTGCTGGAGCAACTCTTTCTTTTACTCTTTCCGTTTCAATCTTGTCTCATTCTTTTTTAATTGTTATGTTAGTTTTTTTCTCTTTGACAAACTTGAACTCTGAACCCCTAACACTTAACTCAAATCAGTTGAATTATTCGACTCATCCACTTTGTATTTATGATAATATGTGAGGTAAAATAATTATCAGCTTCAAATTATTTGAATCCACAACCGTTGCATATTGCAATAAAATTTTGTTAATTATTGTTGTTCACTTTATAGATTTTTTTTCTTTCAATAAATGGATGTTTATCACTTAAAACTCACAAACCATTCATTTTTATTGACATGCGTGTGAAGAATAAATTAAAAGGAAGCGATATTTCACCTAAAAGTCAATCGGTGATGTTCCTCACATATCATCATAATAATACAAACTTTGGAAAGGGTTTTCATAGGAATGAAAAGACTAAGTTCACTTGTGTACATACAATTCAGTTTTTATAAAACTAATTTGTAGATTAAAAAGAGAATGAATTATATTCATTCTAAAATGTTAAAGATATAAAGTAGGAAATTTTATCCATTTTGAGTGAGAAAAATTTTCCTCCTGAGTGAGAAATTTTTTATCCATTTTGAGTGAGAAAAATTTTCCTCCTGAGTGAGAAAATTTAGAGCTTGTATCCCAAGAAATGCGATGCAAATCTCACATAATCATATATCTATCCGTTATGAGGCAAAAAGAATAGGTCATATCACAATTTTGCTTCCCTTTCTACTCTCCACATATATCTCTTAGAAGTAACTCTTCATGGTTGGGAGATTTGTTGTTTAAGTTTGGGAAGATGTTAGAGGGACAATAACTTCACATTTGATGAAAAATGATCGTATTTATAAATGAAGATAGTATAATTTTGCAAATCAATTTTGTAGGGTTGAGTTATGTTCAACCTAAATTCTAATATAATATCACAGCCTATTTAAAATTTACTGGACCACTTGCTATCAAGTCACCGTTATCGAACCATTTGGGTTTGATCTGTTTATTATTTGATAACTAAGCTTCGGTCTCATGCCAAAAAGATATGACCCAACATTAATGATTCTAACTATCCCAATAAACCTAGTTTAGTTATTTTAGTGTCGTGAAATCATTTTGTTACACACATTTATTATAAAAAAGGAATATGAAAACACAAACAAGTTTTGTAAAAATTTAAACCGACAATAATGATACACTTCCCCATTTGATTCCATCACACTAATCATACATAATCAGAGGAAAAACAAAGTTTACTCCACAACTTATAGTTGATAAAGTTGTGTAAAGCAACATTATTCAATAATCCACCCAAAACAAAAACAATAGTACATGAAAATTCAACCAGAACATAACATAGGAAAATAAGGATTGATCAATGAGCACGCCTACAAATAGTGAAACCATCACCAATTGAAGCAAGACAAATTTCAATACGAGTGTCACTTGCAATTGCATTGTTGAAAGCAATTGCATCTTGCCTTATTTTTTGTCTCATGGGATCTAGAAGAGCTTCTTCAGGCCATGCAACAGTTCCACCCCAAAGGGTGTTATCATAGATAATTAATCCACCAATCTTAATCAGTTTAATCAGCCTCTCATGGTAATTCCAGTAATTATGTTTATCCGCATCAACAAAGGCAAAGTCAAAATTTTCATCATTTGAAGGCTGCAAACATATATAGCAACATCAAATCACTAGCCAACAAACTAGAAATAGTGAAGACACTAAAATTAGAGATAGATGATCTTCCTTTTGTATATAATTAATTTCTATAGGTAATTGAATTTTTTATAGTAGTATTAAACATTAAACAAAAAGTTGCATTAATTATATGCAATTTATGTGGTTCAAAACTCGGTCACCACAAAAAAAAACATTAAACAAAAATTAATAGTCATATTTTTAAATTGCGATCCACAACTTTAAGTAAAAGATTTTGAGGTATTCACAACGGCATTAATTTCAATCACAATTTTGACTCGATCAATCACATATTTTTCCGCATTTTGCCATATCATATAAAGGATCGTAGTTTAACCACAACTGCAATTTAAAACAATGTCCAAAACATAAACAAGTTTTAGGCAAAGAGTTATGAATACTCACATCTTCTAAGAGTTTATCAAGAACTGGTAAAGCTGGAGACTCTATGAAGTCAATTTTGTGTTCTACACCAGCCTTTTTGATGAATGGAAGTCCTACTTCATAAGCTTTTCTGTCTGGATCCAAAGCTATAATCTACAACAGCCATACAATGGAGTTAAATCACCTTTACACCGGATGCAATTGCAATTTAGTTGTGCCTGAAAATCAACACTACTGAAGAATTGAATTAATATTATCTCTTTAGTAAAAAGAAAAAATCATATCAATTTATCTTAGTCGGTAGGAACATTTCATTATATATACGTGGGTATGAGTTCGAACCACAATTCCTCACTCATTCATCTTATGAGGTGAATTTCTAGCAACTACACTATAGACATAAAAATTTATATGAATTAAATACAAAAAGAATTCCATAAATAGAACCATTGTATTGATATAGATAAGATAATTGAAACTAAATTCAATTTTAAAAAATAGAACATGAGTATTTAAACAAAAATTTAACTAAGAAAAAAAGGTAGATAGAGTTCTCGTGAGCTTAGCTCAGTTGGTTGAGACATTGCATAATATATGCAGGGGCCGGGGCTCGAACCCTCAACCTTGCATAATATATTAATCATCTACACATGCACTATTAAGTAATTTTTTACATGCATTTAATTATGTGTTTTCATATCAATTTACGACAACTCACGTGTTTTCAAATACATTAATTAAACGCTTCTTTAAAAAAAATACATCAATTAAATGACATGACATTAAAGCCCGAGTTCGATTTCTGGTGGAAACAATATTTAATCAGACTTTACCTACATCCTAACCGAACTTCGACTTACTATGACTCATTTCCCCTATAAATCGAAGTGTTAACATAAAAAAAACCATTAATTAAATGATGTGACAGCACATTATTAGATGCATGTGTAAAATAATGTTACATCGACAATACATAAAAAAAAAAAAAATTCTTAAGTATTACTATTTGAACAATTCTTTTCTAAATAGTGTTTAGAAACATATCGACAATTAGCAACAAAGAAATAAGAGATTAATTTCATATTTCCTCTACAACTGTACAAGAAAAATCTAAGGAGTTTTCCGGTTTATTGTAAGGAGCTTTTCGGTTTTAAGTATAAGCATGCCTTTTTTAGGGATATACTTTTTGATATATTCAGGCGGGTGGGAGTATCAGGGAAGAAGGAGGCGCGTGTGAACTTTCGGACTGATCCATTAGATAGAAGATCGACACTTAGACATGCGGATGTTATGGTGTACCGATGGGTAGGAGGATAAAACATGCATGTGTGGACTTGATTAGGGTTTCACCACTTGTTGGATTAGGGGTCGGGACTTTTACGGTTGGACAGACAACCCTAAAATTTGCGTCAAGGAAAGTAGCAAAATATGAGAAAGCGTGTCCTGAGAATCAACATGCTTTTATACCATTTGCTTCTGACACTTTCAGTTTCCTAGCACCAGAGGTTGTTGACCTTCTACATAGAGTTCAAATGGTCATGCATAGCAATGTCATGTCTCCTATGTCCCTGAATTTTGTGTTTATGAGGATTGATTTTGCATCCAAAAAAGTTTAGTGGCACATCTTTTTGTCTACTTACCTTCTATTCATGTGTAAGTAATTCTTAATATATTTAATTTAGAATCATTAACATCTATATATTTGGACAACAATCAAAAAAAAATTCTACATATTTGGACAAGGTTAAATTTTTAGTATGGTATTAGATCGAGTTCAAATTTAAGGGTTTTCATTTGATTTTCATGTGTGGAGCACTCAGCCTCTTAGATGTTTAGAAGTGGCTCTATCTATAACTTAATTTTTAGTTTTTAGTTTTAGTTTCGGTGGTGTCGTTGTTTTGATGTTTTTAATGTAACTGTTTTCTTTGTAACATTTCGATCTTAGCATTCCTTCTACTATGTTTGTTTCGCTTTAATATATCTTTGGCCTTTTTAAAAAGGAAAATGCTTAAGGTAGCGAGAAACACTACAGCGAGGACATCACTAAGGCTTATTACCGCTATGCAATTGAAAATCCATGCGAGAAAAAGCATCGATGTTTTAAAAAAAAATGGTACACCAAAAAATACACATGGATGTTGCAGATATATGAATGCAAACCTTTCCATCATGAGGAATGTTAAGTGCTGTGACGAGAAGAGAGTATCCAGTGAAAACTCCAATTTCAATTGTCTTTTTAGCATTCAACAGCTTCAGGAGTATGCCCATTAACTGACCCGCATCAGGATGAGTGCCCATGAAACCCCTAGTAAGTAATAATGAATGACAATGACAATACATTAAACAAATTACTTGCATCATAAATTCATAATATTAGAGTTGCCAACCACACATGTATTGTAAAGGAATTTTATCTTCCTCGTAATTACCATTGATTATGTTTCCACATAATATTTTCAATGTGATTAACATTAACTATGCAGCTTGCAATTCAAGTAATATAATATAGATATTGCCAAATATTTTCAATGTAATTAACATTAATCATGCAACTTACACTTCGAGTTATCATATACATCTTGCAATATGTATGATGATTTGAGGTGCAAACGACTTTGCTAATGTTAATCACATTGGAGATATTATATACAAACAAAATCAATCAATGATTTTGTAAAAAAAAAAATGAATCAATGATAATTATGAGAAATATATCATTCCATTATATAAACATGCATAATCTAATTGAAATGCATGGCCGACTTAAGGTTCTACCTCTTAAATCACGGGGCTGAGCCTAAAAAAATTAGTTAATAAAGGAAAAAGACCTCCAAATAAAATAATTTATATTATTATTATAGGTTACATATTTATCTTATTTGTTAGCTTAGTTGGTAAAACACAGTGTTTTGAGTATGCATTCCATCGTTCAAATTATGCAATTTCACAATTTTTATTTTACAATTTCAAAGTTTTTTTTGAAGGAACAATTTCAAAGATATACATTAAAACAATTTTGATGGACAACTAAAAAATATTTATATTTTTTTATTAAAAATCGTAAATGTTGTCAATTCTAAACCTTACTTTTTGACATAATTGTGTAGCTAATAAATTACGTACATAGGGTAGCTTGAAGTGGCATTCCTTAATTCTTTGAGAGTCTCCGGTTCTCGTGGGTAAACGCTGGTTTCAAGTATATACTAACACAAAACTTTTGGTTAATTAAGCAAATAGGATTGAACAATTTATTTAATGGAAGTCAACTAATTAGAAAATTATAAGCCAAAAAACTAAAGCTAAAAAACGAACCTTGGTCAAATTTCCACTCTGCAATATACCATCGTATTTACTTGCTGAGTTTTCCATTTCTCTCAATTTATTTTTAGACTTGCAACACCCTCCAAGCTTCGACCAATTTTAAAGGAAGTTTTTTTTTTTTTTTTTTATACTGGAAGTGGGGGTTGTGTGTTGCAAATGTGCAACCTCCACATGCCATGGCATTAGATTTGGTAGGGTGGTGGGGGTTGTGTTTAGCAAAATTTTCTTCTACATTTAATTCATTCAAGGTACAAAATTAACAAAAATGGAATCATTGCATTTGCTTATGGAACAGCGACAAGTGCTTTTTAGTACCATTCTTTCTTGACCATGGTAAAAATTAAGGCTTGAACTATGTTGTGAAAATGACTCAAAATTGAAGAAATTGAGGATTCTGGAAACTGCCAATTCGGAGTGCAAATGGTGTTGTCCGGGGCCCGAATTTGCACTATTTTTTCAGCTTGACAACGCGTGAAAAATCGGCGCCCGAATGGAGGAATTTGGGGCTCAGACTGTCAAATCAGCATAAATTTCTTTCGTATTTTTGGGCTGAATTTGTTCAAATTTTATGAGGGATACTTTTACTATAAATATAGACTTTGTATCAGAGTAAACCTTGAGATAGAGGGGGATGAAACAAGGGTTTATAAAGGCAACAACAAAACTAGGGTTTGTATAGAGTTTGCTCTTGGCAACAAACACTAGAGTTTGATGGTTGATTCACCTTGGGAAACCCTATTAGGATTCAGTCCCTTAGCTACAGGAAGAGATTGTGACTTTTGGTAGAATTAGGCGGGAGACTTATTCTTGTAACCCATTGATATCTCTTTTGTAAAGTTACTCATCATTATAGTGAAACGGATGACTGCTTTCTCCCCCATACTAGGTCAGTTTTGGACCGAACTGGGTAAACAAATTGTTTTGTGTTCTCTATTTCTTTCTCTCGTTGTTTTCTACATTTACTTGTGTTTATAACTTCCATACACTTTTTTTGGTTGCTTGATTATTACTTGTTCCACACATCAAATATTTTTTGGTGTGATTTTTCATCAAATTTACAACAAACTAAGACTTTAACTAAGACCATTATTATATTTGACTTAACCAGTGCACCGAGATACTGGTTAACATTAGCCTAACAATATATATTTTCTATAATTTATCAAAGATGTATAGAAATCAGAGATTATATAGAGAGAAACGTGAAGAGGTTTTGAGTGAAGTTCAAACATGTCAGTGTCTCATTTTATCCGTTCTTAATCGAATGATTCTGGGTGAGGTTCAACCTATTATGTTTTCAACGTTATTTTCAATCAAATCTCGTTGGTTTTTTTTTCCTTCTCATCTCATCGTATAGAAATTGTTTTTTTATTTATAAGGAGATGTTGCATCCACGTAATTCAACTACAATGTGAGACCACAAGGATAGTACTTTAAAACTCAAGGACAAATCAACATGTTATTGTCGAAATTGCTCTTAGAGGGACATAATCGAGTGACTTTATTGCACAAACTTTCAACTACATTTATTTTCTTTTTCAAAAGATTAGGCTCTAGTGGAAATATTCATATTACAATCACATTTGATTTGAGTTTTAGTTGTTAGATTTTCTTGTTGCATTTGGTCAGATTTTAGAAGGTGGTTTCATATTGATAAACATTGTTTGTTACCATGTAAATTCGTTTCTGACGTGTCTTATACCATCTTATAAATTTATTTGTTGGCCTTTAAAAAAACATAAATATTTGCAACAACGTTCTTTCTTTAAAAAGAAAATATTTAAAATATGACAAAACTTAGATTCAATTCTTTAAATATTTTTAATCGGGTTGTTTTACTAAATCAAATATGATTTTTCGAAATCCATAATTCTGTCAAAAAGTTTATATAGTTAAGAAAATATAGTTTTAGTTAAGAATCATAAGAAAAGCTAAAAAATGTACCTAAGTCTTGTTGTTTAAGAACATCAAATATTGATAACTTACCACTAGGTCGGTGGTCCCCTTAATTGATTTGGTATTTTACAAATCAATTGAATTTTCCATGTGGGGGCCATGGTGGTATAATTGGTCCGATCAGTGTGTGGTGGCTTGAGATTTTTGGTGGACCTTTAGTGGATTCTATTCTATCACATTCTGTAGGTTTTCTATACAACAAATTTGATTGAGCATCACCTTTTGTGGAAGAATTAAACAACCAATACTTATTTTATCCAACCAGGACCTTCCAACAAAGAACAATTCTATATATAGAAACAGGTTCTAACAAACAAAACAAATTTTTACGGTCTTTAGTAATTTTTACTTTTGAAAAATTGTAGGTCCTTTAGCTGATAATCAATAAAAATTTAACGATAATGAGTGTATCTGTAGGTAGAGTAAAAATTAACTTGTTAGTATCACTTGTAAATTTATATGTAGCAAATTTTTAATGAACATTTGGATAAATTAGTGATTCGTACAAGAACAGAAAGACAATAAAGAAGCAATTTTCATTTGTGGATGAGCCTTTTTATAGCTAATTAAGTTTGATGACCTCCGAGGAGTGGCATCATTAAGGCTGAGAAGGCAACGCCTATCGACTAATTGCGCGATCATTGCATTTGTTCCACCAAGCCGTGGCAAGGGTGTTGAGGAAGGTACTCACTCTATGAATGGTTTCGACCACTATTGATGGTTTATATGGTCTGCCCCCAAATCAGAACATGTTGCCCACAATTTTTGAAGGCAATATAAACCTCGTTTTATGTTTGTTAAGAGTCTCATATTTAATAAGTTAAAGCTTAAATAAAAGTTTATAAATGAGTGTGATCCTTATTTTACTAGCCAACTTTATAGTGTTCTATTATATTCAACCGTAATCCTAAGATGGTAGCAAAGCTTACCAAAAAGATCCGTTTAGACAACAAAATTATATATTTTTTATGAACGTATTTAAGTACAAGACAACAATTGTACTGAGATCCTTTAATATTTCAATGTGCCATAGAAACTCTATATTATATGTTAAGTTTGACATAATATAATATTTTCTATTTTTCATTTTGTTCAAATATGGATACTTACTTTATTTTGGACTGGTAGGTCACGACTCCATACTATATTTGTCCAATCACAATTTATTGTTGCCTGATTAAGTTGGTGTTTGTTTGAGTACGACTAGCATCACGAACATTTTCTTTACAATTAGATAGAAATAAAATGTTTTACTTTCTTTTATTTTAAAATGAATCAAATCATCCCTCCACTTATACTGGGGGTTGGGATCATGACCCTAGCCAGATCTTGCTATATTTGTTCGATCAAAATCACTGCATGCAAGAGGAAATTAGGTGTATTTCTACCCTCTTCCATCAACATTTATGTTAATCTCATCCATTGCATTAATAATCTAATGAAAATATTATATAAGCACATTTTAGTGGTGAGACACTGGGGTAGTTTGTCAAGGTCAAGCGTTATGGATCAAGTAAGATAAACTTGTAAAAGCAAACAAGAGATGTTTGTTATTGCCTTCTAACATACGACACTACAAAGTCGAGTCTATTAGATAAGAGATTTCTACATTGAGATATAAGATCACCAAACTCGTTGATGAGAGTAGTGGTGATTGTGAGGTCATCTGACAAAACTTTTGAACCAGTTTCAATCAAGACATCATGCATTTCATTTGAAATATAGTCACTTTAATAACATATAGTAAACCTAAAGACTCGGCCTCTAGAATCGTGGTGAACGAATGGGAGAAGGCTTATTTGCCAAGCAAGAGTGATCCCATAGTCACAAAAACACATATCGTGCCCCATGATAGAGTTATTAATTGTTGAAAGTAGTTGCATCTACATTACACTTGATCATGCCTACCGGTGGTTTCAGCTGAAAGTATCATCAAACTTCAAATTCAATCTGACTTATGCACTATTAACAAACTTACTCGCTATAAATTCATTTGATATCATTTAACTTAGGATCAAATATGTTTTTAGTTCCTACAAAATGGAAACCTTTTAAGTTTAACATTACCTTTTTTTTTTTTGCTTAAATGTACTTTTGATTCCCTATATATATATTTTTTAACTTTTAGTCCCTCATTTTTTGAAAACTAGTTTTTTTTATCCCCCTATTAAGAAAGTTAATATTTTTCGGTCATCCTCTTGTTTAGGTGATGTGGCCCTCTCACTAATGATATGGCGTTGACTTGACATTAATGCACCTATTCCAAATCACTAATATCAAGTCATAAAAATTATTCTTCGATAACTACAAACATATTTAACCATTTAACTTATTGTGTATCTACTACTTTTAGAAAGAGCATGAAAGTAAATTAGTTTTTTGATGCATAGAATTCACTTATAATATTTGTTTTGTATTGAAATGTGTTATCATTCGGCTCAAAATTAGGAAAGTGACATACACCTTTTCTATTACCTCTTCTATAGAATAGACCATGGTAGTATAATATGGTATGACCATATTGTATAATAGGGGACACCCCTGTACTAGTGATTTGGGCGCATCGCTTTCATTTTTCTTTCAACACCCTAGATAATGTACAACCACATTATGAAGACTTCAAAACCAGCAACATAAGTGGCTACGCTTCTTTTAATGGAAAAGCAATATACATTAATGCATTTTTCTTTCTTTCACTTTTCACGTCCGCTAAATCTGCACCGTCAAACCAAACAATCAGGCTCGAACAGTTAATTAGCTTCATCAAAAAATAAATTGTCTGAAAGAACCCCAACTCAATTTTTGAATAGAATATTTTTTTATTAAATTATACTTACCTTACGACCGAACTTTATATTACTAGAATCCCCTTCCTCTAGGTTAACACCAAAAAAGAAAATATGTGTCATGACTTGAAACACAATTCTCACTTGATAAGTTTTCTATCATGTCAAGGAGAAATCCACCTCATTTCAACAATATTAAAAGGTTGAAATATACGTAGAACTGCAATGGTAATGCTAAGGTCGGGGTGTATATGTGGCTCCCCGTGTTAGAAAATGAGCAACCACAGTTGCTTATTTGTTAGAGAAATCAACATGAAAGTTTTTGAAATATAGACTAAATGTCTGTTTAGAAAGACATTACTCCCACCAAACGTGCATCTGCATAGTAATCAAAGTAAATCTAATGTGATTTCAAGAAGCTAGTATTCATAGCTTCACAATTATAGGTCTATTTTGCAAGATTTTAAATAATTTTACGATATTTTTTGTTTTCGCCGCATCCAAATTCCCGTAAAGTGGTGTACTGGCCCACCTAAAAAAATGAAAAATTATAGGTCCATTTTAGAAGATTTTACAATTTTTCAATGGTTTTAGATTTCAACGGTTCCACAAATGACATATGTGATTTTTGTCATGCGGTTAGCGGTGGTTTACGGAACTTCTAATTTGTGGGGATTTCAAACCTCCCTTGCATGTAAACTAAAAATTGTTTCATTTAACATTTGTAAGTAAAAAAAAAAAGTTTCATACCCACCTAAGCCTTCTTTTACAAACGTGGATTGCCACCTTGATTTTGGCTGAATGTGAAATTTCCATTGCCAAAGCAAACATATACTAAGTGGAACAAAGCAATCTTCTAAAATTGCATTGAACTCAATTAAATTACTTAAAGAAGAATGAAAAATATCCACTGTATGCTGAACATTCAATTCAAAATGACTTTCTTGACATTTAGATCTCATGGATGCATGATATAAACCCAGAGCACCGTCTTCATTAAATTTCCGTCCCTTAAACATAAGTTTGTTCCAACAACATCTTGACTTATTTGGAACGAGGTATCAATGTTGCATTTCAGAAAATCAGGAGGCAATTTCTCCCATTTATCCTAAAATACATGAGTCTCTAGTATAAAAAAAAAAAAACTACGTACGAGGTATCAATTTTTTTTTGACAAACTACGAGGTATCAATGTTGACCTTATTTGAACCAAAAAAAATTCATGAGTCTCTGGATCTCATTTCCTAAAATACTCTTATAGTAAGTAGGAATTGATTGTGCAATGTGATCGGATACATTCGTAAAAAACAAAATTACATTGTGTGTGTATACAACTAAAATATCAAAAAAATAATTTATTGGTTACATGTCTTCGAAAAATATAAGAAATCTTTTGAATGGAAGATTTCTGTATCATCTATTCAATTTGCCTTATAGGACTACTATGAGATCTTTATTCTAGAATTAAAGACTAATCATTAAATATGGGATTTAATTTAAAAACTTATAATTTTAATTATAACTATTTAAAAGTTGCATATATAATTTATTAACAGCCTGTTTGAATTGGTGTTTATTGAGTTTATATATTGATATAAGCACTTTGAGGCTGTTTAAGAGAACTTATAATTAAAATAAGACATATATATCATTTTAGCTTCTTAAAAAAAAACATATTTATAAATTGCTTTCAATTAATTTTTATAAACGCACCAAGATAGCTTGTGAAATAAAATAGAATAGAAGGTATATCCTAACGATGATTGAAGGTATTGTAGCTATTAAATTAAGAGCACTTTTATATATAGCGAAGTTCTAGTTCAAGAAAACATTCCAACATGAATTAAAAGTGTTAATGCCATTTACTTGAATATTTTGACGAGCAGAATACACGGGAATTTGTTGTGAATCAGTCAATCATCTTCCTTTGTGATGTTATCAGGACGTTTTGCTTGGGGAAACTTAGAATTTCCGTTAAATTAAACAGGGTAACCATTGTTTTTGCTACAAACAAAATTATCAAGCAAATTCGAAATGAATTCTATAATGGTGATCCTTAATCTTATTTGGCACAAACAGGTTATGCTGAAGGTGTCCATCTTTGCCTGACGTTTGCTTCAAGATAGTCTTCCTACGAAATCAAATTTGGCGATTCGTGGCATTCTTTCCTCATATGTGTGTTTGTGTGTGGCTCGTTGCAGTCAGATGGAGGTTGCTCGACACTTGTTCCTTTTTTGGTTCCATGTGGCCTTTATTGCGGTCGTGGATTGATTTTGAAGGGCCTCACCATCAGGATATTTTCAGATCACTTACTCAGTTTGTTTTTTCCACAGGTGATCTGAAACGCGGCGGTCTTTCTTGCAGCTTATCTAACTTCTTATTGTGTGGATTTTGTGGAATGAGCGCAATAATAAGGTTTTTAATAACAACGAAAATTCTATCATACAATTTCTGAGCTTCTGAACAAAGTTAAATATTATTCTCTCTGGTGTCTGAAAGCCAAAATGACCACTTTATTGGTGATCATTTGTGGTGGACAAGCCCTTTGTCCTGTCTAGGCATTGGGTAGTTCACATTTTATATATAATTTCTGATTGCTTTTAAATTTTAGTGGTCTTTTTAATACGTCTTGTGCTGAGGGGACTGATACAACAAGATCTGTGTAATATAATTTATTTTGCCTTGTTTAAAAAAAAAAAGTTTTTTGGGTGAATTTTAGTGATCCTAACCTTATCTTTGAATAAAAGCTTAGCACATGATTATGCCTGCCCGTAGCAAAAGTTAAGGATTAGTAGAGACATTCGCTTAATTAATTTATAGATTGAACTTTTATTTCTATACTTTATTTATACAAATGTAGTATAGAGCCAAAAGAAAAGGACCAAGACATTAGTGAACTTCCTCTAAACGAAGCAAATTAGAGATTCTCATTGTTTTCCTATGATTATTAACTTTTCACTGTAGTCATTAGTTTACTATACCCACGATAAATCAAGATGTGTATAGTCCTAAATATTTTTTATTTATAACAACGATAAATTATTTCGTGGCCAATAGTTCACTTTACCAATAGTTTTAATTTGTGCGTCCCTGTAGAATATAGCGATGGGTTTCGATCTATTGGAAAAAACCACAGGGTGTACCTACTGTTCTTGAACCGTTTGTATAACATTTTTTTTTTTTTTTTAACACTCCGATTTTAGGAGAAATTGTCTCTAGTAATTTATATTTCTACCGGAAAGTAAGTAATGTGTGGTTCAAAATTGCTACATCCAAAAAAGGAATTTGATTCTCTTGAATGATTCGTCGAATTCATTACTCATTATTAGACATATATATAAACCATTATTTACATTCGAATAGAAGATAAGCGGATAATAAGCTGCGCCGCTATACCTTAACTTTTTTTTTTTTTTTTAAGGAAGACCTTAAATTATTTTTTTATTTATATATAGTTCAATTTCTGTCACGGTACGATTTAGTGACACTTGTATTCCGCTAATATAGGTGAAACTAAATAGTAGCAAATTTCCAATATACAAATTTAATTTGGATGAGGTGTTAGTTGTGAATGAATTATAGACTTGGGCAATAAGAAGAAGTATGATCGACTCCCACATCAAATGTTTATTTTTGTAAATGGACGTCGTTTATATAAGATTTTTTTTGCATCGAGGGGCTTAGGCAAAAGGATCATATTTACTCTTTTAATTTTCTCATCATGGTGGAAGGATAGTAAGGGTTATACAAATTTCCTTCTCACTTCTCTAGTTCGTTGATGATAGTTTTAAAGGTTAAAAAAGTTTTTAACCCTATAAATATATCTTCCTTCTCACTTCTCTAGTTCGTTGATGATGGTTTTAAAGGTTAAAAAAGTTTCTAGTTTGTTGATGATAGTTTTAAAGGTTAAAAAAGTTTTTAACCCTATAAATATATCATATTTTGTTTTTGGTATTTTTAAGTTTTTTTTAAACAACATTCCTTTAAATATCTTTTGCCAATATTTTTTTTCTTGTTTTTAAGACAACTTATTTGTTTCGTTCACATTTTCAAACAATTTTTTCTTGGCATGTTTATAATATGTTGAGATTTGTCTCAAAATTAATTATTGAAGGTTCGGCAAAAATCGTGTCATGATTTGGAGATATCGGGATAAGATTTTGGTTAAGAATTTGGAGTTTTGATTCGACAAAAATTGAGGCACGATAGGATGAAACCGGGACACAATTTTGTGGATAACGACCAGTTCGTACTGTGTACGAACTGCAAATCGTGGCACGATTGGTGAAAATCGAGGCATAATTTTTCTTGGAATTTAAGTACTATAAAAGGTTTCATTCTTCATATTTTGTGAAGGCTTCAAGAGAGAGAAACTTAAGAAATCAAAGAATGTAAATTTAGGGTTCAGAGTCTTTGATGAGGGTTATTTTGAGAGTTTCTCTTGGGTTGGGAAACATTTGTAAACACCTTGAGTAAAAAGGTAGAAATTAGGTTTTGTTCTTGGAGAGTTTGTTGAAGTTAATTTCTTATAACCATTTGAATCTCTTTGGAAAGAACTCATTTTATAATCAAGATGTTGAAGTTAATTCCTTTTGTTCCACACATCTAAGTTTATTGGTGTGATTTTGAGTCCGAATTCACAACACAATATTATAAAAATCTCCCAAAAAATTAAAATATTTTAACAAAAGAAGACTTAAATATGAATATTTAAGTGTTAATAGCTTAAAAATTCATATTTAACTCACCCCTTGTTTAAAATTCTAAAATTTTGCAAAAGATATTTATATATTATCTTGAAAATAACCGTGAAAAAAATCCTTCAAAAGTTCGAAAAGATATAAATGCGTTGACTTCAATGTAGTGAAAAATATGTTGATTGAAAACATTTGAAGGGCCGTTGTTTGAAGAAAAAAAATTGAGGAGATCAAAATCTCATTTAACTCTAATTTTAAAGAATTGTAGGTTAGTTGATGAATCCTTATAATTTCATGTATTTATGTGTTTTATCAAGTTTTTTTTGGCTAGAGTGGGTTTACTCATGGCTTTGGGAAAAGTTTGTCTTGTGTTGGAAATAGTCTTTATAAGTCATTTTATTTTCCAATTTATGATCAACTTTGAATTAATTCTAGGTTATAGCTCTTTATTAACACTAGATTTTATAACCGAATATATATATATTGCTAAGGTTATTCTAGGCAAAGGGAAGTAATTAGTACAGCTTTGTTTACCAAGTTTTTAACGCGATAATATGAGTTTCATCTAAGATATTAGGGTTCTAAATTAGATTGCTACTAGACCATCGACCCGTGCTAACGCGCGGGTCATATGGAAGGTAATATTTGACGGTAATAGGTAACAAAATAGTTTAGATGAATGTCATGATTGCCATATAGTATTTCATAATATTAAAAAGCATAGACGTTGGTAATGTACCATAACATAATTTTCCATGACATCGTCCTTGATACCATAAGTAAGATATTAAGTTAAGTATAGCGAGACGAGTTAACATTTATAAGTAAGATATTAAGTTAAGTATAGCAAGACGGGTTAATGGTTATTCCTTTCCAAAAAAACAGCTTATAATTAGGAACATAATTTTATTTTACTTTAGATAAACATTAAATGCAAAAGTGTGGAGGGAAAAATTAAGTTAAAATTAGATCTAGGTTTAATATAGTAAAGTCACGCAAAAAAATTAGGTTAAATCTAGGGTTAATATTGCGTCACGGGTTATCATTTAGAAATAAGAGATGACATTTTGCATAAATTAAATCTAGGGTTAATATAGTAAAGTCATGCGAAAAAATTAGGTTAAATCTAGGGTTAATAATGCGCCATGGGTTAACATTTAGAAATAAGAGATAAGAGAGGGAAAAATTAGGTTAAAATTATATCTAGGGTTAAGATAGTAAAGTCACGTGAAAAAATTAGGTTAAATCTAAGGTTAATATTATGTCACGGGTTAACATTTAGAAATAAGAGATGACATTTTACATAAATTAAATCTAGGGTTAATATAGTAAAGTCGCGCGAAAAAGTTAGGTTAAATTTAGGGTTAATATTGCGTCACGGGTTAACATTTAAAAATAAGAGATTAGATCAGGACCTAGCATGACGCAACTAGAACATAAAGGGGATTTAGGAAATCCTAACCGCTTTCATCATTTCACTTGATTCTCTTTTAAATTTCAAACTTGACCCCTACTTGTTTTCAATAAGTATATTTCAATTGCATAGTAGAAACATAATTTGTTGCATAGATGATTTTACTTAGAACTTTACTACTTGCGTGATTTGGAAAATGCAACAAACCGTTTTCAAGTAATAAAGTAGTAATTAAAATTCTCTCTATAGAGATTGTCGTTTCAACGAGGCAATTAGCTAAACCTATTAAAAATGAAAAATAAAAGCAATAAAATGGGAGGGAGTTTGCAAGTTTGATTTTATTGCGTAAAATAGTTGGATTGATTGCGGGAAAGTAAAGATTTAATTCATAGTTTAGCGACGATTACGATTCTTGAAATCTCCTTTATCTCTTTGTTGGGATTAATACAAGTAATTATCAGTTATGAAATGAGGGTTCTTATTTCAAGTGGTTAGTTTTGTGGGATCTAGCATCCCTCTAGATGTTACGTTGCTCCTCATTCACCTTCAACGTCATACATGTAATACGGGGTAAAGTCTTGCTACTCGTCTAGGATTTCGTACACGGTCGGATAGTTATCAAGGTGCGGGGACATACACTCTCACGGATAATTGTAACATAAGCAAAGTAGGTGTTCCTAAAATGTCATCTAAAGGAACCACGTTTACCTATGAATCTTAAAATTTCACCACATACCTTTGATTGACCCTAGTGGATTAAATGGATAAACTTAACCTATCATAAGCAACGATTCTGATATAAGGAGATAGAGACTCCTCATGATGCTCCTAGTACTTGCCTTCCTCTTAGGCCACCAAGTTATGAATGAGAAATTGTGAATGAAAACTCTTGTGTTTATAGGCATATTTCTAGGTGGGTTTCGGCAGAAAAATTGGACTTTTTCCTCAAACTCGCAAACAAAATACAACAAAAAGATATATTTTCTCGAACCGCATGCGCCACGCGCGTAGGTTCACACGCCTTACGCGTGGCAGCAAAGAGAGAACATGTTACTCTCTTTCCCACGTGTGTGGTCTCGGTCTCTTGTGTCGTTTTCACCTCTTTCTTCGCCTTTTAGAGTGGTTTCCTTCTCCACTCTAGTCTTAAGACATAGGACCTAATTCCCAAACTTGTGATGTCTTTACAGGCTTCTTGGATTTCATGTCATGTCTTCCAAACTTCTATGAGGTGTCTTGATTTGCTGAATTAAATGATTTTTAACTAAAAAACTTAATACACCTAAGAAATTGTCTGGTTTAAAGAAAAAATATAATTACATGACTCAATTTAAAATTATTATAAAATGTCTCTTAAATCATGAATAACTTCTCTTAAACTCCACTTTATTAACTCAATTAACCACTGAACTGACTGAAGAAAAAAAATGTAATATGACATGTCAACACACCTGTTAAATTGTCCATAACTAGTCTATGGTTTACGAGTAAATTTCTTCAAAAGCAATATATTTGGGTTATATATAATGATCACTTTATGAAAAAAGAAAGAAAAAACCCTCACATTTCTGGAGTTTTTGAATTGGAAGTTTTTCTTTCAAATTCTTAGGTGCACGGTGGAAGTCAATCACTGGTGCAAAATAGGGATTAAAAAAAAACCATTCTTAACTTGAGTTGATAACATGAAACCCTCAAAGTCTATTGTTTATAATGACTTTCTTATTTTTATTTTAAAAAATAATAATACGACTAGCTTATAACACCTTCAACGCAATCATACTGTTGCAATTGATATAAAAAAATTCAAATGTCACGGCACCTTTGAAGACACCTGCTAAGATAGTCAACCATAGTGAACGATACACCCAACTAAAGCCAATTGGTATGAAATTAAGAGGGTGATCAACAACTTTTCAAGTATCAATATTGTCCAAAGCTACAAGTTCAGTTTGCATGGCATGATTCAAGCACTGAAATTTACTAGCTTCAACATAGATTTTTGTCTCATTATGTGTTCTAAGGGGAAAAAGTTGTAAAGATCTTTGCATGATGATAGGTAGTAGAAGCAACAATCTTCCGAATTATAATCTACCTTGTTTCTATTCTTTCTAAAAATCCAGTCATGTTGGCAATTAGTAGAGAAATCTCATGGAAGAGACAAAAATCTTTGGAACATTAATTCATAACTTCCATCAAGTTACAAATATTTATAAAAACTTTTTTGCTCATTTTCATGCATATTTTCACATTTTCAATTTGTTGAATAACATAGTTTAATTTATATGAGAATCCATTTAGGTTGGTTTGGTGATATTGGCTTGGAATTTGAGAGTGTGTTCAATCTCAAGGTATCAGGTTCAATTCTCTTCTCTACAATGCTAATTTTTGTAGGAGTTTAACTTTAAAAAAATAGTTTAATTTATATGATTTTAATTTGTCCATGATTTTTTTTAACAAACGAAAATAGACTATATTAATATTGACAAAACATTCTCCTCTACACAAGAAGTATCGAAGAAACTGCCAAATATACAAGCAGTTAGTCAAAGATAAATGACAAAAGTATTAACCGCTGCCCGAAAACAAAAGGGGACTCGACCACCACAAATGAGTGTCAAAAATAAAAGTAGCATTTTTAGCTTTCATCCACCACAAAGGGTATGACTTTACTTTGTCTAGTAACTGATAGCTAGAGATTTCCTGATTCTTGAATAACCTATTATTGCGTTCATTCCACAATACCCAAACACACAGAAGCCATATGAGTTGTAGGAAAGAATGTCGCGCTTTTAGACCACATGTGTAATAAGTAAATTGGGTGAAATGATCAGAAATAACCTGAGTGTCCACCCCCATCATAAGCAATCAACGCTCACACCAACGGCCAAAGGAACGCAAATGATGTGCATGTGAGAAACATATGATGTGCGTCTTCAACATGACCAGACCTAGCAACACACAACCCCACCTCTGCAGAAATGACACTACGTGTCGCCAAATTTGATTTTGTTGGTAATCTATCATGAAGAAGCCTCCACGAAAAAATAGACACCTTCAAAGAGACCTGATTATGCCAAATTAAATCCATGCTTGATTCTGCCTGAGCATGCTATTGGGATGTCAACGTGTCATAAACACCACGAGCGGAATAACCCTATATCGGATCCAAATGTCACTGCCACGTATCAGAAGTAGTGTCCTGCAAAGAAACATCATGTAGTAATGCCCTACACTCTTTTAGCAACTCCTCCTCCCACACCCAGCCACCACGAAAACAATCACGCCAGAAAGAAGTGTCTGCCCCATCCTCCATCCTCCGCGACACACACTGCGCAAACCACTATTTCCTATCGCGTCCCGAATTCTCACTATCTCCCGCCACCGCGAAGAACAACTCCGGACACCTTCCTCCAACCTCCCATCCTCCGCACCACACCTAGCCACCAACACCTTACACCAGAAACCATCACTATCCACTAACAGACGCCAACACCATTTCCCCAATAAAGCAGTGTTAAACTCCATCAACTTCCTAACCCCCAACCCACCGTACTCCTTCCTCAAACAAACAGATTTCGAACCTATCCAAGTAATTTGTCCATGATAGATACAAGTCATAAATCTTTGGTTACTTCAAAAAAATTGGTTACTCAAATTCTTAAAGTCATATATTATCCCAATAGGGGCTTTTTGGGAGCAAATATTGGTCGTAATAAGCATTGGAAAATGCTAAAGGTCGCAAGAAAATACACAACGACAATTTCACGAGGTTAAAATTTATACCATTGTCTATCGTTTTTTTCCACCCAAACTCAGAGTTGAAATTTTGATTTCCTTTAAGAAAAAGACATGTAAAGTTTCATGATAGATTCAGGAAAAAACTTTCACTAGATATTTCATGATTCATAAGCATTTCTACATCTTATGTGTTGTTTTGACAAGGTATCCATTGAAACATAGGCAATGGTAATAACATTAGAGTGTGAATAATCTTTCTTTAAATTCATTGGTTAAGTTCTTTAGGAGACAAGTTAACGTTGTAGCCCATGAATTAACCAGGGCAACCATCAACCCCTCCTTTATAATCAACCAATATCTTTTTTAAAGTCAAATTTTGTGGCATATTTCTTGAAAGATGAATAATTTCTCTAACAACTATCTTATGGAATGTTTATTCCTTCTTTTGAGATCCCATTTTTTTTAATTCTTTTCAACCAACAATGAGATTTCTTTCATACCCATGGTCTTCAAACAGGTTGGCTCCGGAGGAGGCTTTAGGAGAGTACGAAGATAGGAGAAATGAGATACCCTAAAATCCTTTTTTTTTTTGGTACAAGAGATACCCTTAAATCCTAAGAATACTATTCTCCCTCCTGCACAAAATACTTCCACCTTGCAGTCATGCCTATTTTACCCTTGCGCTAGAAAGTATTATCTCAACCAAGACAAAAATAATATAACGTGTCACATTATTATTACTTCTATAAGCTGTTCCACTGACATTTTTGACAAGAGATGTTACACCGATCGTGACATCCCTAAAGTAATACCCCTATGACCTACAAAATAATCATAACACTCAAATTAAAGATGAGGCATTCTTGTATTCTACAAACATAAATTAATAGGATTTAGTGGAATGTACTAAAAAAAAAGGATTTAGTGCAATGAGAATAAGATGAACATATTCTTAGATTTTAAACTAATACTACGAGGATTAAGTGGATTTTAGAATTGATTTTTACAAAATAATACTATTAAATAATTTAAATAATTAAAAGTTTGAATTTGCAACTTTTGATTTTAGCATTGATTTTTACACGTCATTTTTTTGACAAAATTTTACACGTCAATTTATACTTTAATTTATTTTTACATGAATATATGCGTGAACACAAATAATTTTACATTTAATTCATTTTTAGTGAGAATCAATTCACCCAAAATCAATAATTATTAATGTGGAATCAAACATATACTTTGTAGTTTTTGGTTATCTAGTTGATTTAGTTCAACTCATTTTTTCATGAATATATGCTAATATTTTTTTGGTGATGTTCATGATTTTCAATTGAGCTAAGTTCACGTGGACGAATACATGCTAATATAAACATATGATCTTCGCCCCCATTCTTTAGGTGTTACTTTTCTCTTAAAAATTTGAGATAGTGAGAATCATTAAATAGTTTTGTAAGACTGTTATTTTTTCCCTTCATTAGATAAGGGATTAAAACGATTAGTGAAAAGAAAAAGAAAAATATATCCAATCTGGTTCTGACAGAGTTAATACGAAAACGACTACTACGAATTTAAGTTACCTCTCTTCCTCTTCTCCCTCTTTCTTCACTCTTCTCCTTTCTTTTTTCTTCTTCTTCTTCCTTTTCCATTCATCTTCTTCATAACCATCACCTTCACATTCCTTCTCAAACCCTTACCAAATTCTTCCTCTCTAATCTCTCAACAAACTCGCCGCCTCCGATGGCCGGACAATTCTCCAGCTCCGTCGAATTCGGTCTCAACCTCTCAAAACGAATTCACCATACAAAACTATCAGCTCCAGCTCCAGCACAAGAGATGACGAGGTCGATAGATGAACACCTACCGTCGGCGCCGATGTGTTACGCGGTGATACCTGATCCAGACATAGTAGACAATCCTGACATTCGTAGCTATCAACCGTATGTGTACGGACGGTGTGATCCTCCGGCGTTGATACCGCTTCAACTTCAAGGAATTGAAATGGATGTTGATTGTTGTTTGGATACGGTGTTTGTAACTGTTACTGGACGGTGGCGCGTGCACTGCGTGAGGGGAAGTTGTTTGTGTGATTGTCAAGTTGCTATTCCTATCGGAGAACAGGTGAAGAAACTTTTTCTTATTTTTAATTATTTTTTATCAATTTTTTTTTTAATATATAAAGCATTTATTTATATAAAACGTATATATAGTCATATTCATAATAATCAATTCAATTAAGTTATTCAACTCATCAATACAAAGTAAGTTAAAACAACTTATAATTCTCAAGTAAAATTGATATATCCGTTAGACCTTCTGTTCACATTAACGGTGTATCAAAGCAATAATTTAGCTTACATCCGCTGTGATTTAGGATTATCGTTTGAAATTTAAGTAAATTTCATTGTTAATCTTGACAAGTCTGGTGATTCTCTGCATCTTTGCATGAGTTGTATATTCCATGATCTGAATTCTTCATGATAAAGAAAAAAATTATGATTAACAACTTGCATTATTATTATTATTATTTGTACTTTTAACAAGCATGCTCATTTAAAATAAAATAAAAAACAGTTTTGATAATTAATATTAGAAAATAGTTTCGAAATGCTAACAAGTGTCCAATGACACTTGTTTAGAAGTTCAAAAGAAGAAACTTTTTATTGAAAGTTGTGTTTTCACTATATTAAAAATTAAAATGAAACATTTTCTACATGAAATTTATAAATAATTTCTTCTTTTAAATCATTAACTATTACCCATAAAGATAATGGTTAGCATGACTCTATATATAATAACTGAAAAGTAAAGTTCTCTATTATTTTAAAATATTAAAAGGAACTTCTTTTGTCCTTATATATATGTTCTTTTTTGTCTTTGTTTTTTTCAATTTGTTTAAAAATGTTTGGAAGAAAGAAACTTGGCGTGAGTCTCGTGTGAAGTCAATAATACAATTTTCTAATTAACTAAGGGAAATGTTAACTTATGTCTTTGAGAGACACAAGTTTAAAATTAGACATAAAAACTTTTTTTGGAAATTATGCATTTAATATATTAAAAGTTTGAAATTTTGTCTTTTTAATACAAAAGTTACTTTTTAATTTCACACTTATGTCTTTAGAACACAAATTAACATGACCCATTAAATAAATGTTTAAATAAATCACTTCGTGGTTTTTCTATCATTTTCTTCTGGCATTCGAACCTAATATAGGAAACTGTTTGCATTTGTTTTTTCGAAATTAGGGTAAATTTGACTATTATATTGTAAGATATATGTAATGATTGATTGTTGAATAAAGCTCAATCTTGCTTTTTGTTGGACAGTAACAACAGCAATTGAAAGGTTGAATAGTTTGTCGGGGAAAGTTGTCGTTTTCAGGATGATCAAAATATATGTCTTCTTTTTAAACTAATAGTCCCTCCGTCCTTATATATAACCACCTATTTGATTTTATTTTTGTCCCTAAATGTAAACTTCTTTTCAAATTATTAGATGTATTTATTATTTTTTCCTAAACATACCATTAATTAATACTACTAACTTATCTTGAAATTTGAAAAGTTAAATTTAATACACATACAAACAAAGGACAATTTGGTAATATTAATACACAAAATAGACACATTAATTACACCGACAACTTTTCTTAAGAAATGTGAAAAATGTAAAAGGAGTTTACATTAAAGGACGGAGAGAGTAATATTTTTTCCCAAAATAACTAAAGTGTGAGAGTCGCTATTTTTTTTAGGGTAATGTTATCGATGCCCCGAGGCATAAGCAAATATAGTATGTATTATATTGAAAATGGTGTTCTCAATCTTTTAAAAGTTAATAAAATGTTTTTTTTAATTTAAACCTTTCTCTTTATGGTTTTCTTAACTAGCGCCCCGGAGCACGGTTACATGATTTTTTTTTTTATGCTAACTAACCAACACCTGAGGGCAATGGTTAAGGAAGCAAATATTGTAATATCGCATTGAAAGTTATGCATTCAATTCCTCAAAAGTCTAAAAAGTGGTGTTTTCAGTTTAAAACTTTATTTTTTTTAGTTTCCTTAACCATTGCCTTAAGTGCACCGGTTAACATAACCAATTAATTTTTTTTAATGAGTTTAGAAAATGATAATTTGTAGAACCATTTTACATGCATTATGTTTTTTATCTCTCTTTTTATTTACTTATCTTTATTGTTTTTATCAATAAAAAGAGAAAAAAAAAATTGTTATAAAAGTTGTCGTAAATAGCTGTACAAATATCATCATTTAATAAAGGGTTAAATATGTTTTTGGTCTCTATAAATATATCAACTTTTCGTTTTAATTCCTTTAAAATTTTACTTGGACTTTTAGTCCCTGTATAATTTTCAATCACTACTTTTGATCCCCATTTTTAAGTAATTTTTTTTATTTTTTAATGAAATTGTGTAGAATATTGTAAAATGCTCTCTAAATTTTTTTTAGAATTTATTAACAAACATAAATTAAATATGAATTTTTAACCACTAAAATTATAAAAAAATCATATTTAATTCTTGTTTTGTTAAAAAGTTCTAATTTTTTTTGGGATAGATTCTTATAATATTATTAACTTTTCTGCAAAATTTTATTCAAAAATATGAATTCTACATATGTGTTTACTTTGATGGAGGGACCAAAAGTGAAGATGAAATTTTTTGAGGACTAAAAGTTGAAAACAAATTTTAAAGGGATTAAAACAAAAAATTGACATATTTATAGGGATAAAAAACATATGTAACCCTTTAATAAATAAAGCACTTCAATAAGTAATATGTTGTACATTTAACTCTCAAATAATGTTGATATTTTGAAGAGAACACCTATATTTAGAAAAAGACGCACCCGTTCTTTTGAAGAGGACACCTTCGTATTAATATCACTACTCAATAAGTAAAGTAACCAATAATAAAGTAATACTATGTACCTTTAACTCTGACTAATGTTAGATATTTTGAAGGGGACACCTCCGCATTCTAACTTAAAACTTCATAGTTGTATTTTGAAGTTTGTTATTTCATTTACGTATTAAAAAATTAAACTGACAGTATACCGAATAAAAAATTACTTGCCAGAATAAAAATGTGAAATTGTTAATTATGTGTTGTAAAAAGATGTTCTATTTGTTTTCATAAAAAAAAAAATTAAGTTATTTTTTTTCTTGTTTTATTCAAGTAAATAAATATGTTCATCATAATAGTACACATGATTTTGTAAATTAAAAGGATGTTTGAATGATTTTTTACCTTTATTTTTTATTAATCCATTTTTTCCTTTTTTTGACAAAATTAATGCATTTTATGTAATAATAATAATAATTTATACTATATATAAAGAAAACTATCCTTTCAATACTTGGGTTGGACTTTTCTTTCCAAAAACATCCTTAATTTTCAATACAAATAACACATGTAACAAATAAATAAGAATAAATTTAAATATTAAAGCAAATGTAACAAATACGATATGAATCTATGTATATCTAATTTTTTTTTCCTTTATCATTTAAAAAGTATAACAAACTAGATGGGTGTATTTATACTTACTTTTTAATTATTCCAATCATACTCTTAATCATTTTTTCTATCAAAAATATTGTTGTTCGTGTCATTAAAAAATATATTTATATTTTTACTTTTAATCAAAACCAAAATTTTATAAAAAAAATATAGTTCATAATTTTCAAATGTTAGCGCAATAATATCAAATTGCTATCATTTTGTCTTTCCAAATGCATGAAAGAAACTAATCATGATTCATGATGATAACATAAAAGGGAACACATCCAAGGAGAATGAAATAAAAGCCAAACGATGTTTTTGTAAATTTCCTTTCTTACAAAAAATAAGGGGACCACAACTAGGGTGAGATGAGAACACAAGGTTAAAACACGAGTATTTTCCTATAAGTGTGTACCAAGGGCAAGGAACAACTTTGACTCCTTATCTTCCATTAAAGGAAACTGTAGCCGTCATATTTTATTTTTAGATTCGTTTCGTACTATACTTGCTTAATGAACACATACACGACACCAGAACATGCATGCTTTTTGCACATGATATATTTTTAATTAAAAAACTTAATATGAAATCTTAGTAGTAGTAAAACGAAATAAATGGTAGCAACTTTATCAACTTATGCCTAAATCACAACTTAGTGATAAAATTTGGTAAACATACCATAGCATAATACCATAATTAGAACAAAATTATGGTATAAAAGAAATATTCAAGCTTAGAACAAAATTTTATGGTACAGTTCTAAGATGTGCAATGTTTTATGTGACTAACAACATTTGTTTAGACAAGAATACGCACTTTTAGGACAGAATGATTAAGTATAATCCATCCCTAGGAATCTAGGATTCATATCTTTGCAATGGGCTAGTTTAGACAATTATGGTATCTTGAGTTATGTATTCATCCTGCTTGGTAACAATGTATTGAAGTTAGTTTATCAGTTGAGAGAACATCATCTACATTTTCTTAACAAAGTTGTGTTTCTTATTTGTTCATTTTGTATCATTGATATTTGGTCAAGGTGGTCGCAGTATGGAGTGTTGTCCTGTTTCTTAATTTTAACATTTTATCTCATGATGAGAATGCATACTGATTTTTCCTTCAATTGTTGCAGACTTGTATTTTGTTTTGTTTCATGAGTTCTCAAGTTAAATATGATGTGGCTAACAGGGTTCACTTCTAGGTGTCGAGGTCGATGATTCTGGAAGATCCTATCATACTGAATTGGTCTCTCTAAAGGATGAAAAAGAAAAGCAGAAAATGGCCAAAGCTAAAGACGGATACTATTTGAAAAGCCAAATATACATTGTTAAGATTCCACAGGTTATTATCACATATCAGCCACATTAATCTCACTTCATAATTGATAGTTATTAACATGTACATCATGTATATTTAAAATTTCATTCTGTCTTGCAGTTTAAGGGAGGCTCCATCTTCTCAGTTAAGATCAGATGGTCCCAGAAAATATTATTTCATGATGGCGAGTTCTGTCTTAACATCCCTTTCTGCTTTCCTTCATATGTCAACCCTGCTGGAAGAACAATTTCTAAGAAAGAGAAGATATTTTTAAAATTGAATTCTGGTACTGCAAATGAAGTGTTATGCAAAGGAACCAGCCATCCTCTTAAGGTAAAACACATATCGCATATTGTGCGCCGTTTTCAAATTTACAATGTTCAACTTGGCTTCTTTTAGACTTAAAATAAACATCAGCTTTATTACTTTCCAGGGACTAATGCGCCAAGCTGGAAAATTAAGTTTATCATATGAAGCAGAGGTACCAGCTTGGTCAAGTACGGACTTCAGTTTCTCGTACACGGTACTAGAAGCATAGCATTTTTCAATATTTTTTTAATGCGATTCCCTAAAAAGGAATAAATTCTGCACGATAGACATTCAGGATGCTATATCAGCATTAGCTTAACTTGCTGGTGCTTTTGCAGGTTTCTTCAAGTGACATATTTGGCTGTGTTCTCTTACAATCCCCTTTCCTGCGTGATTTTGATGAAAGAGAGATATTCTGCTTGTATCTTTACCCTGGAGATTTCCAGGATAGAAAGGTTTGTTTCAATATTATACTATGTCCATTTTTTTTCTTTTCAAAAATACAATTTTCTTATGATTGTTAAGACAGAAAAACTAGGTAAGATAGTGTGTGTGGAACATCAAATGGTTACATTGTAGTTTGCACAGGTCCATGTTTGTTTCAAACTTAAGTAAATTTAATGGAGCATTTATACATTGATAGGTTTTTAAAAAGGATGTGGTGTTCGTAGTAGATATAAGTGCAAGCATGAAGGGAAGTCCTCTTGAAAATGCAAAGAATGCACTGGTAGCATCACTCGCTCAATTAAACCCACATGATAGATTTAACATTATAGCTTTCAATGGGGAGGCCTATTTATTCTCGCCATCGATGGAACCAGCTACAGTGGAAGCAATTTTAAGGGCTTCCAAGTGGATTGACACTACTTTTATAGCAAATGGTGGTACAAACATCATGCTTCCCTTAACTCGGGTAATTCTAATTAATTTACATTTTCCATATGATGTGCCTTTATTTCTTACTTCATGGCTTGTTAATCAACACCTCTCTTACTTGATGTCCCTGTATAATCTGCTTATAATGTTAGCCATGCATTTGGAAGGTAGATGGATTGCTGGTATGGAGTACTTTCCTTATATTAAGTAGCAAGTACAATGCAGTGTTTATTTGATGTCCTATTTTTGCTCTATCTTAGGCAATGACCCTACTACGGAAATCAAGTGATTCAGTCCCTCTTATTTTTCTTGTTACTGATGGGTCTGTTGAAGATGAAAGAGAGATATGTGAATTTGTGAAAAGCTATGTAACAAGTGGGCAATCAGTTCGCACACCGCGAATATGTACTTTTGGCATAGGCAAGAGCTCTAGCTTCCTTTTCTCTTTGTGCTCATTCGAAAATAGATTCTCAAATATCATTAGTTAACAATGTTTGTTTGACACTTCAACCTCTTATAGCAGAAAATAGATTTTTTGTTGCAACACTTTTAGTAATTTTTCCATATTGTAATTTGAAAATTTCAGGTTTATACTGTAATCACTACTTTCTGCAAATGCTAGCACAAGTTGGGAGGGGTCACTATGATGCTGTTTATGATTTAGGTCAGCATCTTTGCTTGTCCAGTTAGCCAAACATTGCCGCTTGAAGTTAGTACTGAAGATTGATACTTAAACAAGAAAGATTTATTGTTTTGTAATTTGTCATGAAGTCACAATTAGTGCTAATCAGTGTGTATGCTGACAGACAACAAAAAGCTAGGAATTGTGTCTTTTTTTTAATACATGAATAAACCCTCAAGTATTCAGGCTTTTCAAAAGACTCTGTATATTTTGTATTCGCGATGAACACACAAGTAATCACAAGATCATATCATATCTAGGCATTTCCTTAATCTATCTCTCTGTCTCTCTAAATCATGTCCAGGTACAATTGACATTCGAATGCAAAGACTATTCAGTACTGCTTCATCAGTTATAGTTGCTGACATCACCATCAAAAGTTTAGAAGGCCTTGATTCACAGGAGGTACATATCCAGTAACGTAATGTCTTCAATTATAACTGGATACTTGTGTTCTAGTAAGCTAGTTTAATGATCATATCTATGTATTACTTGTTACTTCTATTTGATGTTAACTATATTTCGACTATTGCAGTTGTTCCCAACTCACATTCCTGACCTATCATCTGAAAGTCCGTTGATCATATCAGGCCGATACAATGGAACTTTTCCTGAACTAGTTAAGGTTACTGGTACTTTGGCAGATAGGACCAGCTTTGCGGTGGACCTTAAAGTGAAAAGAGAAAAGGATATGAAACTCACTAATGTAATATCTCGAACTCTAAGGCTTCATTATCACTTGTTCCTCATTTTATTGAGAATCTAAAATTCATATTATCTTGGTGTATGGTTGGATGTGTTAGCAAAAATTGATTTTATAAAATTGATTTTGGTTAAAATTGAGCCTGTAAGGTGATTTATGTTTAGATACATAACAATGGGTTAACAATAAAGCTGCTGATAAAATCACGTTTGTGGACAAAAACAACAATCTCAGCTTCAAGTTAAAATACATTCCAGAGGAAAAACTAATTATATTCAAGAGCACCTAAAAGGGTCACATAATTCTATGCATCAAGAATTATTTCTGCTCTTACAAAAGTGAATGCAACACTTAGCAAATGTTGACTGCATATTACTATGCAACTCATAAGCACGGCAGCTCTTACACGAGTATCACCTTGTTCTCAGATTCATGCTCTTGGCTATTTGTAGATTCTTTAGATATTGTGATTGCTGAATGCATACTCAATTATGCTCTGAAATGCATCTTGATATAAATTTTGGTATTTACTCCAGGTCTTTTCAAAGAGACATATTGACCTAGTCACTGCTCGTGCCTGGTTATTAGAAAGTCGAGAGCTAGAGGAAAAGGTTTGTCTAAATTGTACTTATATGCATGTTATATTTCTTTCTTAAAAACAAAAGGAAACTAAGAAGGCAAAAATGAAAAATATGTGGAGAAAAGTTTATTCAAATTTCAATCATTGACTTCAAACAAAGTCATTCTGATTTTACTCACAATGTTAGAAAGAGTTGTACTCCAAGTGGTTAAACAGTTGTAATTTATTATTTGTATTTCTCCGTCACTCATTTCTAACCAAATGCCAAACTGCTCTCTAATAGGTTTCTAAAATGAGCATTCAAAATAACGTTCCATCAGAGTATACTTTCATGGAGATGATTCTTATGAACAAAAATGATTTCAAGAAGGAACCTGAACAATTTCTGTTACAAAAGGTAGATCTTTACCTCGGTTTTTAAATATATAATAATGGCATATATTATTTCTCTTCCGTAAAATATTAGAGTAGTTACATTATTTTCCCTTTTGCCAAAATATTAGAGTAGTTCCGTTATTTTTCCCTTTTGCACAATTTGTGTCAAATTGAATCTGTGTCCGTTGTCCGACACATACACGGCACTAACACATTGTATTGTATAATTACGTACAATCACTATTATTTTCTTAAATCATTGCATTTGTCTTTGTGTCACTGTCGTGTCTGGTATCCCTATCAGTGTTTCATTGTGTATGATTACCTACACCCCTTCAAAACAGGCATACGGCACACTTAGCTTCAAGGGATTGGAAGTTGAAATTCCGAAGTTATTTCTTGGAGGACTGAGTCATGGATTTGGTGACTTGAAAGCAACTGCTGAGAACATTCCACCAGCAACAAAAGAAGCAAAACCATCTGAAGGACTATTGGGGAAAGCAGCTTCTACTTGTTGTGGTAGGGTGGCTGATACATGTTGTGGCATGTGTTTGCTAAAGACTTGCTCTTTTGTGAATGATCAATGCACCATAGTTTGCACTCAACTTTGTGCAGCATTAGCTTGTTTTGAGTTAATTAAATGCTGTATTGAGCTCTGTGATTGTGAGTGTGATTGCTTGTAGTGAAATTATATGTCCAGTTGAACATAATGTTATTGTTTAGTATGAAAATTTACTAAACAGTGTACTATGTAAGATGTTGTATAATAATAATTGTTTACAATCAATAATATGATAGGATAGCTTAGTCACAAAAAAAGGATAGCTTATCCTATCCGATCCCTTTATCTGACCACCAAACAGACAAAGCATTTAGTTTGTTGTCTAAAGTGGGAGAAATGGTAAAATGTAGTACATATTGAACAGAAACTGATTGCATCATTTTTGTTCCTTGATTAATGGCCTTGTGTTTTCTTCTAATTTCAAGACTTTCAAAGTTCTGGCTGTGATTTTTATTTTAAGCAAAAGAATATGATGTGATTGACTAAATTAAATAGTATACTAATATTTAGAAAATAAATAAAAAAATTGAAAAAAAGAGAGATGCACAGGGTAAAAAACAGGACACATTAGTTTAAATTAAGAGAAATGCTAGCAATTTGGTAAAGTGTGTGTTAACAAGTGTTGAGTATTTATTTTGGTAAATGTTTTCCTCCAATCAAGATACAACTGGTATAGCAATTTGGGTATATTACTCCATGTTTTGTCGGTGTGTAAAATTTGGTATTTAGCTGACTAATCGTGTGATTGGATGGTTTGTCGCTTGCTTTTTTGATTCATGGTTTGTTCAGCTGTTAAGGTGATATGTAGGCCAACTTGCACGTCGAACAATAATCTCTTTTTGATCAGGTGATTCCGTTGAGTTAGAGACTCTATTTTTAAGTTATGGATTTTTAGACTACTTCAAAGAACGTCTAGTGTTGAGTGTTGAATTTATTACCTAAGAAGCCATGGAAAATAAAGAGAAACAAGAGATATGTAAAGACTTGTTTGATTCATTGTGTGTTAATATAGGTTTCAAATGAACATTTATAGACTTTGAATAATTAAGCAACTTGCCATATTTTTTACTACAAACTCTTATAATACGTCATGGCTAATGCTACTAATGTAGGTGACTAACATGTAAGCTGAGTTACAACCCAAAAAAGTCTTGTCGGGTAGTAATTTACTTCCATATCAGCCAACCATGTCATCCATAACTCTATTATCAAGGGAACATGTCTTCATGCACGTCTTAGCTAATATATTGCTCATAAACTCAACATTATAAGTTTAGGATTATGTGTATAATGTATCCGATCACTTTAATTTTGCCATTTTTTTCTGGCATTATGTTATCAATTTGAATGGTATAAGTTCATTCACAGATTCATTTTTTTCAAGTTTCAGCCACACAAGATTTGTGTGGTTTTTAATGTAATTTACCGGTTTGAATGAATGAATACCTTATTTTAAACTAAAAAATCATGAAGGTTATAAAAATAATTGGAGACAAAAATCTTAAGTCATGAGAATTATCCTTATTTTATATACAACAACACTTAAATATATTTTACTAAATGATGTGTGTTACATTGATCAAATTACGTCGTAATGTTTTATTATAAAGGCTTAAATAGATCTTTCGTCCCTGCAAATATAGGCCATTTGAATTTTCGTCCCTGAAGTTACTAATAATCTTAAGTCATGAGAATTATCCTTATTTTATATACAACAACACTCAAATATTTTTTACTAAATGATGTGTGTTACATTGATCAAATTACGTCGTAATGTTTTATTATAAAGGCTTAAATAGATCTTTCGTCCCTGCAAATATAGGTCATTTGAATTTTCGTCCCTGAAGTTACTAATCCTTCCATTTTATCATTGCAAATATTAATCATTGAAAAATGGTCCTAGTTACATCTGATTAGTAACTTCAGGGATGAAAATTCAAATGACCTGCATTTGCAGGGACGAAAGACCTATTTAAGCCAACCACCTCGTCCAATCATCACTTGCCACATGGACACCACGTCACTAATGACAATTCACCTCAGCAAAAAAACCTAATTAAAACCAAAAGTCAAATGATTAAATTTTGCAGTTGCAGATTGGAAGGATTGGTAACTTCAGGGACGAAAATTCAAATGACCTATATTTGCAGGGATGAAAAACCTATTTAAGCCTATTATAAACTATATTTTGATACAACTCATTAATTTTCAAAAAAAAATTAATATTTTTTCTTATAATTTTTCAAAGATGTCCTTTATCTCTAAAAATCTAATTATTTCTATCTCATCTACTCATTTTACATAGTATTTAAAAATAAATAAAATCCATCAACTAAAATGGATAAGTACCATTTTGTCAAAAAAAAGGATGTATGAAGATTATGACATATTTTTATCCACATTAGACTTTCGGTCGTCGCAGGTCATTGTCGTTTGTTAAGTCTTAACCACTTTCAGTTGTCTCTCCTTCACATCACATGTGCAAGGTATATTTTTGTTTGAACTTTGAACATTCAGAAATTAAAAAAAAAAAAATCAAATTATTTTCCCCTTTCAGTAGGAAAAGTATATACCTTATTTGGTATTCAAAAATCAAAACAATTACAAACATGACCCTCCCCCGTTTTTATGTGAATATAATACAATGTTTATTTTTATTTTTAGTGTGATTATTTAATATATGAATTTTAATTTATGTGAATTATTGTTCTTTCTTGCAGTTTGGTTCTTCAAATGAGACCTCATTTTGTTAGATTCATCAGATTAATTGGCCTTCTTGTTTTTGTTTCAGCTTGCTGGTAAGTTTTTTATTTTATTTGAGGTGCTAGTGTTTCAAAGTTGCTTAATATTAAGCCTTAGGATCCGTTTGGATTGACTTATTTGAACTTATCTATTGTAATAAGCTCTATGATTGTTTATCAAAGCAGCTTATATGAAAGCCATTTGACTTCACTTTTTTGCTTGTTATACAAATAGCTTATACATAAACACTTTTAGAAATAACTGGTTAATTAAGTTGTTTATCCAATTCAAACTTATTCTTCTGCTGATCTATTTGTGAACGTAAGATTTTATCTTTATGTTGAATGTCTTTTGTTTTCATATCTGAAATTTAATATTTTTGGCATCTGAGTGAGGGAAAAGGGTTGTTTACATTTCAATTTATAATTCAGAATATTTCAGTGATTCTTGCTTTGCCATTCTTCTTCTGCGTATCTTGTATTATGTAATAGCTTCTTCTTCCATAAATTTAACTAGTAAAAGGAAGGACTTCGGATAAAATGTACCTTACATGCATCAGATTAATAACACTTAAGTAGGAATTATTGAAGCAATAGTAGTTGGTCTTGATAATAGAGCTAAACATTTTCATTTATACATCAAAATTTCAATAATTTATATGTTAATTGCACAAGACAAGTGTTGAGTATGGCTCATAGTTTACTGATAAGTGGGCAGGTCGCTTGAGCTGGTGTGGAAGGTGAATCTTGTAAACTGGATCGTAGTATTTAAATACAAGTTGTAATGTATAAACCCTAAGCTTGAATAATAGAAAGTTACTGCAGCTGCATTGCAGTCAGAGATGTTGACACAATTGGCCGAACTCCACACTCAAACTTATGTGTTCTTTGTTTGCGTTTTCCATGTGTGTTTATTCTCTAGAAACGTGGTTGCTGTTTTAATAACAACCTTTTCAAGATTTATAGGTTAGGTTATATATTGCTGTCGCATTGTTATCTTTGATACTAAGGAGTGTCATGGTCAAATGCTTTGGTCGCGGGTCCTTTTCTAAAAACCTTGGTTGTGTGTGTGGAATGTCAAATAATGTGCTTAAAAGTGTGCATCTAGTAGCAATAAACTGACTCTGATTTTTTCTAAGTTGCAGTTCTTCTACCGATGAAAGTACGAGCATGCAGAAAACATTAGCGATCATAAAGCCGGATGGATTGCTTGGTAACTACACAGATGATATCAAGAGAACAATTTTAGAATATGGTTTCAGCATTGTCAAGGAAAAGATTGTTCAACTTGATGAGACCACTGTGAAAAGATTTTATGCAGAGCATTCTTCAAAGAGCTTCTTTTCCAACCTTGTTAAATACATGACCAGGTATCCTATGATTGCCTCAACTCTTGTTACATGATGGTGTTATTAATATACTATATCGGTCTTAATTTGCGGTTGCGATTACACTGTGAACCTTTATATTGTGGTAAAATGTGGCTAAATGCAACTGCAGTTGTGGAGACCTCTAAAACTGCTATATTGCGGTTGAAGACTGCAATCTAGAACTATTTCCTAAACTGTTTCGAAAACCACATTATGTTGACTGTTTGTTGCATTGCCTATTTGCTAGACCAACTTTTACATAGTTTTATTTGCTTGGCAATGATAAAATAACTTCAATTTATTTTCTCAGTGGTATTTATTTCATGATTTTCCCCCATCGTCTCTTTAACTTTTATCCATTCATTCATCGGAGCATTTCATGTAGTTGGTCAAGATTAAAGGCCAAACTCAGTTAGTTGCGTTGCATTATTTTAGTAATCCGAAACGGATCTCTGACGCTCAAAGTGAGAGATTGAGGTGAGTGAGAATAATGCGTACCTTTTTCCAGAGTGCAGAGGTCCTTATATAGTGGAGCATTTCAGGAGTTTTGGAAGGAACCCCCGTTGAGAGATTCCTGCCATGATTAATGGATCACCTTCTGATCTTCATCAAGCGGTGATTACTCTAGAGAAGGTGTAATGCGCGTGTGTTGATGGGCTTTGGGTGTGAAGTTCCTTCTGAATAGGCCTTGGCCCATTTTGGAACATATAGTTTTTTTTCTTCTTCATATTGCAAATGGATTAATCGGTAAGCATGCATGCTTTAACCCATGTACTACTAGTTTTTTAGGTGTACAATGGAGACAATAATGTTTGAACCTAAAACCTCATGCATATTGTCCAAACCCTCACCATTAGTCCAATCCTAGTGAGCTTAAGCATATAAAATAAATATCATACTGAGAAGTTGGGAAAATTTTCACTCATTATAAGGTTTTTTTGTTACGTAGCTGAGGAAATTCTAGTTTTAGACCATTGCGGTTAATGGTTCATCGATATGAAATCTGTATACCACTGATCATTTTAATCATATTTGATTGACATTTACTTTCCTTCCTTCATGTTTTTTAGTCTGTTATCATCCTAAATCTCCTCTTTCGATATAATCAGTGGACCGGTGTTAGCCATGGTTTTGGAGAAGGATAATGCTATTGCTGATTGGCGCGCTTTGATGGGCCCTACGGATGCAAGCAAGGCTAAGATTACTCACCCTCACAGGTCATGCATGTTACTAATCACATTTATTGTGCTTGGTTTGTGAAGTATATTTGTTTGATCAATTTCTCTATGCTTAATTAGTTTACTGATTTGAACAGCATCAGAGCAAAATGTGGATTGAATTCCGAAAAAAATTGTGTTCATGGTTCAGACTCTCCCAAATCTGCACAAAGAGAGATACCATTTTTCTTCCAAGAGCTCTCTCCAGGTCAATGATTTCATTTCTACTTTTAAAAAAATGTATATATTGTTCAGTCTACATCACTAGCATTTACTCCAAGTTTCAGCACTAGAATTCTTACGAGCAAAAGAATTTACATATTATTGAATGCATGAAAATGCACTTCTTTTAAGAGTAAAATGATATGAAAATACTTTTCTTTCACACAAAAAATGGAAAAGGTGCATCATTTGATACAAAGAATAAACAAATTCAAGTGAAACAAAAACTGTATTTTTGATCGAAAAGGTTCTGTTCGAATTATTATAACCTCGCCATTTCTCTCAAAATGTATATTATTTTCTAGAAAACTTAGTTCTTACTTTGGCCACACCAATTTTATATTTTGCAGATGTAATTACACAACATGATGAATTGTAGCTGGTGACAGTTTGAAGCAGAAACACAGCCTTTGCCTTTTGCGAGGCTCACTGCATTTACATAGTTCAAATACAAGGCTTCTATGGTCTTCGAGGCCAATTTATCTTAGAAGTAATCTTATACTTTCTGTTGAGAATGTGATTTCAGTAGGAATAATGAATTGTTCATGATAAGCTATGAAGCATGTATACCTCTAGGATTGGACATGTGTAGGGGTTCGACACTCATGGCACTCGAACGACGCGTGTCGGACAACTTGGACAAGTTTTCCAAATAATTTTTTTTTTCTTTGATTCAATACTCTTTTGATTGGTGTCCGAAAGCCATATGACACTCCTACGGCATGTGTTGGACAACTTAAACAAATATCCCAATAAAATTTATTGTCCATAACCCGTCATTGACAATCATTGCTTTAACACATATTTAACCCCGGTAGATGTTAAATGAATAAACAAAGGTCAAATACTATTATTATTTTATGAAAGGGTCAAATATTATCGTATCTTATATAAGAATATTTTTAATCAAATAAATTGTTCAATTTATTTTTTTTTGGTCCGTAGACGAATTAGTAAAGACCACGTAAACTCACACATTGCAAAGTCTTAGGTTCAAATCTGGATGAAGGTGTCAAACCTAACAATTTCGGTATTACCGGTTGAGCTAAATTGTTCGCCGACTCCTTTGGAGTTTTTAGGAACCAAGTTGCTTAGTTTTTTTTTTTTTATACTCTGTTTTCCTCCTGATAAATAAAAAGATCCTACTTTATTTAATTACAATAAATAAAAAAAACATTTGTGTAGCAGTGTTGGCGTATCTGTGTTGTGTTTATGTCTTGTCAGGTATCCGAATGATGGGAACATTTATTAATACAATTTTGATCCTAAATTTTCTTAGCTTGTTTTCTTGTTAGTGGTAAAGTATTTTTTACTCATTTCAGCTGAAGTTGATTCTATTAGAAATGAAATTTAAAGATTTATACTGCATCACCTTGCGAATTCTACTCATTGTTTTATGTTTGACCAGGATTACGCTGATTTTGGGCAAGATGTGTGTGCGTGTTAACTTGTTAATAAGAAGATGAGACTTTTAGAACGAGTCATTGTAATGGAGAGAAGACGAAATGCTAACTAGTGATCATGTGTTTGCTGATATAATAAAAATAGTTTTTTGTCATGTTCATTATTTTTAAAAATGCAAGACAATTGTTCTCGAGTGTATTTTCTCCTTAACAAACGTATATTTAAGGAAATAAAAATAGAAAATGTGTTCACAAAGTAAAGTAAAGAGACATTTAGCTTCCTCTGTCTTTCCATTCTTGATTAAAGATGGTGAGATACTCTCACCCTAGCTTTATTCGCGAATACTTTTTTTCTTTCTGAAATAAAGTTGAGTTTCTCAATTATTGGTTTAAATAATGCTATTTAGAGTTTGGTTTATGTCCCCTTGTTCTTTTCATTTTCTTACTAATAATATTGGATTATTGGAAATGATTGTTGTTGTCTGCAATACCAACATTATTGGGAGTGGAAATGCTCACAGTTGTGGCATTTGAACTATCAACCTGATTATTTTCAAGAGAAATATTATGATGATGTGATAATATAGTAGAGGAGTTGGTGAAATCGTCATCATAAATTTGAGATTTGAGTGTTAATACTGATTGTATTGTCGAAAGGAAGGGATTGAAGATATGGATAAGGAAAGATAGTTTCATGAACTTCAACATTGTGAGAAACATAGATTTGATGAGTTTTGAATGTCATGTCATATCCTTTTTTATTTAAAGGCTAGTCAATGCTAGTTGGGAGAGATATCCATATTTAGTATCTCAAATATGATTGTCTTTAGCGGAGGAAACCTATGCGGGAAATAAAAAAGGGAGCTAGCCAACAAAAATACGAGCTTTGGATTGCTCATCAAATTTGTGTTAAATATTCATATTTTTAGCAAAACACAAACATTTAAACATATAAAGTGATATGTATGAAGGAAGAGAATCCAATGAAACTTATGTGGAGGTTTATTTCAACAACAAAAAAAGTGGGGGTTTATATTGGAGGATTGGAGCTGGCAGTTTGTTTATAAGATATGCAGCTCAGGGAACAGATTTACCCCTAAAAGAAAGAGGCTAGTTAGCTTGAAAATATAAAGCTTAATGTTTACGTTCCACGACTTCATTTTGTTAAGGAGTTCTAATGGAGCTATGTTGATGAATAATGTCATGATTATAAAACCATGTCTGCATTTTCTTAAACAAAAATTCAAAACCATTGTAAGAATGATTGGCTTGAGTTAAGGGGAGAAGATGTCCCCAAGTTGATGATTGATTTGATAAAATTGACGGTATCGATTATTCCATGTAATTCATCAACATGTCTAATGTACATGTGATCTAAATTCATTTCTCGTCATATCATGTATTTTAGTGTTTTATAGTCTTGTTGCTATTTTATTTTAGGATTTTAGAGGATTCTAGTTGAGTTAAATATTCCCTAAAGTCTTGTTACTAATAGTTGAAGAATGTTTTTATAAAAGTCATTGTAAATTGTCTTACATTCCTAACAAGGCAACTCTACAGGGTGTCCGTGTCTTTTTGGTATAAATCGGTGGGTTGATCCGATCACAAGATGCTTTATGGATGTTACGGAGTATGAAGAAAAATCACAATGAAGAAATGGTGTATAGATAAAATTGTTATTTTCTATTAATAAGGCTGGTTGCGGCCGAGGTGGAGGAGCTATGGACATCTAGAGTTTGATCCCCGTTTTCAGCTTAAAAACTAGCCATACTAATATTTGGCCATTTAAAAAAAAATCTATTTATTTTCATGTTAAATATAAACTTTATGCTAAATTAAATTAAGGATTTCTCGTATTATCATATGCACAGTGGAGGAGGGTACAATCAGGTACGGATCCACGCTATACTAAAGAGGGGTACTTGACTCCACTCCTTCAAATATTTTGTAACTACTAACTTATCATTATAATGTATTACCCCCTCTTCAAATCTTGCTTTGACCTCACAAGATCACTAATTGAAACTTTATTAGATTGATTAATGTACGAGTCTTGCTAACAAATTTTTTAAGGTCATTGTTTAAGGAACTTTCAAAATAAAATTGTCTTAAAAATACAAATTAAACACATGTAAAAGTCATAATTATAAAATTCTCAATGTAAAATTTACTACTTTAAGATGGTTAAACAATTCCCTAAAGTATTGAAGATAAATTTTTAATAATTATTTATTCACATACACAGAAAATGATATATTTGAAAGGAAAAAAAAACAGCCGAAAACTTGGAGATCCAACTACAAAAAAACAGGCAGTCTGATAACAATTGGTTTGTTCCTGTTCGATTCGACTTTTTTTGTTGTTATTTGAATTTTATATAGGGAACTATATAAATATCGTCCAAGAGAGAATCCCCCAAAACAGGTATGAAAACTATAATTGTAAACCACGATCAAATCTATGGAAGCATTGGTTTATACATTCCTCTTAGTCTCAACTTTAGGAATCATTTTTTTCGCTATCTTTTTTAGAGAACCCCCTATAGTTCCAACTAAAAAGACGAAATGATTTTGAATTACCTCAATTGAAGTAATGAGCCTCCAATATTGTAATATTGGAGGCTCATTACTTCAACTAGTCCCCATGTTCTTCGAATGGATCTCTTAGTTGTTGAGAGGGTTGCCCAAAAGCAGTATATAAGGCATACCCAGTAAAACTGACAATTAAACCAGATAGAGAGATGGCAATTAGGGTTGCTGTTTCCATGATTCTAGAATATCAAGACTACAATGGATCTATAGGGTAATTTACAGCGGAATGGTATACAAAGTCAACATATCTCAATGAAGAAAAAAAATAGGATTTATGCCTACACAAACCGTTGAGGGTAGTTCTAGATCTGGTCCAAGACGAACTGTTGTAGGAGATTTATTGAAACCGCTGAATTCAGACTATGGTAAAGTAGCTCTGGAGAAGCTATATTTTTTAAATGTTAAGTTGTCTTCAATTTTAAAGAAACAATGCTATAATTTTTTTGGCTTAATTATAGTGGAGTCATCATTTAAACGATTATATATGTACTCGTATATATGTTTTGTCTGCATATAATTTATAATAAAATTTTCAGCAAAAATATATATTTATAATAAATAACCTTGACCCCAGCAAAAATATATATTTGTGAAGGAGCTATGGCTACCCAAAAATATTATGAAAATTATTTGAGTATTTTGTCATTTTTATCCCTAAATATGTACATCTGTCCTTTATAATGTATTAAAATTGTAGGATTAATATATGAGAGTGTATTTTCTATTAATAACTTTATGTATTAAATTGACTAACGAAAAATATATCCGATGACCAAATTCATTAAGAAAAAGAACACCCACAAATGCTTTTGTAATTATGGTTCTTTCAGAAAATATAACGACAACGCTTGAGATATTCAAAGACTAAATTTTTTTTTGGAAGAAATATTTAGACTAAATGTTTGCTTACTTATCATATTAATGACTACAATAATAGAAAAACTACAATGATGAAATATGTTCTTGCTTAAATTACTTTTTTGTCAATTGAATTGGTTTATTCTGTTTGATTGTTATAAGAAATAATTGTGACTTTTTCAAAGAGAAAAAAAATATTTCATCTTGAAATTATAATAAATCATATGTTTGACCCCTAAAAGAATTAAGTGAGCTTTGTTGAATTAGCTACGGTATCAGAGATGAGAGAGTTAGGGTGGGGGCTTGGAGGTGAGGCGTGGAAGTGAAGGAGGAGGTTACTTGCTTGGGAGGAGGATCTGGTTAGGGAGTGTGTAGAGCGGTTGGCTTCTTTTGTTTTGCAGGTTGGCATGATTGACAGATGGGTGTGGCAGCTCCATCCCTCGCAGTATTACACAGTTCAAACAACATATTCTTTTTTGACAGCGACGGACACCGGTCTCAATGAAGGCTTTGATAGCTTTTTGTGGCTTAAGGCGGTTCCCCTAAAGGTGAATATTCTTGTATGGCGCCTTTTTTTAAATAGGCTACCTACTAAGGATAATCTGTTCAGGAGAGACGCTATTGATGTTAATCAGCTTTCTTGTGCGACCCTGTGTGGTGAACTAGAAGAGAGGGATCATTTGTTCTTCCGTTGCGATGTCTATGGTCGCATATGGCATTTGGTTTCTAAATGGTTAGGTATTGCCTCAACATTTAATGGCAACACTTGTTCTCATTCTTATCAGTTTCGAGCCTTTGGAGGCTTCTCCAAAAACTCAAGAATGGCGTTCACAATAATCTGGATTGCAGTGATTTTTGTTATTTGGAATGATCGTAACAATAGGATCTTTAACAACAAAGCGGACCAACTTGCAACTCTTGCAGAGAAGGTTAAACTCCAAACGTATTGGTGGTTGAAATCGCACTATGTATTGTTCGACTTTGATTATTCCTTTTGGAGGTTAAATCCTTTATGTTGTTTACAAGCGATTGTGTAATTGTAATTGCTTTCTCTTCTTTGTCTGTCTAGGTGCAGCATTGACACTTATGTAATTTGTGCTAGAGGACCTGGCTTGTTATTTTTAATAAAGTTCTCTTAGTTTTTTCAAAAAAAAAAAAAAAAAAGTGAGTTTTGTTGAAATGGTTGAAAATGACTCATTTTTATCTGCAATGTATTTTCAGTGCAGGTCTTATGGCAACTATCACCAAATTCGACATTCTTTCAAGTTCATGAATGATTTGTTAACATGTGGTCGAATTGGTCATCTAAGAGACCATATCACTCATTTTGAGCACATACATACCTATAAATATTTTTTCCATAGATGAATGAAATTTAAGGTCATTGATCTTGCATGATTATTTATTTATCCATGGAGACATGTGGAAAGGAACTAGTTTGGTTTGTTAGAATTAGGATTTTGGTTTGTTGATGCTCCTTTTGATTGTATTATTCTTATTTTAACTTTAACATTAGAATGAACAAAATTTATTTTACTGAAAATACCAAAAATGGGAGTAGTTCTTTTTCTTACTTAGAATTTTGTTTCAAAAAGAAACAAAGTACTGTTAGAAATCCTTAAGTAATAATAAATGTTATAGAAATGTTATTGCATTGCCAAACAAAGTCCTAATTAAAGGCCAGGTATGGAGGATCTCATGTCTTCCAAAGATAATCTTACAAGGGTCACAATTTGATTACTTTCATGCTCCCAATTCATAAGGTTTCAAGCTTCGAGGGGCTTTTCTCTTGGAAGATTGAAGAAACATTTGCTCACAATTTGACAATTATGTATCCATGAAAGTGATTATTAACATTAACATATAGTCAAACAATAATTATCAATACCTCACTATGCCTGGACGTTACATGTCCACGATTTCATCCCCAATTCTTAATTTATAGGGTGAAGTGCATATATAGTTTCCATAATCGGAAAGGCTAATGTGTGGTAAACACTATATATGGTATCAATTGCCCAATCCTATGCATCTAGTATATTCAATGTACCCCACATGGCTTCCTTTCTTGTGTATGGGGGCTACTTTCTATTGGGTTATTGATTAATAAAAGTAAAGTTGTATCTTGGTTAATGTGATTTTATATACTTGTGAGTCTTGTGCTTGGTTTAAGTGATTCTTTTAAGCTTTCGACTCTTAATTCCATACATCTTGAGGACTTCTACATCCTACTCAAGTTATTTTAAGCCAATATTATGATTTATGACCTAATTGGTGACATAATGATACATTTTTTATGATATTTTTAGGTTGATAACTTCTTATAATAATGTAAAGTAAAACTTTGAAGAACATGTTTGTTTTGGTTGCTTGTATGGTAATGAAGTAAGATATATGGTTCATGATCATGATAGATGGTCGACAAACAAATTTAATTAATTGTATAGAAAAGATTTTCGTTTACTACCAGGGGTTTAGTCTAGAGGAATAGATTAGGTTCCCACGATGTTGTTAATTAAATTTGAATTTTGAGCAAAAGAAGTGTTCAAAAGTGGTTAGAATAAGATTATATTCGATGGAGGAAATCTATTGAAAAAAAGAAAATAAAGAAGTGTTCAAAATGGTCTTTAAGGCTTAAAGGAAGTCGCATAGACATGGCCTTAGGGTAGGAGTTGGTTTTAGAGGAAAAAGAGGGGAATGTTCATTTTTATTTCTAAATTAAAGAAGTTATTAATGATTCTAAAATCAATCAAAATTGTGATTAAAGTAAATTGAACAATAATTTCAAGGCTAAAGATCAATAATAGAGCCAAAAGCTCCAACTTTACCTTTAGTTAAAAAAAAATTAGTTAGATTGTTGTACTAGTATTGATAACTCGTGCAACATGTTGTGAATTTGGGACTCTAAATCACATCAATAAACTAAAATGAGTGGAGCAAGTATCAATGACAACTATTAACCAAAACACACGCAAGCAACAACAACGGATCTAGATCTAATATGACAACCAAGTATAAAGCAAAACTACAATTGAGTCAAAGAACAACAAGACAAAGAGAGTAAAGAATAGAGAATAATACACCAAGAATTTTATCACCCAATTGGACCCAACAAATGACCTACATCTAGAGGACAGAGATCTCTCCAATTTACTATCAATGAGTTCTTTACAAAGAGTTACAAAAATTTAGCTTCAACAAGCTCTGCAATAGCAATCATAACTTCCACCATTTTCCCTAGTCTCATCTTGTAACCAAGAGACCCAGTGATTTTATTATTCAAGGTGTTTCCCAGTTGTTTCCTAACTCTCGAATCTAACCCCCATTAGGAATCAACCTTTGGCTTTTGATTTCCTAAGGATCTCCTTTTTTGGTCTCCCAAGATTCAACTAAGTTGCTCACAAAGACTCAACCTCTCATTTGTTTCCCAACCCATGAATCTCTCCTCAAAAGGCATCAACCCTTTTCCAAGAGCCTCCTCTTTTGCTTCTTCAAGATTCACATCTTGACCCTTTAAATATCATCCCAAAGACCCTCAACCTTTAGTTAATAAGCTCCCTTCTTCGGTTACATGAGATTCTTAATATCTTTTAACAAATGGGTTAAAGAGTGTTTAAGTAGTGTTCATATCCAATGAAAATGGCATCAAGATTGCTGCAATGGATTATGCCGCAATCCAAGTTTATACAAAAATATGTTGCTCCTAGTTGTCAAATCTTACCAAGTTTGCTTCCAATCGCACCATAATTTCTAACGAATCAAACTTATCTTCCAGCTTCACCAAATTGTGCCACGGTTTCTCTCGACCATGCCACGATTTCCCAAGCTCAAAAACATCAATTTTGAGTCTCTTTTCAACATAACTAATGGGGGAAATTCAACGCAAGGATCTATGTATCAGTTTTAATTATAGGAGTGAAATTTGGCTTGTTTGAACTAGTCTTTGCAATGTCTAAGACTGAGATGGTCAAAAAATTCAAGGCCTAGATGGCTAGACCTAACTTATAGCCTCTCATAGACTTATTTTTAGACTTGAGCCTGATCTTTTTGAAAATCTATTATGATATGTTAACCATTTTAAGCACATATTTCATATTTTATATATATATATATATATATATATATATATACACACACACACAAATGAGAAACAGTACTATTTAAAAAAATATTAACTAGTTTAAGGACCAACAAATTAATTAAACCTAATTATAAACACCGAAAAATACATATACTCATACTACTACTAATACTTGGAAAATTCTATGGTGAAGTCATGAGAATGACTTTTTTGATGAAGTTAACCCTATGACCAATCATTGAACATATTGTCTTGCTTAATCAAAATTCATCTTTTCCAAAATTTACATTCTCGAACCGTAAAACTGTTTCTCTCCAAAATTCATCTGCTTAATAAAATCCATTTCTCTCCAAAATTCATTATATTGTAATTTTGTATGTCATATGTTTCAAGCTGGTGTTATGCTGTAATGAACAGAAACTAAGTTGAGGCTTTTAGCGATTGGTGCTAACCAAACAGTACCATAATCGTAAAAAATTCAATTAGGTTTTGATGTTTTGAGAATCTCAATAATATCATCTTTAAGACCTTGATAAGCTAGTTCAAGGAATTTGTTCATGTTTAGTGGAATGTCCATGATGTTTTCTGCATCTAGTGGAAATTGCTCTAAGTGTGGTAAATGCAACCTTACTAATTTGATAAATGGTTCAATGGTTTTGGATGTTTTAACAAATGAGAAAGATGAAGAACAAAATGACTTTTTAAAAAAGTCAATTTTATGACTTAATCATAGAAGCGCCCCTAATACTTTAGTATATTTAATAAAAGTTGTACTTGTTTCGGAAAAAAAGTTGTACTATGTGTTTTTTTTAAGGAAAAGTTGTACTATGTGTTAGTATTTGTTATGGTATGTAAAGCAGTAAAAAGAAATAGTCAACTTGATACTTTGACACACGTGTTGATCCGACATAAAATTATGGGAATTACATTGTCGTTATGGTTACTATACTATGAGCCGTCACGCCAGGTTGTTGGTATGGGTAAGTATGTCCTTTCCAAATCCTAATTTCCAACCCAAAACTTACTATAAAATAATGATTTTTATGGAAATAATAATTTTCTGAGTAACAAAAAATGGAAAGGATAATTTCTAAAAATACTCCCTAAAGAGAATTGTTGAAAAACTTTAAGGTGAAATAATTCAGTTGGTTGTGTTGTTATGAGATGACATGTTATCTAAGTTCAAATCTTATCAAGAATTAAGGATATATGCACTTTAATAGATAATTATTGTTAAAACATACAAATTGTGTTTTGCATTCAAGCAAGTTGTGAGCAATTCATAGGTTAAAACAAAAAGAAAAAACTGAAAGAAACAGTGTTATATATAGCTGGCAAGTTGATGTAGTTGATAACTTGATAGTGTGTAAATGAATATTATAGTACTCTTAATATTTGTCACACACATGTAATGTGTTTGGAATGGTCGATCTTGTACATTATTCAGTGTACTAAACCTTAAAACAATAGTGTTAGTGTACGTGGGTTCTATCACAAGTTAATTGGAGCAGGTGAAATTTGGGAATTGGTCTGGTAAGTGTGAGACATTCCCATGCCATGTGTGTGTTCTTCCTCATTTTCTCACTTGTTTTTCTTGAAGGCCCATAAAATTTGGCTATGATTTCAACACTTATATTTCATCAAGGAAACTTAAATAGTCTTTTTCCTCTTGTTTTCTTTAGTTGAAAATCACACTAGTGGTCAATTTCCAAAGAAGTATGCATATATACATGGTTCCTTTTTGTACACCTCTTTTCAAATAAGATAGGCCTTCCAAGTTCCAAGACACATGCCCTACATTTGCATATTTATCAAGCTGTGGCTTAGACACAAATGTTACCATATTAATGGTTCATATTGCATTTGGGATATGCAACCAGATCGACCATGACCTAACTATGAGCAGAATTATAGCACCATGATACAAAAATTGAGAATCAATATTTCCATATATTTTGAGAAATATTAGAATAATTTTTTTGTTTCTTTACATACAGAATAACATAAAACACCGCCATAAGTGAAAAATTCCTAATATAAGAACCTAAGACCGCATAAAATATTATCTAAAGAGTGTTGATATTGTCGATCGAGTTAGGTCTTACGAATAAAATTATTATTATTTTACCTGTAGAGAGAATGTGTATAGAGTAGAGATGTCGTTTAGTGGGAGGTTGTTGATTCGTCTTGTTAGATATTGTCGCATATTCATTTTGTAGAATGATATTCTATCTATTGCATTATGAGTGTTATATTTGTAAATAAAAGTTATTTTAAAATAAGTCTTATTTTTCAATTTTAAATAATACTAATTATTATTTTTCGATTGTAGTCTCTAACAAATACTACATGTATCACTTTAAATCATTATCTCTTTCATATATGTACCCTCTTCAAATCTTATGAATCTTGACTCTTGATTAAATGAATGTATTTCTCAACTTTTATGTGATCTGATCTAATGGTTAAAATGGTGACACAGTACTCCAATTTAAAGTAATACCCGGCAAAAATATTTTCACCCATGTGTTGTTGGTGAAGGAAGGGATCACTCAAAACAAACTACGTACGAAGCAACAAAAACAATATATATAAGAGAATGTCTTTCATGGTATACATGCATTCCCTTCAACAACAACAAAAAAATGCCTACATTCACATTATACATGGGGATAATTAAAGGTATAAAGTAATAATAAGTATTTTAGTTTCTTCTTTCAGAAAAAAAAAGTATTTTAGTTTCTTAATGGGAAAATATTTGTTCGGATACAGAGGTACATAAGGGTAAGATGGGCCACTAGTGCGTGTTTGGGACTTGATACAAGATAAAATATGAAGCTACACTCAAGATCAATTAGGCCATAAAATTCATCAAACTTTCATCTTAGTTTTATATTCCCAAAGCTAAATTCTTATTGGCTTCAAAGATCTGTTCTTACGGAACTTCACTAGTTACTAGTAGAAAAGTACCTCATTACCCTTTCATTACTTGACACATGGCTAATTCCTTCACACTATCCAACCATCTTTACAATATTTCTCCTCACTTTATACTTACCTACGAAGGGGGTTGAATCCTCCAAATACATAAACATGTTCGTATCAGATACATGTTAGATACCAATATTCTGTAAACATTTGTAAATACGAATCTAAAAGTATTAGAATTAATTTTTTAATTTTTTCTAAAATATTTATTTATATATTTTATAGAATACTTTAGTGATACACGCGTCTACTTATAAGATACATAAGTATGTATTTTATAAAATATGAAGGTAAAAAAGAGTTAAAGATTGTGAAAATATTTTGGGTAGATGCTCAAACTATGAATAAGTAAAGTTGTCATTTGATGAATCACACATAAAATGTATGATTTTTTGTTGATGATGGTAACATCGGAATGAAAATAAATCATTATGATTTAAACATAAACTCTAAACTTTGTGTTTTGATCAAAAGTATTAGTTTTTGTTATTTGTGATACTTATAATTATATATTAATGAAGAATAATCGATTCATATTTTTTCAAGTATATTACACACATATACAAATACTATTATAAGAATATTGTTGAAGTACCTTAGTCGTTCATATCTTGAATTTTAAATAATATTGTATATGTGTATTGGTATTGCACCTGTATTACAGTTTCAAACTTCATAGATTTATACATTTATTAGTAATTGAAAAAAATATTTGCAAACATTCAAACACGTATCTACATCTTAAAAAAGAAAGAGATAAAAATAATGATGTGATAAATAGGTGATGTGATATTAAAAGATTGAGATAAAATGAAATTAATGTTAGAAAATTTAATGAGATAAAATAATCCAACCAAGTTGTCTACTCAAAGATCAACCCTCTTTTTTTGGCTTATAAAATCTACTACCTTCAAACGAAATTTACCACTAGTACTAGAAGTTGTAGATATAAACAAACACTAGTTCACAAAATCTTACATATTTGACACCTGGCTCTCTACCTCACTATCACTATCATCCAAATATCATCACCCCCTTTTCCTCTCACTTTATATATTATTGCTACCTTGCTAGTTCTTTCAAATTATTAGATTCATTCATCCTCCTTATTCATACTCCTAGCCTTAGTCCTTCCATCATGAAGGTAATTAATTAGTCTTTCCATTTTGCAACCTTTATTGTTACTTCATATGTTAATTTAGTTTGTGTTATGAAACATCTTGTGTAACATGTTTGCCTCAAAAAAATAAATGTAGCATGATTGATATGTCTTTTGTCACTTGTAGTTCTTCAACTGGATGCAAAATAAACTTGGTGGGAAACAAGAGAATAGAAAATCAAACACATCTACATCTACTACGTGTAAGTGATCTTCATTACTTTTATTTAGTTTTCCCCAAATAACATGTATTTGTCTCATACACATAAAAACACATACTTCAAAATGAAGGAAAAATGACATAGAATCAAAACAGTTTAAGACAGGGAGTAAACATGTGTTTACATGTCTTTTTTTGTTTAAAGGATGCTTACATGTTTGTTATTATATTTTACTATACCACTCTCTTTTGAACAAAAAGACTAATGTTCTATTGGACTTGTTTGAATTTATCTATTGACATAAATACTTGTTAGACTGTTTAAGAGAGCTTATAGAAACAATCAATGAGATGTCCATAAACTGCATTCAGCTTATTTTTGTAATCTTTAAAAAATAACTTATGAAAATAGGTTATAGTTTATACGACAATAATTTAACTTTATTTTATCATTTGCTGTAGAAATTACCTATCCATAAATACTTAAATGATAAGCGTTTATGATAGGCTATTTATCCAAACATGGCTTAAATGAAAAATAAACTTAATAACTTATATAAGTTATTATTAAAGGTATCTTTCATACAATGATATGAAGAAATTTAATTAGCATGTATGTTTAACAATTATTGATATCTTTGGATTGTGAACAGATCATGCAAAACCTGAGCCTAGAGAAGAATTCAGTGATTGGCCTCATAGTTTGCTAGCAATTGGAACATTTGGAAACAACAATGAAATCACACAAAACATAGAAAACCAAAATACACAACAAGAGGATCCATCCTCTTCAGAGGAAGTACCAGACTTCACTCCCGAAGAAATTGGAAAACTACAAAAGGAGTTAACAAGACTCTTAAGACGAAAACCAAACGTCGAAAAAGAGATTTCTGAGCTTCCTCTTGATAGATTTCTTAACTGTCCATCAAGCTTGGAGGTTGATAGGAGAATTAGCAATGCACTTTGCAGTGAATCAGGTGGTGACAAAGATGAGGATATTGAGAAGACACTTAGTGTCATACTTGATAAATGCAAAGACATTTGTGCTGAAAAAAGCAAGAAATCAATCGGAAAGAAATCTATATCTTTTCTTCTGAAGAAGATGTTTGTTTGTAGAAGTGGATTTGCTCCAACACCTAGCCTTAGAGATACTCTTCAAGAGTCAAGAATGGAGAAGGTACCTTTTTTTTTTTACAAAATCCTCTTACTCATAACCTTCTAATTTGTGAATTCGGATTTGTTGCCGTCAAACAATCCTACACATTCAAGTAGTTAGCAAAATAATGACTATTGGGTCGAGATCATAATCTATATTTCAATGTTGACTTTTATTTATTTATTTTAGATAAATCTAAAATACTAAACTAGAAATCTAAACCGTCCAATCTTGATCCAACAACCACTGACGTGCTGACTTGCCAACCAAAAATAGAATTTGCATGTCTATTATGTATGTAAGGCAAATGTATAATAAAACAGAAAGCAACAACAATTGTAGCCGCGGCATTAAGTTTTTGATGTTTTGCGATTGCAATTGTTGTCGCATCAGAACTGACTTTTTTTTGCGATAGGATCACAAAGCAAACACGGCTGTGATCTAAAACCTTTTGTAAGGTTGGCATATTGCTTCATGTCTTTACTAACTATGTTGAAATCTGCAGCTTCTAAGGACAATGCTTCACAAGAAACTTTACACTCAAAATAATTCGCGTGCACCGGTGTTAAAGAAGTGCTTAGAGAACAAGAAGAGTATAAAGAAGAGGAATGAGGATGAAGCAGAAGAGAGAATTGATGAAGGAAGTAAATGGGTCAAGACTGATTCTGAATGTAAATTCATTTTCACATTCATATTTATGCCATAACATATTTATAAACATCATACTCTATGGACTAATAAGATTTTTTCTTCTTCTTGCAGATATTGTTCTAGAGATATAATTCTGCATCTATTTTTAGTACACCTTTGTTAGTGCATGTCAAGGTAAACTATTCAAGATGGTGAATAAAGAATAAAGAACTTATTTTGTTTTGTTTTATTCTAATCTAATCAATAATTTACATGTAAGAAGAATTAAGTAGAAGTGTGTCCATTTTATAAGAGTTATTTATGGGCATAAACACTTGTATTGTGAATGCTTATAACAACATATGACATGTCCATAAACTATTTGTATCTTATTCAACTTTATTTCATTTTATATTATAGAAATTACATATACTTAAAAAATTATATATGATAAGCACTTATAGTATAAAAATTTAATTAAATTATTTATCTAAAGAGGATAAAAGTGTATAAACTTCATAACAATAAATTTGCAAACTGATAATTTCGTCATTTTCATCTCAGATTGAAGAAAGAAGTCAAAGATATAATATATGTACAAGATTGTGGGAGAGTATGAAGTGGGGCTTAAATTTTTCAAAATGAAGTTCATCTGTGATATCTTTGTTTTGTTAACGGTGCTACCCGTTAATTTTTTCATGTGATTGTGTCTACCAATGTGGAACAACTCATGTTATGGAAAATCACATAATGGATTTTTGATTTGTACTAGCTTGGCTAGAATTTCTTTACACATATTTCTCATCTTTTTTTACTCCACTTTGTAGTTACCTACTCTCCTTGTAACATGTTGGAATTGCTATATATATATATATATATATACTTTTTCCTACTCCACTTTGTAGTTAACTTTGTTGGCTTTTTAGAACCAATTATTTTCAGAAAAAAAAATGAGTGCAGTGTCAAATGTCACCAACTTTTAATCAAGCAGAACTTTGAAGAGTAGTTAAATTTGAATAAGAATAATTTTATCAAAAAAATAATGCTATAATAGGTAAATCGCGTTCGTGTGTTTTTAGTTTTCGTTTCTGTATCTTTTTGTACTAAAACAAATCCTATGAGTTATGACGCGGCAAGTAAGGCTGATTTTGGAAAATGGATGATGTGTCACATAGTGAGAGGGACCAAAACCAAAAAACAAAATTGATAGAGGGACCAAAATCAAAAAATAAAATTTGTATATAGATCAAATTCAAAAAATAAGAAGATGAAAATCCAAATTTAAAAACATTGGTTCTTCCATCTTCTTTTTGTCTTTCTTCCTCTATTTTCAATAGAGATGTGTAAAGAAAAGGTAGAGATGCTTACATTGGTTATTGAGACGGTGATTAAGGATAAATTGTTGAATGCATGGTAAAGGACTTAAAATATGGCATCTTACGTTTTGTTAATAGAAAAGGAAGTTCACGGATTAAAGATTATGTATTGAACTATATAGCAACATTAGAATGTGACATTAACAACAAAAACATTAGGTAAATCGTTTATGTTGAAATTGTCTTCACATGACAATCAACAATAGAAACATTCTCAAAACAACAAAAAGAGACAAAACAGAAAGTGGACAACAACATAAATATAAATAAATGTAATATTGACAATCAAGAATGTGACAATCAATCAAATACATGTATGATATACTACAAAAAGTAAACACCATTACTTAGTCAATTACATATATCACAAAAATAATAGAAAATCATTGTATGTATCAGCTTTCCATCATCGTATCCCTCGTGTATCCCTGATGTATCTGAAAATTATCGAACAATTGTTTTTTTAAAATAAAATTTAATGGTCGAATATTCTTTCGATGCGTATCGGGCAAGTATCGGTACATAATACACATCAGATACTAGTACATCATCCATTTTGAAGCATCGGGATTTCACATATCGTCATCAATTTTAATTGGTTATTTAATTTGTTATGATTATCAACAAAAGTCAAAATCACCCACTTAAACATGTGTTATACTAGTGTCAAATAATAATAGTGTCAAAGAGGAATGTTTTATACTCCATCTTATTAGGCAAAATGAATTTCATTTGTATTTTTTAACGTAGAATTATTATTTTACTTCTGATTTATCCTCTAATTATTTTAATGTACACTACTTACAAAACATTACATCCATGGAGTAGTAAATAAAGTTAGTTTAGTAAAATTCTCATGTTTCTTACATCATTATCACATTTATTAATTTGTGTAAAAATCTTAAATGTCACTTATTTTAGTTCCTGAATGTGTAATGAGTAGTCACAGTAGTTCAACAATGTATCAAAATTTCAAAATAGTCTTTAATTGTGTCATTTGTACTCCCAATCAACCATTTTCATATAGGATTGAGATGACAACAAGTAAATACTTATAACGACCGATATGACAAGACTATTGTGGCTACTCGCAAATGACCAAAAATAAATAAATAAAACGTGTGCATCGCACGTGTGTTGGAGTCTGTTGTTTCTATACCTCTTGGCTCTTAAATCTCAATTTCCAAACCTAGAAATAATTCCCATTTCAAAATCCCCAAATTTTCACTCTTTCGCTTCAATTTTCTTCCCTTTTTCTCAAATCACCCACTTAACCCTTTTATTATTCACCTTCAATTTTCACTCTTTCGTTAATTTCTGGAAGTTTAGGTTTTTTTTTGTATATAGGAATTGGGAATTCAATCTGAGTGACAAGGTTGAATAGATTCTGGCAATGCCATTGGTGAATTTTGTGATATAGAAAAAGCATAATTATGTCTTGGGCTGCTCCTGAGGATCTCTACCTTTCTACTTCACTTGCCAGTTATCTTGACAGTAAGAATCTCTCTCTTTCTATCAATGTTTTTATTTGTGTGTAATTTTTTTTTATAGAATTTGAACTTATAGCTTATAAGCTGGTATGATTAAAAAAGCCCGTTTGGTAACACGAGCTTATTTTCATGAGCTAATTCAAGTAGCTTATGCAAATAAATATATAGTTTTTTCATAAACTACCTTGACAAGAAACATATAGATATGTTTGGTATGATATAATTATGATCCTATGAGATGGCTTTTGTAACATGTAAGGTAACGAGAAGTGAAAATCTCAATGGGCCACCTCTTTAATTTTTCGCAATTTGGGAATCTCTGTTCACTCAACTTAGTATCATTTTTCCTGGGCGGCTGCAAATCATGTTTTGATAGAAATCACCGCAAAAAACCACTTTAATGTAGAAGCTACAATTCTCAGCTTCTTATAATCACGGCAGATTTACATTGAATAGTGTGCAGACGCCACCCTAAACATGCACTTAGTATCATTATTCCTCTATCTGGTATGATATATCACAACTGGACCTATGATGTTTTTCCTCTTTAATCAGTATACCTGTTAAATCCTGAAGAAAGTGATGCATAAGATTGATTGAGCTATTAACAATATCAATAGGTTAGATATAAAACCGTTCACGAGCTTTCACTTAATGGCTTAGGCTTTGCATCATGACATGATATTGAAGTCTCTGTGATCATGTAGTCTGGAAAGTTTGATTCTTGTTGCATCTCTTCTTCCATATGAATGTTTAAGTTTCAGCACAAGCTTAGGTGTTCCCGTGCATTACAGTGTTAGATGTAAAACCATTCATGTGCTTTTACCTATCAACTTAAGCTTTGGGGTAGTTCATTCATGAAATATTTTATTTCGAGCTGAAGATGCAAATGTCATTGCTTTGGAATTGTAATTTGTGTGAAAGAATAGTCTTAACTCTTGATGTTACATTGCTTTTGACATATCTTGCACACAAGTCTTTCCGGAAAAAAAATTGTACATATATTGTTCAAATGTGATGAAAACCAGTTATTAGTGGTAATTAAACTTGGGTTTACAGTTGACGTGAAACTGATTTTATATTTCATACCAATTTTATGGTCTGACACTGATGTTTTTTTGTAGAGAAACTTCTTATATTGCTACGAGATGGTAGAAAGCTCATGGGGACACTTCGCTCTTTTGATCAATTTGGTAACAACTTCTCAAATTACGTAAAGATTTGACATGCGTTAGGTTGAGTTTCTAATATTTCCTGTCAATAACATGCAGCTAACGCTGTTCTTGAGGGTGCCTGTGAGAGGGTAATTGTTGGTGATCTATATTGTGACATCCCTCTGGGTCTTTATGTAATCCGTGGAGAAAATGTTGTTCTAATTGGTGAGATGGTATGATTGCTAACTATTTCCCTTTGCATTTAAAACTATTTCTACTTTTTAATCTCAGTTTTACTTTCATCTTTCGATTTTCAGGATGTGGAGAGGGAGGAACTTCCCCCACATATGACGCGTGTTCCTACAGAAGAGATCAGGAGGGTAAATACTCCTAAATTAAACTTATTTATGATATTCTTTGTCTATTTTCTGCGCCTTGTTCTTGCCCTCACTTAAGGCAAGTTACATTTTGAAGTTGTAAAGCACTTCTTCTGAACATGAAACAGATTCTCAGGGCTTGAGAGTAGTCAGTTAGAAATTAGACTAGTCATGTTTGGGCAGTTAGAGTTACAGAATTGGCTTAGATAGGAGGTTATCTCATAACTTGGATTATGTTTCTGGTTTCCAAACACAATTATTGTACTTTTGTTTGTGATATCTACTAATTGTTATGGTAAGTTACCTTGGCTTGTGAAATAAGGTAAATTATACGATTATTACGATGATGATGGGTGTTGGTGGCTTGGTGCAATAGTTGGAATTGCTGCTTCATTACTTCGTCATAGAGCCTAAAGTAACCCAATCTATATCCGATTTTACCTTGGATCCACTGCAAGAGTTTTACAGCACCAATTTGCCTGTACTAGTATAGCAACGAGCTAGAAATAAAGTGGATAAACTAATGGTGCATACTTCATAATCATTTGGATTCACTACTAGTAAAATTTACATATATATTGACTCTGCTTACCAAATTCTAGTGATTAGGCTAGTACTAATTAGGGATCAGTGAAGATGTTTTCTTTGTGTAGTTGGTTGTCACATTATAAATGTATTGAGAGAATAATAGCTAATTAGGTTTTGATTTTGATACTACTTGAGAATATAGCTTAGTTGGCTTACATACATAATCTGTTATTGTAACGTCGGTAGCTCTCTGTTACCTGTCCTTAGTTGTAGATAATTACTAATTAGTTAGTTAATTGCTAGTTTATAAATAGCTTTTGTACAGTTTCACAAACACAATCAATGAGAACATTTCATTTTCTCTTTCACTCTCTGATTCACCAGGGATACTTGCTTTAGCAGTAAACTAGTATTTTGCTATTGCGTACTATATTGAAATGCTTCGTAGTTATGATATTTGGTCAAATGCAGAATACTTTATACGTTGAAGGATTTAATATTTACGCAGAAAAGTGTCATATAACTCAACCATTTACACTGATAACATAATATCACCAGATGACCTCTTTAACATATCTACATTGCAACAAGATAATCCAAAATTTCAAGAATCCTGCTTAAAAAATAAAATCTTAGACTAAATTCCTTAAACTACTTGTCCATTGTACATATGATTGGTAAGCTCTAGTGGTTGTATTAAACTTGACAGAATGTTCTTATGATTAAAGAGTTTTGAATAAATTATTATTTTTGTTATGATTCGGAATTGGTTGCATGCCGTCCTTTTTGACATGCAGTCATACAAGTTAATTTTATTCAAGCAATAACTTGTTAAATATTCTATATTGAGTGGAAATGTGATGTTGCAGGCACAGAAAGTGGAAAGGGATGCTTCAGAACTAAAAGGGACTATGAGAAAAAGAATGGAATTCCTTGACATGGACTAGTGATTAACTCCACACTCGCTCATCCGCAAATATTACAGCGGCTCTTCTCCAAGTTATTCTATTTTGTTCTTCTGTGATATTGTTGGTTTTCATGGGAGGGATGAAAACATTGTTGAAATTTCTTGTGTAACATAATACTATTTATTATTCCTTTGCTTTCTTTTCTTGTCAAAAGAAAGAAAAAGTATGTCAATTATTTTATAGCATGATTTCAGTCCATAACCGACATTTTGAATATCTGGTTTGGAAATGAAAAGGCTTCTAGTTATGCTGAATAGTTATATAGTATTCTTTTCTGTCAGAAAATAGGCATGGTATGCTTTGAAATAGTATGTCTTTTCACGCTACACATGCACACATGTAACATGCCAAGGATAGTTGATCCAACTTTTGATCATGTGACCCAAAGTGGGCACCTTTCCACAATTCCACTCCAGTATTCTCAGTTATTCACGAAATTTACAAGAGATTAGAAATCAGTTTCAAGATCAAATTGAGCAATATTATGCCACCAAGCAAACTCCAGATCTACCATCATTCCCTCACATCCCAGCTTGAAGAGCATTGCAATTACCTATCTTTAGAAAATGGCCTGCAATTCACTTCCCCTCACTGTCCCTCAACAAGCCACCACAACCTGCCATGGCTTGATAGGATTTGTAAGCACCATCACAACAAGCTTGGTCTATCCCTGGAACTTTCAAAGTGATATCAACACTATCTCTTTAAACATTATTTAAAACTTCATGCATGTAATAACATGTGAAAATGGGCATCAGAGGGTTACCTGGTCTCACAAAATCATTTTCAAAAATAGATTGATTTCTTCAGTTCACTTCCATGAAAACCAACACACAATCATGAATATAGTAAGCCAGCAGTCATGGTAACCTAATCAAGTAAGTGGTATAGGAGAAAATTGAGTAATACACTGGGAAGAAACCAGTATTGTTTTGGTTACAAGTTGAGGTGGGAACCAGTTTAATCCATTATTTGAGTAGCAAATGTTCAATATCTAAGCACTCTGGAGTTTGTATTAGCTTATAAATGGAATATTATTATTTAAATATCATAATATTATAAATTTGTTTAATTAATGTATTATTTAAAATTTTCAGGTTACACTCTAGTTACTTTAGAAAATAAGAAGACAAACTTTCTACCTAAAAAAATGAGTAAAAATACCAATTTATATAGTTGTCTGTTTGTTTGATTTGAATAAAAGTTACATTGATTTAATTAAAGCATAAAAAACATGTGACTATATTTAGGGCACCGACAACCTTTAAAATATTTATTGAAATTAAATTTCGTACGTCAACTAATTCAGAAGAAAAATTAATAACCATACTAGTAAATAGTTCAAAAAATTATTTATATTGATTATTATAGTAGAATTTTCACAAGCTCAATAGTAATTAATCAACTTGCTTTGATAGTTGATAATTTTTTATAAGTTAGGTTTATAGCCAATCCTTAACACACACAAAAAAAGCTTATACAATATCAACAAACAAAAAGCCGATCCTTAACACAAACCTAAAAAGGAAACTTATACAAATTTTTATAAATGTTATGTGAGAATTTAGAAATATTCTTATGATGGAAAAATGCATGCAAGCTGAACAATATATAACCTTAATTTTTGATATGAAAGTCTAGAAAAGATATTTGACAAAATAAGTAAACCATCTGACTATGTTTAAAGAAAGCATTTAATTTACATGTGCAAAAAAAAAACCATTAATATATACGCACCCTTAATTTACTTATTTTTAGAATTCTAGTCTTTTTAACTATATTTGATGGAGTATGTGTTTAAAAAAATTGTAGCCAGTACATACCATTTAATAACTTTTTAGCTATGTTATTAAGAGCATCCACTTTGTTTTTTTTGGTAAACCGCACAACTAATCAAACTATTAAGATTAGTCATTTGAATAATTGATATTTATTTAAAGGATTGATCTTTTCTGAAATATATTTTTTCATACTCACAACACAATTAACAATTTAAATCAATGTTGTATTCACTTTGATTATGAAGCATGGTTATAACTTATAAAGCTTGTCATCCATTTCGGTCACACAAAATTCAAGGGGATTAATATATATAACTAATTAATTAATTAATTATGTGTATGTTTGGTTCAACTCTCTGAAGATGTGAAATTGATTATGATATATTTGATTACTTTTCATGTAATTGATTCTGCATTTAGAATTTATTCTACTTCAAACTATGATTTGTAGCTTTTTATTTTAAAATTGATTTTCACACACAAATTTATAATTTAATTTATCTTTACATAAATGTATGTATTCAAACCGAAATCATTCAGAATTATTTTTAACTAAAATCAATTCTATCAAAATCAATTATTTTCGTTAAAATAAAGGTCTCTCAAAAAAAAAAACTTGACATTTGATATAATTAATAATGATACACATGATTAATGCAATGCCATTAATCACTAATCCACCATATAACCTCACTGTTAAAACACTAAACAGATTCACACACTCTTCTTCTTCATCATCTTCTTTCTCACCCTTCACTACTCATTTTAACAGATCCACAACCCACTTTTTCTCTCTCTAAAATGTCCCATTTCACAATCCTTACAATTCTGTTACTGACACTATCTCTGCACACAGAAGCTTCCGTCCATGATTACAGAAGCGAAACTTTCTCCCCCAAAGGCAACGCTTTTGTCGTCCATGGAGGAAGTGAAGGAATTTACTCTTCTACCCTCAATGAAACTTCTTTCTCACCTTCAATTCCTGACTCTTTCATAAGGTAACAATTCACATTCCTTTCTGGGTTTCTTCTCTTTCGCTTAAATTTCTTACCTTTTCACGTTTTTCTTCATTACATTCTCTTCAGTACATCATGCTAGATTTAGAATTTTTTATATGCTTTTTGAATTTTAGTGTGTAGTGTAAAATGTAGAATCTTACTTGTCAGATTTGAATGTTGAAGTTTATGGGGTACTGAGAAACCAGAATTTTCAGAAATCTCATCAAAAATGGTTTTTTGAACATGTCGATTGTACAAAAAATGATGGCATAGTTTAGTTTATAGACCCTGTTTGATTTTAACAGCTTAATTTAGCTTTTATAGCATCTGTGCTTATAATATAAGTGCTTATGTATAAGCTGTTTCTATAATTAAAATAAAATAGAGTCAAATTGTTTTTGTGTAAGCTATAAGTTGTTTTCATAAGCTAACCTGGAAAGCATAGTTTATAGACATGTCATAAGCTGTTTTCATAATCTCTCCCAAACAGTCTCGGAAGTGTTTATGCTCGTAGATAAGCTCAAATAAGCTAATTTAAGGATCTGTTTGGATAAACAACTTAAGTTGAAGCTTATAGCATAATGATTCTCATAATAAGTGGTTATGTATAAGCTATTTCTATAACAAAGGGTAAATTAAAGTTAAATTATTTTCGTATAATCTATAAACTGTCTTCATAAGCTATTCCGGAGAGCTTATGGAAATAAGCTGAAAACAGCTTATCAACATGTCATAAGCAGTTTTCATAAATTCTCCCAAACAGTGTCACTAGAACTTATGTCAGTAGTTAATCTCAAATAAGGCAATACAAACAGGCCCTAAATAGCGCTCACTGTGTTGTGGAAATTATGTTGATGTTCTGTTGATTGGATTTTGGTGTTGTAATGTGAAACCAGGTTTGATAAAGTCACATTCCGCAGAAACAAGGAATTATCAAACTTTAGCTCGTGGCCGATTCAAGCCGTTGTTTTTGAAGTGGAAGATAGAGAAACAATTGGTGGTTCGGCCTATGGAGGTCAAAGGGCTGTCTGTTGCACTGGTGATCTGGCAAAACTTGGTGTGTGCAATGAAGGACAGGTCATTTACCGTCCTTCTACAGTGAATTCAGACTGGCCTCAAGTTTTCGGCGTCGCTTTTAACATAGATGATGAAGAAGCAGAGCTTCCGTTGAAATCTATTCAGATCACAAAAACCGGAATGTATAATTTGTATTTCATTCACTGTGATCCAAGGCTTAAGGATTTGGTTGTAGAAGGGAAAACTGTATGGAAGAATCCCTCTGGTTATCTACCCGGTAGAATGGCACCTATGAAAATTTTCTTCCAGTTCATGTCCTTTGCATATCTGTTACTTGGGATCTTTTGGTTCTTTCAATATGTTAGATTTTGGAAGGAAGTATTTCCATTGCAGAACTGCATAACACTAGTGATAACACTCGGCATGTTTGAGATGGCTTTTTGGTACTTTGACTATGCCGAATTTAGCGAAACAGGAATCAGGCCAACCGGGACAACTGTATGGGCAGTTACCTTTGGAACTATTAAGAGAACGGTTGCGCGGTTGATCATTTTAATCGTTTCAATGGGCTATGGTGTTGTGAGACCTACCCTTGGAGGCCTTACATCAAAGGTGATTATGCTTGGTGGAACCTTTTTTGTTGCATCTGAAGTGCTTGAATTGGTAGAACATGTCGGTGCAATAAGTGATCTTTCGGGAAAAGCAAAACTTTTCTTGGTTCTTCCTGCTGCGGTATTAGATGTGTTCTTCATTCTTTGGATTTTCACTTCGCTGTCTGCAACTTTGAATAAGCTTCAGGTATTTATTTGCAAGGCTATCATATCACGATACAGTTTATTTTACACAAACCATGATATGCTTTTATGTACAAATTCATCTGATGATTATCTTAGACTTTTGATGTGGTTCTGCACCATAAGCCGATGAATGACTCAATTCACTTTGTGGTTACTTTTAACGAAATAATAACAATCTTAACAGGCCAGAAGGATGATGATAAAATTGGATATGTATAGGAAGTTCACCAATGCTTTGGCAGTAGCCGTGGTTGTATCTGTGGGATGGATATGCTATGAGGTAATTCACAAGCAGAAACACATTTCAAATTCAATTACTTTCTATGCTAACTAGGCCTAGTTATGATAGTTAAATCAAGATCATTGGTTTATGTAATCAATGAAATCATATACTATGAACAAATTAAAAGGAGCTTTAACCTAGACTAGATCAAGAAATGTTAAGTGGAGTAGACTTCCGATAAGTTTTTGTCATTTCTAGTACTTACCGTTCTGATTTTCTTTCAGCTGTATTTCAAATCAAATGATATATACAATGAGCAATGGCAAAATGCTTGGATCATCCCAGCCTTTTGGCAAGTTCTGTCTTACTCTCTCTTGTGTGTCATCTGTGTTGTCTGGGCACCATCTCAAAATTCAACACGGTAAAATTCATACCTCCATCTTTTAAGTCCTTTTGTTATCTAGGGCCGGTTTGGATCGACTTATTTGAGCTTATCCGCTGGCATAAACATTTGTGAGACTGTTCAATAGAGCTTATGGAAACAACTCCTAACATGTCCATAAATTGTTTTCAACTTATTTCCATAAGCTCTTTTGAATAGCTTATGAAAACAGCTTATAGTTTATACAAAAAATAATATTTACTTTATTTTATTTTTTGTTATCAAAATAGCTTATACATTAGCCCATATATGATAGACGCATAATTAAGTTATCTATCAAAATAGGGATGCCTGCAGTAACAAGATGAGCTTTATCATCTATGCTCCTATGTTCATATACCTCATTTGTATCTCACTGTTGTTGCTGTTCTTTGTTTCTGGTCTTGACAGATATGCTTACCGTGATGATGGGAGCGAAGAATTCGATAGGGATGATACTACTTTGACACTTATAAAACCATCTATTTTACCGAAGGATGTTAGTGTGCCGGATGCTAGACCAGTACAAGGAAACAATGGAAATCCAAATGATGATTTAGAAGATAAAAGAGAATAAGCTAGAATATAGCTATGGTTCTGTAATTCCATTGTATCATTAGTTCTATAACTCTTGCTTTACTGATAATTAGATCTATAACTCTTTTCCTTTTAGTTTTTTTATTTTTTTATTTTTCTCATTAGTCTTCTCTGTTCTTAATTTGATAGCATTTTCGACCTGCAGTTACTTGTAAGATCGGATTCCATGATAAAAGTATAGTTCGGTTTACTAATACAAAGGAAATTGTCTTCAATTATGAGCTATTTTATGTATATTATATCATCCATGTGCATACATGCATACATGTGGGGAACACTTGCTATAATATTTTTCATTTTCAAGTTTCCAGCTGTATTATTTATTAGTATTTTTACTATTTTCTATTCTAATTTATATGTATTGATGATGAATGAGGTTCAGAGTCCTATTGCTTTAGTTTATTTTCATAATGTTATAAACTTTCATATATTGAAATGTTTGAAATCTCCTATTTCATGTTCACAATTTAAAATATCAAATTTTTACTCAGTGAAAATTAAAAAAAAAATAGAAAAATTCTCTTCAAAGCTGAATCGCACATCTAAGAAAAATCTTAAAACTTTTTTAAAAGTTCACTTAATTTTCAACTTATAAATCGAAAAAAATAAAAATATATGAAAGTTTGTGGTGGGACTGTAAATATAATTCAAGCATTTTATAAAATTACTTTGGGAATAAAATAAAACTAATTTGGTTAAATTTGAGGTTGAAATAGTTTGATTCATATCTAGACTTTTTCTCTTTGAAAATAAATTTGATGCAATACATGGTATAAACTTCTTTAACCTTTCACAAAAACTGATTTTCTTACTTTTAAATTCATCAAACCAAAGAAGGAAAATCAACTTTGTTATGCTGTGATATATAATCGGGATTCTCAAGAGATTTTTAACATTGTTGCATTTTCAAATCTTGGTTCAGTTAAATTTAAAGAGGTATTGGCTCTTGGACAATTTTGTTAAACATGATTTTATTTACTAATAACATTTACCATTAAAAAAAAGTTTGAATTGCTACAATAGCTTAAAGCCCCTATCATAGTTGGCAAGAAAATCTTGTTAATTCTTCCATCTATTTTACATCATTTAGTTGAGCTTCTTATTTATTACTATAATTCTGCCTCATTAAAATAGTCATGTAATCATGTTTTGAACGAGTGTTTGAACCTCAGTAGGAAAACATTGATGTATATGCGTAGTGATTCACGTTATTAACACAAGTTTTGTGGAAATTAGTATTGCATGTTACCATAGTAATTAACATACTGACATTAATGTATTCGAACTTTTAACTCCTTTAAAATTAATCCCCCCTAGAATCTCAGTCAATATTTTCGAACCGCTGCTGGATGTACATGTAGATGGACACCCTCCTCTTAAAACTAACTGTTGGGAGTGAGAACCACACCCATTCAACAATTTAAATTCAAATGCTATTCCATCTATTAAGATAAACCTACCCCCTCCAAGATCATTGACAAAGCTGAATTACTAAAATACTAAAAATTGGGTGATGTATATTGTTGCTCCATTCTGACTTGAGTACTTCTAAGTTCTAACCATACAACATTTGATATTGCCAAAGCTCAAACCACCTCAGTTCTAGTTTTCTAGTGATGAAGGAAAGGAATCATAAGGGATTTATCAGATGGTCAGATCAAGATCAAATGACTCGATTCCTATTTCGAATCTCAGATCTGATTTATCAAAATTAGAACGAGTCATGTTATCATATGATCCGAAAGTCCAGATTCTCGACTACATTCAAAAGCTTGGGCAGGACAGATTAATAGTTAACAACACAAGTAAGAAGAAATTGTGACCTGTTTTCTTTAAGAAAAATATGAAATTAACAATATGCTTACAGGGTTAAATACCATTCAAGTAGAAAACTTGCTTTTCTTTCGGCCTAAAAAACCCTTTAAAAAAAACGGCAACACTAATCAGTACAAATAATGAATCACCAGCATTGGTTAACATTTCCCATAATCTAATTACAAACAAATCAAAGAATGAAGCCTGCCAAAGTAGTTTAAATCAAATAGCACTCACCAAGAGGCAAGAGCTATAAGGCTGTGTAACAGACAACTGAAAAAGTCACAGCAATGGAAGAAAGATGAAAGATGTCTAAGATTTCAATTTGAACATACATCTATCTATAAGTGCCAAAAGTATAGAAGTCCTTTTGAAGCTACAACAGCTTTTTGAGTCACCTTAAGAGTAATAATAAACAAAACCACACGTACAACAACAATTCCAATATAAACAAAATGAAGAAACAAAATCTAGAATGTGGTATGAAATCAAATAACATGCTTACATGAAGCAGCATTCAGGCTGAGAGCTACTTTGGCTTTTCATAGCCATACCAATCTTCACAATATTACACTTTTTTCCTGATTCCCGAGAACCGTGGATGGTAATAAATCATGGAAGCACTCGAGATAGAGAGCTTGTCATAGAAACCTCGGATTCGACGGCAGCAGCACTCAAATCACCTGAACACTCCAGTGAAAAAAATTAAAAGAATTTTTTGTCCTAGCTTCTAAGTTTCAAAAAACTTTCACTCCATCATCACTGAGATCTCCTTCTCGTGTGCTGCGAAACAGGAATCCCTTCAAAAAAATCCAAAACAGCGTCCTCCAGATCTTCAACAGAATACTTAATGTAATTCTCCGGATGCCTTCCGCTCTCTATATGGCTCCTGAAACGCCCAAGGAATGATCTATACGCGGGAATCAACTTCTCCGATATCGATATCCGAAGCTCCTCCCTAAGTTGTGAATCCGGTATCAACCAAACTGCTTGAGTCCTATGTACCTCCTCAAACATAGCATTAAAAGCTTTAAACCTTTCCCTCAAAGCACTCTTCGACACACCAGAAGAAAATCCTCCACTCGAATGCAACCCTTCATCCCTCAAACAATACAAGACCCTAACCCAAGTTGCTCTCTGATAGCTAGTAGCAGCTTGTCGAAACTTCCCGGTTAACTTCTTCAAATAATCATCACCGATCATTTCCCTCAATTCGGGTGACCCTCTAACCTTTTGAACAATATAGTGCACATTGTTCATTATAAACAAATGCAACAAAGAAGCATCTTTATAATGCTTTGACTTCCCATCTAAATTGAATTGCAATATAACAATAATCCAAATCAAATGAATAGCCAAAGGTGGTTTCCCTTCGAGTTCATCAAATTCCATATCAGGAGTTGAAGGATCCCCCGAATACCTCGAACCCGTCGAAGGCCTAGAAACTATAAGCTCATACAAAGTCTGCTTATAATCTGAGATCAAGCTTATATAATTCATAACATACCTAGTCAAAGGATGAATTGTCCCACCAGGAACAGGAACCTTAGAAGGCTCCTTAAGAACAGCATTTTCAAATTCAGATAAAATCCCTCTAGCAGCCTCCGCCAAACGCGACAAAATCTCAGCCGCCTGAACCCTAATGGATTCAGATGACTTAGAATCAAAAACAACATCAATATCAGGAATCAAATCCATCAAAGCATCATGAAGATCAAGAATCTTGAACAATTTCTCAGGCGACCTACGACTAATACTAATGGCTTCAGCAAAATTAAAAAGCTGAATAGCAGGCCCTTTCACCGTCTCCATAAAACAAGCATCATCAATACAAGTCCCAATCCCATCAAAGATTTGCTCACATAACCTCTTCTCACTCGCGAAAAGCGTCCTAACACAAACCTTAGCCGCTCTTATCCATCGTCTTATCTTCGTCTCAAGCTGCTCCCAATCCAATCTCTGAACATCACCAATACTCAACTTCTCAACACCGAGTTTCTTAAAACTCGAATCAACAGCTGATTTCCTCACACTGCCATAAACCTGAATACATTCGCGAAGATATCCAGATGATATCATTCTATCAGCAATACACCGAAGATCAGTAACTGCTTCAGAAGGTATCAGATCTATCTCACGTATACTACTAGCTGAACGGTAAGTTGAAGCAGTAGTAACAGTAGTAGCAACGGAACAATTACTATCGAAACGATGAAGTTTGTCATCAACGTCAACAACAGCATCATCGTCGTAGTTGTTATTGTTATCTTCTTCGTCGTGCAGTTTAGAAGACGAAGAAGATAAATAAGTATCATCTTCAAGAGAAGGATCAATTTGGTTGTTGGTGTGTGAGATAAGGATGTTACGAAACTCATCTTCTAAGCGAGCCATGGCGATCTGGATGGTGGAGGAAGGTTTTGAAGGGTGGTTATCGGAGAGAGAGGAGGAGGATATGGAGCGTTGGATTTCATCAACGGCTTGGAGGTAAAGATCGATTTCGTCACGGTTTGTGGTGGTTTGATCGAAGATCATTTTTTCACGAGCTTCTTCGGAGGCGGTTGAGTCCCATCGGAGGATGATTTTTTGAGCGGTTTCTAAAGGGAGATTCTCTGGTGAGGACATTATTGAGGGTGTGGAGAATAATTGGGGGGGTGAGTTTAGTTTTGGAGGAAGTAAAGAGGTGATGGTGGCTGTAGATAATTTTGTGAGAGAGAGAGACTGCGCAAAGGTTGGCGTACTTTGTATGGATTGGATTTTAGAGCATCTACTATACCACTTATTATGGTGTTAGTACTATAAAAGTTATACTCAAGGTTGTACACTAGGAGAGATAGAAAGAAAGTAAAGTAATCTTCACATATTTTCGGTTATTTGAACAATCATTTCATTCATAATTTATGAGATAACAAAATTAATAAAAAAAATATGTATTGATATGAAAACAAACACAATAAGAAAAAAAATTTACAAAAATTGTTTGTACAAATATTATTTCTTGTTTCAAATTGTTTTGACTTCTTATGATGTTCTCATATAATCCTTCTCTAACAATATATATGCAAATATAATAGTTAAAAGTTGATATATAACATTCACAATAGAGTGTTTACCCTCTTTAATATCAAGATAAATGGACACCTATTGAGGTGGAAAACTTTTTATTGCATAAAAAAGTTCTCTCTTTCTTTTTGTGGGTCTCTCGTTTATAGTGATATGTGTTATTTGTCAGAAGAGATACGATATTTGAACAACCATTTTAGAATAATTTTTATGATAATTTTCTTTCTCATACTCACATCATGTTTTCATTTTCTCTCTCTATTATTTTGATTTTTGTGTCAAGACCTACATTTATTTATATATTTTAGTTGTCCCACAAGCTATCACATAAACTGTAACATTGCTCTTGTCAAAAATATAAAGACACGAATATTTGTAAAGTTCATTTAACAATTTTTTTTGGAGGTGATAGGGTGGAAAATCTTAGTGGTTATTAGGTGTTAATTTTATATAAAAAAAACATATTAAAAGAATGATATGTATACGCAAGATTTAAATCCAAATTCTTTGCAGACATGATTCAAATCCAAATTCTTTGCGGACAATATGGAATCCTCATTCGCACAGCCAAGTAAAACTGGGTCTCTAAAAAATATTCAATGGTCGACAAAATTTCAAGATCAAAATCTTCTAATAGTTGAGATCACCTATGCACTCGCTTTTGGCTGGAGTGAATATATGTATGTAAGATTCGCTTAAGAGTAGTGTAAATGCTTTTAGAGATTGAAAATCTTTATGTAAATCTAACGATTATGCATGTAATTAGATCTTTTATTGCCACCAGTAAAGTGATGGGCAAAGTGTTGCAAGACTTACCTCAACAAACAATGTAAATATTGATCGGTTTAACATCTTTACCTAATTTCAAATATGAAATCTCACAGTTATATGTGAGTTTTAGGTTGTATTTATCGCTTTATCTATAAAGAAAAAAAAAAGAATGAACACCATAGAGTCGTTTAGTTAAGAGAGAGATATCTTATCTCATCCAAGGGATATGCATATATCACACTACCGTGAGCTATGGATAATCCATACCCACTTTATTCTTGGGTAAATTGCGTGACAGAAGAAGAGAAGAGTGGAAATGGGATAGGTATTAGGTAACGCTATAACTGTTGAAGTGGGGCATGGATGTCGATTGTCCTTTGCAATTTGAAATAATGATTAGGAAGAGAATTATTGAAACAAATGTTGTTTGTGACTTATATAAAAAAGATGAGAAATGATATTTATGCGATTATTTTTGACAATTTATCTTTCTCTTTTATATGCCACAATTTATACAAATATCATTGTATAGAGAAAAGCATCTTGAAAAATATTGTGTGACTGTGTGTGTGTGTGAAACAGGATATTATGTTGTTTGACTTTTTAAATGCCATTGGTGGAATCCCTTTATCTTTTGTTGTTCATATTACTTACGGGCGAATTTAGTCCTTTTTTTCTTTCTATTCTAAATCAATTAACCATTATTTGTTCTTACTTACATCATGGAAATTCTTTTTGGACAAGACATCATGGAAATTACACACTTCCTTTTTGGATATATTCATAATCATTGATTTCTTATATCTATCTTTAGTTCACTTGAAACGTGTTTATTCTAACAGTTTTTTTTTCATATTTTAACTGGTTTCCTTTTAGGTAAATGCATATATTTGTAGTGTAAACTTACCCAAGGAAGGAATTTTGCATATGTGTAAGTTTTCATGAAATTTAGCATTTATTGGTTTCTTAATTAAGATGGATAAATACAAAATGTTATGAGCTTTTCTTAGCTAGGTACCTTATGCTAGTTTTCCCTTTTGTCTAAAGCACCTGCCTCCACTACGTCATACATTCCTTTTCCTTTGGTAGGTAAAATACATTTATTGTCTATAATCTTTCTTTTTTTAAGTTTAGTCATGTAACTTTTAAAAGTTGCAATTATTTATTTTTTTTACTAATTATAATTAACTTTTAGAAGATGATTATATTTGTAAAGTAAGGAATTATTTCGAAAAGAAAAAACCAAATTAGCTTGACTTTTGCATAATAATACACTAATTTGGAATAAAAATAAAGGGACGAAATTAAACTTTTTTTATGAGGCCAAGATCGAATATAGTATTACCAAATTAAAATGTCTTTCTTAGCATAAGGTGTACCAAGGAAGAATAGAATAGTCTGAACAATATTTACGGTACTGAAAAGGACAACAAACAACGAAGAAATAACTACTAATCAATGCCCAACATTGTGAGGGGACTAAGCCACCAACCATGGTAATTGAAGGGAAAAGGAACAAATTTCGCCTTCAACCACGAGAAGGAAAGTAACTTAATTTTATCCACTAATCGCATTATCGAGCATTCTATACCGTTGAAAGTCTTGTTATTTCTTTCTTGCAATATTTCAAATAACATGCAAAATAGATTGCCGCACCTTAGAGCCACCACCGCCAAAATTGAACTGATTGAAATGATCTGTTGCACAATACAGGAGGACCGAAGAAATATCAATTCATCGAAGAATAAAGTTCCAAACTGACTCAAAAATGCAGTAGTGTAAAACTAAATGAGTGACAGTCTCTAGAGTGCCACACCTACTAGCACACAGACAATAATTAGTATTTATAACACCATGCTGAAGCAGGTTATCCTTTGTTGGCAACCTATTACGAAACAGACGCAACCAAAAATCACAACCTTCAGAGGGATATCCTTATGCCACAGCAACTTCACATCCACCGGGGCGTCAACAATAGGTTGAGCAGTCAGAAAATTATAACCATTACGAACAGGAAAAAAACATTAGATGTTTTCAAATTCCATAGCCATATGTCCTCCTTGTCAACCTGTAAAGTCACAGTTTGAACGAATAATCTATGTTCCCCCAAACCACCAACCTCCTTTCTCAAACAAACAGAGTTCCAATCAACCCAAAATATTTGTATGTGGTCATCCGCAAATTAGAGATGAGACAACCACCGGAACACATTTGCCCATCTTATAACTGTAGAAGAGATGATTTGCAAACATAGACTCCATCAAAATATGGAAGCCTTCTGCAGCCAAAAGAAAACAATAAAAAGTACCAAATTGAAAAATTTAAAGAGATATTATTTTATGTTTTTAAATAAATTAATTAAAGGGATACAGCTGAAATTTTAAAAGTACTTAAGTGTGTTTCTTATCCAAGATAAAATTGGGTCATAATAATGAAATTTGTTCCTTTCCCACTAAATCAAGCACCTAAATTTAAAATAATTTATATCTTCCTCTGGTCTACTCCCTTTCAACCAAAAGAGATTCTTAGGTAGCCAATACCAAAAAAAAAAATAGAGAGAGAGAGATTCTTAGGTAGCGTAACATCAAATCATTGCGACTAGGTTACCAAAAAATACCAACAATGTGTTGGGTGGCTGATAAATGGAGCCTGTAGAAGGGTCGTTGTAGTATTTTTAGTATAACATTATTATAAAACAAAAAATTCAAACACATAAATTTTGGAAGTAAAATTTGTGCTGGTATAGTCATTAGTCATAAAGAATTGTTCCATAATATATGGCATCTGCATAGTCATAGCCATCACAGTGTCTGCGACATGAAAATACCATAGCTAATATATTATGTGTGCTATATTGGTTGTTCTAACACGACTTCTTTTCTTCATTCTAATTTGGCAGCTCTATTTACTCAATGACTTTCTTTTCATAGTTTTCATGGCTGGTATATATGTAAAATAATAATAATAATAATAATAATAATAATAATAATAATAATAATAATAATAATAATAATAATATTAATAATAACAATAACAATAACAATAACAATAATAATAATAATAATAATAATAATATAAAAACATAAGCAAATAATAATAAAAGGAAAATTCTCCCTAATAGAAATTTCACCAAAATAAACAAACAAGGAAAACATGTATTTGCCCCATCTGCCGGGAGTTTTGAATTCAAAACAAGACAAGAAAACCCATGTTGACCAACACTAGGGTTGTAGAATTTATGAAGTGTTGGTTCGATTACTGCTTGGTACTCACCTCCACATGACTAATTAAGGATGTAGAAATTGAGTTGCCACCATTGGCTCATACACATTCAATTATAAAAGGCCACATATCTAATAACTCTTGATCTCACATCACTATATGTCAATCATGAATAATGCTTGTGGTGATTATAAACTAAATTATGAAGCATGAACTTGTTTGGCACCAAAAAATAGCTTTGAATCAATCAAGTATATCTCACTCTTTTAACAACAACATTGTGTTTATGTGATTTTTTATTGAAAGAACAACAAATTGACAAGTTCACTAAAAAGTTTATTAAATTGTCTTATAATTAGTACAACTTAGATGATAAAAAACTCCAAAGACATTTGATATGTTAAGATGAAGATTTAAACTTATAATTTGCTATTTTTAACCACTTAGTTCGTGTGAGTTTAGTCACTTTGCTCTTTGGAACAAAAGAGAGAGTTATCGAGCAAACACTTTGAATTTAAATAAACTTATAAAGTCTACTAAAAATTAATCTAATGACCCGATTATTTCAATTTTCTCAATGAACAATTTAGCGATCAAATTTTTAAATGGTATTTAAATATGTTGCAAAATGATTTCGTGACTGATTTGTGAAATGTCGCTAAATCACTAATGTTTTTTTTATATACAAAAGAAGGAAAATCCCAAAAAGAAAAGAACACTAAAGGCGTGTTTGTGTCAAGTTTAAAAATGAGTTTCCTGGGAATACATGGGTTGGAAATGATTATACCCATGTTTGTTATAAGGTTGAGAAAAATATATTCTTGGGTATAAAGGTTCCTGGGAATGAAGTAACTTCTCATAACTTCCCTTATTCCCATGAATTTATTCCTATGTGAGAAGATGAGAATGTGCATTGTAACGCCCTAGTTGTTATTATTTATTTTTGGCTGAATTTTAATAGTTTATATGATTTTAAATGGTTTACGTTGTTTTGATGGTGTGGTATAATTTATTATATGATATTTTATTGTTTAATTAAAATGGGTGAGAATTTCAATTATTGGAAAGTTTGGGGATTAAAATGAATTGACTAATATTTTAATAGGAGTTAATTAGAATAAGTGAGAATTAATTAGAATTAATAGGGAGTTAGAGAAAGGAGAAAGTCAGAAAAACAGTTTCACGTAGAAACAGAGAGAAACAGAGAAAAGGGAGAAAACCAAGAACCAAGGGAGAAGAGCCAAGTAAGGAGAAGTGTAGAGTTTTGTTCATCAAATTCAGGTAAGGGTGAGACTAACTCTCAATTTTAGGTCTTATAATTTGTTGATTAATGTTTTGTTGTTAGGGCTGATGAATTGAATTAGATTAAAGATGAATGGATTGTAATAACTTGAGGAATTCATGAAAATGTTGTTGTTTATTGCTGTTCTGATGTTAGTATGCATAGAAGTAATGCAATTCATAAAAATTGGGTTTTTGGGTGTCAAAATTGGGGTTTAGGGTTGAAAAGGAGAAGTTTGTTCGTACAGTTCGTAGTTCTGTAAATCGCCACAGCGAGCAGACCCACTCGCCAGGCGAGTAAGACATGTGTAGCTCGCCACAGCGAGCAGACCCACTCGCCATGGCGAGTAGTGAACCTGTATAGCTCGCCACAACGAGCAAATGCACTCGCCACGCGCGAGTTGCTTAAATTAAAAAGTGTTAATTGTCTTATTGATGTTTTTGAGTCAATTTTTATATCAACATGAGTGCCTTAATATATTTAGGAATGAATGACACCTTTTTACAGAATCAAATTTGGGTTTTGGGGACTTAAAAATGAAGATTTTGGGTGAAAAATGTCAAAAATGCCGAGCACCCAGTTTTGCTCTCCTCCAACTCGCCATAGCGAGTAGCTCGTTTTCCTGAGCTCGCCATAGCGAGTAAAGTAGCTCGCCACGACGAGTAGTACTGTAGCATGCTTAAATTGTTAAATTTTGTTGTGAGACTTTGTTGCACCCTTTTGTTGTGTCCTGTCGATCAAGTTGGAGTTTATGTCATAGTTGATTATGCATTTTGTAGTTGTAGTTGCTGTTGTCGAGTTGTATGCAGATATACACTATTGAGTCCATTTCATACTCATACCTTGTTGAGGACTCATGCCCTGGAGTGTTTTCACTCAACCGTTGAGGGCTTATGCCCTGGAGTGTTTATCACTCAACCGTTGAGGGCTTATGCCCTGGAATGTTATTTCATTCAAACTGTTGGGGGCTTATGCCCCGGAATGCTAGTCATTCAAACGCGTTAAATGGTACCACATGCATTTGCATTAGTCGCATTGTTGTCGTTGTTGTTGTTGTTGATGTTGTTGTTGTCGGTCGAGTCGTCGATGTCGTAGCTTGATGATGATGTTGTTGATTTGTTTTAATTATAAACTGACAGTTGATTATCATTATATTGTTGTTGTTGAATTTAATTGATGAATTATAATATCTATTGTTGTTTGAATCTCACCCCTTCTGCTTGAAAATGTTGTCTTCCCTATGGGTAACTTGCAGGTAACGAAGATTAGTAGAGATGTCGGCTCAAAGTGTCTTAGGGCTCCAATACGTAACGCGGTGGGAATTTCGTTACTTGTTTTCTCTTTCCTTACGTATTACTTATGAATTACGAGACTTTTTGATGAGGCCTGCGTGCCAAAGACTAATTTTGTTGATTGAAATGAATTTCGCTGCGAAGTTTGAAAGTTATTTATTATTGACTACTTTTTATGAAGAATAAATAGTTATTTATTCATTTGGAGATTTTGTTGAAAGAAATGTAGCATTCTGTTATGTGAATACTCTGATTTTATTTATGAATTTTTATGTTGGGAAAACGGAGTGTTACATGCATTCCCATGAAATCCTACTTAGATTTTAAAAAGAATAATGGTAACTTCCAATTTTCCCAGAAATGTCAACTTATTTGTCAAACACTTTTTTTATAAAATACCCAGTAATCAAATTTTCATATTTTTATACCCGGGTAAGTTATTCATGGGTATAATTTATGTGTCACCGAAACAAACGCCCCCTAAGAAATTAAACGGACGTTCCTAGACATGCAAGCCTCGGAAATATCATCAAACAAATGACTCTGAAGCTCACTAAGGGGAGTTTCTAAAATATGAAAATTTAGAAAATCCATCGAAATGCTAAAATTAGCAAGATCTGTACTTATGTAGCCTTCACGTCAAGTCTGGGTAATTTTATTGAGGTTGTTAAAGATCCACTCCCTACGATCAAAAGAGAATAAATTAGTTATATAATTATATGGGTCAAGTCTGGGCCATACCCGAGGGGTGTGCATACAATCATGAAAGAGATCAATGATTGTTTCATCTTCTCTTGCACAATAAGGACACTTAATGGATCTACCAACCACCCACTTCTACGATGATAATTGGTATGAATCCTCCCATGAGTGGCCAGCCAAATAAAGGTTTGGATATGATAGGGACCATTTCAGCTAATAACGTCTTCCAATCACCTCTCGCAGTCAAAGAGGTCTCTTGCTGGAAATTGTAAGCACTTTGGATAGTAAAATGGAGAGTGTTAGTTCCTCCATATCCTATAGTATCAGGACCATCAAAATTAGAAGGGGTTGGGAGGGCTAAAATCTGGTTGACAATGTCCACAAGTAAGTTATCCATCAAAAAAATTTAGGTCTCAGTCACTACAAGTATTAAGAGATCCTCTAATTGAAATAGTAGTATCCACATATGATTGATTAGTATAAGAGAATAGAGAAGTATTACTCGAGACCCACTTATCGAGTCAAAAGTTGGTATTCTCCCATCCGTAATTTGCCAAATAACATGACACTTAAAATCATCCCAAATTCCTACAATCGCTTTCCAAAGGGGATAGTCATAAGGTTGGGAGCTAATAGTGCTATTAAGATCATTATTTGGTTGCGTGATAAGATTCCATATCATCTTCATAAGGAATACCTCATTCATATGATAAGACCGCTTGAAACCAAGACCATCATGCATCTTAGGAAGACAATAAACATCTAAACTCACTAAATGAGCTTTACGCCCCTAATCTAGGTCTCCCCACACAAAACCTCTTTGAAATTTTTTCAATCTCATCACTTATGGTTTTAGGGATCTTAGCATACTGCATGCGATAGTAAGGAATGGAGCTGATGGCAGATTTTGAGGGGGTGATTCTACCTGCCAAGCTTAAACACTGTTGCTTCCAACCATTTAACTTGTTTTGAATTTTGTTGATAATATGATTGAAATGACCTCTTGAAGTTCTACCTGATGTTATATTCGTCCCAAGATATTTACCCAAATTGCTAACCTGATTGGACCCTGTATGTTGAATAATATCTTCTCGAAGCTGGTTGTCAACATTCTTGTAAAATACACTTGAGTTTTTTGTCTATTAATTTTTTGCCCAAGTGATTGGTAGAACATATCAAGGCAATGTAATACACAATGAGTCTGTTCAATGGATGCCTCTGCAAAAAGAAGAAGAACATCGACAAAAAGTAAATGAGAAATTGGGGGGATCAAACCTTCCGGTTAGCATAGGTTTTCAATAATCAACTTCAACCTAATCAGCTATAATCTCGAAGAGCCTTTCAGCTATAATCAGCTAAATCACTAATGATAATGACTAATTGAGTGGTCAATTTGAAATTTTTAATCTCTAAATAAAAATTCCCATATAATTGAGATAAGACAATGACCTTTGAGTGGGCTACTTACACCAATACTCTAACTATATCGACTTTAATTATTTTTATAATATAACTTTTGTGATTTCATGTATAATTTATTTTACCCCTGAAAAAAATGTATAATTTAATTTAATTTAATTGTTAGTATTTATTGAAAAGATTGTGAGCTGTTATCAAACCCGACACCTTATATCTCCCGACCTCTAATTCTCTTGTCCAATACCACAAAGCGACCTTATAAGTTATATCTTTCTAAAAAAGATCATTATTTATAATATTATTGTTTCAATTTTTATAGATATATGTTGAAAATTTTGTCTAATCCCTTCTCCTGATCTTTCTTAAATGCCATTTGTTTTCCGTTAACTCAGCCATTGCTCCAACCCAGCGGTAGGCAATGGTGTGACAATCATACTTCTTGGCAACCAATGGTTTCCTAGAGGAATAATTGAATAATAATCAATTAAGTCATGCTATGTTTGTACCAAAAAGAAAAATCATGCCCTATTGCCTATGGGATTTCCATAACCTCTATATTCTTCAACAACAACAACAAAAAAACAAGATAAGTATAAATATTTAAGAGTTTAAAATGATAGTATCAATAGGAATCATAATATTATTACCAAAACATGTAGGATTTCCTTAACCAATTAATAGAATGAATGCCCTAAAAAAAAGATTGAATAACAGTGCATGACCATCAATTGATAACAAAACTTGTTCTAGAGGACTATTTCATGTTCTCTTGTGTCTGATCTTGGGTTTATTAATATATTTTTCTGTTTCAAATAAAAATTTAAAAAAAAATAAAAATGAAGGAAAAGGAAATTAAATTTAACTAGTTTTTGTCAATGTGTGTAAAGATGAGATGTATGATTTCTTTTACAAAAAGAAACAAATTCGAAAAATGTTGTAATCTCTTGTTGTGTAAACATCTTAATGGAAAAAATGAACAAGTGATCAATCATACATTAACTATTAGAAGAAAAAAAATAAAAAAATATTAACGTGTATCTTAAAGATGTATGTTAAGATGCACGAAATGAAAATTAAGTATTAAAAACTTTTCACATGTTAGCATGACCTCGAGTTTATAGTAGAACTAGTGCTTTCTTTGTCCCTTTTTAAATGACCTAATTTTAAAATATGTATTATTCATATAACATGATTTGACTCTATTTTTCTACAAATATATAAAGACAAAATATAGCATTTAGGATGTTGTTATATTCATCTCGACGAATATTTTTTAAATATCAAATTTTCATAATTTTTTCTAATAGATTATTAAAGATATGGAGAATGCTAACCATTGCCTTTGGGGCATTGGATAAAGGTACAAAAATAGAAATATAGTATTGGAAAATTGTGAAAAGTGATAAATTTAACTTTTTAACAATCAAAATATTGTTGAAACCAATGCAAACATGCTACTTTTGGCTTCCTTAATCATTGCCCTAGCAAAACCCTAAAGATATACTCCCTCCGTCCCTATATGTAACCACCTATTTGATTTTATTTTTGTCCCTAAATGTAAACTCCTTTTCAAATTACTAGATGTATTTGTTATTCTTTTCCTAAACATACCCTTAATTAATACTACTAACTTATCTTGAAATTTGAAAAGTCAAATTTAATACACATACAAACAAAGGATAATTTGGTAATATTAACACACAAAACAGACACATTAATTACACTGACAACTTTTCTTAAGAAATGTGAAAAAATGTAAAGGGAGTTTACATTAAGGGACGGAGGGAGTAGTTAATGAGCTTAAAAATAAATTTTATATTAAAAGTAGAACTTTTGCAACTTTTAAAACATTGAATGCACATGATCCAAGAAAAACCTTCTATATTTGACTTCTTAAATTATGCCTCAAGGATATACTCCCTCGGTCCCATAATATAAGCAAAAAAAAAACTCATTTTCTTTGTCCCAATAATAAGCAAAAAAGACAAACTTTTATCTTATTTAATCTTGTTTTTTTTATAAAAAAAAAATTCAAGAAAAACTTTTGTTTATTCTCATAAAATTAAATGCAAATTACATTCAATTTTCTCTCTCTTTCATTTTTTTCATAACCAATAGCCAATGAAAATTATTTTTACATCTTTCTATAAAACTTTTTTCTTCAAAGAAAACACAAAAAACTATACTTCAAATTCTTATGTTTTAGTTTTCTTAATAAATGAATTTTTTTTTACTTATTATTTAAGACGGAGGAAGTAAGTTAACATTTTTCTAAAGATATTTAAGTTCAAAATTATGCATTTACATACGTGACAATTATGGAACAGGGAGAGAGTAACATTTTTCAAATCTGAAATGCACAAAACAGTGCAAGCTAGCTAAGCAATACCTTGCATAGGCTTGTCCCTAGTCCCCATGTTCAAAAAAAAGTACTCCATAATTAGTCAGCAATTAATTAGCACATATTCCTGTTCACTCTTGAACAACATGTGCATTTCACATAAAAAGAATATTCAAATATTTAAATAATCAATAGCATTGCCATAGAAGGGAGCAAGAGAGATTTTCATACAATTTTTACGACATTGGTGAGCAATTAGTATATAGTTTTTTTGTTTTTTCTAATTTTCTTTTTCGGGAATCTTGCATGGTGTGGGTGTAAGGGGTATTCTGCTACAGCTAATTGTTTTTAACTAACTAAAAGACAAATAAAAAATGTTGAGAATTTAGAGTTGCACGAGTGGTGGTGCTATCAAATCATTGGTAGATATTGCAATTAAATTTGAGTAAAATTTAGACAAAACTTCTAGAAGTAAACCTTGTTAGCTGGTCCTAGCATATTAAAAGCAGAATACAGGTCATCATCACTGACATGTATTATCATTGTTAAGAAGATTGCAAAGGTTCATTTTTCCAATATTGTAAAAAAGCAAAATATATGAACTTTATCTATTTGATGAAAATTTTGTCAAAAGAAAATTAGAATATGAGTATTAAGTTTTTTTATAACATAAACAAAATCAACTCAATTCATTAATAATAATAATCTCAATTCAAGATGACATATCTAATAGATTTAATAATTCATTTAGTTACAGTTAGTTTTATATTGTTTTGAAAGTTTGTTTAGAAACTTACATGACAAGTAACTAACTCAAGTTACTTGCAAGTTAAGAAATAAGTTTGTTATGAGAGTTTGTTACATCAAGATGATGTATATATACTTCATAACCTTGTAAATACTTTAGTAATGCAATTCATCAATAAATTGTTCATGTCTTTCTCATATTCCTCTCTCTCTCACTCAATAAAACTTCAAGAACCCTAAATTCAAGATTCTTCAATTTGTGCATAGTTTTCATTGTTGTTATGCATTCAAGCATCATCCATTGTTCTATCAAATTGGTATAGCAGAGCCTGGTTCGTTCATTGTTGTTAGAGAATTCGTGAAGAATGGCAAACTCATAACAGCAATATTCATGCGCATCTACCAATATTTGAAGGCAAGAATTTTGATCAATGGAGCGTAAAGATGAAGGTGATTTTCAGATTTCAGGATGTACTTGAAATTGTGAATGAAGGTGTAACAACATTAGCAGTGAATGCAACTGATGCACAACAAACAGCTCATAAAGAATTGAAGAAGAGGAGTGGGAAAGCTATGTTCTTGATGCATTAAAGTGTAAGCAATGAGATCTTTGAGAAGATCATGCACTATGAAAGTGCGAAGGAGACATGGGATGCATTAGAGAAACTGTATATTGGAGATGGCAAGTTGAAGAAGGTGAGGCTTCAAGCTTTGATAAGGCAGTATGAAGTATTGATAATGGAATAAGATGAATCTGTTAGTCAATATTTTGATAAGGTGATCAATCTCACAAATCAGATGACAAGGAATGGTGAAACTATCACTGATGTGATGAAGGTGGAAAAGGTTCTCAAAACCTTAACTTCAAGATTTGATCATACTGTGGTAGCTTTAGAGGAATCTAAGGACTTGGATTCAATGAAGATAGAAGAATTGCAAGCAAGTCTTGAAGCACATGAACTGGGATTGATTGATAGGAATAGAGAAAAAGGCAAAAGTGTAGCATCTGATCAAACTTTGCAGGCTCAACATATGAAGAAAGGTAGATTCAAGAGGGAAAGAAACCTTGGATTGATTACTCAAAAGGAGTTGGTGAAGGCTATATTAAAGAAAATGATAAGAAAGAATAAGCAAAGCATGATCAGAAGAAGAAGAAAGATAAGAAATATATTCAATGCTATAATTGTCAGAAGTGGGGACATTATGCATCTGAATGCAGATCAAATAGGGTCCTGAGGATCAAGGATGAAGCTAAATTTGCTCAAGATGAGGATTCAGACTCTAAAGAATTACTCCTGATGGCAACAGTCAAGGAGGAAGAAGAATGAAGTAATGAATGGTATTTGGACACTGGATGTTCAAACCATATGACAGGCAAGAAATCTCGGTTCTCTGAATTAGATGATTTAGTTAATAGAAGAATAAGATTTGCAGACAATAGCATAGTTTGTGCAGCAGGAATTGGGAAAGTTTTGATTCATAGGAAGGATGACAAGAAAGCCTGCATCACTGATGTGCTGTATGTACCAAACATGAGTAGCAATCTCATCAGTATTGGTCAACTACTGCAAAAGGGATACACTGTGAATATAGAAGCACAAACTATGAAGGTTTATGATAGTAAGAATAGATTGATTCTGAAAGCTCCACCGTCAAAGCAAAGAACTTTCAAAATCAACATCAGTGTGATTGAAGATCGATGCTTGCTATCAGAAACCAAGAGTGAAAACTGGCTTTAGCATCAAAGATATAGGCATGTCAATTTCAAGGACTTGAACATGCTTAGTGAGAAGAAATTTGTGCAAGGGTTATCAAAGATAAAGCTGCATATGAAGTGTGTGATATGTGTTGCATTGGAAAGCAAGCCATAAGTTCATACAATGCAATAGTGCCATTCAATGCAACCAGAAAACTTGAGGTAATTCACTCTGATGTATGTGGACCTTTTGAAGTAAAATCAGTAGGAGGAAATAGATACTTTGTGACATTCATAGATGAATTCACTAGGAAATTATGAATTTACTTGTTGGCTAAGAAAGATGAAGTATTTGGTGTGTTTAAGAAATTTAGACTGCTAGTTCAAAATGAAAGTGGAGAAATGATTAGCAGGCTAAGAACAGATTGAGGAGGTGAGTATACTTCCACTGAATTCAATGATTTTTGCTCATCAAATGGCATAAATCATGAAGTCACTGCACCATACACACCTCAATACAATGGAATCTCATAAAGGAAGAATAGAACATTGGTAAATATGATAAGAAGCATGTTGAAGCAAAAGCAGGTGCCTCATTACTTGTGGGGAGAAGCAGCTGCTACTGCAGCATATCTCATCAATATAATCCCCACAAAGAAGCTGCATGACAAAACACCAGAAAAAGCATGGTGTGAAGTAAAACCAAGTGTTCAACACTTGAAGATTTTTGGTATGTTGTGCTTAGACATATACCTGATCAACTGAGAAAGAAATTGGATGATAAATCTCAAGTAATGATTATGGTTGGATATCACTCAACTGGTGCCTACAAACTATATGATCCAAATAAGAAGAAAATAGTGTTCGACAAGGATGTAAAGTTTGATGAAACAAAGTGTTGGAACTGGAAAGACAAGGCATCAAATGAGTTTGACAAACACTTATATCTATCTGATTCAGAGACAGAAGAAGTTGAAACTGAAGAACAAGAAGAAATTGTTGAGAATATAGATGAAGGAGGTGCATGAATTCCAAATAGGCCAACAAGGAATACTCAACCACCAAGCAGGTTGAGAGACTATGAAAGATTTCCTGATCAAGCAGTCACAAATGAAGGTGAGCTTGTGCAATTGGCAATGTTTGCTGAAGCTGAACCAGTATCTTTTGAGGAAGCTATAAAACAAAATCACTGGAAGAAAGCAATGATTGAAGAACTAGATTCCATAGAGAAAAATGAAACTTGGAGTTTAGTTCAACTACCTACTGATAAGAAATGTATTGATGTTAAGTGGGTTTTCAAAACAAAACTGAAACCAGATGGTCAAATTGCAAAACACAAGGTCAGGCTAGTTGCAAGAGGGTTCCTACAGAAGTATGGTCAAGACTATTATGAAGTGTATGCTCCAGTAGCAAGAATGGAAACAATTAGATTAATTGTTGCTATAACAGTCAAAAATAACCGGTCAATGTACCAGTTATATGTAAAATCTGCATTTCTCAATGGTGAGTTGGAAGAAGAAGTGTATGTGAGCCAACCACCAGTATTTGAGATAAAGGGAAAGGAAGAGTATGTATATAAGCTAAACAAAGCCCTGTATGGTTTGAAGCAAGCTCCAAGAGCTTGGAATAAGAAGATAGACAGTTTTCTTGTTCAACAAGGTTTCATGAAGTGTGTAAATGAACATGGAATTTACTGCAAAAACACCACCAATAAGCTCATTGTATGCTTATATGTGGATGATATGATAGTTACTGGAAGCAATGAAGAAGAAATGAAAGCCTTTAAAAAGAATATGATGAAGGAGTTTGAAATGTCTGATCTAGGCATTCTCATGTACTTTCTGGGAATTGAGTTTGAGATGAATTCACAAGGAACCCTGATTCACCGAAGGAAGTATGCACAAGATGTGTTGAAAAGGTTCAATATGTTGAATTGCAAACCAATTTCAACTCCAGTTGATACATGAGTAAAATTGTGTTTGGAAAATAATGAGAAAGAAGTAGATTCAACTTTATTCAAACAAATTGTGGGCTCATTAAGGTATCTATTTCATACAAGACCTGATATTGCATATGGTGTAGGTTTGATAAGCAGATACGTGGTGAAACCTACCACTTTACATTTAGTTGCAGCCAAGAGAATTCTGAGATATGTGAAGGGAACTAGCAGTTATGGCATTCAGTATTCTAAGAATCAAAGTGGTGAACTGATAGGCTACTCAGATTCTGATTGGAGTGGAGATAAGGATGACAGGAAAAGCACTGCAGCCTATGTGTTCATGATTGAAAATGCAGCTTTTTCATGGAGCTCTAAGAAGGAACCAGTAGTTGCATTGTCTTCTTGTGAGGCAGAATACATTCCAGCTTCTATGACAGCATGTCAAACTCAATGGATCAACATGCTGCTAATGGAATTGCAACTGGTAAAGGATGAGAAGATGGAGCTCAAGATTAATAGCAAATCAGCTATAGACTTGGCAAAGCATCCAGTTGCTCATGGTAGGAGCAAACACATTGAAACTAAATTCTATTTCCTAAGAGATCAGGTGAACAAGGGAAAGTTGGAAATGAAGCATTGCACAACAAATGAGCAGATAGTAGACCTGCTCACAAAGCCTTTGAAGTCAAGTAGCTTTGATTACTTGAAGATGACGCTATAACTAACAAATGAGCAACATTATTTGTTTGTCGCCTAATAAAACTTATTTTAAAGTTTTAGTAAATCCTCAATGAAACTTTGCAAATCTCTAGAATAACGACGAACATGGGATTAGTGTTGAGTCTCCTAACCATGCGGTCAATCACTTGCTTGCAGTCAAATTCAAGATACACGTTAAAGAAACTCAAACTACCAAACCACTTTAACGCTTCATTTATACCTCTTGCTTCCGCCTCGTAAGGTTGTGATAATCCTTAAAACCAAGTTTTCTAACTTTTATACATCCGCCATGACTCCCTCTAAGACACACACCAATCCCATAACATCCTTCTTATATGAGTATAAGTCATTATATCAATTTTCATGTATTTTATGCAATATTATATAGTAAAAATAGTTACATATCACTTTTTGTTATTATATGTTTATGTCTAATGTGCTCCTCCTCTAAATTATAAATATATTATATGTTTATGTTTAATATACTCACTCCTCTAAACTATTTCATAAATGCCTTTTTTAGTACTATATAAATTTATATCAAAATATGATAGGAGAGGCAGATTTGAATACTAATGTCATGTGAGGAGAAGCAGATTAGCATCTCTATCTCTTGAGGTTGAATTATATGAATTTGTTAATATGGTTATGGCACCTAAAAATTCGACAAAAGATTTGAAGTACAGATAATAAGAGATATCCAAATTTGCAGTGTGGGTTATTGTTGTATGCCAGAATATATAGAGACCTACGAGTTTGAGCCTTTCAATTAAATTAAAGACATATCATGCATTTCAATGAATATCCAGCTGGAGTATGCTGTTAACAACAACATATGGTTGACTTAAGCAACATTATTTTATCAAGTTTTGTCCTATTCTATTTAAACAATCAAAGGCCGAAGAAAAATATTTTTCTCTTTGATGGACCTTAGGGGAAAAAAATATATATTATGCCCTTTAAGTTATTTGTCCAAATCAAACTATTAAAATTTGATATTTAAGCCTATTGCTTATGCACGTATAGTGACAGTTTAAGATTTGGCATTATGTCTTGATGACAATAAATAAATAAAATTAGGCATTTGAATTGTTTTAAGATGGGACGGGTTTATGGATTTGATTATAAAAGTGTGAAATATTTAGTTTTTTTGAATAAGCTTATCCTTTTCCCAAATTAGCTCTTGTGCTTATAATTAAAAAAAAAAATGTAAGTTTAAGCTCGAAGGACAAGTTAAGTCCAGATCAAAAAATAAAGGAGCAAAATACCTCCTACAACTTAATGTGGCGGTCACAACAACAGCACCAAAATTTCATATTAAAAACGTGTTTAGTATTTGACATATGTTAACACCGGATATCGACATGACACCAGCACATCTGATTACATTCAATAACTCTCTTTTTTCTTCAAGTTATTAATTGTGACAATGTGTCATTGTTGTGTGACATTTATGTTTGTGTCAATACTTCATAGGCGACAACTTCGACATAAAATCAAGGGGTTATGGTGCAAGCTCCAACGAAGATGCGGCAAATGAAGGCACCTACAAAGCTTGTGTTAGAGGTGAGCAAATAGGGAAAGGGTAAATTAGAGTTGTTTTGCAGGAGAGAACATATGAGTGCAAAGTTAAAGTTTACTCGTCGAATGTGTCTTCTTTTTTTGTCTCACACAACTTCTTTTCATTGGAGATAATTTTGTTTGAGGCATTGTGAACATTAAACATATATAAAATACTAATAGAAGGCAAACATGAAAACATTTTTTAGATTTTGATAATGACTATATTCATAGAGCCTCATGCATTTAAAAAGTAAGATTATTTACTACGTTGTTGGAGTAACATTTACTCTGAAAGTTAACATTCAGAAGGATGCAATTTGAAGAAAAAACAGGGTGTATCAGAGATATGTAGAGTGCTAATAGTAACTCCCTAATATTTTGAAAAGTATTTGGAAACGCTGGACAATCACATATATTGCAGTGTGTTGGATATTGATTTAGGTTTTGTTTAATATGGACGAGTAAATTACTCTTGCACCATGCATAAATCTATTTGCTACCATTATATCAATAAATTACATCATATTTCATTTAATTTAATGATGAAATTATGATCTAATAGTTGAAATAACTTGATGCATGGTGCAAGACTTACCTTCCTTGTGCATCATAGACTTGACCATTGACCTAAAGCAAAATTGTCACGCCTTTAATAACAATCATTTTTTACAATAACAATCATTTTTCTCTTCATCCTATAGTTTATTTGGGAAACAAATCCTAAATAATTTGAAGTTCGGTCATAAGGTAATTTCAAATAGGATTCGAAATCATGTTCTTCCATGATTCATTTTCAACCGAAGATTATTAACAATTTGAACTCGACCATTTAGTTCAAAATATGCCTTTAAATAAACAATATTTTTATTATTAATAGTGTATATTTCATTTTATCATCACTTTTTCTTCTGGGTTTTATTTTCCATTTTTGCAATTAAGTAAAACATGTATGTTTGATAGCTTATGGTATGTCATTAACTATTTTCATTAGCTCTTTTAACCGTAGAGTTTTAGGCCTCAATACAATTATTAAAGAAAAATGAATTCCATATTTTCTACCACAAAACTATAGTCACAACTCACAAGCCACCATCGATATTTCAACTCCCTACCACATACTCCCACAATTTTTATTTTTATTTTTTAAATGTGAAGAGTTTATGTTACGAATTTTTCAGTACTAAGGTTTTTTATTTATGTATTCTCTAACCATTGTCTTTGAAACACTGGTTAGCAAGACCCGTTAATATTGCAATTGCAATTTAAGAACAGTGTTGGAATAGGGATTATTGTTCGCAAGTACAATAAGTTTTCTAATGGTGCTACCAAAGAAACTTAGGAAATGTCATAAGATATTCTACATCATTGACTACAAGAAGTTACACAAAGAAACATAACAGAACAAATAGTTCTGAAACATCTTCAAAGTTTTGTCCTATAATTGAGATATCACTAAACTTACCTGTACATATTCCTAATCTATGTACCAAATTACACATGTGACATGTCCCACGTCCACAAATTGTCATGTGAATTTCAAAAGCCAAATAATGGCACAACCAATTTTCCACTAAACACAACATATGTCTGAATTTTTACCTAACTATTAAATTAATACTTAGGAGATACCAAATTCAAGATTATCCTTACTACCAAAACTATTTGTTCCATGTCTCTTATTTGATTGATCAACAACATGCCCTTGATTATCATATGCTTGAGAAGAATCACCAAAACCATCTCTAAGAGAAGGTAAAACCTCTATTGTTCTTGATTCTTGAACATGATGAACACCATTTGTTTTAATATCTTCTATTCTTCTAACTGCTTCCATCATATCTAATCTGTTTTGAGGATTACTTTCAGTACAAGCAGCACCAATATGAACAAGTTGTTTCATTTCACCTAATGAATTTTTATTACTTGCAATTTCAGGATCAAGTAGCTCAACTTCTCTTCCTTCAGAAATTGCTGATGCTACCCATTGTACTACATCGGTTCCACCTTTATTGTTGCTAAGATATTGAGAAGGAAATTTTCCGGTTAGAATTTCGAGTATGACTACACCGAGACAGTATATGTCACAACGAGGCGAAATTTGGTTGTGCTGTAATGCTTCTGGTGCTTTAAAAGCAAATAATGTATTTATAAAACTTGAAGGGTTAACTAGATGGAGGAAACCATAGTCTATGAGTAATGGTTCATAATCTGGTCCAAGTAGAACATTGCTTGATTTTAAGTTTCCATGTGGTAGATCAGATGAAGAATATTCTGTGTGAAGATAATGCATTCCTTTTGCAATTCCTTGTACAATCTTTAGACGTGTGTTCCAATCTAGTTCTGCATGTGATGGTCCTCTATCACCTGCAATTAGTACACTATAACATAAGATTGTATAACAGCTTAATTAAGTGCTTATAGCATAAACGTTTTTCGTATAAATGGATATCTATGAATTAATAATAAATAATTGATGGTTATTATGAAAAATTACCATGCAGCAAATAGAGTAGACTTCCTCTAGGAACATACTCAGAGATGACTAATTTCTCATCTTTTCTGTAATGATAAGCCAAAGGTGTCAAAACATTCCAATGTCTTAACCTTCCAAGCTTTTTCATCTCACCATCAAAACCATCTTTTCCCAAAGCATTCAATTCTCTAGTCCTTTTCACAACCACAGCAACGCCATTAGCCATCACAGCTTTATAAGATGATCCAAACCCTCCATTTCCAAGAACTTCAGCAGAAGCTTTCATCAAATCAGGCAATCCAAACACACCCTTCTCATTATTCATCATCACAAGCTCACCTATCCCTTTACTACTACATTGAGATGAACCTCTTTTACTAGATGATTTTTTCACAAAATTCATATCTCTTTTCTCTTGATTAGTACTACCAGTAATACTATTACTACTACTTACTTGAACTTCAAAACTACCACTGTCATTAATATTTTCTCTTTCATATTTCTCACCAATAATATCATCAAATTTACCCTCTTTTTTCTTTTTTCTTGATTTGATAATAAAAAATATAGCTAATGAAATTATTACTACACTTGTTATAACAATACCAATAATCTGCAATGACTTATGCTTTCTGCTATCAGGCACAGTCACATACACATTACTAGCAGTATTGTTGATAACTGGTACTGCTGTATTACTAATATTATGTGCATCAATAGGATTTGTTTGTTGCACTGGTGTTTGTTGCACTGGTTGTTGTCCACAAATTTTCCCGATTTTTTCGCCACATAAACCAGAATTTCCTAAAAAAGAATTCTCATTGAATCTCAACAAACCTTGAGGAACTTCACCTTCCAAATTATTGTTTGAAACATCAAATATCAACAATGAAGGATTATTCAAATTAGGAATATTACCAATAAACTGATTTTTTTCAAGATGTAATTCAACAAGTTGAGGAATCTCAGCCAATGATGATGGAATATCACCTGTAAATTCATTATTAGATAACCAAACTTTCTTCAATGATTTCATTCTTTGAAAATATTCCTTAGGAATATGTCCTGAAAATTTGTTTCCCGACAAATACATCGCTTTCAAGAAACCAATTCGATTCAATTCTGGTATCGAACCAGTGAAAGAATTGTTCATAAGACTAATAGTTCTTAAACCTTTAAGTTCAAGCAATGCATCAACATCAATTTTGCCGAATAATCCCATTCCTTCTAGGCGCAGACCGGTAACAAGACCGTTGTAACAAACAACGCCTTCCCATTGATTGTCTTCGGTACAAGGTAAAGTGTTGGGAATCCAACTATTTAGAGCATTGGCATTTGAGAATGAGTTTTTTAGGTTTAATAAAGCTTCTGTTTCTGACATAGAATATATCATAGAAAAATTTATGATAATGTTGAAGATCAAGATGAAGAATGATGGATGGAAAATTGCAGGAGGTGCTATGGCCATTTGGTAACTATGGAATGTGATTGTGAATTTTTTTTGGTCATTGGTAATTTGTGCTGTTTTTTTTTTTTTTGGTTTTTTTTTGGTATTTTGTTAGTTTTTTTTTGTTACCCTTTGCATGCATGCATGCATGAGGTGAGGTTTCTGTTGTGATAGTGAAAATTAAGATAGCCTCACAATGAGAGAACCTTTAGTTTTTGGGGAGAGAGAATTTGATTTTGAGGTTGAACAAGTAAATAGGAATTAAAAACTGTTATAATTGTTTGGTGATAATTTGATTATAATCTATTATGTATGTAACCTCAAACTAGTTTTGTTTTGTCTGTTGTAACTTGTAACTACGTAGCTACATGCAGTAAATAATTCTACCTATTAACCTTAGATCGGATGGTTCAGATACATTTATCAAATCGACTTTAAATAATCTCATCTATTTATTTAGATTGATGGATCGATATTAATAACTACAGTATGTTATTATTGAGAAACAGCTTAATTTAATTATAGCTCATTTCATTATACACTTTTCATTTCAAGTCAAATTTACGTGTATCACTTAAAATTTTGTTTTTTTAGTCATGTTTAGTATGTTATTGAAGTAAAATTTAGAAAAACAATTCAAATTTTTTAATATGGTGAGAAAAACAATTCAAAATTTTAAAATAAATACACATGATTTTACTTTAAACTAAAGATTAATATGGTGACGGAAACTATTTAGGGACTAAAAAGCGAAATTTTAAAATTTCATAAGGACTAAAAATTTATCTAACCTTATAATAAAATCTAACATGACTTGCCTCCTGACATATAAATATAAAAGGTCCAACGACATAAGTCTAATATTGTATCATCTAACGCTTTCCTCGTGCTCCTTCTTTCAAGCCGAACGTTGATGATTCTCACTTCTCATAGTTCTCTTGATTACTCTTCAACTTGTGGAGGGCTTATTAGACATTATGGTGGTCATCTTATTCGTGTTTCCATTACAATATTGCAACCTCTATTGTTTTCCATGCAAAATTTTGGGGTTTATGCTATTGCTTAAAGCTTGATCGCCAAAAACTGGTTAATTCTCTCCGGCCACTTCTTGTTGAAGTGTTTTGTCCTCTTTATGCTCTTAATTGGCGTGTCTCTCTTTCTCAAATTTATGCTGAAGTCAACACTTGTGTTGATTTTCTTCTCAATTTGAATCATGGTAATAGTTTCTCTTAAAATATTCTAGACAGTTCTCCTATCCCTTAGTTAAAGTTGTGCCTTCATTTTGAGATCCTTGGGTGCAGTACTCCCCGATTTTTGTCCCAAGCCTTTTCCAAAGTTCACTATATATATATATATATATATATTATTGTTGGTTTGAGACGTATGACATTCTTGTCTCTAAAAGAGGATTAGATAGTTCAATTGGTTTGAGTTAAGAGTTAAAAAATTAAAGGTTTAGAGTCCAAGTCCCAATAAAGAGAAGAATTAGGATAACAATTAATTAACCTAAACAACATTTGTCAGGAAAAAAAAACAAAAAATTCTTCTTGTCTACAATTGTTGGAGACAAAAAGCCAACGCAATTTGAATGGTATAAATGTTTGCTTTTTTAGGGGTGTGGTATGAGTTATTTTGTACTATCATGCACTTCTATTATTGATTTGATTTCACAAAATTTTTAAGTAGCTGGTCGACAAGTTCAAGTTGAAATTGTACCTCTATATTGTAAATAATAACATTTACGATATGATTTTCACTAAAAAAAATATTTATCTATTTTATAGTTCTAGCTAAGATAAGAGCACTGCTATTTCAACTGAACCAAATCATCACGAAGTTATCGTGAATGAAGATTGGACTAATTAAATGACTTGTTTTAGCATAACGGAAATGCTAAAGCCAGCAAATTTACGTATACATGTGGCATTGTTTCATTGCACATTTATTTCTTGAATTTCCAATGTTTTCCGCCATCCTCCTATATATGTATTCCGCTCAGTACTAAATTGTGATTGGTTGATTGCTTATTCGGGATGATATTGTGATGCTCCCTCATTAGATGTATAGCATTGCTTTTTAGCAGAATACACGAAAGAGAGAGGGACATTCAACCATGAGAGATAAACAAAAAATGCATGGATATACCATTTACAAAGGCTTTGTGGTGCAGTCTCCTTTAGTTAATACTGATTTAACACTTGTAGTCATCACTTCTTAAGAATCTTAACAATATATGATTTGCATTTTGACAATATTATACTCACATAATAGTCTAATTGTTGTCTTTGTTCATATTTTATTGAATGAAAATCTATTATTGAGAAGGAAAAATATTTGATAGACACCTATAATCCCCTTGCACATATGACATAGATAGAAATAGAGAGGGTCATGTGATATTGTACTCTTTCGGTCTATAAGAAAAAATACTGATTAGACTGTTAATATATTTCTAAAAGATTAAGAGACCTCTAGAAGGGCTCTCAACCCCTCCAAAAAGGCCTCAGCGCCCTGTAGAAGGGTCATCAGGCCCAGAGCGCGCCTAGTCGCTAGCAAACCGCCTTATACCAAAATACCCTTGTTACTTGTGACTTAAGTAACCATAACCCAGACTCATAGAAGGCTATAAATACAATCCTTGAGAACACTTTCAAGGCATCCAATAATCAGTCTAAATCATATACTACGATATTGAACCCTAGTATCCTCTCTTGTGCTTTTTGCAAGTAAACTCATTTTCTTTGTCACAAAACGTAACCAAAAAAGACAGAAAAAAATCTTATTTTATCTTGTTTTTAAAAAAAAAAATATCTTTTCTAAGAAAAACTTTGTCTATTCTTATGAAATTAATTGAAAATTATATTTAATTTTCTATCTCTTCCATTTTCTCCATAACCAATAGCAAATGAAAATTGTTTTTACATCTTCACATGAAACCGAAGAAAATACAAAAAACTATACTCCAAATTCTAATGTTTTAGTTTTCTTAATAAGTGTGATTTGATTTTTTCTTCTTACAATTTGGGACGGATGGAGTATGTTAGATGTATTTTATATTGTTTTTAATGAGTAAAATAGACACAATATTGCACCAACAACATTTTTCTTAAGAAATATGAAAAATGCAAAGGGTGCTTACATACATGGACGGAGACCGTGCATTTCTCTCCATCTTCCATTAAAATATTTTTATTTTAATCTATTTTTTTTTTGGTAAATGTTATTTTAATCTCTTTAATAAATATTGTAATAACTTTTTTTTATTTTTAAATAATCTAATGCTTAGATCTCACATAATTTAGTTATGAAGAAGTGGATGTCCGAGATTCAAACTTTGATCTTGCATATAATATACAATATTCATACAACTGAGTTAAGTTCACGGAATATTTTTTTATTATTATTATTATTCTTATTTTTTTGTCAACATCTTTTTTTAATGTTTGTTTTTAGTGGAGCCACTTGAATTTTGTGTAATTATGGATTAGTTTTTGCTGGCCCACTTGAATTAAGTGTCGCTACAGACAATTTCCGTGAAGCTGCAGGATAAAATAACGTTTTTGTCGTGGAAATATTAATGTTACTACTTCCTAACGTCGACAAGGTCGTGATTGGAAAATGCATTCATTCTGATGAGTTATTGATTTATGGATGCGTTTGTTTCGGCATTAATAAAAAAGATAGATTTCTGCTGAAAGAATGTAAAGATTTTTTTTAAAGATTAGAAATAATTTGAAGTTATTTTTGTTTGTTTGTTACCCATAAATATTCATTTAAAAAGAAATAAGTTTTAACTTGGAGTACATTTGTTGTTTTTGAAAAAAAAAATTTGATTTTGATAAAAGCTAATCCTAATAGCTTTTTATTTTAGGGTTAAAATAAATTTGTTGATAATTTTTTTTTCTTTTGGAAGTCTTAAACGAATACTTAAAAATGATGTCTTTTAAAGAAAAAAATAGATTTTTTAAAAAAGAAAATCTCGGGGCCTATGGATGTTAAAGTCGCTTGAAACAATAGGTTTGTCACTCCTTTTGTTAGTAAAATATGACTGTAAAAAAAAAAAAAAAGTTTTGCATACCTATTAAGAAAATTATTAGAAATGTTGATATTAAGGGTAAAATGTGTTTTTATTCATTTTAAGATGTCCTTATTAACTATAGTTGGTAGGGTAGTTAAATAATTGAAATGCAATAAATAAGTATATGTTAGCTGAAAATAATAATAAATATTGTAGTAGTATTAATATTATAAAAGAGACTAATAATTTTAGACAAAAAAAATTATAACGAGGGCACCTAATTTGAGATGGAGTGGGTATAATTTATGATTAATGCATATAGTAATTGAAAAGATTAAAAAATAAATTGAAAAAGATATTTTTAAATGTATTCTTTTCAAATGTGACAATTGTTATAGAATTTTAGGGGAAATTACATTTTTAGTCTTTTAACTTAATTTTAGGTAACAGTTGGATCTTATATCTTTCTTTCATTCCAATGTTGTCATTTTAGGCCATTTGCATATGAATTTTCAAGCTCCATATTCATGTTTTTATTTTCTTATGTCAGATCTTCAAATCTATTGTTTTTCCTCTATGTTTGCATATAAATATTAGATTTGACGTTTGTACCTGGAATCAAATTAAGGGACTAAAAGTGTAATTTTACGTCTATGTAAGTAGTGCTATTTTTTGGGATGAGAATATGATATACCAGGTTAGGAATATGTTAGGGTAAGAATGTGCAAGACTTGATGGTAATGGTATATGATCTAATCTAACTTATGTTGAGGTAAAACCAAACTTTTTCTTTAATAGATAAGACCAATTTTAGAGGGGAATTAGTGATATGCATTAGAGACTCAATTCCATGAGGGTTGAGACTACAATTAAATATCTAGTTTGATGTCAATCTGATCACAATCTCCTCCTTTTAAGTTGTTGGACTAATGTCTGAAGTAGGGATGGGAGGTCTTTTAGCTTTTCACCAATAATTAGAGTATCATACGCAAATTGCAGGTGAGTTAACTGCACTTCACCAGCTCGGCCTACACCATATCTCCGAAAAAGGTTCACCCCCATCAACACGTTGAACCCTTTTGCAGCCAACAAAAAGAAAAAAGGCGAGAGGGGATCCCCTTGACAAAGGCCCCTCTCTATAGGAAACTCTTCCGTCGGACAACCATTCACGAGGACCGAAACTGTTTTCGTACCAACACATTCTGATATCCACTTCCGCCATATTGTTGGAAAATTCATATTTACCATCACTGAATCAAGATAATTTAAGTCCACTGAGTCGTATGCCTTTTCAAAATCAACTTTAAACATAAGAAAATCCTTATTCGTGCACCTAACTTCATCAACCGCCTCATTGGCTATATGAATACCGTCCAAAATTTGTTTTCTCTTACTAAAAGTTGATCGAGAGTCTGAAACCACACTTCCAATGACTTTTCTTAACCTGTTTGCAAGAACTTTCGCTACCACCTTATACATGCAACCTACCAGTGAGATAAGACGAAAGTCATTGAACCGCTGCGGACTATTCACCTTCGGAATCAAAGCAATAAAAATAGAATTCACACCCTTCGTCGATTTCCCGTTTATGTGAAATTCCACCAAAAATCTCATAAAATCATCTTTTAACTAGGACCAATTTTTTTTAATGAAACCAAAATTGATACATCTGACCCCGGACTCTTGTAACTATCACAATCCCAGACAGCCTCCTTCACCTCATCTAAAGAAAACGGTTTTGTTAATTTCCCTGCATCACCATGGGATAATTTGCTAAATTGAAGTCCCTCCACACCTGACCGAAAAACACCAAAGGACTTGAAGTGTCTAGAAAAGTGATTAAAAATTGCCGTTCTAATATTTTATACCCCTTCAACTCTGACACCATCAACATGCACCAAGTTAATAGAATTATCTATTTGATAGGAACCAAAAATATGTTTCATCTTAAATATAATAAAAGATAATTAAGATACTTTTTTAATAGTTGACAACATAAACTTTTTTAAGGAAAAGAATACGAGTTTGATTTCTAGACTTATCAATTTAAAAGATATCCAAAGAATTTAAGTAATTTGAATAACTTATGGCCACTAGAAAAAAATCAAAATCTCAATTATCTTAGGTTGGAAAAAAAATGTGGAACATGACACTTTTTTGAATAAACGATTATTTTTGTCCTTAAGAGTGTAAGTCATTGTTATTATAGCCATTAAATATATCAAAATTACCGGCGCATTTTCAATGTATATATTTTAGTAATTTTATGAATATTGACCAATAAAATCATATTTGATGATTAGATTGGTTGGCTAACTAACTAAAGATAAATTTGAATACAAAATTAATGATTAATAAAATAAAATTTGAGATTTGTTTGTAATAAAATTAGCCTAGATAAGAAGAATGTGCAAATAGTCATGAAACAACGTACATCAAGCTTTAATGGAGAGGAAATCTTATAAAGCCCCTGTTGTGTCTGATGTTTTATGAAGATGTTTAAGATGCCTTTTGAAGATATTGGAGATGAAATGTGGATATTTGTGAAGAAGGCATTCGAGCAAGGTGTTATACCATAACAAGTAACAAAATATCATATGATGATTCCTAAGGTGGACATCCCTTGTACTTTTAAGGAATTCCTTACAATCATCTTATGTAATGTGACATGCAAATTGGTTTCTATTAAGACCCATGCTCAAAGAAATTGTGAGCCCTCTACAAAGTAATTTTATTCTAGGGAAAGGAATAATGGATAATGCAATCATTCTTCATAAGTTTATTTCCAACAAAAATAAAATGGGTGTTATTTACAAATTGGATTTGTATAAAGCTTATGACAAGGTGGATTGAGACTTTCTTTGTGATATTTTAAGCTATGTTGAATTTCTAAACCATTATTATATCTCTTATTATGACTAGCATCTCAGCTGCTTCGGTGTCTCTTCTTTGCAATGGAAGTGGGACTGAGCATTTACAACTTGTGCGAGGTCTTCAACAAGATGATCATCTATCACCCTATCTTTACGACTGTGAAATCCCCCCCTTACGTTTTGGTTCGGTCAATTTTGGTCATAATTTGATCGCAATTCAAGTATTAGGTTCACATGTTTCCAACCATACTTTAAAGGTTCATCATTCAATCCTAATCTACAAGAGTTTGGTTACACATGATAAAAGAAATATACATTGTTAAACAATGATGTAGATCTTTAAACTTGTTCCCCAAACATTGAAAAATTAGGGTTTTTGGATTGCACCTTACGCGTCAGAACCGTCAAAATTTAGATTCCTCTCTTCTAGTTAAAATTAGAGATTTATATACAATTTCATTTCCCACGTGGGCTTATGTACCTCTCACAAGATTGTCATTAGAGAAATGCTAATGACAAACTCTCTAACACACTCTTTTCAATTGGACCACCTCATCATCAGTTTAGAATAGTGGAATCGTTAACTTGCTCTACCGGTTCATAAAACATAATGCTTTCTTTATTTTTTATTTAATATTTAATAAAATAAAATAAAAAGAGCTATTGTACAAAAAAAAAAATTAAATCGTTCTCAAGAAAATAACTCCACGCCGTAAAGAGTTCTTCTTTCATTTTTTTTCCTCCCCCTTATTCCTTAACAATAAAATACAAAACAAAGTATCCTTTTTCTTTTAGCATTATTTGTGTTAGATTTGATTTAAAGAAACGGATTTTAATATTTCTTTTCAAGGAGTGAGGTTTGTTTTCTCTCAGGATACATTCTTGAAATTTTTCCCAGGAGCAATTTTACTCTTTTACATCTGGGCAACAAAACCACTAATAAGAATGAGGCATCGAAGGATCTAAAAATCATTGGAATTTGGAACAATGGGGTTTTGTTCATCTTCAAAATCTGAAAATTCATCTGAAGTCACAAATATGTTACACTCATGGCGGTGGAGAATAAAAGCTAGGTTGTGGATAGTTAGTGCTAATTGGGGTTAGTGGTGACAGATGACATGGTCCAATAAACAATAGTGTGTCCAAAGGAGTGTGTCAGAGTGTTTGTTCATAGCATTTCTCTTGTCATTAATGTGTTGGTAGATGTTATTGGTCTGCCACGTACCTCGTGTATGATGGATCCCGCCACACGTGTGTTGATGTAATTTCAATTATAATTGTAGCATTCATATGCCACAAGTCTGGCTTTATGCGCCTCACGCATGGTCATAAAAAGAACTCATTTCACCCCTTAATTCATCATCTTTTCAAGCAATTCTTACTTTGATATGTCTTGTGGCTTGGGACATAATTTCCCCAAGTACAATATGGTCTTCAATTTTTCGTTGTGATAAGTCTCATATCTTTGTAACCTCTACCAATTATCATCTAACGGAACATCGTGTCAGATATCACCAAAAAGACACTGCCATCTATAGAAGTATTTGCTTAGGAAAATAAAATGACTTACAAAGTCTCTTGACATACAAGACCTAATCTTCCCAAAACCGTGAGTAACTCACTCTAAAAACCTATTGTAAAGTGGCAAAAATACTCGATATAACACCGAAATACATTATATGATGAGGAGTCGTCGATGGTCCAAGGATATCTCACATTTTCTTCAATGACAATGTGCTATTACATGTGAAGGCTAATCCATCTCAGGAACATTATATTTATAACCTTTTAAAAAGATTTATGTTCCCTTCAGGTTTAAAAGTTAGTCTTGATAAGTCAAGGGCTTATGCATCTACAGTACAAAGGATCATCTTGCCGGTATCAAATTTATTGTTAGGTTGGAAAAATACTTGGGATTTAAATTTTGTTATGAAAGGACCAAGAAAGAGGATTTCCTTAAGATTTTTGATAAAGTGGAATCAAAATTGGCTGCATGACACTTGTGGCCAACCATAATGTCACCTAAATGCTGGCCAACCATAATGTCACCTAAATGCTACCCGTAGAATAACCATGACTAATGGTGTCCTTATTCTACCTTCTTATGTCATGCAAATTAATTAAGTGGTTCCCCCAATATGCTTGTAATTGTTTGGATTGTACGATTAAAAGAATTACTGGCTTGGCTGCAATGATAAAGCCATAGACATGTGAGTTGGAAAAAGATTGTTAATCCCAAGAATTTTGGTGGACTGGGGATTTGTATGGAGCGTTATCAAAAAGAAAAATGTTCATCTACTTGTAATGTTATTTTGAAAACTCTGAATTTTTTCATAGATGGTTTTAGTTTTAAGATGGGAGATGGTGGTACTGTACTTATAAATGGTTTCGCCCTTTGATTGAGAAAAAAATACTATGTGTGGCATGGTTCGATATATAGCTCCAAATGAATCATCATTCAACCATTAAAGAGATAATTCCTTGTTTTGTTAATTCCATTTATGAGCTTGAAAAGATAGTTTGAATGAGCAATATACTTAAAATATTTAGTATTAGGGGACAACGTACATAAAAACTTATAAGTTGTCAAATATCATATTGTAGTTGGTAAAGTGCTCAATTTTGTGGTGTATCAAGATGGAAATTTGTGTTCAAATCTTGTTTTATGTAATTCATACTCTATCCGTCTCACAGTAATAGTCATTTTAACATCTTTTCTTTTTCTCAAAATAATTGTCACTTTAGAATACCAATGCAACATTTATTATTATTTTTCATTGTTATACTCTTATTTATTGAATTTCATCCAACTTAACTACTCCACTAACTACAATTAATAAGGGTTTTTTAGTAAATGATATTAATTTTACCATTGAAATCAACACAATCAATCATTTCCTTAATAATCGTGTACAAACCTTAAACGACTATAATTTAGAGACGGATAGAGTAATTTTTTCACACCTGCTCGACTAAAACATAAAAATGGTTAAGAAGTTAAAGCAAAGGATTTTCCACTTTATAGCAAAAATATAATTTTTTCCCCACTTCTAGACTTGAAAGAAATCTTTGACCAAAAAGAGGAAATGTGAAAGAAATTTCGCAGCGTTACACATCACGTGGTTGATTTTTACCGAGTCACGACACTATATGAGTCGCACATAGTTTTTTCTCATCCAAAAAGGTCTAACAATACAGTTTATTATTTGTTGTCTTCTATTTAAGTGTAAATAATAGTTTATATGATTAACTTTTAAGAGAGAAAAATCATATTTTTGTGTCAGTTTTCTCTCAACGTAGTATTTCTATGAAAGTTAAAAAAAAATTATCAGGAACCAAAAATATGTTTCATCTTAAATTTAATAAATTGTAATCAAGATATTGTTTTAATAGTTGAAAACATAAACTCTTTTAAGGAAAAGAATACGAGTTTGATTTCTAAACTTATTAATTTTAAAGATATCCAAAGAACTTAAGTCATTTGAATAAGTCAAAATCTCAATTATCATAGGTTAGAAGAAAAAAAATGTGGAACATGACACGTGACTTTTTTGAATAAACAATTATTTTTTTCCTTGAGAGTGTAAGTCATTGTCATTATAACCATTAAATGTATCAAAATTACCCATGCATTTTCATTGTATAAATTTTAGTAATTTTATAGATTTAAATTGACCAATAAAATCATATTTGATGACTGAATTGGTTGGCTAACTAACTAAAGACAAATTTGAATACTAAAATGACTGATAAAAGAAAATTTGAGATTTGTTTGAAATTTTGATACATTCTAAATCTCAAAAACTATAGTGATATTCTCTGAGTTTTCTTTCTCTTTCATTCATCAATGAGTAGTGGTTCTACGTCATTTTTTGACCTAGAATCACCTATCTGCGTATTTTTCCCCCTTTCGTTTGCTATAAATAAGTGATTTCTACATATATCAAATATTTTATTTTGTGTTTTTTTTTCGTGATTTTGTTGTTTGGGCATGACGTTGTGTTGATTGTTGTCCTGTGAGGCGTTTTTTATATTTCGTGTCTTGTTACAGTGTACGTTTGATTCACATTGAAAGATCAACTTCAATCAATGATTTGAACGTTAAAGTTGCAGATCCGAAAGCACGGATATTATGGTAATTTAGATTTTATTATATTATTTATAGACATTTTACCATTATATAATTTTAACTTAGATGTTGTAAGTTTATTCGCGCATTCATCATTTATGTTTTTAATGATATTAATTCTAATGTCTTCTATCCATTTAAATGAATAAAATCTTTTTGTTTTTGTAAAGAAAAATATAATGACACGCGGTTTTTTTTTAAAAAGATACAGTGACACACGATGGTGTCTCATACATTATGGACCAAAATAATTTTTTAGTAAAAAAATTAGCCAACGGACAAGACATTTTTTTTTGACAAGACATATTTACACCTCGTGTTATTTGTGGCAATAATTGCGGAGGGTCATTTCATAAAAAATAAGTGTGGCGGGGTCTTCTTCAAAGAAAATGGTCGATACCCACAACATTGGCTCCAGTAAAATTAGATTAGATTAGATGCACATATTATCATTGACTCTACTGTAAATGTCGATACCCTCCAGCATTAAAAAAACATTTCTTTCAATGATAATTTAGGTCCCAAAATGTCTCTTTAATTTGAGTATAGTTATAACTCATACCACAAAGAAAATGTATAGACAAAAATTATACAGCCAAAAAAAAATTTATGCACACGTGTGAAAATATTGAGTTTGCTAAAAAAAATTGAGTGAGTTAATGAACTATTGAGTTGAACGAAATATAAAAAAAAATATCAATTGAGCCCGGGCGAGTGTCCGAGCTCGTGGGGCGGTGGCTCTACTAGAGCTGTCAAAACGGGCCGACCCGTTTAGCCCGATTAATTACAGGACTTGGGCCTTAAATATTGAGCCCGAATTTTAATAGGGCTTTTTAGCTCGGCCCTAAAAAGCCCGGTACCCGTTAGGGCTAGCCCGAACGGGACGCGGGTAGCCTGTTAGGGCGCATAACAAAAAAAATCATATAAATTATATATATTTTTCAAATAATTCTTTACAAAGTGAAAAATAAAAGTGAAAATTCAATCAATTAACACAAATATAAATGTATATATAAGATTATATTTACTCGTTTTGTTATTTATAATTTTAAAGATCGAATATATAAATATCTATAACCATAACGTATCTAATTTATTTAAAATTGTTTTCCTCGCCGTTTTAGTTTACAATGTTCGTACGAATTTTTTTTTACAATTTATTTTTGTGCTAGGCATTATTTAAACATATTAAAAATATTATTTATAAAAATTTATTAGAAATATTTTATAGTACTTTTTTTTATAAAAAAATATAATTTTTAATACGGGCCGGCCCGTTTAGCCTGCGGCCTGTGTAGGGCCAGGCTCGGGTAGTATATTTCGAGCTCGTTTTCAAACCGGGTTTTTTGGCCCGGCCTGATAAAGCCCGAAGCCCCTAAGGGCTGGCCCGTTTAGGGCCGGGCCTCCCGTTTTGACAGCTCTAGGCTCTACCCCTGTTAGAGGTTGAAGTTTAAACTTTAAATATGTCACTTATTTACCTTAAAAAGTGAATTGTAGCCACTAGACTATTTGACCAAAATAATTAAGCCCTAAAATTGAAGTATTGGTTTTTTAGGGTAAAAAGGTATCGGAAGTAAATGAATATTTGGTATTAGTATATGATGATGTGCATAAAAAGTAAATGCTCAATTTTATACACAAGAGTAAATGTTTATTTTACCCTAAAATCTTTATACGAATATTTTGTATTAGGGTAAAAAGTAAATGCTCAATTTTTGTGTATAAAGATTTCTTTTTGTTTTCTTTTATTATTTATAAAGATAACAACAAAGAAAAGAAAAGAAAAAAAGAAGGGAAGATTAAGCTTTCAAGAAAATGAAAAATGATATTTGTACAACTAATTTGTAAAAACTTTTATGATTGCATCAGTTCCATACGTACATTATGTTTTTTACTTTTTTTCTATTGTTTTGGTTTTCGTGTCAATATCTATATTTCTTTGTAAATCTATAGTTATCTCGTAAGTTGTCATGTAGACAATTGTACAAATAACACGCATTCAAAAAACGTCATGATTGCATCAACTACATGCAAGCCGTTAAGGCCAAACAAGAAAGAGGTGTCTACCAAGAAGTGATGACCTATAAAGAGACGACAAGTTTAACCATAAAATTTGCATACTGATTTTTTACGTGGATGGTGTGAACGATGAAGGTGTGGGAATTGTGTTCGAATCTTGTTTTAGGTAATTCACATATGCTCAACTAAAATATAAATGAACTTGTAAAAAGGTTAAATACTTGTTTGAATCTGTCATTTGAGCAATTTTTTATTTACTTTATATAAAAAACAAAAATTATAATCGTATGATTTAAATATTATTTACTTTTGATTCACTTAAATGATAAAGGATGGAAGTAGCATTAATTTTGTAAATTAATTTCACATAGATTTTATAAGAGAAGAGTCTTTAAATTATTACGTTAGGTTAAACCGAAAATCGTTCAAATGATGAGAAAATTGCATTTAATCTTTTGTGAAAAATATAAAAATGGTTATGAAGTTGAAGCAAAATAGGTCTCCTACTTTCTATGGAAAAAGATAGTTTTACCGGTTTAGTAAAAGGAACATTTGCAGCTTAGCACATCTACATCACGTAGTTGTTTCTTAACGGGTCATGTCCTATCGACACGATTCACAAGGAAACGTGATTCGCACGCTTAGAGTGGGTCCCTATTACGCGTATTGTTGTCGGCACGGAACACTTATTCTTCTCACGTTTTTCTCTTAACACATTATCGTCAACCTAAAGTTCTTGCTAAATACTATTGACTCCATCAATTTGGCCAAACTATATATGATTGCTTCTTCGGTCTTCTTTTTGTACCACTAGGTAAGAAATCAATAAAAAGAAGAACATCTTTTATTAAGAAACGAGACATTGAATGTGTTAATAAGTTGATGACTACTTATTCTACTAGAGCGTTGGGGTCTAAAACTTACTAAAGATTTTGACATCACATCTCCGCAAAATTTAAAAAATATGTATTTGATAGATATGTGTATATTTTAGTTAACCGATTTTGAGATGGTGCATAAGAATAGTGTGAATAGAGTTGGCGTAGGTTAGGTGGGTCTACAGGGACCTATTATATGACATTCTAATGTTTGTTTTGACCTGTTTATTAAGAAGGTTAGGTTTAGATTTTTGAAAAATCTAATTTAAATAAATCTCTCAAACTTAGGCTCAAGGACGAATTCATTCAAAGGTTATGTGTGGTTAAAGCCACACATCCAACTTTCTTATTTTTTTAATTATAAATATTTGTGATAATTATTTTAGTCCTTGAATGTGTAACGACTAACGAGTAGTCACAATCAATACTCCCTCAATGTGTTAAAATTTAAAAATAGTTTATGTTTTTGCACTTTATTAATCAAAATAATCCATGAAATGACAATAAGTAAACATATTGAAAGATTAATATGACAATATTAACGAAGTTTTTTAATGTTATGGATTATTTTGACTAATGAATTGCACAATCAAAAACTATTTTAAATTTTTAATACATTGAAAGACTATTATGGCTACTTGCACATTCAGATACCAAAATAACAATTACCCCTTATAAATAAAACACAATATGTTAAGAATAAGAATAACAAGTCAACAACCTTGTGCAAAACTTATGGAAACAAGTAAGTGCAACACATTTGCTATGATTTATAAGCTTTTGAAGTTGACTTTGTTACCGTGTTGAACATGTTTTTTCGACTATAAAAGCTGTGAAGAATCAACTATGTAACAAAATAGGTGATCAATGGCTAAATAAATGTCTTATAACTTATAGAAATAGATGTTCTTTTAACAATTAGCAATGATGTCACTTTAGCTCATTTTCAACAAATGAATGAGAGACGATTTTCGTTGTAATGTATTGTATCAAACAATATTATTTCTTATTTTTAATATAATTTGCATTATTGTTTCTTTGAAATTTTAGCACCTTATGTACCATGTGTCTAGATTTGCCTCTGCTTAGGCTGTCAAAAAAATCTACGAAGCCTGATAGGCCAGTCTATCTACGCATATTATTAAAATATATTTTTTATTTATATTAAAATATAATTTATATTAAACATAAAAATGGAGAAACAACCCAAATAATGAACTTTTTAGTATGATTTGAGGTCTTATAGTAAAACAGGCTCTTAAGACATTCCTTGCAATGAAATAGATTTTAAGGCTCATTTAGCCTATTTAGAAATAAATAAAATGAATTATTTCATGACTTTAATATGAAATAAGTCTGTAAATAGACTTTTCAGTCAGACCAAACTTTTAAATAGGCTAGATCATATCAAAAAACAAGTCTATGAAAGATCATAGGTCAGACTCACTCTTGCAAAAAAAAAATTATAAGTCAAGCTCAGGCTTATCAAAGTCTGGTATGGTCAAACATATTTCCACCCCTAAGAACAACTCTAGCGGCATATTTTTATGCTTGGTCCGCCAACGTGTAAGTCCAAAAGCGGGATATTTTCATCTGTTTAAGGTTAAAGTTGGCCAGATTGGAGTAATCGTTACTTTCTGAAGTAACGTTACTTTGGATAAAAGAATATTAAGCGTTGTGACCCAAAATATTTTGGCCAATCACAAAAGTTGTCACAATGTTAATATGAATATATTATTAATATATGAAATAAAATTGTGGGACCAAATGAGTTTCCCAAAATTGCACAGTTGGAGTAAAAAATAAATGTGTTGCTTTAAAATGATGTGTTATAATGAGACCATATGATAAAAAAGAGATCATCATTGAAGGTGCTCTTTTTTTATGGTGGCCGAGGTTTGAACCTCGAATCTTTCGTATATTATGTATTTTCTTATCAACTGAGTTAAACTCACGATGACTCAAAGTGCTCTAAGTGTGAGTATCCGGTCACTTTTTTAGCTTATGCATGTATAATTATTTGTTTAGGGAACTATGCATGTATTATTTAGAAAAATGATTTGGTCAAGACTTTTTTTAAAGAAGAATGACAAAAACGTGTTTTTATGATTTTGAAACTACATTTTCCTTTCTCTTACGTATACTCGTATAGAATAAAATTTGATTGATCAACTTTTGATTTTTTTCCCTGGACAAAGCTCTCTATATAGTTTTCATGTTAATATTTTACGTTGGATATAATAGATTGCGCTAAATTATAATTTTAGTTTTTCAATTTATTTTTAATTTCACTTAAATTGTTTCCTTCGATTTTAGTATATTAAGTTATAAATATTGCACATTATGATTCGTTAAGATTATTTTTCTTTTAAATTACAAACACTATACACTATTGTCTTTTAAGTTATACTCCCTCCATTTCAAAATACATGTCCAAGTCAACTACTTCACATATGCCAATGCACAATTTTGACCGTTAGGTACCGTTTGATGGTCAGGATAGAGAGACATGATATGATACATTAATCATATCCTACTTAAATCTCATGTTTGATGCGCCAAATGGATAGGATAAAATAAATCATTTTTCTATCATATCCTGACTTTCCTTTGTAATTTTTATCCTGAGTATAGGTTGGGTTAGAAATTATCCTGATGGAATTAGAAGATCATTTCTTAATTATTGTCTTGATATTATGCTATTTTTAAAATATTGTCATTTTTAAAATAATGATTGCATGTATTTTCTATTGTAATTAATAACATGTCATTTTTATAGTATTTAATTAATTATGAGAGCAATTTTTTCATTTAATTATAATAATATCATGTTTGTTATCATGTGCGCATCAAACACATGATAGGATAATGTTTATCATGTTCTTATCATATCCTATCTCTATCCAGCTTTATATCATATCATGCATATATCCTATCCTGACCATCAAACGGACCCTTAATATCTTTAATTATCTAAAGTAAAAAATTATAAAAATTTAATATTTTAAAAATATTTGCCGAGACAAATCAAACAACATCTTACATGCTAATATTTGTATTTATACATTAGTTAAAAAATATGGTCAAAGTAAGTCAAGTGAATAGTGCACGTTGCAAAATTTGGACATGTATTTTGAAACAAAGGGGGTAAATGTTAGACATTTTAGTCATTTCTGCCATTTATAACTAAATAATTACAACGTTTTTCTTTTACTAAAGCAAATTAACTGATATCATTAATTAAAATAGCTTCAATGCAAGGAGGATAAATCTCAAAAACATGGTGACTAGGCCAAGAACATGTCGTGCCTAGCAATCGTATGAGCATCCATGTTTGCTTGACGTCTAGCAAACTTCACCTTAAAGTTGGAAAATAAAGCTAACAAAGACTTAATGGTAGAAACTAGAACATTAAACTTTGAAGCACCACTACTCCAGTCTGAAATTCGATTCACAAGAGTACGAGAATCTATCTCAAATACAACCTTATCCCAACCTTTTAAAATAGCGATTTGAATTGCTTCCTGCAGCGCCATAGCTTCCCCTTCAAGAACTGACATATGTGCATATATCTTTGTTGAATGACCAAAACAATCACACCCTTTGCATTTCTAAAGCAACAACTTAAAGAGAAAATAATTTCTAACTTTTGTAACTTGAAAGACCAAAATGAAAAGAAAAAAATAAATAAAACGTCGAAGTTTTGGCACAAAAAATAAACTTATATAACTAAATAAAATAGTCCCTTCATAAATATTCCATCATTGCATACTTATATCTAAAATCTTAATGCAAAGAATATATGAGCTATCTTTGTTTTTTTTTTGTTTTTTAAAGAATGAGATACTTTTATTATATAGCTTATATTTCTTCTATTTGTAGTTTATTTGTGTGTGACTAAGCATTCACACTTCAATTCAACAACCATGGTCTATGGTGCAAGTCACTCACATCACTTGTTTGATAGGATCTCGCTTCCATTCCCCTGTCAAGGCTAAGAGTTTGGATGAGTATCAGAAGCAACAACGAATCATTGTTTTGAGAGAGAGGGAGAGGGAGAGGGAGAGGGAGAGTCTCCACCCAAAATCTTTAAAGCAACAAATATATATAAATCATCTTTCTTGAATATCCAACGGTTTTTATAGTTGTAATTGATACGAGACTAATCACACACTAGAATTCTAACATCACTATATGGTTCTACGTAATAAATTAATGTTTATTCATTTGAGCTTATATTTCACCTGCTCTTATGCAGGTTTATTGTATAAGAGCTTACATTTAAGGACTGATGCAAGTTATTCATTATTGTATAAGAGCTTATATTTAAGGACAAAAAGTTCTCTTATAGAATGTTTGTAATTTAAAAAAAAAGGTGTTTTTAATGAAGAATGGAGGAAGTGTTTTTTTTTTTTTTTGACAAAGAATGGAGGGAGTGTTGTTTTGTCAAAATCATAGAGAAATAAATATACATAATGAAATAATTATTAGTTAAAAATATCAAAAAAGAAAGTTTCAGTAAAATTAACAAATTGTTCTAACTTGTAAAAAAACAAAACAAATTGTTCCATCTTGTTCCTTGCACTCATTAGAGATGTGGTAACAGCAGTGTCAAAATCAAGTTTTATGGAATTAAGTTTCTTTTAGATCGTCTTTTAATGCATGCATACTTTATAGATATCTTAATTATCCATTATCCATGTTATTGCTTCATCTGCTGAGAGAAATTTTTCTAAGTTTCTTGCACTCGTTTGTTTTGTGATCTACTTTGCTGCAATGCAAATTAAATAGTCTTGTTTTCTTCTTTCGTTTTTTTTCTTAAACATTTGATTTTCAGGGGAATTAAGTTCCACTAATTTAGAGTTTAATCAAGAGTCAAGTAAAACATGACAAAAGAATGTTCAAGCTAGAATTTGAATTTGGATTTTCTCGAACAAATTATCATTAATTGAAGTTTATTAACCACTTTAAATCAACCACTTGATTGAATAACTTTGTTTTGACTTAAATTTTTTTAAAAATAAATATTATTGATTATGAAAAATTACTAATAATTTTGTAAAAAAAATAATAATATATAGTATTCAAATTATTAATGGAGCGTTATTTTTTAGTTTGCTCAAAACACTTTGAATCTATTGAGAAAATTGGTGCTCAAGTGTTCTTCCTTTTCCATCATGTTCTTAAAGCAATTGTTTCTCCTTCTCCTCGTCATACTCAAGCGCATGTACATGTTATCACTTGATTTCAACCTAACCTTAGCTCAGTGGCTTTTAACGTAGATGATAATGTGTTCCTCGAATCTAATTTGAGTGATTTTGATGGTCTTATTTGTCTACATGGATTTCTCGGCAACATTATTAGACCTTGTATTTTGCTAATGAGATCTTGGGTTTGTATTATGATTTGAAGTTGTGTCAGGATTCTTGTTATAAGTAAGTGTTATGTCTCTCATAGTTAGATACTTTGATTGACCTTGTTTGTAAAAGTTTATATGTGTTTCACAAAGATGAAAATTTTATATGGATTATCAAGCAACTTCTACTTAGAAATTGGATGGTTAATTTGCAACACACAAGCAATGTTACAACTGACTTTCTAATAGAAAAATGATGCTTTTAAGTGACAATGAGTTTGCTGTCTTTCATAAAACCCTTAACACTTTATCTATCCTCTTAGCGGGTGTCATGAACATTGAGTTTGTTCGGTTATAATTAGGTTCTCTCATTTTATTTTCTTTCTCTTTTCCCTTTTGTTACTACCACGAGATTGAAGCCAAGAATTATAAAACTATTAAATAAGTAGGCCAATTATACTATAGTCTACTAAAGGATACTATTACTATGATCAGTACTAATAAGCAACTGAAAGTGTTTCATTTCTTGTTACTATTTTAAACAAAAATTAACTGTGTTTTGAACTAATTTTTTTTTGACAGAAACGTTTTGAACCATGTATATATCCTTTTGTCACTTTTTTAAACAAAATAAATAAATTGTTTTTGAACCGTTTATATATCCTTTGTTTGATTCTAAAACAACTCATGCAAGTAGTTGGGTTATTTCAAAAAAAAATAAAAAATAGTTGGGTAAATTTATCTTAAATACTTGTTACACATTCAAATATTAAAATGATTATTACCCTTAAATCATAGGATCTTGTTCCAACGGTTCAGATCTAGTAGACAATCAAAACCTTATCCACGGATATATCAATATCCCATTATTTTTACAGAGTATTCAAGAGCCTTCATTAGCAAAAAAGGGTTATAACAGTGTTTCCATTTTTAGACAATAAAGCATTGAAATAAAACACTTGTTTTCCTCGTGCGCTCATGTGCGTGCTTCTTCTTGGACTTTCCACTTGCCTAACCAAACAGTACTTTAAAGCCAACCTTGCAAACAAGTCTCAATTGTCATACACATAAAACACGTGCTTCAACCAAAAAACAATATACTAATATCACACATTAATATTTTATTATTATATGTTAGAAAAACTTTATTAAAAAAATAAAATAATTATGTAGATAAAGACCACATGGTCTCACAGTTCAGACCAAACCAAAGCAAAGCAGATTCAAGGAACAAGCTTTCAACAAAAAAACAACTTCCTCCTAGTTCATTCTCTCTCTTCAATAAGAAAGCATCAAATTTTGTGAAAAATCTTGTAAAGTTAAGATTTTTTCTTGGTGGGGTTTTGTTAAAAATGTCAAATTTAGCTAATACTGTGTCAGATGGCCGGAGACTCACCGGTAAAGCACCGGAGAAGTTCAAATTTTCACAGACTTGTAGTCTTTTGAGTCAGTTCTTGAAGGAAAAGAGAATTTCTGGTGATTCTACACCTGGTTTGTTTGGGAAATTGGAGCCTAAAGGTATATAATCTTTTCTTGTTTTATTTCTTATTTGGCATATGAAATTTTAAATTTTTTTTTTTTGCCTTGTCAATTAATTGTTTGGTTTGTGATTTTTTTCCTTATTTAATTTAATTATTGTTATTATTAATTTGTTACAAAATGGATGATTTGGTATAGTATTGGAAAATTATTGGGCTATTATTAGTTGCTTAGTTTGATGAAAATGTTACATAAAGTTTATGAAATTTGAAATTTTGCTGATTGTGTTTTTTGGTTGTGGATTTTTTAGCAAGTACAAAGGATTTGTTAGCCAACATGCAAAACTCAGATGGGGGTTTGAGACTTAATGCATCTGCTATTGAATCTCTTCCTCAGCTTGTGGAAAATCCTTGCATTAAGAAGTCTAATACAAGGTATGTGTAACAATTTTAATTTATGCAACTGTTCTGAATTTTTTTTAATCAAGATTTGTTCTTAATTTTAAGCCATGATAGACAATAAAAAATTAATTGATTTTACTTTCTGCCCTAAGAAACCCAGGCTCCTACTACCAAAATGTTTTTCCATGTATATTAGGTAATAGGCTGGTGAATGATGATATAATTCAGTTTTGAAAAGGTTGTGCAAGGAAAACAAAACACTTGTAACCAGATGTCTAGATCTATTTAACAAAGTTGTCGGGCGCAATTGGTTAATGCGCTTTAGCTTAGGTCGAAATATTTGTGTAGTACTCGAATTAAATCTTGATTGGAACAATCATCGGTCAGATTTTACTCTATTTTTTGTAAATCAGTGAGGACCTGATTACCCATGTATTACTATTAGAAGATCTAAACCAAAAAGAAGTCAAGATCTGTTTGGTTGATGTGCTTTAGCAAATTGTTTGGGTAGTACTTAAGTTCAATCTTGGTTGGAACAATACTTTACTTAATTTATGATCAAACTGTAAATTAGTCGGTACCCAATTTCCTTTTGAACTGGAAGATCAAAACAACAAAGAAATATAGATTTGCTTGGTTATGCGCCGTAGCTAAGGCCTGATTGTTTGGGTAGTACTCGAGTTCAATATTGGTTGGAATAATAATTGGTCAGACTTTACTTAATTTCTACTCGAACTTTTTATTAATCGGGACTGAACTTCGTGGACCACAAGATCAAAATGAAAGAGGATTCTAGACTTGTTTGATTGATGAAGACCATATCATTCATGCTTCAACCTCCCCAACCAAAATTGATCACTAACTTGTATGTACAAAAAGGGCGTTGTTGTGTTAAGATTGGACCATCAGATCTCAACCTCACAATAAAATTAATTTACAACCAAAATAAAATGATACTCTAAACTCGCTGAACATCAATGGTAGGATGAAAACCTGACAGAAATATTTATATAAAAAATATATATTGTTAGAGTTTGGTTGAATCAGTGTTCTTATTGTTGTTTATTTTTCTTGCAGATCAACAGATCCTAAAACTCCACAATTGACGATATTCTATTCTGGGAAAATGTTAGTATTTGACGCTTTCTCGCCTACGAATGCAACCGAGATCATGGAGTTGGCCACCAAATTAGCCTCTGAAAATCCAAGCACTGAAGAAAATCCCCCAAGTGCACCAGTCACTAGTGAAAAATTAAAAGAGTCCGAAATTCCTCAAACAAACACTGTCTTAGAAACAACCGAACAAGGAAACCAAGCCAAATGTTCAGGTAATTTAGTTAATCTATCTTCATTTGTCATATCAACAAAAAAAAACATCAAATTTGAAACATTACAAGCATGCAAGTAAAAATTCATACACTATGACCCGGGTTCGAACCCGGGACCTCAAGTTGTGTGTGAGTTTAATTTCAGTGGTTTACCACTCCATCTAAGACCAAAAATAAAATAAAAAATTCATACACTAATTTAATGTTACATTTACTTTCAACAGATATGAGATATCCAAGAAGAGCTTCACTTCTTAAATTCCTTGAGAAAAGAAAAGAAAGGTATGGACCAGTTAAAAATTTCTATTTCTATCTGTTTATTTTATTTGATGTTGTCTATTTTTGTTGGTCCATGCTAATTAATTGAATCCTGAATTGTTGCAGGGTCATTGCTAGAGGACCTTATCAAATTAATGGTCACAAAAACGACGGTAGTAGTTCAGGAAGTGAACCTAAAGATCATTCTTCCGATCAATTTGACCTTAACTTATAGTGATTTAGTTCATCTTGAACTTTAGGTTATACATGTTTTGGTCAGTCAAATTACATTTCCTAACTATGCCCTTAGAAGATTGTTGTGGCCTTCAATCTTCATATAGATTTATAAGAGATATAAATATTTGTATGTATTATTTATCAATCAATTAGGTCCAATGCTTTCGGATCAAACCAAAGATTAATCAGTTTTATTACTGAGATTGGTTAATGATTAGATTCAGAAAATTGCAAGTATTTTTGTTCTTTATTGATTCATTTTTAGTGAATGCCATCTTTTGAATACATGTGCTTTGGTGGTGAAGATCTTCATTTTTAGAGAAAATACTCGTCTTCAAATTTAGTACTTTGGATTTGTATCTTTTAAGAATCCTAATTTTGATGTTTTTATTTTAGGAAATTTTCTTCATAACAACCATTATACGTAATCCCAAAAGTAGACGTGAAGATTCTTAACCAAAATCAATAAAAAACAAAATTGTCACCGTCTCTATTTACGTATTGAGTGTCACTTTAACCAAAAAAAATTGTTTAAAATGAATGTTGTTTTACATTTTCAATACAACTTTAATTTTTTTCTCCTATTTTTACCTTCAATAAATACTTTAACTTTTCTCTCGTGCAATTCTCAATGCAACTTTAAGTTTGTTTTTTTCTTGGACATTTTAGTAAAAATGTAATATCTAATGTTATTTCATTTTATTCTTTAATTTGCGTGCACTTGACTAAAACGACACTCGTTTTGAAACGGAGGGAGTACATGTTTATATTGAATATTTAATATATTTCAAATTAAAGTTTGACTTTCCTTTGAAATGTCTGCAGGGGTCTAGATTGAAGTTTGAATGTTGACTTCATATGAATATCATTCTAAAAACTTGTTTCTTTTTAAGTATTTTAATTTATATATGCACCGAAAACTATAATTTTCTTACACATTCATTTAATTGAATTGTGTCATTTACTAATATTTGTGGAAATAACTTAAAATGACACTCCCCTAAAAAAACGTAAAATGATGCTATAGTGTGATTTGATTGAATTAGGCGTGAAAAAAATATACACTACCCGTATGCTTATATGCTTATGTACACTCCCTATACTTAAAAGTATATGTTGTTATAAGGATATCGAGTTTGTCTTCGTGACTCGTGGGTATAATTCAGTTAACTTAACATAAACATTATAGTATACAGTGGTTGGAGTTCGATCTCAGCAATATTAAATCTCACAGAGTTTTGACGTCCGTTAAAGTTTTACTCGATTCAAAGAAAGAAGCAGTCGTACGAATATGATATCTAACTCACACAAACAAAAATAATAGAATTAACCTCATGCTAAACTTGTGTTTGTGCACATGTTTCAACAGGATATCTTTGCGATCACGATGTTTTCTAACCGTAGAGATTATCCAAAAGATTAAAAAAACAAAGACAAAGACAATGCAATCGCCAAAGAAAGAAAAGACATATGTGGTTATGAAAGATTTAGCCATTTAGGGGCCGGCGGCGTTGAATGTATTATAACATGCAGCAACTTGCATTTGCTTCTTCATTTTGGACATACCACATGAGTGGTTAAAAATGATTTTGCAAAATAAAAGACAAATTTTTATATTCTTTCATTTTTTTTAATCATTAAGGAAAACGACTTTGAGTTTAGTCATGAAGTAAAGTAAAATGTAAAGAGTTGTCGCATTAGTAATCGAATTTGAGTTTTTTTCTCCAAAAAATTATCATTTGATGAAGTTCATTAACAATTTGAGCTCAATTTTTGTTTTTAATTTTACAATTTATTTGTAACTGATTTAGAAAAAAGTCTTAGTTGATCACAGACACAAATAAAATATACTTAAGCACAAACCTATAGATAAGAATATTTTAAAGATTAAAGTAAAAATTGACCTGATTAATTTTTTTTCTTTTTATTTTTTTTTGTTTGTGTGTATGCCTAAATATTTTTGGGTTAATATGTTTTTACCTCTCTGTAATCTGAGCAAATTCCGGTTTACCCCCCTGTAAAAAAAAAGTTTAGATTCTAACTCTATAATATGAAAATTCTCCACAAAACACCCATGATCTCATCCAGACGTTGATGTGGCACGCCACTGTGTAATTATTTTATTTTTTTTAAAACCTGACACGTGTGTAATGGACACTAACGTGTCACGCCACTGTGTAATTATATTAATTTTAATTTTTTTAAAACCTGGCATGTGTGTAGTGGTTTAAAAAATTATTTTAAAAAGATAAAAAATAAAAAAAAAACTGAAAATTAATTTTCAAAAAATTTCAAAATAAGAAAAAAAAAATCTTTTTTTTTTAAAAACGAAAAAAAAGGCTTTTTTCAAAAAATTCAGAAAAAAATAAACATTCAAAAATTAGCTTTTGTTATTTTTTTGAATATTTTTAAAAATTTAATTTAATTTGGATTTTTTAAAAAAAAATCAAAATATAGTAAGTTTAGAAATTTTTGTATTTTTCATATAATTTTTTGGGAAATATATATATATATATATATATATATATATATACTATATATAAAGAAAACTACCCCTTTTAGCACATTTTTGGGTTGGAATTTTCTTTCCAAAAATACCCTTAATATTAAATACAAATAACACATGTATCTATACTATATATAAAGAAAACTACCCCTTTCAACACATTTTTGGGTTGGAATTTTCTTTCCAAAAATACCCTTAATATTAAATACAAATAACACATGTAACAAATAGATAAAAATAAATTTAAATTTTAAAACAAATGTAACAAACACGATATGAATATATTTATATCTTTTTTTTTCCTTTATCATTTAAAAAATATAACAAACTGGATGAGTATATTTATACTTACTTTTTCATTATTTCAATCATACTCTTAAACAATTTTTTCTATAATAAAGATTGTTGTTCGTGTCATTAAAAAAAAGCAACAACATTTATACTTTAATCAAAATCAAAATTTCATAAAAAAATACCGTTCATATTTTTCAAATTTTAGCGTAATAAAAAGAGTGGAAAGCGTGCCCGTCTTTTCGCTAGTATATATAAAGAAAACAAACCCTTCTAGTTATTTTGGACCGGTTGTTTCTTTTAAAAAATGTCATCAAATTTCAATACAAATACCACATGTAACAAATAGATAAGAATAAATTTAAATATAAAAAAATTCTCAAATCTGCAACACATCGTAAAAAAAAATCTGGAATAAATTTTCGAAAAAAAATCTGAATTTTCCTTAATTTTTAAAAATAAAAATATTTTCTAGATTTCTTTTGTTGAGAAAATTTAAAAAACTTCTTTTTCGAAAAAAAATATCGGTTTTAAATTTCGAAAAATATATATTTCCAAATTTTCGAAAATAATTTGAATTTTTTTTTGAAATATATATTTCAATTTTTTTTTTAAAACGTTATGGAAAATTAAAAATTTTTGAAATATATATTTTTCGTAAATTATAAATTTTGGAATTTTCTAAAAATATATTTTTCAAAATTTTGGAAAATAATTTTCGTAATAAAAAAAATCCTGAATTTTTTTTTATTTTTACAATTTTTTTAAAAAAAATAGGCACAAATGCCATGTGTACCTTTAAAAAAAATGAAAAACAAAATTAATTATACAGTCAGCATGCCACTAAGCTCGCCACGTTAGCAATTCTGCACAGTCACATGGGTCATGGGCTAAAATCAAAGAATCTTATTTTACAGGGTTGAAATCTTAACTTATTTTTTACGGGGGTAAACCGAAACTCGCCCAAATTACAGGGGGGTAAAGACATATTAACCCATATTTTTAATTTGAGGTTGTGACTACATAAGAGTTGTACATTTAGTTGTAGGTCGTCACCACCAGTTAAAAAAAATATTAAAAAAAGTAGAAAAAAAAACAAGAAAACACCATTCACTAACATCAAAATCAATTACTAACTCACTACCAAGAAAAAATCAATTACTAAGTCACATAAGTAAACCCAATCTGAGCTATCGAGTATGATGAAATCCAAAAAACACTAGCAGAAATTTTTAGAATCAATTACTAATTCAAATAAGTAAGCCCAATCTGAGCTATCGAGTATGATTGAATCCAAAAAACACTAGCTGAAATTTTTAGAAGCTAAACTAAATAATACTTTGAATAATCGCAAACTATCTGAACTGATTGCATTTTATGAAAATAAAAAGCAAATAAATTATCTGTGTAGCTTGCCTATGATTCATCTGTTTTTGAATAAAAAAATTGAGAGCAGTTTATGACAGCATTCATGGGTGGCTATGTAGTTTTGATTTGTCAAAGTTGAAGATAATGATGGTTAAGAGTCCCACATGACAATGTGTTTATGAGTAGGGGTAATCATCATCTCAAAAGCCAGTTTTGTGGGGTTGTGTTAGGTATCAGAGTCTCTTCAAGATCCATTGGGTCACCTGTTATCAGGTTTCCTATATCAGGTCACCCACTATTTGTCCACGAACCAGGTTCAATAGTGCTGGTCGTGATGAGGTGTGTTAAGAGCCCTATATTGGATATAGGTAATGATCTGACAATGAGTTTATAAGTGGGGACAATCCTTACCTCACTATCCGGTTTTATGAAGTTGTGTTAGGCTCAACCACTAATAAACACATTGTGAGGCCATCACATATCTGATGTGGGACTTTTAACAACCCTAGTTTCTCCTCCCTCTTATAAACTCTGGTCGCGCCACCGCTGACCTTCCTTCCTTTTTCATGTTTTCTTTCAAGTATCTAACCAAAACACAATCATGTTTGCTCCCTCGTCTCCAACAAAAACACCAAAAACAACCATAACATAACCTCCGGATGTCAAAACCATCACTCCCTCCATTCATCCTGCTCTTACTGTCACCAATTTCATCAAAATAACCCTTGATATTAAAAAGAGTCAGTACAATATTTGGTATGAGTTGTTCAAAATTCATGCTCAAGCTTATAAGGTCTTTGACCACATCCTTCCCCCTTCCATGACCGATGACCTTTCTTCTCCCCATCTGTAATACCCTACTTCTATTAAAGCGATAAAACACGCGAATAATATCAATATTCAAGAAATAGACGTTACGTCTTCGATAGATCTCAAAACAACATGCATATATAAAACTCCCAAAAGGGTCGCAGCGGATATATAACATACATCTCCAAATATACATGTCATAAACTCATAAATAAGTCACCAATAAAATCTCCAATTCTGACACATGGGTAGAATCTCAACAACATAAATCAATATAGAATAACATATGAACTGACACCCTAATCAGAGCCTAAACTAAGACTCCAAGAAACGATAACGAAGGTAGCTCCCATTATCCTCAAGCACTCACAAAGCAAGCAAATCAAACTATTCCTGCATGCCGTCTACCCATTCATACAAATAGGTAGGCGGTCCACCACAGACCACAAGGGTTTGCTTCACATCATCATAATCAAGCATAAATAATTGCAAATGTATTCATCAAATTAATCTTCATATGATTCAAAGAAAATGATAATTCAACTTCAACATTATTCATCAACACAACAAATTCACCACATCACAATTACGTAGGTCAACAATCACATCAAACACCAAGCACCGACACAACTAGGACTCATGCCAAGACATGTTATGCACCTAGACGCGACTTCTATATGCACACGCTACCATCAACTACGACAAAGTCGTCAAACTCATGATGCAACAAAAACATCACCAATACAAATATAAAATTCATCAACTTCAATCATATATGCATAAATATATGACCCAACACTAATGCATATATTCTCACAACTCGTCACAATAATTGTCTCCAACATTATACATGCAACCACCGCATTCAACTTCGACATTTAACATGTATAAGTTCAACACATCAACAACATATATATATATATATATATATATATATATATATATATATCATGTTATAATTCATCAACATAGACACGACATACAACACCGACACCAATCTCAACATCATAAACATAGTGTTCAAGGGTAATATTCTCAAGGGAATCACCATTCAATACATTCAACCAGGAATTCACAAAATCACGTTAAGTTCGTCTCATAATTGCTTCATTAAATGTCAAGCAACACGAGAACTCATTAGTCCCTTTATACAAAGTTATTTCTTTCATAAAAGCACCCCTAGATGGTTAGGATAAAATCCCTACACTTAAGAATAAGTTTGAAAACAATTGGATTGAATAAAAATTCATTTTAAAGGTTTCTGGTCAGGCAAAATCGTAGCACGATTTTTATCCATCATAGTACAATTTTTTCAGTATCAAAACCACCCAAAACTGGTCAAAATCGTAGTACGATGGCTAAAATCGTAGTACGATCTCGGCCTGACAGACATCATCATATTTTCCAACTTTCACGTTTTCGTGTGTAAAATTCCAATTTTCGATCCGTTTTCGATTTCACCAATGCGTTCCAAACAATTAGACCATTCAAACTCTACTTCAAAACATGGTTTTACAACTCAAATTAACTTAATCCAACCCACCCCAAAATGTCTTATATACAAAAGTGATTAAAACGACTTTTGACACGAAAACTCAATTTTCTCCCAAACGACTCGACTAACTCATCCAACAACATCAAAAACTCAGTCAACAACCTTGTATATCAAAAGTCTATTTTGGTCCTCCACATGAACAACCTAACACAAACTTCACAAATTCAAACAACAACTTCACAAAATGGAACACTCATGGTACAAATCAACAACCACAACATATCCAATTCAACAACAACTTCATTTATACATGAATTCATCACAATCAATAACAACAACATTAATTTATACCAAATTAAGCAAAAATCAACAAGTACTCATATCTATACAACTTAAGCATGTAAATTCAACATTAACAACTTAATTATCATCAAATTCACATACCCAAACATAGCACTAAAATAAGGGCACAAATTTCACCAATTAAATTTTCGATAATCATTTATCACAATTAAGCACTTTTGAATATAAGTAGAAAAGAAATTACAACTAAGAGATTATGATAGAGCACTAGCCCCCTTACCTCAATTGAACACAACCCTGGTCTTAGCTTCAATTTAGCTTCTTGAATCTCTACCCCTTTCTTGATCTTCAAGCTCTTCTCTTCTAACCATTTTTCTCTTCCTTTAGCTCTTTCTCTCTCAAAAGTTATGTGTAATGAATGATAGAACCCTAATTCCTCTTATAACATGAGTTTATAAAGGCTCTACCTTAATGGACTTAACCCTCAAAATATCTTAATGGGCTCAAGACTCTCATTAATTAATTCACAACGTTTCTATCCTCTTACGGTAAAAAAAATAATGAATAGTTACCGACTCTTAACTAATTACTGCAACTCATTAATAACTTAGTAAAAATAATGGTTCCCGCTTAAAAACAAAAAATAATCCTCGCCGTGAAATTACTATTTTACCCTTGCTTACATAATGATCAAAATACCCCTAAGTCCAAAATGACAAAAATACCCTTCTAACACGAAATTCTACTAATCCCCATCAAAATACACACAAAAGTAATTAATCACATATAAGCACATATAAAAATTAATTAAAATAAATCTAACGAAAATCGGGTTGTTACACCATCTCTCAAAAAAACTGACCCAGCTCTATGAAAACGCCTTGATGTTATTATTTTGCAATGGATCTATGGAACCATCTCTATTGACCTTCTCCATATCATAATTGATAGTAACTCTACCGCAAAACTAGCATAGGATCGTCTTTTTGACATTTTCCTTGATAACAAACACTCCCGTGCCCTCTATCTTGAACAAGAATTTTTCCGGGTAACCATGGAACAATTCCCAGACACGTCCTCTTATTGCCAACACATCAAATCCCTCTCTGACCAATTATCCAATGTTGGTGCACCTGTTTCAAACGAACACATGGTGCTTCAACTTGTTTTCGGTATCTTTGATGCTTATGTTATTGTTGGCTCTCAACTTTGTCATTCTGATACCTTACCTCCTTTTTGCAAGGCTCACTATATGGTTGTCCTAGAAGAGACGAAACTGGCTAAACGCACACAACATGTGACTGATAACTTTACTTTCATGGCTTCTCAGGAAACACAATAGTCATGTCACTCCCGCTACTCCTCACATGCGTGCCAACCGCCCCTAACAGCAACAACTCAGGTGGTTGCGTCAGCCGTGGCGTTTTCGGTAACAACAATCACGGTGGAAGGAACTGAGGTCGAGGTGGTGATCGAGGTGGCCGATCACACCATCAAGAACACGAGACGTGGAATCAACCCTCGCAACAACCATGAGCATATCCACTTTGGGCATATCCTCCATGGGCCACTCCTTCATGTCCATACCCTACACTTGGAAATTGGCAGCAACCAACCGCTCTCAACTGTCAACCAGGCATTCTTGGGCAGAGACTACAACAAGCAAATGTCGCTTCAGCACAACCATCATACACAATAACATATATTTAGGCTGCAATGCACACTCTTTCTATGACCCCTCCTGATGAGTAGTGGTACATGGACACAGAAGCTACCTCTCACATGACTACAAACAGAGGTAATCTCACGTCGTATTCCAATATTAGTAATCATATTACTGTCGGTAGTGGTCATAATATTCCAGTTATTGGTATTGGCAATGCATTACTAACCAACTCCCATACTCCCATAGCCTTGAAAAAATGTCCTATATGCACCTAAATTACTTAAAAACCTTATCTATGTGCACAAATTTACCATTGATAATGAAGTTACAGTTGAATTTGATCCCTTTGGTTTTTGTGTGAAGGATTTTCAGACAGGGATACCGTTGATGAGATGTAATATCTCAGGTGAACTTTATCCTCTTACTTCAAGACCATCCAATCAAAGCACTACCCCTTCCACTTTCGTCTTTTTATCCAATAATTTGTGGCACAATCGCTTAGGACTCCGGGAGTATCTATTTTGAATTCTCTTCATCGAAATAATTTTATTATTTGTAATAAGTCTCAGAACAATTTTATTTGTCAGCATGCCAACTTGGAAAACAAGTAAAACTTCCATTTTATGAGTCTTTATCTCAAACTTTGTTGCCCTTTGATATTGTGCATAGTGATCTTTGGACAACGCCAACACTAAGTTCTGGTGGCCATCGTTACTATATTTTGTTTCTTGATGATTTTACAAATTTCCTATGTACTTTTCCGATTACAAACAAATCTCAAGCTTACTCCATTTTTCTCAAATTTTGTAATCACATTAAAACACAATTTGAAAAAGATATCAAATGTTTTCAATATGATAATGGTAAAGTGTTCGACAACTCTTCTTTTCATAAATTTTGTGAGCAAAATGATATGAGTTTCAGGTTTTCTTGTTCACACACTTCACCTCAAAATGGAAAAGGCGAAAGAAAAATTCGCACTATCAACAATATCATACGTACCCTTCTTGCACATGCCTCCTTACCCCCTCTTTTTGGCATCACACACTTCAAATGACTACTTATTTGTTAAATATCCATCCAAACAAAAAGTTTGCACTCCAAACACCAACTACAATTCTTTATCAGAAATTTCCCTCATATTCTCATCTTAAAGTTTTTGGGTGTTTGTGTTTTCCATTAATCCCCTCCTTCCCTAGAAACAAACTTAAACCACGATCAACCACTTGTGTTTTTTTAGGGTATCCTTATAATCATCGCAAATATAAGTATCTTGACATAACTAGTCACAAAATATTTATTTCTAGACCTATTATTTTTGATGAAAATGTGTTTCCTTTCTCTACATCACAAGCTCTTGCGTTTTTGTGCTATGATTTTTTTAATAAAAGCGACGAACCATTTTCATATCACACAATCCTTATGTTAACAACAAATAACCAACTACCTCTCCCTACTACACATCACTCACCACCAAGCATATTATACCTCATACTAACAACTCGGTCTCATCCTTAAATACCCCACCAACATCGCATCAAACTCCAAATAATGCCACAAATCCCACAGACATTCAACCTACCCCCTCTTCTATCACGTCTTATCCCATTACCACACCTACATATATTAACTCTATAGCCAACCTTCCATTATCTTCTCAAATGACCACCCGAGCTCAAAATGACATATTTAAACCACTACAACTTTTTAACCTCCACACCTCTACTCCACCCATCATTTCTCCATTACTTACTAATCCTATTAATGTATTACAAGATCATAACTGGAAAATAGCTATGAAAGATGAATATGATACTCTTACTGAAAATCAGACATGGAATTTAGTACCACGTCTCGCTAATGCTAATGTCATTCAAAGTTTGTGGATTTTCAGGCGCAAGAAAAAATCATATGGTTCTTTTGAAAGATACAAAGCTCGCTTTGTGGAAAATGGTTCAAACCAACAAACTGGTGTGAACTGTGGTGAAACTTTTAGCCCGATGGTAAAACCAGCAACCATACGAACGGATCTTAGTATTGATATATTAAAATCATGGTTGCTACATCAGTTGGATGTCAAAAATGTTTTCTTACATGACAATATCAGTGAAACTTTCCATATGCATCAACCTTCTGGTTTTCGTGATCCTCAACACCTTGATTATGTATGCTTGTTGAAGAAGTTCATGCACGGTCTTAAACAAGCTCCTTTTTCCTCGTACCAACGCTTCACAGACTTTGTTGCTGCATTGGGGTTTTGACATAGTCTATGTGATCATTCCTTATTAAGCTATCAACATGACAACGAAACATCATACATTCTTCTGTATGTACATGACATCATTCTCACTGCCTCACCTAATACTTTTCGTGACTCCATCATGTCTAAACTCAATTCTGAATTTTCCATGAAGGACTTGGGTCCTCTTAGCTATTTTTTGGGTATTTATGTTACTAGGCATTCAGGTAGCATATTTCTAATTCAACCTAAATACGCCGAAGAAATCATTGAGAGAGTTGCCATGTCATCTTGCAAACCAATTTCCACCCTGATGGACATTAAAACAAAGCTAAGTGCAGTCTAAAGAAATTCGTATCATGATCTCACCGAGTACCGAAGTCTTGCAGGTGCATTGTAATATTTAACTTTCACTAGGCCTGATATTACTTATGTTGTCCAACAAGTGTGTCTTTTTATGCATGATCCACGACCACAACACATGACTACCTTGAAAGCGGATTATTAGGTACATTAAGGGTACATCCACCCACGACCTACATATCTATCATTCCCTAGTTAATACACTCACCACTTATACTGATGCATACCGGGGAGGGTGTCTAGATAATATGAGATCCACTTCTAGGTATTGTGTCTATCTTAGGGAAAAGATAACCAATTTTATCCCGTTCTAGTGCTAAAGCAGAGTATCGTGGTGTTGATAATGTTTTTGCTGAATCATGTTGGCTTCGAAACTTACTATTAGAACTTCCATGTCCGGTCACAAAAGCTACTATAGTCTACTGTGACAACGTCAACGCTATTTATTAGAACTTCCAAAAAAGAATCATTCCATTTTTTCTCTAAAAAATATAGTTTTTGTAAGGTGCATGAAATGTTGTCACAAAGCATATTGTTGATAAGATTATTTGAACACCCCATACACACACAAGGAGTTTAGGAGGAGAACTCAGAGAACAACGAACATAAAAGAGAGGTGATACAAGATTTAACCCATCAACAAGAAAGAATTAATCCGCCAATGATGAAAATCGAAAGGTAGACAAAGATTATTAGCTTTCAACCACCAAAAAGGTAATAATTTAACTATAACAAGCAAGGAAGAAATAGACTTTTCCTTTCACTTAAAACTACAATAAGTATTGTTGATAAGTTAAATATGATGTCTTTCTCCCTGCGAGCATAGATATGTTAGTAGAAACATTGCAGTATGCAGAGATCGAACTACGAACCTTAAATTTCCACTTATTTACCTTAAAGAGGTAAAATACTAACCAATCTTGTTGAGAGTATATTTTTGTGAGGTTAAGTCAGAGGTTCAAGTTAAGCATTGATATGTATATATACTACTTCATCTGTCTCAACATAATAATCATTTAAGGTTTGTGCATGATTTTTAAGAAAATAATTAATTGTGTTGATTTCATGGTAAAATCAACATCATTTAATAAAATACCATTATTACTTGTAGTTAGTGTAGTAGCTAAGTTTAATGAAATTTAATAAATAAGAGTATAATAGTGGAAAAATAATAAAAGCAGAATTGATATTTTAAAGTGACAATTGTTTTGAGATAGAGAAAAATGCTAAAGAAACAATTATTTTGAGACTGAGGGAGTCCATATGAATTTGGGTATGAAATTTTAGGCTGCCTTTTTAAAGTAGAGGTTCTGATTAAGCATCAATATGTATCTATAATGTATATAAAGTGAATATGAAATTTTAGGTTGATTCTTTATTATTTCAATTATACCCTTAAATAAAGTTTCATGTATTAATGTTTTTTTATCAAACATATTAATGTTTATTGTTGGTGTTATTTGAAAAGATAGAAATTTATATTATATTGTCGTTGTCATTGAAATAAATAAAATGATTTGTTATATTTTAAAAGTCAAAAACATACTTTTAATCAAAATCAAAATTTTATAATCATATCTTACAAATATTAGCGTAATAAAAAGAATGGAAAAACGGACACGAGAGTGCTCATCTTTCTGATAGTTATTAATATAATTTATTTGTTGTATTTTTTTAAGGAAAAAATCTTTATTTGTATATAATTTGTTATTTTATAATAGGCTTATGCCAAATATTTTAAATAAAAAATTAACTATCATGTTCATTTTTTTTTGGTAGATACTATTATATTAATTTATATGCCTTATTTGTTGCAAGAAACGTGGATAATCTTGAAAGAGGGAGAATGAGATAGTATATATACACATCTTCCGGTCCTTTGGTTTTGAGAGGAAGGAGTCCTAAAAATCAAAATCGGGTTCTAACATACGATATGTGCTTTGATGAATTTTATTAACTACTTGAGTTCAATCACTTGATCAAAAGTAGAGTATTTTTGAGTAGGAATCTTTTTCCATTTATCCACCGTCTAATTACTATCCATCTATACAAGAGATACACATGATAAATATGCATGACAACAAAACTCATACCCGCGGGTACCCGTCCGAACTAAACTTAATTTGACGGGTTTTCTCCGCTTTGACTAGGTTTGAGTACGAGTTTGGGTTTTCCCTGATTTTAAAGCATGGGTACATGATGGGTAACTGGTGTATAGGTACACATCCCAAACCCGTACCCAAACACGTCCCAATTGTAGGAAATTAATTTATTACCCCTTTTATATAAATAGAAACTCAAATCTTAAATCATTTCACACACACAGTTAGAGTCATAGTCTTTCAGATGATAATCACTTATTACAGTTCTCTTTTCTCCTTCCATATCTCACACTCTCGGTCTCTTTCTTCTCCCTCACCATAGTCATCGATCATCAATATCTCTTTGTTGGATAATGCATTACAACATTAAGCTCATGGCTTAAAAAATACTAAATTTTTATTAAAATAATTATCCAATACGGGGATGAGAATGAGCCGAGGATACCCAAATCCGTCGGAGACAGGGATGAAATTCGATTTTTCATCCCGCTAAGTATGAGTAGGGTAACATGTAAGTATATTGAAATATGGTATGTGGACGGGGAAGGTAAAACCCGTTCCTACCCCGCCCCATTGCCACGTCTAATAATAAATTAACAAGATTCATTTAAACCATATCAAAGAGTTGTTTGAAATTGTAGTTCGATGGTTGAAATAAGTATAGTTTAGTCAAGAATCAAAGAGTTGTTTGAAATTGTAGTTCGGTGGTTGAAATAAGTATAGTTTAGTCAATAATTGTTTGATTAATTCGAATTTTTGTTGTCAAAATTATTATTATTATTATTTTATAGAAAAACAAAAATGTACCCTTTGTTATGAATAGTCGGCAAGGGTTTTAGTGTGGAGTCCTCTGGTATTTTCTCAGAGGAGTCTCTTTCTGTAAGAGGGTCACTGCGTAGGGACCCCTTTGAACCCTAATAATTTCCAGTGAAAATTTCACTAGGAAGAAGAAGAAGAAGAAGCTGAAAATGCAGAATCATAGGCTGAAGCAACAGCAACATCAGCAGCAGCAACAGCAACAACAAGCTATGATGCAACAAGCTGCTCTTCTTCAACAACAGTCTCTCTATCACCCAGGTCTCTTAGCTCCACCTCAGGTTGGTCCCCATTCATCTCCATTTCTTCGATCATCTTCTCTTTCTTTCACTGTGTTGATCTTATAGCTTTGCATTTTTTGTTTACTAGGGATTGCACTAAACACCTAGGGTTTTGTACTTTATTGCTAAATTGATTTATTTTTAATTTTTTTTTCTTTTCAATTTAATAAGAAAATTGGGTGTGTGGTTGGTTTTTAGTGGGTGTTTGCTTTTGATGAAAAAATTGAATTTTTTTAGTGGGTGTTTGGTTTTGATATAAAAAATAGATTTTTATTTAGTGGGTGTTTGGTTTTGATGAAAAAAATTGATTTTTTTTAGTGGGTATTTGGTTTTTGATGGAAAAAATTGAATTTTATAGTGGGTAGTTGGTTTTGATGAAAAAATTGAATTTTGGAAGTTGAATTCGACCATTCCATTATTTTTTGTATGAGTTACGGTTGTTAATTTTTCTGGGTTTTCATCAAATGAGTAGAGTTAGCTGAAATATTAGGAAGTTGTAGTTTTTCTGTGTGTGAGGTAGGAAATGGCTCTGAAATTGTGTTTGAGGTGTTTTATTTTACATATGTGAAAGCTCACTTGGTAAAGAGGCATTTTAGTAGGAGTAGTGAGCAATGAGTACCAGTCTATTTAGTAATTTGATGTGGTTAGTGTTAATGTAACTATGGAAATTTATGAAGAATGTCACTTAATTTTTTTCCTTTTTGCGTTGGCATTAGTGTATAAGCTTGCAATTGATATATGGTATTGTTTCCTTTGAGGTTTAGTTGGGAAAGGAATCCGCATAGCTTATGAGTTAATGTCTGGTTTGTTTGATGCAGCATTGAATTTGACCTAGCCAGATAGGAGTTTTGTTTTCTTACGCTGTAGTTTAGTTTGTATTCAAACTGTGGGATGTGTTGTGTTGGGTGCAATGAACCCAATTTTAGTTTAGTTTGTGATTAATATGTGGTATTGTTTCCTTGGAGGTTTAATTGGGAAATGAATCTGCCTGGTTTTGGACTTAGAAATTACTGTCCTGTTTGTTTGATGGAGCAATGAACCTGACTAAGTCATATGTTGATTTGCAAAAGGGCAAGTACTGGACAAAACGGTACAAACAGTACAGCACAAACCTTTAAAGTACTGAACAATTTTTTGTCCTGTTCGATGTTTGATGGACAACGGACAACACAAATAAAATAAAGTGAAATTTACTACAACACCCTTTATGAATCTAAATATTATTAGAGGGGAAAGAGATTGGAGAGAGTCGGGAGAGAGAGAGAGAACGAGAGGCGTGAGATAGGAGAGTGTGCGCGCGTGCGTGTGTGAGAGAGAGAGGGATAAAGGGGAGAGAGATAGGAGGGAGAGAGAGGAAGGAGATATGAGAGAGTGAAAATACGAGGGAGAGAGAATGTTTTGAGTGGAAAGTAAAAGGGTATTTTAGAAAACTTGTCCTTGGGACAAAAAGTTGTCCCATGGTTTAGCCAAGGACATGAATCTGAACTTTTGTCCGGTCCCTTGCTCCCCATTTTGTCCTGTCCCATGAACAATTTTAAAATCAACCAGTACAACTGAAGTTGTGCCGTCCAGTTCCTTGCTTTCTGCAAATCAAACACACCCATAAGATTTTTGTTTTTCCTACTGTTGTAGTTTAGTTTGTATTCGAACTGTGGATGGATGTGTTGGGTGCCCTGGACTCATTTTCATTTTCTTCTATTAGGCTTAGCAATGAACTCTTTTATGCGTTTTTTTGTCTGTTATTGTTTTGGTTATGCGCTTTCTTTTTCCCCATTCACTCTAGTTAATGTCTCTCATGCTATACTGTATTGATAGATACAACACAAATATTCAATCTTGATTTGGCCTGTTTTTCTTTTCATTTTTTCTCTCCTTTTTCTTCTTTTTTACCTTTTCATTTTGCAGATTGAACCAATCCCAAGTGGAAATTTGCCTCCTGGTTTTGATCCAAGTACTTGCCGCAGTGTGTGAGTTTTGTCTAGACATTTTTTCACCTTTTATTCAATCTTATTCATCACTTCCCTCTTCTTTTGTTTTATGATTTTGAGACAAGCTTAGGCACCGTTTCCTTAATTTTATCTTTTATTTAGTTTTCAAAGTTAGAAGCATATAAGTTTCTGATCTTATATATGACCTAAGTTTATTATATCTTGCAACACGTAAACCAGTTCTGTTGTATTAAACCATTACCTGTATGTTACTTCTTGCTAGTCTGACTTGAATTATTTGTAGCCTAATTGTTTGTTTCTTCTCTTCTACTTTTTTTTAAATTGTAGCTTCTTTATCTGTGAGAAAATGCAGGTATGTGGGCAATGTCCATACACAAGTAACCGAGCCACTTCTGCAAGAAGTTTTTGCGGGTACTGGCCCAGTTGAAGGGTGTAAACTTTTTAGGAAAGAGAAGGTATGTTTTTGTATATACATATGTCTTTGTCTAATATATTGATTTAAAGTACTAGATAAAACTGTAGCTTTGTATTTGACATCTTATGTCTTTCTTTTGCAGTCATCCTATGGATTCATTCATTATTTCGATCGCAGATCTGCTGCTCTGGCCATATTAACTCTCAATGGGAGGCATCTGTAAGTGCAGTTCTTCTTATAATTGTGTTAGGTTGGTTTGGATTTATACTCAAAGTTCAATTCAACGGTTTGTAGATTCGGGCAACCTATCAAAGTTAACTGGGCATATGCCAGTGGTCAGAGAGAGGATACATCAGGTTGGTTCAGAGATAATTATAAGATATATATGTTTTGAACAAACCATTTTGGTGAATATATTATATAATATGTTTCTTTGAATTTGCAGGCCATTACAACATATTTGTTGGTGACCTCAGTCCTGAGGTTACTGATGCTACACTTTTCGCATGCTTTTCTGTCTACCAAAGTTGTTCGTAAGCTTCGTTATCCTATAATTTCTTATTAAAAACAGCCATCCATTTTATATATTTGGAATTGGAGCTATCTTCATTTATTCAAAAATGTGAGAAAAAAAACGTGCGCATGCTTCCGTATGTGATAATTGTGCATTGCATGCTAAATAACTTTGTTGATGACTTGGCATAGCTCACTAGCTTTATCTTTTTTATGGTTTTAGAGATGCAAGAGTTATGTGGGATCAGAAGACTGGGCGTTCAAGGGGATTTGGATTTGTTTCATTCCGTAGCCAGCAGGTCTATTTTTGTCTTAAAATTTTAATTTTGTTTTTTAGGGTAAGAAAGCTTTATGATGTTTCTGACTTATATTTTTTGTCATTTTTTAGGATGCTCAAAGTGCTATAAATGATTTGACTGGTAAGAAAATTTTCATTGACGTCAACCTTATTAGCCAATTATAATTTGGAAAAGTCTCCATTGATTTTTCGTTAGTAAATACCGAAACAAAACCATATTCTCAGTTCCAAGGGAGTTGCACATTAGGTTCTTTTGTATGAATTGATTTTGACTTTCTATGTTTAATTATTTTAAAAGTTCATATTTTTTTCACTTATGATCGAGGAATAATGATGCCCTGTTTGTGCCTTTCAGGTAAGTGGCTTGGAAGTAGACAAATACGCTGCAACTGGGCAACAAAAGGTGCTGGCGGCATTGAAGAGAAGCAAAACTCAGACAGTAAAAGTATGGTGGAACTAACAAATGGTTCATCTGGTGAGTAAATTATGCCGTAGTTCCTGAAACAATAACAGAATGGTTGAATCAAGTACTTTCACATTTGACTTCTATATTTCTTGATTTGAGAAGTAGATCCGGGGGCTTACTAAAACTTTGGTGTCCTCTTTTTACACTTGACCTAAAGATTTTTAGGTGATTAAACTTTTAAAAAGTATTGTGTTCATCAAGACATCTGTTTTCTTAGTTAACAGATGGAATACTAGATATTCAATTAATGAACATTTTTTACAGAGGACGGTAAAGAGATATCTAGCAATGATGTTCCTGAGAACAATCCTCAGTATACAACTGTGTATGTGGGTAACCTTGGATCAGAGGTAAGAAACTTTGTTTATATCTATTTTTCAATCTATGGTTTGAACAAAATAGTTCATCTGGCAAAAGTCCATTGATGATTTTCCAAGCTTATTATTTTATGATGCAACAAAAGTAATATTTTGAAACCCATTGGTCCATAACCAATATTTGTATTCCTTCACCTGTTTTAGCTTTTTGACCACCTTTTGATTTTACAATATATGTGATGTTTACTTTGTGAGCTGTATCTTTGAAATCTGCGCGGAAATTGCTGTTTCCATTTTAATCATTATGACCTTTGGTGATTCCAGGCAACACAACTTGATCTCCATCGCCATTTCCATGCCCTTGGGGCTGGTGTGATAGAGGAGGTTCGTGTCCAGCGTGATAAAGGATTTGGGTTTGTGAGATATAGTACTCACGCTGAAGCAGCTCTGGCTATTCAGATGGGAAATGCCCAGTCTTATCTCTGTGGCAAAATAATTAAGGTATGTTTTTCACCTTTTGATGTCGCTGGCTCACTGCTAATTGCTCTCTAGTTTTGCCTTTGTTTTGTTTTGTTTTATCATTAGTGTTGTTAATGTATTTGCCGGGCCAGTCTCAAACACAAGTATTCCTCGTGTGGGGAAGGAGGATAGATATTTCTACATTGTCATACTTTCATTACTTGTGTACAGTGAAATACACAGGAATTACAATTAGGCCGATCGTTCATATGCCATTGTTAAGCTTTGTTTTCCTCATCTATATCCTGACAACAAGGCTAAGAAATAAAAAATACATATATCCCTTCTTGCTTTATATGCTCCCGTTATGCTATTGAACTTGTGAACCATTTATGAGATTCTGGTTTTGTCCTATTGCATATTAGTTTGTTAATTATTAGGAATGCTCAATCTACTTTGACCCTTAGATTTCATTTCCTTCATTTTTTTCCCTAATCATAGCAATAGTCTCTATCTCAACTTCTACTTATTTCCTTTTTTGATGAATTTTATTTCGACTGATCATATTGCTTCTGACTATTGTTATTGTGTTAAAATTATAGTGCTCATGGGGGAGTAAGCCCACTCCACCTGGAACTGCTTCAAATCCTCTTCCCCCACCTGCTGCTGTGCCTTTACCAGGCCTATCCGCAACCGATATTTTGGCGTATGAGCGACAGCTAGCAATGAGCAAGATGGGTGGAGTTCATGCTGCGTTGATGCATCCCCAAGCACAGCATCCTCTCAAGCAGGCTGCAATTGGAGCAAGCCAGGCGATATACGACGGCGGGTTCCAAAATGTTGCTGCTGCACAGCAAATGATGTACTACCAGTAATATAATAATTCTCTTGATGTGCTATCTATTGCATGCATATCTATTATTCTGCACATTGGTTGGTGTTAAAACTCTAGGGAGCTATTTTTCTTTTTCCTTTTAAATTAATGGTGGTGAGGTAGTTTCCACTACCAAATTAGATTAAACATTTGTATGAGTTTGTATCATGTATGCGGTTTTCTAGTTTGTAGTGATGATGAGTGTTTTTTATGATTTTAAGAGATGTTTTCTTCTCACCCATTTAGGTGGTAGGGTTATTATTATGTAATGATTATTATTGTATTACCATCCTATATCTTATTGTTGTTATATATTTATCAGTTAGTATTTTTTAATTAACAAGTTTGGTATGGTAGTAGTGTGATATCATATGCATGTGAGCAAGTACAATACAACTCACAACACACGATCCTTCCCATCCCTTGAATAATGACATTACATTGCATAATCAAGTCATTCATGTACTATTGGAGTTTAAAACATTTCAGATAAAATTGATTAGTTACTTGATGTAGAGATAATGAGAAAAGGAAGGTCAAAAAATGATGAGTGCTTGTTCTTTATGAAAAATAATATTTCTTTATTTTAATTAATTTTTTTTTTTTAACAAGCCATAATTAAATTAACAACAAAAAAGCAAACTACTCAGCATAAGCCGTGTTATGACGATGCTTAAAACTTCAATGGAGATTAGTTTTGTTGGTAAAGAGTTAGTTCATATTTGTCAATAGCGTGATTTGTACGATTATTAAATGAAAAGTAATTTCTTGTTTCAAATTTAAAAATTACGTCATTTTTGTTTTGTACATTATTTGAGTTGTGTTATTTGAACATCCATTTATATTATAAAGAAAATGAGTAATTGACACAAAAATTAAAGTAATAGAGAAAGAAAGTCAAAACATAACGTGAGTACGAGAGAGAAAAACACAAGAAATTGTCAAAAAAATGATTGTTCAAAAATTGTTGAATCATAGATTATGGACACCGTCATACCCTACATTCGCTACTCCCCAAGAGGACAAGAAGGAAGTTACAAAAAGAAATGCAAAAATGAGCATGGGTGAAGATGCTCTCCATTTTAAGTTCTCTTCATCTGTTCCATTACCAAAGTTTTGAATTCATTTGAAATTGTGTTCATCAAAAAGTAGAAAGAAGGCTTTCCTTCGAGTAAAAGTTTATCATAAATCTTTTCAAAAAACTTGGAGGGGTTGTGTAAATAAACATGCTATTCAATATTTATCTTCAAAAGGGGTATGTTTGCGGCTTTAAATGGCCCTTGCAAGTAGACAATGCGATTTTGTTAAAAAAAAGAGTGAATAGTGAGATTAAACCTTAAGATTAGTCAGGTTTTAGGTTTGATATCAAATTTTGGTTTAATATGATCATAGAAAATTAAAGCTAAAAGAGTATTAAGGTTAAAGTCTCTTTGAGGTAGATTCCAAAATAATGTTTAATAAGCTAAATTTCAATTATGATAATGGATTTGAAAGTGGATTGTATTATCAACCTTTGACGTTCTGTCTTAACTATGTTCTTGAACTTTTGTGTAAGTTTTATCAGGAGGCAAACAAATGTAACTCGGTTCCGTATAAAATGAACCTATAAAAATATTGGTCTATGATGGACCAATTTTTTATACCGTTAGATCATATGAATCCACCAAATCTTATCGTGCTCTATAAACACCAAATCTCTTCTATCTAGTCTACAACTCTCATTTACTCTCTCTCTACTTTTCCTACAATCCTAAAACCTCTTACCACATTCTTATAAATCTTTTTTTTAATGGACGATATTAGATATTAGAAGTCTTACGTTAATCAAATAATAAACAAGATTAGAGATAATAATTAAAAAAATAAATACTTTGAGTGACTATGGTGTCCGGATTTAACTCACAACACAAGTGACAAGCTCAAGGTTGTGCCGCCATAAAGGGTTGTATTGTATCTTTATTTCTATGACTTTTCATTATTTTTTGGCACAGAATTAGTATGGTAGACTTTCTTTGAGTTTTGGATTTTCACATCGTAAAAGAAATGATGAAACTTGCTTCAACCTTGCAATTGCAAATGCTGTTTCTATGCTATAGAGAAGCAGTAGCAGGGCTGGGATATTGGATTTGAAGCTGAGCCGTCCAACAACAGTAGAAAATTAGAAAATCATATGATTTTGGTTTGAATGCTGCTCTCCCCTGCACAAAACACTCGTGCCCTGCAGCCTTGCTTAAAATACACATGCGCTAGTTAACTAACGCAAGTGTAAAATTAACTTAACTTAAAATTTCGTTATTTGTACACTTGCGTAACTTAAGTCACGCCGCATGAGTTAACTCACGCATGAATTAACACCTGCGTGAGTTAACTCACGCTATTTCAAAGAAATCTCAATTTCTGCATGAACATGAGAAATGGTACTTCAACTTATTGAATTTTATAATGCTTTAACTTTAGTATCACGCGAGTATTTCAACACAACTCACCACAGCGTACAGTAAATATTAACTTTAGCTTTAGCTTTAAAACTCAAAATTGAGATTTCTTTGAACTAGCGTGAGTTAACTCACGCATGTGTTAATTTCTACGTGAGTTAACTCACGTTGCGTGACTTAACTTACACAAGAGTATTTTCGTCAGTTCAGCTAGACGCGAGAGAAAAATGCAGGGGGAGCAGTATGATTTTGGTGTTTGGGTGTGAGATTGTGAATGGAGGCTCTTTATGGTTTTTACTTCCAAGCTTTAGCATTAAGCTTTCAAACACTTTGGAAGAGAAGAGAACGTAAGTAAAAGAGAGTTTGCAATGAGAGATGAAGTTTATGGGTTGTATTTGGTGTGGATGAACCATGATAAAAATTGGTAGCTGATTTAATCTAACGGTTAAAAAAAACTGGTCCATCTTAGACCAAAACTTCATGGGTCCAAGCTAAATGGCACCATGTAACTCAGTCATTAGCTGGACCTTTTTATCATCCTCCACATTATATTGTTGATATTGTTATGAATGAAGCAAAATTACCCATTGAACTATTAAAAATTAATATCTGTAGTGGAGTTCTTTAAATGGAAATGTTTTTGCAACGTAAAAGTCCTATAAAATGGATTGTTCTCAATAGAGAAATTGGACAATGACACTGAATTGCATAGGTTAAGACAACTAGAAAATGTAATTTTTTTTATTGAAAACAATAATTATTTATTGAAACTGGACATGTTGTTGACGATTGTCGATTGAGAATTGATAGGTCACTGATAATGTATAATGTTGTTTGGAACCATAGATGATACTAAAATCATTACAACACAAATGAAATTGGCCACATCTTTCATGGACCAATTCTGTATTCTCTTAAAACTAGTTATGCCTCATTTCACATGCTAGAGATTGAAGATAGCATTATCTCTAATTTAAACTCTCAATAAGGTGTAAACCAACTTTACAGTCTCAATAATTGCTTAACAATAACAAAATAATCAACTCATGAAACATTAACTCGAATAAAACGCGTGAAAAATGTTGAACATGAGAGTGAGGATTAGTCCTTTTCCAACCTTGCAATATATTTGTCATAGTATTGCCCTGCTTTCTCAAGGTCTCCAAGTTCAGTGTAACAATCAGCAATTGCCCCAAAAGCTTCGGTGCTCCCAGAGTCTTCTCCTTCTCTTTCAGAGATCGACAAAACCATCGAATGGTATTTAACAGCATCCCGGTACTTTCCTTGTCTTTGCAATGAAGCTCCTGTAATATAAAATATGCAAATATTCTTATGGTTTGTTTGAATTGACTTATTTGAGCTTATCTAGAGATGTAAGTATTTGTCTGACTATTTGGGAGAGCTTATAGAAACAGCTCATGACATGCCCATATGCTCTCCAAAATGGAATTTACTTTGTATTTTGTTATAGAAATTTAGCTTTATATAAACACTTATATGAAAATCATTTATGCTATAAGCACTTGATTAAGTTGTTTACCCCACTATGACCTTAAATGCCTCTTGTGAACTTCTTCACTAATTTAACACACACAAAGTCTAATGTTGATTGTGTAAGAGCCTTCAAGAAAACACACATTGATAAGCAAAAATAAGGAAGATTACATACCTAGACCCCTAGCCGCTTTTTTCTCCTCAATAGGATCCTTAATATTCTGTGCAAGCTCGAGCGCAGTCTTAAACTCCGTGAACGCTCTATCTGGCTGCTGATTCCTTAGAAAATTCTTTCCACTTTTTAACTTCGAAATTAGCTCCTGCTTCTTTGGGTCAACAATAATTTCACTCTCAGCTATCCTACCACCACCAATGGGAGCATAACTCAAAGTGGGGGCATATGACTCAATTTTCGCTTGCTTCCTTAAGGCTGCGTTGATCTGGAGTAATTGCTCATTTAACCGCTGTAATTCTCCTTTCCTTTGTCTCGCAACCAACCCTATCAGATCAATAAATTCAGGAAAAGGATGAGATATCACTTGTCAATAAAAAGTAAAAATAAAATGCAGCGACCACATTTTAGTAAAAGCGCAGGTATAACTTGTGATATACGGAAATCAGATATTCAAGGACACAAGCCACCTTTATTTATTTGTTCACTTCTAAAATTTCAACCAGCGCATGTCTCTGTTGCTTTCTAATCAAGTTTTATACTTCATTAAAAACATTGAAGACAACTTAACTAGTAAACACATAGGGCTTTCAAAGGCCTTCATATGCTCCACGTAGTGAAATATCTTAACTTCTAAACTAAACTTGTGTACTTCAAGATTATTAGTTGCAAACGAAACAAATTTAAGTAATACGCTACTCCTATATTAATACAACCGATGAACCAATTAAATCAACAAGGAAAAAAATAGTTATAAAATCTGATGTGACTAAATGAAGTTTTAGTCTTAAAGCACTTGGGTTTAGAAACATTCATGAGCTAATATAATTGTATATCGTAATCTAATAGTACCTTACCTCCCACAGTGGCTCCAATGAGGGCTACTGCTAGCAGTATAGGCATATTGAACATAGAATTATCCGCCTCACATGTTTCGGCCAAAGCTTTACAAGGCATAGAGAACATCAAAAAATTGCTCGCAAGAAACAGCAATGAATGGAATCTTTTTGGCATGTCATCCTGATAAGGCAACCATTTTCAGTCATAAATCACAAGTCAAAGAAAAATATGCCAAAACAATCGTTTGTAAAGACATTGGCACAAAATAGTATACACAGTTGATAATTTCCAAAGCAGGATTTTAGATAAGGGACTGTAATAAAAAATTTAAGAGTAAATCGTCATTTTCGTCCCTAATGAGCGAGGCAGTGTCACTATAGTCTCTAAATGTTTTGAAATTACAAAAGCATCCCTGAGTGTGTCTTTTGAGTAATTTCATGGACTAAACTGATTAACTAAAGACATATTTGAATATCAAACTAACTGATGAAATACACATCTGAGGACCAAACTCAGTAAAGAAAGATACATTCAATTCAAGAATATTTTTGCAATTTTGATACAATCAAAGATTATAGTGACAGTGCTTGACACATTCAAAGACCAAAATGAGTGTTCACGCAAATCTTTAAACTTCCTCATTTTACTGAAAAATTACTTTGGAAACTATAGTAACATTCTCACAGTAAAAATTTCAAGTGCATAAGATTACCTTACAGTTTGAGCAGTGAAGCACGGTTGCAATTTCAGAAGAGCGGTCAAAAGTATCTTTCAAGAGTGGCACAACCTTGTCCACTTTTAAAGAAAGACAAGTGACTTTTCCTGATTCATGCAATAAGTCCAACCTCATGTGAGTATAATAAGTTGCACCATATCACACCACAGCACACATTTTCATTATTTTGACCAACTTAACTAGTTTCCATAAGCTGCACCGGTAAAGAAGAAGATACACACTAAAGTACTTGGACCTTTTGGATAAGCAACTTAATTACACGCATATAGTATAAACGCTTATCACGTGAGTGCTTATGTATAACAAAAGATAAAATAAAGGTGAGCTGCTATAAGTTGTTTTCATAAGCTATCTTGGAGAGCTCATGGAAATAAGTTGAAAACAGCTCATGGACATGTCATAAGTTGTTTCCACAAGCTTTGCCAAACAGTTTCACAAGTGTTTATGACATTATATAAGCTCAAATAAGTCAATCCAAACACGCCCTTAAAATCATATTATTATTTTTTTCTTTTCTTAAGAAACTAACATAATAATATAAAAACAGAAAAAGGGTTCAACAAAAAAAAAGTTTCAAAGTCTTATATATGATGAAAGTTATGATTCTGAAGGGACAAGAAGAAGGAGCAGAATAACTAACTAACCTGAAAGGTGAAGGTTGGTGTTGTTGGAGCAGAATTGAGGAAGTGGGGAGTGAGGACGAGAATGGAAACAGGAACAGCGTACAACAACCGCCATTGCTCTCATTTGTTTTGCAGAGGTTGTTTTGTGATGAGATGAGAGGATAAATGTTGGGATTTTTGGGGATAACAGAGAATCCTTGTATTGTGTTTTTTGTATACTGTTGATAAATTATTACAACTTATACCATGTGTCAGGACATAGATTTCTTTTACTACTTTATTATATAATAATTCTGTTCATTTTACTCACAGGGTTATATTAGTCTTTTTTCTTAACAACTATCGATTTTTTTTCTTCTGACCATCTAAAAAAGAATGATATGTCCCCCCTTAATTCAAAATTATTGATACAAATGCTCTTGTTCTCCATTTGATTGAGTGAACATAACCCTTTTTTTCAACTTTTTTGGTAAAAACTAAAGCAAAAAACCAAAGCAATTTTTTGTGAAAATATGCAAAAAAAAAAAAACAATTCAGTTCACAAATTTCTAAAAACTCCTCAAAAGCGGAAAAATCACCGATCACATCTCTTAGCAATTGAAATTTTTCCGCATTCATACGGTTGATCATTAGTAGTCATTCGATTAAGATTAGACTAAACCACGATCAATGTAAGGAAATTCATGAGCGCGTAAATATGATATTACAGGAATCCAATCTCAAACATCACATTAATTATTAAAGTAGTATAAGATACTTGAACAAGAGAAGAGAAAGAGAAAGAAAATTAAGGGGAAAACAATCTAAACTATTCAAGTTTCACAAACAAATTAGAACAAAAATATAAAATTATTATTGCACCGATAACATTCTCCACCTAACATATAAAAATTAAAAAATATATATTTTGTGCAATTTCTCAAACCAAAAAAAAAACTACTAACAAAATCCTTGGATGAACAGGCTTAAACCCATCACGATCACGAACATCAGGCAAAGCTTGCTTCTTTATGAAGCTCCGTAAGCAAATTCCTTCCCTCACTCCTCTATACAGCATCACTCCCGTTATCCACCACCGTCACGCTTCCATTTCCGTCGTGTGGAGGCGGAGAGGAATCGGAGCTCAGAGGTTGTGCGGCGGAGAAAGTCAATGACCCTCTCATTCATACCTTCTTCTACAACCATAACCCTTCTTCTCAAACCCCGTTTCCGATTCTACCCTTTCTCCACAAACCATAACTCCGTTAACCCCCATTTCCATTCCGCCGTCACTCAACCCCAATTCCTCCTCCTTCTTCTCAACTCCCTCAAACACCGTCCCTTAACCGCACTTCGCTTCTTCCGTTGGGTTCAAAAACAACCTAACTTCCACCCATCCCAAACCGCTTTCGTTGCCATTCTCGATATCCTCGCAAAAAACAGGAGGTTTATCAAGCCTGCTTATTGGGTTATGGAGAAAGCAATTCAACTTAAAATCGACGGCATTGTTTTGGATGTTTTGGTTCGTAGAAATTCTGTTAAGCTTTTAGGTTTATTATTACATGTTTTCGTTAAAAAATCAATTTTGGACAAGTGTTTGATGCTTTTTCGTAAAATGATTCATAATGACTTGTTGCCTGATGTTAGAAATTGTAATAGAGTTTTGAAATTGCTTAAGGATAAGAGTATGGTAAATGAGGTTAAGGTGGTTTATAGTGTAATGATTAAGTATGAGATTAGGCCGACCGTTGTTACTTATAATACTATGATGGATTCGCTTTGTAAACAAGGCGAAGTTGGAAGAGCAATCCAGGTTTTGGGTGTGATGCCAAAGTTCGGGTGTGATCCGAATGATGTCAGTTATAATGTTTTGGTGAACGGGTTGTCAGGGAAAGGGGAGTTTGAGCGGGCGAAGGAATTGATTGAGAAGATGTCAATGTTGGGACTTCGGGTTTCGGCTTACACATATAACCCTTTGATTCGTGGGCTTTGTAAGAAAGAGATGGTTGAGGAAGCTACCGATCTCAGGTGGGAGATGTTGAGTAGAGGAGCTTTGCCTACGGTGGTGACGTACAATACGATTATGTACGGTCTTTGTAGGTTGGGAAGAGTGAGTGATGCGAGGCAGTATTTTGATGTTATGGCAAATGAGGATTTGATGCCTGACTTAGTTTCGTATAATACTTTAATTTATGGTTACATCAGGCTGGGGAACTTTGCGGAGGCTTTATTGTTGTTTAGTGAGTTAAGATGTAAAAATCTTGTTCCGAGTGTTGTGACCTATAACACGCTTATAGACGGTGGTTGCAGATTGGGGAACTTGGGTATCGCCAAGGGGATGAAAGATGATATGATCAGACACGGGCTTTGTCCTGATGTGTTCACTTTTACAATTCTTGTTAGGGGATTTTGCCAGATGGGGAACTTGCCAATGGCTAAGGAACTGTTTGATGAAATGTTGCGTAGAAGATTGAAGCCGGACCGTATTGCTTACACGACTAGGATAGTAGGTGAACTCAAGCTTGGTGATCCATCTAAGGCTTTTGGCATGCAGGAAGAAATGCAGGCCAAGGGCTTTCCGCCTGATTTAATCACGTATAATGTCTTAATCAACGGGCTCTGTAAATTGGGCAATTTGGATGACGCAAATAAACTCGTCCAGAGAATGCCCCTCAAAGGAATTGTTCCAGATCATGTGACTTATACTAGCATCATCCATGCTCACTTGATGTCTGGGCTTCTTAGGAAGGCTGAAGAGGTGTTCTGTGATATGTCAAAGAAAGGGATACACCCTTCTGTTGTGACTTACACAGTTTTGATTCATTCATATGCTGTTGGGGGAAGTCTGGATCTTGCTAAGAAGTACTTCGATAAGATGCAAGACGAGGGTGTTTCTCCAAATGTGATCACCTACAATGCTTTAATCAATGGACTTTGCAAAGAGAATAAGATGGATGTTGCATACAATTTATTTGAAGAAATGGAATCGAAGGGCGTTACTGCAAATAAGTATACATACACTATTTTGATAAATGAGAACTGCAACTTGGGGTATTGGCAGAAAGCTTTGAAGTTGTACAAGGATATGCTAGACAGAGAAATAGAGCCCGATACATGCACACGCACTGCATTATTGAAGCATCTAAACAAAGACTATAAATTGCTTGCAGTTCGGCGTCTTGAGAATGTAATTAGAGAGGAAGAATAAACTTTGATGTAAAGATGAAGAAATGATTATTTGTTGTTTCCTTTTTGGCATTCCCTCATGGTAAATGAGTAAAAGTGATCCCTACATTTGGATGGGTTTTACCTCATCGAGGTGTAAGTTTTCCATGATGCGACAGTCAGACCGTGTATATTTTTCTCTGACGCGGTATGAATTCCTTTTTTCCACAGATGCATGACCCTTGTTACTAACTGTCATATTCCCTTGGCTCTTTACACATTCCCTAAATTTTTTCAGGACGAAGATGCCAACGGTTGTTTCCGATGATTAAAAGGGGCATACTCCAACTATTTTAGCCTTTTTACATGTTAAATTCTGTGACTAGGCGATACTTGGAAGAGTGTGGGTTTTATCAATTTAGATGCAAGGTTGGCATTATCGCTGCCTCAGTCTCGATCCCTAATTCATCCAAACCCTAACCCTAATTCCACAATTTTCCACATTCTTCCATAAAAATTCAATTTTTTTACACAATTCATCATTCCATTGCCTCAATTGCGTTTTTAGATTCTTGGGTATATACAATTCGTTTGTTTTTTGATTTTGTGATTTTCCTCAATTGAACACGATGTTGTTGAGCAAGCAGAAGAAGAATCAGAATGCGAATAATGGAAAGAGGAGGTTGTTGATTACCATCAATGTGCTTGGAAGTGCTGGGCCGATTCGATTTGTTGTGAATGAAGAAGAGCTTGTTGAGGCTTATATTGATACTACGCTGAAGTCTTATGCACGTGAAGGGAGATTACCTGTTTTAGGGAATGATCACAGCTCTTTCTTTCTCTATTGGCCCCATCTTGGATCTGATGGTATTGATTTTTATTCAATTGCATACTTTTGCTCTGTTAATGCTTAATTAATTAGTTTTGATTATAATGGCAATGGAAGATGAGACTAATAGACTTGTAGTTATGTTTAAAGAGATAGAGAGATGAATGAAATTATAGGCTAAGTTTTATTTTATTTTATTTTATATATATTAAAATTATAGGCAAAGTTGTTAAGAAAGTATTGATGATAAATGATTTATATTTTATGGTTAGTGAGACAGTAGTTTAGTTGATGTTGTTGAATGAGGAATTATGTTTTGTGCTTTATCAGAAATGTTAGTTGGAGTGCTGAGGGTCTCGGGCGTTATAAGCAAGTAGTCAATGGTTCGAACCCTGACTCTTGTTTGTTGAAAAATCTTAGAAAACATGTTGCACATCTTGTGTGCCAGCAGGTTCCTAAACCGTGAAATATGTGTTTAAGAGCTCGTTTAGTGATCAAGAGTTTTAGTGTTATGTTAATTATTCAGATATTGATATTTTATCTGTTTGAAACTTATTGAGTCTTTGCCTATCTTGTTGTTAGTTTCTAGCTAGTTATGCATTGACATTGCATTGTTTTAAATCTTTCGACTTAGTAGATTGTTTTAGACTTGAAAGAATGAGTTTGGCAGAACTTTGGAGTTATAATTGATTGTTTTTCATATTTTAGTTTGCGTACGGATTTCTTGGGGATCAACCCTCTATTTGAAAAGGGAGCATGTATGTGTGAGTGTAGAGTGTAGAGAGACAAAAACCAAAAGGATTTATGGTTTTCTTTGGAATTGAGATGAATGCAAAGTATTTGTAAAACATTAATTTTAAATTATCTTGATTTAGATTAAAAGTGAGTTGGAAAAAAGTAAATTGATTTATATTTGGAAGTTTTTAGCATGAATTTATTTTAAGTCTTAGTAATGAAGTTCTTTACAGTGAAAAAGCTATATCATTGTACTTTCTATGAAATGAAAATAAAACAATTAACCATAAGTTTATGGTAAAATCACCATTACTTCCATCATACTTGTTTTTTAATGCTTAGAATTGTTTTATAAACAAGCTAACCCCTCTATCTGGATTGTGGTTTGATGGTGCAGCGACTTTGAGTCCTTGGGATAAAATCGGATCTCATGGAGCTCGGAATTTCGTGCTATGCAAGAAGCCAAATGCTACAAATGAGGCAGCTGAAGATGGAAGTGGGACTTCACTACCACGCAGGGGAATTTCATTGGAAGTCTTGGTTCAGCCTCAACCTTAAAGTTTCTTCCCATTAATAGATCAAATTGAGATTGTGGGGAACCAAACATTTGCTACAATGCCTTATATAATTGTTTGGTATTTTTACGTCTTGTGATCCATCTTGGCTGTGTTTGTTTCTGGGTTGTCTCTGTTCGCGCGCCAGAGACAACAACTTTGAATTCTGGCAAGAATAAAGTACTTCTGATTTTTTATTTTTTTTATATATTTGGTGATAAGCTATTTAACTTTTGATGAAATGCAATTGAAATGATTATCTCGACTCTCTTGCTGCTTCTTAACCAACGAACAAGAAAAGTTGCGATTTACGGTTGTAAAGAATGATGAAAAGTTCTTCTAATACTCCCTTTTGACACTTTACTTTTCAAAACTTAATCTATTTAATTGAAATTTCGCTCCCCCGTCAGTATTAAGACAGCACCATCCATGTCCAGGTGCATTCAAACAGACATCAACACTAATTATGCTTCCATAATGAGACCGAATTTTCATCCTCTAGCGCCTTTTGATAGGACTATACTGAGTTTATAATATGATTTGGATCATGAACATGTTGATTTCTCCATCTCCACAACGCCCAAATTGCATCCCATTTTATGTATTGTAACCAATTCTGCAAACCTTCCTTTTGTGTAATGCCTTGTTCAATACGTAAAGCAATCATTGGTTCATGGTGCGAATCTTAAACATGGAATTTGCTTCAAGTTATTGTACTTTATGATGAATTGACTTAAAGTTTTGGCATATTGGTAAATGGTAATAGACTGTTGCATTATGAAACATTGTGAATTACAACAAAATATTCTATCATTCAATTGTGTTTGATGATCAACAACAAACAACAACAATGTTTGTTCCATAGCAGCAAGACCAATACAACCAACAACACCCATAGAAGTTTGATCCTAAACATCAACAGCAATAACAACAGTCAAACATGCAAGATAGTAGCCTGCTAAAAGCTCCGCATTAGACGCATAAGCTGCTTAAAGTTACTTCTAATAAGTATCATGTTTTTTTTCATAACAATAACAATTAAGCTGCTTTATGTTTTGAGATTATTTAGTCCAAACACGAAGAGATTATTTAGTGTTTTGAATACCAAAAGTCCAAAAGCTTCATCGAACGTTGAGAGTGTTTAAACTCTTTATAATTAGTACTGGATGATAATACACATACAGGCAAAAAAATTGATATAACTATTGCAAAAAGTAAAAAAATAAAATTATTTTTTGACTGGTTTGCGGCGGTGATGATCATCGTCGTCGTCGTCGTCAGATACATCGGAAGAGGGAGGATCGTCAACTTCATCATCGGATACAGACGGCGACGGAGGAGAAGGATCGAGACGCGCAGAATCTTTAGCCCATTCAATCAATTTCCGAACCTGAACCTCTTCATCTTCTTCCTCTTCACTTTCATACCGAAATTGAGTTTCCGATGTAGAGACAGTGGCGCCAGCAGGATTCGATTTGGTTTTGAGAGCATCGAATCTGGCGTTGATATCCAACGGTTGTTGAGATTTGGATTTTACTTTGAGTGCTTGAAATCGACGTTCGAGATCGAGATCGAGATCGAGTTCGGGATTGGGAATGGTTGAAGAAGAAGAAGGTGAAGGACGAGATAAGTGGGAATTGAGAGAGAGGTTTAAGAGGATTTCGTCTTGTGCGGCGCGTAACATTTGTTCAACTTCATCTTCGGGTTCTTTCTTCTGCTTTCTGTTTCCTCGACTCATCTTCTCACTGCCACTGAGACACCCAACGTCACGACGGGAACCAAGTAGAGACGGAGACTCCTAATTTCTTCTCTAATCCTCGCTTTCAGCCTTCTTGCTAATGATCTTCCAAATATTGATATTTTTAGTTTTTCACCTTCTATGTTTCAAAAAGTTGCGATTTTGACCCCTATAAAAAAAGAAGATATTTTGACCCCCTAACTTTTAACCCTCTTTTGATTAACTGATTTTGATGGAGATTATGACAATTTCACAGTCTCTGATGGTGTAAAATGACACGGTGATAGAAGGATGCTGATAAATGAAGTCCAAACTGACATGGTGTAACTTTTGGCCCCCCTAAAAAAGATCCACTTATCAGTTTGGACTTCACTTATCATGTCAGTTTGGACACCATGTAAGTTTGGACTCCACTTATCAACATCCTTCTATCCCCATGTCAGTTTACACCATCATAGACTGAGAAAGTGGTATAAAATCAGCTAATCAAAAGATGACCAAAAGTTAGGGGGTCAAAATATCCATTTTTTTTAAAGGGGTCAAAATCGTAACTTTTTGAAACATAGGGGGTAAAAAGTGCATTTAAGCCTATTTTTTATTTTTCATAACCATAATCAAATATTTAATTCGATAAAAATGTAAAATAGTTTTTTTTTTAAATAAAAATAATAAAAATACTAGAAATACCATAGTACTAAATTGTTTTTTAATCCTTAAAAAAATATTTTTCAATCAAATTATCTAGTTGTAATATAAACAAAATAAGGGACCGAAACAACATAACTCTTATTGTATTTGATTCTAAAATCGTCTATGAAATTTGGTAAATTTTAACAGTGTCATTAAACCACAACACAACTTTTAATCTACAATAAAATTTGTTTAAAAATACTAAAATTACCTTTTATTCATCAAACATCGTACAAGACAAAAAATTGTTCAATATTTTAAAAATTTGTTCAATATCATTCCCGTTTGTGATATTTTTTTTTGGACAGTGTTGGCTTGTGCTGTTGTCCGGTACTTACATTTTTTAATAAAATGTTGATTGATGGTTTCTCTTTTTATGATTATTTTGGTGATAACCCATGGATTGTTGCATAATTTTATTGTTGTGATAATTTATCAAATTTTTTAATTTATTTTGTTATAAATGTTTTACTCTCGATTATTAGTCAAAGCTAAAGATATTTAAGAACGATTAGATAAAATAACACATGTTTCCTCAAACTTAACTAAATGTCTTGGTTTAAATTCAACATTAGATAAACATCTATTTAAAACTTTTGAAGAAAATTTATCGTCTATTGAATCTATAACGATTGAGGATAAAAGAAAAATAAATAAAAAGATGCCATCATTATTTTTAAATCAAGCGTTCCAATAAGAAGAGAGGAAGTTAAATCGAGCCGGTTGAACCAAGCAAGGGTTTAACACAAACGCAACACATCAAAGCAAAACGCAAACTCATACATACACACCTTCCCGCCCGGAAAAATCAGTGTGAGTGTGTTGGGGTTTTCTAGGTTAACCAAAAAATCAAAATGGATGAAGAAATGGCAATGGATTCTCCTTTCTTCGATCCACAAGACCTCACCACTCGCGAGAAGTTCCGCAGATACGGGTCACTACTCTTTCACCTCTTCTTCTTTATTTCCATTTTTCAACTCCAATCGAGTTTCCCTTCTTTTCGTTCATTTAGTTAGGGTTTATGTTTTAGGGATGCAGATTCACTTTTCAATTAAGCTTATAGCTTATAATGCTTCTTCTAGTACTTCTCTTAGTAATTTTCAACTTCTTTTAACTTCGAATATTAACTCATCGAATTAGGGTTTATGCTTTGGTAATTGATGCAGCAACTTTTAAGTTTAGGGATGCAGAATTCATTGATTAATTGTTACTACCACTTCCACATTCAATGAATCTTATATCAATGCTTCTAGTAATAATCTTTCCGATGCGCTTATTTGAGCTTATCTATTGACATAATAAATTTTGTGAAACTGATTCGGACAACTTATGAAAACAGCTTATGACATTGTTCATAAGCTATTTTCACCTTATTTTCATAACTTCTCCAAGATAGCTTATGAAAGCAGCTTATACGAAAACATCATGAAAGTGGCACTGATGATTAATTAGTGAATCCTGCATATTTTCATATCATAAAGTATATCATGCTTCCTATGGTTAAGGAATAAGGTCCTGTTTTGGAGAACTTATGAAAAACAGCTTATGACATGTTTTCAGCTTATTTTCGTAAGTTCCCCTAGATAGCTTATGAAACAGCTTTAATAATTTCAATTTATTTTATATTTTGTAGAAATAGCTTATACATAAGTGATTATCATGATAAGAGATTGTGCTATAAGCTGCAACTAAGCTATTCATCCAAACAAGTTTTATATTTTCATTGTGAAGGAATAGGGTCTGTTTGGGAGTAGGTTTTGAGAGGGTTTTGGAGGGGAGGGATTTGGAGGATTAATTCTATACTTTGCTATATATTTGATATTTTAAAAATTAAAAGAACAACATGATAAATGATCACATAATACTTCAATCGCACTTAATTGGTTTTAAAAAACATTTATACTGTTTGTAATTATAAGAGAAAAGCAAGCCCTCCCCTCCAATCCATCCAAACATTTGTTGTAGTGGCTGTACTTTACTTGAAGATTGTTTTACACCATTTGAAATTCATTTTGAGTTAGAGAATTTGATCCCTTCTCTGATTGTATTTTGTAAATTAATATGGCAAAACTCTATTATGAAAATTTTCAGGAAGAGGCACTTAAACTCAGGTGCCTCAGTTGAACAAGATTACTCGGCCTCCAAGTTAAGTGAAAGTGGGCTTTTTTATGATGGACAAAACATCCATAGTCCCACTAATGCTGCACTTATTCTTGAAAATATTAAACAAGAGGTTGAGAGTCTCGATGCTGATTACTTGGACGATAAGTCTCTGTATTCCTCTAGAAAGAGGTTATCGGCTGATATTCCTGGAATCCCTGGCATGGATGATGGTTTTGACTCTGTACGACATTCGTTAAAGGCTTGCAAGCAAGAAGGCGACTCATTGGGAGATGATGCAGACTATATCTTCAATTCATTTGCTTCTCTGTTCGATACCTCTTTGACAGGTACCATTCATATATATATATATATATATATATATATATATATATATATATGCACATTCATTTTCCTTTTCCTGTTAAATTTGGATAAAAAATGATCCTTTTCCAGATTGAAGTTCCATATGGTACAAGGATATATTGCTTTCGTTTGTTTAAAATTTGCACAAGCATAATGTATGCCACTTTTAGGAGAAGAGACTTTTTTTCCCTGTTAGTAATAAAACTTTAATATAAGTATGGTAGAAGAAAAATAACCCCTCTCCACATTTCATGGTCATTTTATCTTACCTCCCATTCCATAGAAATGGTTCTTCAAATCATGGCTGTCACTGTGTACCCTTTGTGCAAGTGCATTTTTGTGTCTTTCTCAGGAAATAAAGGAATAATGTGGTTTTGATTTTGTTGAATTCTTTTGCAGGAATGATGCCTATTCCTGATCTGATACTAAGATTTGAAAATGAGTGTCGAAACGTTTCAGAATCTATCAGGTTTGTTTGCTATCAGTCGGTGTAATCATATATGTAGAAACTTTATCATGCAAATTTTCATGACATTTATGCATAAGTAATTTTATTACCTTATATCTTGACATTTATGTCTGTAATCTATGGGATTGAGAGACTTGAAGTCACCCTTTCTTTCATTTTAGGCTGTTATTGCTTTAGAATTCATTATTTGTTTATTTATTTATTTATTTGTTTATTGAGTAGTGGGTTTATTGGAATTCTCTGGAGGATTTTCTGTATGTTAAGTTTCATATACCAAGAAAATGAAGGATAGTGTGAGAAAATCAGAGATTTCTGTATCACTGAGAAAGTAAAACTGAATTGAATTACCTAACTGAATATACATAACGAGGCTATTTATAGAGGTAGGAGACAGTTGCAAACTATTAAATACAGTGACAATGGGTAAAGATTTTGTTACGTCTTCTATGTCATTTTGATCTCCCTAACTTGCCAAAGTAAGTCGTTGCTGACATGCATTTACTAAAACAATATAACTATAAAATTATACAACTCAGACGACGCGGTAAAGATAATTGTATATTCATGAATCACATGATTTTTCGTAGAAGCTTTTAGATAGATTTTTGTTGCATGCAATAAAAACTCAATGAGCTACTGTTCTTGGTCAAAATAAAATTTTATGTTACCAAATAGAGGTTAAAGCAATGTAGCTGAAGCCAATGAGCTAACAGCCCATTTGACGCTTTCGTTGTATGGGGGTATATCATAGGTACATTGCTATATCTGAAGCAAGGCAAATTTTCCAAAAACTTGGGTACACACTGTTGTTCAATGCTGCTGCTGTTTTGTAGCTTTATTTGAAAAAATGCGAGCGATATACAAAGGAATGCATGGTTTTTGTTATTAATTTGGAGTGTAAAATTCTAGTTTACTGCAACTTGAAGAAATTTGCTGTGTCTGTCAGCATAGCTTCTTTTGTTTGCTGTCTTGTGAATTGTCCATTTATCAGGATGTCTTGCCCTCCTTCTATGTTTCCCTGATGTTCTTAAATTGAATTCTTATTATTTTAGGGGAAAATGAGGGTTATCCCTGACTCTTAAAACCACACTGAAGGGTCGATAAACTGAATATGCCGTGTACTTGGATATTAAAAAATTACTTTGATGGTAATATGGTCTTGTTCTTTCCTCTACAGGTATGGCTTGAACATAAGGCATCGAGTTGTTGAGGACAAATTAATGAGGCAGAAGGCTCAGCTCCTACTTGATGAGGCGGCTACATGGTCTCTCTTGTGGTTCCTTTATGGGGAAGGCAATATATCGCTATCCTTGGATGTTCTGTTTTTAAGGATTAATTATGTCTCCATCCTTGATTGTTCTATGATGTCTGGTTTTTCATGTTTATTTCCTTCAGTTTACTGACCCCTACCATACTCATTTACAAAATCAACACCACTGATATTTTGACTTACTGTGTTTATCGTCATACTTTTTAATTCAAATATGGTATTGAATGCTATCTTTTATTTCATACTTGAGATATACTCCCTCCATCCCTAATTATAAGCACCCTTGGAATTTTTTTTTGTTCTAAATATAATCCCCTATACAAATTACTAGGTGCATTTATTATTATTTTTCTCCAAATATAACCCTAATTAATACTACTAACTTGTCTTGGAATATGAAAAGTCAAATGAAATACACATAAACAAAGGGAAATCTAGTAACATCGACACATTAACTGCACTACCAACTTTTCTTAGTATATGTGAAATTGGTTAGAGGGGATTATAACAAGGGATGGAAGGAGTAGTTTGCATGTTGGGAGAATCTATTAGTATTTACCAGTTATTCACCGAAGTTAAATAAGTATGAAAGTTTATAGGAGGAAATCGTTTCTCCCATATGGAAATGGAGACATGGAATGGAATAAATCTCCTCTTTCTTTGGATTACTTTGGGTTTTCTTTTGCTGATCTTTTTCTTTTTAATTTTTTTTTTTTGCTAAATTTTTTTGTTTTGTTTTTCAGAGACAGAAGTGCTTTCTAAAGAGCAAATACTGGTAATTTGTGTGATATACTTCATGTGACCACATAATCTCTCCCCATCCATGGCATAGACTTATTGAAATCTGTCACTTCTTACAGGTGAAACAAACATCACATTTAATGGCTTGTGAGTTTGTTACGGAGGACCATATAGCTCAATTGTGCCTTAGGATAGTCCAGTGGTTAGAAGGTTTAGCTTCTAAAGCACTTGACTTGGAAGCAAAGGTGCTATTTTCCTATATTTTTTACACGAAATGTTGAATTGTTCGCAAGTGGCATGTTATTTTTGATTACCTTGAAGGCTGTATGGTTCTTTCTGTGATAATTTTTAAGAATTTTTTTTTTTTAATAAAAAGTTAGCAAGAAGTATGCCCAGACTCCAGAAAGAGGTGAAGATATTAAATCATCAATTAGTTAATTGGGAATGTGAAAGGAAAAAAGAACAATGCTGCCATGCTACCCAGTTGCTTTGCATATTCATTTGTTGGTTGTGAGGGTGTGTTTAGTTCCACATTAGAGATATGACCTGGTTTGTACTTATAAGGCTTGAGCACTATTCATCTTTCAACCCGATTTTATAAGATTAAATTAGGTCTAAGAGGAGTGCTGTCAGCACAGCACACTCTAATTGATTGAAATTCAACTGGGTCCCACATAATCATGTAAGTCCCACATAAATTTAATGGGTCCCATTTGAATTTCAACCAAGTATAGAGTGTTTATTCAGAAGACTGTGTTGTTAGCATAATTCTTAGGTTTAAAGTCCAAATTTAAGATGGCATCGGAACTTATCCTGCATCTGCTGTTGGGCTTCCTGCATCAGCTTCGTCCAAGCTTCAGATGCAAAGCCCTAGGTGTGAGAGGGTAGTGTCCTCATTTTAGAAGTCAAGTCAGTTTTGTGGGGTTGAAATTCAGCCTAAAGCCCAAATCTTGGAGTATCAACAAGTTGCAATTTTGGTTTTTTTGAAAATAAATAAAGGGAAAGGGTTAATATGTTCTCAAGTAAAACCTGTTCCATCCCCATGTTACCTTTTAGGGTCCGTTTGATGGTCAGGATAGGGAGTCAGGATATGATACATTAATCATATCCTGCTTAAATCTTATGTTTGATGCACCAAAATGATAGGATAAAATAAACCATTTTCTTATCCTAGCCTGACTTTCCTTTGTAATTTCTATCCTGCGTATAGGCTGGGTTAGAAATTATCCTGACATGATTAGAAGATCATTCATTATTTATTATCTTGATATTCTGCCATTTTTAAAATATTGTCATTTTTAAAATAATGATAGCATGTATTTTCCATAATAATTAATAACATGCTTTTTTTATAATATTTAATTAATTATGAGAGCAATTTTTCATTTAATTATAATGATATTCTGTTTGTTATCATGTGCGCATCAAACACATCATAGGATTAATATTTATCATGTCCTTATCATATCCAATCTCTATCCAGCTTTATATCATATCTTGCCTCTATCCTATCCTGACCATCAAACGGGGCCTTATTGTTTTTCCTTGTCTGCATACATATTTTTGTTTGATTGGACATTAACTGTTTTGGGTTTCCTTTACATTTACGCAGGTTCGCGGATCTCATGTTGGTAGTTATCTCCCTAGCAGTGGTGTTTGGCATCATACTCAACGCTACCTAAAGAAAGGAACTTCTGACAGGAATGTTGTTCATCACCTGGACTTTGATGCCCCAACTCGTGAAAATGCAAATATTTTGCCTGATGATAAAGTACTTTACACTCCATTGTGATGCAATTCTTTTACATCTATTACTTAGTTGTACCAATAAGCTTTATAATGGATATGGCAGTCTATGGTTTGTGCATTTAACTTTAGAATTATTGAATTTTATTCCAAAGGGTTAAATATGTTCTTAGTCCCTATAAAATTACAACTTTTCAAGTTTAGTCCCTACATAAATTTTATTCAACTCTAGTCTCGGTCTACTAACTAAAAATAGTTTTTATAAAGTAAAATAGGAACTAAAATTGAATAAAATTTATGTTGAGACTAGACTTGAAATGTGCTTATTTTGTAAGGATTAAAAATAAATTTAGCCCTAATCTAAATAAGCATACTTAATACCTTCAAAGTTGTATAAGATGTCATTTAGTTGGTTAATGAAATTTAATGGCTCAAGTATTCCTCATTGGTAGATAATTTAGTACTCAGTTATCCATCAATGTTTAAGGGGAGATGATAAGTTTCAAGAACCTGCACTTGCTATTGAATGTGATTTCCTGTTATAGTTTTTTGACGATCAAATAGATGAGTGAGTCTATCTTGAATGTCCTTGATGTTTTCCGTTTTGGGCACAGAAACAAGATGAATCTCTTCTAGAGGATGTATGGACTCTTCTAAGGGCTGGAAGGCTAGAAGAGGCGTGTGGACTTTGCCGGTCTGCTGGACAGGTGAGCATTACTTTGAGTGACATGACAAGTTTATGGACTTCATAGTTCAACAATTAACAGCTTATATTTTCTTGTAGCCATGGAGAGCTTCCACTCTGTGTCCTTTTGGAGGTTTGAACCTGTTTCCTTCTGTTGAAGCTCTGGCGAAGAATGGTAAAAATAGGACTTTGCAGGCTGTTGAATTTGAAAGTGGCATTGGTCATCAGTGGCATCTTTGGAAATGGGCTTCCTATTGCGCATCAGAGGTAGTGGGAATTTGTTACTCTGATTGAATGCTCTTCTTGTTGTTCCATTCATGTTTGTGCCGTTAACTTCTTTATTAACTAATACCCTCCTCTCCTGATTTTCCGTGTTTTCAAAGTTATTTTTTTATTTATAAATATTAAAAACTTCTACTTTGCCCTTTATTTTGCAGAAAATTGCAGAGCTAGGGGGGAAATATGAAGCAGCTGTGTATGCAGCCCAATGCAGCAATCTAAAACGGATGCTTCCACTCTGCACAGATTGGGAGGTATTTTTTCTTATATTAATTTATTGCTGAAGTTATCATTCATTCATGCAAAAACCCTTGAGAAAATGCCCTTGAGATTCACAGTTATACTTTTTGTGTCTGATTGGCAAGCTTTAGAACAGAGTGATAGTTAAACTAAATGAAGAAGACTGTCTTTATGGTTGAGGCTGTTAAGCTTCATTGTCAGATTCTTATTTGTATAACTACTATAAAAGTCAGTAAATCTAGTACTCTTTTTATCATCCCACATTCCTTTTTGGAAACTTGAACTTGATTTACAAAATTGCATTTAACATTTGCAGTCAGCATGCTGGGCAATGGCAAAGTCTTGGCTAGATGTGCAGATAGACTTGGAAGTCACTCGTTCACTGCCAGGGGGAGGAGTTGATCAACTTGGAACTTTTGGAGATGTAATGGACCGAAGTCCTGGACAAGTTGATGGCTCCTTTGATCCTTCTAGTGGACCCGAAAATTGGCCAATTCAAGTTTTGAATCAACAACCACGACAACTTTCATCTCTTCTGCAAAAACTTCATTCGGGGTATTCTACAATTCTTATCACATTTGTCAGCCTTCGTTTTGTTGTTTCCTATTACATATCTGTTTCATTTCTATTTTAGGGAAATGATCCATGAAACTGTTACACGGCAATGCAAGGAACAACAACGACAAATTCAGGTATTTCTATAAAACATATTATTTTTTCTTTTTTGGAGTTTCTTATCATCATTTTTTGAAATAGTTCTCATATTCCAACATTTTAGACTATTTTTGTCTACAATAATAAGAAAAAAGTGATAAGGAATGAGTTGTTGGATCCTTCAATTCCAAATATGATGTAAACATGCAACAGTTCATGATAAGACAGCCCTTTACTCAAATTATGTGATCTTTAGCTATTCTGTTTCCAATATTTTATTTAAAAGAAGAAAAGAAATGGTGCTACCACTTTGGGTACAGAGAGAATATTAATCAACTCTTTTTTGTTCTCTTTATCTTTCTATATTTATATATGTTACTGATGTCTTAAGTTGTACATTGTGTGACAGATGACCTTAATGCTAGGGGACATACCACGTGTACTAGACCTTATATGGTCATGGGTAGCACCTGTAGAAGACGATCAGAATGTATTTAGGTAAGTTTTATTACTAGTTATCTTTCCCATAACTGCCCAAATAGGGTCTTGCAATGCAACATTTAGAAGTTTTTGTTGTAACAAATTTTGAAGTTCATTCCAACAACTGCCCAAATAGGGTCTTGCATTGCCACATTTAGAGACGCTTGACATCAATTTTTTTCTTTAACAAAATTACAATTACTGTAAATTTTAATTGAGTTTTCTTAGTAGTTATTTTTTTTTACTATTATTTCTGGTTATAGTATAAACATGTTGGATTACTTTGAGTTGAGCTGTAATGGAATAACGGATATATTATAAAATATTTCCTCTTTTAATTTTTGTTTGATTTGTTTTTCTTGAGTAAACACCCGTTTCAATATACCATACATTTTTTTTAGATAATATATACCTTTACAATTATCAAGTGTTAAATGATTTAATTTAATTTTATTTCATATCCTGATGCTTTAATTTATTTCCCACATCATTTCAACAAGTGAAATTCTTCTATGCTAAAGTAGTAGATACCTTACATGTACTTGTAGGCCCACTTAGAGTCACTCAAAGAGGGGAATTAGAAAATGGGGGAGAGTTAGTTACAGGAGGGAGAAAGAAAAATATAAGGTGAAGGATAGCATAAGGGGGTATTGAGAGTTATTCAGTTAGAACTTTATGGTTTGGGCAGAGAGAGAAATGTCTCTTCTCTGAGGAGCTTTTGCTTTAGGTTACAGGGGTTGATCTTCTGTATTAGTTACTGATTTCACAATTAATAATTCAATTTCTTCTTCTCTTTAATTTCGGATTCCTATCATAAAGTCACTACTTGCATTTCATGATAATACATTATCAAGAAATTTAATCTAGATTATGATCTGAGCGAAACATGTAGAACATGAGTATATTTATTAATAGGAAAAAATTAATTTATTAAAGACGGAAGAGAGGATTTTTTAGAAAGGGGATTTCATAGTAAAAAAGGAAGGGTCTGATGGCAATATTTCTAGTTGGGAGTTAGGAGACAAGGGTTTGTAAATCTGTGCTGTTTTTGCAGATTTTTGGTGCTTTTAGTTGGAGCATAAGGTGAATTGTTTTTCTGCCTTTCCTTCTAATAATAGAAGTTGCTTTCTTTGTTAGCTTTACCAAGGGATTGGAGGATTTGTTGTATTGTTGTGCTATTGCTTTTCCTGTGTTTTTCTTTATTTTAGTATTTTATCCTCCATTTTTGTACTATCCGTTCTTGAAGTTGCAGAAATTTCTACTTTAAGATAATGAAGGTAAAGAAAGAATATAATAAATGCTTTTTCGAATTCAAGAATCAATCCTTCCTATCTTTTGGATAACTATTATATGAATTCCCCATAACCAAGCAATTGGGCTCAAGTGGTTACTGATTTCCGCCAAAGGACGAATTGTTTAGGAGAACCCGAGTTCGATTCCTGGGTGGAACAATTATTGGCAAGACTTTACCTACCTTCCGGCCGAACACCGGATTACTAGGGCCCTTTCCCCTAAGAACCGGAGGGTTAACACACAAAAAAAAGCTTATATACCTAGGGAAGATTAGAGAAAAGCCTACAGCCCACCAAAAAGGTGATGAATTTGTATTTTCGAGAAATTTTTGAAAAGTCAACTTATTATACTTGAGTGAAGGAAACTGCAGCATTGCAAAAAGTAAATGTCTTTCGTTGAAAAAACAGTTGGAAACTGTTGAGAAAAGCAGTTACTGCAATCAGTGTGGGTGAAGTCAATGATATATGGTAATCATGGAATTTAGACTATGTAATGTATAATATAGATACAATTAATTTGTTTTTAAGCTTTCAAAATGAGGTATGATTGGATAGGAAGAGGAGGTTAGATCTCATATTAAAGCAGGGAATTAAAATTTCAAGACAGCTGGATGATGTGAATAAGGAGGTTCAGGACAGGAATTAGGGCTTAATTACTCGGCACATGTGGGTAGGAAGGCAAAGAAATGTAGGGAATTGTGTAGAAAATGAGGAAGACTAGAAAGATAGAGGGGAAGCAAGAATTAGTTAAGGTCTGGGAAGGGAAGTTAGCAGACTTTTGACGTGCCACCATCTCTCTTTTTTTTTTTTTCCTTTTCATTTTCAGTTTATGCAAGTCTTGTACAGAGTTCCCCTATGCTGATATCTTCATAATATCAACGAAGGAGAGTAGAGTATCTCAGTAATTTATATTAAAACTTAACATAGTTTTGATTTGAGTGTCCTTTCGGAAGACCTTCCAGTTGATGGAAATCAGTTGAAAAACATTTTTTGTGCCTCTTACAGGCCTCATGGAGATCCTCAGATGATACGATTTGGTGCACATCTAGTCCTTGTGCTTAGATATTTACCCGAGGCCCGCGAGGAAATGAAGGGTGTTCTCATGGACAAGATTCTGACCGTTGGTGATCATATTTTACACCTGTAAGTAATTTTTTACGATGTTCTTCACTTGAATAATATTATTAGAGGGAAAACTTAACAAAAATAATAAAGATGGCCACTCTGTCCTTAGAAGATTTCCTAATTCTTCTGTAATAGTGCACGACTTTCTAGTATGCGTTGGAGCTGAATAATTGTATGTATTGAATGGAATTTGCTTTACTACTTTGATTGAATTGGAAAAAATTAGGTATGCCAAATTTCTGTTTTCAAAGGAGCACGAGGAGTTGGTGGGCATATATGCTTCTCAGCTTGCACGTCACCGTTGCATAGACCTCTTTGTTTACATGATGGAATTTAGGCTGCACAGCAGGTATAATTGATACTCTCCTTCTGTCTGTTTTTTTTATGCAATAATCATGCAATTCTCTCTGATGGGAGACTTTAAAAACATCCAGTCAAAACAGAAAACCAATCCCATTGCATAATGGTTAAATGAATTAGGAAACTACTTCTATACGGTCATGATTTGAAACTCACAGGGATAAGAAAGCAAGTATGCACAATAAAAGAAGTTAATAAAAAAGTACCGACCAAGGTAGTAAGAGTCGAGATCCTACGTAGATTGGGGAGGTGTCAAAAGTTCGTGAATTAGGTGATCATAACATGGATCGTAACCATTTTCACAAATTTATAAATATATGCATATAAATCAACATAATTAGGTAAAAGGAACCTTTAAATTACACCCGAAATTCTTTATAAAACTCAAATTTAGGATTAAGATTCATTACATAAAGTCATAAATTCCAGAAACAACTAAAAACAGTATCGAAGAAGAGAACTTTGTTCTCTTGCATCCCAAACAGAGCAGGGTGAGAATGGAAGTTTGTATGCATAAAGCCACAGACAATAGCAATGTTCTCTTGCATCCGAAACAGAGCAGAACACTACATCAGAGAGTGAGTTCTTATGCATAGAAAATTGGACGGTTATCCACAAATAAATGAGTGTTTAAAACATGTTTTTTAGGGTTTAAATCCCAAAAGGTGTGTCCAATGAACTGGGTCGCCGACCCGATCCACAAAACATATCTGAGAAACCCAATCAAGGAATCAACAGATTCACATTTTTCACAGCAATCTCGGCCGCGCCCACCAGATTCTGATTCCAGCCTTACACGAGCGCGCAAGGGGTGGCAAGACCGTAGAAGCGTACATTCTTACGCTTTGGATCACAATCTTGTCTACCACGGTGCTGACTAGAGAATAATCAAATTAGGGCATTATACATTATTCCAACGCACAAAACACCATCCATATGTTACACTTGTTTGTTAACTCAGAATTGTTTGAGTTTATGAATCTTCGTATAAAATTTGAGTCAACTTTGCTCTAATTTTTGTTTGTTTGTATAAACTGGGGTAAGCGAGTGTGTATGGAAGGGGATTGAATGAGTGCACAATATAATGGTTATTTCCCCCCAAAGATGCTTAAAATGACGGTTGTTCAATCCCCCACCCCCCACCCCACCCAAAAAAAAAAGAAGCCAAAATGCAGCAGCTGAATGTAAGGCGTTGTATAGCACAAATGACAAAACATTAACCTCACAGTTGTAGCACTAGACTCCAGATATGCATCTAACATTGCAATGTGTATGCATTGGCAAAGGACGTGATTGATGCTGTATTAGGTCTCAACACCATAGCTCCTAGCATAAATGAAGTCATAAACCAAAAAATACAAACACACCCATCGTTGCAAGTTTGAATGCAGCATGCCAGCAAGGTAAATGAACCGAAATCTGATGAGTTAAAACCTATCTCTATCATCGTGCTGAATCCAGCTTCAACAAAGGGAAGCTAGTCCCACTGTTGTTCAGTCTTTTGTGATTTTAAACCTTGTTATTTGTCAATTTGTCCATCAGTTTAAACTTTTTATGCTGTGTTCTGAGTTGTGAATTGTCTTGTGGTTTTCTGGATTTGTTCATCAATATTTAACTGGTCTGATCGAGATATATTTATTAAAATGTTGAATATTTTTTATGCAAATAGCATTTAATTATGTTTATATGCTTAAATAGATTTTTAAAAATTAATTTTCTGTCAAGCAAACTCATAATGGGTTGAGTCTAAGGAGATTCCACGAGTTTTCGTAGATTCCCAAGTTTGAAAACCTTTATTTATATGTAACTCAGATTGGAAAGAAGGGTATTTGCATGACAAAAATATAAGGAAGATAAACAATTAGAGCAATTAGTTAGAGGGAGTTAGTTCAATAAATTAATAAGGGAAACTAAGAGTCGGGGGTTCATTCAGCGAATTATGTTTTTTTGGAGAATTGAGCAAGTGCTTAGTTGTGAAAATGGAAACTGTTTAGAACGTGGATACCCTTGGAAGAGAGAAGTTTCTCTTCGTTTATTTCATATACAATCAATTAATTTCTTTTCTCTATTTCCATTTTGGTTTTTGTAATTGACTCCTATGATGTTTGTTTAATTCGACAGCGTACATGTCAAATACAAGATATTCCTTTCTGCTATGGAATACTTACCATTTTCTTCGATGGACGAATCTAAGGGTTGTTTTGAAGACATTATTGAGAGGTACCTAGGCTTTATTTACAATATCCATAAAATTTTATCCAAAAAGATGTTCAGGAACATATAAAGATCTTATATTTCATAATAAATCTATTTGGAACAGAGTTCTGTTGAGATCTCGAGAGATCAAGATTGGCAAATATGATAACCTTTCAGATGTTGCAGAACAGCACAGACTGCAGAGTCTTGAAAAAGCTAAAGTCATCCAGTGGCTTTGCTTCACACCACCATCAACAATTGCTAATGTCAAAGATGTTAGTGAAAAACTTCTTCTTCGGGCATTGGTACATAGGTAAGTAAGCAGTGAATCAAATTGGATTGTCTAATAAACCGTGCAATTTGAATGTGAAACAATTGTGAGAAGTGAAACTTGGGAGTATTTGCCATTTTTCCATAGAATTGCTGTATAATTGTTTTTCATGTCTTGTCAGTGTTGAGTTCCTATTCTCATTTGTATTTGGCTTCCAATCCCAAATAGTGGGAAAAGACGTGTGTTGTTACATTTGAAAATATTGATATTTGAAGTATTAAAATAAGAATCTGATCTTTCCAGTCCACCTGTTGGCTGTTGGTGCACAATTTTTTTACTTCACTGGAAATATAATGCATTCCTACAGTTTTGCCATTATAGTTTAATTTTCCGCCTGTTCTGAATTTTAACCTTTTTTCCAGTCCTGATCTTTCCATTCCTCCTGTTGGCTGTTGGTGCACATATTTTTGACTTTACTGGAATATAATGCATTCCAACAGTTTCGCCATTATAATTCAATTTTCCGCTCATTCTGAATTTTAACCTTTTTTCCCTTCCATGTAGCAATGTACTCTTCAGGGAGTTTGCCTTGATTTCTATGTGGAGAGTACCAGCAATGCCTATAGGTGCCCACACAGCTCTTGGTTTTCTTGCTGAACCCTTGAAACAACTTGCAGAGACTCTTGAGACCTCCGATGATCATAATGTTTTTGAGGATCTAAGGGAGTTCGAAGAATGGGTATGCTGAATTACACTTGCCTAACTTAGTTATTAAACTTCATCCGCATATTTTCTGGATTGACAATAGTACTTAATTCCCTTTGCATTTTACTAGCGTGAGTATTACTCCTGTGATGCAACCTACCGCAATTGGCTTAAAATTGAATCGGAGAATGCAGAAGTTCCCGTCTCTGAGTTGTCACCAGAGGAAAAGGAAAGGGCTATTTCAGCAGCCAAGGAAACACTTACTGCGTCTCTTTCACTGCTAGAAAGTAAGTTAAGTTTACAACCTTGCACATAACCCATGCTATGAGAAAAGTGTCCAAAAACTTTAGCAACACATCAATCATGAAACTTGTTTGCCGTGTTATTGAAAATGAGCTAGTTAGTTGACATTTTAGCCTCTTATTTGTGATTCTCTTTATACAGGAAGAGAAACACACTGGCTGGCTTCTATTGATAATATATATGAATCAGCTGAACCTGTTTTCCTTGAACTTCATGCAACTGCAATGCTCTGCCTGCCATCTGGAGATTGTTTGTCACCAGATGCTACTGTATGCACCACACTGACGAGTGCCCTATATTCTTCTGTTGGTGATGAGGTTGTCTCAAATCGGCAGCTAGTGGTATGTTTGTTCTACCATTGAAAGCTTATTAAGCCTGCAATTACCATTGTAAGGGTGGTTGTCTTAAATTGACACATTATTGCATAGTAAGCTTTAGTTTGATGGGGAGTGTTAGAATATCAAGAAAAAGACTCATCATACCATTAGTGTATCTTTATTTAGAGTATTTTGGATGGTCTCAAAAGGATGATTTCCATATTTCGTGGTATGTCACTTCCTTTTTTTTCTTCTTATTTAGTTAGGATTAAGAGTCCAGTATTAGTTTAAACGGGGGTTATTATTTTGTATTTTGTATCACATCCTTCACAACAATATCATGAAAATTTGTATCACATTAACAATATCAATATAATTTTACATTCTATATATTTCCTTTTCTTACTCCATATCTAAACACTATAATTACACTGGCATTTACATTTAATCAGTGTCTAATACATATTGGTTCTGTAAATAGTTATTCTGTATGTAATTTTCTTATAGCATATGCAGATATGGACAATATATGGACTGGCTTTACCAAGCTTACTCTCATTATGTTATTCTCTTCAAAATTAATTGTTATCTTCTACTTTGCTTACAGTCTAATATTTTGTAGGTGAATGTCACTATATCTTCAAGGGACAATTATTGCATTGATATTGTTCTTCGTTGCTTAGCAATAGTCGGTGACGGACTTGGACCACATGATTTCAATGACGGTGGCATTCTTAGCACCATTATAGCTGCTGGTTTTAAAGGTAAGAATATTATTAAACAACATATAGCAATATAAGCTCCATTCACGGTGCTGTCTCAACTTAGTCCATGGAAGTTCTTTTGCAAGGATGCTTCATTTAGGTCTTTTCAATCCTTGGACCAGATTTCAGTTGCTAGCTTTGGTGGTGGTTTGGTTTAATTTTTATGACAATATGCAAATCTTTCTCTTATTTGGTGAATTTGTTGGTGCATAAATTTTTTTTATGGAGATTTCTATGACTGTGCGGCTGTGTGCATCTAGGATAAGATTAAGCGATTGGATTCTATTTGATATAAAGCACCATATTTTTAATAGAGTTTCCCATATAGTCGTGCAAAGAAAACAAATGTTTATGTGAGAGGAATACTCTGTCAATATATGGAGTATGGTCTTTTAAAGTGTATTTTTCCTTGAGTTGTAATGCACCCTATTAGTTTCTGTGAAAAGTGTGCTGAGTCTGTGCTTTACATGGTTCTAATTTCTATCCTAAAGGACTGTTGCATGAAAGGGATGCATAAGAAATGTAAAATCGTTCTTGGGCTTAGCACCCAACTAAACCTTTTGGGATGAGTTGGTCATTGAGAGAACTTTCAGTGGGGAAAGAGTATTTTCTGGTATGAAAATTAGTGGTGTAAGATGATTATTATATTATAGATGGATAGGTCATAAAATTTTGAGCTCATGTTACTATGAGAGACCTGTATGAAAAAAGATCCAGTAAGTTTGTTTACTTCCTATTGTAGGTGAGCTTCCTCGGTTTCAGGCCGGAGTTACAATGGAAATATCCCGATTGGATGCCTGGTATTCTGACCAAGATGGCAACTTAGAGTTCCCTGCAACATACATTGTGAAAGGACTTTGTCGCAGGTGCTGTCTCCCAGAAGTCATTCTTCGTTGCATGCAAGTAAGTTAAGAGATAGCATTAATATATATTTATCTTTGTGGGCAAAATTGCTAAAATGAATTTTTGATTAAAATGTTCAATTTAAGAACATCTAACCACTCTGTGGACGTCGTTGATTGTTTCTAAACTGAATTTGTTAAAGAAATTTAGACGAGGAAATATTCCCCGTTTTTTTAAATTTTCACTGATTTGTTATGTGCAATATTGTCTTATCTACAGGTTTCTGTTTCTCTTATGGGATCAGGAGACCAGCCTGAGTCCCACGATAACTTGATTGAACTGGTTGGCAGTCCTGAAACTCGCTTTCTTGACTTGTTCAGTCAACAGCAATTACAGGCAAGACACTATTTCTTCTTCTCAAAGAAATATCAACTTCATACTGTTTATCCTGTTTAATACCGTTTTTGACGAGGCACAAGACCTTGCAATATTCTTTTCATTATTGGCTTCTGATTTCTCAGCAACACCGATTGTATCACATAAGTAATCAAGTTAGATCCCTTGGATAGTTTTTCAAATGTTACCGAGACACCTATTATAATATTGGATGCTTTTGTTTCTGAGACCTTTGCCATTTTTTTTTTTTTTAAGAAAATGGAAATTTGAAATAAATCCCAAAACTGCTTAAAATATGTTGTTTTCAGCTGTTTCTCTTAAATATAATTCTTGATAGATATATTTTTTTTTAATAAAAAAGAAGTTATTTTCATTATAGTAAATTATTTTGTCAATTTGAGCCTGACTAGATGTTTGCCATTTAATTTGTAGGAGTTTTTATTGATGGAGAGGGAATACTCAATCTGCAAAATGGAGCATACGCAGGAATGATTATTATAACCCACTGCGCAAACTTAATCCAGTGCTTTATCTAGAGCTACAGTTTTGAAAGAATCTAATGCTTTTATAAAACGCTTGGATTTTGTTATTTATGCAGCTACTGTTGTGCTTTCAGTAGAAAAGAGGGAGGATGAAAGTGTCTTTTGAAATTGTTTGTACCTTGTTCATTAGAAAATATTCCTTATTTGTATATAATGTCTTATTTGAATCATAATTTTATTTGTTTTTCTACTTGTTGTTAACGTGTCCTTGAATTGTTTTCTTTTCTTGCATATATCCATAGACCATTGACATTACGATACCCTATAATAATTCTTATATTCTAAAAACAATTGAAGCTTAAGTATGTTCATGTAATTTAATTTTACAAGAAATGGCTTTGTTTCCACGATTAAGTTTTTAAATGGTAATTTCATTTGAAGTCTCCAACTAGTTTCATCTCAGCGGTCATCTGGTTTATGGGAGATCCTCCCTTTGTATTCGTTGTTTCTTGTCAAGGGTTACTAGTTGAAAAATCAAGATTTGACTTTCTTTTATGAAAATTATAACATTTATTAAAGGCATATTATAGCATGGACTACAATCATAAATTGTTTATAAAACAACATAAAAAACACATGCGATACAAAGTTTCAACTTTTTTTCATAAGTTTATGGTATTTTCTTTAAGGTCCCTACATGTGTGAATTGCAAAATGAACCTTGACTCTGGGAATTTCCACGAATAACAAAATATCTTAAAACTTATGAAACTTGATTCTTTGGCCAAAGAGTATTATATAAATAGGCCTGAGGAAAAGCTTAACATCACACTACAAGTTAGCCACTCCTCTATGCTTCTTTAACTTCTACCATTTATATGCTGGGTGAATTTACCACCAATGCTGATTATATCAATAACGTTGCAGTTGTCCATGACAGTGAGCATACCATCAGCCCTATTGTGATGAGAATTCTTGGTTCTCATGGAGTAACAATCCCCAATAAGAAGTCAAGTCAATGACCAGAAATATTCAAATTCAAGTCCTCCTGCACACAACCACTTAGAGTGACATTAAAGGTAACAACATTATTATGAAAGTCATCCATCTGCAAATCTAGGTTGTTACCATCTTGCTTGAGTAACCACACTTTTCCTGAATGATCTTGAGCATAACAATAACTACTTTGCTATAACCATGATTATCCCAAAAGGTTATTATTTTATGATGATTATCCCAAAAGGTAAGCATTATTTTATCAAAAAGGGGAATGAGTATCAGGACAAGAAAAGAAGGATGTTTATTCCTAATCACCTCTTTCAAGTACACCTATTTGTCTTTGGATTCTTGGTTCACCTGCCATTCCATTGGGATTAGAAGTAGCACCTTTAGGGGTGAGCAAAATATCCAGTTACATGGATAAAATTATATCCAAATCAAAAATCATATCCAACAAACCAGAAACGTGCATATAAAAATTAATTGGCCTATTCTAAAACGGTCTGTCATCTGCTTCATAAATCCATAACCATCTACATTTTTTTTAATCTTTTTGCCAAACCAGACCCTTAGGAATCTCTCTATGTATGTGTGGGTTGATTATATGCATCCGTTAGTACTTGAATTGCATATTGACATAAACTCCCAAGCACAAGAAGATGTTACTTCGTTTTGGGGAAATCCTTTTGCATAGAATAATTCATATACCATTGTTTCCAAATAGAAATGCATGCGTAGCCACTAGTGTTAGGTGCTAAACGAGGTAGTATTGATGCCATCAAAATTTGACTTGTTACTTCCACTCGAGGAAGATGTTGCAATTAATGTCACAAGAGAACTAACCTATTTTTCAGGCAATGATTTGTAATACCGTAAGTTTTCTTTTACAAAATGACCACAAAAGGCATTAAGAATAGGAAAATACAATGATATAATTGAAATATTAGTTTTCTTTTAAAGATATCTTTATCGAAAAATATATCTATCTTATTTCTCTCTCTTTTCTAATATATCTTTCTTTTTTTTATATAAAGTTACTCATAATAACTTTTTATTTGAAGTTGTTTTCTGATTATTTTTAGATTTGGATTTATTTAAAAATCTAATACTATTAAAAATGATTACTTTTAAAACTTTTTATATCAAAATCACTTATTGTTTAATATGTAACAAGATACTCAGGGGTGGCCCCTGAATGTGGACGGGAGGGACGACAACTCAAGACACTAATTTTTTAAGGGCACCAAAATTATTATTTTTATATAGTAGATAGTATTATATATATATATATATATATATATATATTTTAATTCGCTTTTATTAATTATATTGAAAATATGTTTTTTTAGAGAACTTTGATCATAGATGAATATTTTGCAACAAAAAATGCAAGAAGAAAATATTAAAATAATTAAAAGGGCACAATTTATTGTTTTGCCCAAGACACCAAAAATCTTAGGAACGGCCCTGAAGACACTCGTTTAATTTATATACACTATCAATGTGAAAAAAATGTTAGGTCGAGTTAGACTTTGCAAGACTTAAGCCACTGTAAAAAAAATCAAGGCCCAAGCCTGGTATCTAGCTTGTCATAGGCTTTTTTTAGGTATGAGTCTGTCCTTTCGAAAGACATGTGAAACATGCTAACCTACTTAAAAACCTATTTCATATAAACGTCTTTAAATAATTAATGCGATCTAAGTTTAAATAAACTAGCTAAATAACCAAAAAAGACTAGTAAATTAATAGACCAATGAAATTAAACTCTTTTGATATTTTATATGATTTTTTTAGAGAATTTGACTATATGTGATATCATATTTCAATTATTGTTTATACTAATAAATTCAAATATACAAAACAATAATAGGTACTAATAAACATAAGTTACTGAAAAGGATCAATAATATGTACTAATAAACATAAGTTACTGAAAAGGGTTAACAGATTTATAATTGAATTTAAAGTACAAAATATAATATAACAATATATATACTATATTTTCCTTCAAAAAAACATATATACTATATTTAAATGGAATAAATAATCTTAATTTAGTTTTTTCACTTTCAATTGCACCCTTAAACTAATTTTCAGTAGGAATGATATATTGTTTGTATCAATAAAAAAATAAAAATTTATACTATATTTGCTGTATTATTGGTGCCATTTAAAAAGATAAGTATAATTTTTTTCCGACAAAAAATGTTAGTATAATTATTTACAATATAAAAGTGCAAAATATCTATACTTATAATTTTAATCAAAATAAAAATTCAATAAAAACTATTGTTCTTAATTTAGATGCATTAGCGCAATAAAAAGAGAGGATAGACGAACACAGAGTTGTCGTATGAACGTTGATTAGTAATAAATAATATTATTCATATTTATTTAAATAATCCGACATTATAGGTTTAAGAAGCTTTTTCTATGACATGACATGATAGCTGACCTTTTTAGTTAAGTATGACTCCAAAAAAGTTTAAGCATTCTCTATTTAAAAAAATAGTTTGAGATCACAGATCCCACTTATTTCTATTCTTAATTATAACACCATTTAATAAATGAAAAATACATAATAAGTCTTAGTTTATTTTAGTAATTAAAAAAGAAAAATATCATCAAATGTGTGAATTTTATTTTATTTTTGTTAAGTTGATTGTGTATATAAATTGCAGGAGAAATAAAACGAAGCCAAACAGAGCTCTAACCCAAAATCCATGTTATATTATGAATTGTTCTAACAATGCATTGAGTTGATTCATACTTCAAATTCAATTACAAACCCTTTCTTTTCTTCTGTTAATTTCTAGGGTTTCACATTTCACACAAATTTCCATGGGTGTCTCCTTCAAGGTCTCTAAAATTGGCACTAGGTTTCGCCCCAAACCTCTTCAATCTTCTCAAGATGATGACCAATCTCAGGTAATCAAAACAAGTTTCTCAATTCTGGGTCTTGCTATTTTGATTCAAAAGTTTGCGTTTTTATCGTTTTTTCTATGATGGTGTTTATGTTTGTGATATTTTTTGTTTATTTGGGTGAATTTAGAATGAATTAAGGTTAAGAGCATGTAAAGATTGTATTTTTTTTTTCGTTTCTGAATTCTGGGTCTTGTTGTTTTGTTTCAAACGTTTGTGTTTTTTTTGTTATTTCTATCATGGTGTTTCGTTTGTGATATTTTGTTTATTTGGGTGATTTAACATGTAAAAATTGAATCTTTTTGTGTGTGTTATTTGATTGGGTAGGTTCAATTGAAGTATTGAATAGTGAAAATTGTTCAATGCTTTGGAATTTAAGTGAGAAATTGTTCAATGTTTTGGAATTTATGTTACTTTTATTGATTGCTTTAATTTCCTTCATTTGTTTATACAGAGTGATCTCGCTGAGGCTGGTGAAAACATTGCTCGGATGTCGAATTCATTGATTTCATCTGAAAATCTTTCAACAGTAGCAGGTTAGTAATCAGAGTTTATTGTCCAGTCAACTTGTGTTTCAATCATTCAATTCTGAGTGCTGTGTTGTGGTGGTTGTTTTGACAGACAAGGAAGCTTCTTTTACGTTGAATCTGTACCCAGATGGTTATTCTATTGGAAAACCTTCCGAGGTTTGTTGAAAATCTGTTTTGTTATTTTGTTATTGTGGAGTTGTTTAGCTCAACCAGTTAAGTTTCTAAGTTGTATTTCTTCAAAAAAAAAAAGTTTCTAAGTTGTGTAATTTGTGAATTTTCAGTATGCTGCTGCAAATCAGTCATTACCGAAGTTGTTACTTCCGTATGATAGGTCATCTGAAACCCTTTTCTTGGTAATTCTCTTGAAATTCTATAATTGTCTTTTTGTTTTTTCAGTTTCTGTTATAAAATGTTATGATTATCGAGTGGGACTGTTGCACAAAACCCACGTCCCATGTTGGCTTGAGATAGGACCTGCATAGACTTTATTTAGCTTTAGACAATTTTCATGTTACAAGCCGTTTTTTGTTCAGTTTTGTTAATGCCCAAAACCTAAGAGGGACATTCAACACTTTGTACATTTATAGTAAGCATTGCTATATGTACGAGTATGAACGAAAAGCCTCTTATTGAGCTTTCAAGACTGTTAACCTGATTCAATTAATTTTTAACGACTAGTATAATTTCATAATGTGAGTCCGGGGGGCTGCTGGGTTTGAGCTACATATTTCTTCCTTTGAACATTGTCTACCTCAAAGGTGGAAACATGAACAGGACCAGAAGCTATGCTTTTTGTCTGGGACTTTCCTTGGGTGGCTTCAAATTTCTTGTCTAAATCACCATCTAATGCTTTCTTAATTTTTTTTTTTATACTTTTTTATTTGCTTGCATTTGTTAAGTAGTTCATGTACTTACGTTCCTATTTCTGTCATTATGTGTTTGGAGGCCATTGAGTCAGGTCACTTGCCCGCGGATATTCTGGATGATATACCTGCCAAGTATGTTGATGGAGCACTTATATGCGAGGTGAATTTTACATATTTTTGGCATGCTTTACTTTTAAAGGCAACGTTTAAATTTCAATCTATTGTTTTGTTAGAGAATTTAATTTTTTTTTAAGATCGCATAATTTTCCACTGGCATTTAGTTTCTTTTGTAGTGTTGACAATTCATTAAGGAGTTTCAGTTATGCAACACTCCTTGTGCCAGAGGAGCTTTTTCTTATTGACATCTCTTTTAATTTTTGGCTTCTTTTGATTGTCGACAGATTTTATGTGTCATTATGCTAAGTTTTATCACCATTTTATATATACTTTTATTGTTGCATACTGTTCATAAAGTTGAGCTTTGTATCAATTCTGTAACACTCCAGGTGCGTGATTATCGAAGATGCTCTTCTGAAAAGGGAGCTGGCATTGCGTCAATGGAAAGTTCTCCTACTGTGAATAAAGTATGCCTCAAGATGTCATTGGAAAATATTGTTAAGGACATCCCATCTATTACTGATAAGTCTTGGACTTATGGTGATCTAATGGTGAGTATAATTACCAGTCATGAATGACCAATTCATATAATTTATTATTTTATTGGGTATTAATCTCACTTAACTGTGTTCACATTGATAATAGGAAGTTGAATCAAAGATACTGAAAGCATTACAGCCAAACCTTCATCTAGATCCTACTCCAAAGTTGGATCGACTGTGTCAAAGTCCACTTCCAACAAAGGTATAAACAAGTTAGATTCTCCCCTAATGAATTTATTGTGTGGAGCATGCATCCTAATGTTGTTGAACTTGTGTTTCAGCTTAATTTGCAGAGAAAGCGATTAAGGAATATCCCAGAGTTTGCTGTCACTTCTAGTAATAAAATCCATGGCAAAAAAGTATGCATAGATAGAGTGCAAGAGAACTCAAACAGCAGGCTGGGTGATTCGGGAATCACTACATCAAATGCTACTGTACAACAGAATCTTGAAAATCCAGCAATGCAAAATCTTAATCCAAGCATTGCCATGAGATCTAAGAATGTTATACCAGATTCTTCCATCCCAGGCTTTTCTATGATGTCCCATCAATCAAGATATCCAATGGGCGTTGGAACTCAAAGAAGCCTGCTGGAGCATGGAGCAATTGCTGGTATGAATTCATCTGGGGCTTCTCCTGCTACACAAGATGTCACGATTTCATATGCAGATAATCCGAATGCGAGTGTCTCTATTCATGCGAAAAGAGAGAATCCGGATGGACAATCATCACCTTTATCGAATATTGCAAAAAGAATGAGGCCTGCTTCCACAGGTGTTGATGCAATGCAGCAGCATCAAATTGGCTCACATGTTGACACTCTTCAAGGATCGGATATGAATTGGCAGAATACACTATTACAGCAACAAGCAATGGCCAGAGGTATTCAGTATACCGGTGGTAGCGTTCAGAAGTTTCCCCAGCAGGGTTTTGAAGGGGGGTTAAATCAAGATACAGGGGCTATTCAATTTGCTTCTGGTCAGCAAGGCATGAGGTTAGTTGCCAAGGAAGAACAATTTGAAATGGAAAGAATAGATGGCGCAGGGATAAACCGTAATAAAAGTGAGTTGGAAATGGATGCAAGCAATTTAGACCCACAACAATTACGGCTTCAGCAAAGAATGCCACAACATGCATTCATGAGATCTAATTTCCCACAGACAACCTGGAATAGTCTGGGCCAGCAAATCGAGAAAGAAGCGAAAAAGGAGGACCAGCTTCAGAAAAGGAAACAAGTACAGAGTCCTCGGTTATCTAGTGGGACGTTACCTCACTCGCCATTATCTTCAAAATCAGGTGAATTTTCTAATGGTTCAGTTGGACCCAGTTTTGGACCGTCTTCAATGAACACCGCACCTGGAGCATTGCAAAAAGAGAAGGCAGCAATGGCTTCACTAACTGCTGCTGTTGGAACTCCATCAAATGATTCTACACAAAGGCAACAACAGGCACACCTAGCTGCAAAACGGAGATCTAATTCCCTTCCCAAGACACCCGCAATGAGTGGAGTTGCTTCTCCTGCTAGTGTTAGTACTGGTGTCCCATTCAATGCAAATAGTCCGTCAGTTGGTACCTCGGCTTTATCTGAGCAAGGTCTTCAACATATGTTTGACAGGTTCTCAAAAATTGATATGGTGGCAACGAGGTATACTGTTTACATTTAAAAAGCATCTCAATATTTTTTTCGTAATCCCATGTTTATGATCTTCCGTTGATCTTTTCAAAGAAAAAAGTAAATTCAAGTACTCTATTGTTGTGGTGGAAGGTTTTTGACTAGCATTTTAATCAGACAATATTGTATGGGAGGCTTTGGGTTGGGAAGTAGAAATCCATCACATGAATAAACTCAATGTAGTATGGATGAATGGAAATATTAGATAAGATGAGGCAATATAATATTAGAGAGAGTTGGGGAGCACCTTTTGTAGAGAAAAAACAATTGAATCTCAACTTTGTTGGTTCAGGTATGTGTGGAGGAGACTCATAAGTTCTGTAGTAGGAGTTGATTGGATGGGGTGCAACTTAATCGCTAGAGGCAGAGGAATACCAAGCAAAACTATAGGCAAAAACCATTAAGAAAGATTTAGATGTCAATGGTTTAGCTATAGATATGATTGATCCATATAGCCGACTCACCTGATAAGATAATGCTTGCTTGTATCTTGTTGTAGCCTTTGGTCTTACCGTTGGTACAAAAATAGAAGTGTTGGGCTCTTATGTTTTCAAATTTCATGAAGTGAATTTTACTGTTCTTACATATAACCTATTGACTTTTATCAGGCATAAACTTCACTTCAAGATTAAAAAGCCAGATCAGCTCATTAAAAAGCAGAATACGTATGCACCACAGCGTGTGGCAGCTCATCTTGCAAATGCAGCAAATAATGAGGGATTGATAGATGATTCAAATTCTTTATCAAAGTCACTTACAGGTGGTAGTATGAACGCATGCAAAATGAGAGTGTTAAGTTTCCGTTGGAATGAGCGTGTAGTTCAAGGTTTGTTGCAATTTTTACTCAATCTCTTGTCCTTGGCAATATATAGTTCTTTCTTTTCCATGTCTAACACTCATTTTCTTCTACAGGAAATGTTGTTAATTTAGTTCCTAGGTTCCGAACTAGGATGATAATGGCTGAAAAGCCATCTGATGGCACTGTGGCTTTGCATTATGGGGACATAGATGAGAGTGATTTCATAGGGGCAGAAGATCATCTCCCTACATTACCCAATACTGTAAGTTTCACGGCGTAGCAACTTTTTATTGAAAACAATAAATATTTGTTACAAGATTATATATTTATTTAATATAAACTGCACAAGTTTCAATGCAAACTTACTAATTTGAACTTCTTAACATGTGCAACTTTGCACATGATAGAAAAATCCTTAATGTTATATGTATATTGAGCATTTACATCTGTAGTTAGTTGAATGCAAATGTTTGAGCTTGTCACTTACCTTTTTCCACGGGGTCCTGTTAAGCCATTCAAACATTAATTTGCTATCTGTTTTTATCATAGTTTTTCTTCTTGATCTTGCAGCTTTGATACCCTTTTGAGGAATCTTTGCCATTTTATCTCATTGGGACCATTCTTTACAAAAACTTTGGCCATAATATTTACTTTCACTTGCTAAAAGGCATATAATTTATTCCCACTTGTTATTTTAGATAGACTGTTTTTGTATGTATGATTTCTTAATGTCTCAGCATTAACATGTTGGCGTATTGGTCATTGTCGACCATGAAATCACTATCTAAAGTTAATGAACTATCAAAGCTATTGTAGCACACATATTTGAATATCTTGTTTTTCAATACAATAGAAAAGAGTTTCTGCAATTTTATTGCACTGATTTATGAAACCATTTTGTGGGCAGCATTTTGCGGATTTGCTTGCAGACCAGTTCAGCTCACAGGTATGTTACTTTTTCTGAGCTTGAAACATACGATGGAAAATCTCTGTCAAATTGTTTTCTTATTTGTAAAAAATCTGCCTCTTGTAGGTTGAACATGATGGATATGTTAAGGAAGATGACAGAATCCAACTCAGACCAAACCTTGTGAACCTTCCATTGGGCAGTCAATCTAGTTTACCTCCTAATGAGATGCAACAATATGGAGAACCAATTCCGGGTCAGTCAAACAATGAAGCTGCAAAACTAGCCGGTGGCAGTAATGCGTCTTTAAACTTACCGCAGAATTTTGCAGCAAATGCAAGGATGTTGCCACCTGGAAACCCTCAGGGCTTGCAGATGTCCCAGGCACTTCTCTCTGGGGTCTCAATGGCTCAAAGACCACAGCAACTGGACTCACAACAGCAAGCAGCTCAGCAGCAGCAGCAGCAGCAGCAGCTTCAACAGAATCAACACTCTCTCCTTCAACAGCAAAATCCACAACAGTTCCAGAGATCTTTGCTCAATGCAAATCAGCTTTCACATTTAAACGGGGTTGGACAGAACTCCAACATGCCATTGGGTAATCACTTGCTGAACAAGGCCTCACCTCTTCAGATTCAGATGCTACAGCACCAGCACCAGCAACAACAACTGCAACAGAACCAGCAACCACAGATGCAAAGGAAAATGATGATGGGACTTGGAGCTATGGGAATGAGTAACTTCAGAAATAGCTTAGTTGGTCTTTCACCCATGGGCAATGCCATGGGAATTGGAGCTGCAAGGGGAATAGGAGGAACCGGAATCTCAGCACCGATGACGTCTATTGCTGGCATGGGAAATATAGGTCAAAACCCAATGAGTCTTGGCCAAGCTTCAAATATTAGTAATTCGATAAGCCAATATAGGCCTGGAACAATGCATTCAAACCCAGCTGAACTTTTATCTAAGCTTAGAATGGTACATAATCGCGAAGGCATGTCAGGTTCACCTCAGTCTAGCATTGCCGGCATGTCGGGAGCTCGGCAAATGCACCCCAGCTCTGCTAGTTTGTTGAATCAATCTTTGAATAATAGGACTAATATGAGTACGCTGCAGCGAGCAATGGGTCCTATGGGTCCTCCAAAGCTTATGCCAGCGATGAGTCTTTATATGAATCGGCAACAGCAGCAGCAACACCAACAATCCCAACAGCAGCAACACCAACAGCAGTTGCAATTACAACAGCAACAGCAACATATACAACAGCAGTTGCAGCAGCAATTACAGCAGCAGCAGCAACAAGAAACAACTTCACAATTGCAGGCAGTTGTTTCACCGCCACAGGTGGGATCACCATCTACCATGGGAGTTTCATCGTTGAGCCAACAAACACATCAGCAAGCAAGCCCTCAGCAAATGAGTCAACGAACTCCAATGAGTCCGCAACAGATGAGCTCAGGGGCAATTCATGGCATGAATGCTGGTAATCCTGAAGCTTGTCCAGCAAGTCCTCAGTTGAGCTCTCAGACACTAGGGTCTGTTAGTAGCATAACCAATTCCCCTATGGACATGCAAGGTGTTAACAAGAGCAATTCTGTCAACAACAATCCACAGTGAAATTACAAAACCTAGAAAGTCCATATCCACTTTCTTACTTGGAAGCCGAATAATGACGAAAATTTGAGCACCAAAGTCCGTGCTATAGAATATGACCGAATCCTAAAGTAGGAAATGACATGATTATTTACACATAAATAAAGCATATGTTAGGGGAATTAATTTTTGCTGCTCTAGAACCACTCAAGGAGGAATCACATATATTATGTCAGTTGTATATATACCTTTTTTTGGTTTTCCCCTGCCTTCATTCATCATCACAGGAATTTTTGGGATATTTTGGCTAAGCTTAGCATGTGTTATCTCTACTTTGTAGAGCGAATTGTGCATCTTTAAACCGTTTTAGTTATGTACACAAGTAGTTCCATAACTTTGCTCTCATGTTCAATTTCTAATTATCGCTGGAATGATTATGATTTTTGTTAAGTTGTAAACTTTGAAGCACATGTATCAATTGTTATGAATGCGTGTGTGGAATTTAAAGCACATAATCATAACTTGTTAATAAACAATTGAGTTTGAGTTAGTTTATTATGCTTACAGAATTGTTCATAAATAGAATCCTTAAGGCTTGAGTTTTGAAGTAAAAGGCTTTGAGTATAAATTAACATACTATACACCAAATTTTGATGAAAATTGATGTTCCTACATCAAAGTTGCTTGGAAAGACCACGAAATTACCAATATAATCTCGGAAACAACCAATGAAAATTGGGGTTAAATTTATCATTTTATAGTGTTTCTTAGCATTGTGTAAAGTGTGAACAACAATTTTCAATTTTGATTGTATGCACCGGAATGACTAAGCAGGGAATATCTGTTGATAAAGCCAGTAAAACATTACAATGTTTTTGTATATTCAAATTTAACCGTAGACAATAGAGTATACGGTTAATATCTGTTAATGATGTAGTAATCACTATAAGAAAAATGATGCAGTAATCTTTTTTATAATAGAGTTTTATCATTGATGAAATTAAATTTTCTACTCAAAGTTTGAAGTTTTCTTTACTGTGTGAAATTATTCAGTATCACTCTTTTCATAAAGTCAGGCGTACTCTCTTTACATGAAATTCATGTCTTCCTTCCTTCTTGTTTTTTTTTTTTTTTTTTTAATACAGAATGTAAGTTATTACATATCATTAATAATCAAAATTGTTTTTACCACATAAAGAAAATCAAAATTGTATTAATCACAACGTTGAAAGCTAATCATAAAAGTATCCATCCCTATCAAAATATGAGCAACTCCACATCCCTATCAACTTAGCATGTTTTTCTTGTACTAACAAAATAAGCACTAACATTGTAACCTTGCTTGATTAATCAAGAAAATCACAGTTATTGAACAAGCAAACAAAACATATTGTATATGTTGTGGTACCAAGTTACACATTTTTTCTCTTCATCTTGTTACTGCTCAATCTCTTGCATACACTTTTAACCGTATTCTATGTTTATTATTTTAGAGGAACCGTATTCTATGTTGTTCATCATGAAGTAGGTTGGTATATATAAAGATAGAATAGCAACATAAATTGATTGTGCCAACATCTTTCTTCCATTTTCGTGTCATAATAATTGTACTACTACAAATATATTTACCCCCAATTTTTGTTACTTTACAGGTAAGATGAGTTGGATTTTTGGAACGATGTGATAATTATTGATTGTAAGAGTAAATATGGATAAACATAGATAAAAAGAAATTTATGTACTTTTCACTAAAATTGAGGACGAGTTTGTTCACTCCAATACCATTGTCTTTTTTTTTTTTTAAAAAAATTTTAGGTAGCTTGCATTTCATTTTCTTTAAAAAAATAAATTGAACAAATGAAAATCTTGTTGCAAATTACCCTGCATATAAAAATGTGGCACATGGTACATGTAACATGTCATGATGAAACATGTAATTGAAAGTTAAAGGTTTATGTGTACAAGTACAAAGGATCATCATCAACAAGCATCATGTCATTTTCATTATCAGTGAAAGAAACTCTCCATTTTTTTGTGAACGTAGCTTTCCTTTAATGTCAAACAATTTTCTCAACTTCATCTTTGAGTTCATCATAACCATTTAACATGGTTAAGTCATATGTGCACAACCAACAGCTACACCTTGCATTTGCACTTCGCAAAAAGAGAAATGAAGTTCCTTAGGTTAAAATAGTAACTAATTAATATGATAAAAAAACTTGAAATTAATATGATAAAAAAACTTGAAATAAACTACATTAATCAAGAGACTTTGCTATAGGGCTATCTCCAGCATCATAGTAACAAGTTATTATCCAAGTGGAAGATATATAATATAACCGATAGTGGGAGGAGAAAGAAAAAAAAGATAGGCCATCAATACCAACATAGAGCTAGTGCCAACCAACAGTGACATTAGAATCCAGAGCTACAGGCATATCATGTACAGTAACCAAGTTCCCTATTTTCACATTATAATATGAGAAGGCAGAGTTTATCAAATTGATTAAGCAAGTTGGATATGTAACGACTTTCTCTAATAAGTAATAATCATGTAAACTGTTTTTATGGAATCACTAATATTAAAATATTCAACAGTTATAAAATAAAAAGGAACTATCCATTACTACTAAATAAAAGATAAAATGTTCCACATGGTCATGGAAGCATGTTAGTCTATATCTGCAGCTAAAACCTAATAGCATAGTCACACTTTCTTTCAAAGCAAACTAGTCCCACCCCCACATCGAAAACATTGTGAAATATATAGAGTAAGTTAGTTATATAAGACCAGCACATGACTTTCAAGTTTGAGAAACAAACAACTAACACATACATGTACTAAAGTATGGGGTTTAGAATGAGAAAGTATGAGGTTGAGAACTTATAAGTGTGGGATGGCTCAAATCCGAAATAAACAAATTAGGTAATTTCGGATTTGGGTTACACCATATTTATAACTTCTCAAACTTAGTGGGCCATGACAATGGTTATTTACATTGACATTAAAACTTAGGTTGGCCGGGGTCCAATCCATAAAAAAAAAAAAGATTAATTTGTTGAGTGAATAGGCAAAAATTCTGTAACTTTCGTTAATTCCTCTCTAAAATTGTTAAACGTTAGTCAATTACCTTCTCTGTTTGTTTGTTTTAGCTGTCAAACCCTATGACTTGAAGTTAACTTTGTAAGTGACACTTCCTTGTGGATTTAACGTTATGCCTCGTTATAAGGGGGATAATTGACTTTTTTTTTTTGTGTTTAAAATATGTGATTATAAAAAGGGTTAAATATGTTTTTGGTCCCTATAAAATTGGGACCCTTTAAGTTTAGTCCTTAGTTCATTTTAATAGTTCTTTTAGTCCCTAAATTTTTTTTCTGCAGCCAGTATTAACCCCTTCTCAATTCAAATTTGTTTAATTTATGCTTAAACTCTTGAGTTTTTGAATAATTTTTCGCAGATGTGTTAAGAACATTACTAAAAGTTCCTCTACAAAAAATTGTCGCAAAATTTGATTTCTACGTCAAGATTTTGTTAATTTTATCTTAAACTTTTGCCGTTTTAAAATATTCATATTTAATTCGTTTCATGTTAAAAAATTCTAAATTTTAGTAAATGAACCTTTTATAGTGTTCTAAACTTGTCTCAAAAAAATCGTTCAAAAATTTAAAAGTTTAAGGATAATTAAACAAACTTTGTTGTAATAGGGACTAAAATTAGAAGTAATTTTTTTTTGTAGGGACTAAAAAACCTATTAAAATTAAGTAAGGACTAAACCTAGAAGTTCCCAATTTTATAGGGACCAAAAACATATTTAATCCTTATAAAAATAGGCAAATACTCCCTCAAATTTAATACTTTGAAAATACCCCATCAAATTTAAAACTTAGGTTAAATACTTGCTCAAATTTAAAATTTATTTACAAATTGAATTAAATCTTATGTGCAAAGATTGAACTTGTAAAAGATGATACAGTTACACCAAATAAACTTGTAAATGATTTTTAATTAAAGTTAGAATGAGAATAATGACAAGATTTGAGCTTTCAAATCAGATAATATCTGCAAGTAAATGACAGCTCTAAGTTTGACAATCAAATAGAGTATAACTGGACTTGTGTTAGTAATCAGCTTACAAGGATGCATGTATTTTTATGTGTATAGGATTACTTACATGTCGATTCAATGCCTAAATTAGAGCACTAATTAGTTTGACAGTAAACATTAATCTAGCATGTTGAAATTAAACTTCAAGCTGGAGGATACACATGATAAACCTGTTATCTCAGTATCATAGCTCATATTGAATTTATGCTCCACTTTCTTCTTCTGCACAATCCAGATGAAACCATATTAGTTTATTTATTTATTTATAAAATTAGCATTATTAATTGGCTGCATAAAACTGAAAACGAAATCGAAATTGGGAAGGTGACGTATAGTACTCACTCAACAAATGGTGTCTTTGATTCCTAAAACAATAAGTGTTGGTCAATATAACGAGAGCGATACGAATTTAGATTTCTCTTGAAAACTTTGCGCATAAACATGGTTTGAAAAACTTTTTGCGTATTCGATTGCCTATTGGAAACAGTGCAATTCCAATAAAGATAAACTAAGTAAACAATTTGATGTTATACTAATTCAATGCTGAACAAGGGAAGGGCCGGCCCCAAGGTTTCTTAACACAAAGTAATTAACCTTATCACTAATTTTCATATACTAGATTGTAAATTGCGGAAATTAAAGAGAAATTATAAGTATCCACTCCAAAGCCTCCAATCTTCAAATATCCTTAAAGTTGGATCTTCCAGGGTCTTTGAACCTCAAGCTTCCATGCACTCCTTCAATCTTCTTGTCCAATTTACGACACATTACCAATGAGTCATACCCAGCGAATACAAATGGTTATTTTCCTACTGAAATTTGGTAAAGGTATAGTACTAAGTTCTGCATCGATCTTATCATTTCTCATTTTAAAAATCGATTTTGCTCACCATTGCATATTTATAGGTGGACCAGTGGTAAAGAGATAGATTACTACATACATGTTGTCATTGGTATTCCATTATGTGGTAAGGAGAACAGTCCAAAAAGAGCATATAAGCAAGAGTGGCACAATTCACATCACTTAGTGATGTTGATTTCGGGTAAAAAGGAAACAAAATAGAGATTAAATGAGAGGCAGTCTCGTGTAGTCACAAATATTTATGCACACTATTTGAGTGCATACACATACCTGAGAAAGATGGATATAGACAACCCATTATATACCGTTCATAACTTGGCAGAACTTTTATGTTCTTATGTTATTTTGGCCTGTCCTCAACTTTTAGTTTTCACAACCTTGTTTTGATGTGTGAGTTTAAGCGAGTTTACAGCTAAATTAGTCCAATTAAATTGACACTAGAGAGAATCGAACTTGAGACCTCAAGGAGGAGCACACTCCCAGATCCTAAGCCAATATCACTAAGCCAATCTAAGTGGGTTAGTTTACAAACGAGTTGGCTTGAATTTGTTATCTAAACTTGTAGAATCGTACAACTTTCACGTTAACTCACATTTTAACTTGGCAAATGAGATATATTACAAGTGTATGTACAATAGAAAATCAGAACTCAACATTTACAAACATTACATCGTGTAATTCTTAAACTAGATATATTTATACAAAATGTACTTGAAGAGTGAATTGTATATCAGTAGATTCAATGATTCTTAAGTTTTTACTTGCTACTATTCAGTTTTATTCGTGATTGGTGTTCTGCCTCGGTCAATGATTATATCCATGGAGTTTTTAGATGACCAATTTGGTCTGTGGTGCTAATAAATTATTGAAGAGGGTGAGGAAAACTACAATTCCAGCAGAAACTGATTTGAAGCATGTCCAACAGTTAGTATATAAAATAAAAAGGAACTAAGCCTAACATCCATTACTACTAAATAAAAGATAAAATGTCCCACATGGAAGCATGTGTTATATACCTGCAGCTAATACCTAATAGCATAGCTACACTTTCTTTCAAAGCAAACTTGTCCCACATAGAAAACTTTGTGAAATATAAAGAGTAGGTTAGCTATATAACACTAGCACATGATTTTATATTTTGAGAAACAACCAGCACATGTATATGCGGCTGAGAACTTATGTCAGATGCAACATGAACAAATTTGAGAGTAAACATATTAGGTAATACCTTCGTTTGTTTAAAATTTGTTATTTGTTATGTAGCTTCAGATATAACTTCTCAAATGCCCAATTTTGTTTTCTTCTCGGATAATTGACACAATGACGTTAGAATCTTGCTCTTCATCCAGCACAGTTCGCTCGCGACTAAGTGAACTGACGAAAATGCCCCTGTGTAAGTTAAGTCAAGCTGCGTGACTTAACTTGCGCATGTTACAGTTTGTGCGCAACTTAAGTAGCGCTGCGCATGTTAAGTCACGCAGCGTTACTTAAGTCATTTATCAACAACACACCAACACAGTTCCTCATTTTCCAACTTCTACAAAACACGATTTTTCACCCCCAAATTCGAATTTCACCATTCTTGCGCCATTCAAAGTCAATTTCGCCCACAATATCAAGTAAGTGATGATTATCCTACTTCATTGCATTTTTTTGGTTGAAATTTCCGAATTTTTGAAAAAATTTAACATTTTTAGGTTTTTATAAATTTTGCTTGCATGTTAGTTTTTATGATTGTTAGTGATGATTTAACTTATGAATTTTTGTTTAGATGTTGTTTATGGTACAATGTGGTAGTTTAGGGTTTAGAAATTGTTAGATTTCTTAGTTGTTTAAAAATTGCAATCTATTTTTTGTTTTTTTTGGATTGCTAATGATGAAATTAGTTAGAATATAGTTTATTAATGTTGATTATAGTATGTTTGACTACAATGTGGTAAATTACGGATTGAAATGACACTGTCAAAACTTTAGTGTTGTTCTTGAATTGTTAGAAATGACACAATGTCTGTGTAAAAATGTGTCATTGATTTTGTGTTTTTTAAAATGTTATGTTGTGCAGATATGTCTCAGAGGGAGAAGACTGACAGACTTAGGTTAGGGAGGCCTACCTCTACTAGTAGTGCACGGAGGGAGAAGCAAGCAGTAGTCCCTCCTTTACATGGCCGAGGTCGAGGGAGAGTGGGGGACACGAGACTTGCCAGTGTTGATGATGCTGGGCCCTCTTCATCACAGACTGGTCCATCCCAGACTATGGACCCGACGCAGTATCAGGTTTATCAGGTTCCTCAGCCTCATGTGTATCAGTTTGAGGATCCTCAGCCTCACTAGTATCAGTTTGAGCAGAATAATATTGAGGAGCCTGAGCAGCAGAAGCAGGAGCAGGCTCAGCCTCAGCAGGATGATGATGGTGGGGGTCGTTTTCAGGGGGTGCCGAGGGTGGTGTACGAGGCCGGACCGGACGACTATGCATGGGGGCCTTCTAACCTCTCGCTTTTACCTCGATTTGGTGGACATGTGGCATGCAGGATATAAGTCGATGCCGATGTAAGTATATTTTAATGTTTATTTTACTTCTTTTACTATTTATACAACTTATTCTAATTATTACTTTACTTATTTAATGTTAGAATTAAAATTTATGTTAGAATATATTTAAAGTTAATTTTAATTATTATTTATTTAATGGTGTTGTTTGTTGTTTTTTGTTTTTGTATTTCAGTTTCGGAAAAGACATAGGATGAAAGGTATCTCGCACGGGAAGAAGCTGAGTCTTAAAAACTTGACGGTGCCTCAGCCGAGAGCACAAAACGATTGGTTTTAGGATGTAGTAAATCAGTCCGGTCTAACTCCCCTTCTGAGTAGTGGGTACGAGAACATCTCTCACGGGCTCGTTTATGCGATGTCAGAGAGATGGCATGAGGAGACCAGCAGCTTCCATCTACTTGTTGGGGAGATGACCATCACACTAGATGATGTGGCGTGTCTCCTAGGCATCCCCATCACTAGAAGGCTCCTTCCTGATAGAGAGTTAACCCGTGACGAGGGGACGAAGATGATGCAAGTGGACCTGCTTTTTTCCGCGGAGGATGCCGCTAGAGAGATGACCAGACAGGGTGGTCCTTATATCAGTTTTGGTGTACTGAAGAGGCGCTACGAGGAGCTCTTGAATAGGTGTAATCAGCTGGTTAAGATTGACACAGAGGAGGAGGAAGACGAGCGAGCTCAAGTTAGGCTGGCATGCGTTAAGGCGTTTCTGTTGCTCTTGCTTGGATGGACTATTTTTTCCCGCAAGAACAACAAAAACATTAATTTGTTGTGGCTGCTTGCTCTGCAAGATATGGACGAGTTGGACAGCTGGTCATGAGGTGGGATGTGGCTTGCATTCCTGTACGAGCAGCTATCTCTGATCTCCGATTCATCGGTGGCCTCCTGTGGTGGTTACATGACCTTGCTTGTGGTAATATTTGTTTTTCTTCTTTTTTACTTATTGGATCGTAAATTTGTGCCTTGTTTAACTTGTTTTTCTTCTTCTTGTGTTGATATATATTTGGTTCTTTGTGTTTGCAGGGATGGACTTTGGCGCACTTCAGGAACCTCATTCTGAGAGTTCTTAATGATGTGTACGACCCGACATTTGCCCCGCTTGTGAGTCGGTGGAAACCTCCTAGGGGTTTTACGGACCCTGGACACTATAGAGATGCCATTGATATGTTGGATCATTCTCATGCCATCTGGATGCCGTACGAGAGACGACGACACATCACACCCTTTCAGGACATATGCTGGTACTCCAAATGGATCATGGCCGGCAGAGACAGGATGGTCCGTCACTTGCCAGAGTGGGTTCTTAGACAGTACGGGTATGTCCAGACACGGCCCAGGTGTCCTACAGTTGTTGAGCTTATTGCGGACAAATGACGTGGCCCGGGCTTTCTTGGAGTTTGCTCTACATGTCCTCAGCCAACAACATAGGGGTGAACCGATGCTAGAGGACCAGCCGTGGTCTCATAGTATGGGGTACATGAGATGGTTCGTTAGAGTATCATATCCTATTGTGAACCCCCTGCAGCCATTCCTGACTACGCAGCTCAGGCACCCCCTCGTCATGTCTCTCCTTACGAGGAGGTTCTTGTTGACCAGCAGTGGACCAAACATCCTCCCGACCCATACCAGATCACCGTCAACATCAGAGCCAGAGTGGATAATGCTATGGGACATCCTGATGTGTTTGGTAATCCAGAGGTACTTCACATGATGCAGGGTATACAATCTGAGTGAAGCATGCTGGAGCAGATGTCGGTTCCACGACGGAGGAGTAGGAGCCCACAACAGTATGGTGGTTTAGGCATTTTGACTTTTGTGTTGTGTTTTTTATGACATTATGTTGGATTTGGTTGTAATCATATTACATTGGCGCTCTTTAGCGTTTTTATGACATTTTCTGTTATTTTGATCCTTTATTTTTCGTAATTTGTTTATGAGTTAACACATGCTTGAATGAATAATGAAAAATGCATGCAATTGAATGAATGAATGTATGAAAGAAGGAATGAAAAAAAAAACAAGGAAAATAGAGGTTTATGCCTCTTCTGGTAATCTGCACAGACTGTTCGCTAGTTAACTCACGCATGTGTTAAATTTGTGCGTGAGTTAACTTGTGCAGTGTTTAACACATGCGTGACTTCAGTCACGCAGCGTTAGTTAACTAACACATAGTTTTACACTTGCGTTAATTAACTAGCGCAAGGGCATTTTGGTCTTGCCTGCAGGATGAGAGTGTTTTGTGCAGGGCGGATAACAGAATTCTTGACGTTAAGACCTAGTTGGGCCATTACCCAATTTTGTTAAAAGTTACATTTTGTCACATTTTTTCCCTCTTCTCGAAGTATTTCAAATCATTGAGTATTTCAAATTAAATGTATAGGAATTATTTTAAATTTTTAAATTTTTTGATGATCAACTTTCTACAAAATATTCTTTCAAATAAAAAAAAATCATACTTAATATAATAAAGAGAAATTATATTTATACAATTATTTTGTGACAACTTTTGAACAACACCCTCTTTTAATCACATTATGTTCTTCTTTTTTTCTCATTGTTTTTGACCTGAAAAAAAAAGATTGTTACAAAAGTTCTTTAAAAAAAAAAAAAGATTGTTAAAAAAGTTGTCACCAAACAGTGCTAAAAATATCATTACCCTAAAAACACTTTATACTTAATAATTATTACAACATAAATTTTGTGTTTTATATATAATAGTTTATTTTGATGGTCCATCCAAACTGTTTTTATGGACTCCGCCACTAGTTCTGTGGATGAAGTATTCCCCCTCTTCTCTCAGTTTGTTTAGTTGTAGATTTCTCCTCTTTACATTTGCAGATACATAGGGCAAGGGTTTGTGGTTGTTCTTGGCCGAGTTAAGCAGTGGTGAGCAAATAAGCTGTGATTCACAATGCTGCGGTTATTAACAAAAGGGTCTAATTTTTTTTTTTGGAAGATATAATTAACAAAAGGGCCTTTTTTTTTTTTTGAAGAAACAAAAGGGCCTATTTGGTAAGTGCTACCTTACTAATGTTTATAACCGAACATATAATTAGAATCTACGAAGCACAAATACTAACACATCGACATCGATAATAATTTATGGAAATGACATACTTCAATATGTTAGTGTCATTAACAAGTGTTGAACATCAAACATACCATGGATCAAAAGTGTTACATAGATTAGAACTAATGCTTATAAAGTAATCATTGGTGATAATATAGACCTTGGTTAGCGAAGAATTTTCGGTTGCTGGGGATGCAGGATTGTGATAATAATTAGAAATGTGAGCTACACTATTATTTATGATATAGACCTACGTACTAGTATTAGTATATTATGATATAAAATACTTAATATTGTGTACGCCCCCTCCTTAGATTTCAGCCACCACCTCTATCCACGAAGATTCATCATCCCTGTGAGTATCCTTGTTCTCTTCGGATAAATTTTCTTTTTGTACTGAACATTGAAGTTGTCTCTAAGAAATTAATTTCCCCATCTTTTCATTGCAAAAGATAAAAACTATCTACACTTCAATTTCACACTCACACACATAGTGCATCGTGAAAGAAATGGATTCAATCAACATTATTAGGAGTTGTGTAACTAGTCAAGACTATTGCTTATGTAACTTACAATTGGAAGGTTACAAACGACTTTTTTATAGTAAACGATATTCATTAAAATTGATAGATTACATCGATACAATATAAATTCAAAATCATTAAAAACAAAAAGGATGATTCTACAAACAAACTCACAACATCCATCCATGTTAATAACATACAACAATAGTGTACATGCATGCAAATATGACTATATTCAAGTATCCAGAATACTCATATCTCTAGATTGCAACGTCGACGATGCCAAATTCATTGATTGAACATGCATTTGCTCAAAACTAATATTTCAACCGGGCTTAAATAAACACCATATTAATACGGAAAATATAAAACATCGTACAAAGACGGAAAACTAAAACAAACAGAGTCGTGTAAAGACAACGAAATAAAAAAAATGAAATAAGATTCAAAATATGTGAAATTTAACTAAAAAAAAGAAAGAAAAAACTATTTGGAGGGGTGATTTTGGGCCAAAATTCGGTTGATCAAAAAGAAGAACAAAAATAACGACGATTGGTTTGAGAAACTTACAAACAACATTATTAGTAGTGACGACTAGTGTTTGGTTTGAGAAACTTACAAACAACATTAAGGATGTGTTTGGTAACACAAATAAGCTAGCTTATAGCTTGTTGGACTAGCTTATAAGCTTGTTTTGATAAAATAAGATGTGTTTGGTAAAAAGCTTTTTCCACTAGCTTATAGCGTTTTTTGAAAAGCTATTTCAAGTAGCTTTTGAGCTTTTAGCTTGTAGCTTTTTATATTTTATTCCAATTTTAACCTTATTAATTTAATTTAATTATTTTTTAATAAAACTAACCACCCATGACATGTTTCATAACTACCACGTTTTTCCTTTTAAAAAATAAAAAACTGCCATTGCTTTGTTTTTTTAATGAACGGCTTTATATATTTTTTTTAAAGAAATGCTTTATTTTGTTATAATTAGCACACTGTACGTTTTAAAATTGTATACATTCTTGCTCGCATTTTTTTCTTTCCACCTTACTCTTATTTTTATTTTTGGGATTCATTTATGAAACCAAAAGCAGATATCATAAAAACATATTTAACCATAAATTAAAATATTAAAATTGAATACATTAGAAAAAAAAAAGTGTATACTTAAAAAACAAATATCCTTTTATGTCATTTTATACTTATCAGCCACTTCAACAACTAATTTTATCAAACACATTATTTTTAATAAGCGAGCATTTCAGCTATAAGCTATCAGCTATCAGTCATCAGCTATAAGTTAGCTTTTCAGCTATCAGCTATCAGCTAGCTTATAACTTCTTTTTACCAAACATAGCCTAAATATACACTCATACCGTTTGTTTTTTAATTGTGTTAATGTGAGTAAATTATGAGTAATATTTTTTTTTTTTGTGTAATTTTAGATTTTATTTGAACTATTTAATTAGTTATTTGCTTTAGATGTAAGGGGTTTATTTAGGTTGTCTTATTATGTAGAGTTCATTTGAGCTTATTTACTAATATAAGTGCTTATAAAATTGTTTGGCGTAAAAAATCATAAGAGCGTATTTTAATTTGGACGATCCAATATTCCTTTGCAACACTAGTTTTGCGTTTTCTCTTCATTCTCTCTACTAGGCATGTCAAGAAAATCCAAACCTAACCGAACCCACCTCAAAATTATATGGGAAATAAAATAAAATCATGCTTTGGAACATGATTTGTATCAAAGGGTGCTTTCTTCATGTTGCCTTACCTTTGTGAAAAATATTATGTTGCTCTTCGTAGCACTTTTGTGATGAAACCCTAATAAGTATTTTATACAATAGCTTCTCTTATAAGTTGAAATTAGCTTTCGCTTATCTATTTTTTCACTTGCTTCCAGGGAGAAAAGCTTTTGAGAAGTCTCGGTGGCCTCTTCTCCAAAACTTCGAAACCAAAGAAGACACGTAAAATTACAGGCCCAGATATTTTTGGAGGTTAGTAATTTCTTTGCATGTGTTTTCTTTTCTAAATTATTTCGGGTTGCATCATATAGCCCTAATGTGCTTTATGTTATGGAGATGATTATGATGTTATAAAACATGACCTAGAATAAAATAAATTAGGAAACAAGTGAAACTTATCTAATTTGGCTTCCGGCACAACTCTACCAACATCTTCAGACAATTTATATTAAACTTTTGATCCGTCCATAGACACCATATTTAAAACTTTTGAAATATATATTTAAAATTTACAACAGATGACGCAGTTAGAAGAAAAGTAAGCCACTTAAAACAAAGAGAAAAGTTGGGATTGATTTCTGCATCCAAAGGGCAGCCCAGGTTGCAGACTCTACATCAGGAACCAACTGTTGCACTTGAAAAAGTCGAGGTTCCCAAAGCTTTAGCTTCTTTATGATATGAATCTCAATAATCTTTGTTGGTTACTTATGTACTAATTGATCAGATCACTAGTTTGCAACCATTAATAATATTGCAAACACTCTTCATCCTTCATTTGTGATTTTCCTCTTTACCTTGCACAATATTTAGTATTGATGCTAAATAAAATGTCCTCAAAACAGTTTGAAAAAGGGAAGCAAGATGATGCACTGTCAAATTTAAGTGATCTATCATTATTTTTCCATATCGTAATGGATCCATCATTTTGGTTAAGACCGTATTTTGTTTACACTGACAAAAATTGCCCTAGATTAAACGGAAATGCTAACGTGGGTGATATATATGTCGTGCAAATCCCACAAATGAGTTGGCTACACTTTTGAATTATATTTTATTTATCTTTTACCTTGACTCAATATCACATAAACTCTCCCTTGACCACTAGCAATAATCCTTGTCTACTCCATATCTTATTTTGTGAATCGGTTTAACGTGAAGTCATCTTCAACTGCAGCGACTCCTATTCAGTGAAGAGGTTGAGATTTATAGTCTAATGAGAAACACAAACAAGGGTGGTAGAAAATTGTTTAGGTGTATGACAAGAATTAGTCTCACATGATTGTGGTCTGTTTGATCTGCTAAAAGATAAGAGATTGAATATTGACAACTTTAGCTATACTGTGTTTGATTGTAAAATAGTTAGAGGGACAAGACAAACTAAAGGGCAATGGACATGATAAAAATTGAATTATTGTCCTTCACTAAATCAAATCACAATTTTTTGTCCCACGAGAGCTTGTGCACACAAATTGTACGATATGTGAAATTCTCTCTTAATTGTGCTAGCTTACATTTTTTTTATATAAATAAAAGACAAACTAAGATATTGACAGAAGTGGAAACACCTCTGGCTTGTGTGCCTCAAGTATACACTCACCCTTTGACACACCAGCACCCTTTGACACACCAGCGGAGATGCACCATGCAAGACAAAGTGATTTGAAAAGGCACCCCTGCAAGATAAAGGTGCTTTGTGATTTCTCAAATTCTCACAAATCATATATGGGATACTATATTGGTCATTTAGGTTAAAAAGAATTAAGAGAGACTTAATTACAACAAAAAAAATAATATTCGTGCATTTCCCACGAAGAATTTGTTCTCGTGCACATTAGCTTTTTCCATAATTTAATTTCTTTTTGAACAATATAATTTTTTAATTAAAAATCAAATTATCTTTTTTACTAATAATTATAAAAGTTACTTGATCACGTTTTAGAAATAATCCTTTTTTAAGGGTCACGTATTAATCGTAAAGAATCAAATTGAACAAAGAATATAACTATAATTGATGTTTATCAAAATAAAAAATAAAATAACACCATAAAAAAACTATAACTAGTGAGGGAAAAAAAAGCTATAACTAGGAGTTGTTTTGCGAAGTCACCAATGTTTAGGTAGAACCAACACATTTTTTTTTTTTGAAGTAAAGGTAGAACCAACACATGAAGTGTGAAAATTACTCGTATCTTAAGGGCAAACAAAACTGGTTTTATCTCCCCATGTTATGGTTAATAGAAAAATTTAAACGTTCTATCATCCTTTAATATAACATACATAGTTTTTTAATTCAAAAGAGACTAGAGTAGAAACTGACCAAAAAAATAATTAATATAATATATATAGTTTTTTTATTGTGATAAGTGTATAAAGTTCAAATTTTTAAAAAAAATATAGGAACACAGTTTTCCTAAAAACCCTATAACTATAAGTAAAAAAAAACTTACAACTGTCTATAAAGGATCTGGAAATATATTTGTAGGAATATCTTTTTTCAAGTTAATAATTTGAAAGTGAGATTTTCTAAATCTTTCAAAAAAATAAAAGTGAGATTTGCTAATGAATATTTTCTATTCATTTTTAATTATTTTATTAACTAATGTGTTAATATGGTATTAAGATGAATATCATGACTATATTCTTTTTAGCCCGCTAATTAAAAATATTTAATTTAAAAAATAACTTTTAATATTATCATTGTTAAAACAAATATAGTTTTTTTTTTACAAAAACTTAAATAAAAGTTAACAAGCATTATAATGCTAAAGAAAGAGGATAAAACAGAGAAAAAGAGAAGTGACCAACAATACATGAGAGATGAACATGAAGTGTGGGAGAATTAATGTGAGGGTAGGTTCGGAATATTATAGTTTTCTTTCTTGGATTTATGATTTGCAGGTGGGAGAGACAGTGGTATTATAGGTCATTTATTTTGAGTCTCACTCGCTTTCTATTTTTATCACTCAAACTTTTCAAAAAAATTCACATTTTTATTATGTTTATTTTACTAATTTAAGCAAATTGAAGATGACATTATTTGTATAATTAATATTGGGAATATTAGTGGATCCAATAGATAAAATCAAAACATAAAATTCTCTCAAAAAATAAAATAAAAACATAAAATTACAAGATGGTGGCCAAGGGACTAAATAAAGGCACATCAATACGGCAGGTCATAATTAAAGGAAGTATATTATACCACCACCAAGGCACCCCTATTTACATGTTATAAATAAATTGCCAACCCACATAGAAATAGAGCACGGCTTTATGAGCAACTTTAGGAAACACCAAAGATCCAAGAGAGAAACCCTCCAACCAACTAACACCTAAACTCTAACACAATCACCAAAATACAGAAGAAGTTCAAGCTATATGGGAAAGGCTGATCCAGATGATTCTATTTATTTGTCATATGAAATGTGCTTTGTTGGATCGACAGTGATTTCCGTGGTTAATGATGTAATTTTTCATCCTTTCTGTGATCATTGTCGTTGTGTAGGTTGGAGTGGACATTTTGTATCAAAGAGAAGGTACCATCCGAATGGAGTTTGAGTCTCAATTGGTGCAACATCTAAAGGAAGTTATTACACAAGAAAGTAAGTATATGTTTGAGCTTGAAAAAACAACAATGTGAGAAGAAGTTTGTGATGATGAAGAAAAATCTTTATATTTGTCATGTGAATCTTTGGATTCAATTCAATCACTAGATATGGATGAAGGAATTGAAAATGAGATAAAGGCTATAGATAATAACTTGGAAAAAGTTGTAGTGTATATGCTAGGGGAAATAGAGGTAGTGGCAGATTCGAAATCATCATTCTTAAACAAATGGTGATTTCGGATCTGCCACTACCTCTATTTCCCAGAATCATCACCACAATTCCATTCTGGAGCAGCGTCTTCCTTTCTCCCTCTCCTTCACACCCTCGCTGGTTCAGATCCTGCCATCCTATCCAATCTAGATCTCCAGAACTGCAACACTAAGAGAGTTCAACGACTTCATTTCAGAAGTTTCTGAAGGAGTGATGAATGTAACGATTCCTCTGTTTATAGAGAAGTTGGAGATGAAAGGGAGGAAGTCGGAGAGGGCTCAACGAAAAACGAGAAGAGTGAGGGTATGCTGAGTTTGTGTGTTAAAAATTAAAACAAAGGGGTACTGGCGGATATTTAATTTCTCTGAAGATTATTGACGGATTAAAATCTGTTAGTAATTCAATGTCATCATTATTGACGGAACAAATCTGCCACTAATCTAAAGCAGATTGGTCATTAACACTACTGTAATTTTCTAAATTATTGAGGGTTTATTCCGCCAATAATGTTAGTGAGGGTTTTTTCTTAGTTATTGAGGACTTATTCCGCCAGTACTTACTGAGGGATTAAATCTGTCAGTAATGCAATTTTGAATTCGTCAATAATATGAGGAATTCTTGTAGTGATAAAGGGATGAGTTGATGGCTATCTTTCGTAAGAAACTTATAAAGATTGGAATGACATATGAAATATGATGCTCAAGAAGGTTGGAATGACATATGAAGATATATATTAGGTTTAATTACACTTTTGTTCCTCGCGTTTTGACCAACTCACGAAAATGGTCCTGCCTCTTTTAAATCGAACAAAACTGTCCCTAAACTATAATTTTTTTTTTGCAGTCTTAGTCCTATCTCCTATTTTCAACTCAAGAAACGCAGAGAAATTGCAGTTTTAGGGCAGTTTTAGACATTTCCCTATGCTCAACCATGAAATAAACAAGGAATAAAACATGTGGGTATAAGGAATCTACTTTATTCAGCACACTAACAAAAAAAACTTTAATTTGAAACATATCTTAGAAATTAGGTTTTTTTTTTGTTAATGTGCTGAATAAAATAGATTTCTTGTACCCGCATGTTTTATTCCTTGTTTATTTCATGGTTGAGCATAGGGGTATGTCTAAAACTGCAATTTCTCTGTGTTTCTGGAGTTGAAAATAGGAGGTAGGACTAAAACTGCAAAGAAATGATAGTTTAGGAACAACTTTTTTCGATTTAAAAGAGGCAAGACCATTTTCGTGAGTTGGTCAAAACGCGAGGACCAAAAGTGTAACTAAACCTATATATTAATCTGGTATTTTATTAAGGAATAAATTAGAGTTATACTTTGCACTTTGTTTTCTGTCTTTAAGCTTATTTTAATATGTAAACTTTGCTTTATGTTTCTCATTTTCGACAAACCCAATGCAGATTTCGTTGCATAGGCTTATTATGTGATATGACCATTTGAGAGAGAGGAAATAAAGAGTGTGATGTAATATATTGATTATGTGATATGAGGAGAGGTATAAAGAGAAATTAAGGTGTTGAATAGGCTTTTATATATATATATATATATATATATATATATATATATATATATATATATATATATATATGGTTATACTAGAATCCATCCATAAATGTGTCTTTTAGCAACCCACATTTTAAGGTGTGATTTTTCACTTTTTAGTTATAACTTTGCTAAAAGACACCTGTATAAAAATTAGTTGATGTCTTTTAACAAATGCTCATAAAATAACTTGCTAAAAGACACCTTCATAAATGGTGTCTTCTAGCAAAACTCATATATATATATATATATATATATATATGGGATAAGATCAAATGACACCAAGGTGTCAAATTAAATTTGGCACCAAATCCTAGTCATTAATATGGTTTTAATCTAACGGCTCCCATCAATTCATTAAGTGCTCACATGCTTGATCAAGTGACCCATCTTTTATTTTTAAAAATAATTTATTCTTTCTTCTTTTTTTCCAAAAAATTTCTAATTTTTTCTTTTTTGAAGGATTCTACATGGTTTATTCTTAGGTCTCTCTTGCACATGAGGTTGTTGATGTTTTTTTTAAGGATTCTACATGGTTTATTTTTAGAGCAAGTTGTTGTGCTTCTCTACATGGTTTATTTTTCTTATTATATATTAGTAATGATTTCTTTTTTAATTGGTTTAAGATGACAATATCAATACATGTTTTGCTTCTCAGATACCTCTTTCTCTCTTTATCGCTCTAGTGTTAACAATTGTTATATGGACTTGATTTTATAGTTATTGGTTTCATGTAATTCCTTTGTTAAAAATTAAATTGAACTTCAGACGAAGACATATTTGATTTGGTGAGATAAGCACACTTTAGTTAAATTGAATGTTGCCTATTTCTATATCACGTGGTTTTCGTTGCATTATCTTTGTCTTCGGTTTGTCTCGGGTTGCAGTGGCCTGTAAGATTTTGTGATTTCGATTGGTATGGTCGGTCATCACGGTATGAATTACTCACAACATTTTGCATCAAGAACTTAAATTAGAGAATTAGTCATTGTTCATTTTGTTCATGTTTTTGGCATCCCTGGCCCTTCTTTAAAACAATTTTCTTTAAGGCTCTTTGAAAAAAATAGTTAATAGAAATAAACTCAATAAAGAAATAAGGTTGTTATAGGATGAGCAAAACAACAATTAAGTTTTGGACAGCAACCACAAAATTAAGTTTTCGACTAGTATAGAAAAAGAGGAGATGGAAGTTGTGACGGTGAATAGCTTGGGAAGTGAAGCATGGTATAGCAAAAAAAAAACGGCAATTAGGTTTTGGAGTAACGAAATAAGGGTAAATCATGTGCAAGAGAACCCTAAGAATAAATCATGTAGAATCCTTAAAAAAAAAAAATCAGATTTTTTTTGGAAAGGAATTAACCAAAGAAAGAATAAATTATTTCTAAAAATAAAATATGGGTCACTTGATCAATCATGTGAGCACTTAATAAATTGATGGGAGCCGTTAGATTAAAACCCTATTAATGGCTAGGATTTGGTGTCAAATTTAATTTGACACTTTGGTGTCATTTGATCCTATATATATATATATATATATATATATATATATATATATATATATATATATATATACATATATAAAAGAGTTGTTTTGATAATTATTACCACCATTTTTATGCTTAATAACAAAATATTAGCCATATTCCAAGTAGCATAAAGAATATCTCGAGACACGTTTAATATCAAATTATCCATTTCAATCTTCATTTGTATAGTTTAACAAATTTAAAATAATGAAGAAAGAAAGGTTATTATTATTCTCAAAAGAGGAGTTTGTAGATGGGGGCCCCATGTGAAATGAGAAGAGAAGTGACTCAAGTAACCAAAAGTGATGCAACTACTCTTTCTGTTTACCTCATATGGCTTCTTATTAAGATGGTTTGAATTCCGATGATTTCTTGGTAATTAAGAACTGTGTCACGTTATCCACAAGTCTTAGCTCAACTGACAAAATACTAAAATTGTTAGGTCGGATGCTATGACCGGAGTTCAAATCCCGGTACTTCCACTTGTGTGTGAGTTTATAATGGCTTTGCCATTTCGTCTATCTACCAAAAAAAAAAAAAAAGAACTGTGTCACGCTCTTTGTCTTTGCTTTCACAAAATTGTATGATCGTCGTCACAATTTTTGACACTCTTGCTAACTTATAGGTGACATAATTTGTGTCTCATGACAAAACTTATAAGTTAGGAGCATATTCTAAAAGAGACCTACAATACAAGCACTCATGGTGTTGCCATATTCTTATCAAGAATGTCGTCTACCACTAGCTTAAAATCTAGTTCAATGGACACTCTTGATCTTGATGCTCCAATTTCACTAAGTGAAACATAGCTGCTCTTGATCCTGCTTCCTCTTCCACTGTCAGAGGAACACCGTTGCACCATGTCATAGCTCAAATAAACTGGCCTTGAGAGTAGCATAAACATGTACATGCCAATGCCAAAACTATTTGACTCCTAAAAAATTGTTGCATTGACATTACACTTAACCTCTCCTTGAACCGGTGGCTGCCATCGAGTAATGTTGTCTCTAATATGCGGAACCATCTCTGCTGCACCGCGTCACACGTTCTGCCATTGAAAAAGGACTTCCTTTCCCAGCTGAACTGCTATATGTCACTGCTTTGCATCACCTTCTCATATCTTCAATCTTGTAATTATTGTTAAAAAAACAATTCAAAACTCTCTTATGTTTTAGGTTTTGTATCTTGTTTGTTAAGTAACTACTTTCCCTTGTTTTTAGAAAGTTAGTTAGACATATAGCTCTTACTTGTTGTGCAAGCTATAGCAGGAATATGTTGTATATATACTTGATTCCTTGATCAATAAAGCATATGCATTCATTCTCTTATTTTTCTAATCTCTCTCTCTCTCTAAAACTGTTTCTAATCTTTCTCTTTAAATCACACAAAACACAACCAAAGAATCAATTTTGTTCACCAACAATATAATTATGTCGCTTCCGAAGACACCAAAGCAACATTACGAACTACTGTATGGTATGTTGCTGCAACCTGTTCAAGACAGAAAAAAATATCCCAATCAAAACATATCATGAGATTGTACGAGCCTCTTTTGGAGTGTTTGATGCTTGATCCAACACTAAAATATATAACATAACTATAACTATAATTCTTAAAAACGTCTAACATGTAAAAAAACCACACACAACAACTCAACAAATACAAAAACCAGCACCGACAAGCTACATCAATTTAGGGACCTCGATCGGCAATATTAGAAAATATGTTATTCGAAATAACTTCGTGAATATCATTAAAATAACTTTTTGAACCACAAGATGAGATTGAAAGCCACAGGTAATTCAATTTTCATTTCTAAATAACCATTTCATTCCATAGAGGGCACCACAACATTAGAACAATTCACGACAACATCACGAATGCTTTGATTTCTCACATTTACATACACTCAATGTTTCCACAACCATATGTTACCATTGCAACTTATAGAACCACCTTATGTTTTTCTCAACAAAAAAAAAAAGAAAAAAAAGAACCACCTTACTTTTCTATAGGTGGTTATATAGAGAAAAGCTCTTCCATAATTTGAAGTATATATTATTGTTTATTAACAATTATTGTAGGTTGCATTGACGGAAAAAAAAAACAATTATCGTAGGTTTTCTTTTTAAAAACTTATAGTAGGTTTTACCAATTTTATTGATGCACCAAAAAAGAGAGACATAATGATCACTTATATGGCCAATTTATACAAAGTGCTCTCATCCGTTATATTTTTGTGAAAGATTATTCGCTTATTAGTGGGATTTCTTTTAGGCTAGGTAAGAGTTAAACTAATGAGTCGATGAACTCTAAGATTCAATTTATTTTTTCTTCAAGAGTGTAAGAATTAAACTAAAAGAATATGTTGATAGTGTTTAAGAATTAAATTAATGATAAAAGAAAACCCAACCAAGATTCCATTTAACTCAAGATTATCATTAGTAGTGTCACTGGTTTGTTAAATCATTTAATACTATTTGTCCCTGCAGTTGTCCGTATAGGATATTAATGATAGAGCATCATATGATATTTTCGGCTTTGTTTTTATGTATTTTCTTTGCGTTTGAAGGCAAAGAAGATATAATTTAGAGGAATTGTCAATGGTTTGAGGAACAATTTGTATTGTTTTCATTCGAGTTGTTGTAATTTAGTTTTATCTTAAATCATGCAACTGTATGGTGTTTTGAGTATTTTTAGAGAGAAATCATTAAATCGGCAAAACAAGACATCAAGTGAAGGATCGTGGATATGAAGATTGAAGACCAATGGTTCTTAGAAGCAGAAACGGATCCAGGAATTTTAATTAGTGGGGTCAATGTCGTTTATAAAAAATATCTAAGATAATATATACAAATTAATAACCAATAAAGGATGACATAATTATCAAAATATCATTAAAAAAATTGGAGAGATTAAAAAAAATCATATTATAGATTGAAGGCATCTAAATATAAAAGAATTATAGATGCACTCTCCGTGTTTTCATATTTTGAATTTTTTTTTTCATTTTTAATATTATCAATTTAAATATGTCACTTTTTTAAGGATGAACCTAGTTGTTGTGTCGGTGTATTTTTCACTTCATTAGCTTGTTGAGACTTTAATCTTGATCATTTTTTATTTTATTTTCTATTTCTAGCTTGTTAAAATAATGTTACACTGATTAATTGGTTGATTCTAATACAAGTATGAGTGCATAAGTATAATAAAATTTGGAACTTCAATAACACAAGTGCAGGGATAGAAATAAAAAGAGGTTTCTCTTCTTTCAGTTTCAAAGAATAAAAAAAATCACCTTCAAGAGTCTTTCAAAGTTGTAATTAGAGGATGATAAATAAACCAAGACACATATGCTTTTTTTTCCCGGGATTTTTGTTCTTTTTTATAATAGTTGTAGTGTGTTGTTGGTTGTAATCACTAGCCTCCAGTGTTAGAGTTTTTTCCGAGAGGCAACTTAATGAGTGGTATTGTATTACACTATAATATTAGTGTAACAGTTTCTCTTTAGTGGATTGAAAGAGCTTGTGTGAGGTCAACTATTAATTTGAAGTGGGGTCAAAATATAAAATAATGGGTTATTTGTTAAAAAAATCTTAAGAAGTGGGGTCAGCTGCCCCCAATTGCTATAACTTGCATCCGTGCATGTTTAGAAGGTATTTGAAGATAATACAAAGTGAAGAAAATTCGTTTCAAGTTCTAAAGCATTACATAAGATGGTAGAACACACAAAAAATGGGACGAAAAACTGCAGAATTCGCACAGAATAGGCTGCAATAAGCGCCCCTGCGCCTGGCCTATGCGCCCCTGTGTGTGGTATCATACACCAAGCACATGGCATGTAGGCAGAAGTTGTTGTTTGCTTGTTTTTGAAGCCAAATCGGTGGAAAAAATCCAGTTTTCTTCTCTTAAACCCTAAATAATGATGTAATATAAATAGAGACTTTTGCACACTCTTTTATTCATTCAGAAAGTTAGTGGTACAAGGCAAGGTTCAAACATCATGAGCTTCAAGACCGTTCATTATCCTCCTGTTCTCTTAAGGATATGTTTTTCTATTGTTTTGTAATGATGTTGGTTGCTATGTGCAACTAAACCTCTTTGATTAGTGTTTCATGATGAACCCATTCTTATTTGTTGGATTCAATTAATAAAGTTTTCATTCAGTTTATGTTTCGATTGTCAGATTTAATTTGTATATGTTTGGTCTTTAATGCTTTTTCAACTGAGAATCTGAATTAGTGATCTTAAAAATTGATATATAGATGGATTATACTAAGTATGAAAACTAAGTATGCACTTAGGATTTTGACTCATCTTAATGGAACCCCGCGATTGTAACAGGTTTGAATTGCGGGGATATTAAAATAAACTTCCACCGATACATCATGGGGTCTTAACGATACTTTCTTAAATCAAATATACATACATAAACTAATTATTTACCAAGTTAATTTCAACAAAGGCATGAAGGGGGTTTCAAGGATTCTCTAATCGTCGTTACACATCTGAATCAAACCAACATAATCTCGTATTGGACAAGACAATATAGTCATGCAGTCATTTTAATCTCTTTTATTTTTATTTATTTTCAAATAAGTTCCACCAATTACCAAGTTAAAGAGACATTTTTCAAATAATAAAGAATTTAAAAAAAAGTTAAAATAAAAAGACAATGGTAGTGGAGTGAACAAACTCATCTTCAAATTTTTGTATAATCTACATAAATTTCTCTTTATCTATGTATCTTCATATTTACTCTTTCAATCAATAATTATCACATGGTTCCAAGAATCCAACTCATCTCACATGTAAAGAAGTAGAAATTGGGAAGAAATATATTTGGAGTAGAGCAGTTGTTAAGACACGAAAAAGGAAGAAGATGTTGACACAATCAATTGATGTTATTATCATTCTCTCTTTAACCTACTTCTTCATGAACAGCATAGAATACAATCCCTCCCCAAAAAATATAATAATGCCAAGATCTAAAAGCATTTAGCCTTCTCTCACTCTCTACACTTGATGCCACAACACAGCATATACAATGTATTTTGCTTGCTTGTTCAATGACTGATTTTCTTGATTAATCAAGTATGGTTACAAAGTTTCTTTTTAATGATTGTTATTTAATTTAGTTTTTTTTATGTATTTGTCTTTTTAATGAGAAATTCGGGCTAATAATTTTGTCACCTACTTCATGACTATAGCTAAGTGGAAATTAGTTAACCATTGACCTTAATTTGAAAGTGAAAATTTTGACTATTGGTGTATTATCACAAGAAAAGGAATATATGAGCATAGATAAAAAGGTGTGGAAACAGCTCTATGGAACTAGACCTTCAAAATTTAGGGCTTAAAATATACTCCATCCGTCTCTAAATAATAGTCGTTTAAGGTTGATGCACGATTATTAAGAAAATGATTAATTATGTTGATTTTGATGGTAAAATTAGTATCATTTACTAAAACACTCTTATTAATTGCAATTAGTGGAGTAGTTAAGTTGGATAAAGTTCAATAAATAAGGGTATTATAATGGAAAAAAATAATAAATGATATTCTAAAGTGACAATTATTTTGAGAAAAAGAAAAATGTGTAAAGAGACAATTATTGTGAGACGGAGGGTGTACTATATTTTTTTAATATATAATGCGAGTTAAATGGATTGTCTATAAATGATGAAGGAGTTATAGTAGATTTGGGTATATGGCTTAGTGGTAGTGCTTTTGTGCTTCAGTACCCATGGTCTTGGGTTCAACTCCAACATTCTAGTTTTTCTTCTTTAATTCATTTTTCTTTAAATAATTAATACAATTCTTTTTCATATATGTTGTATAAAATAACAATGCTCTAATTTCTAACAACAAATATTATATAATTTATTAAAAAAACAACAAACATTATAATTATTCTAAAAAACATTTTTTTTAACCTCTGTAGTTTGTACTACCTAAGAAAAATAACAACCTAAAATGTGATGAGGATATTCGTTTGAAATTGTATTTTTATATTATTAGTTAGAATATGAATTTTTTTGTGTCAGTTACAAGACTTTTTTTATGTTTACGGATGTTATTTTTATTTAAATAAAAGATTACTCTTTGAAAAAAAATTAATTTATTTTATTTAAACCTCTAATTTTATAGGACGGCCATGCATGTGAAAGTGATACATGTGAGAGTATATATGGTTTGACACTCAAAACCATAAACAACATTGTGAAGCGTATACTTAGTTTTAAAAGAGAAAAAGGAGGATAGCTAAAATAAGGAAAGTGGTTATTATTTTTTGATAAAGAAATCAGGAAAGTGGTTGAGGTTGGGGCACCTTAGAAAGTTTGAATTATTGGTTATGCTATATTCAAATAAGTTCAAATAATTGTCAAGTTGAACGATAATTTCGGTCGAAACGATAAACTTACTACTTTATTACTTGCTACGAGTTCATGTGTTTGTCGGTATTTGTCCTTTCGTCCATCAAATACCCAATTCAGAAGAAAAAAAAAAGTAAATGAAATTTATCACAATGTTATAATAATTAAACATTTGACTAACACTTGTAGTCAAAATAAGCATTAATTAATTTACTGTATCATATTTTAATTCACACAAAATAATAATATTTTATCATATTTTCCTAAAAAAATATTATTTTATCATATCTTATATTTGGTATACTACTCATAATGACATTTCTTAAAACCGATATCCAAATTAATATATTCTCAATTTGACTGATTAGGTTGAGTTTGAATCTGATCAATTTAATTTATTTGAATGGAATCTTGAGTTTTTTTTGTCATTAGTTTAATTCTTACAGCATATATATTTTTTTATGGAACTATCATCATATTATTTTTTTATGGCTAAAATATGGTTTTGGTCCCTGCAAATATGCCTAGTTTTGGTTTTAATCCCTGTAATTTTTTTTGTTGTTTTTGGTCACTGAGGGACTATTTTCAAAAGTAAAATACTTTGCAGGAACCTTTTTCAAAATCAAAAGATTTTGCAGGGACTGTTTATCTAATAAATGGGTTCAATCATCATGTGTCACGTATGCAAATCATCACAAAAGTGGGGTCAGAGACCAAAACCAAAACGAGACATATTTACATGGACCAAAAACAACAAAAAAAATTACAGAGACTAAAACCAAAACGGGACATATTTACAGGGATCAAAACCATATTTTAGCCTTATTTTATTAACAATAATAATTGTAAATAAAAATAATACATTATTCCCCTCAAAATGAAGTATATTTGTCATAAAATTGAGACCACAGGTTTAAAAATGAAATATTGCAATCAATTTGTTATGGTAATCATGAATTAGATGGTTCATGGTCAAACAATTCTTAACGTGTAAGTATATTTGTCAATTGTCATAAAATCGAGACCTCAATTTTTAAAATGAAATATTGCAATCAATTTGTTATGGTAATCATGAATTAGATGGTTCATGGTCAAACATATATATATATATATATATATCCTTAAAAAAAGAAAAAATTAATTCTTGATATACTACTATATAAACCCCTTGCCATTGTAAAGATAAAAAAACATCTCCATTGTAAAAAGTATCGACCCCCAATGTCTACTGAAGGAGATTGTGCAAACATGGAGGAAGTAGAGATAAAAAAGTGGAAGGAGACAATGAACAAGAGGAGCCTCAAAGAGAGAAAGACATCAAGGGCTAACTCACTCACTATTGAGGCTGGAATAGTTTCCAACATCACTAATCACTCTTCAAAGGTTTCTCTATCAATTGTTTTTTTCATCTTCTCTTTTTTCTCTTATTTAATTATCTCTTTCCACGCACATACACAATGAGGTTAATCTTTACAGTTGCGTACATTACTGATATCGGGTTGAATATAAACGATCGATACACATATTTAATTTTGGGGCTTTCGACAAAAGGTTGCAAGCTTGTATGAAATTATAAATTTTAAGTATAAATTATAAATTTTAAGTGGTATTTGGACTCAAATATATGTGGCTGTATGTGATTTGAGTTTCATGTAGTGAGTTTTTCGATGGAGATCTCCTTATTTTAATTCTCATATACTACCTTGAAAATATACTATGAATCACTTATTTTTAAAGAATATACTATGAATCGTTGAATTTGTCAAAATCTATTCCATGATCTCTCAACTTACATATACTTTGAATCAGTGAATTTGTCTAAATATTTTTCCATGATCTCTTACTGATGATCCATTCTTGTGTAACCAAGGTGGAGAAGAAAATTCTTCCATGATATCTTTTTTCCAATTCACGTATAGTACCTACATAAGCCATGATGGAGTGATTATGCTTCCATATGCTAAACAAATTTCATATGCCATGATGAATTTTATGGTTTTATTGAGTGCAAATGTTTTACTAAGAAAATGAGGAAATAGGAGAGGGTGATGATTGAAAATTTTAAAAGGATCGAAGGGTGTTAAGAAAATGTAACCGAAATTTCATAAGGTGTAACTAGAATAAATCTTAAATTAATTAGTTCACATTGCCATTTTCTTTTTATTAAAAATAATATATTGTGTTGTGATGCATTTTTGTCTATTTGGATTAAATTTATACTAATTACTTGTTTCTTGAATGTTGATTATTAATAGTTGGGTTGGATAGCTACTCTTGCTTTGGCATTTCAAAGCTTGGGAGTTGTATATGGTGATATTGGTACATCTCCACTTTATGTTCTTGCAAGCACCTTCCCAAAGGGTATTGATCACACTGATGACATTCTTGGGGTCTTATCTCTCATATATTACACCATTTTGACACTCCCAATGGTTAAATATGTATTTATTGTACTTAAGGCTAACGACAATGGCAATGGTAAGATAAAACGAGTTGCTCTATTTTTCTTTTCTTAATTATTTTATTGTTTAAACAAAAAATCTCATGCTTAATTTGGTTTTGATCTCAAATTTGTTCTCCATCTATAAATGATAACATGTTTAATGAGATTGTTTTGGCTTTTTATTTAGGTGGGGCATTTGCACTATATTCATTGCTATGTAGACATGCCAATGTGAGTTTGATTCCAAATCAACAACCAGAGGACATGGAGCTTTCTAACTACAAGTTAGAAACACCTTCTAGCAACCAACAATTGAAGAAGAAGCTTGAAAATAGTTATTTTGCACGTGTTATTCTTTTATTTATGACTATATTGGGAACTACCATGGTTATAGGTGATGGGGTTTTCACACCACCAATGTCAGGTTAAGTGTTAACTTTCACATTTACAGTTTTCTCTACTAAATTTTACTCATCATCACAATAATATATGCAATGTTATTGACCATTTTTTGACATTGGATGGACTTGACAATAATATTTTGCTCAATTGTACATGCAGTTATTTCTGCAGTAAGTGGAATCAGTTCTAAATTGGGACAAGGTATTTAATTTAAGAAGACTTCAAACTTTTATTTACTTATTTATTCTTTTTTGTTTTATTTTGTGTTGTAACTGTTATAATATATTGCTTATTTTTCACATACAGATTATGTTGTGAGTATCACTATAGCAATATTGGTGATCCTTTTTTGTGCGCAAAGATTTGGTACTGGCAAAGTAGGATTTTCATTTGCTCCAATTATAACCATGTGGTTTATATTAATTGGAGCAACTGGTATTTACAATGTGTTCAAACATGATGTCAGAGTACTACTTGCTATTAATCCAAAATATATTGTTGAGTACTTCCAACGCAATGGAAAAAATGCATGGAAGTCACTAGGTGGAGTATTTTTATGCATCTCAGGTATAATTCATATTGTTATTTTCCGATGCAATGGTAGAGTGCATCGAATATCAATCATAATATTTTTAGTAAATTTTGATGAAATATTACATTTTTCCATTGTTATTATAAAATTTATTTTTTGTCCAAAAATTGTAAGGGTTCGCCATTGAACATTTTTGGGAGGTCCATATTTGACAAGCCTGTAATTTTAAAATTATTTATTTGAGTTCTCCCTTCTTTTTTTTAATTATTCAAATATATGTATTTATGCATAATTTTAGGTTGTGAGGCCATGTTTGCTGACTTGGGTCACTTCAATGTTCGAGCCATTCAAGTAAGTATTAATGAAATGGAATTAATTTTTATGCAAATGAAACGTTACTTAATCATGAGAACTTTGTATTTGAAAATTAGATCTTTATTATAATTACACAATTGCACTATTGATGTATATATACATGTTGCAGATTAGTTTCTCTTGTGTTGCACTTCCAGCAATATTGGCAGCATATAGTGGACAGGCAGCATATCTTAGAAAGTTTCCCCACACTGTGTCAAATATTTTCTATGAATGCATACCCGGTACAATATTAGTTAATTTTTAAAGATATATTTATACACGTTAAAACGTTTTTTCTTTAATTATCAAAGGCTTTATCAATGTTAATTATCTTGTAATATCTATGTAGGTCCTTTGTATTGGCCAACATTTGTTGTTGCGGTTGTTGCTTCCATCATAGCTAGCCAAGCAATAGTTTCCGCAGCATTTTCCATTATATCTCAAGCTGTAAATATGGGTTATTTCCCAAGGGTTAAGGTTGTGCACACTTCTACTAAACATGAAGGCCAAGTTTATATTCCTGAAATCAACTATATGCTCATGGTTGCATGTATAGTGGTTACTGCTCTCTTCAAAACCCCGGAAAAACTGAGCAATGCATATGGTAATTATGCTTCAACATCTCTCTCTTTCATTCTCTCTCTCTAGAATATATAGATATATGTGATATATATACCAAATCCATTTTTTGTTACAATTCGGCAAAAAATTATACAATTTTGCACGTGATAGATTTAATAGTATGGACAAATCTAGGTTGAAGAAAAATTGGTCAATTGCTCCGATAAAATAGGTTTATGTTTAACATGTTCAGTCAAATATAAATTTTCACCCCCAGTCTTAACAAATGTCGATTAAATTAATTTTTAGTGATATTTTGGTACCGATGGAAAAATAACACAGTTGGCATTTAACATTTTTTTAAGATAAAATTTGTAATTTTTAGAAAACAAGTACGTGTTCGTATTTTCATTCAAGGATCATCTCGGCCATTTACTCTCTTAAAAATATTATAGACTATTTTGGCTCCACACTAATTTTTCTTTTGCATCCGTCCTTATTTATTGGTATATGTAAAATTTACAATATCATGACAATGTCGAGCATTATGTTTTATGCAGGGGTTGCAATAGTTTGTGATATGGTCATCACAACATTCTTGGTTACCGTTGTAATGTTGATTGTATGGAAGAAAAGCATATGGAAAGTATCTCTCTTTTGTATACCATTTGGTTGCATTGAGTTAGTTTATTTATCGGCACAAATGGTCAAGTTCAAAGAAGGTGGTTTTCTTCCTTTAGTATCTGCAGTCATCTTCACTATGGTAATGGCAATATGGTTTTATGCACAAAAGGAAAGGTACATGTTTGAACTCAAGAACAAAGTCTCTTCTGAGTATTTGTTAAAATCAGTGAATGATCTAAACACAAATCGCATGCCTGGAATTGGAGTTTTGTATTGTGAGCTAGTACAGGGAATTCCTCCAATATTCCTTCACTTCATTGCCAACATACCGACTATTCATTCAGTTGTTGTGTTTGTTTCAATTAAGGCAATTCCAATTACTAGTGTTGCATTGGAAGAGAAGTTTCTATTTCGACATGTGGAGCCAAAAGAATGGAAAATATTTCGTTGCATTGTAAGGCATGGTTACAACGATGTAATTGGAGATTCTAAGGAGTTTGAGTCTCAATTGGTGCAACATCTAAAGGAATTTATTACACAAGAAAGTAAGTATATGCTTGAGCTTGAAAAAACAACAATGTATGAAGAAGTCCGCGATGATGAAGAAAAATCTTTATCTTTATCATGTGCATCTTTGAATTCAATTCAATCACTAAATATGGTTGAAGGAATTGAAAATGAGATGAAGGTTATAGATAAGGCATTGGAAAAAGGTGTAGTGTACATGCTAGGGGAAACAGAGGTAGTGGCAGATCCGAAATCATCATTCTTAAATAAGATTGTTGTCAGCGCATATAACTTTTTAAGAAGGAACTTTCAACAAAGGGATGAGTTGATGGCAATCCCTCGTAAGAAGCTTATAAAGGTTGGAATGACATATGAAATATGATGCTCAGGAAATGAAGATATATATTAGACTGGTATTTTATTAAGGAATAAATTAGAATTGTACTTTCCATTTTGTTTGCTTTTCTTTAAGTTTATTTTAATATGTAAACTTTGTTATTTGTTTCTCGTTTTCACAAACCCAATGCATAGTTTATTTTTTAAAGACCATAATTATAATATATTCAAAACTAACAATCAACGTACAATAGTGCTAAGATTGAAGAAATACAAAGTTATCATGAAGAAAATCTATCATTCAAATTACAAATAAAGTAACTATTAAACATAAGAGTAGTTGACTACTCCATTGATGAAATCATACAAAAAATATTTAACTTTGGAATTGATCTAATGCCAAAATAAAAATTTCACCATTTTAAAAAGTAACAAGTTAAACAATTTTGATTACCAAACACTAAATTATCGTGATGCTTCCAAATTCATCAAATACATGTTAATCAAATTACAGGAAAATATTTCTTCACTTTATTTTCATGAGAAACCAAACTACATACCGAATTGTTATTTCTCATTACACGAATAATTCTTAGCAAAGATAGAATATACACCCATAATTTTTTCGGAAATTGGAGAATAAAAAACAAGTGGTTATCTGTTTTATTAAAAGGGTTAATAGATGTTCCCCCTACCATTTGATCAATAGTTGATTTAGCCCCTGTAAAAAAAACTATATTAAACAGATTTGATTCAGAATAACAAACATAATATAATTTTTAACACTAAATTTTTTTCTTGAACCAATAAATCAGATCTACAAAAGAATCGACACTGACATAGATTTGAGTGAAACAGGTTAATTGGTGAGTGCGGTCTGAAGAAATCAAAGTCGAGTGAAGCAAGTTGAAGCGAAAGAGAGGAAGAAACATGACGTGTGAGATTTAGTAATCAAGAGATGGTTTTAAGGATTTGATAGTAAAAGAAACTCATTAAAACACATCAATGTGTTTGGGTTGCAAACTTTTGAATAATAATTGGTGATTTTTCTTTACTTTTTGCTTTGATAGGGATTATGATTTCCCGTTGAAACAAGAATTGGAATGAAAAACCCACCTCTTTTTGATTCAATTTTTTTGTTTTAATTTGTTTTTTTCTTTTTACAAAATGTGTTCATCAATATAAAAGTAAAATGAAATTATTAAATATTGTTTACTAAAAGGAATGTCACACGAAAATAAAATAAAAAATAAATTGAAAAGCCAACTCAGCATGCTCCATAAGCATATTTGTGATATATCTTAACGTGCCACATAAGCATATTTGTACAGTTATATGTTTCAAGGTTCAAAATCTAATAATCTTTAAATTGCAAGGAGGAATCTCCAACTTCTTTTTACAGGGGGCTAAATCAAATCTCACTCAAATGGTAGGGGGAAAACATATATTAACCCTTGTTAAAATTACAAATTACAACCAAATATACAAAAAGATGGTACTGAATATGCTTATGAATATTAATTAGTTTTTAAAGATTCATTACTATTTATACACATTTAAAAGTTTTTTTATTTAATTATCAAATATTTTATGAACGTTAATTATCTTGTAATATCCATGTAGGTCCTTTGTATTGATCAACATTTGTTGTTGCGGTTGTTACTTCCATCATAACTAGTCAAACAATAGTTTGTGCAACATTTTTCATTATAATGAGTTGTTTCCCAAGGGTTAAGGTTGTACACAGGGTTGTTCCTACAAAAATGGAGGCTCAGCTCTCAAATAAAAATAGGCCCCTAGTCAAAATAAAAACATAATTTTTTTTAAATGAGCAAACAAAAAATTATAATGTTAGTTGTTAGAGCTTATTGGAAGAAGAGGAGATATATAAACCTCAAATCCATTAAAATTTGACAAAAACAGAGGCCCTATTATGCTGGAAAAAAATTAAATGATAAAATATCAAAAATCAGCCTTCACAAGAGTTGAACCAAAGTACACAAGTTCAACTTCTCCGTGTTTTACAACTAGGGTCATGACATCCATGTTGTATACATTTCAATGCTATTGATATATATTAAAATCTTCAGTGCATTATATATAAAATATATATATATTTTCAGCCCCAAAATTGGGGAAACCTAGCAAAATAGAGCGGTTTGCACCTCCCCAGAAACGGACCTGGTTGTACACATTTATGCTAAACATGAAGGCCAAGTTTATATCCTTGAAATTAATTATATGTTCATGATTGCATGTATTGTGGTAATTATGCTTCAATATATATATATATGTCACCTATATCTATATATTCTAAAAAATATGTCACATATACGAGACACACACGTGCGCGCACTCACACACACGCAAATATATATATATATATATATATATATATATATATATATAAATACCATATCTATTTTCCTACTGGCACCTGGAACAATTTTACATATCTAATTTCTGCTATATTTTTGCGAAAATCTGTGCAATTTTGCACGTGATAGATTTAATAGTAGGGACAAATCTAGGTTGAAAAAAAATTGATCAATTGCCTCCATAAAATAGTTTTATGTTTAACATGTTCAATAAAATATAATTTTTCTCCCAAAGTCTTAACAAATGTCGATTGATGTAATATTTTAGTACCAATGGAAAGAGGAAAGGAGAGAGAGAGAGAGAGAGAGAGAGAGAGAGAGAGAGGGAGGGAGAGGGAGGGAGAGAGAGAGAGGGAGGGAGAGAGAGAGAGAGAGAGAGTATACCTTTGAAAGAGGGAGAGGAGGAGGAAAAAGATAAGGAAAGTGGGTTGTTTTATGGTTTTTGTTGTGGTTGTGATGTGGTGGTTTGTATTGATTTGTGATGGTTTTATGTGGTTTTGTGTTGTTGTGTTGTGGTTCAAGTGGTGGTTGTGTTGTTTTGTGTTGTTGATGATAAAAAAAAATGCTAAGACTTAAGGAAAATTATAGTGCTATTGTGTTGCTCTCGCCAAAACTCTCCTCCTTTGAATGGCAAGTACTCCCTCTATTTATAGATGAGATGAAACTTGGAGCTCAAGCCAAAATTGTAGCTTGGAGCTCAAGTTTGAAGCTATTGGAAGAAAGTTGACATGTGATGTCATCTTGGTGATGTCACATTGATGATGTCATCTTAGCTAGCCTCAATGATGTCACATTATTTGTTTAAAATAAAAATAGAAAAAATAGAAAAAATAAAAAGAAAATAAAGAATAAATAGAAATAATAATAATAATAATAATAATAATAATAATAATAATAAAAATAAAAATAAAATAAGGGTCTTGTTAACTTCTGCCCTAACGACACAAGATAAGAAACTACATAAAGAAAATTAACTTTAAAATTTGTGTATTCGTGACCTTAAAAGCTTAAAAATTTATCTTTTCAATACAATAATTATAGTTTACTTCTATTTTAATATCCTTATCTTGTGCCCTTAGGCCACAAGTTAACATTTTCCTAATAATAATAAACAAAAAAAGATTAATAATAAAAAAAGTGAGAAGAGGGTCCGAAATCGGAACAAAAATGAGGTATTTTAAAATATCTCTCTGCCGAAATTTTCTCTAAAAATTCAAAGAATATGTAGGGTCAGATTGCATGAAGGTAGGATCTTAGGTCAAAATTGAGGTATGACAGACATTATTATTAAGCAACATTCATGACACAAACAAAATATTATTAGAGTTTAATGGTGATGGTTCGATAGTCCAAAACAACTTTGCAAACACAACCAATCAAAATATTTGTGAAAGAATGACCCGCTACGAAAAACATTTGGATTTCACATAGGGCTGGAAATGAGTCGAGCCGAGTCGAACTTGATTCAGCTCGGCTCGACTCGATAAAATTTAGTTCGGCTCGAAACTCGATTCGAATTCGTGATGAACTTTTTTTTAAGCTCGAACTCGACTCGATTCAAGCTCACGAACAACTTGGTTCGACTTGATAGGTTCATCTCAATAACTCAAATCAAATGAACCAAACAAGAAAGGAAAAAACTACATTAGCTTACCAAGGTAATCAAAACAAAACAAAAACAAAAAACGCTTTGGGTTGCGTTTTTTCATTACTTTCCATGCTTATGAAAAATAAGTACAACTATCAATGTTGTTAATAAATACATTCTTTCATGGCGGGAACTCTTCTTCTTTTATAACAATGGCGCATCTGCTAGTTTATACTTTTAGGCGATGAGGGACAAAAATAATGCAATTTAGTACTTGTTTTGTTTCCTTCCTTTTTGCTCTTTTTTTGACACATTTTTTATTTCTAAATGATGTTTATAATATAAATATTGTCCCCCACACAAATTAATTATAGAAATTTGATGATATATATATATATATCAAGCCAACTCAAGAACCAAACGAGTTGAACTATACATAGTTCAAGTTCAACTCATTTGTTTAACGAATTTAATTTTAAACTCAAGTTCGACTCATTTGATTCATGAACCGAGTTCAACGAATTAATTACTGAATCGAGTCTCGAACTATTTTCGAGCTGGTTCGATTCATTGTCAGCCCTAATATCACATAATCAAAGTATCGCCTGATCTCCTTAAAAAAAGTACTTATCATGTTTCATCTTCGTTTTATGAATACAACAATTATCAGGTTTTTCGGAATAAATCAATTTTTGAATTTTCTTCTTCTTCTTCGCATCAACTATTTATTTTTCTCATCTCACATTGGTCTTGCACCCTCGTAGTACGCATAGCGGTAACTTCCTTTAATCTGCCCTTATATTTGTCAATCATATCCCTTACTTTGGCTTTAGACTTTATCTTCATTAATCCCTTTTTTTTTTCTTTTAATCTTTATAAATATATTTTCTTTCATTGTTTGTTTTTGATTCCTACTGTGTATCGTTAGTTAATGGAATTTGTTTTTTAATGTTGCAATTGATCAGTGTGATTTTTAGAGCTTTTAATGTTAGTTCCTCCGATTAAGACCACATATGAATTAAAATAATAGTATACACATTACAAAAAGACTAATTCTAACACAAATAAATTTTATAGAGACTAAAATAAAATAACAAGGATTGAAAAATATATAAAATTATCCTGTAAGAACATTTCAGTAAAAGACTACAAAGAAATTTAATATGATGGGATGTGCATTAGAACTAACAATTTCCACTCCTCAACACCTAGTATGAGCGAGTTTTCCGCAAGGCTGTTTAGAAAGAAAAAAAACACAAAAAAAAATTAAAATTGTTGGAACCAAAATCATATTACATACATTTTTTTTGAACCAGTCAAAAGAACACACACAAAAAATAAAATAAAATATATATATATATATATATATATATATATATGATTTTTTCACCGTACAACCATGAATATGAATATTAGTTTACCCTTTTCTTCCGTGCTCAAATTTTGGAAATCACAGCATCTTCTTTTCAACCAAAATTTATATTATAATTTGGAGTTCTCTTCATATTATATTTGTGAAGACTTCGAATCATCCTCCCGCAACCTTGCCTGACTAGATTTAACGGAGCAAAAAAAACAAATGTGCTATGATTTAGAGTTAACATGTTAAGAAGGAAAGCGTTTGAGGTAAGGCTCTTGTCTTGACCATGATTTAGATGAAAATAATAGGTTATTATGTTGAATTTGATATTCCTCTGGATTTCAATGCGTGAGTGTGAAAATACTTATTAGATTTTTTTATTTGTCATGATTGAAAAATATAGTAATTGATGATTTGCAATTTTGTTAAAGTATGTGATTTGATAAATGTGTAAATCTTGATGATTGTTTATTTGCGAAATAGAAAATGTTGTTGAGTTAAAATGATTCGTTGTTGTGTATGTAAGTTAGAGGCCGTGTGCAAGGTTATTAATTTTACGTGGTTTAAGTGTCAAAAATATAAAGAAAGAAAGAGTGTATATCATGCATATCATTGCATTTGATGGATTATTAAGTGCCTAATGGGGCGATTCAATGGATTTTTAAGTGTCAAATGGGGCGATTATTATTATATACCAAATGAAGCGATTCAATGGATTTTTAAGTGCCAAATGAGACGATTATTATTATGTGTCAAATGAGGCGATTCATTATTATATGTCAAATGCGACGATTAATACTAGGGTACTAGGTGTAATACAGGTCACTTTTAGTTTTCCCCCCGCAATTTTTTTTTGTCAGATTTCATCCTTAATTTTTTTTTTGTTTTAGAAAACCCTCAGGACCAGCTTACTGTGCCATTTTCGCTGATGTGGCACGCTGCATCACCTTTTTCTGATGACGTGGCGCGCCGACTGTTTAATTTTTTTATTTTTTATTGGGTACACGTGGCATTTCTGATTTTTTTTAAATAAAAATAAAATTCTAGATCAATTAATAAAAATGAAAAAATCTGAAAAACTCTAGAAAAAATAAAAAAAATTCTAGAAAAATTAATAAAAATGATTAAAAAATAATTTTTTTTAAATGATTAAAAAATTAAAACAAATCTGGTAAAATGAAAAATAATGGAAAAATTCATTAAAAAACTCTTGAAAAGATTAATATATATATATATATATATATATATATATGAAATTTTTCGAAAAAATTATAAAAAAAACATGAACAAAATTAAAATCATAAAAATATTCGAAAATATAATATTATCTAATTATTTTGATTTTGAAAATTAATTTCCAGAATTTTAAATTATGAAAATATTTTCCATTATTTTTATTTTTTGTATAAAAAATATGAAAAACAAACTTTTTAATTTCGAAAGATAATTCTGAACTTTTTAAAAAAAATATCGAAATATATTTTCTTATTATTTTTAAAAAATTCGAAATATTTTAAGTTACTGAATTTTTCAATTTTTTATAAAATAAAACTTCTTACTTTCGAAAAAAAAAATGATTTTTTTTCATTGTTTTAATTTTTCCGATATTGAGAAAAATCTGGAAATATGATTTTTTTTCTAAATATATTAATTTTTCCAGAATTTTTTCATTTTTTTAAAAGTTTGTCGTTATTTTTAATTTTACTATTTTTTTTAAATTTTTAAATTATTTTATTCATTTTTTTAATCATTTTCGTTTATTTTTATTAATTTTTCCGGAATTTTTTATTTAATTTTTCTAGAATTTTTAAAATTTAAGATTTTTTTTCGATTTTTAATAAAATTCGACGTGTACCCAATAAAAAAATTATATATTCAGCTTGTCACGTCATCAGAAAAAGGTGATGCAGCATGTCACATCAGCAAAAATGCACATACAGCTGGTCTAGGGGGTTTTCTAAAATAATTTTTTTTTACAAGGACGAAATCTGACAAAAAAATTTACAGGGGGGAAAACCAAAAGTGTGCTATATTACAGGGGGTAAAGTCCTATTAACCCTTAAAACTATTATGCCAATTGGGGTGATATCCAGATTATGATCTATTTGTATTTCATGCATCTCCATTAACATTGAGTCTTGAGTCTTGTGTTTGTTCTTATAGTATATTTTAAAGTGATGAATATTTTAAACTAAAAAGAAATGTTTTAGAACAATTTCTTGATGATGGTTGTATATTCTTATTGATGTTGTAATTTATTATTGATTTTATTTCATGGGTGTTAAAGAGTAACTCTTACAACCAACATTTTATGTCAGAGAACATATGATGTATGTCTTGATGTTTTTGCTTGAAGAGCGTACGTGGGGAAGAAATTTGGGTTTTGCTGAGTTGTAATTAAATTATTTAACTATTTTTGTGAATGTTCTAGTTAGAAATTTATTATACTTGTCTATTGTTAAAAAGCATATTTGAAACCCACTGCCGTCTCTGTTCGTCGTTATTGTCGAATCGATCACCTTTTTTTTTGAATCATGGACAACACAATTTGATCCGAAATTGCGGTAGAAAATTTTGCAGAAGGGGTCGTCGGAATAGACGCGGAAGCCTTACTCGATCGGAGGAGAAGAAACCGGAGTGAAGAAAGGAGGAAGAGAGGTGGAGGACGGTGAGGGGAAGAGATGCGAGGAAGGGCGTGAAAGAAAGGAACGAGGTCTATTTTGTTTTCCATGTTTATCCTTTCTCTCTATTTCAATAGTCTATTTTGTTTTTTGTTCTAGCATTTTGATGAAGGTGGTGGGTTTCATATATGCTTTCTTTCTCTCTCTCTCTCAACAACCTATTTTGTTTTTTTTTTCTTCCAAATAACGGTGTGTCACATGTCAAAATGGGGTTGTGCAATGACATATGTTTTTTCTTCTTCAAATAATGGTGAGCCACGTGTCAAAACGGGGTTGGACATGTGCCATTCCCACCCTAATGAACTGAAGTGCTACCTTCTTTAGCATGTGTTTGGTTATGCGGTGATGAGAATTGATTTTCAGTGAATTGATTTTATAAAATTGATTTTAGGTAAAAGTGAGTTGAATGTAAAGTGATTTATGTTTGGATACCTTTATAATAAAGTGATTTGTACGAAAAATGTTGTTTGGATATTTTGTGTTAAAATTGCTTTTGGATGTGTAAATGACCAAAGTAGGTTTTTATTTTGGATTTTAAATTAAATTTCATTTATTGCTTGCTACAAATTTCATTTCCATTAAAAAAACATTTGGTAACTAAAATTGATATTTGAGTCTGTGTAGAGAAAGCAAACAAAAAAATACATTTTCCACCGAACAGTGTCTTCTTCTACCTTCAGATATTTGCAACAAACAAAAAAATTCACAGCAACACAAAAAAATGACGCAGACTTCAGTCAACAACAGAAATAGAGTATTGAATTTCTCATATAGGTGAGTGGGTTTTTCAAATGTAAAAAGTATATGAAAGGAATTGATGTGATTCAAGGACAAAAGAGACAAATTGTTGTTATGTATTTTCACGGTAGGGATAATCGATTTAAAAAAGCTAGGAAGAGCAGCTTCACGAAAAATCGATTCTAAAGATGAAAAGCACGATGACGGCGGATTCTCGGTGGAAAGCCAAACAAGTCCAAATCACATTTGATGATGTTGGCCGTGCTTTTGAAGACTCCCACCGGGTAACCAAACATGTACTTAGTAGGTACATCCTTAGTAATACATCTAAAGCATTAAAATTGATGGTTTACATAAGATGACGAAACCCAGGAAAAAACTTAACACATTTTAAAAGATGAGAATTCTTTATGAATAATTAGATAACGTGGTCAAATAAAAATTAACAAATTGAACACAAATTAATTTAACATTATATCTAAGTTAATATTATTCATTTTTTTTTATAGATTTCTTCATCCTCTTGCTGTAGTTGATTTCTTCATCTCATCATCTCTTTGTCTATTAGAAATTGGAATCATTATTTATTTATTTATTTTTACTAATGTCAAAATCATTGTTAGAAAGCATAATAACGATTTCACCTACCATGGAAGAATTAACAACTTGGTTTTAGCAGGATTGATTTCTTGATCTTGAAATATTAATTTTGAGTAGAAAACCGTAACACCCAAAAAACCAATTCACCATTTTTGCGTGTGAAAATCCAGTGAAAGAGGATCTATGTACAACTTGTTTCTCATCTCTTGGTTTTTTCCATTACTATTTCATTGACAAAGAAAATGGTTCAAATGTTGTTTGGAGGTTTTGTTTGACAATGATAAAGTTTGATTCAATTAATTTGTATTTTGGGTGCCTAAAATCACCGTATTATACAATAAAAAACTCAAGAGAACAACAACACCATATGAAGAAGAAAACCAGGAAAATGAAAGATACTGAAATGTAGATACTTTTCTCTCTTCTCTTCAAATGGTATATATATATACACACAGATATATATATGGTTTTGCTTAAACTTTCCCATCATAGAAACTTACTTCATTGGTGAAATCATGAATCTTGGTTGTTATCTAAAACCATGAAAAATCTTGCACACGTTACTTTCCTCTTGATTTCAAAATAACACAAATGCATGCAAGGACAATATACTCCCAACTAACCCAACATATCTACCCAAACTCTCCATGCATAAAACACTCGAAAAACAAATTATTTGTACCAATATCCACCCTCACACATTTGAGAAACTGCATTAATTCATTTTTGTGGTAAATAGTTTAGTGACTACAAATTCACCCTTAAAGTGAATAAGTGGAGAATTTGAAGCTTAAACTTCATTCTTCCATATCGTAATGTCCATCCACACCAACCGAGTTATGTTCATAGAGACGATACATATTTTGTTATCAATGAAATATGATTCACACTTGTATAAGGGAAAAAATATATACGCACATAATTCAATATTTTAAGATTCGAATATACAAACACAATTTAAAGTTGGTTAAAATATTTGAATGATCCTTGCAAATATAGTGAGTTTGACTCTTCGTCTATGTAAAAAAAATTGAAATCCATCCTTGCAATTTTTAAAAATGGTCCTGACCCCATTTAAGTTGCAAGGTAGCACACTGATGCATACGTGGCACACATTAATTGTGCATAAATGGCCATGCGGCATCTGGCGTGGCAATTAATAACTTTTAAAATTAAAAAACAGATTTTTTTAAAAACTTAAATAATATAAAAGAGAAAAGGGGGAATCTACAATCTCCAAAATTTAATTCTCAGATCTAAATATATAATCTCTCACACACATTCATCTTCCTGAAAATCACACTTAGGAAAATGAATCTTACACACACTCATGTTGTCGAAGAAGAAGAGGAAGGGTGGTTGGATGCTGCCACTGCCTCTTGTTTTTTCAGAAAGTCAAAACACAACAAATTTACAGAAGAACTCATACTCAGTTCCCTCTTCATTCTCAAACTCTAACCCCATTTTCCTCTACGATAAGGTTTCCCTTCCACCACACCATGCCATCACTGCACTCTCCTTAAATTCTTCATTAATTATTCATCTAAATCCAGATTCACCTCCATAACCAACCTTTAAATCCCTAATTCACAAATTTCGCAAAATCAAATATAATCCATAAATTTAGGTTGAAGATTTTTTCAAGATCTTCTCAAATCGGATCTAGAATGTTCTTCCTCAACCATTAATATTTGTAAATCTCTTTAATTGAAGATGATGATAACGACCGTCACCGTAACAACGACGGCCGCCACCGGAAAAGGAGCCGCAAATGATGAAACCCTCAACATTTATTTCTTTGTTCGCAACACAACAATAACACAACAATGTTACCTTTTCTCGTTGTCTCCATCGCAACAAAACGTAAAAAGAAGAAATTAGACATAGTTGAAATTGAGAATTCGTTGAGATCGTAATAGAGAAGATTAGAGCAGGTTTTGATGAAAGTTCATAGCTTGGAATTTGAGAAGTCATGGATTGGAATAAGACAAAGTTGAAAAAGAAAGGAAGATGATGATGTTGGGGCACTTTCACACGATGACATTTAGTTTTTTAGGCTAATTTTTTTTTAAAAGAATACAGTTTAAAAAGGAATAAAAAAGAATATATATATTTTTTATTTTCAATTTTTTCAAATTATTTAATTTAAATTAAGATAATTGATACGTCAACGATACGTGGCAAAAGTTGGATGTTCAGCAACTACCACGTAGGCGAGATTCGACCAAATCATCTAAAAAGTGGGTCCAAAGACCATTTTAAAAAACCAAAAAAATTACAAGGATTGATTTCAAATTGTTTTTTTTACGGGGACGAAAAGTCAAACTCGCTATATTTACATAGACCATTTAAATATTTTAACCTTTAAAGTTTGAAAATATAAATATTATTTTGTCAGCTCGTAGAGCATTATAAAAAGTATTTTCCAATTTAAGCATAAGTCATCTATTTGAATCAAACCCTAAAATTCCAAAAGTGTTAAATTTTTTAGAATAGTTTTGTCATTCATTTTGATAAACAATTTTTTTTGTATTGACTTAAAACCAAAAAAGAACAAATGCAACAAAATTAATCGGATAAAAGACACACCCCTACGATCATTAGATAAAATTTTTTTAAAAAAATCATTAGATAAAACTGAATTCACCCTTAGGGCCCATTTGATGGCCATGATAGAATATAGATAGGATATGATATAAAGTTGAATAGAGATATGATATGATAAGGACATGATAAACATTATCCTATCATGTGTTTGATGCGCACATGATAACAAACATGATATTATTATAATTAAATGAAAAAATTGCTCTCATAATTAATTAAATACTATAAAAATTGCATGTTATTAATTACAATAGAAAATACATGCTATCATTATTTTAAAAATAACATAATATCAAGATAATAATTAAGGAATGATCTTCTAATCTCATCAGGATAATTTATAACTCAACATATATTCATGATAGAAATTACAAAGGAAAGTCAGGATAAGATAGAAAAATGGTTTATTTTATCTTATCCCTTTGTTGCACCAAACATGAGATTTAAGCAGAATATGATTAATATATCATATCATGTCTCCCTATCATGACCATCAAACGGACCCTAAATGTATAACACATTTAAGGAGGCATGTTTTGCATTAGGCTTAATAGATGATGATAAAGAGTTTATAGACGCAATTAACCAAGCTTCTATTTGGGGAACCGCCAGTTACATGCGCCGTTTATTTGTCCAATTGTTGGTATCAAACCAATTTTCTCAACCAGAGGTCGTGTGGAACAAGACATGGCAGAATTTGAGTGATGATATGCTACATCGACAAAGAAGGGCAATGCGTGTTCCAGGTAGTTACGTTTCAAGCAATTTTTAGCTTTGATGATTAGATTAGCATTTTGTAATACTCCTAATTAGTTTGTGTTTGTTTTTATCATGTTATAGTGCATTATAACGTTTGATGAATGCCAATATAGATTTAGCCAATATTTTTGTTTATTCATCATGTGTAATATACCATACCTTTTGGCAACTTATGTTTTGATACATATACATTTTATCCACTGTGCTGTATATAATAAACACAATTGTTCAACAAAATGCATGTTCTATGTTTTACTTATTCTTTAATTCTTGCGTCCAGATTTGGTGTTGGATGATGATCAACTTAAAAGTTACACACTAGCTGAAATAGAAATATTGTTGCATAGCCATGGAAAGAGTTTGAGAGAAGACTACCCAACCATGCCTCGGACGGACATATCCCTTATACATGAGTCCCGCAACATGTTGATATATGATGAAATGAATTACAACCAGAATATGCTTGAGATTGAACATAATCAACTAATGTCTACTATGACGGCGGAACAAAGAGGTTTGTATGACAAAATTATTGCCCGAGTATATGCTAACCTTCCTGGTATTTTCTTTCTTTACGGTTACGGTGGGACAGGCAAGACATTTATTTGGAGAGCACTGTCTTCTGCAATACGCTCTAGGAAGGAAATCGTATTAACGGTTGCGTCTAGCGGAATCGCTGCCTTGCTTATACCCTGTGGAAGAACGGCACATTCAAGGTTTGGTATACCTATAATTGTCGATGAAATATCAACATGTGGGATACATCCTAAAAGCCCATTAGCTGAGTTGGTTTGTAAGGCAAAACTTATTATATGGGATGAAGCACCTATGATGCATAAACACTGTTTTGAGGCTCTGGACCGCAGTTTGAGAGATATTCTTCGTGTCCATAATAACGGCCGGACATATATCCCTTTTGGAGGAAAGGTTGTGGTACTTGGTGGCGATTTCCGTCAAGTGCTCTCAGTCATGCCTAAAGCAAATAGACAAGAGGTTGTAAATGCAAGCATCAACTCTTCATATTTATGGCAGTTCTGCGAGGTATTAACATTGTCAACTAACATGCGCCTTTTACATGGTTCTTCAAGTTCTGATATTAACGAAAGAAAGCAGTTTAGTGAATGGGTGCTGGGTATCGGAGATGGTACTGTTGGTGTTGTCAATGATGAAGATATTGATATAGAAATTCCAGAGGATCTTTTTATTCGAAGCTCGGGTGATCATATCGCTGCTATTGTTAATGAGATTTATCCATCACTTCTAGATGAAATGCACAATCCATCTTTTTTCCAAGATATAGCCATATTAACTCCAAAAAATTCCACCGTGGAAGAAATTAATGAGTACATTATGTCTTTGATTCCTGGGGAGGAAAAAACTTATCTGAGTTGTGATTCTCCACTTTCAACCAGTTCATCAGCAACTAGGGCCGATGACATTCACACACCTGAATTTTTAAACACAATAACTGCATCTGGCATTCCAAACCATAAAATTAAGTTAAAAGTTGGATTCCCTATTATGTTGTTAAGGAATTTAGACCCGACGGCAGGCCTATGCAATGGAACACGTTTGATAGTTACTAAGATGGGCAGATACGTGCTTGAGGCCAAGGTTATTACAGGAAGTAATATTGGGGATATAGTATACATCCCTAGATTGTCATTGACACCTTCTGATACAAGGATTCCATTCAAGTTTCAACGCAAGCAATTCCCAATTTCAGTTTCATTCGCTATGACTATAAACAAGAGCCAAGGACAATCTTTACAAAAAGTAGGGATATACCTTCCTCAACCTGTGTTTTCACACGGCCAATTATATGTTGCGGTCTCAAGAGTAACATCAAGGAAAGGATTGAAATTGCTATTGATAGATGAAGACAACAATTGTATCACCACTACATCAAATGTAGTGTTCCATGAAGTGTTCCGCAACTTGTGATATGTCAAAACACCATGTTTTACCATGGTACTGATTCCCAAATAATAGCATTAGAGGACTGTCAGGTTTGTGTTTATATCATATTCAACATAATACATGGTAAAACAATATCTCTAACATAAAGTTAAGCTGATCTTTTTGTACTGAATCTGATCCAACTTCTCAGGTTACATTTTGCATTATCAACAAACATTCATAGTAGCTGCATTCTATTGTTGGTTTGAAAATGAAGTCATCCCACCTGGTACGTTTACATAGATTAACCAAGTTTCCTATGCTGAACAATTTGTGTCTGAAGCTATCCTAGCACATATATCTTGACTGTCAAACGCGAATTATTTGTTTCAGGTTGTTGCACAGCGAACCTCTGCATATTGTCTGCTGCACTTTTGCAAGCAGCATCAACTATCTACTGCATCTTTTTTTCTTTTTTGGAGTGAACCTTATTTCGGTCAATAGCATCAACTCTTTTTATCATTATGTGAAATGTGTAGTAGTTTCTGATACAGTAGAAGTTTCCTATTTTATTCAACTAAAATTGTATGAATATTTAAGCTTCTTGAGGCATATTAAATTTATCTACATCAACATTGACATATAATTTGTGTGATTTTATGTGTATTGTAGTTTTCTAGCCGATGCTATTACACTTCTAAACAGACCCTATAAATTATACAACCATTATATCGTATTATAGTCGTCCAACGTTCCTTACCACGTAAATTATAGATATTTTACGAACAATTTCATATGTTTTAACATTTTATGACCCGTGCGGTAGCACGGGTGGACGATCTAGTTAGATAAAACTGAATTCACCCTTAGGGCCCATTTGATGGTCATGATAGAATATAGGTAGGATATGATATAAAGTTGTATAGAGATATGATATGATAAGGACATGATAAACATTATCCTATCATGTGTTTGATGCGCACATGATAACAAACATGATATTATTATAATTAAATGAAAAAATTGCTCTCATAATTAATTAAATACTATAAAAATGGCATGTTATTAATTACAATAGAAAATACATGCTATCATTATTTTAAAAATAACAGAATATCAAGATAATAATTAAAGAATGATCTTCTAATCTCATCAGGATAATTTATAACTCAACCTATATTCATGATAGAAATTACAAAGGAAAGTCAGGATAAGATAGAAAAATGGTTTATTTTATCTTATCCCTTTGTTGCATCAAACATGAGATTTAAGTAGAATATGATTAATATATCATATCATGTCTCCCTATCATGACCATCAAACGGACCCTAAATGTATTCAAAATAAAAATAAATGATGTCTGCGTCACTTTCACATCCCATGTTGGCCAAAACATCTGCACATTTGTTAACTTTTCAAAATGTTGAAATGATCCAAATTTTACTCTCCAATTTTCTTCATAAGATTCACGAGTCAAAATTCTCTCCATTTATGTCCTTCTCCATTACTTCCATTTGAAAAGATAAATATGCACAAATCAAGCCTTCTCCATTATTTCATTAATGTATCAAATTCTATAAATATATACATTTATATTTAAAACTATAGTAACAAGGTTACCATTTTATCTAGAATCTGGAGAGGATCTCAACCCATCAATAAAGCGTTAATTTGAATTTAAATTCTAATAAATCTTCATGACCACGTGGCAGCAGTTGATTCGGTGTGATATGTCATGAAAATTCCACGTGGCAATTTGTTTTTTAACCAAATAGAAAAAACGCTTATGCTTATGAGTTAAGACACAAAGTAAAATGCGTTCATTTTCGTTTCATTTCATTTCAATTTCAACGTAAACATCTTCCGAAACTTTCATCGATCGGCTCGGCTCCACCATCGACGCCGCCGATCATCACGGCAGCTCCGGCTACCTTACCACCGCCATTACTCCCTCCATTCTTCAGGTTCCTCCGCCACAACCTTCTTCACTTTACTTCAACCTTAATTTTCTTTAATTTTTGCATAATCACCGAAATTGAAATCAAGAACCTAATGTATCGGTTAATTATCTTCCTAAAGATGTTGATTGAACTGTGCGAGATCTGAATTATGTAAGTTATGTTTCGTTGCGTTTTCCTTATGTCAGATCTAGTGAATTATTCAAGAAACGCTGTCGTATTGATGGAATTGGCGATGCGAGGTTCTTGATCGTACATGCATGAGTGTTCGTATAGATTTTAGTTTAGTTTTGGCTATATTCGTGTTAGTATGATTTGTTTATGCTCAATTTTTATAAAGTTGTATTTTGTTTGAAGATTTGTAATGTAAAGAATAGCTTTTGAAATTTTGAGTCGTAAACGATTTTAATGAATTGTTTCAAACTGGCATTGTTTGATTCCTGATATACATGAAGGCTGTAGTGATTTAAGAAAATTACATAATTGAATGATCACATGTGTCAGTGTCATGTCAATGTTAGACACTGGATACGCCGCCTTCGATTAGAAGTGTTGGTGCTATAGAGGTTAATATCTAACTACTATGGTATCATCATTTAAGGATTTTGATTCTCTACAACGTGCTACTCGGTTTAAGAGTATAAAGTGAGCATTATTAAAACTGTTGATTAACTAATCAAAGGTGGATATTATATATACACTTAAAGATCTATTTTGGTTGCTGAATTTATGAGGCACTGTCACTATAATCCATTATAGTCCCTGAGTGTATCAAAATTGCAAACACATCCTCAAGTGTCTCTTTAGTTATTCATTTTGATCCTCTTGTTAGACATCCTCAAATTTGTTTTTCGTTAGTATCCATAAAACTACAAAAAAAATGAGATTTAGGGATGAATTTGTAATTTTAATATATTCAGGGACTATAACGACAGTGCCTCATATATTCACACATTCAGGGATCAAAATGGCTGTTTACCCAAAAATGATTTTGTGAAATAAAAACCCTTGATTTTCTACTTTCCACTTAACTCACTTTAGAGGAGCCAAATTCATGGTATTGAGGCTGTTTGATGGTAGTGTGTATGAGGAATTTTGTCATTAAAATTGAGTATGTTTTTAGTACTCTGTTAATAACTTGAATGAAGAAAAGTAAAGGAAAATAATTTGTTTTTTGCATTATATATTTTGTCTTGGTTTTAACTCTGGTCAGCTTTGATTTTTGATTGTACTTTGGATTGGTTTTGTAGTGTGTGTTTTGATTTAGTTGCAAAGTTCTAGACTCTGAAAGGGAGACAGTGTTCCGAGAAAGATGGTTAAGTTGACTATGATTGCCCGTGTTACTGATGGTCTTCCACTGGCTGAAGGAATGGATGATGCTCGCGATCTTAAAGATGGTGAACTTTACAAACAACAAGTCAAGTCTTTGTTTAAGAATCTATCAAGAGGGCATAATGAGGCATCAAGGATGTCAGTTGAAAGTGGTCCTTATGTTTTTCAGTATCCTTCTCATATATTATGCTTATAATATATACTCTATAGAATAGCCTGTTTATTCTGCTGTTATACTATGAAACACATCCAGTGTCCTTATGTTTTCAATAATGAGACATTGTTTTTCAGTTGAAAGTAGTCATGTAAGAATAGCCCCATTGTTCTGCTGTTATATTACGAGACATACCCAGTGTCTGAGTGTAGTTATTATAATGAGTGGGCAATATTTTGTTTGAGAATTGATAACAATGTCATATTTAGTATTGAACGATAGGCAATTTTTTAGAATTGTATAGATGTGTACAGTCTGTTGTTACTTTGGGTGATGTTATCTTCAACAAAATGCCGGGCATCAGAATGAAATGCTTGACTGGGCATTACTTTTTTTATCGACATGTATATTCTCATTGCTAGTTTTGCAAATCTTAGTGTTTTGAACATTAGAAGAAGCTATGGCCTGTTTTCTTTGTTTTAATTGATATCTCCTTTCTCTGTTGAATCACAATTAAGTTGGTGCTTTTGTATATGGTATCCATGTGAAAAATGGAATGCTACATTGTTTTTCAAAAACCTAGGTTTCCCTAGCAAGTTGATATTGTCTTCATTATCTTGAAATTTTGTGGTCTATTATATTTCAAATCAGTTACATTTTGTTACTTTGAGGTCTATTGTATTTCAAATCAGTTACATTTTGTTACGTTAGTTTTATTTGAAAGAGTTGAATAGCCCAAAATGACCTTGACACAAACAAGTTATATTATAGAAGGACGGGTCTGTTACTTGACAATGTGTGATCGGGCATACCCCAAGAAACTAGCATTTCAATATCTTGAAGAGCTCAGGAATGAGTTTGAGCGTATTAATGGGTCTCAAATTGAAACTGCTGCCAGACCTTATGCCTTCATTAAGTTTGGTAAATATCAGTTTCTGTACTGTCACATGCCATTTACCACTATTCTCTTTTTCCAATGGTGTTTAATTTACCTTTTTTCTTGTGAGTGTTTAAATAGACGCATTTATACAGAAGACAAAGAAACTTTACCAGGATACCCAGACACAGCGCAATATTGCAAAGTTGAATGATGAACTTTATGAAGTCCACCAGATTATGACTCGTAATGTGCAGGAAGTTCTTGGTGTTGGTGAACAGTTGGATCGTAAGTTATTCTCTGTATTTTTGGAATAATTATAGTTTATGCAATTTAGCTGCGGATTGCTTATAATTTTGAATATAGTATAGGTCTGTACTGTATATGCATCCACTGCAGTTGGGTTTTCATGATTGCTATATTTCTAATAAATACGTACATAAGAAATGAAGCATGGGTTGGGATCTGTAAATTTTTTATTTTTTTTGCTTATATGTACTCTGTATGTAAAAATGGCCACCATACATTTGTCTTCTTACTTGGTTGGTCTTTTAGTAAACTAGACTTAATTCAGATTTATATTAGACTAACTCATCAAACACTTGGCGTCAAAACTGATAAGGTTGAGTTGACAATGTTCAAGATAACTTTACCTTTTCTGATAAAAAAGTGTTAACTTTTTCTTTATCAAGTTGCAGCGATGGTATTAATTTAAGGGATAATTAATGTGTTAGGTTAAAGGCTAACTGTAGCACCCTATCTAATTTGTCTACTAATTAGAGTGTCAATTCTGATATTGGATAACATAGTAGATAATTAAGTCTGAAATCACAGCAGTTTACACAATTTGAGTACTTGTCTTAATTAAGTACATAGTACTCCCTCCGTCCCAAATTATATGTCACTTTGGCAATTTCACACAAATTAAGAAATGTAATTAATATTGTATGGAGAAGAGAAAATACGAGTCATTTTACAAAAATATCCATTAATGGTATGGGAAACATAAATTAAAAGAATTGGTAAAAGGTAGAGTAATAAATTATTAAAGGCATAATAGGAAAAGAAGCATTAATGTTTCATTGATATTGTAAAATGACTTATAATTTGGAGCAAACATATTTTGCTAAAACAACATATAATAATTTAGGACGGAGGCAGTACATAATAGGAGTTATAACAAGTCATAATGATACAAAATACTTTCTCCATCCCAAATTATGTCGCTTTCAGAATTTTTTTTGTCCCAAATCATATGTCGCTTTACAATACCAATGAAGCATTAATGTTACCTTTCCTATTATATCCTTAACTATTTATTACTCTCTCTTTCAATTCTTCAATTTATCTTTCCCATACCATTTATTAAAGACAATTTTGTAAAACTACTCTGTCATACAAAATTAATTACATTTCTTAATACGTGTGAGATGGCCAAAACGTCATATAATTTGAGACAGAGGGAGTAATAACTAAACATATTAGTCAACTTCATAAAAAGTTCCTTCTCTTTCCCTTTTTTGGATACCTGTTCATCTGGAAGAAAAAAAATGAACCAAGGGGAACGAGATTACATCTTAGTGAGTTCTTAACTACACCATAACCATCCTAACCCGATTATCTGGATTCTCTAACTGCTTATTAAACCAATAAATAAAACAGTCATCATCTATTCAACAATTTTACACAGTTGAACACTCGAGAAATTAATTATCTTGCCAATTTTAACTACAGAGCAAACTGGGTGTGAGTGGTCACAATGAGCCCTGCCTGTCCGGATGAAATAACTATCACTGGATGCCTGCTCACAATATTTCTTATTCCACACGTGCACTTTTCAAACATGTGCCTTTTATCATTAATGATAAACAAACTAGATCAACATACAACAAAGTCTTGATCTTTATTATACTTTTTATGTGTATAACAACATGCTATATTTCATCCAACTATTCATGGTCCTGGTCAACTTGCCTTGAGTTTCAAATTTGAGGGAGCTAATGCTCAATGGGGAAAACGGTGTCTTTGAGCATTCTTTCTAGTTATTAATTAATTAATTAATTAATAATTGACTATGATTAATATATTTAATCACTTACATATGTCTAGAGTTATAAGAACTAATTCTAAGAAAGGGAAGTTAGATTAATACTATCCTACACAGTGCCCCAACTAACCCTTAAAACCCTAACAACTGCATGAGTTTGCAAAACAGAGGATGGACAATTCTACCCTAGGCGCCTCGTGCCTGCCCCTACGTGTCTCAAACTTCTGCTGGCGCGTCTGAGGCATTAGCCTCACTTGCAATTTTTCTCAACAAAATTTCAAGCAGTCCATTTTAGGCATTTCTAACATTCTAACTTAAACCATAACATAATTTATCAACAATGTAACTTCATAACACTTCTAACTCATGGTTAACCAATGCTTTACTACTAATTTCTCGATCCTAAGATATCAATTTCATTAACTTCATTTCCACTAGAATTGAGATATTTTAATTCTACGTGCATTACGGTTTCTATTGCTCTACTAATTTCATCAACATTCATTCCTTAACTAAATACCAGCTTACTAAGCAAGATGGTCAAAATCGCAATCCAACTCGCAGGAATGTACGATATTGACACACACCCTTTGGCGTGCTAGAGTATTGTCGGAATTGGGGATTTCGTGGGCGCGGCCAGGTTCGCCGCGGAAAATCGTAGGAATGGCAGAAACTTTAATTCATTCTGTTCGTTTATCTTCCTTGAAGTTTCGGGTCCCCCAACCTGGTTTCAACAAAAACAAGTTTTTTGTTCAGAAACCCTAAAAAACATCTTTTGACCCCTCCCCGATCTTGTCTAGGATCTTGAGTCTGACTACCTTGTTACTGAGCACTCACCTTCACCACAATAAGGTGATCCTTGCCTGGATAAGAACTCACCTTGACCACAATAAGGTGAACCTTGCCTGGATTGAAGATGAAAATAGGATTCTTCAAGCTTTGTGGGTTTCAAACTCTATTTTCTTCTACTAGCTCAAATTTAGTCTTTACTCTTTAATTCTCTTCCAATAAGCCTTCTATTAACAGAGGTGAACTCTAATAAGAACATCTTACATGCAACTCTATCTTTGAAGGAATTGGAGAAAATTGCAACTATGAAGGTGAGGGAGTTTGGGTTAGGTGGAGGGTAGGGGAAAGAGAAAAGAATTCTGATTTTTTTTCCTTCCGAAATGCTACAATTTGTCTTATATGTTAGCCTGGGAGTTTGGGTTCGGTGGAGGGTAGGGGAAGAAGAAAAGAAAACTGATTTTCTTCCTTCCGAAATGCTACATTTTGTCTTATATGTTAGCTAGGAAATTTACCGAATTTCCCCTCCTTCACTTAATAAAATTTGTTAACTACTCTTGAATTTCTAACTAATCACTTCTATGCCAGCAAGGCATTGTGACTGAATCAAGATTAATAATGTGGTAATTAATCAATACTTCCTAATACAAATTATTAGTATGTCAAACTTACAATGCCTTGGAGCCTCTTATAATTTGAAAAGGCCGCGGCAGTAAAACAGCAATATAAGTCTGTCCTGCCTAATGTTAAATGTAGAAGGAACATAAGATGATTCTCCAATAGGGTGTTGATTATATCTTGACAAGCGATAACATCATCTTCCGATGCATGTGATCTCCCATTCCTATTTTCTTGATCCGGATACATTGTTCAATGTAAAGATTTTTATCAGAAACTTGTGCTAAAATTTCTTAGTTCCACATTTTCTCCTGCATGATCTTGATAGATGGTTTCTTCTTATTTCTACTTCTCATGTGGCTTTTATTTCTGTTTGTATGTTGGTATATTTACTGATTTTACTTTGTGAAAGTTATCTTATACATGTGATTTATAATCAAATATGCAGAGGTCAGCCAATTGTCCAGTCGCTTATCATCAGAATCTCGCATATATGCGGACAAGGCTAGAGATTTAAACAGACAGGTTAGTCTAGTCATTTTCAGTTTTGTTGTCACATCATCGCATGCACATGATATATATATAAAGCCTTCCATTTTCATTTGAACATTGATGCATGTTAATTTGGTTTTGACCTCTAAAGCTATCCTGCTGCAGTTGTAAATTGGTTCGTGCTGTATGCTTTTACAAATTAGATAGAAGCATGCAGTGTGTCATAGAGCTTTTATGATTTATGCATTTTTAATTGCATTTTACCTAATCAAGGCTTCACAGATTTGAAACATGACACTTTCTTTACCTTTTGGTTATACCTCTCTATTAGCTGTGGAATATAAGAGTCTGTTTTTTCAAAATATTATTCATTTGCATTCCATTTGGTTTTTTTTTTAAGTGGCAGTTTCAGTTTGTGTCCTGTGGTTATTTTTAGCATGATTGTGAGTTAGAACTATAACCCGATGGGCTATCACTGAAAGACATTCATTCGATATTTTATGGTCTTTGAATTTGTAAAAATCCTTTAACATTGCATGGACTTCCAATGCTTGCAGATAATATAGTAGGTTTTCTCAAGGTTTCTAAATGCAGGTCAAAGATTTTTGTTATCACTGTTACTTAAGTTGAATAATTCCATGAAGTTCCACTTTAATAAAACGGCAACCTGCTTGTATAAGTTCCAGTCACAATGGTGCCCAAGGAAGGGTTCCATTTTGGATATATTTTAATATTAGGGCTAGTCCATTTTCGATCTATTTTAAAAACTAAAACACATGACCTCGTAAGTAGCATTAAATAGACAGATTAGAACAAAACAGAACAAAGTATGAGTTATATTTTATTCTATATTTTGTACATGTTAAAGGCATAAGGTAATAAGTTCCACTAAAAAGGATGGAACCAAAGAGAACAGAATCGAACAAGCTGTCACTTTTTTCTTTACTAAAGCTCCAATTATGTTGGCTGTCATTTACATTGTGGGAGTCCTTTGTCCTGTTTACCATGTTTATAATCCCAATGGTATGGGTTTTCAATAGAAGTATGTTAGCCTTCTATATTAATGGTAAGGTAAGTTAATAGAAATGATATAACTCTACCTGTGTTGGAATGCGATGCATTCTTTTGAAACTTGTGTGTTCTGCCTTATATATTTGGGTTATAGTTGTTGTCAGCTTTGTGGATATATAACTAAAATTGAAATATTTGCTGCAGGCTCTGATTCGGAAATGGGCCCCTGTTGCTATTGTTTTTGGAGTTGTCTTTGTACTTTTCTGGCTCAAGAACAAAATTTGGTAATCAAGCTTAGCATTTGACTTCCTAAACCTAGACTGTGTGGCCATGGCTTCTGGTCTTCCTCATATACGACTGTCAAGATTTGCTTAGTTTTGTGGGAACCAAACCCTACATAAACTAGGTAATGTCTACTTTTTGTGGACAAATGAAAAAACCTATCCTGTGTTACTTCTGAAAAAGGCTGGATCCGACTTTCTGGAATAGAAACATTTTACCTTTATATTTAGGAGACAAGACGTGAAAAAACTGGATTCCCTTGGGGATGCATACAGACATTTCTTACTACCCAATTATTTTCAGGATTACTGCGTTAATGAGTTATATATTGGCTCCTCGATAGTTTGTTTTTCAGCCTTAAATTGAACACCTGAAATAGAACTGCATTTTGTATGGTTAGTATAATGAGTTAGTGTGATATGTTTGTTCTTAGACTTTTTTCACTTTCTATTATACTGAGTTTACTTGCAATTAATGCAATGGTCAAATCTATTGGATCCAATATCTAGCTTTCCTTTTCTTTTCTTACATGTTGACATATTGTTGTTATTTAAACCGGTCACTGTGCATGAATAGTTTGAACCATGCATTCATTATCACTTATCATTGATGATACACATACACCAACAAAACATGCCGGAAAAGGAGGAACATACATCTTCAAGGATGAAAGTTTTGTGCTTATCTTGCTTAGGAGATGTTGGAAAGGTATACCACAAATTACCAGTTTTGTGGTATACCTAAACAAAGAGGTAATTTGCAGATATGACTATCTTTAGTATGTAGAGGAGTAATGTCAGCTGGAAGAAACATGGCTGTTGGGCAAATCTTATACGAACATATAGTTTGATATTGCAGAATCGGTTACAACTTTAATCTCATATATAAACATGCACTTTAATCTCTTGGACACAATTCTATATATGAAGTCTCTACTGTTGACCAGTTATAATATAACAACTTCAAAGAATGACCGTGTAAACGTTGCTGTTTGTTCTTGTTAACCTTCGTTTTCTCAAACCTCTGCCATCCAAATTCTGGGCGAACTCGTCGCTATAGCCGCAGCTGCTCGTTGTGCCATTGAAGTTTCGCATCCGTTTGTTAACCTTAGTTTTGCCAAAAAAAAAAAACGGGTTTCACATTTAGGAGGATGAAATTTAAATGAGATAATAGCCTGTCCCCTGCACCGTTAATGCATATATACTATTTTTTTGGGTTAATTTAAACATACAATTTTCTTTACCAAAAACATAAATGATTCCGTAAAGAAAACAAATAAAGATTATTATTAACAGAAAGTTTAACGAGTAAAAAATTATTATTTTGGAAGTGTGAAATTTAGTAAATAACAAGAGTAGCCACATATGACCTGAATCTTCGTATGATCGTGGTATTTCTACATGTATTGAACATTTTATTCATAATGAAATGAAATAAGTTTTCTCGTAAGAAAAAGTGTGAATTTTACTTTAGCCAAAGCCAAATTATTATTATTATTATAACATTTAGAGTACAACAACCAAAAAAACAAAAAGGAATAAAAAATTCAGAGTCCAACCACCATCATTACAAGCTGGAGTAACCTAAACAAACAAAAAAGTTAGTTCTTCAAGCATGAAAATCGATAAGGTTATTGAGTCTAAACACCTTAAACCACCACCAAGAATTGAGTTTCACCATGTCAACCACCTGAGTAATAGATGTATGTTTATTTTGAAAAATTCGAAGATTATATTCTTTTTAAATAATCCAAATACAACCAACCTAATGATATGAAGGCACAAACAAATATCTTTCCTTGCGCGCGGAGGATACCCGGTTTACACCAAAAAAAAAAACAAATATCTTTCCTAAAATTATGAGCACCGCATAATTGAAGAGTGTGCATACCAATGTCGGAGGAAAGAACACCAGAGATCTCTAACCACTATTGACCGCAACCACCTGAGCAAGACGGCCATGATAAAGAACACTTCGCTGGACTAAATTATCCGTAGTTGTGAGTCTTGTTATTAAAATTTTAATTATTATGATTTTGTCAAAAAAAGAGTTCAATTAAATACGGTTTCTTGTCAAAAAAAATAAAAATACGGTTGAATTGTAACTCACAAGCAACCATATCTTATCACACATATAATTATATATGCAAGTATTTTATACAATGAAATATAATTAAATGCTTGTATAATTTGTATACAATTGATTCATAGTTATCAAACTATATTTTTTTGAAGGAAGTTATCAAACTATATTATTAATAGAGAGTTTATCATTTTATAAAAATGAGTTTAATGATTATAGTAAATTAGTTAATTATTTTTGGAAAGAAATCAAATAAAGGGACAATATAAAGTTTCAACTTATGTAAAATTATGTAAACTTTGAGTTAAACATATAAAATTTAGCTTACGAGATGCACCCTCTCATATAAATTTAGATTCAACTATTAAACTCAATTAATTTTATAAATTATGATTTAAAAGTGTAATCATCTCTAAGTCTTAGACGGTAAAAATGATTTTTTGGATTACTTATCCTTGAATTGGATACTAAATTTAAAAACTTTGAGTTAAACTAAAATCATGTGTGAGTATAAGTTTTGAATTTTTTTTTTTTATGATAGTTTTGAATTTTGATTTTGTAAAAATTAAGATATTCTCAGTAATTGTGGCGTCTTATTAATTGGTGATAATTGTGTGAGAAATTAAAACCTTAATTCTACAACGGTCGAAAACCCAAAACGCTTCTTACACTCTTCTTCTTCTGAACCAAAACATTTCAATGGCAACCAAAGAAGATTCACCAATGAAGCTCTACGAAATCATCACTGAGTCTGAAGGATCCGAACCATATTCAGAATGCGACGATTCAGAAGAAGATCCTGATTTCGACATGCTCGAAGAAACCCATCGTAGCTTCTCCAATCTCTCACTCAAGAACAAGGCGAAAAAACGGTAATATCGAAATTCCGTTGAAACCCATTTATCAAAATTTGATTTTTAAGGCTTATTTGTTGTTGATTTGTTGTTTTCAGCATAGTTGATGATAATGGTCTGGCTAGTATTAAGATGAATGCAGAAGTGTTGGAGATGAATGCACCTTCTCTTGATGATGATGGTTTTGAAAAAGTTCAGAAAATAATAAAGGGTTGGTCTTCTTTCATTGGATGGTTTCTCTTTTTTTGGTATTCTAAGGTGGAAGCTTTGTTGTTGTTATTAGGGCTCTAATTGGATAAATAACTTAATTAAGAACTTACAGCATAAGTGCTTATCATATATAAGTCATTATATATATAACAAAATATTTAGAGCTCGTTTGTTACAACTTTTTTCATGAAAAAAATTACTTTTTTGAAACAAAATAATCACTTTTACAAAATTTTATCAGTTTGTTACAGATTTTAAAAAAAATGAGAATCGATAAGCAATCTACTTGAAATGAGAAGTTGTTTGAAAATCTCTAAATTATTGAGTATTAAAATCACTAAATTATTGAGTATTAAAATCACTTTTTTAATAATCCGTACCACAGGGATGAAGAGCGATCTTACATCCAAGTAACTTCTCCTGATACCGAAACTAACCAAATTGTTTTTATAAGCGATCATCCTAGAGAGCTTATGGACATGTCAAAGTTGTTTTCATAAGTTCTCTCCAATAGTCTCACTCGTGTTTGTGCCAGTAGAAAAACTAAAATAAGTCAATTCAAGAAAACCCTAGATAATTATCTATATATATATCCTCATGTAAAGCCTTGAGTAGCCAGAACCAATTTGGATAAACATCTTAATCATCGTATAAATGCTTTTCCATAAGTTATCGTGAAGAGCTTATGGAAATAAGCTGTAAACAGCTCATGGAAAGTTGCTTTTATAAGCTTTTCCGAACCATCTCATCTGTGCTTGTGCAAGTAGATAAACTCAACTAATTTCAAATACTGAGATAGAACTTCTTAAATTAAAGATGCTCAAGGTTTTTCTCATTGCTCTTGGTTTGCACTTTGCAGCTGGACTCGTAGAGGAATTGAAAGTGGATGAATGCAAGATGTATTTGAAGAAGATTGGTCTGAGGCTAACTGGGAATAAGGACACACTTATCCAGCGCATAAAGGAGCATCAAGGGTAATTATTTATTTTGTGTAAAAAATAGTTGTTTTTCAACAATTGTATTGTTTCTCTGATTATGTGAGTTTTTCAGGATTATAAATGGTGGAGGGGAGAATAAGTACCCGCGTCATAGCTTTGTGTTGAATTGTAAAGGTGATTGTGCTTGTAATTTTCTATAATATGTTGATTTGATATAAAATTTCCAAAGAAAATTATTGCTTTCAGATTAACAATAATATATTCTTTATTGAATTCCTTCTGATATATGTTTAAAAATACATTATTATGTTGTTGCTAACAACACCAGTACTCAAAATCCAGTATCTCCATCCCCTAGTACTTTGTTTTACTAACTTTTGTTTATCATTTTCATATTAGTAAGAATTTTGATATGATCTGTTCAAACAATTTTTGTAACGCACATATATGGTCTCGTGTTTCTTGGTGCTCTCTTAAAACACTTTAGGCCTTATTTTTTTGTTTTATCTTTCATTATCTGAAAAAGAATTTGCTTTATGCAGGTGATGCATGCACCGGTGATGTTGTTTTGTTTGAGCAAAATGTGTATGAAATGTAAGCTGTTATTTCTGTTTTTATTTTTGTCTTAATGTATGATGGATGATGACATGTCACACTGTCAGAGATCTCAGTGTACTGCATTTCATACAAGTTTATGATAGCTCAACCCTCACAACATTGTTATCCTAAATGCACATGCGAACGTTGCTGGTTAAAATCCTCAAGTTTCCTTATCATAATTGGTTTTCTTAGGTTCAACATAGCATCCAGGAGTGGTGGCGGTCCACCGTGTGGCAAAAGGATTGTTGCAGGCCGCATAGTGAAAGAAAGTTATGGTGCTGCCAAGCAACAGCATACATTTACCGTGAGTTAAATTTTAGATAGTTTCTCCTAAATAGATTATATTCTTATTCTGTGGTTGTTGTATAAGCTTATGCAACTCAAGCAGAGTTATTTGCAAAAGAAAAATGTGTTACTATTATACGGATATTAATATCAGCCATCAGAGTACCAGGCTTCATAAATATTTAGAGTTGCTCCCTCCAATTTATTGAAGGGTCTTTTTTGGTTTATCGCAATACACATTATTTGTATCACAGAGCATGGAACACTGCCGACATAGACACGAACACCAAACACAATGACACTAACACATAGACACCACACCAGTACTAATTTTAGAAAATGATAGTTCCTGTAACCACATATATCGATGTTGGACACTGAACCTAAAGTGTCGATGCTACAACCACAGTATAATTTATTGAGTTATGTTTTAACTATTCGTTTATTCTTATGCGTCTATTATCCTTTTCTGATACAGATTGAAGTGCTGTGGAGCAAGGGAGAAAAGCCTCTCCCTCCCCTTCACCCCTTACTGATTAAGGGTCGAAACCTATATCGGTTGAAGACTTTGAGACAGGTTCGTCATTTGTGCAGCATTGCTTCTTCTGATATCATTGTGTTGTTGTTCTTTCGATATTCATTATGTCCTTGTCTTAAATTTTAGAAATGGGAGGATGAAGGGAAAAGGCAGAAACTGTTAATGGAAAAACACTCTCGGGGATCCGTTGCTAGGGCAGACAGAGAAGCAAGGATACAGGAAAAGGAGATGAGAAAATCAATGAAGGAAAATAGGTACTTCATATGATTTTAGATTTAATGTATCTTGTATTGTAAGTTTCTTTCACTATGAATACTCATATGTTTTATGTTTTCAAAATAATGTAATGTACTTGCTATTTGCACATTCAGGATCTCCAAAAAGGATTCAGCAAAGAACCAATTCCAATCACATTCATCCATTGCAAGGTCACAAAATCAACCTCAAGAAACAACAAATGTATTCATTAATCCTAAAAAACCCGAATTTTCATCCCAACAGCTCAGAAATTCAGGAAAATCATCTTTTAGCGCAAACAACTATTATGCTGACTACCATTACAGAGACAACCCAACTAGTATTAGTGAGAGATACAGTGCTTTCATTGCTGAGACAAACAGGAGAGCTTACCAAAGGAAGCCTTTGCCAAGTGCAAATCATTTTGTTCCGCGTTTGGCAAATGCAAACCACTTTGTTCCACGTTCATAAAATGCAAATCATATGCATACATCGATCTCAAATAGAGAAAGTTATCAGCAAAAACAGTTTTGTAGACATTTTGCTCGTGGAAGGTGCCATTTTGGAGATAACTGCAAATTCTTACATGGTTCGAGAGACTAAGGGAAATCAGGAACCCATGAAGTGGCATAGTTTCATAGATGTTGAGACTAAAATTAAGATTTTGCTCTATTATCCATGTTACTGTGGTCTGTCTGTTCTCAGGATAGATATTTTGGTATCATAATTAAATTTTCTTTTTTAAAATTGAAAAGTTGATCTAACGTTTTATTAAGTATTAAACTTGTTATGCTGGTGTTTTTCTGTGCGATGCTTGAATTAAAAGTTCTTGGTGAATATATCAAATCTAATAAATTATTTGATGTTTTGTCGTAACAAAACATATGTGATATACATATGTTCAAATATATGTTAATATATTTATACCATTAAACTACATGGGTATACATGTAAAATCCTCTAAAATGTTGTATATATGACAAGATAGTGAAATTCAATAGTTGAATTGAATTAGTAAAAATTCACATTCTTGTTTATAAAGTAATTATAGGTGATACTATATTAAGTTTGACTCTTAATATGAACGGATCCTGGCCCTTACATAATATATATATGACCTAAAATTTCACAACCGTCTATTCAAATTTTTCCCTCCGTCTCCGGTTCTAAGTATTGTCTTTAAAATTAAGTCTCTTTCAATTACACAATGATTAAATAGAATCTGAAGAGGCATGTGGCCCAACAATAGCATTTTCTTCGGGTTGTGGCATAGAGCTTTCTTGTCCGGTAAACTCAAGACTCACTCAAATTCTATTGAATCTTCAATTAAGTCATTGAATCCATGCAAATTCTATTTTGTATTCTCTAACCTCCACTAGTTGAAATACTAACCTATCATTCAATGCAACACTACTAATTGATATTGTTTTAATGGAAACTAATTAAGACAACAACACAGTGAATGTAGAGTATGTTAGCAATGAAGTGGGGAAATATCAGAAGAATTCATTCTACAAACTCTCAGAATACAGAACTCCAATTTTAGACATGTGATTCACATTCAAGTCATTCACAAATTCTGAGATAACTTGGTTCTTCACTTCAAACTTCTCCTTCTCTTTCTGGCCATAGAGTCAAATACCCATGATCGCAAAGAAGATGAATGCAAATAATAGTGAAAGAAAACCACCATCTTTGATCTTTACCATTAGTCATACGAAAATAATATAGAAATGCAAATCTATTTCTTGTTGATGATTATGCCAAATTAGTAAAACTGTTGGGTTTAAGTTCTATCTTGAATCCGCAACTGGTGCAGTCAATCATTTGTTAACATTTGGAATAAACTTGTAAATCAGTTGGTGCCATTCTATCTGTTGAGTGATAATACATTATTAGAGTAAATCTGTAATATTTATACCTCTTGAAAAAAATTACCGTTAAAACTTAAAACAGATTCCAATGAAGTTACCGAGGAAATGGTTTCAAAGTTCATACTGTTGGATTCTTTCTGAAGGCAACGCAATCAGTATAGCTTTCTCATATTTCAGAGAGTATAAATATGGGGTTGATTGAATCATTGAAGCATAATATGTGATCATATATATTCTTAGCGTTCTGAATGTATATTCCTTTCTGTTTAACAATCCACACTACAACTATTAGATGGGAACAGTTGCTATTTTTCGTTTTGTTAGATTTTGGTCGATATGATCCGCGTGCCTGATTGGGCCTTTTGTATATTTTATATTCTATTTCAGTGCTGATAATTAAGGTTTCTTGTCTGGGTTGGACGCAGAGAGAAGCAGTCGAGCTTTAATTCAGGAACTCTGGAAGTTCAGGTTAAATTGCAGTGAATGCCCCATCTGCTTAGAAGAGTTCCGTGTTGGGAATGAGGTATACTCTTCTCCATCTCTCATCTTACAAAACATCTCTCGTCGACTTTTGAATTAGCTTTGCATTCTTTGGGGAGATCTTGGTGGCGATGACTGATAAATAACCGAGCCCTCTTATGATGACTATAATCATATACATTATCAATTCCGTATTTAGTCTTATAGGACAGTTTTGTTCTTGCCTCACTATTCTCTGTAAGAAGAGAAAATTTCATGTAGAATAATAGCATACATTATTTTCTATATCTTGTACTAGTCGTGCTTTGAGTTTGAGGGCATTTAGTTGATTTAGAATTATGACAAAATCATCTATACCTATATCTTTGTATAACAATTTTTCTTCTAATTTCAACAGGACACCCGAACGTATATGAAATAATCCTGAAATCATCCCAAATACATGCTTACCATTCAAGTTACACACTCAGTCTTTGTGAGAAATCTATCACACACCCATCTACTGGAACTCGCAGGAGACAGAACAAAAAGCCAACATAAACCGTAGTCAAAAAGCCTCCTAGAACACACTACATACTATAATAACTAGTATGAATGATTTTTTTATTACCTTGCTCTAAGATTGGTGCAAATTAAGAAATTTGGAACCACCTTCAATGTTATTAAGACATACAAAATCAACGAGTTGCACTATGCAATAGATGACTCTGATTATCAAGAGCTTCTTATCTAAGGGTTTATGCCACCCATTATCTATTTGGATCATCATTGAAATTCCGAGGCACAAAACTCCTTGAAAATCGTCCATATCTCCTCGGAATGTCAATTTTTTCCGAGGAACTCACGTCCTCAGAAAATAGTTGGTTGCAATAACTTTTGTTTCCGAGAAAGAATGTCCCCAGAACAATGATTTGACAGTTGAACCACAGACTAGTGCAAAGGTTGACACAAAAGTGACTGGTGTTTTCGAGGAACTTTATAGTTGGAACATATTTTATTTAAAAAATAATTTAATTTTATAATTATTTTCCTATGTGTCAAAATTTTGAATTTCAAATTTCAAAAAAGCACCAATTTTTTAATTTCAAATTTTTAAAAAAACACCAAATATTTTTAAATTTAAAACACCAAAACACTTTGACAAAAAAGTTCCTCGGTATTCAATTTAATTAAAAAAAAGTAAATAAATTAATTTTAAAATAATATTTATTTTTGAAATGATTTTATTTTATTAAGCTGTACTAAGTGTAAGACACACCTTAGAACGCAAGAAACAATAACAACACGGAAATTGCATATGGCGATAGAAATTGCCCCAAACAACAGCACTAACATCACCAAAAACAGGCCTACTATAGTGGTTTTAGCAGCAAAGCTGCTAATATATCTATTAATATATATCGTTAGGATTACAAATATGTTAACAAGAGACATTGTTATTTGATTGCAAGAGAAACATATCAAATACAAAAACAACTTAATTAGTTCTAACCAACATATGTAGACCCTGGAAGTAGCACCAATTCATCAAAGTAACAACCTAACAAATAATATGACTGCTTCTGCAAAAATTTAATTGAATGCAAGGTTTGCATGCCAACCAATTTCGGATTCCAGTAGTTAAAAAATCACAGCAATGTATGAAAACGCATGATTTATAGTTTCATGCATTTTCTGACTCGTCGTCGTCATCATCACCATCTTCTGAGAAAAGAGATTCATTATTTGCAGAGTTTTGTTGAGGCAAGAGTTGGTGGCCGTGTCTGTGGTCCCGTCTAGTAGCCCTCCTTTCCATCCTTTCTACCAACTCTCTGTTACGTCGAACTTCCTGCATGAAAAAGTCTTGTTGTTGTTTTAACTAGTTCTCATCTCTTCAAGCTCTTTTCGACTCTGAGTCCTCACTTGTTCAAGCTCCACTTGATTTTGAGTTTGCATCTGTTGACTCAGTTGTTGTATCAGTGCCACCATTTCAGAGGATATCTGCACATTACGAGAACGCCTTCTCCATCAATAGATCGTTCATAAATACATCTATTGTGTACCAAGTTGGAGGACATGGTTCCAGCACCATAGTATTTGCCACTTCTTCCACATCCGACTGTTTCCTTCCAAATGGTTTGTGCAGTAGAATGATCAAGTAAACGCATTGTACCTGTCGGAGATGAGCCATCAGTTTTTGAGTTAGTAAACTGACCCAAGTATCCTAATAACAAAAACCAACTTAGAAGTGTCGGATATGTGTTGAATATATAACTTCAAAGATAAAATTACCACTTTAAACTTATTATCAAATCAAGTCTCTTAAAGGCACTTGTTAGGATTTTCCTTCTAGTTTTTAGTTTTGTTTGTGGTCTAGCCCCTTTATTTCCAGAAAAAAAAATTAATTTATTTGATTTAATCATTATTGAAAAATATTAATATTAGATATCATTATTGAAAATCTATAGTGCCTAATCCTTGTAGATTCGATCTTTTTATTAGATCAAGTTTCCATGTTGTAAAGCATCAACACAGTTACACGCTATAATAAAAAACATTTCGTTAATTTGAGATCGGACAACTCAGTTTCATCTCGGTTTCACACAGTAAATCAAACCAACTTAAACTGAAAACCATAAAATTCACATTTGGTTCGGATGTATTAAGACCATTTTTTTACTCATCCGCAAAGTTCTGTTAGGTTTGCGGTTTTTATTTATTCAATGGAAATTTTAATAGAATAGCAGGCTCTCTCTCTTCCTTCCTCCCTCCCGTGTGTTGTTTTCTCTCTTGTTAAGTTTTATTCCTTGCTTTTAATTTCAAAAATGTATTTATGTACTTTAACTTGATTTTATTTGCATTTTGCATATATGTTTATGTTAGATATATCTTGAATAATAGAACTCAATGAATTGGAGAATGATAAAATATTAATCTTTTGCATTTTCTACTTAAGAGAGTTGCTTTTTGGTCCATATTTTTTATTTGATCTATGTTGATGGAAATATTGTTGGATGAAAATAAAATTGCATGTTGGTTATGTGTTAAAGAAAAAACTAAATAATTAAGGCTGGTTTGCGTGAGTATGGGGCTTCACCTTGCTTGATGATATTACTACTATTACTAGTTTATAACCGCTGTGTATTTCCGGTAAAAATAAAAATGAAAAAATTTTTGTGCATTAATTATTCAATGTAATCAAGGTTGAGAAATATCAATTGCAAGGCATTGGTGGGTGTGTCTAATACTGTGAGGTTGCTAACTTTTACCTGCATTTGGTAATTTTGGTCTCACTTTTTCCTTTCAACCAAGAGCTCACAAAATTCCTCTTAGTTATTTGGTTGCCAACTTCAACAGTACCTAAACAAAATAATGTTCAAAAATTTCCAATATATGCAATTATACAATTTTTTTTTTTTAAGATACGAAGTTGAACCACTCTCCTCAACAAGAAAATGGTTGTCAACCAATACAAGTGTAACTATATCAAACTTGAATTAATTAACCATAAAAAAGTACATATTATTACCCTTCCTGTTTATAAAATCCATCATAAATTAAATGTGATTTGCAACATTCATTTATCAAAGAAGTGTAAATATATACAATATGTTTCCATGTTCTCGACTCGACTCTTTAAAGTCACTACTTGTAAATTGAAACAACGTGAGTGACTTGACCAAAACGTTATTGATATAGAAGCATCGAGGAAAATGGAGGAGATTGAACTACGATGGAGAAGCAGGGCACATGCTTGAATTTATCAAAGTTAGGAGCATGTGCTCTTGCTCTCCATCATGGATTCTTTCTCCTATGATTAAAATAGTATTGATATTATGGTTCTACATTTCAATTTTCACTTACAAGGTAAGTTATTTCAATTGTTTTGTTTGCATGTATTAAAGTTCTAATTAATACCAAATGTTGTTTTCACGATTCTGATTATAAAGCATATATTTTTTACTTCAATGTGATTTTGTTTTCTCACATCAATGTCTTAGACCATTTGAATCAAGTTACAATTGTTATGAATGTCAGGAGTTAACAATCAAATCGTCAAAATAATTGAACCAATCGTATTGTCAAAATAATTGTTATGAACCAAGTTCGATTTGATTTTAAAGCATTGCATTATATATCACATTGCATTTTGAAACGCAGCTAACCAAGCATCAATTTGCTTACGGTGCGAATATGGAGAAAAATTATTAATATGTTACACATCAAAATTTCTATCTTTACTACAACATTACATACTCAAATTTTTTGAAGGATTAAGAAAATGCATTAGCTTCAGTCTCAGCTCTGACAAGGCTAGCATACAAACCATTTTGAATGGAAGAAATGAGAGTGTCATGGCTACCATACTCAACTACTTCTCCATTTCTCATAACTGCAATTTTATCAGCTTCTCTGATTGTAGAAAGACGGTGTGCAACTATTATAGTTGTTGCCTCTTTGGAAACATTCTTGAGAGCTTCTTGGATGTGTTTTTCTGATTCCAAGTCTAATGCACTGCTTGCTTCATCAAGTAGAAGAACCTTTGATTTCTTTAATATGGCCCTTGCTATAGCAATCCTTTGTTTTTGTCCACCTGATAATTGGACTCCACTTTCACCAACCTATAGTATATAGATAATATGATAAATTATTGAACCATAATATTATAATGATTTAAATAAACATGATTATAAACAAATGAGGTAGCTTATTATGCATTGGTGGATATACATTGTTTTAATGTGAATTCTCTGCAGCTTAAGAGTCCATACATTCACGTAATCAGTAAGTTGGGATCGACAACTCACATTTTTAGCTGTTCAGATTGAACAACCCCGACTTACTGACTATGTGACTGCATACACATAGGTTTTCTTTATGAAACAGTGATACAAACATAGATACCAAGCACGACACTGAAATGTAGACACCAGTAACCAATAATAGTTTGAAAAAATTGAAGTGGTTGAATGCATGTCGGTGTGAGACCCTAACACGTGTCCAACACTAAATACACCTTTAAAATGAAGTGTTGGTGCTACAAAGGTATAAAGTTTGTCAAAATTCCATATTTTTGTTATAAATATATTCATTTTGCTATAGTGGAAGTATTGAGTGTCTATCAAGTAACCTACCTGTGTTTCATAACCTTGAGGAAGTCCACTAATGAATTTATGAATGTAAGCCTCCATTGCAGCAGCTTCAATTTCAGCCCATGAAGCACTTTGGTCCCCAAATGCAATATTTTCCCTTATACTCCCAGCAAAAAGTGCAGGTTCTTGACCAACCAAAGCAATTTGTCTCCTCAACCATTTCACATCAATCTCTCTCAAATCCACACCACTCATCATAACCTTTCCTTGATCAGGATCATAGAATCTCTGAGCCAACCAAACAACTGTTGATTTTCCTGATCCACTTGGTCCCACCAAAGCCACTGTACTTCCACCTTTAACCTTCAAACAGAAATCTCTCAACACAGTTACTTCAGGCCTTGATGGATATGCAAATGTCACCATTTTGAATTCTATTTTGAAAGCCTTTGATCTATCAACTTTCTTAGTTTTTCTTCCATCATTTCCTATCAATGGTTTTCTGTTTATAACATCTTGAACTGCAGGAATTGAGCTAGCAGCCATAGAAGTATCTGGTGCTAAACCAGCTAGTTGTCCAACAGAAAATGAACTCAAAACAAGAATGAGAAAAATCTTATAAACATCATCAAAATCTCCTTTGTTATTTTTTACAAGGTAAGCACCAAACCAAAGAGTTAACGTGTATGCTGCATACATAGCACCTTGAAACAATCCAAATACAAGACCTTGAAGCTGTGAACTTTTTAATGATTTTTTCCTGGGTTCTGATAAGGCTTTATCAAAGGCATTAACTATCTGTTCCTGAGCAGAAAATGTAGCAACTGTCCTTATATTTGAAACTGCACCAGAAGCAATATTGCTAGCTCTTGCATAAGAGTTGTTATTGATTTTCGGACCGATGTTTATGATCAAGTTTATGTAACTTGCACCAAGGGTTAAAGGAGTTACAGCAGCTGCAACAAGTGTTAGTTCCCAATTAAATATAAAGGACACACCAAGTCCAACAGCAGCCGAACTCAATCCCATTAGAAGTACCGAGAATCTGTCACCGAGTACCGAACGAAAACTAACCGCATCTATCGAAAGTCTTGACACCAATACACCGGTTGAGTTTTCATCAAAATCAAACCATCCAGGTTCTTGTCTAAGTATGGATTGAAACAAGAGGTTCCTAACTCTCAGTGTTAGCTTTGAACCTGCCCAACCACATAAACCTTGTTGTCCTGTCATGGAAAGTATGCAACCGAATCCAAGGCCGACAAGTATTAAACAAAGGTACCCTACATCTCTTTTCATTTTTGAAGTGTCGTCGCTAAAATATACTCCAAGGGATATGCCTAAAACCAATGGAAAAAGGGAAAGACAAGCGCCGGCAAACATTCCCATAACTAGGCCTGAAATTAGCATCATAAACTCCGGCTTTTGCAATTTCCATACCTCAGAAAGTTTGTAATTTCTTGACTTTTTATATTGTTTATCTTCAATATCTTCTTGATTCTCATCCTGCATTGAATCTTCCAATTTAGAGCGCGAGATATCGACTAGATAACTTGACTTTGCTATATCAGGAGCATATTTGTTATTGATGGATGATAAATCTTTGGTTTTTTGCATGTTATTTTCTGTAGGAAGAGATTTTGAAATGGATTCAGTTGCAAGCTTGACAAGGTTGTAGTAGGTTCCGGCTTTTGACATAAGCTGGCGATGGTCGCCAATCTCGGTGACAGAACCGTGTTCAAGAACTACAATGGCATCAGCATTCTTCACTGTTGCTATCCTGTGAGCAATGACAATGGTTGTTCTGCCTGCTGAAATCTTGTCAATGGCCCTTTGAACTGCAGCTTCTGACTCAGCATCAAGAGCACTAGTAGGTTCATCTAAAAGAAGGATTTTAGGATTTTTTATCATTGCTCTAGCCAATGCAATTCTTTGCTTTTGACCTCCTGAAAGTTTTGTACCTCTATCACCAGCCTGCAAAAGAATATGGTACTTTCTATTGGTAAAACTCAAACCATAAAAATTATCTACCAAGTTTTGTGACTTTTATCTAAGTTGTGTGTGCTCTTTGGAAATATTCTTGGATGTTCATAGTTTGGTTGTTTTATAGACCAGTGTAGTTAAGTAGCAGCTATAATGCAGTAGAATTTGAACAAATTTCTATTATTCCGCAATACACTATTTAGTACAAATATTGTCTAGTAGAACCTACAGCAGCGCTATAGCACTGTTGCGTAACAGAATTTTAACAAACCATGATTTTCCACGATCAAGGATTTATAACACTGGTATAGACACTAGTGCTGACATAGAACTTGATTTTTATTAGTATATCTTTATTGTACAACTATTTTGAAACCTTATTAATGTTGAATTCATATTAATCTAGAAATGGAGAAAAATGTTTGTGATTGGTTACAGCACCTGAGTGTCATAACGTAGTGGCAGCTTAGAGATGAAATTGTGAGCATCAGCAGCAATGCAAGCAGAAATTGCCTCTTCTTTGGTTGCATTATCTTTCCCCATCATCACATTTTCAAGTATAGATGTAGCAAACAGAATCGGCTCTTGACCAACCATCCCAATTTGATCCCTTAACCACTTTACTTGCAGTGTCCTCAAATCATGACCATCCAAAGTAACAATCCCTGCAAACATTTTCAAACTCAACAAAGGTAAGTTCCATATATTTACAATATGCTAGAAAATAACATGACAGATTATCGTATACTTTAGCGACTAACGAGACGAATTCACTTATACCTTCTATAGGGTCATAGAACCTCTCAATGAGAGCAAAGATAGTTGATTTTCCTCCTCCACTTGCACCAACCAATGCCAAGGTTTTTGAAGATGGAAATACCAAATTAATGGAATTCAGTATAAGTGAATCAGGACGAGATGGATATGCAAAAATAACATTCTTTAACTCAATCCTCCCACGAACAGATGAAAGCTTCCTTCCCTCAGGATTATATGGATCAATCTCAGGAATTCTCTCTATAATGTAGAATACACGGCTTGCTGCAACTGTACCTTGTGCAAATTGTGCAAAATATGAAAGTGCTAGAGCCAAGCCTCTGTCAATAAATAAGTAAACTTATGAGAACATAGTCAAGGGAATTTCATGACTCATACACTAATTTTTGGCGACTGTTCATACACTAAACTCGCGCCTCAATATATCAAATGTATTTACGGTCTTTTAAGCTCCAAGTTGTATTTATGGGACAATGTCATGTAGTCTTTCATAAATTTAGTCACTAAAATTGTATAGGTCATGAAATTTGGAAAGTGAAATTAAGAAAGTTTCAAAATAATTCTTGAAATTGAAAACCACTAATCACATTAGTCCCCCTACAACATTTTCATAAACTAAATGGATTAATACAAAATGACTAATGTGATTGAGGATTTTCACTTTCAAAGTTCATTTTGAAATTAGGTAATGTTTGATTACCAAATTATTCATAGCTACAATTTTACGTACATTCTCTCTAACTTCTCTGTAAAGAAAGTATAGTTATATAATTATGCATCTAAATAAAACATCGTTGAGAGCCCTTTAAACGTGATATGACCTAATTTTGTAAGATTCATTTAGATTAGACTTATATTTTAAGATGCAACAAAGCTTATCGAAAGTCCGCTCAACCACTCATTATCAATCATTTCAATTACGCTCCGGTCCTAAATGTGAGGCTATATGCCGAACTTGAATTTGAAGGTAACATTTTGAGCAAAATTAGAGAGAGAAGAAATCACACCTTCCCCCAACATTGACACCAAAGAAACAAGCAATAGCTGAACCACCATCAAGTTCACCCCTAGCAATTAAGATAGAGCCATACCAAAAAGCCAAAGCCCATGTTGAATATGTTACTAAGTAGATAACACCCATGCCTGCACCTTTTGCAAAACCAATTTTAGCTCCAATTGGAGCTGATTTTTGAAGTAGTTCTGAATATTTTTCACCCAATTGACTTTCAGCTACAAAAGAAAACACTGTCCTAATTGAACTTATGGCTTGCTCTGCGATGCTTCCAGCTTTCCTATAAGAAGCCTATAACCAAAAAAAAAATTAAGAATGAACATAATGGAGATGCGCTAATAGTTTTACACTGACATCAAATGAAAACTCGTGATATTGTCACGCACATTCATTTTGTAACTGCAAAATGATGATTTCTCATTGGTTGTCGGTGTAAAATTTACAGTAGCATGTCATATTTTCTCATTGAATATACTTGTGTGTTTGTTTTGATCTTACTTCCTCTTTAGCTGCTAGACCACCATAAAGTGCTTTGTAAGCCATACCACAGAACATTGTTAATGGGGTGACTGAGAATACAACCAATGACACTTTCCATGATCTTCTAAACCCAACTGCATATCCACATATGAATGTAAATACATGATGAATGAAGTGAGCCATCTGCATTTAGAGCAATAAAATTCTGTTAAAACTATACTATCTATTTGAATAATTAAATAAATTATAGGCACAACCCTATGTACTTACATAGTTTGATTTAAATCTTAAAGAAGTTTACATAATTTAGTGAGTAACAATCATTTTTTCACATGTAATGAATAGAAATTTATTTATACAAAAATCAAAAATGTAAAGACCTAATTGTAAACTTTTAAATTGTGAAAACCTATCTAAAACTTAATGAAACTGTGGTGTCTAAATTAAAAAAAATTCTCTAAAGGTGTGGTTTCTAAATTATTGGTTACTTTATGTTCCACTTATTAAAAATAATAAGTGTATTAATACGAATAAATATCTCAGAGGTCTTACCTGTATTTTAAACTTAAGTACTCCCTTCGTTTTTTAGGACTTCAACTATATTCCAAAACATTTGATGTTTTAGTATATTAAAGGAGTTGTGACATTTGGCTTATCACATGTGAATTTAATTATAATAAGGACATTTTAGTCCAAAACATACAAATATTTATATATTTTAATTACTCTTTAATCCTCGTGAGCTTAGCTCAGTTGGTAGGGACAATGCATAATATATGCAAGATCCGGGCCACCACAAAAAAAAAAAAAAGACTTGTGCCAAAAGTTAAAACATCAAAAGATAAAAAACGGAGGGAGTAAAATCTAAAAAAAAAAGCTAAATAAAAATATTTTAAGAAATATAAAATAATTTAAAAAATATTTAATGTGAACTAAAATAAATTATTATAAGCAAAATTAATATATCAAAAGAATTTGAAATAAAAATTAAAAAGAAAGTAAGCTAAGAAAAGACATGTGTCATTTCTTTACTAAAAAAAATAAAGTTGTATTAAATTACTGTAGTGTAAAGAAAGTATAAGCTAATTTAATAATATATAAAATATGAGTGTGAATGGGTAATCCAAAAGCTAATAACCTTGTAAAAAAAATCAAAATAACGTCACTGCCGGCTTAACATGTAGACTTATCAATTAAAAAGGGAAAGGCAAATATTATTCATTATTAAAAAAATGAAATTTAAGTACATATGATGCTCTTTTGACTGTAAAGAAATAAAATAGTATTAGGAAAAATGTCCTGAAAAAATTGGTATGATGAAATTCATAAAGTCAGTAATTTCAGACCTAAGCTAAAGTTCAATTTGGAGAATATTCTTCTGTTGAGTACATAAGACTTTGTTAATTATTATCATAGTATATATTTTTGTATGAAAGCTCCATAAGTTTTTGTTAAATTAATGCAGTGTAACTAATAAGAGTAACAAGAGTTAACCTTCTCTCCCATAACTTCTTGAATTTGTGCAACATCACTAGCAATTCCATGCATAATGTCACCAGTATTAATCTCAGTGTCAAAAAAACTTATGTCCTGTCTAAGAATTGCTCTTAGATATTCAGTTCTAATTCTTTGAGCAGATCTCTCCCCAACTAACCTCCAACATGTGATCTCTGCCCAAAAAAAAAATTAGTTATAAAAAAAATCATTAATTATTAACACCTCTCATTTATACTTCAAGAGTTCATGATAAACTATGCATTGAAAAATAGGAAATAAACAAATATGATTAACTATTGATTTAATCTCTTACCCATATAGGCTCCAACTACCACAACTGCAGCTAAGCCAGTCATAAATATACATATCTGAAAATTACAGTAAGACGAAGTTGATGAAAATTTACTCCAAATCAAGCATTTGACATAGTCACACGATTTAGATCGTTGGAATGAGATAAAACGATCTAGGTACCGACTATTATAAATTGAAACAAAAATTAAAAGTCGGAACATAAGTCATCCAATCTTAATATAACGATCTAATTTACGACTACATATCTATACGGATGTAGGGTTGCAAATTCCATATGGTCAAGAGTCGAGTTTTTGAACAAACTCATGCGATGAGAACTGTCAAATCATGATCAGACAACTTACTTTCCAACTTTTATAAATTGAGACAAAAATACAAAGTTAGAATATGAATTGTCTGATCTTGATCTCACGTTCCATATCAGCAACTTTGTGATTGCGTGAATGGAGAGGGAATTCAACTCTCTGATCACGCAATTCAAATAAAGGAGAATTAGTACCTGCTCTACATCCTTCAACATCTGAGGTTTGTCATTTTTTGCTTCTCTTGAAAGCTTGTTAACCAAGTTTCCAAAAAGATAAGAATACCAAGGAAGGGATCCTCCATTTATAAGAGCTCCTATACAACCAATAAACACAAGTAACCAATCCCAATTCCTTGTATACCTAAACAAGCTAAACAATCCAACATTCTTTGGAGGACCAGAAACATCATCCTCATCCATATCCTCTTCACCTTCATCATCATCATATCCTGATGCCATTTTACTCTCATAGTGACTATAACCACCACCACCATAAATTTGGCTAGGAGATTTTCTACCATATGATGGTACTCCATGACCATGATCATGTTTAACATGTTCATCCGATATACTATAATCGATTGCACTGAGCTCGTCTTCCTCGGCTAATGGACTAGCCTTATTATTAATGTGACGATTTCCACTATTAACTCCTTCTTTGATGATTCCCAATTTGGAGAATCCACTATATTGATCAAAATAACTATGATCATTGGTGGCCCTAGCAACATGGCTTCTAAGTTCAACTCTTCCATAGGAAGAATGATCATTTGATGAGTTTGTTAAGTTTCGAAAACCGCCTATTCGCGAAAGGTAATAGTCATTAGCCGATTGGCGAAACACGCGGCTACGATCAGAGGTGGAGTTGGTTGGCCATGGACTAAGAACAGAACCAAAGTTTGTGCTATGTTCACGCAACCCGGTTGGTTCAAACTTCCACGAAACTTCACCCTGCCATGAACGGTCGTCATCTGACGCAAATGGTGTGGATGGAATTCTGTTGCGACGATTTCTTCTCGTTCTTGGAGTTGCGTTGCTTCGAGAAGCAGAATTTATGAAGGAGCTAGAGCCAGATACACTTTGATAACTCACTGGTGTTGGATAGTGTCTTCTCGGATTGTCTATCTCAAAGGAAGAATCAGCCATGGCTAGCTAGCTACCCAGCAGCCAGTGTTTGATGTTTGTAGTAAGAAGTTATAGAGAAAGTGATAAAATGTTCAACTTTGTGATTAGTGTACATAGAGATTGGTCTAATTTAATGGTTAGTTTGAGATTAATATTTGTATAATATATTGACACTAACATTGTTGTACATGGACGGCATATAATGCTATATGGCCGGCTTAGCATAGTTAATTAGTTTTAAGACTGGCTTCAAAATTTCAGCAGACTCTTATTTAAAGGATAATGTTGATATTGAAATTTTAGAGTGACTTATGTTATTTGTGTTTATTGTGTCTTTCTTATAATAATCAGAACAAAATCTATTTGTCATGTATGTTGGAGAATCTTTGCTCCAAACAAACACTAATCATACAAGACATAAAATGTTGTGCCGGAACTAACTAAGGATGATGTTGTCCTCAAAGATATAATAGGACAGTAAGTTTTATTGGAAGTTTCATAGTACAATGTTGATTTGAAGGGTGAAAACATAAATTGTGTGAAACTGAAAGGGTATGATCAGGAAGAGAATCTGTTAGTTTATTACACACAGCAGGATCTTACACAAAGTGCTTAACTTTGGTGCATAAATAAATAAATGACAGTGTATTCGTTTAATCCAAGAAAATAAAATAATTAAACAGTCTTCATTTGTTGTTTAATTGACTTGAGTTACTTCCTAGGAGATATCAAATAAATATTGTAACGGCCAACAGTTGAGTGATAAGGGATCAAGTATCTTAAACAAGTTGGTTGTAAAAAATGATTAGAAAAAGATTATTCACCTTGTTTACCTTCAATTTTCTCAACAGAGAAATTAATTACAGTCAAACATCGATAGTTTTTATTTGTAGCGAAAATGTTTGTCCAATTTTCGACTAGACTTGACAGAATTTGGAACTTCACAAAAGTGATTTTATCAAACTCAATGTCAGTCTAAACATACATATTTTTGGTTTACCTATGTTGCTCATGAACATCCAAATATGTCAAACCAACCTTTGAGGTATTATCTGTTGTATGTGTAAGTCATCAACATTGTTGTCCTTTTAAAAAAGCATTTGTTTGATTGAAGAGTGTGTTGTTTGTAAACTACTCTTAGCCTCAACTCTTAAATAATGTGAGACTTTTAGGTGTTTCAGAACAAAAGTCAAACCCCTATAGTTTATCCATGATACTTGGTTCTAATAATGATTCCACGGTAGATTGTAAGTACAATTGGCTAAAAAAGAAGTTGGTTCTGAAAGAGGCATAATAAATTTTACTTGGTTCTAATAATGATTCCACAGTAGATTGTAAGTACTAATCTTGCTTTTACAGTGCATGATCATCTTCATGAGTAGTTATTTTCTGGTAGACTCTTCATATATGTACTGCCCACAAATAGAATTTATACATACATTCATCTTCATTGCAAGAACATCCAAGAGTCTATTTGGAAGAGCTTATTTGAACTTAACTATACCAAACACTTGACATTTAAAAACAGCTCATGCATAATTTATGCATAGTCTACTCTTATATGATAAGTACTTACACAATAAACGCTTCAAAATACTTAATCCAAGCACACCCTACAATAGAACTGGCACAATTTTGAGCCGAAAGAAATTATGCAAATATCCCAAGGATATACATGTGATAAACTCTATTACTGTGTGACAAATTTACAAGTAGTTAAACTGAAATATGTGTGACTATCATGAAATTAAACATTAATAGCTGAGTTTATACATCCACAGGAGTACAGTGATGGGTCCTTCATCAAAGAATTGAAGTGGTAAAAGATTTCGATTTTTCTTATTTGTCCATTAAGAGGGGAGAGGGAAATAATCTTTTTGAAAAGCTATTATTTTACTCCGCAATCACATTACTCTTTAAATCTGACTATACTGACTAAAAAGAGTTCAATTCTGATATACATCATTACACAAGTAAATCAAAGTAAAAACGCGTAAAAAGAATGCCACTACTGCCAAAATTACAAGATACTGCACCAGTATGCAGCATATTTCAACACAACCATGACTAACTAAATCATAGGGAAAAAAACTCATGAATCCAAGAAAATATACATAACCCCATATTATATATCTTTCATATAGATTCACTGTATCATGCCTACCTCTCTTTTATGTATCATTTTTTTATGCTGTCCTTTACACCATATCATTGAAGATGATTCAGAACACTTGCCAGGCCCACTCGGTGAAATATTATCTGGGTTTTGAGTCGCTTCCTTTGCTTCGGAAAGTTGAGAGTGAAAAAAATGATTTGGGAGCTGCACAAAATGGAAATTGATATGTAAATTTTATGTTGTGAAAATTTGAAGCAAATGGAACGTTGTTATTCTTGACATCAATGAAGAAATACTCAAGAGTATACAAGAGAATGTTACTTTTAGGATATAGAATAAAGGTAAATTAGAGAAGTAAAAGAAGTTAAGACATGTTAGAATAGTTAGTTGGTTAATTGATTAGTTGAAGCTTATTTGTATAAATAAGAGTATACAAGGATAGATGTCATTATTGAATATTGTAAACATTATGAATAGCATAGTAACTTTATTGTGAAGGGGAAACCCTTGGAAGAGAAATTTCTCTCATATTCTCATTTATCCTTTATCAATATTTCAATAAAATTGTTCATTCTTTTCAATTCAATTCTTGGGTTCCTAATAGTTACTTTCCCTCGAGTCAAGATTACGTTCGACACAAACAAGACACACGACTATTGCTATGGATCAGCACCCTAATAAAGAATGAATTACTGAAAGCAATTAAATGTTAAACACAGAAGACGCATTTTGAGGATTCTTCACAATGTACATGTGTACTTCATCAGCTTTACACATGCAGTTGTGCCAAAAATGGATGAAAATTTAAACCAACATAAATAAAGAAGGTTATACGGGCATCACCTTTTAATGAACTTCCTGATATATGATCATCCCTCAGTTTAAAATGAGCAGGAGGTGCAGGAATAGAGCTTTGTAAGGATTGAACTGCAAGAATTGAGAATAAGTATATCAATTACAAACAGATTCATATATCATCCATTAAACAAAATAAATAAAAAAATGAAAATTATAGAAGGTAGATATCAACATGCATGGTCAAAAATAACTAGCTGAATAAAATAGAAATCAAGATAGAGAAACTAGTGCAAATGATTGGCCAGTTGTAAGAACATTACAATTTCAAGAATACATGTCCCCCCACTCTCCTTTCCAAAGCCGCCTACTCCTTCGTCTAATGGTTGGATAAAAACTAATTTAGTCAAAGCTAAAAAGCCCAAGACAAGGTGGAATCATGTTAGGTTCATGAGATGAGAACCTAGCGAAGTGTAGAGGAAAGAAAAACAGAGAATGGCAGATAGGAAAAGCAAGATGAAGAAAGAATTAGAATTGTTATTATTCTAAATCACAAGGTTTGTCACAACCTTACAAGGGTGTTATCCCTTGCGGCCGAGAGTTTTGGTGTATATCAAGAATCAGTGGTGTTAAATGGAAGCCATAGCGGAATGGCGTGGTGGGTTTTTTGACAACCATCATAGGCCACAATGGCATGGTTATATGACAGATTTTTGGCCTTCTTCCATATTCTGATATCCACCATCAACAACATTGTCAAGAATCCCAATAGTGTCGTTTCCCTCTAAGCCTAACTCTATCTATTACAAAAAATTCAACTAACTAATCTAACAAATGGATAAACTGATACATCCCAACATATCTTCACATGTATACATCCCAACAGATCTTCACATGTATACAAACATGCACACCATCGCCATGGATTTGAAAGAATCTAAAAAATATATAGCATCTACTGAACTATGATCCCCAGTGAAAAGGTACATCTGAATACACTAGAAAATATATTGTTCAACTATGATTCACATTGATATTTACAAAAGAAAAAACATTCATCTAAATGAGCAAAGAGAGATGCAAAAATGAAGAAGGGTCTGTTTCCTAATAGCAGGCTGTCACAAGATATTGGCAAAAAGATTTTTATTTTTTTAAAAAAAAATTAAACTTATATCCAAGATGTACTTAAGCATGTTGATCAATAACAAGAAATTTCAGTAAATAGAAGGTTACCGTGTTCGTTGAACAGCTCATTTTCATTGAAGCTTTCGTCAGAAGGATGGCCATGAGACAATCCCATTCTCGACTTCCTCAAGTCTTCTGATGACCGGTTGGCCAGATCTCGGCCATCTTCCATATCATCGTCTCCTTCAGAAGTTGTAACGGAGATCCAATCAGCCAAAGTCTCTGTCCCGCGAGTTTTTCTCCCAAACTTTAGTAATCGCTTAAAACCTTTTGCGACATCTTTCCGGGGTTGACTTTGGGAAGAATTTGCAACAAGGTAAGGTTTTTGAGCACTTCCCCATTTTTTCCTCATTCGAGCAGCATCATTCTCACCCTGGATAAGGGAACGAGAATTCCAAGCAGGGCTACCAATTGGAGAATCTATAGAAGCATCAATGTCAGAAGACTCATGCGGGTAAGAAAAGGGATGAGGCGCGCGTGAGTTCCAGGATACAGGACTTTCAACAGGAGACTCCTGCCGAGATCCTACACCATTGAAAGCTGATGGAAATGCATTAGACAGTTCACCCCCTAAAATAGGGTCTGCTTGAGCAAGAGACCTTGTAGAATCACCAATTTCAGACCCAGAATTACCGGATTCCTGGCTCAGACTAACCTTTCCATTATGATGATTAAAAGCACTATCTTCAATGGCCATACTTCCAATTTCATCTTGTTCGCCTGTGGCCGTATGGAATGAATCTTCCATATCAAATTCTAGGTCATTGAATTCTTTCTCAGTATCAGGTGCCATTGAAGCTTTCATCCTGATAGCACTTCCTACAATACCAGGTCCTGCACTGTTGCCCTTTTTAAGGAAAGACCTTGATAATTGATCATAAGGGCTCGGATCAGTTTCTTCCAAATCAAATTTCAACGGAGTCAAAACAATCCCATCTGAGTTCAAAGAGGACAAATCCTTAAACTCTGCAGGGTTGGCAGAGCTCTTTCGTAAAGACAGACTTTGCCTTAGCTTTTCTTCCTTGATACTTTGCTCATCTTCATTAGCGCTTCTGCTACGAGCATAGTTTCTCACCTGAGAGCGGGTTGGTTTACTTACTCCAGAAGAAGGCTTTGTGTTTTCTTTTCTTAAATCAGAGAAGTTTGGTACAGACTGCGCAAGGGGATTGTCTCTTCGTTTGCCAGATGAACGTGACATTGACACTACTGTTGTGCGAGGTGTACCTGACGACATATTTCTGTTAGGAAAATTTTTCCTGCTTTGCTTTGAAGCACCATATATCTTTTCTTCTGAAAATTCAGAAAAATCATCATCCTCTTCATTCTGAAGGGAATCTATAGGATGCTGTAGAAAAAATAAGGGATTGAAATTAGAAACATAATGGATTTTAAGTTTTAAGTGTCAAAACAAGGTTTTGTAGAAGATTAAAACATAGAAGTTATCCCAAAAACCAGCAAGAAAGTAATGAATGAATACCTGGTCTCTCTTTATATTTGATTTGAGGTATCCAAGTTTCTCAGCGCGTTGGGAACCTCCTGCTGAATTTTGCCTGTTTATAGACCCGGTAAGTTTGGCCTTCATCTCTGCTCGACTCCGGTCTAGACTATCCTGCATAGCCTTCATCCTTGCTTCCTTCTCTGATCTGTTCAAACTCCATTCTTCCTGAAGTTTAGCATTCCTCTTCTTCATGTACTTTTCATAAAACTTCCCTCTAGATTCATCCCCAATGTTAAGCTCCGAGAAATTTTGCCTTACAGCACCCCCATAAGTCTGACTATCCACCGTCTTCGTAATAGACTTAGTGCCAGAACTCACAGCCGGTTCAGGCACACTGCTTCTGGAAGGTGGCTGAGGAGTTGAGTCTCCTACTCCAGGTCTTCTAGACTGCGAATTGACACCCTGTTCTACGCGTGCATCAGCAGGCTGATGAATTGAGTCCCCTACTCCAGGTCTTCTAGACTGCAAGTTAACAACCTGTTCTACGCGTGCATCAGCAGGCTGAGGAATTGAATCCCCGATTCCAGGTCTTCTAGACTGTGAGTTAACAGCCTGTTCCACACGTGCATCAGCGGGCTCAATTCTCCGTGCAGTACCAGATTGATCCCCAGGAACTCTCAGTTTATGCTCAGCAAAAAGCTTTTCAAGCTCATCGGCCTTCAGCTTCAACTCATCATGCATCTCCTGATTTCCTTTACTCTGCCTTACTCTCTGATTCTGTTCCAAAGGTACAGTTACATGTGCACTATCTTGACTCTCCAAAACCTGTTTTTTACCAGAAAGATTCATCTTGGCACTTTCATTACTACCACCACGAATCTCATCTCTTTTACTCCGTGTCCCCCCAGTTTGCTCCGAACTAACAGGTACCGGTTTCTGATACTTAGTTTTCATAACAACTTGAGAATCCTCTTCCTTAACCTGATTCTTCAAACCCTCAGCTTCTAAAGCAAAAGATGATCTCAAATGGGGTTGAGTTGTTATTGATTGATCAACACCATTTAAACCAACAACAGAAGCTTCCCTTGATTTAAATCCAACACCACCACCACTACCTTCAAACTGAGCTGAAAAAGATCTTGAATGACTACGGTGGACCCTACCAAGTGATGTAGCAACCACATTATTACTTTTCACACCCCCATCAAACTTAACATCATCATTATCATTGTTATCATCATCAACAACAAACTCATACCTATCTGATGAAGAAGAACCTTTCACTTGATGATCCTTGAACTCCACGTCAGAAGAAGACCCTTGATCAGTTTTCACAACCTTATCCAAATTATTATCATTAGAACTTTCTGAACCTTTTTTCTCCATGCTAGCATCAATGCTCATGTCACTACTACCACTCCACCGCCGGAAAACGTCAGAGGACATTCTCCGAAGCTCGACCGGCTTTCCAGTATTCTCCTTTTGTTTCTTTTCAAATAAATTGATTCTGTCTTGTACACTGAGTCGTCGCCCTGTCGGTGCCGGCGTTGGTGATGACGGCAACGGCGTCGGCGACGACTCGGTCTGTTCTTTATTACTGCTGGTGCCGTCGTTATTGTTGGCTTCGTCTTTGTTTTTTTTTATTATTACGTCGTTGTTACGTTGTAGAGAAGTGAAGGTTTTAGGGGGTTGCCAGGTGGATGTTTTTGTTTGATCTTGGGCTTGGGCTTCTTCGTCTTCGTTATCGATGGACATGTCAGAGTTAATTGATGAACGAAGTACTGTATCATTGCCACGTGGCTTTTCGTCTTGTTGTTGGGTAATCAGTTCTGGTCTTCTTTCGTACACTGACGAATATTTCGTACATGCTTCACTGAATAAAACACAAGGGTGTTATTAGTCATTTCATATTTTGTTAAGTAATTAAATAATAATGATGAATCAATCAATCAAATTTAAAAAATATTGAGCAAGAAAAATATTAATAATAATAATAAATGAAAATTTGTGAGAGTAAATATAAAGGATTGGTGACTTCTTTCAAAAAATAGAATTTGATTGGTGACTTTTTTTTTTCAAGAAATAAATGATAAGTGACTTTAATGACCGTTTTTTTCTCTTTTTTTTATGTGAATAGAAATTTAATATCACGTCTTTTATGTATAATTACTCCATGTGTCTAAGAAATGTGCACCGATTGTCTAAAAAAAGTGCAATGATAGTAGAAAGCTTTTCTCCACAAACATATGATCATATTTTATCATGACATTAAGGTGCGTTGGTAATGGATTTTAATAGTGTTTTCAAAAATCATTTTTCAGAAAGAAAAAAAAATCCATAATCCTTGAGGAGCTTCAAATTTCTTTAAAAAAAAAAAAAAAGGTTTTTATGATAGTAAACAATCAGAAATTAGCTTCATATTTTTTTAAAACAAAACCATTTTTTTTTAAATCAGAAAAATATTTTTATATTTTAGGTGCATATCCTTGAAATTTTATGTAAATATGTATATATGATTTCCCTCTAAAAAAATATATGTATGATTTTGAAGGTTGGTAGTTACTTCAAGCGATGGGCACGAAATTGATGTGCAAAGTGTTTGAGTTGAGAGACAGTGTAAGGATTAAATCCAGATGCTGATGCATTAGCATATGCTGTTGTTAAGTCCTCCCTAACTGCACTCAATCTCACATCAATAGCCCTTAGCAGTTCCTTCCTGTACAAGTAATCATCAAAATTATTAATATATGCAAATTTCATAAGGTTCAATTCTATTTTTCATTTCACATCATTATTATTAGTTCATTATCAGTTTCACACTCAATAGCAAAAGGATGATAGTCTTGCAACAACTACTGCTACTAAGAATGTCTATTCCTATATTTAAGTTTTCATTTTCTGATAAGTCATAACAGATTAAAATCACTTTTTCGATGTGTTGTCTTTACCAATTCATATACAGAAATTGATCAAGATATCTTCCATAAATGATCAATCATTTCTTATAAAAGGCCTATCTTATTGGTCTTCTTCTCGTATAGCTTAAAATCGTCTTCAGCCCAGTTTCTCATCTTTTCCCATATGAGGTAATATCCAACTTTCTGTATGATATAATCATTTGTTCTTCATTTTTTTTTTCTTATCTTGTAATGTCAACTCAACTTTCTTATATTAGCAACACTTAGCTTATGCTGTCATAAGACTTTACTGCCCAAAATTGAGTATTATAAAGCATGGTTGGTCTTATTTATGACTGGTTCATAAAAAATGTTATACACTCCCTATAATACTAGGATTGATTATTAGCATGATGATAGAATATTAGGGCTAAGATTTTGGTATTAGAGACCTGTTTGGATTGGCTTATCTAAGTTTATCGACTTGCATAAGCACTAATGAGACTGTTTGGGAGAGCTTATAGAACAGCTTATGACATGTCTATAAACTGTTTTCAGCTTGTTTCCACAAGCTCTTCAAGATAGCTTATAACTTATATGAAAAATTTGACTTTATTTTATATTTGTTATAGACCGGGCTTATGCATATACACGTATATGATAATCACTTATGTTATGAGCACATAATTAAGCTGTTTGTCTAAATAAGGCTTAGGAGTGTTAGTACTTAGTGGTAGTGCTTGAACTGTACTTGCAGTTCCTAGAATAATAGTATAAATAAATAGGTACATTAGCATAGTGATTATTATATCTCACAATATCAACACATCATCATTACACCGAAATTTCACTGAGTTCTATTTTTCTTTTTTAGTCCTCTCTTCATCCTTACTAACCTACAATTTCACTGATAATAAAAGGGGATTCTCTTATCTTAGATATGTAGTTGCGGAGTTTCTTATCTCTAATCATAATAGAGGATATACCACAGAAAAAGAAAACATGCAATCCAAGATGCAGTGTAACCAGATACAACGAAAGTGGATAGAAAACTTACGTTGTTGCGTCTGCCGATCCGATGACTCTTGTTCCATCTCCGCCTGGAGCAAATTCACCAAAATATTGTCACCATATCATTATCAATCGCTTGAGTTACTCAAAAGAAACTGAGACATATGAAACCACAACTCTCATATCAACATGCCCAATTTTAGGTCCCTTCCACATTGCCATGCACACCAACAAGTTTAATATAATAAAATTATAACACAACAAATATCAACTGCATCTAGCATTCATAAAATCTACAGGGTAAAGAGCATTGAAATGTTTGGCTACACTGTATATGTTGGATTCAAATGAGACAATCAAATAAGAATTTCAATCTCAACTTTTTCTCAGATGAATTCTTTTACATTTAAATTTCTTGTATAGTCTTTACTTTCCTAACTTCACCTTATCATTCTTTTCTCTGTATCAAAGTTCAAGCATGGGTTGCATCTGTTTCTATTTCTGTGCAAGATATTGAATCTACAACCCAATTTGACTTGCTCTTAACGAGTTACGCAATTCTGTTAGTGCAAATATAAGAGCATGAGTCATTAAGAATTAAGTATGGTTTTCTTTCTTCTCTGGCTACAATTAACTTGCCTCACTTTCAATCATCTAGACTAGGGATTGAAAAATATATGCACCCGTGGATACCGCATCAATTACTGGCAATGGAGGGGGAAATGGATATTTATTGGCCATTGAGCGGGTGGGGATTCCCGCATATGCATAAAAATTGTCTTTTATTAAATATATAATATGTTATGCGACATTTTATATCACTTTTAGATGATATAAACAATTTACTTCATTATTTTATATTTTGTAGGGATATCAGTAAATTTGTAAAATATATACGGTATATTATACGATGTCACCACATCCCCCATTGTCATCCCTAGTCCTAATATAGAACTTCCATCAAGAAGACGTCGAGTATATAGTAGACAATAATTAAACTAAGACAGGCACCACACAGCATTCGGAAAGTGCCTAAATACTTAAAATAAATATCCAGCATATAAATATGGCCTGAAGATTTTATCATCACAACAATAATTCCATTTTATGATCAAGTAAGTACATTACTTGGCTTTACTTTAAGGTATACTCAAAGAGGAAATAATAAAAGAAAACATATTAAGTTTACTGATGAACTTTGATTTTAATCAATTTTCAAATTTGGACAAAATATCATCCTAACCAAATTAACTAAAATCTCAAGTTGTCCAGTATGTTTCTTTCATATTTTGTACAGCAGAAGATATACATTGTATCGCCATGCCTACATTGTATGCAGTGCAGTGTCTAAATGAAATCAAAACATACCTTGTGAATCCATGCGCTGATCTCCTGTCCCCTGAAATAAGACATTCAAAATATAAGCAATATAAAAGAAATAAAGTAATTGTTTTTCACTATTGTTTGCATCAATTTCCTCTGTTTGATCATAAGTCTTTTATTACCTGCGAATATATCTTCCGTGCAGCTTCCAATTGAGACATCTCTGCATCAAAGGTGTTCACCATTTCTAGAACTTCTGGCATGCCGACATACCGCACAAACCTGTGAGCATCATCAACACCAACCAGCCAAAAAATAAATCAAAAGGTTCACCGGATGCAAACGAATCAAATCCAATGAAAGTTGACATGAACTTCACCTCTCAAATGTTCCTTTTGTAAACCATGTCTCGGCATTTCTACGTCTATCAATTTCTAGCCTGATAGACTGCACAGAATGTGCAGCCTGCTCCTCTGCAAACTTTAAATGGTCCAAGTATGGCTTCACTAATCCTGATGCTAGTTTCTCGGTGAATCCATCAGTTGAAACAAGCAACTCACATCTGCCAATTTAACATATAAAGAAAAAAACAACAATGAAACACAATCATAACTCTAATCAGAAGAAAAAGCATATAACAATCAGAAAATCCAATGAATGTCATCAGCACCTTGAACGTTTCGGAGACAATTGTAATACAGCATAGTCAAGAAGAGTGTCAGACCTCATTTTTGTCTATTTAAGGTAACACTTACACCACTCTTCAGATCATTTCCAGTTTCACCATCATTTTTGTCCAAAAACCAATCATAATCAACAAAACTGCACACAAGAAATCCAAAAGTCAGAATGTAGATTCTCTATAACAACACAAAAAATAAAAATCGCAAAACTAAAACTTTTTGCTAAATTCTGCCTCTTACCAACAAATGCAATCAGTGTATCATTCCCAAATTGGCATTACTTTAAAAAAACACATTTTCAGAAAAAACTTGAAAATTATACAAAATCAAACAACAACCCAGATGCACAAAATGGTCAATAAACAAAGCCCACTAATTTCCATCCGTAGATCCCAACCCAAAACCTCAAAATTCAAACTTTGTTGCCGCAAAACAAAAACCCAAAATTCCCACAAAGAATTCATAATCAAAAATAGATCTGATTCAGTAAAAGACCAAACTTGACTAAAGTCCCAAAGTTGCATACTTCACAACAGAAACCTAAATTCCAACACCAACCAAACAAAAACCTTAAAAAACCAGAATTTCACAAACATTATCATAGTAAAACACATAAAACACAAAACAAAAATGCATGGTACAAAATCAAAAATAGAAACAAAAAAAAAAAAACCTAAAAAATTACATTTTTCAATGAGGAACGATCCAATGCAAAGTGCAACAATGAAGAAATGAGATCTTTGATTTTGCTACTCGATCCTCCGATTCAGAGATGAAAAGGGTACCAGCATTTGCCTCTACTTTTCTCTCTTCCTTTTTATGTCTCTCACTGTGGAACCAAATGAACCACTTTCTTTATTTTCTTTATTTTTTTTCCCTCAATTTTGAAGATAAAAAATTGAGTTTTACGAAAACCCCACAATGAAAAAGATGGTTTTTGCTTTACTCAATCCTTCATTTGAAATCTTTGGTTTTGGTTTCTCTCTCTACAACCTGTCTCTAGAGAGAGAGAGAGAGTTAGTGGTGGTAGTGTAGTTCAAGACAAAACAACTAAGGTAAAAACAAAAAATGTTACTGTCACATTTGTAATTTGAAATAATGTTAATTAATACTATTAGCAACTAACTAGGATTTTTTTGTTCAAAAAGACAAGAGGAAAAACACTTGGTGAATCTTGATTGAGTAGAATTACTTCATTAGTTTTTTAAATGATTGGGATTACTTGCATATGACCAAAATTGTTACTAGAAACTACAAAGTACCACTAACAATGTGTGAATATCATATATCTTTTAGGTATGACTGTTCAAATTAACTTATTATAATTTGACTAAAACCATAATAGATGGCAAAGCATTATCTCAAAAGATTTAAAATTGTTGTATTTTGATGATCCGATTGGAATCTATAATCTTAGTTAAATTGAAAGGGATATTTTACCATTTCATCTAAATATTTTTAGAGTACAAACTATGTTTGTTGTATTATAATCTATATAAAGGGAATGCTAACAAATGTCTTTAAGGCAAAATTGTTTAGAGGAAAATGCTTCTTGGCATGATGGCGAGCAAGCACGACACACACACGACTGTTTCAAGCCGTTAGATCACTCATATCAACATGTTTTCCTTTTTTTTACTTATCGTATATCTTTTGCTTTTTTTCCACCATCACTTTAATATGCATGTCGTCGAATTTCGTGTTGTGTACCATTGGGATACCAATGTTATATAACGTTGGCCAATGAAGATGTGTCAGAAAGCACTACACGTGCATATCTTTTCTCTTTCCTCTTTAGACCTTCCTACGTGACACACCTTCATTGGTCAATGTTATATAACATTGGTATCACAATGGTACACAAGTGGTGTCCGTCGTGCTATATAGCACTTCCTTTGTTTAGAACTTTAAAATGAAAATTTTATCTTGAAAATTGTACATCCAAAACATTAAAACAATAAAAAGTAATTGTACATAAAATTGATCAACTATTTCTATTTTTTTTAATATTTTGCACTTGTTAGCATAACCCTGTTTATAATTATGACATGATTAGAAATATTTTGTGTTAATAAACCAAAGTCCAATGTTAACCAAGTTTGATATCATAATCATAGGATTCGAATACAATCATGGATTGAAAGTGCATTTCGTACGATGTCACATTGTCTCATATAATATTTAGTTTTGTATGTTCAAATAATCGACAATGTCGTATATGTTAAATGCATTTTGTATGATTACTCGGGTTTGAACTCGACATCTCTCTTTTATATGTGTGAATTTTTAGATGATACATGTCCATTTACTTTTAAGTATAATAAAAAAAATAATAACTCAACTATAATGCTTTTTTTTTTTTTGAAGAAAACTCAACTATAATGCTATTGACCGGTATAAAGTATTAAGATGTTCATCTAATATTATGGAATTGTAAATAAAATAATTTAAAGAAATAATAGAATTGAAAGAAAAAAATATTACATTAAAAGATAATTGTTTACATATGATATTAATTACTTCATAATTCATACTTCTCTTTATATAAAAATTTAAATATTTGATCCGTTAAAAAAGAACAAAATTATATAAAAATAAGTAGTTTATGTGAAAGTTAAAAGTGATTCCCGTAAACTTAGCTGGGAATATTATGTTGAGCTCGGATTCAAACTTCAAACACTCCCACTTTTCTACATTAAAATGTGTGATCTATAACCACTTGACTACTTTACCTTGAAAAAAATTAAAAATAAAATAAAAATAAGTTAATAAATCCTTTTTTTAGGGGAAGAAAGTTAATATACATCCTTTATCTTTTTAAGTTTATACTGATACATTTGATGTTGCTATCGTGCAGTTAGTTTTTTGTTCAAGTTATGGCGGTGGTTAAGTTTGATGGAAATATCGAATCACCTTCCCCTTTTTATTTTAAAGAATCGAATCACCTTCCCTAACAGGTTATAAAATAATCTCTCAAAAAAAAACAGGTTATAAAATAATCATTCAATTTCATGACATAAGGTATTTCATTCTCACTCTTTAATTACGTTATTGTCATCAGGCATATAGAATAGACCCTTACATTTATTGGACAAAATGGACATTTTGATAATAATTTGATAAAGAAGAATGTGATTAGGCTGCGGTCAACATTATGTGCATTCATTGATCGAAAATTCAAAAGTGTTAGGACTTAGGATAATTAATTATTCTTCCTAAGCAGAAAATGACGGTGATACGTTAATTATTGAAGAGTTTTAGAAGAAAGATATGGTCTTTGTTGTAATTTAACGGTACTTCTTTCGGTGTAAGAAGGAAAAAAAAAAACACACATATTAAGAAAATGGATTGACTATATGTAAGTCATGATAAACAATTGCTCACTCCATCTTAAAATGTAAGAAAAAATGAGTCAACATACGTTTATGTATTCACTATCAATTTTGAATTAAATACATTAATTTTTATTGACCAATTTTTGTTTATATCTTTTGATGGATGGAGTATATTTTTTCAATTCGCCTCTTGTCTTATAATTATATATTTAAGTCATTAATGCGACTTTTGAACTCAACATTGAAATCTGTAACAAATTGGATATAAATTAATGAGGGTAAAATTAGAATAGCGACATTTAATAGGATGATTTAATTCTATCTTTGCTTACATTTGAGACCACCAATTTTTTTGTTTTGTTTCTTACATTCGAGATCGGAGAGAGTATTATGTCTTACTAACGAGTGTATCTCGTGTATTTTAATGATTTTATATTAAGACGATATTCTTTAAAAAAAAGTTATTTGGTACAATCGCATACATTGATCTCTAAGGAAGGTAATTTTATGTAAGATATTGTCGGATATTAAACGTTGATGATTTCTTGAGTAAGTATTCAAACATTGATTCAACACGTTGTAGGAGTCTAGTTTACTTTGCTAAATCCAACTCTTGGTCGAATTATGAAACATTGAAATTGGACAATGATCTTAATAGTAAATAAATCCATGTCATTATTATTTTTTATCCATACATTCACTTCACCGCATATAATTTTATTTGATGCATGTCAAACACTAAATGTCACCTTATCCAATAAATAAGTGATTGAGCAATCAGCGAGGAAGTCCCTCAACCGAATGAAAGATGGACAATGTTAAAGCAGTCAGGTGGGTGAGCTTATTCTTTCTCAAAGTCACTAACCCAAAAGGTGGATCGTCAGAGGCTTAAAATTAAGTCACAAGCATGTTGGGACTGGACAATGAAGCAATACTCACGATCTTTGCTCTTAGTGTCAATAATTGTTATGAGAAATGAGGGAAGTAACATGATATGCAGTGGAGTTGCACATAAAAGAAACTTATCAACGAATCATGCTGGAGTGAAAATTGAAGCCAAAACACGGGGTGTCATGATCCCACTACCAAGGGAGTTATCACGCAACACCCTCGAAAATTATTTGAACATGAGTTAAGCATTGTAGGTCGCGTTGTTTGGTCAATATGCAATAGCTACATTATAAATATTTTGTTAATACATTGTAATTAATGCATACAATAAATCCAACAAACTTATTTTTGCAAATTTATCCATTTATCTTTATGTTCTATTTATGTATTTTTTTATTGTATCTCAAAACTCAAAACAACTGTATCTAACGCTATACTTAAAATCATGATCTGAAAGTCTCACCTCAGACATCCTCTAGAACAATGGACGTAGGTTGGCCTAGTGTATCACATTTGGTCTCACATTTGACGATGAGGCGGGTCCAACATCATTTTGGTCTCACATTTAGGTCTAAAGTATCACATTTGAAGAAAAAATATCGAAATATGTTTTTAACACACCATTATATAACGGATTTAAGACCTTCGAAAAACCTCATAAAATGTATCTTTTTCAAATACTTTTTAACATTTGGAACATAAATAGCCCGCCAAATATTACAAATTATCAAAAGCATGATAATTATTGTCCAGGACATCTCCAAGACCAGACGTGAATACAATTCTTTAACACATGTAGTCTACCATAAATTCATCACATGTGATTCAATGAACAACTAAATTCCTCACATGTGAACCAACCAATTACCAATTGGCCCTTCATTCAAATTTTGGACATAATTCAAATCCCAAAACTTGAAGAAGATGCTACGTATACATTGATCGTGATCGTGCTAAGAGAATAGTTGAATTTGAACATAATATTTGTAAAAGATTATATGTTGAACTCGGGAAGAAAAAAATATTTTTGAAATTAAGGTAAAATTTCTACAACATTCATTTTATCGGGACAAATGTGTGAGGTCTTTAAAGTTTAAAGTACAATCTATTTTAAGAATACATCAAAAAAATGTTGCATTTAATTTAATGTGAGAGATAAAGTTTAACACTACGAATCACTCTAGTAAAATATATAAATCATACTCATTATACAATGATTCAAGTTGAAATACACATTTATTTATGTACGAGCTTAAAGAAAATATTTAGCTATTTTCAACGTTAAGCATTGTGTTGTTGGAACATACGAGTACACTATTGTGTGATTTTAAAGATGCTATAAGTTCCATACAGGGGAGATTCCACACAAATGGAGGTATGATACTTAAGACTGTTGAAATTGATTTTGAAGTTGTTTGTAGTTAGTTATTTGTCTCACATTATTGAGGTTTTCGGGTTGTTGAGTGTATAAATATGATTGCGCACCTTCATTCTTTGAGCTAGCTTTTGAGATGAAATCTAAATCTATTTAACACGGTATCATAATCGGGTTAATGATTGCATTGTGGGAATTGGACACAGGCTCACGATAGGCGTGAGGGTGAGTGTTGAAGTTGGTTTTGAAGTTGTTTGTAGTTTGTTATTTGTCCCACATTGTTCAGGTTCTCGGGCTAGTGAGTGTATAAATATGCATGAATACATTCATTCTTTGAGCTAGCTTTTTTCTGAGTATATAAGGTACCGTTTGACCCGGCTTTTTTTCAGCTTCTCTACATTTTTAAGGAGAAGTTAGACCACACACAATATCAATAAAGTACCTTCTAAAAAAATACTTTTTTTATAATGCATAAAATTGAATGTAATGAGCTTTGACCAAAAGTTGTTGAATGCTACTTCAAAAAACTACTTCTCGACAATTTATTTCACAAGCACCTTTCTTCAACTCACGATGGCAACCTTTTCTTTTATTTTTTCAATATGCTTTTTTCTTCCATTTTATTTTATTTTTTTGAACCGGTCCATTTTTTTGAATGAGGGTCCATTTAATTTTATTATCTATTTTTGAAGGAATTTTATTATCTTTTTATCACTTATATATTAATTTCAATATCTTTTAATTATCACAACCTCGCAAATATTTTTATCCACATTGTCATTAAATGACACCGAATATTTTTATTCCCTTTCTTCAACCTCGAAAATATACATACACACATTAGCGTTTAGAGTAATACTTTATGTCCGTCCGTCTGTTTTCTTGTAGCGCTAATAATGCGTATAATTTTTTTTAGTGTTGCGTAATGCATATAATTATTTTTATAAAATTTTGATTTTAATTAAAAGTACAAGTGTAGTTGCCTAAAAAAAAGAAAATGGGGGTTTTATAAGATATGTTATGTTGCAGCAGTAATCGCTTATGATTATCGCATAAAGTACTTAATAAAGCAAGGTAATAGATTTCTTTATTCTCGTGGATGGACTTGGGTTGGAGAAACTCTTAACACTCGGGATGAAAGTTATAACATGTTTAGGATAGAATCTCATGCCATATTGAAACTTGAAAAATTATTGGTGAGTAAAGGACGGTTACATCCATCTAAAGAAATGACATCATTGGAGGCACTTGTTATGTTCCTTCGGACTTGCGCACATAGTGATACTAATCGAAATGTTCTGAATAAATTCGGAAAATCAGGAGATACTGTGAGTAGAAAGTTTGGGGAAGTTTTGGAAAGTTTATGTTTATTAGCAAAGGAAACTGTAAGGCCTCCAGATTTTAACTTTGCAGAAACTCCCTCCAAGATAAAAAAATGATTGTAGGTATTGGCCTCATTTTGAAGGGTGCATTGGTGCAATAGATGGAACACATATTCCAGCCATTGTTCCTACTAAAGATCAAATTCGTTATATTGGTAGAAAGAGGTTTCCAACACAAAATGTCATGTTAGTGTGTAACTTGGACATGTTATTCACTTTTGTTGTTGTTGGTTGGCCTGGTACTGCACATGACACTCGTATTCTTTCATCTGTGATTGAAGAAATGAAAAGTGTGTTCCCACATCCTTCTAAAGGTACGCATAATTTCATTTAATAATAAAATTTTAAGACATGTGTCTCTATAAATTTTTAAGTTTACACATAAACAAACAATAAATTTTATAATTTTTAGGAAAATATTATTTGGTTGATGCTGGATATCCAAACATGAAAGGGTACCTTTCACCGTACAAAGGTGAAAGATATCACATTCCTGATTTTAGAGATGGTAGTCAAGCAGAAGGGATGCATGAAGTGTTCAACCATACACATTCTTCATTAAGAAATGTCATTGAAAGAACAATTGGAGTTTGGAAAAAAAAGGTGGCATATCTTATATGATATGCGACCATTTTCACTAATCAAACAACAAAATATCATAGTTGCAGCAACATCACTCCACAACTTTATTCAAATGTGTGGAGTAGAAGATGAAGAGTTTAATAAATATGATGTTATCTCTGAATATATGATTGAGCGTGACGAAGAAAGCAATATAAATGAAGAAATCAATTCATATAATCCAAGAAGAGTACAAGATGGAGGCTACATGAATAAAGTTAGAAATCAAATAAGAGTTGCGTTGATGGAGAGTAGAAATGTTTGAGTTTGTGATGATTTATGTTTTTTTTTTAAAAGATGATTATTGTTTTTAATTTACCAAACTACTTTGATATTATTTATGTTATTATTTGAGCCTCCTTAAATTATTTCTCCTATTCAAATATTTAATAAGTCCTTTATATGATGATACAAATTTGTATTCATGTTACACAAAATAAACATCATTGAGTAAATATAGTATTTGTAAAAATATATCTTTTATATTTTGTTAGGAAACATGGCATCCATGAAAGGAGGGAGAAAAATCTAACAAACTCTTTATTTTGATGGAAATAGAAATTACAAAATGATAAGATATACCTTCTAATGAGGTGATTACAACTATATATACTACTAAATGACTAATACTAACTAGTAGCTAACCTATATCTCTAATAGTCCCCCGCAAGTTGGAAGGTGTTCAAAACACTTCCAACTTGGGATGAGAAAATACAAGGAAATACAAGGAAAGATGTCGGATATACATCGGCCAAGAGCAAAGCAACAACGCTTAACCACCATCCGGTAGAAGCCAACATCCACAAAACCTTAAAAGGCATAACGCTTAACCACCAAGCAAACCACTTGGCAGAAGCACAAGAAAGAGAGAACAAAGATATCCAAAATCAATGATGATATCCAAAAGAAAAGGAAGTGCAAGGAAGGGCCGAAATCTTCAATGGAATGAGGTCATATGTTGAACAAACTTCACACCAAAGGTACCATGAAGCAACAAGACCAAGGTTCCAAGAGATAATAAGAGATGCCCTTCAATGCCAAGCCGAGACAAAATAACCAAATGCAACCTGTATACTACAGGGCATGTCAACAACAACAAAAAACAAGGAGCCAATGGAGATGCATGGCCATGTGATGTGTCTTCAAACCATAGAAAACAAATCCATGTTGATGCATTCAAACAGAGGCCAAAATCAATGAGAGAAGCACAAATTGTACAACCCTGCTAGAAGTAAAACAATCCATATAATGGTGGCAGAAGCAAAACAAATTGAAAGGATAACTCCAAGTTGAACTTCCAATACTATGTAGTAGCAAATGAGGATCTTGCAGTTGTCTAGAACCTTTTAGAATTGCAGCAACAAACAATGTTCTCATAGCTCATCATATTCCACAACCAAGAGACAACAAAGAGACAACACCAAAATGGTGTCTACCAAAAACTTCATCAAATACCAGCCATAAGCAAATTGTAGAAAACTTGTCACACTATATTGTCAATCTCAACCCAGGCTTGCCAAATTGCAACATATGAAGGAAGCAATATACCAAAACTAACACAATTATGCATCCAAAAAAATTGATGTAGAAAACCAGAAGCCAAATTTAACAACGATCCAGGAAAATCAGGCATTGCAGCAGAATATGGTGTTCAAAAAAGAAGGGAGCTCCACCATGCTAGAACTCAACAAAGAAACCAACATGTGGAAAACAAAAGGCTTCAACAAAACAACACATTCAGACTAGAACTTGAATCAATACATCAGCTCAATATTCCTTTGATGCTTCATATCAACAGAGACCAAAAACAATTATAGGCTGCAAAGCAAAATAAATTCCCAACATAGTTCTTCCCTAATGGACATATCGGTAACATATGATGCTTCACGCACATGGATAATTGCACACCATCAAAGGAGAAAATCCAATATAACCAAAGCTTATCAACACACTATACACATAGTTGAAGTAACAAGACAAATGTGTTAGCAATGACAACCCAAACAACTTATGGTAAACATCCAAAGCAAGCAACTAACATCCAAATTGAACACAATCATGATCTAAGAGTATTTCACCATAAGCAACAGACCAACAAGCTTTCCCAATCACTCTCTCCAACTCCAAAGGTGAATGGCACAGGAAAATGTGTGCATAAATCAACAGCATCATGCATCAGTTCAACATCAACATCTCAAAATAAATCCAATGGAAAGATGGAGAACAGACTGCAGTGTTATCAACAACTAGCACATTAATCTGAACATAATAACAATCTGTTTTCCATTGAGGACTTTCAACAAACACTTTGGAACCAAAATGCGGAATCGAAGCGGAGTTGCAAAACAGAACCGAGAATTATACGGAATCTATGAATTGAAATGCAATTGGAATTAGAATTGCAAACCCTAAAAATTGGGGCAAATGGTGAGAGCAGAATGTTGAACGAATATGGAATCGCGACGACATCACCAACTGTGACAAAGTGCGATGGAAACAGAATCATCACTGCAATAATAGGAACAAATGAAATCACGGAATCACGAGATTCCGAAACTGAAAATTTGGATTGATTCGAACAAGTATTTCGAATTGAGCATGAAACTGAATTAAAAGTGCATCTGAATCAAGAAATTGAATAAGAAAAGAGAGGTACCAAAATCAAAACGGAAATAGAAAGAAGAATAATCGATTCAATCAGAAAATGAAATCGATTGAGAAGGAAAAGGAAAAGAGTGAAAAGGAATTGGAAACAATGAGATTATTAGAGAAAACAAAGGAGTATGAAATGAGAAAAGGAAAATTGGAACGAGAGAAAGAAAATGAAAGTGAGAAAATGGTGAAGCGGAATCGCAATCGGTGAAAAAAATAGGATGAGAAAATGAAGGAAAATGAAGTGAGAAAGAAAAATGGAAAGAGAAAAAAAAATGAAGGTGAGAAAATTTTATTTTCTCGAGAAAATGCAGCGGAAAATATCCTTTAAGGTGGATACCAGATTTGCTCTGATACCATGTTAGGAAACATGGCATCCATGGAAGGAGGGAGAGAAATCTAACAAACTATTTATTTTGATGGAAATGGAAATTACAAAATGATAATGAGGTGATTACAACTATATATACTACTAAATGACTAACACTAACTAGTAGCTAACCTATATCTCTAATATATTTTAAACATTTTATCCCTTCAAAAAAATATTTTAAACATTTTTTTATTTAGTATGTTAATTCATAATAAATTCAAAGTTTTGTCCTTATGAGCTTATCTCAGTTGATAAAGATAACGCATAAATATATGCAAGGTCCGGGGTTCGAATCCTGGACACCGCAAAAAAGTAATAAATTCAAAGTTTTGTACAATATTTTACCAAACAACTTTTAACTTAAAAGTAACTTTAAAACTAAAAAACAATAAAGAAATCAAACAACTTTAGCTTCTTCCTTAAATAGCTTTATTTTAACTTTGTTTTAAATTAGTTTTTAGACCGGAAAAAAAACCCGACCAAACGGTACCTAAATATGTTTGAGTATCATCATTCTTTAAGCTAGCTTCTCAGATGAAATCCAAGCATATTTTACATGGTACCAAAGTTGTTGTTATTCAAGCTTATTTAACATAAATGTGCCCCTGGAGGAAAATGTGTGCCGCCTCCATCTGGTTGGGCTCGACTAAGTGTAGACTTTGTGGTGTATTATTTTTTAAGAAATCAAAACCTTAAATTATTATTTTAAACAATGCCACAAAACGTGTTATTGAATGTGACTTAACAAATGACTAATTCCAATAATCTCTTCGAAAAAATGAAATATGTTTAAACGATTTAACAATTACATTAAACGTTGAATGTCAGCGATAGATTAGCTGAAAAACAAAAATGTGATAAACACACTTGAAAATCCACAACAATTTCATCAAAATTTTAACAGTATATTAAAAAAATACATAAAATGCCAAAATAAATAAAATATAAATCGCATGATTCATTCATAACAATTCTATCAAAAAATACTTAAATCAAAGTACCTCAAATTAAGTGATGCATAACATTTTCAAAATTAGAATCGGTGAATGGAAAGAAAAAAAAAGTCATCTCATAGTTCCAACTAAATTTAGATAGTTCTAAGTCCCATGGTTTCAAATTACTGGTATATGATCATGGTGAGCTTAACTCAGTTAGTATGGACAATGTATAATATATATATATATATATATATATATATATAAGGTTTAGGGTTTGAATACCGACCACCACTAAAAAAATTACTAGTATATATTTTGGTCGTTCAATATATATTCCACATCCTTAAAGTTTACGTATGGATTACACGTAGCGCATAAGAACATGGTAGGTTTTGTGCAAGTGCAACAAGGTCCTTGGTAGAAGGCCGCAAACCTAGAGGGGCCTCAAATTTATTTATTTATTTTTATAAAAAAAACATGTACCTACAAGCATAATATGTCACTGAATGTTTTTTTGAGGTAAAAGTCTAAAAGTCGACAATTTTGCTGTCAATTATGCATTATCCATGGATAAATGTTTTTTTTTGGTAGATAGACGAAATGGCAAAGCCATTATAAACTCTCACACACAAGTGGAGGTACCGGGGTTCGAACCCCGGTCATGACATCCGACCTAACAATTTTGGCATTTTTAATGCTTGTTTATTTGTAGGTAAATGTCATGTTTGAACTGTTGTTCATGTATTTAACTATAACTTAGTTGTCTATCCCCATCAATGGTGTTAGATTTTTTTCAATTCTTTTTGAATAAAAATTAAAATTGTTAAGATTATAACGGAGCCTCCGAATTATCGGAGACAACTCTGCATAAGAATCACATAGTTGGACTCAACTATATATTCAAGAATATTGTTATCGTCCCATGGACTAAAATGCATTTTGATGTTATAAGAGAGTGAGGTCGCTAAGATCAATCTCAAATATACTTGGTTGTATTATTATTTTTTACTAGTGAAAAGACAGGCACTCCGTGCCCGTATTTCCACTTTTTTTATTCTGCTAACGTTTGAAAATTATTAACATTATTTTTCTTTATGAAATTTTGGTTTTGATTAAAGAGTTAATAGTGCTTTTCACCCATGTAATATAGGTTATTTCCGGTTTTCATCCTTATGAAATTTTCGGTTTGATTTGCATCCTTGTAAAACTTTTTTTTTCCGGAAAACACCCCTCCTCTATTCAACTCATCAAATGCGCATATGTGGCATTGACTTGACTTTTTTTTTTTAATTGGCCACATCATATTTTATTTTTAAAATATTTGAAAATTAATTTTCAAAAATAATAAAAAAGAAAAATATTCAGAAAAATCGGGAAAAAAATAATTTTTTTCAAAAATTAAAAAAATCAGATTAAACGATAATATTTTTTTTAAAATTCAAATATTAAAAAAATCAGAAAAAATATTTAGTTTTTTTCAAAAATAATTTTCTTTAAAGATTCTGGAGTTTAATTTTTGAAATAAAAAAAAGCTAAAATTAGAAAAAACAATTTAAAAAAAGTCAGATTTATTTTCCGAAAAAAAGTATTTTTAAATTTTTTTCAACAAAAAACAATTCTGGAAATATTTTATTTTAAAAAATTCAGATTTTCTTTTCAAAAATTAATTCCAGATTTTTTAAAAAAAAATTTTGAAATTAAAATTTTAGAAAAAATGATTTTTTTATGTAGATAAAAAAAAATTCCGTAAATAAAAAAAATTCTAAATTTTTTTTCTAATTTTTACGGTGATTTCTAGAGTGAGGGATCAATTAAATCCCTCACCGGTGGATCATGAATAAAATATAGGATGATTAAATTAATGGACCAAATTAATTAAGAGTAAAATTGAGACCATGTTTTCCCACCTCTTCCCTTCTTCCTCATTTCACACACAATGTTTTCCCACCTCTTCCCTTCTTCCTCATTTCACACGCTAATTTTCCATCACCCACTGACACTTCCTTTCGCCGTCATCATAGTGTGATTCTTCCCCTATTCCACTGATTCATCTCCCTTTGTCCAATTTCTATTTATCTCATCATATATATTAAAATTCAAGATATGAACCTCTTGAATCATTAAAAAAACTTTTGCATAAAACAAAAAGTAAGAGATTAATTATCTTTCAATCTGAATAAAATAGAAGATGTGGTATTTTGGTTCTTTGTTCGGCAATCCCACAGTTCTTCAAAATAAAATCGGCCTTAAGTGATAAATTGCAAAGAGATTAACTTAGAATTATGATGCAATCTAATGAAATGAGATCACATGTGGATGAAACGATTGTGAAGATTGACAGTGGCACTCTTCAAATACAGCAACGAAGGCGGGCAAAAGACGATTTTCGGCGATATCCGTGTGACATGAGGAAGGAGAGGGGAAGAGGTCGGTGGGATTTGATTGTGTGTAAAAATGTGTAGTTGTTCTCAATTTTATTTTTAACAAATATGATCCATTCATTTAATCTAATGGTATTTTTTTTGTGCTTCACCGGTGAGGGACTTAATTGATCATTCACCCTAGAATTCACCAATTTTTACAATCTTTTATTTTCAAAAATTAATTTTCAATTTTTTAAAATTATTTTTATTTCTAAATTAATATAAGTGAATTTATATTATAATTTTTTGATAAAAAATAGGCACAAATGCCACGTGTACCCTAAAATAAATAAAAAATAAAAATAATCATACAGTCAGCATGCCACACAGTGTTTCACTTCAGCAAATATGCACAGTCATATGGGGAGGGGTGTTTTTCGATTTTTTTTTTACATAAATGCAAATCAAACCGAAAATTTCATAAAGGTGAAAATCGAAAATGACCTATATTACAGGGGTGAAAAACACTATTAACCCTTGATTAAAAGTAAAAATATAAATGTTTGTTGTTTTTTAATGACAAGAACAACAATCTTTGTTATAGAAAAAATTGTTTAAGAGTATAATAGAAATAATGAAAAAGTAAGTATAAATATACTCATCTAGTTTGTTATACTTTTTATATGATAAAGAAAAAAAACATATATACATATATTCATATCGTGTTTGTTACATTTATTTTAATATTTAAATTTATTCTTATCTATTTGTTACATGTGTTATTTGCATTGAAAATTAAGGGTATTTTTTAAAAGAAAAATCTAACCCAAAAGTACTAAAAGTAGTAATTTTCTTTATATATGGTATAGATTTATTTTTGTTCTATAGACGGGTGTCAAACACCACTAAAATTAACACACAGTTATAAAATTAGATATCTAAATTTGTATTGAAGATGTTCAACTCAACACTATGAACATTGTTAATCTAGGTCTTATGTACCTCTTAATTGATTCTTAATCTAATCCAACACCTTAAAAAAAAACAAATTTTTCGGAAGATACATGCTTTTTCATGTGTGGTTATCTCTAACTTACTTTTTGATAGTACATAAAACAGAGGTATTCTCAACCTAAAAATCAAGCATTGACTAGGAGCATTTTTCTAGAATGTTTGATTTCCATTTTCCAATTCCATATTAATATTTCTCTTCGCCTTGAGTGGATTTTAAGATATTTGTAATTTTTCACCCACTTAGATGAACAAGTAATATATAAGCATGTTTTGAAAGTCAATTATTATTATTATCTACACTTTGGAGCACTTCATCATAGCATTGGTCCCTAAATTCAAAATAAGAGATTGAAATGCATTATTTAGATTTTAAGGGAAAATGACACTAGAATCATTCGGGCAAAAATAGTTGGACAGTTCCTTATCATTGGATAATTATAGACTAAATAAACAACCTTCAACTGTGTGCATTACACATCCACACTTTTTTGGTGTGTCCAAAAGCCATGCAGTGTTGGGAATTAATTGGGTTGGACAACACCGTCTATAATTCTCAGGAGTTTGTGGACAGCACCGTTAACAATTTTACTAGTCCATAATTCTCGGGAGTTTGTGGAAAAGTCGTAGTACCGACTTATGGAAAGGCACAAACACACCTTCTTAAATCTATTGTGTTGTGGGTTAAAAATTCTCTCCAAGAATGGATGTATATGCAAAAAGCAAGGTAACCGAGTCAGGTACAAATCAACAAATTTTACAGGAAAAACCTCTGCCTCTCATAGTAAAATGTAATGTTGATTTGCACTCTTTAATAACAACACTATTACAAGCTTGGTATTTGCTTTAGAGACTCATGCGGGGCGTTGTTGTTAGGCTTCTTGAAGTATTTCTATTTCAATTATACTCCAAAAGCTGGAGCGTTAAGCTTATTTGAGGCTATAAACATTGCTATTAATTGTCACATGACATATGTTATCTTTGAGTCTGATTGTAGGTTACGTGTTGATACAATTAACTCCTACTTTACTCCACTCAATGAGTTCGAATATATTATTTTTGGATATAAGGATTTATTGTCATCTCGCAATAATTTTATTGTGAACTATGTCAGGAGGCAAGCAAATATGGTAGCTCATAACATAACTGTATCTTCCTTATCTTATCCTATCCCCATATTTTTCATGATGTACAGGGGCGGATCCAGACTTTTGATACATGTGAGGCTAAATTTTCAAAGAAACAATAATGCAAATTATATTAAAAATAAGAAATAACATTGTTTGATACAATACATTATAATGAAAATCGTCTCCCATCCATTTGTTGAAAATGAGCTAAAATGACATCATTGCTAATTGCTAAAATAACATATCTTTTTATACAAGTTACAAGACGGTCATTTAGCAACTGATCATCTATTTTGTTACATAGGTTACTCTTCACAACTTTCATAGTTGAAAAAACATGTTCAACATTTGCAGTTGCTACCGGCAAGAGCAAAGCCAACTTCAACAGTTTATAAATCATAGCAAATGTGTTGCATTTATTTGTTTCCACAAATTTTGCACAAAAATCTAAAAGTCCTTTCAACTTAACAAATTTTGGGTCAGATCGAACATTTGTAACATAATTCTTAAGTTGATGGTGTAACGCCACTTATATAACAACCCGATTTTCGCTAGTATTATTTTAATTATGTTTAATTGTGCTTATATGTGATTAATTGTCTCTGTGTGTATTTTGGTTGGGATTATCGGAATTCGGTGTTAGAAAGGTGTTTTAGTCATTTTAGACTAAGGGGTATTTTGGTCATTTACTATGAGAACATTTTTAGTAAACTTAGAATTAGCATTATTTTAGTATTTTGAGGTGAATAGTTCTTTTGTTAAAACTAGAGGCACTTATTAGTAATTATTTAGTTATGGTGATAATTAGATATTTTACTAAGTAAGTGAGTAGTAACATTTTTAAATAGATGAGAGTGTTAGACCCATTAAGAGGAGATATACCCTAACCCATTTAGAGGGTGACTATATAAGCTTAACTTAGAGAGGCTAGGTTAACTTTTCATTCATTTCATCTAAGAGGCTAGAGATAGAGAAAAAGGTTAGAGAGAAGATCCAAGAGGAATCAAGCTAGGAGTAAGGGGGAGTGAAGGATTAGCTAGCTTTGTGAAGATAAGAGGTAAGGGGGCTAGTCTTACTTCATAATCAATTGTTTAATCTCTTCTTCTTCTCCATCTCCATCTCATAATTGCTTATTTGAATAAGTGATTATTTGAATTTAATTGTTGAAATTCGTGTTCTTGTTATGATGATATGTTTGAGTATATGAATTTGATGATAATTGAATTGTTGTTGATGAAATTGCATGTTCATGATATGTGTAAATGGGTATGTTGTGAATTGTGTGAAATTGGTGAATATTGGTGTGTTGTTGTTGATTATGGTTAAATCTATGATTAATTGATGTTGTTGCCATTGTGAGATGTTGTTGTTGTTGATTGAACTTATGGGTGTTCATAACTATGGAGTCTTGTTGTGAATTTGTGATGTTCTTAAAGATTTTATGAAAAAGGGTCAATTGGTTATTTTTGTTGAAATGATGTTTTAATTCAAGCTTCGTATGAATTTAAATGTCTTTTTGTGTCTAGAAATATTTATACAAACTTTAGAAACCAATTTGGACAATGGGGAACTAAAATTGGGAGTTTTTGGGTGAAAATGGAGTTTTTCCCATGTACATAACTGATGCAACTCGCAATGGCGAGTTGGTGGCGAACTGGAGGCGAGTTGAGGGTCAGTCACTGTGAGTAACTCGCCATGGCGAGTTGCAAAGTGCAGTCACCCCTCTTTTGTCGTTTTTAGGGCTTTTGGGGCGATCCGTACCATTCCGAACTGATTCTTTTGATGTAGTTAAATGTAATTGAGCTTTTAAACCTCTGTACACATCAATCGAATGAGAAATAAGACTTGGTTTGGGAATTGTACCTCAAGCGTTAAAAATGTCAAAAACATCGATTGTTCCGAAACTTGTTTCTCTTAAGAAAAAGGGGTAAGGTTATATCGTATACTAAGTACATGATTTTTTGAAAACAGCTGTGAACGAATTCAATGGGGTTTAACTTATCTTACTTTAAAAATGAGATTCTTTTGAAAATGATACGAGAAATAAACTTTGTGATTTCGATGCTCTTGTTGTAATTGGCCGATGAAATGCATATGTATGCTCAACTGCACACATATGTGATCTAAGAGCATACATAGCCGAGGCATTAGTGTTGTTTTACTTTGTAAAGTATATGTTGGTTGTTTTGTTTAATCATAGACAAACTTTGTCAAATTTAATCCTTGAGACCGACTAACTCGGAAACCTTTTATAAATGGCCTTGTATGAATATTTGAGGATACATGAGTGATTGCTAGGTGATGAATATGATGATTATCTTGGATTGGTGAATTTTCTCTTTTACTTTAATTGTGAGAAACTATATGAAATGATGATGATGTTTGTTGAAAGTTGAGGTAACAATTATGTTGAATGATGATGTGGTGATGAATTCTATTTGAATTGTGAATGGTTGATTGTATGGATGTAAATTCTTGATAATGCAATTGTTGTTGAAGTTGTTCAATGTAAATGGAGGTGAACTTTTACATTGTTGTTGTTGAGGTGTTTTGCATTGTCGAGTCTTTGCTTGTATGTCCATGCATCATAGTCTCATATGTGACGTAAGGGGAGGACCCTTACGTAGGTGTTAATGTAGGAGGAGGTGTACTCTTACATATGATGTGCAATTGGCATCATGGGGCGACGGCCTTTGTTGTTGGTGACGGTACCACATGCATTTAGAATCATGTCTAGGTGCATAAAAGATGTAGCATGAGTCTTTATGATCGTTATGCTTGTTGATTGACTTACTTGGTGTTTTATAAGTGATGATATGTAATTGTGACGTGATGATTGTTGATGTCCTTGGAACATGGTTGAATGAACTTGTAACTTGAAATGAACTGCTAAAGTTAATTCATTGTTTATGTCCTTTTACATATGTTGATTATTATTGATGTAAAGCTAACCCCCAGTGGTTTTGACCGTTTGCCTTTCCTTATGGACGGGTAGACGGAGTGCAGGAGTAGTTGCTTGCTTGGTGAGTTGATTCGAGGATAACAGATGCTTCCTCTGTTTTTCTATCGAGTCTAGATTTATGCTCTGATTAAGACGTTGTCTTTATATTTGTGGCTTTGACTTATGTTGTTGATTATTGCCCATATGTCGGGACTTGGAGACTTATATATTTATATGTTGGATTATTTGATGTATGATGTATATCCGCTGCGACTGTTGAGAATTTTATATATGCATGCATGTTGTTTTGGAAACTTGTTGAAGATGTAGCGTCTATTTCTTGAATAATTATTATATTCGCGTGTTTTATTGACAAAAAAACTATAATAATTTTGATATATTAGAGCGTGTGTTTAAACTCAAACTCTAAAAAGATGAATCAAGTAATTTTAATTACTGAGAAAAAAAATCATATACGAGAAATGTTAATAATAATATACAAAGTTAAATTAATGTTCATGCAATAAAATAATTATATTGTTAGCATTCGGCATCCCAGGTATACAGTTTAGTTCGTGAGCCGAGAGACCCCGATGGATTTTATATTAGAATGTACAAAAGTCAAACCGTAGTTCACAATGTTGAGTATCGTCGTTCATTGACCGATTCATATGGAAGTGTCTATTTCACCTAGATGAAGCACATGAACGACGTGAGAAGCAAGTTCTCAATATTTGGTCACCACAGTACTAAAGAAATGATCAAGTTGAATGCTTCCTTGGTCAAATCTTTTGAAGATATTCAAAAAAGTTAGGTTTGCATGTAGGAACCAAATGAAGAAGTTATGTTGTCTGATCCGTGATCTATAAAATGAAATTCTACAACACAATAATACAACATCCTAAGAGAGAATGACATGGTAGATTTTCTTAATTGTGTTTATTACTATAATTGTCTGATTTCAACGAAGATGAAATAAAACTATAAATTATAATTTATTGTTTTCTATTGTCTAACAACAAATGGAAAAAAGTTGGTTTATGTTTTGGAGAAGTGTGGGAGGGTGTTGTTGCTACTCTAATGCAAGCTAGAACACAACGACACTTAATTACTGTCAGAGGCAAACGACAATTAACTGCCTCTATGAGCATTGGTATTTTCGAGGTGTTGGAGAATAATTTTTGAAGTGAAAAGAGAAATTTTCTTTGTCCTAACCTTAAAAGGGTTAAGCCCCATGGGCTAAAGAAGCAAACCCTACTGAGACACTATGCATGCAAGGATGAAAATTGCTGCACACAAACTTGAGAAGGCTGAGAAACACATGTAAAAGACGAAAATCCCCGGCGGCAGTTAACTGCCGATGAATTTCTATACCGGATGCAGTTAACTGCCGAGGTTTTTTTGGCAGTTAACTGCCGATGCGATCCTGCTACAAATCTGGCAGAAGCTCTCTTATCCATTATTACTCTCACTTTACCAAAAAAATTTCAAATCTCTCTCAAAAACCTCTCTAAAAAACCCAACCAAATTTGTTCAACAAAATCACAAGTATAATGCTATTAACTTACATTTTAGTTGTTATAAATTAGTTTTTGAGTAGATTTATTTTATTTTAGTTTTTCAGTAGATTTACATGTTATAATTCATTTTTAAAGTGGATGTTAGTTGATTAATTTAGTTAAAATGTTTGCATGATGTTTATGTTATAGTTTAAAATTTTAGGGTTATTTTTTATTTTGGTGTTTTATATTTATTTTGTTTATTTTAGTTTTTAAGTAAATTTACATGTAAGAGTATATGATTGATTTTAAGAGTAGATATAAGTTGAATCATTTTGTTATACTTTTTTGCATTTTTATGTTTTTTTTTTAGAGTTTAGGGTTATTTTTATGATTTTTAGGGTTTATGTAAAATAAAGTGTTTGATGAAATCTTTGAATGAGTTTTTCATTGATTGTTTTTAATTTTTTATTGTGTAGATTTAAAACAATGGCCCGATGGATCGACGTTCATGCACAATTCAACGGCGGAGAACTTTTGAAGGTTCGGTGCCTTGGTATAACGCTAAGAGGTCTCAAAGATCAGCCGGATGAATTCAACCAAGGAGTCAACCCCGAAGACACAAGGAAGGTGGAATACGTTCAGTATAAACGAACGACGAAAACGTGACGACCATGTTTTGGGAGCACAACTTGTTCCTGTGGATCGATATGCGAGCAACGTTGGTGAGATCAACTGAAGATATCATCAAAAGCCTGATTCTCCCAAAAGATCGTGATTAGTTGGGGGTCATGATTAGGTGGGGAATGCACCTTCCAACTATAATAATTATCTTACTCTGAAATGGAAATTCAAACTTGCTAAACGCCAGGACTCCGACATTCGCCCGACATTCCCATTGTTCCTTTCAAAAGATTAAATTCTTGTTAGGCTTATTTAGATGAAGGTATTAAAGTGTCAAGGAATGGACCTCATTTTTTTGACACTTGGATACCATCATTTAAACCTAGCCTAAAAAGAATTTAATCTTTTGAATGGAACATTGGGAGTGCCGGTCGAATGTTGGAGCCCTGAAGTTTAGCAATTTTGAATGGGGTAATTAGTTAGGGAACTGCACCTTTCAACTACAACAATTGTCTTCCTTTGATTGGGGTAATTCAAACTTGCCAAACAGCAATTCCCAAGCATTCACCAGGAGTTCTATCGTTTCATTCAAAAAATTAAATTCTTGTTAGCTTGGTTTAAATGAAGGTATTGAAGTGTCAAGGAATGAACCTCATTTTGTTGACACTTGAATACCCTCATTTAAACCAAGCTAACACGAATTTAATCTTTTGAATGAAACAATAGAGCTTCCGGGTGAATGCTAGAGAGCCGTTGTTTGACAAGTTTGAATTTACCCCTTTTAAAGGTAAGATAATTGTTGTAGTTGGTATGTGCAGTTCTGAATGTAATGTAATGTAATGATAGACCATATTTATGAATTTTATGTAATGTAATGTAATCTAATTTATGAACTTTTATTATTTGAATTTACGCAATTTTTATTCGAAATTATTCAAAACGCAACTAGTCTTAAATCGAAATTATTCAAAACGCGACTTAAATCAAAATTATTCAAAACGCTACTTAAATCGAAATTATTCAAAATGCAATTTTATTCAAAGTATCATAATGTCAAGCAAAATGTAGCAAAATGCGCGCGAAATATAAAAAAGATCCAAAACAAAGTATCATAATTTCAAACCATTACATTCAGTCATCTTCCTTGTCGCACAAGTCAACCGGGTTATCCTTGGCTGTCCCTGCAGCACCTGATTTTGGTTGATGACCAAAATAGCATGTCCTTCCGCCCCTCCTCAACCTGGAATGATTGTACATCGACACCGAATCCTTCCTTTTTACGGAACCATCACATGCGATTCCGTGCCATGTCATTGGCGATTTTTCTTTCTTCTTCTCATCACCCTCCTTTTTGTTCGACTGAACGTTACCCTTATTTTGATTCTGAGACATGTCTACATAAACAAAATGACGATCAAAACCTAAACTAAACAACAATTCCATAAACCTAAACTATCGTCAAAAGCTTAACCTAAACTATCATAATCATAAAATCAATTCTAACATTCATAACAACTTAACCTAATCCTAAACAATTCTAACAGCAATTCTAACAATTCTAATCTAAACCAAAACTATCATAAAATCAATACCTAAACATAACAATTCTACAACAATTCATCAAAACCTAAACCTAAACTATCATAAAATCATAAAACCAATAAAACCTCTATAATCGAAATTTAACAAAAAAAAACTAACAATTCAATCACAAAAAACCAATGTAATAGGATTCAAAACACATACTTGATTTTGTGATTGAAATTGGTTTGAAATGGCTGAAAATCGCATCCAAAAATATCAAAAACACAACAATGGAGTTTTGGAAACTTCAATGGCTGTTATGTACTTATAACGTTTTCCTCGGCAGTTAACTGCAGCCGGTTCGCTATTTATCGGCAGTTAACTGCCGAAGGGTATTTCGGTCTCTTAAAGATGTTTTTCAGCCTTGTGAGATGTGTGTACAACAATTTTCTGCATGATTAGTATAAGTTAGTGGTTGTTTCTTTTCCCACCCTTGGATTTTATAACTAGAACAACTTTAAACGCCCTCAAAATCCTCCAAAACATGTTTAAAAGCCTTCAATTTTTTTTTTTTTGGATTTTATAATTCAAATATGACAGACGAGAAGAAAGAAGAACGGAAAAAGAAATAGCCTAATTTAGTTCCATGACTCCATCACCAATTGGCTTTTTTTATCTCACTTATGTGATGTCGAAGAGATTATTCTACATGCCATTTTGCTTCTGATTTGACTTATCCTTCTTCCTTAATATAGGTTAACAACAATCATAATTGAAAGAGTTATGCAAGTCACCATGAACCATACACTCAGCAAAGGTAACCACTAATCTAGCAATGCGGTTCATATGATAATCATCACCAGACCCTGTTGTTTTATGTGGCATTTTTTTGGTCATATATGAATCAACTCCAACCAGAATCCAATGCTTTACTTTGAGTCTTAGTGATGTACCATTTTAACTGTTTTATTCAGTGCTGATTGATTCAGTACACTTTGAGAGCACAAGTAAAATATAAGCATAATTCATGAGCCGATTGATTCAGTACACTTTGAACATATAACTAAAATACTGGTATATCATATGACATGATGATTGACCACATCCAAAATATTCAAACATTAATGACATTCTAGTGTTTTAAGAAAGTCACTAAACTTTCATAACAGTAACGAAATTAATGCTACAAGATTGTATATGCTAAATATGTACATTGTATCAAACTAACTAGAGTCTATCAACAAAGATACGATCCTTAACACTGATAATAACAATTCAGAATGGTGTTACAGATTACAAATAACACATTTGCTACATTGATACATTAAATTATTTAGTACAACATACTCCTCATTTTTTTTTTAATTATTCTCTTTGGCAACAACATCCCTCTAAGTTAACTACAACCATTAATGCACAAATCTTAATCCATAATAACTAAACACATACACACAGAATTGAAATTTGAATCTAACCTTAAACCTAAACATCACTCACTCACTGTCACTGTTATTGTTATGGTTGCTATTGATGTTGTTGTTGCTTAAATTGATGTTGTTTTGATGATTACTTGTGTTACCATTAACATTAACACTTTTTCTTCCAAGTTTCAACTGTGAAATCTCTACCTGAGTTTTCATGAAAAACTGCATTCTCTGCAACTCCAAATCCTTAGCAAACTTCATCCTCTGCTTCTCCATCTCCACCACCTGCTGCAACTTTGACGTCTCCGCTTGTTCATAAGCTTCACCAAATTTCACAATAGCTTGAGTCAATTCCCTCACCGCACTTCCCCAACCTCTCCCCTTCGAATTTGAATTCGAATTTATCACTTTTGCTCTCTTCCTCTCCCTCTCCGGTGGTGGTAAACTGTCGCTTGACACCGGTGACAACGCTTCTTTTTCGGATGAATTATCAGAAGAATTCAGCTCAGAAACTCGTGGTCTGAGCTGAATCTTCTGATAATTCAACTGAGCTTGTTGAATATCTTTCTTCTGAGAATTAACCTGGTTCGCGCCTCTGACTCCAGAGGCGCGAATACCAACAGGAATTCCTAAGGGAACTTTCTGCTGTTGCAAATTGTTTCCGGTATGATTGGTACCGGAAACACCACTGATCTTGGCAGTTGGACCTATTAACTGATCTAACCGATCATAAAACCGCCAGGTGCTGGTTGTAACACCACTGGAGCCACCTCCAGCACCGATCTTAGCTTTCTCCGATTTATACTTCTTCTTAACAGTATCAATCCGATTCTTACACTGAATATCAGTTTTCGGCGCTTTCAAATAATCACCTCTTCCATTCACAATCTCCGCAACCTCTTTCCAATGCTTCTGCTTCAAATTTCCTCTGCTCAATTCCAAATACCTCTCTCCCCACGCTTCAATCAACACCGCCGTCGCTGCTTCGCTCCAACAATCCTCCCTCCCTCCACCGTTGCTTCCACGTGTCGTATTCTGAATCGGAAGCGCTAATGCATAGCTGTTTGCCGCCGGTGCCGCAACCGTCACCGAAATCCGACCAATCGCTCCCGGAGACGACACCGGAGATGGAGAACCACTCGCCGGCGATGGATTCGAGTGGATCGAGTTGACCGAGTGGATCTCGTCATCATCATCCATAACCATAACCACTCACCGCCGATTCGAGGAGAGAGAAAATTGATAGAGAGAGAAAGTAGCTATAGAGAGAGAGAAAAATAGAAGGTAGGGTTTTTATTTATTAAATTATTAAAATTTTTTGCCGGCGAGAATCATTATACCGACGCCTTTTCGTGGTTGGTTTTGGTTTATTAATTTTTTGTATTTTAATTTTTGGAAATTGGTAACGTTTTTGACGGAAGAGGGTGAGTTGACGGTGACCGTCGACACGTGGAAGAAGATAATAGAAGGAGGTATGACGTGGAAGAATATGATTGGCTTGGTCAGAAAACTCCGTCACCGGCCTGGTTTTCACGATAATCTCTACGTTAGTCACGTTTCATTTTCCGAATTACCCATCAAATCTGTGTTTGTTTTCTCCGGCGATATTCCCAATTTACCCTCCTCATTTATCATCGTCTAAGGAAATAGAATATGTTTTTTGGTCTTAAATTGTTTAAAAATTCTTTATTCCGAGTGATTTTGTAGAGTGGAATATTACATTTCATGGTGTTTTAAAAATATTGGCAATTTAGCACAATTGTTTTTATTAAAGTAAAATGATTTTTAGATTCTTTTATGAGAGAAGGGTAAATTGTACAACACTTGGTGACATCTTGATTGGATATTTGTCATATTGGTCGATCACAATGTTATAAGTGATTTTTTTTCTTTTTTCAAAAGTTTTTTTTTGTTTTATGTACACTTGTGATATTGTTGTCGATCAATGTCACCAATGTCAAATGCTATCATTAATCCACTGAAATTTTCATACAAGTTGAAATTATATTAGATAGAGAGACACTAGCTCTACTTAAGTTATGAAGTACAAAATTCAATAGTTTTTTTTAATCCTACTAACTACCCTCAGAATAATGATTAAGAAATCTACAAATACTTGTTTTTATCTTAAAATTATAAGATGTTACTTTTGATAAAGTAATGATTGCATAACTTTTCCATAAAAACTTACTTATTTTAAATAATTAACCATTACCCTTTGGACATTGGTTGGATAACATTTTTTTTTTACTTTACTAAAAAGTTACCTACCTATTTTATCTTATCATTGTTTTTTTGTTTTTTTACCTATCTATAACCGATGATTATGTTTTGGTGGTACCTAATCAGAATCTGGAATATGTAGTAGTGTCCTTTGTTTTCACTTCAATCTATTGAAATTGCCTGAAAACACAAACACACATTGAAATCTGCCAACACACACCCATGAAGGATTGGTGCTGTTGAATCTAAAACAAGGAATGATTTGAACAAAATTGTGGAAGTTGTTCACTTGTTCATTGATTTGTAAAGAGGCAAAGAGGGATTAAAGTTATGGTGAGAAATACAAGAACATGTCTGGAAACAACCAGATTATATTGTTACATTTTTAATAATCACAAAGTTCCACAGAAAAAAATAACACTGTGTGTAATAAACACACAAAAAAAAGAAGGGAAAAATGGAGATGCGGGGTATCGAACCCCGTACCTCTCGCATGCAAAGCGAGCGCTCTACCATGTGAGCTACATCCCCATGTTGAAAATTATTTCTAATATATATTATCTATATGTGAAATAGAAAGGTTACATATAGTGATAAAGAACGTTCTTTGTAGTAATCAATTATTTTGGAGCTGTATGATGTGAATGGCATGGTATTTAACATCAGCATTAGAATATAGTCTAGAAGTTGTTGTTTCCAATTCTAAGAGCTCCTATGGCCAACATCTCCTTCAATTCTTGGATTAGAACAATAAAAACTAGCCAAATTAATGAAGGGTACAATTGTAAGACACAAGCATTAATGTTTGATCCATTAAAATAAAAGGACTGTCTTTCAGGGGGCAAGTAGTAGGTGCAGTGCTTCACACCATTATTTATTATTCATATGCAGGGGATATCAATGTGAGTGTACTACGGTCTAGTTGAAAATGTCATATCAACGTGAGAAAAGTACCATAGAGCAGTGCTCCATAGTAAGTAGTAATTTCAGACATTTTCTCATATGAAATACTACACTACTTTTCTCTTATCTCTGTTGACTTCTATTTTCATCTATTGGCTGCAAAATATCCAAAGCACGATTTCAAAATAACATTCCATTGATGAAGTCATTGTTACTCCTCAAACTAATTAAATTTGCATATTTTGATGATGCTGATTCTAGGATATTTTGAAGCCTTCACTTGAATTAGTACTTTTAAAAAAGGTTTAGGGTTTATAAATTGCCTACCTACGGATGGAGTGGTTAATTGTGTTTGGTGTGCTACGGGGAGGGAATCTACCACTCACCTTTTCCATCATTGTGAGAGGGCTAGGGAGATTTGGTTACGTTTGATGAGGTGGACGAATCGGTGTTTTTTAATTCCTCCTAATTTGTTCATTCATTGGGAGTGTTGGAATATGAGAGGCTATCATAAAAAGATTCGGAAAGGTTGGAGAATGATTTGGCAAAGGGCAATTTGGGTTATGTGGAAAGCTAGAAACGACAGTATTTTCAATAATGGCGATTTAGAGGTGGATGTTGTATTTGAAGAAATTCAAGTGCTTTCGCGGAGGTGGATCTTGGGTAGAGCTGGTATCCCGGCTTGTATGTTATATGAGTGGCAGTGGCATTCGGAGGAATGTTTGAAGAGGTAATGTCGACGGGGCTGCTGTTGCCGCATAGGTGTTTTTGGAGTTTTTGCGGGTCTACTGGTTTTTCTCTGGTCTGCGCAGGTTACTGCTGCTGTTCGCTGCTTGCTGGTTTTCAGCTGGCAGTAGCCTCTGTTTTGCAGCTTCGGCTGTTTATTTCAGGCAGTGTGCTGGCTGTTGGTGTGGAGTCATGCTCTTGTTCTTTGTTGCTGTTGTTTGGGGGCAGGGCTATGGGATTGAATTCTAGTGTTTGTGCTTAGATTTCAGCGTCATAGCCCTTGTTGTTTTTGTTGGCCCGGCAGTTTTTTGTGGAGTTTTTGAGATGTTACGCCTATACGTGGCATCTTTGTATTTTTTCTCCGCCTCTTCGCGTCTTGCGAGAGTTTCGGTATCAATAATATTTGCCGTTTTAAAATAAAAATAAAAATAGCATGATAGAAAATATATGTAATATACATTATGTGTATTATTTGAGTCTATATTTGAACATGTTGATTGTTGAGTTCTTGAAGAGTTCGGGAGAGAAATTTAACATTTCCATTGGAGAAGTGAGAGCTGGAAACATCTCTACCTTCAAGATGCTTCTAATCATAGTGAGAAGGGAAGGTGAAGAATGTATCAACCTAGGCCAATTGCAAGCCTCAATCAAACATATTTCACAATAAAGCTTATCATAAAATGCTTACATTTACTTCAAAAGTGATTTTTGTTTAGATTCCTCAAATATAATTACCATTTTGTATTTTGAATTGTTTCTAAGGTCTTGAACTCATGTAATTAAGGATTTATTTGTTTTGAGATTAGAGTCAATAAGACACACTAAACCTTTTGGCCTATTTATACATTGAAATTTATAATACAGTGAGCATTTGTTGGGACTCTAATTGATAGAAAAAATATATGGAGGAATAGCCTTGAATACAAAGTTATAAACCAAATGACTTGTGGAATAAATTTCAAGCACCAAGTAAAAAAGTTTTCTTTTTTGAACAACAAAAATATATTAATGGAAAGGAACAAGAAAGGTACAATTAGTACACAATCCATCAAACAAAGAGAAGTACAAGGGATACTCGACCCGCCAAGATACTAAAACTACTTTCTAGTAAAGAAAACATATAAGAGCGTCTGAAAACCATCCATCAAATGTACAAAGACACCCCATTTCTCCTCGGGAAAAGTCATTTTCAAAAAGTGACTTTAATATCATTTAAAAGCAAAAGCAAAAGAGGTTTAACAACAACAAAAATATAATAAGCTTCAAGCTTCGTTGAGTTCCACAAAGATTTAAGAGTACATAATCCATATTTACAATAGTCAAAAGCCAAAAACTTAGAAAAGAAAATGAGAAGAAAAAAAAAACAAAATCATATGTACAATTTACAAACACTGCTTATGACTTTCTTGCTACTCCTTTACACCCTCAGAATCTCATGAAGCAATGGCTCAATATGCTGCGAAAGACCCTATCATCTGAGCCATTTAGTTACACGTACTTATATTATTTCATATAGTAATGTACATATATTATATACATATATACATATTAATATATATATATAACAGCAGTTAGATGCCGATTCATGATGTTCAATGCAAAACATCTTCCTTCCTCTCTCACTCAACAACGATCCAAAGCACTCATAATCACCCTGCAATATAAAACATTAAGAAAAGTTAGACAAAAAAATGAGCATGAAAAATTCAAAGGTCACATGAATATCTCTTCATGGCAGAATCTAAAACAAAAATATGGAAAATAGATAACCAATCGGAAATAGTCGGACTTCGATAGTCGGAGTTCTCTGCCGGATCCCCTGATGCTTTTCTTCTCGTGAATTTCTTAAAATAACCACCTGGTGTGTCCGCTGCAAAATAAAAAATCACATATATATGAGTTTGATAGATTACATGAATTCATCTAGCTTTGTTAAGATTAAGAGAGAACAAAATTTAATTTTATACAATTCATATAGACGGTCAATGTAAATACTTTTGTATACCGTTAATTATTAAAAATATTTATCTTGAATCATAACTACTTATAAAGTGATACATATGATTGACTGTGATTTGTTGATAGTGTAAAAACAATTGATTAATAATGCGTCCAAGTTAAAGAAATTGTTGGCTTGAGAGAAAATGAGTTGAAGAAATTGAATTTTTTCAAACTGGTTTTGAGTGAATGTGTTCATCCCTCCATAAAATGGAGCTAAATAAGAAAGATTCATATAAATTCCTCTCATCCTCTTGTTCCAAAAAAAAAAAAAAATCCTCCAATCCTATCTACTTTTTTTCCTCAGTGAAATAAGAAAACACTTGATCCAAGAAAGTAACAAAAAAAAAATTAACATGAAAGTTTTTTTTGTCAAAAAGAATCAAAGGTTTTAGAGGTTTTTTGGTCTTGTTTCACCGAAATTATTCACAATGCTTCCTTAAATTTAAATTTGAGTACGGTATTTGGATTTTATTCATTCATCAATAATATTGTCAAAAAAGTAACATCATTTCTACGTGTTGTTAGATTACGGAACAAAACAAAGATTGAACGAAAAACATAAAACAAAACAAACAACAAGACATGCAAGAATATAATAATTATTACGTACGTGTATTAGGGGTACGAGGTGTGGTATTAGCAGAAGAAGAAGGAGAAACAGGTTCAGAAACGGTGTTCCTAATAATCATAATGCTACGAGTAACAACAGGAACATCATCCTTCACCGGCGGCAACCGTACGCCGGAGCTAGCAGCAGAAAAAGAGTTGTACTTCCGAAGCTTACCCAAACCTGTTTCAGGTGTGGGACCCGCCAACGTTTCGTCCCAAAGTTTCTCAAGAAATCCCATAATAATGATGTTATTATAACGAAAATTAACACAAATTAAAAGGTTTAAAGATGAAGAAAAGGGACGAAACGATTTGAAAGATTTTTATTACTTTTTTTTTTGTTTTTATTTTTTATTTTTTGTTTGTTTGTGTTTGGTGAGATGTGATGGTACTTATAAGGATTAGGATGAAGAGTTGATAAGGTTAATTGAATTATTATTGACGGCTAATTATGACAGCTTGTAAACTTAGCTCCGGCTAATTAGCCTATCTTTATTTCTAGCCATCAAATTGATTTAATTTATAGATTTTTCTAGTAGTGGCTCAAATTAGACATTTGTGATTTTCTGCATGATTGTAGCATGTGATAGAATATCTTTATATTAATAGAGTATCTCTCTCTATATATTTTTTACCCAAATAGAGTACCTCTATATAATTATTATATTATTTATTAGGTAGGATTATCAATGGTCATGAACAATATGAGTCTTCATGAGCCAGAGCCATGATTAATATTGATTTTTTTTTTTTGCGACAAGAATATTGATTTATTTCTATTGAGTGGCTTACCAACTCATGTACATAACACACTTTAGTCTATCAATACGAATCAAGGCAAGGTTGTAACCAAAACATACTAAACAAGACTCATGAAAGCTTATAATATCCTTATCATTGACTAATTCTATCTGATAGATATACATAAAGATGAATAATATTTACATAATAATAATAATTATTATAAAGATATTGCATTAATATAAAGATATTCGATCAGTATGTGTCATCTTTCTTTAGTTTATCAATACGAATCCTGCCTCATAAAATCTTATAATATCCTTATCATTGACTAATTCTATCTAATAAATATAGATGAAGAATAATAATATTTAGATCATCAACAACAACAACAATAATATCCTTATTATTATTATTATTATTATTATTATTATTATTATTATTATATAAAGATATATTGTACTAATTAATATAAATATATTCGATCAGTATGTGTCATCTTTCTTTTGAGGGATCATTTCCTGGTTTAGTAAATGTATAAATATATTCGATCAGTATGTGTCATCTTTCTTTTGAGGGGTCATTTCCTGGTTTAGTGAATGCGGATGCTGATGATAGCATAATAGCATTTCCCATTCCTACAAAAAAAATAGCATTTCCAATTTTTTTTGGTCAACATATCATTTTCAATTCTATTATGCATAAGTGAAATAAGTCTTGCTAATGCACAAATTTATTTTCATTATTGAAAATCAATAATTCTCATAATTGGATAAAATGAGATATGTGGTATATTGATCAAATGGTAGATAATAAACTTGTGCATAATGCAAGACAAATAAACTTATACACATTAGACAAAATATTATTAGCATATCTTGTTTGTTATTAGCATAAAAGAAAAATATTTGTTTGTTATTAGCCTCCTATGCAAGAACAAATAGATGCCATGGAAGTGTTTATCTCTACAATTTACACACATTTTAAAAACATTCACAAAAATTAAAGGACATGTTTGACCTCAAAATTTTGAAGATTTTTTTATTTTGAAATACTAACTTCGATTGGTTCAAGTAAGGACACTTAAACAATTCGTTTTGATTTTTTATTTGGATTATGATGATGGCGACGACAACAACAACAACATAATTTTTTTTGAAGGAACAACAACATAGTCGAGAAGTGACTATATATTTATCTTATGCAATTTCAAATGTTTCTTTATATATAACACAAATTTAGGGTGAAAAAAAAATGTTGTTATATAGTCTACGTCTAGGACTCGTAACATTTTATAAAGTGATTTTTACATGTACCTTCTTTGAAGGTGGTTAGAAGGTGCTCTAGAACTTGCAACATGCCAATTCAAAGCATGTTATTTTACCCAAACAAAGTGATGATATTTTTCTTCAAATTTATCATTCATAGATTTTCTAAGCTATAATTACCAAAACATTTCATATCTACATATATAATTCTAGATTTATAATCTTTACTAACGTGGGCATCGTGCATGCATGATTTGGTTGAAGAGTAAAATTTGAAAGAATTCATATATGGTGATTGGAAGTTGCAATAAGGATCGATACTGATAAGGTTAATTAATGCAAAAATATTTTTAGACACTAGATAGGTAATAAAAAAATGTCTCCCTTCTAGAAGAGCAAGTTGCAACTGCAAGGCTTAATCACTAGCTAGTGAACTTATATAAAAATCAAATAGTGAAGTAACTAAGTGAAGAGTGAGCCTAAGAAAAGAGTCAAGCCAGCTGCAACTACAACTCAGATCCACAAAAATGGGAATGATGTAAAAAAAAGAAGACCAATTAGTAAGTCTAGTACCAAGAAAATTGAAACATTTGGGGTCCCATTTCATTATTAACGAACCTTTTACAAATTTACAACATTTACACGTCAAGTGGATAAGATCTCACAAAATCTCATCCCACTCAGATGTAACTTACTTGTCATATTGGAATGGATAGGTAAAGTGTAGAGTTTGAAACTTCATTGATATTTGGTATGAAATTGCCTCCAGTTTTTTGTGTAGGGGTGTGTATTCTCCCATCAAAGAGTAAGTTAATTTGAATGAAGAGTTTTGGATGTAAGGGGGAGAAAAAATTATTTTTTTTCTTTAACAAATGAAGGAAGCTATGAATATTTTTAAAAATATACCAAATGTGAATAAAATGTTATATGATCATTTTTTTTAAAATCAGGTATCTCTGCGTACAACTGTAAAGACTAATCATTTGATTCGAATAAAACCGCAACGAATGACAAAACTTTTCTTCGAGAGATTTAACACTGCGACATTTTTTGGGATTGAACTCGAAATCATGACCTCTGATTAAACTAAAAGATATTCATTGTCATTGCATCCAATTCTTAGTTGTTATATGATCTTTTATTGTGTCATGTATTCAATTTTTTAAAATCTTAACTATTTATTGAATGAAAGACTTAGCGGTCCAAAATCCTTAATCCAAATATATCTCAAGAGTTTTTCTCCTATTATTTAGCCTTTTTTTACCTTACAACTATGATGAAACACCATTCGTACATGTGAGAGACCCTATGTCAAAAGAGAAATGTTATTTGTATAACTATTTTATGAAAATTCTCTCTTTCATATTCATTGTATTCTTACTCTCTCTTCTTTTTTCTCTCTATTGTTTTTAACCAATAAGATGAGAGAAAAATAAGGTTGTTCCAAAAGTTGTCACAAAATGATTGTATAAATATGATTACTCATGTCAAAATGTATACTTTCAAAAATACTACTATGATGAGAGACCATCCATACATGCTACATACCTTGAGTCAAAACGTCCTCTAGATTTCCCAAAAATACCCCATCATGATTATTTATTCTGAATTTCATTTTTATGTATTTTAGATTATATATTCTGAATTGTGTTTAACCAGTTTTTTTTTAAACAATGACATAAATATTAAAATGGCAGAAATGAAAAAATGACAAAAATAAAGTAAATTTAAAGAGTAATGATACAAATTATGAAGAATTGAACACAATTAATTATTTGATAAATAATTCATAATACATTTACATTAATATAATGTTTATTACAACAAAATATTAGTCACCTAATACTAAATTTGTGGTACAAAAAGATGTAGGAGAAAGAGGGAAAAGTTTGTCAACCCTCTCGCACATCCTCAAGATGGAGAAGATAGGAATGCAAGATAACGAAACGGGAGAATGAAACTCTTATGCGCAACCTCATATCCAGACATATTGCAAATTCATACTAATATTTGGTACAAATTTGCAAAGTGGATCATCACCCTTTGACCAATCATACTATCCCTAGAAGATGACACAAACCTTTATATGAAATACCAACTGTGGAACATTGGCATCATAAATTACTCATAGGAAATGGATGAAAGAAAATGAGATAATGCGAGTTGGAATGAGAATCTGTGAAGAATGAGTTGATATTTATAGGGGTAATACATATATAGAGTGTAAAGACCAATCAAGGGAAGGCAAAAAATATTGGCAATCATGTTGATCAGTCAAGGGAAAAAAACATGTTAAATGAGTCTCAGACTAGACAAACTTGCTGACCAAGCCACCGTTCACATTCTGATTCAAATTAAATAATTTGAAATCATTCTCAAATTATTTTGGATTATATAATCTAAAATGGTCACATATTGTGTCAAAACTTGTACTTTGAAGGGTTTGAGACACTTATGATTATTTTAATCCAAACCAGTCAAGTGCATGTTTTTTATGTGGTCCGCATTGCACAAAAACTTCTATAAACTGGCGTGTTTGGTTCATCTGCAAATCACACCATAATCATGAACATTTATCCGGTTGATGTAAGCAGTAAACTAACTACAATGTACTACAACAGGGGGCGGCGAGGAAATCTAATATGTGTAGGATTCACATTGATGCCACACTATCTAACTTGAAGGAAAAACTTAACCAAATAAACAGTCAACTAAACCACAAAAACACAAGGAAGGTGGACAATGTTGAATCATGTTCGATGGACTCAGATGGAAGTGATCCTGCACACCAAGATAAAACTCTGGAACAACGATGACATGAGAATCATGTTCTCTATATTTAGTAAACATAGTTCGAAGGGATTGATCGAGATAGATGTTTCCTTAGTTAGATTTTACTAGGATATTCAAGAAATTTTGATTCTACCCAGGACCTACGAAGAAATCGGGGCCTGCATTGATAGACCAAATGAATACTTAAGTTTGGTTGATCCATAATCTTGTGTATTTTATTATATTGTTGAATTACGTTGTTGAAATTGTTATGTTTAATGTATGTTGTTGTTGTAGAATTTGATTTAATGGTATTTTTTTTTAATATATAAGTTCTTGTATTCACGACTTGGGTTATTTAATCAGAACTAGTCTGAACCCTGCCAAACCCTTCAAAGTTCAAGTTTCAACACATTTTGGGTATGGTGCAGATTATATTATTTGAAATATTATAAGAATAGTTTAGAGTTATATAATTCGAACCATCCGAGAATGTAGACTGTGGCGTTACAAACAAATTTTTACGGTTGTGGTGTGTTTAATGCATGTTTGGACATTTTAAATGTTTTCTTAGACTGTAGTTACAATCTAATAGTGTTTTGTGGCTATAAATAATCTTGCCTTCATCAAGATTGTTATTCTTTCTTCATTTTCCATTCCTTGTATGATTTTATTTCTTAATTTTTATTTGGGAGTGGGTTATGACACCATGGTCATTGTTGGCTATTCATATTATCTCAAAATTGATGTGTAGTTTATGCGGGTATAATTCAATTGTAAGTAGAGACATTCTCATCAATTATAGCATGGATTATGAGTTTTGGTAGTTTTTGGATTGTTAATCTGAACGAAAGTATTTTAAAAATGTTGGAGTGCGCGTGAGAAGTGAGGAGGATGTGAAAAGAAAAACCCTTTATTTTAATTTAGTTCCAACATATCCATGTGAATAAACTAACTAGGAAATATCTTAAATGGATCATATAATGATGCGTTTGTGGGCTTAAAGTTAGGTATTTAATTGTGTGGATTATATAATTTATAAGTTACTCAAAATACCCTTCAATTTAATAATTTTTTTTCTCTTTTATAAAATCACATGCATCTTCAAATGATCAAATCTAAAATATAAAAAAAAAAACAAAGTTTGTGGAATTTTTTGATGTTTTGAATTTCAAAAGATTCGATATAAATATTGACATTTTGAATTTCAAAACTTTTGGCATGAATATTCATAGTAAATGTTTTATTTTTAAAATATTTTATATGAATATTCATTTTAGAAGTTTATTTTTTGGTCAAGTATCTCGATGATTAAGTTTCACATTTTAAAGTGAATAAATGATGAATTTGAAGGTCGAACCCCAACCTCTCTATATTGTAATGTTTATGTCAATTGAGGTATGTTCATGAAGACTTCATTTAGAAAGTTTTTTATAATTTCCTAGTATGAATTGGTTAGTGTTTTGATTGTTGTTTGCGCGACACTTGAAAAGGAATAAAACCATATTTTTTCACTTGAAAATGAAAAAAGTTGTCCTAATTATGTTAAAATTAAGGATATTTTTGAAATATTTTGTTGTTTCGCTCTTGTTATATTAATTAAAAACATATCTATATCACTATATGTCACCTCGTATTTATCAACTAATTCAACTATTAATCTTTATAAATGAATCTTAATAATCAAGATTTACACTCTCAACCTTGAAATTAAATCTTCAACATTTCTCAACTCATGTATTGTTGGTTTTAGAATTGTCCATCTAATATATTTGGATTTTCAAAGTCTATTTTGAAAAGTAATTTTCATCTATCGAAGTTATTACTGGGTTGAGTCACGACCAAGTCCATCTCTATAAGACGTTTCGCGACACTACCTTAAATTGTACAAGAGTTCAAGAAAAACTATCAATCACGCCGCCTCAAGGTAAAACTAGCCCGACAACAATTGTGTGATTAACTACTACATTGTATCTAATCATTCGAGAATTACACCATCAAATATGGCTATTACGACCACTCTAATTAAATACTAAAACACTCTAATATGGTACGGTGACCATTTTATTATGGTATTGAGACCACTCAAATATGGTGTTGTCACCATTTTAACCTTTAACTTCACCAAATACAGTCAATTATGGTGCTACTGCCACCATTCTAATCTCTAACTTCTCCAAGGGAAGAAAATACTGAAAAAGACTATACTCTTAAGAACACTCTTTATTTCAAAGAGACATTAATTATCGAGAGGACTATGATCTTAAGATCATTTTTTAATTCCGAAAAGACACCATAGCTCAAAAGGGACTATGATCTTAAGAACACTCTTAATTCCGAAGGGACAGAAAAGAAAGGGGACAAGTGACTCGAAAATGCATCAAGCAGAAAAAGGGAGAAGAGAGAAAGAGTCATCGACAACTCAATATAACTCTTTGGTGTGTTTTATAAACCGAGTAGAGTCCTTTATTTATATAAATATTTTGCAAGTGAATTTTGCTAAAAATGCAATAATAATTACTCTAGGGGATAAGATCAAAAAGAAATTACCCATAATCAATTCAACAACTTTTGTGAATAAAATAAGAATGTAACAAACCCATAAAAGTGGATGAAACAAATTAATTGGATTCACAATCTTATCACAACCAAACGTAATCTAAAATTATGTGGAGTGATATAAACAAATTAAAATACTATTATTTTTATCATTACCAAATATTTACAAAATTAAATATCATAATTTAAACACTACTAATGCGTGTTATATTTTATATGAGACCTTATATTCTATTTTTTAAATTCATACCACATTAACTTAAAGTTTTATTACTCAGTGTTTAATCTTCTAACCTTCCCATTTCTTTCTAACTTCACACCGATGTTTTAATATGTATCATATCAGTTGTATATTACTATTTGATGTAAGCTTGCCACTTCCATCCGGGGGAGGTGAACCATGAGTTGGTTCCTTATTGCAAAGCTTAATTAGTGTTAGCCAGGATTGGTAGTTTTCTATTGCAACTTGGTTGTAGCCATCACCAATCAATGCTTGTAATCTTGGGTGCCTGAGTGGTGTCTCTGTCTAGTCTACTAGCTTAGAGTCTTCCAGCATCTTCTATATCGGTCATTTAATACATTCGATTTCAAAGCCCCTTTTGATCTTTAAATCTATGCTCTAGTGCCACAAGTAACAAGTTGTTTTTTTTATTACACTTCCTAATAGTAGTTCTTGTTATCTTCAAATCTATGTCACCCAAATGCTATCCATATGAGTGGTGTGTGTTTTTCTATTTTTGCTCACAACTTGAATATTATGCACCATAATCTATATGTCAAACAAAAGTTACACAACTTGTGTGATAAAAGCAAAACAATAATTCATCACTATGGTTTGAGAATGCAATACAAGTAGTAATGGATACTTAAAAATCCTTTAATCATTTAGTCATAGATCGATTTTTATTTAATGTATTGAAAAAATAATTGAAAATCGTTTTAGTTGATAAGTAGTTGACTCATCCGCAAAATCGTGAGTTCAAATCTAACTGTTGATATGAAGACATTTCTTCTACCTTAAAGTCTACTCAGATTTATAACCTAACTCACGTAAACTTTTTCTTAGAAAAATATATTTTAAAAGAGATGCAATTATTAAATAAATTTAAATGATTTTAAAAAGTTAATCTAGATAGTTTGATTCATAAAAATAAACCAAGTAATAATGTAAGTCAAGGACCCACATATCACAATGCTAGCATTGAAAATACTTTGCAACTTGCTTGGAATCTGGGGTCCCAAAAAGGCTTCAAAACCAAAAGTAAACTAGAAGTATGCATCTCATCTCAGATATCTTTTTTATTCTGAATTTAGTTTTCATGGCCACGTGCTGTAGGACCTCCCCACTTATAAAATTAATAGCCACCACCCTTTTTTCTATGTTTGCATTCATCTCTAATAGTTTCCATATATTTCCATGATGTATAAAATATCTTATGTGAAAAGCTTATTTATTTGTTCAGTATATTCATTCAATGTGTCATAACATCATCTCCAATATTTTATTTTACCGTCCAACTCCAATACATCGCATTTAATTGGTCAACACTCTTTTTTTTTTGGAAGTAAATTGGTCAATACTCAATTGTCAATAGTAAATAGTTATAGTAGTAAATTATTCTCTATTGACTCTCTCCAACAAATTTCATTTTTTTAGAGTTAGATTCTCTAACAATTGAAGGTAGTATATCTTAACTGTTAAATTAATTCAATGGTAAAAAAAAATGAGACTGAAAAAGAATTTGTGTGATTTAATTTTAAAATATTTTTATAGTCAAATGTCAATTTCAGGGAGAACAAGGAAAATTATATTGATGCTATAAAAAAGTATTGTTTCTAATCTACTAGTACTCTAAATCACAGGACTAATTGAACTAACTTAAGATTTTCTTGTCACCTTAGGCAAATTTAGGGTAAGCATGAAAAGATTCCTATCAAATCAAAATTGACATTAACAATTGTACCATAATGAAACAAATGACTAATAATATTATACTTTTGATTCAATATCTTGAAATGAATGATACAAATCTTCATAAATAAGAAATACCAAAATGACTTGTTAATTGATTTCAACTCAAACTCCTAGCATGAGTATACAATTGCTTGAAGACCAAGTTTTCAAAAGCATGCTTCCCTACCCAAAGTACCTCTCAGTACTAAGATAAACTATGCTCTTCCCCCTAATCTTTTTAGTTGTACAAGTCACAAGATTGTAGAGTTTTCCCATGACCAAAATGCTAAGGTTGACACACATGAATTAGCATGTCATTAAGTTTATCAATTAGCAGAAATTCCTGGATGGTCATTAGAGGAAACATCATGTCCACATGAGATTTTTTGTTTTCTTCCTTTTCTTTGTTTTTTGCTACCTCCTCCTTCTAGAATTCCCCCTTTTTCCTTCTCCACATCTTCTTGAAGGTGCTTCATCTGTCTTCACACCAAGAATAAAAAAAATGATGGATCAGTATGAAGTTAAATGTAGTGGACCAATCTTCCTAAAAAAAACTGCATTCATAGAAAAGACCAGCTATATAATACATGGAATATACCATGTCATGTCTAATGCAAAAATTTAAACAGTGGAAGTAATTATATTAAAAAAATTGTGAACACAATACTCATAACATATAAATATACATGTATTAAACGAACAACTCATAACATATAAATACTTACTACTTATAGTCTTTAATGAATGCATCGGAGACACTCGTTAACAATTTCCAAAATTTTATTGGGGGGTTTTCAGAAAATACTTTACCAGCCGGCCAAAGAACTTAATATACATGCCATTTTGTTAAGAGAGGACTAGGAAGAATCTCTTACCACTTCCATATACTCCACACATACTCCATTGTTTTGTATCCTCATTCATTGGTAATGATAATTTACAAGATTGACCTTGATAACATGAACAACAAAAAAGTACCACTAACTAAAAGACTCATGGGAAAAATTCTCAACACAAATTAACCACTTTTTCCTTAACCACTTAATCTATCTTCAGAGTAATTGGCAAGGTTAAAAACAAACCATAACAATTCATGCTTCAGATGGATCCTCGACAACAGCAACACTGGTGCAACAAATGCACAATTGTTGGATCTAGACGATCCAACGACTGCAATAGTTGCATCTATGCAACTACCGCACATGAACCAAACTCTAAATCTTCAAATCATTCTCGTTACGCCAAAATCTTGAATAATTTAAAGTAAACCACATAACTCAATTACATGCTAAACCTATCTTTTTGTTGTTACTACACATAGGCCAAACAAGTAAAGGACCTCACAATAAACAATCATTCAAAATACATGCAACTCATAATCCTCCTTACTATGCTATATGTTTGCCATGAATGTTACATCAAATGAAGGAAAAACATATAAAAAATGTTAAGCGTATACTGACCCCAAAACAGAAGTTCTGGTAATTTGCACCAAAACTAGAAGAATCCTCTGTCTTCCCATAATTCATTTGAGTTGAATTGCGCTTATTTGAATTCGAGCTTTCCCCGAAAGCCATGAAAGTAGATGAAGTGGAGCAACCCGAAGCATTTAGAGAGGTGCTTCCATTTAATCCGATATCCGCTTGAAACATATCATCAAACAATTGTTGCAACTCTTCAAAGCTCTCCTCTCCATTTTCCTGTATCACATAAACAATGAATAAATTTTCTAAACGTTAAATAGAATTGAAAGAGTTAAAAAGATCGAAATTTTGTTGAGAAAAAAATACTAACATAACAAATAACTTGAAGTAATCAATTTATGGAAAGTACAGCCAAGTCCAGTAACCACTATATCCTTCCAACAATTATTTTCAAATCTCCTTAAAAAAAAAAAAACAATTATTTTCAAATCTGGTTTGACATTGTCCACAATAAAATAATGTCTTGTTTTACAATCCAACATTGAGTTACTTGAATTATTTGTTTTAATAAAAATATATTACTCATATAATTTTTTTTACCTCATAATTTTAGAGTTGAGTGAAAATCTATCACATCTTCCCCAACAATATACCCCCACCATACCAACTATCATAGCAATTGGACCAAACAAGACATAAACATTATTAGGATCCAATCCCAAAAGGTAAAAAGGCACAACTACATAGTATTAGGCTAAAGGAGACACTATGTTTGTCTAACTTTATCCACTAAACAAAAAATAAATAAAAACAACGTTGTTTGTGTCTAGCTTTATTATCACCAAACCTAACGTTCCACTAATTACAAGCAAACAAAAACAAAAAGATATTGTAAAAATATTAAAGAAGGCTCACATTTGATTTAGTTTGGCTCATCATTGTAACCATTTCGTTCAGAAAGTCTCCCATACCCTGCAAAACAAAATTCATTTTCTTAGATTATAGCACATCAAAATTATTGGTTCGAGAATACTCTTCTCCATTTGATTGAAACAAGATTTAATTCCATAAATTATTGCCTCTTATTGAAAACGTATACACAACATGCCACATGTGCTATGCGACACATAAATTGACTTAATTTAGAAGAAAATACGTGCTTTTGTGAAAAAACATACTTTTCCTCCTTTGGGAAAAAACATTTGTTGTGGAAAATGTATTCCTAAGATATCTCTTTTTTCACGTGAAATATGAGAAGAAAAATAATTGGACGGTGCAAAAATCAGAAACATGACAAGGCTGTAGATGACATGACAAAAGTGACATCATCATGCAAATTTGATAGTATGATTAATTATATGATGAAAATTGTGACATTATGAATAATTGAACCAAGACTCATACAAGTTTTATGATGTACAAGCTTGATAGATAATTCAAAGGTAGAAGTTCACTGTCTTCTTTACCTTTAGGTTTCAAATAGTGACTTGATTGGTGTCATTTAACAAAAATAAGCGAAAATATATTCATATACCTAAAAAATTAACTCATTTCTATTTTTTCTTGTTTTTGTCGTACCGATATTGACCATATTATTGTTTTGTGGAAGCAAATATGATAAGAGAAAACTCACTCTAGATATGTTTTTTAAACGGTCAATGTTATATTAGTATTATATTTAGAAGATGTCGACCTACTCATCACTCTGATATTTAATTATCAAATCAACCTTATATCCCTAATTCAATTTTAATATATTCATTAAACTAAAAGTAAATAACAAAACTGAAAAAGACAGATTCATAAACCAAAATTGTTAATTTGAAAGTGAAAAGGTAAAATTAAGGTTTATTCTCTTCTCTTCCCTTCAAGAAAATGAAGAAACAAAACATAACACAAAAATAGAAGAAGGCAAGTGTAAGAGAAAGAGGGTCCCAACTCATGAATGGTGTGAAACAAGTGACTTACATTTTCGTCATCATCACTGTCGTAGACTCCAACGTCGTACATTAACCTCTTGTTTGAGTCAGATAAAACTGTCCCAAAAAAAAAACATCATTCACATTTTTGACCCAATATATAAAAACAAATAAAAATTTCAATTTTTAGTATAAAATAAACTAATATTAAATAAAAAAAATGCATGTAAATTACCAGAATAGGCTTCTTGAATTGCCTGAAATTTCTTCTTAGCTTCTTCCACAAACTTCACATTCCCTGAAGCTGAACAACGATCTGGATGCCATTTCTGTCCATTTAATCAAATTATTTTCTTTTCTAAACAATTCCAACTTTCATCATAACAACAATAATTCATGTCCAAAATATCTTGCTTTCACAAATTTCCCAACACACAGGACTCAAAATATAACTTTCATGGTACAAAATTTTGGTTATTCACAATCAAAACACAAATGACCAAAAATCAAATAGAGGGTTCTTTCAACCATGAACAAAAAATATATCTAATTTTGAGAAGACTCATGTGAATAAACTTTAGAAAAAACAGGTTGGTTAGAATAGAAACAGAGAGGGTGTAGAAAGAAAAAGATTATAGAAAGTATAAGCATATTTCTAACCAGTGCAAGTTTCTTATAAGCATTCCTTAGCTCTGAATCAGAGCATTCCTTATTCAATCCCAAAACTGCGTAGAAATCATTGCTTTTGTTTCCTTCATTAGCCATATTATTTCCAACAATAACAATCCAAATTTTCACAACCAACTAGATCAACCAAACTAGAATTCTCCAACAGAACCAATCAAACTAATGTTTTTGTATTGTCGGCAAATTGAATCAAAACACATAATCCGTACAACCATAAAAGTAAGAAACTAAATTCAAAGACATACATACATACACTCACAATAACATTACACTATGTGATTATATATATAAAATATGTAGTATGTAATATTAATATACAACTTGGATGACAACTTGGGTTGCGGCTACATGTTTGTGAATAGATGCATAGTATTTAGCATTTTGTTTTAGACTAGACTAGATGGAATGAAGGGTTGAAGTGTAAAGAGAAAATTGCCCTTCTTAGCCTCGTTCACGAATACTCTAGAGACCTCTAATACTAGACTTTATATAGTTTATTTTTGTTTTATTTTCATATTATTTAAATGATGGATAAACAACTATTTTGATCGATGAATATGTAAAACATTATCATAGTAGTATTTAAAAATAACAAAAATATACCCACATATGCCATTTTTTATTTATATCGTCTTGACTTAAGTTCGATCTTTTAACTCTTTTAACTTTTTAATCCTTTCTTGATATCGATTGATCTATACAACCTTTTGATTGTTTTAATACCTAGTTTAGTCTCAAATATGTTTTTACTTCATCAATTTAGTTCATAAATTATTAATAAAAATGACGTTTAAGAGAAATTTCGATACATTCAGAAATTATAATGAGAGTAATTCACACGTATGAGACTGAAATGGTTGTTTCCTTTTTTAAAAAAATATCAATGAGAATATCGTTTTTGTTTTTAATAATTAATTAATTAAACCCAAAGAAGTGGTTTTGGATGGGTGGTGATGTAGGGCTGAGATTCTATGATGTTAGATATTTTTGTAAGAGTGTGTCCAGAAGGTTCTCTGGGAATGAGAAAAAGTCCTAAAACTCCTTTAGTTGTTGTTGTTGTGTGCAATAAAGGGAAAACGTGAGTTTATGAAATTGTTAATAGAGAGAAATAAAAGTTAAATTCAAGGGAGGTCCCACTATAGATGTTATAAGCTGTTTAACCGCTTTGAGAATGAATTGATTGCTCACACTCCATTGTCTTTGTCAGATGATAAATAAATTGATAAAAAGTTGTGGAGCTCACTTTTGGAAATAGGTTTGTCTATAGAAAAAATGAAAAATGTACTGCGTTTTTTTTGTTATTTGACAAGGATGCAAATTTTTAATGTCAACTAGTAAAGGAAGTGACATGGGCTACAAACCACAATTGATCAGGTTAAGTATTGAAATTATGGACTTGAAATGTTTTAAAAAATAAAATAAGATTGGTGTTGCTTATATTAACAGGAAAAAAAAACTAATCCTTCTTATGAAACATATTTTCTTTGTTCTTATCTCTCTAAACCATTTATTCTCTCTCATCCAAATAATTTATTTTAATCTTTCATCTAACATTTGCCATCTATTTTCTTTACACAAAATCCAACATCAACCTCATATTGTATTTATATGTTTATGACTTTTACATTATTTTTCTCTCATATTTCCTACATCGACAATAATTTGTATCCGATGTCGGTTTTTATGTGTCTAAATAACACAATTGTTGTAGTTCTACAATTATATATAGCAATGATCACTTAAACCCAATGATTTTTGTGTTTGTTGGAGGACTTTTTACTCCAATAATTTCATATCAATTTCTTCTTTTCAAGAATTTGTTAGTGTTTTGATGTATTAGATGTGGTTTAAGTGTTGGATGAAAAGTGTCTAACTCATTTGTGTGATTTCTTAAACTCAATGTGAGAATCTAACCCAATAAAACTCTCCCTCATGGCTAAACAATTAGATGGGGGAGATGATCCCCACCCTTTGGTTACTAAACAATGTTGTGATCGGAGACCCAATCCCTTTAGGTTCAACAACTATTGGTAGGACTTTTTGTTAAGTGATGAATGAATGGAGCTAATGTAACATCTTGAGAGAAACATAGAGCTCTTAAGGGAGATCTTAAAAAGTAGATTCAGAAGTCTTTTGTAATATAGATTGAAGATTCAGTCGCCAATTGATGCCTTTAAAGTGGTGAATTTTAAAGGTGAAAGTGTGAGCTTATAGATTTTTTTTTTGAAAGTGTGGGTTTACCAAGAGAAAAAAAATTAGGTTAAGAAGACAAAACTTTTCTAATCTTTGATGGTTATTGAAGAGTAAAGACATACTTATTCCTTCCTAAAATATAAACAAAAATTGGTCAATATAAATTGATATATTTGATACAAATTTTAAACGAAATATATTAATTTTTGCTGACCAATTTATGTTTATATTTTGGAACCTGGGAATACAATTTTCAGGGGTTCTGGTCTAGTTTCATGCATGTGTCAAAGCACGAGAAATTTGATTAAGATCAAAATATTGAGGGTGGCTGATCAATGAGTAATAAATCTTGCAGAAGTCCGCAAATATGTACTTTTTACAACATGTCTTTGAGGATGTTTGGGATAGGTCATTGTTGGATGATCTTTCTTCCCCATTCAAATCTTGGGAGAATAATGATTTATCATGGACACCATTTATACTAGTATAGGAGGTGTTGAGAAAAAAAGTAAGAGGCCCGACCTAAATGATTTGAATTTTAGTATAGGGATAGGGATATGAGTTTTATTTGAGGAATTCTTGTGAAATGCTAGTCTTCTTAATCGTTATGGTCAATGAGGTGGTAGACATATACTTAGTAAGAAATGTCTTAATTTGAAGGTTGATTTTGAGAAGACACGTGATTTTATTAATTGGGTTCATAGATTACATGATGAGAATGTTTGGTCTTTGTGTGTTATAAGCAAACTTCTTAATTTTTACTAATGTAGGAGACTTGAATTTGGTGATATCTCGTTTTCAATACATAGATGATATGTTGTTTATGAGATATGTTTGTCTAGAAAATTTATGTTATGTGAAGTCACTCGAGTTGGTTTGATTTGATTATTTGGTATCAACCTATCTTCTCCAAAAATAGTATGTTGGACTAACGAAGACAATAATGATACTACCTATTTCATAATTTTGATATGACAAAAGTATTTAATCAAAAGAAATTGTGATTTTAAATCGCATATCTATATAATATACGAGCAAAATGTTAAAATTAGAATCAATAAAATGTTAAATTAGAGTCAATTTTGCTTAATTGAAAGCATGAAAATCTAATTTTTAAGTATGTAAAACTATAGCCATGACAAAAATAAAAATACAGACAAATAGAGTTTATGTGGCCCTTTTGACATAAATGTATATTTGTCTTTATAAAATCTCATAAAGAGAAATATACATTAAAAATGTTAAAAGGTCTTACAACTAATAGAGACAAATAGAGTTTATGTCCCCCCTTTAACTTTAATCACGTTTCCAACTTGGTGATGATGAAAAGAAATTAAAGGAAGAAAAAAGAATGGCAAACAAACACCAAGTTGCAGCAACAATGTTTAGTAAACTCTCAAGTGGCTTTAATTGGGGTGCACCTTTAATTGGTATGATAAAGGAGAAACTTTATTGTTTAAATGATTAATTTACAAAGTCTATTTCAGTTCCAAAGTTTAAAGTTTAAGGGTCCTGTTAACTTGTGTTTTTAGGCACAAGATAAGAAATTAAATGTAGAAATTTCACCTTGAAAATTGTACATTAATAACCTTAAAATCTTAGCCTAAAGGGTACAAGTTAACATTTCCTAAAGTTTAAACTCAACTTACATGTAGGTTTCCTTTTGTGTGTTTATAGGGTGGGGGAAATTTGGGCCAGCCGTCGAACAAGTTTCAATATTAAATATACAAAATTATGGGATCCATATTACAAATAAAAGGATTAATAATGATACTTTGAGAACTTAAAATATTTCAAGAACAAATCACTTTACATGGCAAATTATTTTTAACTGTTAATAATATTAACTGTCTAAAGTGAATGACTTTTGGCTGATGACATTGATGTCTATTCCCAAAAATAAATGAGATAAGTCATACCAGTAATCATAATTCCAGCTTCCTATCAGCTATTCAATTTAAGACTTTGTCAAAGATAATAAGGTATGGGTAGTGGTGTGTATTCAAAGGCGAAAAAAAATATCTTATGCCACAATCACAGAATCTATAATATGTTGTGAAGGATAAATCACAAGATGCTTATGAGTTATGACAATGGAAACCAACTTTATCAAACCTATATTTTAAAAAAATAAAAAAACTTCAAAAATTATATTTTCGGTTTTGAAGGGTGAGTAAAGTTAAGTTGGTCACAGCTGCAGGAAATCAGCTAGCTTCGATAAGTCGAAAATGATATTTGCCCTTATTACAAGTTGGTGGTAATGTATTGTACCTTTCCACCATTGTTACACCATACCACTTGATTAATGACCTCATTATATATGCAATGACATAGTAGTTGCAAAGTGACAATCAATCTTGATTATTCTGATGTGAATATGAAGAAAATAATGAAGTATGTTTTCTGCAGAAGTGCTTCCATGTGAATATGAAAGCCATTGTTAGAAGGGTATTGACAATGGAATAACTACCAACATATTTTTTCTTTATGAATCACAAATAGATACATCATCATTATTACAAAACAGGGTCAGAATTTAATCACCCTAAAAGAGCAAAATCTTGATTTCTATCTGCAACAAAACCTATACTACATCACTGGGTTCTCACTTCTCATGGCTTTGATCCATTCAAGTTCAAGTCTGAAATCACCTGGTCCAGATCTAGCACCTGGGACACCACCCTCGGCATTGACAGAAAAAGACATGCCAAGAACACGAGATGGATTCATTTCAATTTCTGCATCTATAACGTTCCCTCTCCAAGTAGGTACATATCGAGCTAGAGGAATCTGGTCAATCGATGAAATTACTAAGCACATGCAAGGCATTGAAATTCATGATAGAAAATAATGTAACTAAAGGTGCAAGTTTATCACTTCAGTGCTTAATTTGGACGATACCCATCCCTTCACTTACATATACATAGAAAGCCAACAAGGCACAAAACCAAGCAACAGTTATTCTTTTAGTTTCATATATATTGTCTACTCAGTTTCAATTTCAAATAGTAAATATCAGAGTGAAGCAATCATATCCGATTATAGTATTTGCTGACCATTACAAGTCCTTTTTTAAAAAAAAAATTAAACGGACCCCTAGAGTTTACTCAATAGAAAAAGAATGTTTACAAAAATGTATCACAGCATGTAAGCACGATTTAATAGTGTCTAGCAAATATGCAACATTCTAATTTAATACCGTACCGCACCACCCCCACACGACCACAAATCACCTGAGGCCAGATCCAGCGTAAACCCATACTAGACCAGACCACAGTAGAACCGACCAGAACAAAATCGACAAAAAATAGCATCACAATTTGTTAGGAACCTGAAAATATCGATCTATTCTATGGATAATGTGTTTATTAACCAGAAAATGAGCAAAAGCTCTTACAATATGAAAATGAAAGTTAAACTGTAGAAAGGAAGTGATTCCCAACTACCCTGGAGCTAAGCTCTTCAAAGAAAGAGAACACTCTTTCTTTGCCTAACCATAATGGTCCTAGCCATAATCTGGCATACCCATTACAATTTACCCACCTCGCAATTTATATTACTAAAATATAACATATTTGCCAACTAAGCATCCTACCAACTCTTTATTTACCATATAACCTCACCATACTCTTTATCACATAATAGCCCCTTTTTCCCTTATCCCTCATACCAGGTCTCTATCACAATTGAACTTTTGATGAACAAATTCACAAATCACAAGATAAGTTCACAATTCATTGCACGAATAAGAATAACATGTTCAAAATCAATGGGCAAATTGACAAATCACAATCAATATTACTAAAGAGCAGTGGATGACTGGACTGGGGTACTCTCGTTGGAGCTGAATTTAGCTTAGTAAAGTTACGTTTCAACTCACTGGAGTTGGGTTCATTCACCTGGTTGGCCTTTTGGTTTCATTGCAAACTTGCAACAATGGGTTTCTTCATGTTTTCTGGTTTGTGACATTGTTTGAGTTGGGACTATGAGGCTGAGAGTTGAGATACAATAGAACATTGTTAACCTCCTTCACAAACAAGTTCAAATTGGAATGTTAAATGCATCTGTGTAGTCAAGTGTTACAACTATAAGATTAATGTTTTGTGCACTATGAAGCCTTATCATTCATTTGTTGCATTTGGTTTATTTTAAAAAACACTATCAAATTACGCATGTAAAGGACCCACTAAATTGCAAGCTTGTTCAATTGTCTTCAAACTCCTGATTCTATGCCCGTCTACCTAGGTTTACACAAACAACCTATAAGCGGGTTAACCCGATTTCACCAAATAACTTTTGGGTGAGTTGGTTCGTAAATTGATAATAGTCCAGAAATTTGCATAATCAAAGTGCTTCTCGCTATTTCTAGTCACAAGCTAGAACTTTTGTAAAACATTGCATTTGATGGAAAATTACATGAGATAGGTGCACGTACTTTCAATGCACCTTATCGTGTCCTTAATCCCAAAGTTAAAGCCCGTCAAGGTAGCTACTTTTCACAATTTATTTATGCATAACTAGCAAGATAGTCTACATTTGGGGCAGAAAAAAGTCACAAGCAGCACAATATAGTCACTCAAACATTATTTTAGAATACTTCCTACAAAATTGCAGGTGATCACAACACACAGTGCGATCAATAGCAGATGGCAGAAAATAGCGAAATGCCAGAACTTTGTTGTGAAATAGCAGATAACATTGCAGGCAAACAGAGGAAGCCGCATAGTCATTGAAATAAGTCAACTATGCATAAGAAAAGGTGTGTTGCATACAGATAAAAAAGGAAATGGGGGTAGAGAGAAGCTTACATATTAAAAGGTTCACACAATTTGGAGAATATATGAGTAATCACTAACTCTACAGTTTGTTTATTTTTATAATAGGTCACGTTTGGCACATACGCAATCTACAGTTTGTTTATTTTTATAATAGGTCACGTTTGGCACATACGCAACTGCATCAGCTAGTAGAGACTAGAATCGTGCCCGCTATTTTCCTAATAGTGAAACTAGGATAGTGTTGCGGTTTTATCAAAATCCCCTATGCTACATTAAAGCTATTTGAAAGCACTGACAACACAAATAGAAAGCCTAGTTGGACATATCGGTCATTACTAATCAGGTTGTAAGCAGTAAGATGGAAATGGGACTTGCCTTTGCAATATACCAGTTATCTTTGGGCACATAAACAAATGATTGCCATGAGTTGTCCTCCATCTGGCCAGGTGAGTTAACCCAATTCTCCGTGTAGATCTGCACCATAATCCAACTAGTTACAATACTTGCAAGACTACCAAGAAATGAAACTTAAAACCATAATTAAAACCCTCTAAATTTCCTAGGATAACATTTTGCATTTGAAAAGAAAAGGATACTCACGGTAGATATATAACTTCTTCCATCTCCTTTAAGTTTCATAGCTATAGTATCATATGAATCCAAGTCAATGAAGCCATCAAACTGCAAAAACACATAGAATTGCGCTAGGACAACTTAATTTAGCACAAAAATGAGAATAAGGCACCAATCATACAATTCAATCCAATATGCACTAGGCATCAATATTGTCGTTGAACAAATGGTCTGTTTGAATCAACTAGTTAGCTTATCTAATGGCATAAAGACATGTGAGGCTGTTTGAGAGAGCTTATGACATGTTCGTAAGATGTTTTCAAATTATTTCAATAAGCTCTCCAAGATAGCTTATGAAAACAACTTGAATTAATTTATCTTTAGTTATAGAAATAGGCTACAGATAAGTAATTATATGATAACTGCTTACACTATAATCACTTAACTAAGCAGTTCCCAAACACTGCAAAATCATTGAGAGAACGAATCAGACACCATTCATACAATTCAATGCAATATGCATTATGCACTAGCAATCTATGTTGCTGTTGAACTTGAACAAAGGGCCTGTTTGAATTTATTATCTAAACTTAGCTACTAGCATAAGCACCTGCGAGACTGTTTGAGAGGAGCTTATGAAAACAACTTATTATAATCTGATTTCAGCTTATTTCCATAAGCTCTACAAGATACTTATGAAAACAACTTATAGTTATAGCTTATAGGAAAACAATTTAACTCTTTCTTTTTTTCCAATATAGATGGCAGAAAGCCAAAAACCGACATATGGCTCTGCCATATCTGACATTAGCGCTGTGGCTCCTCCGTCAATCACAAATTGACAATGGCGATTTTCCAAAAATCCGCCATGGCACCATATTTGACAACGCTAGTAATTATATGATAAAAGCTTATACTATAAGCACTTAAATAAGCTATATATCCAAACAAAACTAGTCTTTGAGGCAAAAAAGAAACCTTTTTGGAGCGCATTCCACAAAAACCACCTCTACTAATATTCCATTTAGCACCTTGAGTAACCTCAAGAGAAAGATTCCCAGAGAAAATTCCAGTAGTTTTACCATTTTCAGATTCAGGTATCTGCAATGATGCAGATGATAAACCTGAACAACATTAACAATATGAACAAAAAATTAAAAACCCAGAAATTAAATTAACCAAAGTTTGAAACTTTAGCAACAAAAAAATAATGTACCTCCAAATTCAGAATCAGAATATAAATGCCATTTTGTTAACTCTTGCTTGGAATTGAAGTTGAATATGTATTTTTCAGGTGGTGGCATCAAATCATCAAAACTACCAGATATAGCTGTTGAAATATAAAATATGAATCAAAATCTTCAATTTGAATAAGAGAATGAGTGAATATTGAAAAATGAATACCTTTCTTAGTAGCATCCATTGATGCTTGGAACAGTCTTCGTATTCTTGACATCTCTCTCTCTCTCTCAACAAAACTTTCTCTCACCGCCAAGAGAGAAGGAAGCATGTTTGGAAACGGGCCTTCTTCTTTTGGGTTTTGTAATTGTGCTAGGCCCATTTTTATCATGACCCTTAAATTTTGGAATCCTGCTCTCCCCCTGCAAAATACACTCCCGCCCTGTAGGCAGGACGATTTTCCCCCTGCGCATGTTAACTCACGCACGTGTAAAAGTGTGCGCTAATTAACATGCGCTGCGTGACTTAAGTCACGCATGTATTAAACATTGCGTGACTTAAGCCAGACACTGCGCAAGTTAACTTATGCACAGATTTAACACGTGCGCGAGTTAACTAGCGCACAAAGGAGGTTTTGTTTTTTGTTTTGGTTTGACATTTTTGCTAGCATGTATGTAATGTTTGCTCTCTTTGATCCCTTCTAGACACACTTGTGCTTAGAAGCGGGTTTTTAAATCTATTTTGTTTTTGGCCTCTTAAATGTAATTTTGATCCCTCTATTTACATATTCTTTAAATTATAATCCTTATATTTCTAAAACCGGTTTTTTGATCCCTATGTTAATAGTCAAGATTTTTATTTTTCGTTATATTTCATTTTTCGTTATTCATTCAAGCACGTGTTAACTCATAAACAAATTACGAAAAAATAAAGGACCAAGATAAGGGAAAATGTCATAAAAATGCTAAAAAAGCGCAAATGTAATATACATCCAAATTCGACAAAATATCATAAACAAAACTATACAAGTCATAATACCTAAACCCTACTGATGTAGACTTCTGCTCCGTCCTCGTGGAACCTGCATCTGCTCCAGCATGCTCCACTCAGACTGTATACCCTGCATCATGCGAAGTACCTCTGGATTACTAAACACATCAGAATGCCCCATAACACTATCCACTCTGGCTCTGATGTTGGCGATGATCTGGTATGGGTCGGGAGGATGTCTGGCCCACTGCTGGTCAACAATAATCTCCTCGTAAGGAGAGACAGGACGAGGAGGTGCCTGAGCTGCGTAGTCAGAAATGGCCGCATGGGGGTTCACAATAGGATGTGACACTCTATAGAACCATCTCATGTACCCCTTACTATGAGCCCATGATCCGTCCTCTAGCACCGGATCACCCCTCTGCTGCTGGCTGAGGACATGTAGAGCAAACTCCATGAAAGCCTGACCCACGTCATCTGCCGTAGTAAGCTCAACATATGTATGAGACCTAGGCCGTGTCTGGACATACCCGTACTGCCTAAGAACCCGCTCAGGCAAGTGACGGAACATCCTGTCTCTATCGGCCATGATCCATCCGGAGTACCAGCATATGTCTTGAAAGGGCGTGATGTGTCGCCGTCTCTCGTACGACCTCCAGATGACATGAGAGTGATCCATCACATCAATGGCATCTCTGTAATGTCCAGGGTCCGTAAAGCCTCTAGGAGGTCTCCACTAGCTCACAAGCGGGGTTATTGCCGGGTCGTACACATCACTACGAACCCTCAGAATGAGGTTCGTGAAGTGCGCCAAAGTCCATCCATGCAAACACAAAGAACCAAATATATATCAACACAAGTATTATACAAACAAGGTAAAAAAGAAGAAAAACAAGTTAAACAACGCACAAATTTACGATCCAATAAGTTAAAAAGAAGAAAAACAAATTTTACCACAAGCAGGGTCATGTTACCACCACAGGTGGCCACTAATGAATCGGAGGTCAGAGAGAGCTGCTCGTACATGAATGTTAGCCCCATCCCACCCCATGACCAGTCGTCCAAGTCGTCCATATCTTGCAGCGCAAGCAGCCAAAGCAGATTAATGTTTTTGCTGTTCTTGCGGGAGAAAATGGTCCATCTAAGCAAGAGCAACATAAACGCCTTAATGCAGGCCAACCTAACTCGAGCACGCTCGTCTTCCTCCTCCTCTGTGTCAATCTCCACCAGCTGATTACACCTATTCAGGAGCTCCTCGTAGCGCCTCTTCAGTACACCAAAACTGATATACGGACCACCCTGCTTGTTCAGCCCCCTAGCGGCATCCTCGTCGGGAATAAGCAGGTCCACCTGTATCATCTCCATCGCCTCGGTACGTGTGAGCTCTCTATCAGAAATGAGCTTCCCAGTGATGGGGATGCCTAGGAGACACGCAACATCATCCAGTGTGATGGTCATCTCCCCAACGGGTAGATGGAAGCTGCTGGTCTCCTCATGCCATCTCTCTGACATAGCACAAACGAGTCCGTGAGAGATGTTCTCGTACCCACTATTCAGGAGGGGAGTTAGACTGGACGCATTCAGTACATCCCAAAACCAATTATTTTATGCTCCCGGCTGAGGCACCGTCAAGTTTTTCATGCTCAGCTTCTTCCCGTGGGAGATACCTCTCACCCTATGCTTTCTCCGAAACTGAAATACAAAAACAAAAAACAACAAATAACACTGTTAAATAAATAAGTTGTAAAATTACCATTAAAATAGTATAAAAGAAGTAAAATAAACATTAAAATATACTTACATCGGCATCGACCCATATCCTGCATGCCACATGTCCATCAAAGCGAGGTAAAACCGAGAGGTTAGAAGTCCCCCTGCATAGCCGTCCGGTCCGGCCTCGTACACCACCCTCGACATCCCATGAAAACGAGCCCCAACATCATCCTGCTGAGGCTGAGGCTGCGCAATATCTTCCTGCTGCTCAGGCTCCTCAATATGAGGCTGCTCCTCCTGCTCAACAACAGGCTGCATATGATGATGTTGCTGATGTTGATACGCCTCAAACTGATACTGGTGAGGCCAAGGCTCCTCAAAATGATACTGGTGAGGCTGAGGCTCCTCAAACTGATACTGCGATGGGTCCATCGCCTGGGATGGACCAGTCTGTGATGAAGAGAGCCCAGACCCAGCATCATCATCACTGGCAAGTCTCGTGCCCCCCACTCTCCCTCGACCTCGGCCATGTAAATGAGAGATTACTGCTTGTTTCTCCCTCCGTGCACTACTAGTAGAGGTAGGCCTCCCTAACCTAAATTTGTCAGTCCTCTCCCTCTGAGACATATCTGCACAACACAACATTTTAAAAAGTACAAAATCAATGACACATTTTCACACAGACATTGTGTCATTTCTAACAATTTAAGAACAACACGAAAGTTTCGACAGTGTCATTTCAATCCGTAATTTACCAAATTATTGTCAAACATACTATATTCTAACTAATTTCATCATTAACAATCCAAAAAACACATAAATTTTTCATTGATACATTTTATCAAACACCTAGAGTGCAATTTTCAATCAACATAAAATCTAACAATTTCTAAACCCTAAACTACCACAATGCACTATAAACAACATCTAAACAACAATTCTTAAGTTAAATCATCACTAACAATCATAAAAACTAACATGCAAGACAAATTTTAAAAAACCTAAAAATATCGATTGATTTAAAATTCGTAAATTTCAACCAAAAAAATGCAATGAAGTAGGATAATCATCACTTACTTGATATTGTGGGTGAAATTGACTTGGAATGGCGCAAGAATGGTGAAAATCGCACTTGGGAGGGGGGGGGGGGGGGGGATTTTCGGGTTTTGGAAGTTTAGAAAATGAGGGGTTTGTATCTCTGTGTTGCTGTTATATGACTTAAGTCACGCTGCGCAAGTTAAGTCACGCAGCGTGACTTAACTTGCTCAAGAGCATTTTCATCATTTTGGCTGGACGGGAGTGTATGTTGCTGGGTGAAGATTGACATTCTAAATTTTGGAATCCGGCTCTTTAGACACCTCAATTTCGCTTCTGATCGGGTTGTAACTCCTAATCGACTAATTTCGTACGTAAAATTCATCTGGGTTGTGGATTCCGATCGTCTTTTTTCAATAAGGTGAGTAGTTTTAAGATGTCTAAAGAGCAACACTCTAAATTTTGTATAATAGTTGAAAAGAAAAATCATTGCTAATAAAACTCTGGATATTAAGTTTGTTGAATAGAATTGGACTCAAAATTTAAATCAAGGTGTTAGGTTCGAGTTTTAGAAAGAAAAAAACAAGTAGTTTAAAAGAGGACTTAATAAATCATTTAGTTCCTTAACTTATTTTTAGTTTTCATTTTGGTCCCCTAACTATAAAGTGTCTCAATTTGGTCCCATAAGTCTTCTGTCGTTTACTATTTTGGTCATCTCCGTTAGTTTTTAACCTTAAATGTCTAAAGTGAACTAACTTTATAGGTGGTCCACCATAAACCTTATTAAATCTTTTATTTTTAACGGTTTGATATGTTTTTTTAAATAGACACCGTTAGATCATGGAGAGATCTACTGTAACTTATTATAAACCAGAGACACCTGATTTTTTTCTTATTTTATTCTTCTTCTTCCTTTATCTCCTTCATCATTACATTCATACACCAAAGTCAATCTTCATATAACCCAAAAAAAAAAAAAATCTCTTCAGCAAAATCTAATCATTTTCATCAACAACACATAATATCATCATCAAAATCAAACCCAAAAAATCAAACAACAACTCTTTAAACCCATAAATTAAACTTTTTCAAAGTCATAAAAAATTAACCCTTTTAATCTTCATCTTCAAAATAAATTCAAAGAAAAAATAAATTAAAAACACTATAAATCCAAACCTAAACTGAATTTTATTTTGCCTTTTTTCTTCATGCATATCTTCAACATCGAACTCAAACTTTCAAACTCCAACCCACAAAAAAAATTGAATCTCTTTCAAATAAAAACAAAAAATCCAGAAATAATATCTCTCTCACAGACTCTTTCTTCAGATCTCTTTTCTCCTCCACTCGCCTGTTCCTTCTTCCACAATGGATCTGGATGGATTAATGCAGTTGCTTTTTTTTTTCTTCCTAAAGTCACTGCAGTCACTTAATTTACACGTTTAGATGCATCCAACGTTCTTTATTATTTCTCCTAAAAAGTTGGGAAATCAATCCCTATGACTACATTATTGAGCTTTTTAATCTCAAAGAAATAAGCTGTTTTGTTACTTTCTACGCCTGGAAATCAATTGTTATAAGACCCGATTCCATCCTCTCTCATTTGGATCAACAAAGCTACAAAAAAGCATTATACTTTTGGAGAATACTTCTTTCTAGTGATTTGAGTTATGGGTTTTTATTTCTGGGGTTTTCAACTTTTAAGTTTGAGTTTTTGATTTTTGAAATTGATGAATATGGAAGTGAGAAGCGATTGATTGCTGAAATGCTGTTCTTGAGGTTGTTGTTGTTGTTGAAATTGATGAAAAAATAGGACAAAATTGATTTGAATGGATGGGGCGAATTGAAGAATTAGGAGAAGTAGCCATGCCCTTCCCACTTCTTCAAGTATTAGTATGCTTAATCCCCTGTGCTCCTTCAAAAATTTGTGCTACTGAAATTTGTACTGCTGGAATTTGTTTTTAACTTATTTAGAAGAGAGGTTGATAAATCCATGTTCTTCTTTTGGGTAGAAGATTGATTATTTAAGTTTTTTCTTTTTTTGATATTTTTTTGTATGAATGTTGATGAAGATGAAGAAGATAGAAGTAAATAAAAAATATTAGAGCATGACTACTTCAGTGTTGGCAGTTCAGTGTTGTACACACTAGACCTACAATCAAATTGTTGAAATTATATCAAAAATATTAGATATTAAAATACTAGCGGAGATGACCAAAATAATAAACAACAGAAGATTTATAGGACTAAATTGAGACACTTTATAGTTAGGGGACCAAAATAAAAACCAAAAATAAGTTAAGGGACTAAATGATGTATTAAACCTTTAAAAGAGAGACGAATTACAAACGACATTTAATTCAATTGATAAATGTTGATATTGTTAGTTGAACATATTTACTCTGGCTTAAAGTTGTATGAATGAAATTCTGATTGCGGTTGTCATTACTTCTAGAGACAAAAACGAATGGTTAGTGCATATTTCACACTACATGATGTACAAAATAATGTTGGATAAGATACATTACTATGGGTTTACAATTTACATTGAAGAATTCGAAGTACAATTTGTGAACTCCTTAATTTTGAAATTCGGAACTACCGGTCTAAGCTTAGTTTGAGTGGAAGATATTATTGCAATTAGATGTGTCAAATCATTTGAATTTCTTTTTTAGAAGAACCACTTATAAAAAGGGGGGAAAAATGTTATAAGACTTGTCATACCCCAATTTTTGACCCAAGATTTCACCGACACGTGTCATCTGACCCTAATCAGTCTCTGACTTTTCAATGGAAATTTCGGTAGAGAGGTATTTTAAAATACCTCATTTTTTGGTTCCGAGTCGGACCTTTCTCTCTTTATTTTCATCTTTATTTTTAGTTTAAATTTCCATCTTTTATTATTTTTTAATCAATTAATTTTAATTTCAATTTTATTTAATTTTTAATTTTTAAATCCTGACTAGTCTTTATCTTGTTTTCTTTTTATTATTTTATTTTTTATTATTTTTATTTTGTCCGATAATGTCAAAAACATCCAAATCCAAAACTGCCTCATCAATCCCAGGTCCAGCGTATACGCGTTTTTCATTCCAATCCCAGCCAGGTTTTCTGCAAGGTTTTAACAAACCCTAAACCTCAAATCATTGACTATAAAAGCAACTTGCAAGCACATAGAGAGGGGGCCGAAATTCACAAACAAAAACCAACATCACAAAAACCAGCAGTTTTCGAAACCAGTCAGTACTCAAAACCATCAAACGATTCCGAACCGAAAATCACACAAACACCATAGCCTCGGCCGTACCATCGAACCAGAAGCAAAGGAACGAAACGGAATCTCAACCAACACCATGCAACATCAAACCTCGGACATCAAAACAACAACAACAGTCACAACACCATCAAACCGGAACAAAAGAAGAAAAGAAGGAAAGGTAGTATTTCTAAACTTAGATCTAGGGCTTTACGAATTTAGTTTGGAAATTTTGGGTTGAGAATAGTGTAGAGGAGAAGAGAACAAGTAGAAGGAACTGTGAAGAAGATTTCCTTCTTAGACTTGGCTGGGTTTTGATGACAACAAACTCACATCACAAAAAAAGAAAAATTATATGGAGGCTCAAGTTGAAGAATGAAGATGATGGGACTTAGGCTTCATAGTTATATTCTTGTAAGTATGGTTCTTATCTTTGACACTATCATTCTTAACAAGACTTAGAATGCTCAGAAAATAATTACAAACATTTTTTCTAAGTTCTTATATGAAGCAATGCCTAAAAATTTCTTGAAAACAAATCACACACTCACAATGATTTTTATTTAAAAGTGATTTTGTAAGAAAATATTTGTTGCTAGAAAAATATAATTGATTATAGATAAAATAATCAATTATATAAATGTGTAGCATGAATGGATATGAAAATTCAAATTACATGATTTGAACAAATATGTATGATGCAATCATGATGATTCATTTTTTTCCGTTGAACTAGTGGTTTATTTCTTTGAATTATAACTCAACGGATATTTACTTGACAACAACTATTTCTTTTTTGAAAAGGTGCATTGCTTCATAAACATCATTTTAGCCTCTATAAATTCAATTGAGAATCAAAGCATTATATACAACAACTTTCATTATCTCAATTGACATTTTCAATATCACTTGCTTTCAAACTTTTATTCAAATTGTTTGGAAAACTTTGCCCACACTTTAACATTCATTAAAAGGTTTTCTGAGCACTAAGTCCATTTGTTTAAGAGTGATATTGATAAGATTATACAGCCATACACATTTGATATTCTTCAATTACATTGTTGTAAAGTTTCTCATCATTTGTTGATGGGAATTGTTGTAAAAGATAGTGGAGTGCTATCTTGTTTCTTTGTGAGAATTTCATCATAGGTTTGGTGAAAATTCTTGTTGTAAAAGATAGTGGGGTGCTATCTTGGTGTGTAGAGAAATATTGTTAAGGGGCCTTTGAGATTAAGGTTGCTTTGTAACAAATATTCTTTACATAGTGAAATCCTTCGCGGGGTGTGAAGGGAGTGAAGTACCCTAAGGTTTAGAGGGGAACCACTATAACTCTCTTGTGTTATTTCTTCTTCCCTTACTCTTTTATTTTTCCGCATTCATACCTTCATCATTATTTACCGGAAAAAATTATCAACAACGCTAAACTAAGAAAAAGTATCCAATATTGCTAGAAACCTAATTCACCCCTCTTAGGTTACAATCTGAACTTACAGGAACCAAAAAAAATAAAAAAAAAGAGAGCTTGTTTCGCTCTGACGCGGCGGCGCTGCTGTGGCGGTCCACCTGCCACCGCGTCGGAGCACGTCCGACCACCCTTCTCCCATCGGAGAAGAAGAACCGAATTAAGAGAGGGAAGAGAGAGGACGGTGAAGAAAGAAAAAGAAGAGAGAGAAAGAAATTGTACAAATGAAAGAAAAAGGGTCTTACACCCTTTATATAGCCCCTTTGAACTGGTTCGGTTCTTCTGGTCTGACCCAGGATTTGAACCGAACCGACCCCAGCCAATTCCCCTAGACCCATCGCCTTGCATCTGTCTGAGTCCCAATTCAGTTTTTCTTTTTATTCTGCACCCCCCACCTTGTGATTGGACCCCCTGCATTTCATTTGATTTATCTACATACATTTTATTTCACTGTTTAGCATTTTATTTTACCGTTTCTCACTACATATTTTAGGGTTAGATTTACTATTTGTCCATTGTTATTTTTTGTCATTTATTTTAAAGCAAGAACTTAGGATGTAAATAGGCTTTAATGTAATTTATTTATTTTTCCGCAGACTTTAGAATGTATTAATAGGTTTAATGTAATAGTTTAGGTGCATGTGCACGTGTGTGGGTGTATGTCTTATTTTTATGCTTTGTAATTTAGGTTAAAGGTTCTCGTGGTGGTCCAATGCCACCATGTGGTACTACGTTTTACTTTTCTGCTCCGTTAGTTTAGTTTTTAGTTTTGACTATTATTCAAAAACCAGAAAAACATGCAAATAATCCAAAAATCACAAAAAAAAAACATTTTCTCAATAAAACTTGGTTTCAAAATCAAGTGATCCTTTTATTTTATTCTTTCATTAATCAAAATTGTAATCAACTTTAATTCTACGTTAAGTCTTTTTCTTTTAATATAAAAAAACACCAACAAATACTCATTTGCCACTTGGCTTTTCACTTTAAAACTTTTTCAAAACTAATAAAAAATACAAAACCAATCAAACATCAATTTTTACCCCGAACTACGAGGTTTTAATCCCTCACGGTTACGTAGGCAAAGGACCATGTCCTTCCAAATCATAAAAAATGTAGATAATTAGGTCTTTGTTTTCTTAATCATTTTAAATTCCATTTCTTTAAACTAAACAAGTTATAACACATTAATTAGATAAAACCAAGAGGTTCCCGTAGAGTACTACGGACATAAATGATGCTAATACCTTCCCTTTATGTAACTAACCCCCGAACCCTAAATATTTTAAAGTGGTATTTGAACCTTTTTCCACTTTCTTTTAAAAAAAATTAAATGTTCAGTCGTGAAATAAAATAGTGAGTCAAAAGCTAATTAAATTGCCTTAATTTCCGAAAAATGACGCGACAAGACTAATAGTTTTTTTTGGGACTAAATAGTGATAATATTATTTATTAATTAAATATAATATAATATTTAAGAATTTTAAATAGTATATAGTTAAACCTCTCTTGTTGTTCTCTTGATTACTTAGACACATGTAGCCGTACGTAGGAGATTCTAGAATCAAATCTACATTTATTTATTTTCTAAATAAGACAAAATTCCAGTCTTTTGCCAACTAAATAGATTAATGTGTTCAAAGGATCTATGATTAATTAACACACAAATAGATTAATATGTTCAAAAAGTCTATGATTAATTAGCATACGAGTGAAAAGTAATAGGATTGAAGATAAAACAGAAGTGTTTAGTTAAAGAAATATTTGATTAGACTGCTGCATGTAAAATAGAGATTGAACAAGGTTCTAATATTAATCTCTTAAATAAATATATTTTAAAAAATTAAATAAACATTTACTTACTATCTGATTGAATATTCAATTAACCAAGCTGTATGGATAGTTTAACATAAAATAAATCAATCATGCATGGCCAACCTAACATTGTTGCTACGGCATCCAACGTCTAGGCAATTGTACAAGGAACAAACACATCATTATCAATTTCATCGTCGCAGTTAAAACAAATTTTCTTTCACAATCAACATTAATTTAAGGGACATGTACATGGAATATATCAAGGACATAATCAAGTACCTCAAAGGACTACTATTTAAGAAACAATTGTCTCGAAGAATCTATAGAGCAATCAATAGAAAATAAGCTTAAGAGTTATTTTTGCAATGGGAGCTAGAGAAAGCAAGTTAAGGAGACTGTTTAGTAGTGGAAGTGGAAGTGCTTACTACAAACGTATACAAGGTCCTATGTTGTTGGTACCAAGAGGTTATGTTCCAATATGTGTTGGAACAAATGAAGAGACATGTAAGAGATTTATGATTCACACAAGAGCACTTGGTGATGCATTTTTTCGTGAATTGTTGGGTAAATCTGAGGAGGTATATGGATTTAGGAATGAAGGGGTTTTGAGGATTCCATTTGAAGCACAAGAGTTTGAGGAGTGGTTCATTGGAAGGTCCAATAACAAGATTAAAATTAAGAGGATGGTAATACCAATTTGATTATTAGAGATAGTATACAATTCTATCCATTGATCATGTTTATAGGTTGGTGAATTTGTCATTTGTCAATGTATTTGTATTCATTCTCTATCAAGATATTGTTTTTGTAATTAATATAGGGTGTGATTGATCATTTTTTTCAAGTAAATATTATAACACACTAGTATTTTTTTATTTTTTTGGTCAGTAGTACGTTGATGGGTTGCACATTATCGAAGTTGCATTTGAGCTATACATCAAAATAGGTAGGTTTTATTTTTAGATATTAATTTTTAGGGTTAAATAAGTAAATGGTCCCTATAAATATTCAGAATTTTGTTTTTAGTCCCTACAAAATAAAATCACATTGTTTAGTCCCTTTAAAATTCTCCGTCATTATTTTTAGTCCTGTAAAATTTTCCATCAACGTTTCTAGTCCCTGTAAAATTTTTACGTCGTCATTTTTGTCCCTAAAATACTAAAGGAAAATGTCACATGGACTAAAAAGTGTGATTTTATTTTTTAGGGACTAAAAACAAAATTTTAAATATTTATAGGGATCATTTACTTAATTAACCCTAATTTTTATACAATGTCAATGTGAAAAGTTTTATATTGTCCACAAATCACAATTGATAGAACTATGATAATTTGCACACACACTATGTTTACAAAGGGAGAAGAAAACTATTAAAAATATCACTTGTATAATGACATTAATTTGAAAATCAATTTACTATTTAATAATGGGTTAATTAAGTTTTTAGTCCCTATAAATATTCACAGTTTTGTTTTTAGTCCATACAAAATAAAATCACACATTTTAGTCTCTGTGACATTTTCCTTAAGCATTTTAGGGACCAAAAATGTTGATGAAATTTTTTAACAGGGACTAAAATGCTGATGGAAAAATTTTATAGGGACTAAAAATGCTGATGGAAAATTTTATAGGGACTAAAAAGTGTGATTTTATTTTGTAGGGACTAAAAACAAAATTCTGAATATTTACAGAGACAATTTACTTAATTAACCCTTTAATATTTATACAGCTTGTTGAATCCCACATTGATCTCATAAGGCTCATTTAACTTGTAACTAAATCGACAATTATCTGATCAACTATATTAATTTTTTTTTTGTTGAAATAGCTATAATAAGTACTTATAACCAAGAATAAAAGAAATTGTATTACACTTTCATCACACCCCTTTAATTCAATCTCTCTTTTAATAGGATTACACTTAAAAAGCTCCTCATTTCTTTGAATTTTTCTATATTCAAGGGCTTAGTCTTGATGCCACCAAATTGATCTTCTAATATACAAAACATTAATTCAATTCTCCCTTTGGTAACTTGATAACAAAAGAAATTGATATTTAGTTTCAACATGGTTACTTCTTCGGTGAGTTATACGGTTCATTTATTAAATGATGCATGTGGTCTATAATAAAGATCATATGAATCATTAGTTGAATGATTTAAAATGTAGATTTTTATTTATAACAGTAATCGGAGGTTTTATGTGTCTACATTAGCTGCATTGTTTCTCTTGTATTCAGCCTCATATGTGGAAAGGTTCATCACAGAATGAACATTAACAAATATTTCATCAATATTCTCGGAAAGAACCACCTTAGACCCAAGTTCTCGGCTAAATCGGCATTGAAACAAAAAGTTCCAACCGTCATCTTCTCCATCCTCGCTTAAAGGGAAATCTACGAGGCATTGAACTCCTAGGGCTTGAAGTTTCAATCTATTTTTACACTAGAGTCCCAATTCCAAGTCCTCAAATCGTGATTAGTCATTTTTATTATCTCATCATTAATCGAAGATGGAATGAGATAGATGCCATAATATAAGAGGGTATAACTTCAAGTACAAATTTAATCATGACTTCTTTGCATGCTCTAGACATAGACCTACCTCCAAGAATTAATCTACCATGTATCAATGTTTTTTTTTTACAAGAATCTACCATCAATGTTAAAAACTAAATAATGGATTTACTTTATAGATTTTTTTTTTTTATATGTTAAGAACAAAATTGAAGAGAAACAAATACTTTAGAGACTATTATGACTTCAAATTTTCTGCAGTGCTGTTCTAATGTATTAGCCGCTTGAGATTTTATGCAAACGTTTATGGTTTTGTCTTTAGTTGAAATAAATCCTCAATATCCTCAATAGATTGAAAAGATTGAGTAATTATAAACTAGCCTTACACTCAACTTTCAAACAAGATAAAACTTTTTTTTTAGAGAAAAGATAAAACTTTCTTGTGTATTGAACATAGATGGAACATGTCCCTTTTAGTTTAATCAATATTTTGGGTTCGAATCCAGCTTTAGGCATGCATAAACGTTAAAAGGGAGAGATTGCCGCCCATTTAGGTCCCACAATGCTCGAGGGATTAATCTCTTCAGTTGCGTGCGGAAGATACCTAATTTACATCTAAATACTTAAATAAATTACAGATATAACTAAAATGAACGAAGATGCATAATTAAGATTCTTTCTCCGGTCCTATAACATTGATGTACATGCACTTGAACATGCAATTTTTTGCTAGTAGGTAATCAATTAAGCATTTTCTTATAGATACTTAAACAAGAGATAAGGCCTCAATTTATAACTAGAATTTGAAAGAAGTTGAAAAACAAATAATGACTCGTTTGCTTTGCAAATTTTTTATTTATTTTTTATTTTAGAATTTGTGTTAATTTTACTTGTTAATAAAAAGATAGAAGACTTTTAAATTGATCATCTTTTGTCTCTTTTTGTTGACACTTATCTTTAGTTAACATTTCATTTTCCTTCTATCATAGTGATTCACTTCAAGAATCCATATTTTTTTATTAGCAAGTAAAAATAAATACATATCTTTAATAAGAAAAATAGAAAGCATTTTCAGATATAAATAAATAGACCCAAAAAGCGATAGACACAATATTCTCTCATAGATTTTTGTTTCTATCTATATGAAGAAACAGCTAGCTAGCAACTTGTACCCTTCCAACATTTTCTTTTACGTAGTGATGTACATTATTATATATACAAACAAAATATTACGTAGTTAGACAAGAGACATGCTGATATGATAAATAATCATGATTTAACATATTCTAGCCAATCTCAAATAAAGTCATATGTATCAAAATCAACAAATATATAGTTATGACGATAGTATATTGTAGTATGGTCTACTGATCCCACTTCCTATCAATTCATACACAACTAGCTAGTAAGCTCAAATCTGACTCACTAAATTTTATCAATTGTGAGTCATTTAACATGACCATTCGATGCTGTGGGCTCAAAGTAGGAGACTAACCAACCACCACAAATTTGGTAGATTCTACTACTATATATATAATTGTGAGTATCATTCAAATTTGAAATAGTAAATTCCTTCATCAGATTGAATCACCTTAGTTAAAATATTTCCGCCATCAAGTAACTTTACTAAGAGTTGATGTGTCATGTTAAACAATAATATAATGCATCTCTACTGATGACACATGATATGTAGTATTTTTACGTTAATTGCATGGTCAGCTTAAGGGTCAAGCTAGTGAACCAATAAGTTTAGAGGATTTAGATCCTCTCATGTGTGACAAAAACATACGAATTATATTAATGATCTCATCATTAAAATTTATTTGATTCTAAAATTTATAATATTTTAAGTAGAATCCAATAATTTTTAATGATAAGATCATCAATACCACTCTCATGTTTTTTTCTTTCATATTAGAGGATTCATATTTGACTTTAAGCCTCTCAAATATATTTTTTTACAACGTATATTTTGGCCTAAAAATATAAAAACTTCAAGTACGTGCAACAAGTAAAAGATCTCAAAAGTGAAGAATGATATACCAAATGACATACTTAATTAAAATATCTCAAAATATAAAATTTAAATGATATATTAATTTATGAATGAAGACTTATTTGGATCCTTCACAATTTTAATGTGAGCGAATTTAGCCTCCAACAAAAATAAAACCTAAAATAGTCTTTAATATTTTTAGGGTCATGCTAACTTGTGTCATTAAGGCACAAGTTAAGTAGTTTAGAATAGAATTAAAAAATAAATTTTATATTGAGAAGATAACTTTTGAAACTTTTAAGACTTTGAATCCACAATTTTTAAAAAAATCTTCTACATTTAATTTTTTAATTTATGCCCCAAAAGTACAAGTTATTATTTCCCATATTTTTATACCAAAGACAAATTAGTCATTGACTAACGCACAACAAAGAGACTAATTTGCACTCGGTATGAAAATGTCAAAACTATGAAATTTGTGAAAAACTAAAATAAGTATTCACTCTAATTTAATGTGAAAGACCAAAAAAAATATTCGTTTAACCAAAAAAAAAGACCAAAAGAATGTTCAATAATTAACTTATTTATTTTGTTTGTCTAAAAAAAAATTAACTTATTTATTGCGTAAAAAAAAAAAAAAGACCTCAATTAGTGTTAGGCCAACCGTGATTTTCTCTCCAAAACATTTTGGTTTAAGTATGAAATTTGAGGAATATTTTGCCCACGGATTTATAATTTGGAATAACCATTTTGCCTTTTAAGTAATTTAAATTTGAATTCCCTCAACAACAAAAAAAGAGTAACTTAAATTTAAATATTTAAACCGTGAGGGATTGAACTTTGAAGTATGAAACAGTGGGTGATGCCCCCAGTATATACATACATATATGGAAAATGATAAATGATTTGCTCAATGAAAAGGCACTGCAAAAAAGAACAAATGGTACGTAGTACTAAGACAGACTAGCATGGCGGCACTTAACGTTATATGAACTAATTAAAGTTCACTGAATTCGTTATCATCGATTGATATCAATAAGTGGCTGGTGGGACTAGGTTGTATGTTTTGGTCTACTATTGAATATTCTTGGTCCTATACATTTAATAGTAGGTCACTCAGGAATAAATGTCAGTAAAAAAAGAAGGAATAAAGCTTTTGAGACATGCAGCTGATGAGGAGTTTTGGTCTAGCTGGATATGCAGCTTATCAATGGTGGATTTATTTAATTTAGAAATCGATTATCATTGTTGCTAATGTCTTTCTTGTAATTTTAGGGTGCATATATGTTAGGGAGTTCAGGGAGCAACAACGAGCCAATGCTTCAAAACTATATGAGAGGGAGGTGCCACATCTCCATATCAAAAATCTTATGACATTAAATACATGAATCATCTCTCTTCTATATCTAACATTTTACATATTTATAACTGATATGAGACTTACCAACTCATATTTTAAACACAACAATCTCCCACATTTCTCTACAAGCGAGTTTTCACCTCCTATAACAGGATCCAAGATAGCTAGGATCCACCCACGCTCCCCTGTCAAGCCAAATCAGGTGTTTTGATACCACTTGTTGGGAAGACCGAGGGAGTGATGAGAGAAACAAACAAATCAATACTCCATGATCACAAGAGAAGAATACATTATATCTCAATCCAAAATTTGAAGACATTAGGTACGTGAGTCACCTTTTTTATATATCAAATATATTTTACACATTCATATACAAGAAACTTAACCACTCACATTTAAAACTCAATAATATGGTTAGTTTTTTTTACATACTCTTAGATCATGGGTTTACTTATACTAACACATCACATTAATAAAGCTTGCTTATAAAAAAACTACTATACTAGCACGTACTAACAAAAGATTTGAAAACACAAATTTGGGTTAGATCCTTTAATTTAGGCATAGATCTTCTTCAGTGTAGCATTAAAAACACTTATGCTTGCGTGCATTAGTTCATTCTCTAGAGTAAGATCTCCTCGTTTGATGCTCATCACATGTTCATATTCATAGACATATATAAGAATATATTGGATTTTGAAATAGTACACAATTCCAAGACTGATCTCAGCCTTATTCTTAAATTATTATGGTCACATATCCTTGATTATCGACAAAATGTAGGGTCAAATATCACTCTTTTTGATCGATCCAATTGGATGTATCAGATCTTGTGGACAATATCGATTAATGGTTTAGTTAAGCTTTATCTTCATCGTCAATATTTATGCAATGAAAACTTTTGGAAGGTGACATATGTGGATAGAATAAAATAAAACAGTTATTGTCTCATTCCTTTTTTGGCCATTTTCTTTAATGTATAACAAAGAGTGCATATTCGAATATGCAATTTCTCACACGTTTAGGATGTATGAGTTTAATGTTAGTCTATTTAAAAACTAATTTTTATTTTAATATTCGATAAATATGAAATACTCCATTTTTATATGAGGGGATAATTAGGGTAAGTGGTTAATTATTAATCATACTTAAAAATTATTTGAAACTCTAGCAATGTTATGTTGTCTCATTTAGAAGTGAAAGTTTATGATCGTATCTGGCCTTACGCCTGAATATTTTGATTGAACCGATTCAACCCAAACAATGGAAATGAATATGCATGCTTCAAAATTCAACTTGTTTTTCCCTTCAATATTGTCGAATATGATCGAGAATCGTTTCAATTTAAAAACTCATTTTTATTTTAATATTCGATAAATATGAAATACTCCATTTTTATATGGAGGGGATAATTAGGGTAAGTGGTTAATTATTAATCATACTTAAAAATTATTTGAAACTCTAGCAATGTTATGTTGTCTCATTTAGAAGTGAAAGTTTATGATCGTATCTGGCCTTACGCTTGAATATTTTGATTGAACCGATTCAACCCAAACAATGGAAATGAATATGCATGCTTCAAAATTCAACTTGTTTTTCCCTTCAATATTGTCGAATATGATCAAGAATCGTTTCAATTTAAGAATGAAAAGGACCGTGAAAACTTCTAATCCTCCATCTAGTGAAGGAGCTAACCAAAACTTTACCAGAGACGTAAATATAAGGAAAAAATAAAATATATTTTGATGAATTTTATCTTTACAATTTTTGTTGTCGATCGAACTCTTTGCATAATTATTATTGAATAAAATTGCAAAAACTAGGATAAATTTATCTATCTATGAAGTAATAATTTTGTACATGTTAAAAGTACCAAAAATTGAAATTCAATATTAAAAATGTATCAATTTATTTCACTAAATATTAAAATTTAATTTTTCTCAATAAATACCATTTAAAAATATACCAATTTATTAAGGAAAAAAAGGGGGTAGGTAAGGTTACCCCCAAAGTACTTGTCTACCATGGTCCCACTGTCCATCTGTCAAACCTTGTCACTGTGTGTTAGTGTGTACATGAAGCCATGGTTTCGTGGATGTAAGATTGAGGAATGGAGTAAAAGAACGTATGAGTGTGAATGTTTAATTGCTCTTGACCATTATAAGCACAAGACATTAATACAAGAAGTTAACATGTCGTATAATTTGTCAACAAAAATAAACCATAATTACAATGAGAAATAAATTACTAACATAAATAAACATCAATCATCCTCCTCGCCATTAACAACCATGGAAGCAACTTGTTAAGAAGTAATTATCCTCTCTTTGCCCACAAGCAACCAGCACTTAATTATAACATCTTCACTGTAATACCGCATTAATTCCCTCAACAATCTCGGGCATAACATGTTAAATTTTTCTTCTTACATACGCTAATCAGATTCAATCATAATTCTAATGAATATATTATATGAAATTAAAAATAATACTCAATCTATAACAAAGTTAAGTAAAAGGATTCAAAAAGAAAATGTTTTATACTGAATTTTAGACTAGATACAATTGACATTTTAAACCATTTTGCACATATATAAACAATAGAAAAAAAAAAGAAATTTTTTTTGGCACCTATACACATATAGTTGGATTGAATATCTTCTCTTCTCTTGCTCTCAATCAAATCAATTAAATTCCAAAAAAAAACATCATATACATGACTAATATTGTGACTTCCGCATAAATCTATATTATGTTGTATCATCATATTAGGCTAAGAGCAATCACACAAGTAAGATTAAAATCGCGTATTTACCTAAAGTCATAAGACATCATATTATGTATATGGATAATCTCCTTATACATATTTTGCTAAAGATCTACGCTTGCATTCAATGTCGAACTTTAACTCATATTTAACACATTAATATATCTCAATTAAGTATAAGACTTTTTGTGTCTGTGATAGCCACCAATAACTACTCCCTCTCTCCCACATTGTTGAACCGGGATATGATATCACCGTATGAAGTGAATCGACACATTCCAAAAAGAGCAACCACAAAAGTGGTAATGATACCGCATCTTAATCCAAAATTTGATCGCTTAAATATGAGTTTTTCATTTATTTGTTATTCAACCTCCATTTTTTTTATTTAATATTGGGCTTTAACACACTTGATATATCACAATATTTTCTTCCTCAAATACGATGAAATTCTAGGCCGTGCTTGGCACGAGTGTCTATACTAGTTTTAAACCATTTTGCACATATACATAAAGAACATAACAAAAAAAAATTGGCACCTATGCATGTATATTTGGATTGGATATCTTTTCTTGCTCTCAACCGAAACAATTAGTAAATTCCAACAAAGAAAACATCATATACATGACTCATAATAGGACATTCGGTCAACAAAAAAAACGCATATCACGTTAACTCACAATTTTCTTTTTCGATGGAAATAAATTCATGTTAATTAACTCAAACAGTTAATGTTCACTAAAATAAATGACAAACCATTTAATAAATCTCAATTGACCAATTCACCCTTTTTTTCATCACCATGAAAAAAACAAAACAATTGAAGTCAGTCACTATGGCTAGCAAGTTGTATTAGCAGCAAAACATCATCAATTTCATGATCAACATGCACCACAATTGTAGAATTCAACCAGCTCAGCCATGGACCCCAACTGTGTCTCACCTTCAACACTCTCAAGCATCCACAACAAATGTTCAAACAAAACAACCTCACAAGAAACAACCACGACACCATCTTCACAAGAAGATCTATCCACTAGCTCCTGAAACACAGGGTGTTGAATAACATTGGAATTTAGGAGGTATTGTCGCCGCGACTTACCGACATAGACAGCATGAAGCACTTGTTCATGTTCATGTTGCTTGGTTGAGGCTGAGACAAAGCTATTGTTGCGGCTGAGTTTGGTCAATGAAGGCCATCTTTTGATAGCTGACTTAAGCTTTGTTAGTTTTCCAAGTTTGGCCATTTTTGTGAAAGTGTTTGATGAACGTCTCAATAAAAGTGAAGAGAGAAATGGTGATGAGAAAATGGGAGGGTTAAGGTTTGCTTATAAAGGAGTGTGAGTAGTAGTGAATGATGATGATGTTGTGAAGTGAAGAGAGAAACACGTGCATGGCCCACTGTTTATAGTGCCAGTACACAGCTAAAAATGTTATATTTTTGGTGGAGAAATGAAAAACCAGTTGCTATTTTGTTGGCATTTTCTGAGGGGTTTTTGGGACTTTTCTGTCTTTTTTTTTTTTTTAATAAAATGTTTACTTCTTTGGATTGATGTTTAATGCTTATAGTAGTCAAGAACAATTAAACACATGGGAACCTGATTAATGTCGGTTAGGATCGACTCTAAACGGATCATATAACTTAGTTTTAAAATCAACTCTTAACGGATTAAGTTGTCTATTTTGACAATATTTTTATTTTTTATTTTTTTGGGCTGTCTAGCATAATGACTCACACTTTAAGTATGAGAAGTAGAGTATTCCAAATTCAAACTTAGGCTACATATTGACTTCCTTATGACCAAATCAAATGTACTGGTTAATTTACTTCCTTTTCTCTTCATTGAATTCGATTGGTGGTAGTGGTGATAACTTGATTTTAATCTCATCCTTCACAAAAGTGATGTTTTGGTATAATCGTTATATAAGGCACGATGATATTTTTATCAAGGCCTTCCAAGAATAAGGTGGCAAGCATCCATAGGAATAACATTACACCATGCCTTATCTTTGTACCTTTTGCTAATGGAAAATGATACAAGGCAACATTGAGATACTTTCAATGGTTTGATGCCAATCCATAAACTCATCTGGTTATATTTTTCATTTGAAATCTGGAATGTCTACCTTCATATAATTCGTTTTAAATATTTGTCCATGTGAACAATTGCTTCTAGTTGATAAAGAGTCACTAATTGAGTCACCATCCTTGAATTTCCTTTATTGTTTTCCAAAAGGGCTTGTTGGTCATTGTCTATCTCTTGCAGTTGTTGAATTTGCCCTTTCATTTCTTCCATCTCTATTTCATTCTAACTTCTTTCATTTTGTCTTTTAAGTTGCATTTTGACAATGGTGGTCTAACATACTTCTCGACGAAGACCATGGTGGTGTGTGGCGACTTTGTTGGTGATGAAGACTTTCTTAACTTCCCAAACATAATAACGATGTTTGTTTTAAGAACAAAATGGGCGCATATTGAAGTTTCACGAAGACAACTCCTTACTTACCCGACAACTCACTTTCCGTCTATTTCATTACTCAAACTCAACTTCAGGATATTGTAACCCTTTGTTGCTTGAATCGCATAAATAGTTGGAAAGATGGTGAAAGATAAAACTCTCTAATTGGCTCAAAGAAACTTTTTATTGCTTGAATGCTTGAATAGCCAAAACATTGTGAAAATCCCTATTTTACTACTCTTATAAGGCTCTCAATAAAATATTTGGAAACATTTAATGCTACTAATTGATTACAAACATCTAGAGATAATCTAGTCCATGCAGTTAGAAAATCCAAACAGATGAATGTGCTTCTGGTTATTACTCCATCCATTTCTTTTAAGTGTCGTTTAAGTATAAATTTCGTGTGTTTTATTTGACTGTCATTTTGGCGGATTAAGAGTACAATTTGTCAATAAACTCTTTTATAGTCTCTCTAATCTACATTTGGAAAATTCAAGTTTGTTTTTTTTTTCTTAAAACAAATTTTGTTTTTTGTCATGTGCAAATATAAACTTCCATGAAACAAAATTTTGTTGCCCTATAATATCGGTTTCATGAAGAGTATAATTTTTATAAATAAGATCATTAACATTATTAAAAATTTCAAGTGCAAAATAAAAGACCCTATAAATGTTAAGAAAGAAGAAGAGTAAAGACTCATTAATTTTGTAATGTGAGTTAATTTTGTAACGTGAGAGAGATAGAGTGTGTGCAAACACATAAGAATTTAGCCGATAGAATGAGAGTAACTATAACAAATCGGTGGATTAAGTTGAAGGGATCTTGACCACAAAAATTGAAGGTATAATAAGAAAAAAAACTCCAAAAATCCAATTTATTAATTTGATGTTACTATTCTAAAACCACACTTGAAAAAAAGTTGTTGAGTCATACACATTAATCAATTTTTTAAAACTGATCCACTAATACACACTTGTCTGGTGAAACATGTATATACTATGGTGATTGAAAAAACATGTATATAGTATGGTGATTGTTCAAAATATCAAATATCGTGTAGAGGTCTCAATAAATTATTTCATGCAAGAATGAACTGATGCAACACAAAGCTAAGCTTATCACAAAAAGTATAAGTTGGTTTTTCTTTCGAAAAAAAAAAAGGCTCATCTTAGGCTAGCTCATTTGGTTGTCTTCTTGCTTGCCACATTTTGTATGTATTTTAACCTTATTTCTCACCAATAATACATACGGTTCATATCTATTTATATTTCAGAACTCATGAAAAATTAATCACAATCAACTCTCAATTACTACTTACATATGATATGAAATTCTTCTTTAATTCTCTCACAAAATTTAATGAAAATGAAATTAATATGACATAAGAAATCCTTTTTTAATCCCTCTTTCTCTTAAATTTATCACTAATTTTATTGTTTCTAGTAATAGTATGTGTGTTGGTCCATCTCTAATTGTCTTTGTCATTTACAGCAATGTTTCCGGTGATGAAGGCAGCAGAAGATTGTTCGGGTATTTGTTCGCCTTTTGAGATGCCACCATTTCCCTCAAGCAACTGCCGTTGCATTCCTGTTGTACTAGTTGGAGGAAACTACGTAGATCCATCATCTCCAACTACTACAAAGATGGTTGAGGAAAATTCTAACTTATGTCAATCTCATGCTGATTGCATGAAGAAAGGAAGTGGAAGCTTTTGTGGTCGTTATCCTAATCCTGATATCGAATATGGATGGTGTTTTTCCTCAAGCAGTAGAGCACAAGAAGTATTCTTCAAGATTTCCTCTAACCCTCGATTCATGAAAGGCTTAAATATGAAGCCTGGTACCTGCCAAAGCATATTTTATTAGTGTGAAAAAACATTTATGGATGGATAATATAACACCCTATTCCCTATTAAACGGTAAAACGCGCGAACATACAAATATATTCTAGAAATAGATGCTACGCCAACAACATATTCAAAGTTCGCAAGTATAAATTATCATGATTCATAAAACATAGCAGCGGAATATATTAATTATATATAAACAACATCTCTAATCTCATGATAATTAATACATAATCTTATCCTCAACATCGGATATAAATAAATCATGTCATAACTCATCGGAATCAACAAATAAGCTACTAGTCATGCACTCCATCTACCCGTCCGCACGGAAATGTAGGTGATAAACCATTGAGGGTTAGCATTACATAAACATAATTCACAATCAAATAATCAAGAATATCATGTATAAAGATTACTAAATAGTAAAAACATCCTCATATATATATATATATATATATATATATATATATTCATGCAATATTCCAATACCAATTCAATTCATCAATTCAAGTTCACATGAACCAAATGCATCAACCACACATCACGACTCAATGCAATTCACCAAACAAATGTATGCAATGTTCTAGACTCATCTAGATGCATGTGGTACCAAGTCTCCTCAAAGTCGTCACCTTTGATGCAACAAAAACATCATATGTAAGGTTTCACGCCCCGCCTTACGTTAGACATAAGTCCGTCACCAAACAATGAATGCATGAACATATGACTCGACTCAATGCATATGCTCATACCATAATCACCTCAACAGTCAACATGCATATAACATTATGCAATCATCACCAAACAATGTATATACAATTATGCGATCATCACCATCATTCAACAAGTATGCACACACCAACATACAATCAACATATATCATTCATTCACAATTCTCCATTTAATCATATAAGATCAGTCACAAAAGGTTGCCAAACAATTGGTCTTTAAGTTAAGTTTTCACAATGTTCTACTCATAATTCACAACTTTAACAATATTGAAGTAATGAATCAAAACCAACCAAACAAGGTTAATTGCTTAAGTCATGTATACTATTAAGTCACGATTGTGTGCAGTAGAGGTTACATAAGCCTTTCATCGGCCAATCACAATGAATTTACAAAAATCATGAAGTTCGTCTCACCTTGTCACTTTTCCAAAATTCCAAGTTTTCAAGACAAAACAAGACATAAATCATTGGAACCAATTTGAAATCATTTTTAGAATGCATATAAACAAGGTACAAGCCTAATCCCACTTTGTTTCTTTGAAAAAGATCCATTTCAGAAAAGTTCATGTTCTTGAGCATTATTCAAAATCAAGCTTGATTTCACAAATTTAATTCAATCCGATCGTGGAGAAGTTTCAGTGAGATTAAGTATGCAAACAGTGTTTATATGAGTTGTAAGTATTGATTAGGGCATACATAGGATATCAAATTTTGTTCGCACTTGAGAGCTAATTTAGTGGTAAAAGTTTAACCTTATAATCTCAATGTATTAAGTTAAAAATCTCCTCAAGAATGGCCGTAAAGTAACAATTAATTTAACTTGAATTAATAAAAAAAAATCCGCTTTCCCGATTTAAAAAAATAAAAATGTTATATTTGGTTATTTTATGTTGCCGTTGTCATTTTTTTTATATATAAAATTCATGATGATTGGTTGTTGGTGTTATTCTTCTTTTTATGACGGGCCAACCGTCAAAGAGCAATGCAAGATGATAGTTCCAACTCGTTTATTCAAGTTAGCTTTCTTTATCGGCTGTCTATGGTGAGAGAGTACCTCATATCTCTCACCGTGAGCAAGTTTTGTACACCGTTTGATGAAAGGGGTTGCATGGTATTATTATGAATTGTCTGCATTAAATAACTTTTTATTTATGTGATCTCTTTTTCACTACCACTCTGTAAAATTCGCTTCTCCATGACAAGATCATGTTCAACAAAGTTCTGGGCTACTGGCACCTTCAATATCTATTCTTGTTATTTTCAATAGCAATAACATAATTATCAAATCTTTAAAAATATTTTCAACAAGAACATCAACGTCTCCAGCCAAGAACACCACTAAAAAACCTTTAAATAATGAAAAGGAGAGCAACATAGAGAAGTTCAATCCTCAATACATTGGGAGTAGAAATTGAAGGACGTTTAATTAATTGATAATGTTTGAGAAAATGTGCTAGAGTCATCAAATGTTCCAAACTTTTGCGTTTATGAGAAGAACAAATGGGTTGGAATAATTCAAAAATTGAAAATATGGTCTACGCGAAAATTAAAAATGGACATAGGTTGTTATTAATTTTATCCTTTTGTGTTCTTCTATGTTGTGAGTTCATGTCATGGGTTTCTTTTTTTTTTCTTTTCAAAGGGATGAATAAAAAATTAATTGAAAATGGGTTTAGTTATAAGTTCATATTCTGGGTTCTTTTTTTTCAAAAATTAATTGGAAATGAGTTTAGCTTGTTATATGAGTAAAATTGAAAAATCAAACCATTGTTGCTGCAGATTTGTGTAGAATAATTAAAACTCATGTTGCTGCAAATTGAGATTTATTTGATGAGGAAGAAAGTTTATGTAGTTTCAGAGGAGAGAGCAGAGAAATGGAAAATGAAAGGTAATTAGTGATATGAGTGTATGCTAAGAACCGTACGACTTCAATATCTAACCATTCAAAATTAATTTTTTTCACTCACTCACGGTGGGAGACCTATCATGCATAGTTTTAAAACTCGGCTCGGTCATCGACTCGGGAGGGGTACTGGGTCACTGGGTCAATGGTCGAACCATTGAGTCATTGTCGAACCGCATGACTGAACCGGATCAACTCGGATGACTCGGTTAGATAACTCGGTCTTGAGATTAAATTTATATAGCTATTTAACTGGATTAAATCGGATTTAATCGATGACTTGTTCACTTAAAAACTAAAAAAACTGACATGTAATATGTATTTTAATCTTTGTACAACTATATTTTGTTGATAGGAAATATTTAATATTAATATAATATGTCGATTTTCTAAAAAAAAAATGATGCGTTCTTTCCTCTTATAAAATTTAAATGTATTATATTTACATATATAATATATTTCAATTTGTAACAAAGATTATAAGTTGTTGCAGTGGTTAAGCTTCAAAACAATCATTTTAATGTTCACGGTTTGATTCCTCTTGTCGATAACTTTTTCATATTTCAGATTTTTCTACAAAAGTCCAAACTTGAAGCAAAAAAACGATATCGTTTAAGATGTTCACCGGTTTTACCTTTCTAATTCTAGTTTTTTTCTTTTTTTTTAATTGCCAAATCCAAAACGACGTCGTTTTAGTTTAGTAAAAAGCAAAAAAAAAAAAAAAAAGGAAGAACCGGTTTGACCATCAACTCGGCCGAGTCACCGGGTTTTACCGGTTTTGTCCGGTTTTGACCGGTTCTCGCCGAGTTAACTGCATGGCCGATCCAAATGTTGGCTCGAACCGGTCTGGCCACCGGTTCCTGGTCCGACCGGCCGGTCCGAGCCGAGTTTCAAAACTATGCTATCATGCTCTCCCACCCTAGCATGGGCCTTCTTTATCCCGATTTTGACAGGTTAACCGCAAAAGAGACAAAACAAGGCGGGTTTAACTGTTTTCCATCATCACTAAACTGAGCCATCAAACATAATAAAAACAGTAAATAGTCATTTTAGTCCATGACTTTGCTACTCGTTGTCACAAAAGTTTCTGACTCATGATTAAATACAAATAAATCTCTGACTCTACACTTTCGTTATCACTTTAATCAAATCCCTAAATGTCATCTAATTATCTCTTTTATTCAAAATCAATCTCTCATTAAACATCAACTTACTGTTAGGTTCCTGACCGTGCATACTTACTATCAATTAGGTCACTGGCAGTAAACATGTATTCTCACTAAGGTCCCTAACAAGTTGTTAGTTTAACAGAATGCTATCTACCGACAACAATAAGACATTAGTGCAAGAAGTAGGAAGGAGGCATTGCAATTCGACATTCTTGCACTAATGTCTTATTGTTGCCGGTAGTTAGCATTATGTTAAACTAACAACTTGTCATGAACTTTAGTGAGAGTACATGTTTATTGTTAAGGACTTAACTGATAGTAAGTATGCACAGTCAGAGACTTACCGTAAGTTGTTGTTTAATGAAATATTGATTTTGAACAAAAGAGAAAATTATATGACATTTAAGGATTTGAGACTCAATTTGGGGATATTGATTTTTGGTTTAGGGATTAGAGTGACCATTTTTTACCTTCACTTTAGTCCTTGTGACATCTCATATGCCATGTCATCGTAAAATTTGTGTCACATCGTCACTTAACAAAGTTATTTAACGTCAGAGACTAAAGTGATAACAAAAGTGCAGAGTCAAAAACTTTTTTTGTATTTAATTATAAGTCAGAGACCTTTATAACAACGAATTGCAGAATCAGGGACTAGAAAAGAATGATCCATACATTGCTCAACACACACTTGTTTGGTAAAACATGTATATAATATGTTGATTGGTGAAACATGTGTATAGTATGGTGATCGGTAGAACATGCACATCTTCAATTCAGAGAATTAAACATTAAAGCAACATTACTGTTTCCAATATCATCAGGATGCATCTATAAATTATTGAATGCAAGAATGAACTAATGCAACAACAAAACTAACAATAAATTGTAGTAGTTTTTTTTCCGATAAGAAATGGCTTATGTTAGACTTGCTCACTTGGTTGTTTTCTTGCTTGCCGCATTGTGTATGTATTTTAACCATATTTCTCATCACTAATTTATTGTTTCTATCAATGTTATATGTTTTTTTTCCAGCTCTAATTGTCCATGTGTCATTTACAGCAATGGTAGGAGCAACAGATTGTTCGGGTGCTTGTTCGCCATTTGAGATGCCACCATGTCGTTCTAGTGACTGTCGTTGCATCCCTGTTGCACTACTTGCAGGTTATTGTACATATCCATCATCTACAGCTGTTATGAAGATGGTTGAGGAACATCCTAACTTATGTCAGTCTCACGCTGATTGCACGAAGAAGAGAAGTGGGAGCTTTTGTGCTCGTTATCCTAATCCTGATATCGAACATGGATGGTGTTTTTCCTCTAACTTTGAAGCACACGATGCGTTCTTCAATATTTCCTCTAACTCTAAACTCATAAAAGATTTCATGCCAATGTTTACTCTATCTCTAGACTCATAAAAGATCTCTTTCAGATGCTTTCAATGTTTGAGTTGTTATATGTGAAAAATAAGTCATGCATGAATGACATGATGCATCTAATACTTCAAATAAAAATCTTTCTTTCCAATAAATCCGTTGGATTTCTTAGACAGCTGATAGGATTATAATAAATGCTTGCTTTGTGAGCTATTTGGTGATCATTTTTCTAGAATGCCTTGATAGTTTAATATGCTCTATTTTTTTATTTTTTTTTACAAAATGCTCTATTTTTGTTGAGTTTAATTTGTTTTTAGCTAATCGATTACACCTAGGACAACTTAATCGATTAGGCAATGGATGCAACTTGCTAATGGATAATTTCTCATATATCGTCTGCTCTATTTTTGTTGATTGTAGGATGCATCCTTGTCATTAATTAATGGCATGTGTATAAGCAACTTGTTTGGCAAATGAACTTATCTTTATCCACAAGCAAGTAGCAACCAACACTTATTTAAAAACATTAATTTTCTCAACAATCTTGGGCCTTGAGTGCTAAATTTTGGGTCAAATAAGTTTTTCGTCTCTAAAAATATAACACATTTAATTTCCATCTTAAAAAATAAAATAGAACATTATCATCCTCACAAAATTATTTTACATAGTTTCAAAAATATGTAAAAAGGATTGGAAAGAGTATAACTCTTTTGTGAATACATTTATTTTTTGTTTCTCTCTATAATAAAAGTTAAGGACATTGATTCTTATTTTTGAAACATAAGGACATTATTGATAAAAGCTACATGATATTATATCGAATTTTGAAAACGATACCTAAATATGCACAATATTTTTTAGAAAACAAATATGTTAAAAGGATAGGAAAGAGTATATTTCTTGTGAACACATTATTTTATTTTATTTTTGACAAAACCAAACTTAATACATTTCATTCAAGGCTAACAAGCAATACAAGTGAGATCAAATCCAAAGTACGGTTGAACAATGCCTAGCATTTGTTGAATCCACCATTCTTTTATTGCCCTTTTCCACCATTTTCTATGATTTGTTGTCTCACTAATTAATCAATTTTTTTTACATTTTATACTGGAGTGTTTGTAAATTTGTGTGTTGGATGATTGGAGAGAGGAAAAGGTTGAACTTTTTGAAGATTTAAGAAAAGGATTAATGATTTGAGGTTTCTGGTGCTCAAGTTTCTGGATTTTTTTATTTTTGTATGTTTTCATGGTATTTTGGTTATGAATAATATGGTGAATGTGATTTGAAGATGATGAAGATCATGAGAAAGAAGATGAAATATGATGAAAAGTGAAAAATATTAGATGTTGATGATTCACTATCAAATTTAATGGACCTGCAATCAAATGATTAAAATCATATCAAAATTATTAGACATAAAAAACTAACATAGGTGAGCAATTTAACCAACAAAAGTATAGTTGAGGGACGAAAACGCAAGGAGTGTTGGGTGTTTGAATCAAAATAAAACATAAAAATTAATTAGAGGACCAACCGCAAAATTAAGCCTATAACATTATATATAAGCAAAGTCAAGTTTATTTTATATATAAATATAGACTACATCATTATTAAACCCTCTTTTAATAAAAGAATAATAAACATCATATACATAATTAAGTCATAGCACAAAATTACTCAAACAATGTTCACATTAATATTGATAATAATATTACTCGAGTTCTCAAATGATCAATCCACCCATGAGAAAACAAAACAATTGAAGTCAGTTACTATAGCTATCTAGCTTTGTCAGCAAAACATCATCAATTACATGATCAACATGCACCACAATTGTAGAACTCAACCAGCTCAGCCATGGACCCCAATTGTGTCTCACCTTCAACACTCTCAAGCATCCACAACAAATGTTCAAACAAAACAACTTCACAAGAAACCACAACAACACCATCATCACAAGAAGATCTATCCACCAGTTCCTGAAACACAGGATGTTGAATAACATCGGAGTTCACGAGGTATTGTCGCCGCGACTTTCCGACATAGACAGCATGAAGCTGATCTTGTTCTTGTTGCTTGGAGGAGGAAGAGATAGAGCTATTGTTGCGGCTGAGTTTGGTTAATGAAGGCCATCTTTTGATAGCTGACTTAAGCTTTGTTAGTTTTCCAAGTTTGGCCATTTTTGTGAAAGTGTTTGATGAATGTCTCAATGAAAAGTGAAGAGAGAAAGTGAATGGTGATGAGAAAAATGGGATGAGAAGGTTTGGTTATAAAGAGAGTGAGTGATGATGATGTGAAGTGAAGGGCAAAACACGTGCATGGCCCACTGTTTAGAACACAGCTAAGAATGTTGATATTTGAAAAACCAGTTGCTTTTTTGTTGGCATCTTGTGAGGGGTTTTGGGATTGGGAAGGTTTTCTTGTGTTTTTACATGTCTGCCCTCTGTTTTTTTATGTATCCTATTTGATGAAGTTAGGGATAGTCTACATTCACATAATCTAGAAATCGATGTCATCTATTTTGATCATACGATTCAAATTTTTAACTCCTTTGATGACTTAGGTTTTGTGTATATATATTTACGTAATCTAGAAACTGACGTCATCAATCTCAGACGATTTAAAATTTAAACCCTTTAATGACTCAAGTTTTGTAAATGCATTTTTCATATTTAGTTGGTCAAAGATAAGTTTAGAGTGTAAAATAAATATAAAATTTTATTAACTAATTATCAGTTTGACCAAAAAATATAAATTAATAGTTTTTAGGAGAAATGGGAAAGTGAGAAACTATTACAAGTTTGCCTAAAAGTATAAATTAATAGTACTGACGAATATTTTACAACTGTTTTTTTTAGAGCATAACTTGAATGTCATCCCTTGAGGTTATAAGACACCACGTTCATCAAGGCAAGTGAGAGTGTGAGACAGCCACCGTGAGCCTTCCATTCTTTTAGACCTCAAATTTATTATTTTAATTTAATAATATTATTTTAGGTCACATAGTATAAAGTTTACTCATTAATTTTGCTACTTATTAATTTACTAAAAAAGTAATCAATATTGTGAACGTATTTAATATTTATGTTGTTTTATATATAAAAATTAATTAGGTATGAAAAGGCAGCATCTTGTTGTTAGTTTTTAAAATGTTTCAATTAAAATTTCGCTTTAGGCCTCTAGATTTGTTAGACCGACCTATTTATTCATCAATTAATAGTTGATACTATATGTGCAATACCGTAGGATGATAATCTATATTGTATATAAAAGGAATACATGGTTTTAGACTGTCTTTTTTATTAGTCTAATTATACACTAATTTTTTTGATGAAAATGTTATATTTTTGGTGTTATTAAAAAAGATAATAATTTTATTTTTTAAAAGAAGGTAAACACGATACGTTGGTTTGTTTACTATCTTTGTGCGGTGTTGTCTGTCTTTCCCGTTTTGTTTAGGTGTTTGTTCGATTCAGTTTATCAGATCAATTTTGACTCATGCAGATTCATTCAATGACTTTGGTGGTGTCAACGTTACATATCTGGAGTAATGACTATTTCGAAGATTTGAATATAGTCATATTTGTATACTTATGTATTTTGTTGTTTTATGCAATTAACATGAAGATGTGAGTTTATTCTCAGACTCATCATTCCTTTTTGTTTTTAGCAAATTTGTATTGTATAAATGTACTCTATCAATTTGAATGAATTAATATTATTTTTTATTTTTTTTAAAATGACGAAATATAGCACTTATTTTCGGGGGATATAGCATTTGTTTTTAGTATATAGTCACTTTAGTCCCTGACTTTGCACTTCGCTGTCATAAAGGTCCTTGACTCATGATTAAAACAAAGTAGTCCCTTAATGTGCACTTCCGTTATCAGTTTAGTCTCTGGCGTTAAAAACTTCTGTTAAATGATGAGGTGACATGCATGAGGTGTCACAAGGACTAAAGTGAAAATAGAAAATGGTCACTTTGGTCCATGAATCGAAAATCGATATTCCGAAATTAAATCTCAAATCCATAAATCCTAAATTTAATCCTCAAATCCTTAAATACTCAAATCTTATCTAATTCCCTCTTTGTTCAAAATCAATTTTTTTTTTGCTATTATTAATCATTGGAGATTTGTGGTAAGAAAGTAACATAGTAAACTCCAAATCTTTTGTGTTGTGAATCAAATGAATTTAGTTTATATGGCATGAACTGTTATAATTAATAGTATGTCCCGTGTCAAATGCCTCCAAACTTTGACTTAACTAAACATGATTAAAAATAGCTTCAACCGTAACTTACTTTATACTAAAAACACATTTATCAAACATGCATGTAGAAACACACTAATCCACTTCATTGCACTTACACTAAAGAATGAGGGAAAATTATACCTTTTGGAATTGAGGAGTAAAATGTGGTGATTTCTTATAAACATTAAAATTTAGTACAATCTAGAGAGTTAACAAAAACAATAAAAAAAATTGACTCTTAACAAAAGAGGAAATTATGAGATTTATGGATTCAGGGATTTGGGGATTAAATTCAGGATTTATGAATTTGAGATTTAATTTCGGAATATTAATTTTCAATTCAGTGATCAAAGTGATAATTTTCTACTTTCAATTTAGTCCCTGTGACAATTCATGCATGCCACCTCATCGATTAATAGAAATTTTTAACGTCAGTGACTAAACTGATAACGGAGGTGCACATTTAGAGACTACTTTATATTTAATTCTGAGTCAAAGACCTTTGTGACAACGAGATGTACAACCAGAGATTAAAATGACTATTTACTTTCTTTTTCTAAGCTTCGGTTATCGGGCTAAATGGATCCTCACATCACATATCATTATATTTTGAATGTCACTCTTCACTCAGCAAAATACACTCCCGTCCAGCCAAATGACTAAAATGCCCCTGCACAAGTTAAGTCACGCAGCGTGACTTAACTTGCGCATGTTATATTTGCTGCACAGACACTGCGCAAGTTAACTTGCGCATGTGTTAAATCTGTACGCAAGTTAACTTGCGCAGTGTCTGGCTTAAGTCACGCAATATTTAGCACATACGTGACTTAAGTCACGCAGCGCATGTTAACTAACGCACAATTTTACACTTGCGCTAATTAACTTGCACAGGGGTATTTTCGTTCTGCCTGCAGGACGGAAGTGGATTTTGTAGGGAGGAGACAGGATTCTTATATTTTATCAGTTTACATACTTATCGAGCCCATATTCTTTCTATCCATCTGGAGGATCATGAGATCTTCCTTTGATACGTATGTTTTTTGAGGTAAATATTGCCATACAGTTTAAAATAATTTTATAATTGAATTAAAAAAAATGATGAGGATATACTTATAAGACATATAAAATTATTAAGGTTGGTGGACCTGATTTTTATTTTGATTCCTGTTCTTTAAAGTCTTAAGGACAATAATTAACAGAACAACATAAGTTTCTTTATATATTATTATATATAAAAACACCACAGAATAAAAAAAAAAACACCACAGAATAAAATTAAAATGGGTCCGATTAGGTACTGGATTAGAGATGATTTAGGTATATATGTTGGATTTATTGTTTTATTTGTTAAAGGCATGACAATATGGCATCATGAAACATCAACAGATTAAGGTGTTGGTTGGTAAGAAATCCAGCAAGGTTTGATCATTGATCATTCAAGTGGGGGCTTTGGTAAATTCATTTACGTTACAAACTACAAAACAATTGGTGCCTACACCACACGTTGTCCTCTTCTAGTATATGCTTTTTTCCTGGTACAGAGTGGGACTAAGGCTAAGGAACCCCATCTCTCACAATACTAACAACTCCAATTATGGTCTTTGTCAATTTCTGCTAAATTCAATTTGTAGGACAATTTTTTTATTTTAACTTTGTAGGACAATTGAATGATTTTTTTTAAGATGGTAGAAGAGTTGGTAACATGACTCTCATTTAAAAAAGAAATTGAATTGGATTCATAGAGTCGCTTAATTAGGAGTATCTTAGTACATCTACAAAGGAGTCGAGACTTTGATTATATTGCTATATAATCACAAATTATCTTATGTGTGACTTTTAAGATAGTTATGATTAAAGTTAATCATAAACTTGTAATAAATTGGTGAATATTGCAATAATCGTTTACATTAAAAGTGCAACGGATGAATTCTTTAAAAAAAAGTATTTATACAGTGGCGATTGGCGAAGTTAGAACTTTTTCTACAACGGGGCCAAATATAAAGAAAAAAGTAAAACATATTTGCAAAATTAAATAAATCTATATTTAAAAAAATTAAATAAAACTAATAATATCTATAAGAAAAGTTGAGTTTGATGACATTTTAAGATGTCATATTCATCCATAATTGAATCTATGTCAAATTTACAAGCAATGTCTTTTTCGATGTTAAGATAATTTGTACTGCTAATAAAGTTTCCGATGTACTTGTTATAGAGATCAAAAGTGTCAAAATAAGACGAATCGAATCAATCCAATCATTCAAATGATAAATTGTTTACTTTTATGTTTGTACTAAGTACTAACTTTTAATTTGGAGTAGAAATTAAATATACATTATTAGAGTAGTTTAAACATGAAAATCTACATGATTATTTTAAAAATATATATATATATATATTTTTATTTTTTGTGTGAAAAGTTTGGATGAGTTGAATTCCAACGGGATTTATCAAGGTAATGGTAAGTAGGTTTTAAGGTTTAAAGAACGTTTGATAGAAATAATTGCATATATCCATCCGTATATCCTTACAAAAAATATGATTCAACCAACTCCTTATCAACTGGAACAATTTCATTGACACCGTTAGTTTTGGTGATGGCATACCTATAATAATTTATAATAATGGTTTCATATTTACTAGAGCAACAAAAATGGAAAAGAAAAGTAAAGAAGTATGAATACTAGTTCATACCATATATACCATACATGAAATCGATGAAACACTAGTATATGCAACGTTTCTGAAGGGGAAACATAAATTTGGATTTGTTATAAGTCATGTGTGAGTCAATTTTTGTGGTCCAAGAAACTAAAAAACAAGATCCTCAATCACATAAACAAATAAAATTCATGTATATGGTTCACATTCACATATATAATATAGCTGCCAGTGGTCCAGGATAGATAGTTCTTACTATTCCCTCTGACTAAGCTGGTTTTGCACGTTCAAGCCTAGCCATTCATTCCACGTTTTTCTTTGGACAGACCTTATTTATTTGTTGCAGTAACGTTGTTTTGTTTGGTACGTAGAAATTGTTACGGACATGCATTACATTGAGTACTACTAAAAGTGAAATAAAGTAACTCAAGGTTGATATAGGAAAAAGTTGCTTTTGAGAGTAACTCGTCACTTCATCACTCACATGCATGCATTCAGTTAATTTATTCATTTGTTACACAAAAGACAACAATTTCATATTTTCTGTTGTTGCAGAGATGATTAATGTTCAATAGTTTTTGTTAACCGTTAAATTCAGAGTTTGTTTAACTTACACTTCCTTTTATTGCTCCTTAGCTGGATATGGATATGAACGATCAGGGTTGTCTCCGACAATTCGGAGACTCCGTTGCAATCTTGACAATTTTAATTTAAAAAGTATTTGAAAAAAATTCAACATCAGGCAGAGTGACAAACATCTACGTTCAGACTTTTACTCACGGACAAATAGACATTTACCTATGAACAATGTAAAATTGACAGTAAAATAGTTGAATTCTGAACTTTTACCTATGGAAAAATAACATTTAGTGACAGATTTTGTCCGTAAGTACGAGTTATTTTTCCTTTTTTTCAAATTTGGAGGCCCTTTTAAATTTAAGGCCCTATGCCAAGGGCCTTGATGCTCTTGCACAGGGCCAGCCTTGCGAACGATCCTTTAGAGGAATTATATACAAAGTTGTGATATGAACTGGTAAATAAATTAGCAAACTAAATTAAAGAGGGACAATGCATTATATTTACAGAGATTGGGTTTCGAACGACATCCCCCTATTTATTCACGGTGATTTTTAATCGCTATACCACTTAACAAAAAAATTATAATATTTCCACGCACAAGCTTGGTTAAAAAAATCTGATTTTAGTGTAACATTTTTAATTATTTCCACCCCTTGATATTGGATTTGTTGACTTTTTGCTTCTTAAAATATTTGTATTTTAATATTTTTTAAATTTGAGGAAGATTCATTCAAAAATAATGATTTTGAGGTACTTTGACAATTTTGGCTTCGAAAAATGGTCAATTGGACCTCGACATAAGGTTGAGATGATAAACTTTGGAGCTCCACTATGAAACGATCTCATTGATTTAGGAGGAATGTACACACCACCCTTACTATCTCATACTAACTTGAATATCAAAGTGCTTACGAGGGCACACAACCACCACCGAGGAATTCTCACTATCATCCTCCGCCCTACTTGAATACCACTGATTGTCGTTTGAGATCCACTCGACTTATATCCAATTTGTTTTTACATTATACCACACTTAAAAAAATGACTTTTAATAATGTCATTTGCAACGAACCATGTATAGTCATGCAAGCCAACATGTTACCCACACAAATTGTTATGTTGGTTTTCTACCAAACAACCCTCTTTTTCATTCTGTATCACACGGAAAAGTCACACTCACACAAGCAAATGATAGCTGCGTAAATGGTCCCAAATTATTGACGGAATACTACTCCCTCCGTCCCAAATTGTATGTCGCTTTAGGGGAAAAAAATTGTCCCAAATTATATGTCGTTTTACAATACCAATGCAACATTAATGTTACTTTTCCTATTATAACCTTAACTATTTATTACTCTCTCTTCTTTCAATTCTTTCATTTTTCTTTCCCATAATATTTATTAAGGACAATTTTGTAAAACAACTCATAATATCTCTTTTCCATATAATATTAATTGCATTTCTTAATATGTGTGAAATGCCCAAAACGTCATATAATTTAGGACGGAAGGAGTATTTCTTAGCTGATCATGTGCTTAAGAAAACAGGGATATATCCCAAGACAAGATTAATATCAGGAGTTAGGAATTGGACCATCATGTGCAATCAAAATGCATTAAATTTGAGCATCAAATCATATATCATGTGGTATGAAAATATGGAGTGCAGATAATATTACACTATAATAAAGACCATGTACATCATTAATTGAATAGATATAAAATGTAGATTTTTGTTTATAATAGTGAGCGGATGGCGTATGTATGTATTCAATTCAATAGTAGCAAAAATGCATATTGTTTTATTTTATTTTTTAAGTTTGAGAAGTCTGATCTTTGTGCATAAATATTTGTCATAGTTTTTCGCATGATCAGTAATTGATTCGCTTCCGACATACACTCTCCTGCTTGTCCCTCATGCAAAGAAGTAACAGGTTGATGGATCGTTACCATGAGAGTCGAACAGAATAGGGTTTTTTTTACCTAATCTTGGATTATAAGGTAAGACATAAATAATAAAAAAGAAATTGATGGAAATGAAACGCTTAAATATTGTGCAAATTAATCATAGCTATGGTACCAATTTTACCTATAATCTATTTTTGAGATATTACAAACAAGTAATCTTTTGTTGATCACATCTAGATTTTCTTGTTATAAGCCATGTGCCATGCAAATATTATATTAAATAATTCAACTATTATTGACTACGGTTTATATAAGTACCAAGTAGCTTAGTATATTAATCAGAGTATATATGTTGTTAGAGTATTAAACAGTAGACATAATATCAAACACTTACTGGGATAGTGATTCTGATATTGTATTTTAGAGACAAATCGTCCTCCTTTGTGATTATATTCTTATAGTCAACATACTAACATGCATCTTGGTTATTTATATATTTATATTTAGTTTTGTTTTGTCTGATCTTTCTATGTGTATTATTAATTTAAAACGTTTATTTCATTTCAATATTTGCCAATTTCAATTTTTATAGAGGACACAATTATAGAGCAGTCACTTATGATTTTTTTTTTTGAACAAAATCACTTATGATTTTAGATGAATAAAGAATGACGCATTTTTTAAATTATTGACACAATGCATCTTCATATGTAACCAAAAAAAAAAAAACAATACACTTCATATAGCCAAAATTTTAATGATAATTTTTTTTTTCTTTGAGAAATAAAGATCATTCATACTCTTTTGACCACTACCAGCCCATAAGTTAATTAGCCACTTGTGTTATAAAATACATTTTGTGGATAAAAGAAAAAAGGAAAAAACTTAGATGTATTTATTTAGATGGTTTTTATATGATTCTTATCAGTGGCGAAGCCACACACAAGCTTGTGCAGGCTCCTGCCTGCACAAATATTTTCATTTTGCTTGTCAAACTCCATCCCACCTCCATCCACTATAATAAACTTGTGTTGGTTTTGTTGAAGATACTCAGAATGGTTGTGTAGTTTCCTTTATATTTTCTTGCCCTAACTATTGGTTTTTATATGTTATGCAACAAAATGGAAAAAAAATGTCCACGTCCATTTTAGAAATTATGTTGTTCATCATCAAGGAGTGGAGCTTTTTGAAGAAACTTTAGGGGCCTTTTCCTTAGTTTCGAAGGTAGACCTTAGTTTTTTATGATAGTACTTATTTGATTATTCAATAATCTTAGATGGATTAGGAATCATCATATGTTGGAATGTTTACTTTTGGACTTATCTTTGATACTATCTACGACAACTATAATAACTGAAAACTTTATTATCAAGAATGAGTGGTAAAATTGTACGAGAGATCAAGATAGCAGTAAAATGATTGTTTAGTTATTTGTATATAGAGAGATTTTTTTGAGCGAATCATGCAATATTTTTGCTTTCGAAAATGAAATGTTTTTATTGAAATTGAAAATGAGAAAATCATGCAATATTTCCAAAAAAAAATGATAAATTGATGAGAGCAGTTGTGATCTATGTTTTTGCTTTAAAAAATGAAATTTAACGTATATTTAATACTACGTACAAATTATATATATGGTGCTTCCATTATTCAAAATTCCTGATTATGTTACTGTTCTTAACTAAATCTTCTATGATTTCCTAAAATTTATAGTTGTCTCTTGTTATAATAAAAATATGTACTTTTAGTTAAAAACTATACAAAAAACACCCAATGCAATTAAGTTTTGCCCAAGAAAAAGCTCCGAAGCAGCTTTCAAATTATGTAGTAGAGAAGTAAAACAGTGGATAAAAATGAAAAGAGTAGTTATGGAAGGATGACAAATGAATTTATAAATTATGCATCTTTAGTGTAATAAAATTTTCATTGCGAGGACATTTAGAATTAAAAAGTGTTTTGTAAAGGATTTATTTAAACTTATTTAAACTAATTATAATCTAACATATATATTGTATAAATTATTACTCCCTCCATTCCTTTTTTAAGTGTTGTGTTAGAATTTTAACACCAAAATAGCAAAGTGTAGTTTTACACTTTTTCTTCCTATTATACTTTCATATTAATTCACCAATATATTTCTATTTTTTTGCACACACTTCCTCTTTCCAGTAAATTTAATATCTTATCTTTATCTCGTAACAAACATTTGTTAGTTATTATCTTTTTCTTCAACAAATCCTTTTTTTTTTTTCATCAACCGTTTCAACGAGTCTTCCACTCATTCTTTCTTTTGAACATTCATGGAGTCTTTTATTTATTTTTCTCTCAAATATGTTCTTTTATTTTGCACTTGAAATTTTTAACAATTACTATTCATCTTATTTATAGAAATTTAACTATTCAATTAACCATTATTATAGGTAACAAAATCTTGTTTAAATTTTAAGATAACAAGAAACAAACTTTGTTTAAAAAAAACAAACTTTAGTTTCTAAATAAATAGCATTAATAATGTGCAACAACCATCACTTTGTATTTGATGTACAACCACGTTCTATCAACATTCAACATGGATAACCGGTTTGGATAATTTAACCATTGATAGATATGAAACATTATTAATATAATGGCTCATATAACTCGCCAACGGTACGAGATATGAAACACTCGTCCGCCCTAAACTAAACTTTATTCCAATGTTTATTATTTGAAAGAAGAACTATATTCTAATGTCAATTGCTACTTGGAGCGGTATATATTTGGACAAAAATGGATATGCTTATATGAAATTTTGGGTTTATTATTCCATTACTGATAGTTTTTTTTTTGTACAATTTCATGACTAATATGTTTGGTTCTTATCTGTGTGTAAGGGAAATAAACAAGCAACAATTTCTTCAATGTAGACTTTTTTGTAATTTAACCATGAAAACTTAACAATTATTTCAACTTTTTGAATGTTTTTTGCAATCTCATGCCAACAACCAAATGCATAACCTTATCTTTAGATTGTTATTTGATTTGCAACTTAAATTGCTTTTGTCTCTCTTAGTTTTTTCAAACATAATTGAGCTTTAGTTATTATTCTTTTGAGATACCACCAGCTATTGTGTTTGCGTCCCCTATCATTCACAAGATCAAGCAAGAGAAAACATAAAGAGGTGAGTACATTCTATAGTATTAGTGTCAATAACAGTGAAAACATGCACTACATACACACACAAACAACGATACGAACGTTGCACAATCATTTCTATAAAATTTATGGTATAAATGATGATTGCTATGAGACTTAATTGCATGTTTAAACCTTTGTTTATTTTAGTTAATCTTTTATGTTTATTCTAAGTTTTAAGTTGGTCTTTTAAGTAGACTTTTATGTTTTGGACCAACTTGAAACTTTTAAAACATAAAGGAACAATTTAAAAATTCAATAAACATGCAATTAAGTCATACTTTAAGAAATTTATACATAAAAGTGATTTGTACAAACATGGACTTCGCACGATCAGTACAGACCTCGCACAATCAACTTAGTATCTAAAAACCGATTTGTACATAAAAATGTTTAAATATAAATAAATTAACATAAAAACAAGTTCAAACAAAATTCTTCAAACTATAATATAAATATCATATCAATTGTGTGCAATTTAACCCACATGCATTCTCAAAAACAAAGAGAATAACAATAAGTGAAATAGATGTTTTATTTTACTTAGAATTAGATACATGATTCAAGTGCAATTTAACATTGCGTTTATCTACAGAGAAACTCAGAACTTCGGGTAGAACAGAAACTCAGAACTTCGGGTAGAAATATTGAACAAATTTGTGTTTGATACGGACATAAATAAAATGTTTCAATATAATTTTACTCTACAAAATCTATTTCTATACACAATGTTTATTTATAAAGAGATGAATGATATATGAATAACTGAAATGTGTTAATTTTTGGAACATTTGTATAAAATTAAACAAAAAGTGTGTGCTAATTTGATTAAAGGAAAGAAGAAAATAATAATAACCACTTATGATGACAATATCTTATGTTATAAATATATTTTTGAGATAAAATTAGTTGTGTCATTTGCAAAAGCGATTAAAATTGTCTTGTTGTTCCTATCATGTGCAACAACCATCACTTTCTATTTTATTTACAATCAAGTTCCATCAATATAGATAACTGGTTTGTATAATTTAAGACATTGATACATGTAAAACATTATTAATATAACAACTCACATATCTCATCAACGGTAGAAGATATGAAACACTTCCCACCTTAAATTGAGTCTTATTTTAATGTAGTCTAGTTATTTGAAAGAAGAATTATAATTTAATGTCAATTTTTACTTAAAGCGGTGTATATTTGGACAAAAATGAATATCTCTTATATGCTATTTGGGTTTATTATTCCACCACTGATATGTTTGATTCTTATGTGTATAGGAAACAAACAACAATTTCTATAATGTAAACATTTAGTTGCAATTCAACCATGAAAACTTAACAATTATTTCAACTTTTTGGTTGATTTGCAATTCAACCACATGTCAACATCCAAATACATAACCATATCTTTAAATTGTTATTTGCTTTGCAACTCAAAATTGCTTTGTCTCTCTTGGTTTTTCAAGCATGATTGAGCTTTAGTTATTTTTCCTTTGAGATACAACCAATTGTTATGTTTGTCTCTCATATCATTCACAATATCAAAGAAAAGAAAACATAAAAAGGTGAATACATTTTACAGTATTAGTGGCAATAATAGATACGGTGAAAACATGCAATACACACACAATAACAGCGATACATACTTTTCACCATCATTTCTACAAAAGTTATGGTACAAATGCTAATTGCTCTATAACTTAATTGCATGTTTAATCCTTTAAGTTTATTTTATTTAATTCTTTATGTTTATTTTAGGTTTTAAGTTGGTATTTTATGTTTTGTACCAACTTGAAACTTTTAAAACATACATGACCAACTTGAAACTTTTTAAAACATAATATAACAAGTTAAAACTTAAAATAAACATGCAATTAAGTCATACTCTAAGAAAATTGTACATATATAAACATCGCACGAACGGTATAGACCTCACACAATCAACTAAGTATCTAAAAACCAATTTGTATACAAAGTGTTTAATATAAATAAATTAACATAGAACAATTTCAAACAAAATTCTTCAAACTATAATATAAATATCATAACAATTGTTTGCAATTGCATTCTCAAAAAATAATAGAGAGAATAACAATAAATGAAATGAATGTTTTATTATGCTTATAATTCGGTACATAATTTAAGTGCAATTCAAAATTGCATGTTGGGTGTCGTTACCTGCATATCCCTTATTACTGAGGCGGATTTATTAGAGTTTGGATCGGAGCGAAAGATTGGAAATTGTACTACAAAGTTATTACTTCGACAAGGGTCGGTGTCTGGAGAATCGTTATTGTTAGATAATATGGATATTAGGGCTAGTGCAGCATGGTTCTCACCTCAACCTTTTGGACGAAATGATTATAAGGTAAGACATATTATGTTTTGTGTTTTTAGTTGATTTTCTCTTAAATATTTATCTTGTGATTGCTTTACCTGTTGTAATTATTCTCTTCTCAGCTTGAATGAAACATTAATTTTCTGATTTTTTTTTATCTTTATTTAGTGTTCAACTAGTTTGCCACAAAACCCTACCATGAATATCGAGGGAAAACATTTGGAACAAGAGATTGAAGAGATGGATACTGATGGAGAGGACGGGGTTTATACTTTTTTTCTTCAAACTTATTGTTATCTTTCGTTTCTTATTCATTTTTCTATCTTCTCCTTAGAGGTGATACTTTTCATTTTAGTCTGATGATGGTGAATCTCTTGTTGATGACGATGCTCTATCTTCTCCTTGGAGCTAATACGAGTTTTTTTTTCTTTTCATTTTAGTCTTCTGCTGCTGATGATGGCAAGTCTCGTGTTGATGAGTATGGTGATGTGTTGTCATCTTGCCCTAACCCCTGCTCGTGGTATGTAGCTTGTGTATATTTATGTTTGAAATTTCTTGGATGCTCTATATTTCATAAATATCAATCTATCATAATTTATATGACAAATTATATAAATGCACAAATAACAATAAGAACATTTTCAAGACAATACACACTAAGATCGTAACAATAGGGATAAGCACACGATAGGTTGTAATGACACAATCACAAGCTGCTGAAATAAACACAATATCCCTCATTGAACTGCCGATATAAACACAATAGGGTTTTATTGTTTGCCAACATTTAGGAAACTGAAAAGAAAAATAACAGAACACAATATACTCATTTACCAACATTTAGAAGACTGGAAATTTTATAACAATGAACAAATAGATATTCCCATTGCATTGCATGTACAAAGTATTTGATTGTTTTCCTGTCACTTTATCATTTGAAACAGCTTTGATAGCACATTATCTAGTGTCTAGTCACCTTTGAAACTACCAATATTTCATTTTCAAGAAAATTATGCAGAATTGTGATAAAGGCAACAAAAAACTGAAGTTTTGAAAATTCGGTGAAGCAAAAAATGCACACAAGATCCTATAATTCTTTAAAGAATTAGAAAATTAAAAGAGTACATTTCATTAGTTCATTATTGATTTATCATTTTAATTTTTTCTAAAAATCTTTCAGGCTGAGCCAACAAATGCCTTCATGTCATAATTATAATCCTTCCCTAGTCCCCTCCTCCCTGATAATACCAAATCACCAATATTAATAATCATAATACAACACCTGCTACAACTCTTTGAACTTTAGTTATTCTTTATTTGAGAGCCCACCAGCTACTGTGTTTACCTACATGACTTTCACAAGATCAATCAAGATAAAACATATATATTGCGGTGAGTACATTCTACAGTATGTGTTTAAATATAAATAAATTAACATAAAACGAGTTCAAATTGTTCTGGCTATAGTATAAATATCATAATAATGGTGTGCAATTTCACCCACATACATTATATAAAAATAGAGAGAATAACAACAAGTGAAATGAATGTTTTATTATCCTTAGAATTAGGCACATGATTCAAATTCAATTTAAAACTACATTTATCTGCAGGGAAACTCAGAACGTCGAGTAGAAACATTGGACAAATTTAAAATTGTTTCGGTAAGACTTCTAGATCATAATTAAATTGGCTAAACGATATGGTTCTAAAATTATTGGACAAATTTGTGTTCTATATAGATATAAATAAAGCTTTCTAATAGGATATTGTGGGTGAAAATCAAAATAAGAAAGATAAATACATTTACGAGCTTAGAAACATAATCAAAGAAGCAAGAAACAATAAAAATGAAATTTAGGGTGTACACCCAAAGAGACCTATAACTTACAAATTACATTCTCTAGGATTTATAAACTACAACAACATCTACTCCCATAACAAAACTTGCTACCATAACTCTAAACACACCAACGATGGTTTTGAGATTATTTTTGCTTTCTTCTTTAGAGACTTTTTTAGGCCACTACAACAATTTCATGAAGGAAAGTGTCAAAAATACAATAAATCAAATCACAATAGATGACACACTACTAATATATTAAGACGAACACTGAATATGACTCCGTTAAATTACGTGATTTTCTCAAATTAATATTGATGTATATCTGTTAGTGTATGTGTCATGTCTCGTATCCGTGTTTCATAGGTTGTGGGTGTAAGCAAGTTTAAGACAAGTGAGTTTTTTGCACTAACGGTATTAGACTTACATTAGCATAAACTCTCTGCATAACTTCATGAAACATTTGATTGCAACTATCAATTGCTCCATCCCCTTTTGAATTAGATGCACCCATTCCATAAAGTTTAACTATCAAATCAAAATGCAAAATGTTCATAATTTTTTGGATAAACCACATGAACAGTTAATATAAAATTAAACATATAACTCAAATTCATGAAACTTTCATAAATAGCAATATAAAATCGAAGTCTTTAAAAAGAAGAACATATAAAAACAACAAAAGTCAAGGAACATAGAAAATAATATAAAAAACAGCAAAAGTCAAGGAACAGAGAACATATTGATCATTTAAGTTATCTTGGTCACACATAAGTCCTTTAAGTTTAAAATTTGTAAAACATTGGTTCTTTAACTTATCTTGGTCACAAATAAGTTCTCTAAATTCGTAAACGTTAATATTGTAATATTATATCTTTTTTTAACTAATTGAATCTAAATTTATTATCTTATCTTATGTATAAAAGTTGTTAAGTATTTTAAACAATCTTTAGAGTAAAAAATTAGTTTTAATATTTTAGTTGTATATGTATTTAAATAATTGAACCTAAATTTACTATCATGCGTAAATTTAAAAAAAAATCTTTAAAAGGTAGGTACAATTGTTGATGTAATTCTTATATTTTTAAATAATTTTTATCCACAATCATTCTCATGTGATAATATGAAGTCTCAATTACTTCGGAGGTTCTATTATTACATCAAACAACTAGCTCCCAGTTATATGTGTTTTGCAGATTATGTATTCTTAATTGGAGAGTCGAGAGATGAATTGAATGGGATGTTGGAGACATATCTTAGAGCGTATTGTTTTTGTCTGATTAGAAGCGAGACATAGTATATGTAATGTAATTTCTGCAAAATTCTTCTGATTAGAAGCAAGACATAGTATATGTAATGTAATTTTTTCAAAAGGCGAAATAGTTCGACCTTAGAGGATAAAAGTTTGAGATCATATCATACAAGTTACACAATTTAAATATCTTGGGTTCATAATACAAAATGATGGAGGAATAAAAACATATGTAAATGATCATATTCAAGTCGGATGATTGAAAATGAGAAGAGCCTCGGGTATTTTATGTGATACAAATGTACTGTTTAAGTTGATGTGGAAAAACATCAGACAGTTGTTAGACCTTAGATGTTTTATGGAACAAAGTATTGAGCAGTTAAGAACCAACACGAAAATAAAGTAAGTGTGTGGAGATAGCGATATTGTGTCGAATGTGTGGTAAGACTAGATGAGATAATATTAGAAATGACAACATTGTAGAGAGTTGGGGTAGCATCTAAAGTATAAATATTGTGGAAAATAGGTTTATGTGGTTTAGACATGTAAATGTAAGTTCAGATTGTAACCTAAGAGGGGGGGTGAATTAGGTTTCTAGCAATATTGGTTAATTTTTCTTAGTTTAGCGTTGTTGATAATTTTTCCGGTAAATAATGATGAAGGTATGAATGCGGAAAAATAAAAGAGTAAGGGAAGAAGAAATAACACAAGAGAGTTATAGTGGTTCCCCTCTAAACCTTAGGGTACTCCACTCCCTTCACACCCCGCGAAGGATTTCACTATGTAAAGAATCTTTGTTACAAAGCAACCTTAATCCCAAAGGCCCCCTAACAATATTTCTCTACACACCAAGATAGCACCCCACTATATTTTACAACAAGAATCTTCACCAAACCTATGATGAAATTCTCACAAAGAAACAAGATAGCACTACACTATCTTTTACAACAATTCCCACCAACAAATGATGAGAAACTTTACAACAATGTAATTGAAGAATATCAAATATGTATGGCTGTATAATCTTATCAATATCACTCTTAAACAAATGGACTTAGTGCTCAGAAAACCTTTTAATGAATGTTAAAGTGTGGGCAAAGTTTTCCAAACAATTTGAATAAAAGTTTGAAAGCAAGTGATATTGAAAATGTCAATTGAGATAATGAAAGTTGTTGTGTTTTAAATGTTTTGATTCTCAATTGAATTTATAGAGGCTAAAAAGATGTTTATGAAGCAACACTACTTTTCAAAAAGTTTTGTCAATGAATAGACACATATTTCAAATGACACCTATTCATAAAAAGAAAGTTGCAAGAAATGCATTTGAAAAAATTAGTTGTTTGGTCATGAACTCAAAATAAATTGACGTTGGAATAATATAGTAACTAGCCGTTGGTTCTTTCTTAAAAAGATATCTAGACCAGTATGCCATAAAAATGTTTCCAACAGTAATAAAAATTAATCCAACGAAAAACCACTTTGATCAACCAAAATTTGATTATGTGAATTCAATGCATGATAAACATATTTTTATGGTAAAAAATAGTTATGCAAATTCCATAATAAATAATGGCTTTTGATGAAAAAATAGTTTCATGCTAAATCACATTTAAATAAAAATCATTGTGAGTGTGTGATTTATTTTCAAGATTTTTAGGCATTGCTTCATATAAGAACTTAGAAAAAATGTTTGTAATTATTTTCCGAGCATTCTAAGTCATAAGTTGAGAATGATAAATCAAAAGACAAGCGCCATACTTACAAAGAGTATAACCAAGAAGCTTATGCACTAATCTTTATTCTTAATCTTCATCTTGTGCCTCCATAGTTTTTCTTCTTTTGTGATGTGAGTTTGTTATCATCAAAACTCAGCCAAGTCTACGAAGGAAATCTTCTTCACAGTAAAGAGAAAATATGTAGATTCTATAGTAAGAAGAGTTGATTAAATAGAGGATAGTCATATTACAAGATGTATAGGAAGACCTAGAAAATCTACAATAGAAACTATTAGGAAAGATTTATAAATTATTGAGTTCGCTCTAAATATGGTTTATCATAGAACAATATGATGTATTTCATGCATAACAACAACTATTATTTGATTACATGATCAACTACCACATTTATTAGTGAATGAAATAGCCAACTTCCCGTGCATCGCACTGGTCCAAATACTAGTGCTTTCTTAATTTTCTCATAGCATGTTCTATCACTTGTGACTTGTTATTACCCATTGAACCTATTTTTTAGGATCTCTGTTCATGTAGGCCGGGTTACCATCACTTGTGACCTTTGGGCATTAGTCACATCTTATTGGATGTGTTTAGGACTATCTTTCTAGTTATTCCTTTCGTCAAAGGATAAACTAAGTCATCATTAGTACGTACATGATATACTTTAACCGTTCCTTCTGAGAGTAGCTAGCTTTCTAATTCTTTATGTGTTCGTGCCATAATTATCGTCTCTTTCCATTGTTGTAACGATTCTCAATGAATTAACACTTCTAGCAACGGTTTCATCCAGTAAGCGTTCTCATCTAACAAGCATCTTATCAACTTGATTCTTCACTAGTGTTCTCATCTCAAATTCATTCCATAGTGGACTGAGTCAATATCATTTGTTTTAACAAACAACTCCTCCAGTGATGCGCAATGTGCAGCCACTGGTCGCTTAAGACTCATCTGAAGGATGTTCTATTTTGTATCTTGTACCATTCAAGTACAATAAGATACTTCTCATAATGTAATTCTAGAGTCATAGTCTTCTTAAGGCACCTCATGATTGTTTCAATAGCATGGAAATGCTTCTCATCCGTCTACTAGTAAACTTGAACAAAAGTCTCACGACGTGGCCAACGTCGAGTCTAATACATTCAATGGCATATCTAAAGACTTCCAATGATGCTCGCATATTATGTTTGTCTAACTCCATCTCAAGTTTTCTTACACTTGGATCATAATATATGCTTGAAAGTTTACATTCAAATAATTATATTTCCTTAAGATCTTCTCAACTTTGTGAGATTCATCAAAAAAGTTCTCTTTTCTGATCTAGTAATCTTGAAATCAAAAATTACTTCAACTTTGTCTAGGTCTTTCTTATCAATGTTGTTAATAAACAATGATTTCACATCATTCATAACATGAATATTTAAACCAAATATGAGCAAATCGTCTTCAATACAGACGTATGATCATGCAAATATTATTTGTCACTTTCATTCACTTTATACTCATTCAATAGCATTAGAATGTCAAATTTTTCATGCCATTCCTTAAGAGTTTATTTTAGACCTCACAAAGAATTATCTAACTTACATACCTTGTTTTCTTGTCCATGAATCGTAAAACTTTCAGGTTGTTTCAAATAGATTTATTCTTCTAGTTCATCATAAAAAAAGCAACTTTCACATCCATTTGGAGTACTATCGAGTTATGAACAACGGCTAAAGGGACTAGTACTCTTATGGATATGATTTTAGTGACTGGTGAATGTGTGTCGAAGAAGTCTATATTTTTCTCTTTGTCTAAAACTTTTTACTACAAGGAGAACCTTGTATTCATCAACCGTACCATCAGGTTTTAGTTCTTTCCAAAATCTAAATACAACTGATTGTTTGCAACCATGATGCAACTCAACTAAGATCATGTTTCGTTAAAATCTAGAGAATTCATTTCATCGTTTATTGCTTCTTTTCAAAAGTTAGCATCCAATGAAGACAAAGCTTCTTGAAGGCCAAATGGATCCTCTTCCAATATACAAACCATATAATTAGATTTATATTCTTTAGCAATTATAGCTTTCTTACCTCTTTGAGGTTCTATAACATCTCGTACGATATTTTCATAACTATTTATGATTACTAGAATGTGGTCAGATACAGTGCCCCCACTAGTTCTTTATTTTTAAAAAGGAAATTACTTTTCCCCCACTAATGTCGCGTCCCCACTAGTGCCCTCAATATTCTTTATTTAAAGGGGTAAATATTTACATAGAAACCGTTATTGTTTAATTCTATGCTCACTTTAGCATTTATGTCATAAAACCTATATGATTTGATATTTGTAACATACCTGATGAATGCACATTCATAGGTTCTACTAGTGAGTTCAACTCTCTTGTTGTCCAGAATCCAAATATAATCCAGACAATCCCAAATTAAAAAATAAGACAAGTTGGGTTGTCTTTTCTTCAAAAATTTCTTAATTAGAATTTTTGTTCTTAGACTTTGGTACTCTATCCAACATAAATTTCAATTTTCATCATAAAAATTGAATATATCAAGCGTATCAATTTTATTTTTCAAAATTCACAGTCATCAATAAATATGATATAATATCATTTCTAACTTATGTGCCATCAAATTCGCACATATATTAATTTATTATGTTTAGAGATTCAAATTCTCTAAATTCTAATTTATATGAATTTTTGGTTCATTTGTCTTGACTGCAAAAAATAAAATTGTCTAATCATATAACTTTGGAATGAAGTCCAAGTTACTCAAGTTTACAATTAAATGCTTGTTCACATGATAAATTTTGATATGTTAAATATTAAAATCACACAACCTATAAAATAGAAGGAGAAATTAATTTTGAACATACCATCGAATGCACGGTCTTTTCCCACAAGAATGCATGGTACACAAGTCTCTCTTTAAGTCTGAGTTAACTCAATCTTATTCAATAGAAATCTGAAATACAAATTTTTTTCTTATCCTTGAAGCATACATCACGTCTTAACACTAGCATCAAGAAAAAATGGAAATTCTAAATTCTTGCGGATTAATATGCTAGCATGCCACTATGCATATCTAATATGCCATAAAACCTACCTAGTCCATTTATCAATGAGGATTATGTAAACCGATGCATAAGTTTATGGCATTCTTGTTGCTGATTGAAAAAGTATCACCATTATGTGATATAGGTTTTACCAAAAAGACTTTATCATTATCAATTTTGGTTACTGTTTTGTAACAAACATAACCAAATTATTTTCTTTTCAACTCCAAACATTTCTTATATTTTGTAACAAATAATTTGTTTTGTAACAAATCATAGTCTTAATCAAATACTCTTTCACTACAAAGTATTGATTTCGAAAACAAATTTCAAATAGATTAAGGGTATTTGAATTTTTAGTATTGTTGTTTGAAACAACAATCACTTCATCGTTTCAGTCAAATGATGTATTTTTATAGCTTGATTTATCCTTAATGTATTTAGGGACGATTGAATCTCAATAAGTAACTTCTTCCGTAGACACAGTAGATCGAAACGTCTTAAAAATGTTATTTTTGGATTTTCAAACTGTTGTATTTGGATTTCCAAATTCTATTATCTACCGAAGTTGTTACTAGGTTGAGTCACAACCAGGTCGCTCTCTTTAAGACGTTTCGTGGCATTGCCCAAAATTGTGCAAGGCAAACTATCAACCACGTCGCCTCTAGGATAAAACAAGCTCAGCTTCAACTGTTCGATTAACTACTGCACTGTAGAAAACAGTTCGAGAATTACACCTTCAATATGATAATAAGACCATTCTTTTAATATTGAAACCACTTTAATATGGTACTATTACCACTCTATTATGGTGCTGAAATCACTCAAATATGATGTTACAACCATTTTAATTATTAACTTCTCCAACTATGATACTATGATCACTTAAATATGGTTTTACACCATTCTAATGTCAAGCTTCTTTCAGAATCAAAGAAGAATATATTTTATGATCATTCATAATTTTGAAGGGACATTATACCGAAAAAGGGACTATGTTCTTAAATTATTATTTATTCCGAAGAACAAAAAAAATATCGAAGGGACTATAAACTTAAGATCATTCTTAATTTCGAAGGGACATTAAACCGAAAAGGGACTATGGTCGTAAGAACACTCTTAATTCTGAATGGACAGAAAAAAGGAGATGAGGAGAAGAAAGATTTGTCAACACAAGTCAAGAAAGGGAGAAGAGAGAAAGAGTTTCCGACAACTCAATGAAACTCTTTAGTATGTTTTTTTGAACTGAATAGAGTCCTCTATTTATATAGAGATTTTGTAATTGTTTTAGCAAAAATTGCAGCAACAGTTACTCTAATGGATAAGATCAAAATGGAACTTATCCATTAATCAGTTCAACAACATTTGTGGATAATATCAAAAAGAAACAAATCCACAAAAGTGGAGGAAACAAACTCATTGGATTTGAATGGAGGATATTCATGAATAAAAATAATAATTACTATTTTTTATCATTATCAAGTACTAGCGAAATACGGGCATTTCCGCTCTTTTTATTGCGGTAATGTTTGAAAATTATTAACGGTATTTTTTTTTATGAAATTTTAGTTTTGATTAAAAGTAAAAATATAAATGTTTGTTGCTTTTTTTAATGACATAAACAATAATCTTTATTATAGAAAAAGTTGTTTAAGGGTATAATTGGGATAATGAAAAGTAAGTATAAATATACTCATCTAGTTTGTTATATTTTTTATATGATAAAAGAAAGAGAGAAAAAAAAAACAGATATACATGTATCTATATTGTGTTTGTTACATTTGTTATGATATTTAAATATAAATATATTTTTATCTATTTGTTACATGTGTTACTTGTATTTAAAATTAAGGGTATTTTTGGAAAGAAAATTCCAACCCAAAATTATGTTGAAAGGGGTAGTTTCCTATATATATAGTATAGATTTAATTAAATACCGCAGTTTAAACACTACTAATGTGTGTTCTATTTTATGTGGGACCCCCACACTCTATTTTTCCAATTCACACAACATTAGATCAAAGTATAATTACTTGGTGTTTAATCTTCCAACATCACACCAATGTTCCAATATGTTACGAGTGCAGAAATGCAAGTGCCCAGTTGTCAAAGCATAAAACAATCGAAGTTCTAGTGTACATTACTTATTGATGTCGTCTACCATGCAAAATAAACTCATACAAAAATATTGCAAACCTAAATAACATAATTTTCATATTGATCATGTGTTAAAGTGCAGACAGATTGCATGATTTCTTCCATGATAATTTCTTGAGTTTTTAGATCATCGTAGTGTTCTAGAACCCTCAATTAGGATCCATGTTAAAGTGTCAATTGTCAAATAAAACACTAAAAGAAGTAAATCTCATATTGTGTCAATAGAAGGTGAATAACATGTCCAATGGTCTAACCTGAATAACTCTGTACCCATAAATATGAATAGAAAGTGCACCAACTTGCCCATAAAAAGATGTGATGATAAATTGAATTCTATCCTGAGGGACACACTCTATACATTTTTGAATAACATGGTTTCCATTTTGGCCAAGTACACATTTCATTATTGCACCACTGAGCTCTGACACCATTTGGCTCTGCTGATCAACATCATACACCTCCAAGGCATGTTAATAAATTTAGAAAAAGAGTTGAAATAGTACAATAAGAACGAAATCCAATAAATCCTGATGTCTACAGACCTAAGGATGACTAAAACTTATATGTTATGGATACCGTTATAAAATCAAAACAAATTTCAGTTATGCAGAAAGTGTAAACCAATACACAAAAATATCTAAGTATTATATTGTTTACTTGGTATTTAATCAACCGTGCATTAGTTTATAAAAGAGCTTAGCAAAATAATCATGTTTAATATACAAAAAAGAGGTCACCTTTATCTATAAACAGAGGCATTGAGATTTGACAAGAAAAGCCACATCATCTTATACAAAAATTGAAGTTATCAGATTTTAAGAGTTAGGCATAAGTTGACAAATAGGGGAGTTATTTGAGAGTATAAGGTTGAAATGCACCTTTTGAATAACTCTGCAACTATACCGAAGCTATTTCTAGTTTCTGCTGAATAAAGCGGCTGTAATACTGATTAGTACTGCATTATAGTACATATTATCGATTCAGACTTCCAAAGCCGTGCCACTAGAGACAATAGTGGAGGTTCAAAATCATATATGAACGGTACCACATGATCAGTGACCTCTCCATGTTATTGCCAATATCAGCATGTCATGAGCTGCCAGAACCTCCATAGAAATTTCATCATAGAATTTATGTGTGAGATTCGTTCATTCCCAAACAGTGGATTTCCATATCCAAGAGAAGGAAGTGAGGAATTTGATATATGCTTTCCTGAAAGTGGCATTCCAACACCATATGGCTGACTCCCAAATAACCCTTGATTAAAAAGGCTAGATTTGCTAAGAAGTGGAAGTTCATATTGTTTCTTTTGTTATTGAGAAAAGTCTCAAGATATGCTTTCTGAAGTCCCTCCAACTCTCCATTTTGCGAAGCATCGGAAAAATTTCTCATTTGAAAAGGATATCCAGAAGTACTCATCCCATGCATGGAGTAATCCGAACTTTGTTGTAAGCATTGGATGATACATTGGTCCAGAGTTGCAGAATTGAATTCAAAACCTACCTGATTTCCCAATGCATCTACATTGTGTCCATCTCTATTACCTCTCAAAGCTGGAATTGAATAATGAATAGTTAGATCCAACTAATAAAAACTTCATTGAACTTCAAACACATTTAAATGCACAAGCACGCACACACAAAAAGAGAGAGGAAATCTATCTCAAGATGATTATTGTACACATTATTCAATCTTGTGTTTGCAGGATATGCACCAGAAACTTTGCCAACAAAGATTAGCATAAGAAGCAGTTTTTTTTTCTTCAATAGATTGACTCTCTTGTTCAAACTAAATGTGGTAAGGTTTGTTAGAAGCTCACTGTGTTTGGGCATATTAACATTGTTTGGTGTGCTAACATAACACTAGCATGATTATCAATACAAGCAATTAATCAAAACTGCTCTGCCAATTTATTTGCTAAAACTATGAAATTGAAAAGAAAAAAAAAAATCATCTTATTGGATGGTTATGATTGGACAATGAAAACAAAAATAAACAATCTGGATAAATGAACTTTGTGCAACACGTCAATCTATTTTTGACAACAACGGTGGTGGCAACCTAGGATTGATACTCTCATACGAGTAATAATACGAAAGACAAACCAGGTGTGATCAAATCTCATCCTCAATCAAAACTCAATCATTATTATTACCCCTTACTATTATTAGTTATGTAATCAAAGTTCTTCAAACTACCAAAAGCACCTAACGATCGTAAATTGATAGAGGCTCACTTTGTTATCTGTTATATGTTGAATAGTATCTAAAACTCTAATATTTAATTTATGGTATTGATTTTGTTATATGTTGAATATTATCCAAAACTTTAATATCTAATTATTTCTTTGTTATAAAGATGAGTGATTTACTAAAATGCTCTGTACTATCCAAAATTATCATTGTTAAATTGTGAGATCAACCATAACATTTTTATTGCTACCCAAAGTCGTCCTAGTAAAATTGAAGGTCTCGGCTAAAAAAATGCAAGTTTTTTAGAAGAATCCTTCTTTATTTAATTTGTAAATGAAATAAATCTATACTATATATAAAGAAAATAACCATTTTCAATTCTTTTGGGCTGACTTTTTCTCTTCCAAAAAGGCCCTAAATTTTTAATTCAAATAACACATGTAACACATAGATAATTTAAATATTAAAAATAATGTAACAAACACGATATAGATGTGTGTGTGTGTTTTCTTTATCGTTTAAAAAGTGTAACAAACTAAACGAGTATAACTTACTTATTCATTATCTTAATTACACCTTTAAACAACTTTTCTATTTTAAAGATTGTTGTTGGTCTCATTAAAAGAAATTAGATTATATTTTTTTGCTATATTGTTGGTGTTATTGAAATAGATAATGATGATTAGTTTGGTTTGTTATAACTTGAAAGCAACAAATATTTATATTTCTTATTTTAATCAAAATAAAAATTTCATAAAAGAAACATCGTTCATAATTTTTAAACGTTATCGCAATAAAAAGAGCGGAAAGACGGGCACGTGAGTGTCCCTCTTTACGCTAGTAACACATAAGAAATAGGGTATCTAGTAGATTAAGTTTCATATATTATTAACATGTACATTATAAGAAGGTTGTTTATTTGGATTCACAACATTTTTCTTTGAAAAAAGATGACTTGTATGTGACAAATGAATTGATTCCCAACAGTAGTCCGATTAAAATTTTTACACTGATTTAAAAGTTGGACAACACACGAGACATGTATTTCTTGATTGATCATACAATTTACTTGACGCATATAACATCGATGGTTATATAGGGTTTAAAGAGTGTTTCATTGATTAATAAAATGATACATGAGAGGTATATTTATAGTCAATTAGAAATTTCAAATCACAAAAGTATACTTGTACTACAATTTACTTATAATTTTTCAGGAATAAGAGTAATTTGGCGGCTTTGAGCAAAGTTCGGGCTGGGCTACCTCGCATGGGGCCATCCATAAAGAACACCAAATTGATCAGACACAAAAGAACACCAATGTTTGTTTAATATTATATGTTAAATAATTAGAGGGTATAACAAAAAAAAATTGCTCGTGTGTTCGCAAAAATGTCTTTTGTTTTATGTATTTGAGGAAAAAGAAGAAAATAATTATAAAAAAAGTAGATTAAAACAAACAAGAGAACAAATAAATAATTAACATTGTTGATATTTCTGACTAATCTCAAATTAGTAAATAATGTAATTTGTAATTTTCCATAAAATAATACAATGATTTTAAATCTTATTCGATTATTTGTAAAAAAATTAATTCAATTATTGGACAAAAAATAGAAACATAATACATAAATGTAATAATAATTAAAATTGAGAATATCTTTGGACTTCTAACCTATATAATATTTATTCTCACATAAAATACATGACTCAAAGAGACTGAAAATTAGAAAAATGTGTATTTTTTGGGAGATATATTGGTGGTTCAAGCATGGTGTTGTTGTTTTTGATTGAAATGCATGTAATCTTTGCAAAATATATTAGTGCTTCAGGCATATGGTTTGTGATTGAAATACATTACTCCAAAGTCATTTTTAATTCATGAGCATGAGAGAAAATCAATTGTGTGATTTATCTAATATTCAAACTTTTAACAAAGCATGCATTTCATCAAATTTCGGCAGATTTTTAAAATGATTCTTTTTGAAAAATGATTCAAGCAAGTTGTATATCAATTCATAATATTAATTAAAAAATTTGCACGACTCGGGTCACAAAAAATCTCATGATCGACCTTACAAGTAGCTTATAGGCGGTGGCGGAGTTAGGAATTTTACAGAGCCTGAACAAAAATTATAGAGGCAAGAATTCTTGTGCGCGCACGTGTGAAAATATTGAATTTGCCCAAAAAAAATAATTTTTTAAGTGAGTTAATGGGCTATTGGGTTGAGCGAAATATAAAGAAAGTATCGATTGAGGGCTCCGCCACTGCCTATAAGGAGGGGGCATGATCTCTATCCCTTTTTCCAAAATTTTATCAAGGAGATTTTCTCTCCCATACTCGTACTCGCTGAGAAAAAGTTTACACTTGTGTAGTTCCAAATGGAGTAATAACCACATATATGTCCATTTATAGGGACAAATTGATATTCATATATATAGTTGTGTTACCGTTCATGGCATATCTGTTTTACTTATGTGTGTATTCATAACTTAGCTTCCTTGAATATTCTTTTTCCTTGACTTAGAAATCACCTCTGAATATGGATATTTACCTGCAGAATAATTATGTAAATATCTAATGGATGTCACATTATTCCTATTTTTTTTAATATTTAATTACTCATTTGGATATTTTTAAATTCGACATTATTTAGTTTATTCAATATCAAATTTGGATTTCTAAACATAGAATTTTTCTAATGACATAAAAGTGAATAAAGAAAATTAGAAACTAAACTTGAAAGCTTGTAATTTGTAGGAAACTAAAAGCATATTTACCCTATTTTCAATATATTAATTTTTCTTATTTTTTTCCATATTTTATTTAGTTATAAATAAATAAATTTATACTTATACATTAATTATTCAATAAATCTAAAAAAAATATCGTTTCTTATATTTAAGACCGGAGAAAATATATATCGGTCTCACTATTCCTTGTTGTGGACGTTAGTTGTGCTAATGGTCTATGTGAGGTTGCTATGTTTGAAATCATGATTTATATAATGTTTTAAACAAACAGACACAACTGTCAAAATATATTTGAGGACAAACTATCGGCAATTTGAATTAGGTTGGACTCTAATTATTAAAGGTACATTAGTTCTATTGGCTATAAATTGTCATCGAAGCAAATGATGTTGTTTAAGTCATTGTCATGTTATAGTGTAGAATACAAATTATATCTATCTATAAGTAGTAATTTCTAAAAGCAAGTTGATACTTTGCTAATCAGTTTCAAAGACTAAAATGTTCATTTACTTGAATTTTATCTACTAATTTGGCCGACCCTTATTTATGGTTAATTGGTTTTATGATATTTATATATTTTACATGATTTTCTCTCAAAAACAAATATATAGTACATGACTTTGTTGACAACTCTTTTTAGCATCCTATATCTCCTCCTTCCCTTTTCTTATAACCGCCTAAGTGAAATCATTGATGATTTTGATGCTCTTGTCAAGTTGTATTTCACTATTTTGAACCAAGATTTAGAATTTTCTTAATTTTCCTTAGTGAAGTGTCAAAAAGCTTGAGAAAAGCAAATTCTTAGTGACTTAGGATTCAATGAATAAAACACTAATTAATACGAGATTGATGAATTTCAAATTAACATTAGTTAGCAAAGCAAAATTGGAAAGCAGTCAACGTCCGGTAATTAAATCAATTAAAAATATAATCAATGTCTAATTTCCGCGGCAGTTGACAGACGAAGTTCCGCGGTAGTTAACTGTCGAAATAACTTCGGTAGTTAATTGCAGCCGGTTCCTTTCTTTTGCAATTAACTACCGTTGGGGTATTTTGGTATTTTACTCGTGTGTTTCAGCCTTTGCAAATGTGTGAACAATAGTTTTCACTTTTCAAGCATCTTAAAGAATTTGGGCCATGTTAGTTAGGCCCATTCCAAAATAATATGAAAATTGCTTTTCTGACATTGAAAACTTCACATTGACACAAGTAAAATACTTAAATGCCTTCAGTGGTAGTTAACTACCGTTGAGTATGAGTGTTCGTGGGTGGGTTTGAGTCGGGTTTTGCCTAACCCAAAACCAAACCAAATAGAGTACTCCGGTTTGGGTGAAGTAAAATAACCACATGTTATACTATTTGGTGGGTTTGGGCAAACTCACTAATTTTTGGGTTGGATTGGGAGATGGGTTACCCAACTTATTTTTCTATTTTTTAAATATTAAATGACTAAATGACAAGTCCTCATAATTTTATTTTAAAATAGTACTCTACTTTTTAATTTTCTTAAAAAAAATGTTTAACTTATTTCTATAATTTTATGCATCATAGAATATCAAATAATAAACTTCACCATAAAATACTTGCAACAAACTAAAGTTGCATGATATAAAATTGCATCAATATCAAAATAACCAAAATGTGCAACATATTACTCCCTCCGTCCTTATATTTAAGCACCTATTTGATTTTCTTCTTGTCCCTAAATGTAAATCTCTTTTCAAATTACTAGACGCATTTATTATTTTTTTGGCTAAAGTGTACTTTTCCCCCTAACTTTCAAAAACTTGCAATTTTGGTCCCTTAAGTACAAAAACTACAATTTTGACCCCCTAAGATTTAGCCACATTGCAACTTTAATCCTTTTGGCCAATTTTGACCGGTCAATGCCTACGTGGCACGCCACGTGTGTAATTATTGAATTAAAAAAGCATATTATCATTTTTTAAATTAAATAAATGAAAATGAAATTAAAAAAATAAAAAAATCAGATTAAAAAATTAAAATAAAACCCAAATCTTTAATCTTTTATTTCTTCTTCCTCTCAATCTCAAGAACAATAACCACAATTGACCCTGCATAGACCCTTATTCTTCTTCTTCCAACTCTTTCTCTGACCATCTCTTTGTCGGTTTTGAATTGATGATTTTTCTTCATGGTGTGAATTAAAAAGCAACATTTGTAATTCTTGAATAAAAAAAAATCTTCAACAAACTATCAGCAAGTCCACGAACAAACGGAAACAAATCCTGAACCAACATCAACCATTTGTGCTTCTCATCCTCAAACACCGTAAGTGAAATTTCAGCAGCTTCCAAAATTCCTTGCACCGTTTTGAATTTCACACTCCGTGAATGTTTGTTCCCACTAAAGTTGTTTACCATTGAAGCTGTTTTGAATTCCTTGCGTCGTTTCGATTCTTGTTTGCAATCCAAATTTTGATTGATTGTTTTGTTGTTCTCTCCCTCTTTTGCTTTGATTTATTTTTGAATTAGATTTGGGAACAGATGAGAAAATGATTGAAAATGGTGGTGATTGAAGTTAGGTTTGAATTCTGGTGATTGTTGTATTTTTTGGGTTGTGGTTGAGAAGAAGATGAAGATGTTAAGAAGATAATTTATGAGTTTGTGTTTTATGGTTTTTGTGTTTTTGTGTTTTTGATGAATGATGAATATTGATGGTGAAAAGATGAATTTGCTGGATGGATGATGAATATGATGGTGTTTGGGAAGAATCACGTGCCCTTTCTTTTTTCCTTTTCTTTTTTTTTATTTCAATAAATAGGGAATGTAATTTTTTATTTTTTTAATTCATTAATTACCTATGTGGCATGCCACGTAGGCATTGATCGGTCAAAATTGAGCAAAAGGATTAAAGTTGCAATTGAGCTAAATCTTAGGGGGTCAAAATTGTAGTTTTTGTACTTAAGGGGTTAAAATTGCAAGTTTTTGAAAGTTAGGGGGGAAAGGTGCACTTTAGCTTTTTTTTTCTCCTAAAGATACCCCTAATTAATACTACTAACTTATCTTGAAATATGAAAAGACAAATTTAATACACATACAAATAAATGATAATTCGGTAATATTAACACACAAAACAGACACATTAATTACACTGACAACTTTTCTTACGAAATGTGAAAAATGTAAAGGGGCTTACATAGAGGGACGGAGGGAGCAATTTGTAACTCTAGTATGTTTTGATTTTCAATATATGAGGTATAATGTGTATGTTTTGAAAATATAACTTTCTTCTGCCCTATGAAAATAAAGATAAAAAATATTAACATTATTGGGTAAATGGGTTTTTTGGGTTTGAGTCTGGTTTTACCGAAACCCATTTATTTTTATGAGTTTTCCATTTTTAGAAACCATATCCACTCAGTTACCCAACTCAATCCATTTTGTTTGGGTTTTTTGGATGAGTTTGACGGATTTTTTGGGTTGACCCAACTCATAAACACCCCTACCGTTGAGGACCCGACAGCAGCTAACTACCGCTCACCCTGAATTCCTTTCTTCAATTTATTGGTGTACGTTCTCTCCATCTATTTCTCTTTCTTGTTTTCACTTTGTCTTTCCATGTCATTTCCGTTTTGCTATCTTACAGCCCCATCCTCCCTTTTGCCATCAATGATATCTTCGTGAAGCTTGCTCAAGAATCACAAGAAGCCAACAATCACTTCAAGGGAAATTCAAACTGCTGTCAGACTTGTTCTTCCTGGTGAATTGGCCAAACATGCTGTTTCTGAGGGTACCAAGGCTGTGACCAAGTTTACTAGTTCTTAAATTTGATAGGATCTAATTTTAGAAACCATTGGTAATTTTAATTAGCAGTTTCTTTTAGATCTTGAAGATGTAATGAAGTAATGGAATCTGGTTGTTCTTTTGTGTATGATAATGGTGGAATTTAATGCAGTCAGACTTAAAATGTTTTCATTGTTCAAATTTGGTTGATTTTGAGCAAGCTTTTCGAAGAACATACATTAAAACGGTAGTTAACTATGTTGAGGACATTTAAGTATTTTATTTGTATCAAGTGAAGTTTTCAATGTCAGAAAAGCAAATTTCAAATAATATAACGAAAATTTTTTGAAAAAATCATTTCACATTCGCGTTGTTTTTCATGTGTCTTCGAAAATTTTAAAAATGTTTTCGCAAATTTTAAACATTTCGCTATATTAATTTTGAAAAAATAATATAACGAAATGTTTTGGGTTTTATAATTTAATATGAGTTTTTTTTTTTCCTATTTTCAAAGTGCAAAAAATAGACACCGTCATTTTAGTCACAGGTAACTGTTTTTCTCACCAATTTAGATTATAGTACTTTGGATTTTATAATTCAAATACCCCTATATGAAAATTAAATGTGAAAATTAAATTTCACATGACTTTTTATTTAAGGAAAATTTCACATAACTTTTCAGGCAGAAGAGGAATCAAAACATGTCTAATATTTGGATTATAATCCTATAAAACGAACGCTTAAATTTTATAATCGGAACATGCTTTGAACTCCTCTTATGCTAAAATATCATAAAAAAATATGTAATTTAATTTTGATATAAAGATGTTTGAATTATAAAATATGAAGTATTTATTTTTTTTTGGAATTTTTATCTGAATTGTTGAAATGATTTTTTTGCCTCAGCACCTAACCAAATTCGAAATCACATGTTTTTTTATCATGTATATTATATACAAGTGGATAGAAGGACACTGGTGTGTCTGCCTATCCAATTTTCTACTGCTCTTAACCGTATGTATATAAATGTATCCTTTTTAATGTATACTAGCATTTAGACCGACACTTTGTGTTTTTTGGTCCGCTATTTTGTTGCGATAATACGTATAAATTAAGAACAATAGCTTTGATGAAATGTTGATTAAAATTATATGTATAGAATGTTTTCATCCTCACAAAAAAATTATTTTGCTTTTAGTCCTTAATAGCTAATTTATGTTCATATAAATGTCAAAATTATAACTCTTTTATGGTCAAGATGTATCCATGTTATGTCCGTTTATTATGTTCAACATTTATATGATTTATATTATGTTCAATTAATGTCAAAAAAATAATACCAAAAATATATTCATTAGGGACCAAAAATAAAACAAAAATTTGTGAGGATGAAAACTTCTCATTTTCTTTTTTAGGGACTAATATAAAAAATCACTATATTTATTGGGACGGAAAACTTATTTAACCCTTATCTTTATATTTGTTTAAGAGTTTTTTTTTTTTACGAAAGTAAAGAAATGATGTTGAAAAATCTATACTATATAATATATATATAAAGAAAATAGAGGATTTTAGACTGGCTTTTTTATTATTTCAAATATATCTTTGAACAATTTTTTCTATAATAATGTTATATTGTTAGTTTCATTAAAAAAGATAACAACTTATATTATTATTTGTTAAATCTTAGTCTTTTTGAAAAACAAACATGGTTTGTTGAGTATGTTACATCCAGACATTATTCTAACTCACATTCTTTCACGCCTCGACGGTGAAACCCTCATCGTGTTATCCTCAGTGTCTTCCAAATTCCGCCACATGATCTGCAACGACAACGAGGATCTATGGGGAACACTTGCACCTCCACCTGGCCTTCCTTGCTTTGTCTTCCTACACTCCGGGTGATCTCCAAGTTCCTCGGTGGTTATCATTCCTTCTTCTCCGATGCCATTCACCATCGTAATCATTCTCCAACTTCCCCGGTGGTTATTCGCCATTCACCAGGCCTTCCTCCGTGGTATTTTTACATCTGCCTCTTTCATGTATGTTTACAGGGAGAATGAGAACCTTTGTTTGCATCTATTGACCTTACATCATAAAAGAATGTTACGTGGATGTTCCTTATAAAATATATAGTAACTATGATTCCCCACGGGGTATTTTGAATTTCAATTATATTCATGTAAAGGAAGAGGGGTGTGAGGAATATTTGAAAGAAAATTTGAGGTTGAGTTTGGTGATTATCAAACATGATCGAAAGCGTGCAGGGAGCTTGTTTCGTTCTAGTGTTAAACCTGTTTCAGTTAAACATGTTTCAGCCTCCTTAGAGACTAAGGTAGTGTATGAGACTGTGATGCCGGGGCTGTCTAAGTATTATATGGAGATGGTGAAGTGTACGGTGAAGGTCAAGTGCCATTGGAAAGGTGGAGATGATGGGTTCTACGTGAATAATCTTGAGCTTCAAATGAAGGACATGAATGGAAAACCTGTGTGGGAGAAACGCGGTGCCAAAATTTTGATGAATGTTATTGAAAACGGGGAGAGGAAGAAGAAAGAACGTTGATGCTTGACAAATTCCAGATCAGAAAGGCTTAGCAGTTGTTGCATTTTTTTTATTGGTTTGTGGTTTCTTTTGGTCTTGAAATGGAACATATCTATATATCTAGATTCTTGTGATTTTTTCTTCTCAAGTAATTTAGTGACTAGACTTTCACTTTAAGGCAAATAAGTGGAGAATCCAGAATTCGAACTCTGCCTATCTTTGCCTAGACCAAATTGTTGCAATTGAAAACCAAAAACTTGACCTCATTCATCAAGTATATCATACCATCAACCATGAAAACTCATTCTCACAACACAAATTTGATCAGTCAATACCACGAACGCAATGCCATCAAAAAAGAATAAATAATTGATGCACATAAGAGGTGGTCTGGCCGATCGCCCGACCCAAACTAAGGTTTAAAAGCAAACTGTTAGCTCCAACAACATAAGTATAAGACTTCAAACTATATACACCAATAACACTTGATTTAATTTTTGTGGAGAACACATAACATGACACTATACCATGTCAAGCTATCATTTCATTGATCTCCCTATTTTATATGAAATGATCACATCGCAATCATCGCAGAAAACTAAAATAATTACTTACTCAATGACAATTGTCTATCCTAAAAAATATATACAAAATGATCGCAGGTCCAGGGAACTAAAGATTCAAGTGCAAATAATTTGAAGGTCAAGCCAATTGTAATAATCTGAGTAGTACCAGCTATGTATTTTTTTTTATGTATAGTTTTTCAATGAAAATTAAATTATATACATGAATGGTAATATTTGAATGCTTGATAATGTACCTAATTGTGGGGAGGCACAAAAATTTAATTACTTATTAACATCTCTACCACTACCTCCCAAATGAAAATATGAATATGTAACTCAAGTGCCCTTTTGAACAAAAATCAGCTTCTTAGCTTCTGCCACTGCTATTTGCTTTTGTATTTTATCTTACCATTTATTTCTGTACAGCAAAGTCATGAATTCTCATCCTTCGGATAAGTTGATATAGGTCAGGAGACATTAGGACTAGTCTCAAACATAAAGCAATTGACCATGAGTAACCCATTTTTCAAAGCTTTCAGTATATTTTCCATTTTTGTTGAGTTCTTCTTCGCTTTGCCTCTCCTGAAATACATTGAAAGCAAAATTGTGTTTACCAATTGCTTGCAGCCTAGAAAAGAATGTTTGAATGAATAACTTAATTAAGCATTTATAGCATACGAGCTTAGCGTATAAGTGCTTATATATATAAGCTATTTTCTATATTAAAGCATAAAACAAAGTAAAACTATTTTTATACAATTTATAACTTATAAGCTGTTTTCAAAAGCAATCCTAGAGAGCTTATGGAAATAAGCTGAAAACAACTTATGAACTTGCCTCCTTCAAAAAAAAGACTTATAAACTTGCCATAAGTTGTTTTCATAAGCTCTCTCAAAGAGTTTCAAAGTGTTCATGTCAATAGATAAGCTCAAATAAGTCAATCCAAAAAAACACTAAGAACCCGTTTGGATTAGCTTCTACCTTCTGAGAGCTTATCAGTTACAACAAGTTTGCAGACTTTTACTTGCAATAAAGTTATTCTAAGCTTGTAGATGTTTATAAAGAAGCTAAATAAGAGAGCTTAGAGAGAGAGAGAAAAAATAATCAAAAGATCTAGAAGCTAATTTCTTTACACCATACACCAGAAAGAAAGAAAGAAAAATTCTTTACACCATCATTCACCATGTATTGTCATACCATCAGATTACTGGTTTCTATACAAAACTTGGAAAATATGAAATAAAATGAAAACAAGTTGATATTTTTATTAGGGTATTGCTAACGAGTGTCCTAAGAACACTCTTTTAAGGATTCCTAATTAGGAAATTATTTACTAAATAGTCAAACAGTTCAATTTCCAATGTATGGAATACACAAGTTCCAAAGTTCTAAGATTATTAACTTTTTATTTTAGACCTTTAAAGAGTGCCCGAAACCCTTTATATTTATAATCAAAACAGAAAACAAAAAATGTTTTTTGAACCCAAACAATTTATGGTTCTTAACTGCTAAACCTAGTCTTAAAATTTGGGACGGGCCTAACCTAATATTACAAAACCGGAAAACCAGCTTGTAAGATGAGTGATATGGAGTGTGAACCATGTAACCAGACAGGCTTTGACCCAATGAATCTTAGACTCTAAATTCTAATACCATCTTATAATTTGTGTTAGTCCTAACTCAACCCTACAAAATCGGCTTGTAAGATTAGAGATGTCTCCCACTTTATAAATTCATTTGCAGGCCATATCTCATCCAATGTGCGACTCTTAACACCTAGGACAACAAAATAAAGAACGACAATGTTTTCAAATATTTTGTCAATAAGTTTGCATTGTGAAGTAGATGTTCCAACTTCAAGTTTACAAAGAATACATAAATAAGTCTTACTAACAGGCCTTGAAATCCAGAAAGAGACAAATGTTTCTTAAATGGAATGCTTTAAATATTTTTTGTTTTCTTCTTCTTAATTAACTATAACTCATTAATATTTCCTAACTGAAAAGGCGGTTATGTTGTTCCATAATGATTCTAGAACTAACAATATATACTGACCTTCAAGATAGGTCCAGATTCACTTGCCGGCACCTCAGTTAATAGTGCATTCACAATATTTTCAGAGGAGATGCTGATTGACCTGTATCAACAACAATATTGGCATCAATTTCAAACAAAATTTTGAAAGTTGTAAACCAAATCCTAACTCAAGAACTATGTTTTTACACCATATTATTAACATTAAGCAACTTCAATTACTCAAGCGTGCCATTTAAATGCAAGAACACAATATAGACACCTTAACCAAATAATTATATTGGATCAAACAAGAACAAAAAGTCTATTAGTCCCTTCCACGTATAATTCCATGCTCAAAAAATGAAATCCATTCCCTCCTAATTCGACTTGAGAATTCATTTCAGTATAAGAACCCCTTGACTAACATGTTATAACAGTTCACAAAAAATTGTCAAAATTGATTAGGTCGTATTTGGATAAGCAACTTAATTAAGCTATAAGCCATATCATAATTGTTAAAATAAAGTCAAATTATGATAAAATACGCCATTTCATATAAGCTATAAGCTGTTTTCATAAGCTATCTTAGAGAGATTATGGAAATAAGCTGAAAACATTTTCGGACACGTCGTAAACTGTTTCCATAAACTCTTGATTACGCACTTATAGCATAAGCATTTATCATATAAGTGCTTATCTATAAGCTATTTCAATAACCAATGATAAAATAAAGTCAAATTGTTTTCATATAAGCTATAAGATGTTCTCATAAGCTATCTTAGAGAGTTTATGAAAATAAGCTGGAATTGGCTTACGAACGTGTCGGAAGCTATTTCCATAACTCCCCAAAACAGTATCACAAGTGCTTATGTCAATGGATAAGCTCATATAAGTCGATCAAAACAGGCCCTAAATCCTTTCACTATGCTAATTGAAAGAACTGAGTGAAGGCTTCCGATATATTATTGGCTAGACAACTAAAGGTTTGCTAAGCTCTGGTTAAAATGCTTTCCCACTCTCTTTTTCATGTCTTCCAAATACAAAACTCAAGCTATTGCTTCGCATAATCGCATGAGTGGAATATTGCATAAACAAAAAGGTAACATAATTTTAGTCTTCAATCCTTGTCAGTGTTCTAAATCATGTATGAACCTCCCTAAATAATTGAAATAGACTGATGTTGTGATTGAAACATTCTTTTCATCACAGCCAGCACAAGCATTAAGTGGCCTAAGTAGTTGCTTAAGGCCTCCGAAACATATTAGGTGAAACAATAAAACAATATTTATAGTGGTTGAGAGCGCAATACGAAATCTATGGATCATGAGTTCGAGTTCAATCAGCCGCACAACTAATGTAATTATTTTAACTCGCAACATAAAATACTAAAAGCACAGCAAAAAAAATATCATCCAACGAATTTGAACGCAACTTTTGAGGTTCGGGTATATATGTTTCCCACCAAAACAACCAGCAAAACCAACTTTGTTCGATAAATAAAGTATAAAATACTTAGTCTTAAAATCCTCTATACCAAGTATTCCATTTTGGTATTTTACATTTAAAAAGCCTCACTTAGAAGTTTGTTTTGGCCTATAAATGTGTTGGACCGGAACCGCTTCTCATTTAGGAAGAAAGCAACATGATAGCAAACATGTAAGTTTACCAAACAAAGTCTCGGAATTAAACCTTTCAAGTAGTTCTTCTTCACAAGAATTTTCAGAAGAAGAAAGCCAGTCGACATCAAGGAAATTGGAGCAGTCATTTGCATCTTCATGTTCATCATAACAAATGTGATCGTTTTCACAATATTGGTCCTTGCCTGTTCCTCCATAAACTTGCCTGTATAATATTGATAACACGTAAGTTTCTAAACATGCGGATGTCTTAAGTAATAAATCATATAAAGTCAAACTATGAATCCAATTACACAAGTTTGCGTCATGCAAAGTGTGAGCAAAGCATACCTGCATTGACAAATAGAAGTTCCACAAGCAGGCTTCAGCAGAGGCTCCAAAAGAGATTGCTTATCAGGATTTTCAGATGAGTACGGACAGTCTGGAGCATGCAAGTTCCTAGTTGTAGAGTCACTTTCACCAAGAATATTGCCATCAGATTGTGATCTTCTAATGAATGACCTACCAAACAAAGAAATAGCATTTTTCAATATTCAGACAACGTTAAGAACAGATGATTCTCATTTTCTTTCGTCGTCAAAAAAGGAGGATGAATTTGAGTTCTCTTTTCCGATGTGATATTTATCCTTCGATAGATAAGTCAAAGCTAGCAACATTTCGATTTTATGAACAATACCATCTAAAAACAGTACTCAGAATTTTGAGGAAATACAAGACAAGCTTTCAATGCTTTATAATTTAAGATCTTCAGATGTGGAGCAACACAAAAACAATGGCATTTGGTACTACTCGAATCATCAAGTTATATGGTTGGAAAATATTTTCAATCTGAGAACTAAACTCAGAGCAGCGGACAGATCGAAATAGTAAAGTATATAACTGAATTTCTAATGATGTAAAGGTTCGTATATCAGTTATCTTGAAAATAAAATATTCACAGGTCATAAAATCTTTCTTTTCTATATATTATTCTCCCTCCAAAACAATTTCTTAAATGAAAATAACAAAAAAGTTGTGCTCCCTCCAAAACAATTTCTCAAATGAAAATGACAAAAAAGTTGTGCAACTGAAAAATCCTATCATACCCATCAATTCCATCTGCTAAATTTGGACCATGACTTCCAAGAAGGTAATGTTGATCTGAATCAAGCTTCCACAGTACTGGTTTTCCCTGCTGTGGCTGGAAATGCCCCAAGAATCTGAACAAAATAATATCAAACGAGAGGAACTAATTCATTCTAATGCAACTACCATAAATATATAACTTTTGTATACTTTCAGATTACCTATGGAAGCAACTATGTATGTAATATTACACAAAAGGTCTTAGTCGACTTACATGTTAATTGCTTTTTGTTTAAACCCGTCCGTATATGTATTGTTGTAATAACGCTGTAGGGTTCGAATAAGCTCTTGGGATTGTGCCGCTGCCTTCCATTGACCTCTACTTCTAGAAAATATCTGAACACATAATACCAAAAGAATGAACCGTAATGAGATCAAATTTCCACCCAGGTAAAATGAGAAAATGTAAATTTCCACTTCAAAATTCAGGGAAAATTATGATGGTATCTCTAGTCACCTGTTGAATATAATATAGAAACAGAGAATTCTAGTATTTCAGTAAAAGAGTGCTCCTTTTACAAGAGGAGGTCATAATGAAAACTCCTCAAATCAAGAAGTGATGATATGATAAAAATAAAATAAAATAAAATTGATATTGATATTGATAAATAAAGGCTAAGAACATTTTATTACTATTCTAATATTTTTCGACATCAATGAATCAGAAAACAGTAGGATATTGAATATCTAGTCACAGAAAAACTGCATAAAACCTACATGTAACAAAACAAAGGTGTGAGCTTCTATTAATGGCATGTTAAGTGGTTAGTGTACAATAAATGACGATCTTCAACTCACTAGGGCTATAAATATTTGAAAATAAGCATCCCTTTCAAATACCAAATCAACTTTGCAACCTAAAATAGATCGTTAAAATAAGCACTATCATTGAAACAGTCGTTATATAGCATTGGATTTCTGATTGCATATTACATTTCATAATCCATAAAGTCCAACATTTGCACTACATATACTAACATTTCCTGTTCCAAAAAAAAAATTAAAAATAAACAAACCCTGAAAGGTAGAAAGATTACCTTGTTGTGCGCTGCAGAACCCCCATATTGAAAGGCTAATGTGTCACCCATGGACTCATAAACTTTCATTAAATCCTTTGCCAAAGGGTTACCAAGTTTAATATGTGGGGAATCAATAAACCCAAATGCATGTAGCTGGCGTCCTAGTGCGACTAGTCCATAAGCATACTGTGCAACATTGGTGCGGTCTAAACAATCTATGCAATTTGTCCTCAAGACGCCTGATTGAACCGTCTTGGCTTTGACATTGTAATCTTTGTTCTCACCATCACCACTGTAATAACCATTGACAACTTTTGTTTCCTTATCAGCATCACCATCACCACTGTAATAACCATTGACAACTTTTGTTTCCTTATCAGCATTATACTTTTTTACAGTATCTTGTTCAACAAGAAATTCATCAAGGACATTGTTGTTGCTGCATTACATTTAAAAAAAAAAACTTATCAGAAAATGTTAGGTATAAAAAAATCACTCACATTCCAATTGTGGTTGGCACAGATGGTTTGATCTTCAATAGTAAAATAATCAAGTAAAATCTAAACTTGCAATAGTATAACAGCAAAGAGGGTCAAATAGTGTTGTTATGGTACTTACTCAGAGTAGGAATATGGGAATAATCCCTCTGGACTCATGTTTGGTGTCACTGGACAGTAGAAAATGCCAGTCAGATTCAATGCGAACATAGCCACTTTTCCCAGTTGTGATAGCACATTGGTGGCCTTGCTGCTAAAAGTTGTTGATCTAGTAATGTCAAAATAACACCCGGGAAAAAACCTAAAGAGCATAGACCAAAAAAGAAGAGAAATTTACCGTCTCGAATGCCAAGTCAGATCCCAATGAAGATACCTCAGACAATCCTCCCGACTCAGAGTTTTATTAATAGACTTAACAGCATTGGCGAACTCGGTTCGCAGAATAGTTTCACGCGGCTTCTTTTCATGAGTCTAAAACGCAAAAGGTAAAAGAATATAAAAGGTAGAAAATCTTTTAGTTTAGACACGAGATAGAAAAAGAAAACCTGGTCAATGATTTCCTTACACATGTAGAAATGCCTACCTTAATCAAGTTCAGTATAATAATTGGATTTCCATATCTCATGACAAGATTCTCAAAATGAAGTCTTGTGGCTTCAAACATTGCGTCCTTCTTAAATACTAGAGAAAAAGAACCAAAATGAGCAGTCAGTGTAAATAACATAATATGGGCCTGTTTGGAAATTGGATTGGCTTATTTCAACTTATCTACTGGCATAAGCACTTGGGAGACTATTTGGGAGAGCTTATGAAAATCGCTGATGACATGTTCATAAGTTATTTTTAGCTTATTTTCATACACTACAGTATAGCTTATTATGAAAATTGCTTATGACGACCCTAAGTTGTTTTCAGCTTATTTTCATAAACTCTACAAGATAGCTCGTGAACAACAGATGATAACTTGTATAAAACCAGTTTGACTTTATTTTATCTTTAGTTATATAAACAGCTTATCTTAGGTACCTAAGTTGTTTATCCAAACATAAGTGATAAACAAAGGAAAGATTGTTATATATCATACATATAATGTCAGGTTTCATATTCAACGGAGAGGCTTCCTGAGACCAAAAGAGAGGGATTGAACCCCGGATCTGCACCACAGAACTGATTTGCATTGGGGATCCATCACTAGCATCTGCAAAGACTATCTGCTCAGTCTCAACGTCATTTGCTACTCTACCCCTTTCATTGACTCCTCGTTTCAAATACCTGCACCACAAAATAAAGAAACCTTGAATATGTGTAGAAACATAAAACAATCAATGACAAGAGATACATAAGAGAAGATATTATGGCGACAAATTAACATAAAAATACCAGTAAGGAATGGCAGACAAATCTCATCTGGAAACACGTGAAATTAACATAAACCGGTATAGTATAGGTACACTCATGATATATGAAATTAATCCAGGATAACAAGTGCAAAGATGTGAAATAACATGAAATCTTAATTACATCGAAAACTCAATAAAGACTAAAAAGAAAAGCACAAACCTGGTCCCAGCATAGTGCCGTGAGCGCCTAGCAATGGTAATCAAGTCAAACTTGCGGCCAGATATAGAAAGGTTAACCTGCACGTGATACAATGTAATGAACACTTGTCAAGAAGAAAAGACCAAATATTTTCTAATAAACACATATCACTGGGCTCTTTTCTGGTGCTGTCAATGGAAGTTTTGAAGCCAGTTATAGGGAAAACATGAAAATTAAACTGGCAATAGAATTTTAGAAGTATGTCAAACCTTTTTGTGTGGTTCAACTTCGAGGAATCGATTTTCAAACAAAAGACAACTGAAACACTTATACTTTATTGCTTAACTACTGCAGCACCGTACTAATTAACTTCACACAAAAAAAAAAAATAGAAGAATCGATATGTACCTGTTTAAAAAATCCATAGACTAAGGCAACAGTCCAGGAAGTATTCTGGAGATTATTCCTGATTCCACGAGTTAAGAACTCGTTCCAAACAAACAGTGTTTCATATAGTGATTGTCCCGTAACATTATGGCCAGATAAGTTCTTTTGAAGACTAAGCATAATGTTGTATGAGTAGCTGTAAAAGAAGTCCTTCGTAAGATCCATACTGCATAGAAACTTCTTGTATCTAAGTCACAACAGAAGAAAGAAAAAAAGTCCATTAGTGAGATGGTCTATATTAAATGAAGGAATATAAGTAAATAAAAAATTAACATAAAAACAATTATGAAACCAATAACTCTAACCAAATGTATATTAAAAAATGAAAAGAAAGCCGTCTCCCATGTGAACCCTGGAAATACCTTGTTTTACTCAAATAGTTATATTTACATCATAACAGCAATAAAGATTGCTCTTGTACACTTCCATAAAATGAACTAATGAAAACAACAAGGCGGAATCTACTATCTTCTATACTATACATATTACACGACTACGAAATCTAGAAGAAGCTTTAAGAATTCTATCTCGAGTGAAACAATTAGAGAGTACCACAGAAAGACGGGAGGGTTGACTTGAGGAAGCCCACATTGTGCATACGCACTGAAGAGAGAGACAAATCAACAAATATATAGTACAAACTACAAAGAGAAAAACTAAAATGTGGAACATCAACACGAGTATAATAATGATGATCTAACACAATGTTTTCACTACAAGATATAATGAACTCCGATAAAAAACCGTAATTCATAACATTAAGGTACAATAGACAGGGTATAGTTCTGAATGATACTCTTATATGTTTACTGAAATGTACCATAGACACATTACAGGTACATGTAAAATTGACTAAAGACCTGTTCTCATCCTTAGAAAATGCCAAATTTGATCGCACACTTGGGTGTGGAATTGGAATCATTTCGCTCTTTGTGATAGCATATATAGTGTGTCCACATATTGTGCCGATCTTCCTCCGTTTTGTTATAAGCAGCATGTAGTATGGCTCAAGAAATTTGATAAAACCTAAATAAAAAGAGATACCATAAGACAGTTGAGTTATTATTGTTATTATTATTTTAAACAGATTATGATAAATAGTATTGGAATAAACACTACGATAGTAATTAAAGTTTTGCTATAATATAGAGGATAGGAAATACCGATGATTCCATAGCAAGTTGTTACAAATTTAAGCCCCCCTGTGGCCAAGTTTCCATCCTGTAGACGCTTCAGCATTTCACAACACTCAATTTCTGAGTATTTTGTTGGATCTTCAGAGATATTTAACTCAGACTGGTCCAATCTGTCAATCTTTAAGACCTTCCAAAACGTTCTGTTTTTGTCTCTTCCAATCATATAGAATCTCTGAGCATAGAAAAATCGTCAGAGACCACACCAATAGTGCTCTTTCGTATATTATATGCATGCACAAAAGTGACAAGATATTCTCAGAAGGAAAAAGGAAAGTATAACACAGATATTCATACATATTACTTATAGCGCACATAACTATTTAAGTTAACATAAAAAAGACAAACGAAGTTCGTTGCCGGTAATTAGAAAGCATCATAATAGTCATTTATTGCGCACTTGCGACAAGGGTTCGTGCGACGTTGCACGTCATGCATGGCAACGTAATGTTATAAAGTAATGCCATAAACCAAACTCAAATGTCTTTCCAAATCAACAGCTTATCATTAAATTATCTGTGGGAGAAAAAGGAGGCTTCCTTTTAGATCCCATTTCCAGAAGAAGAAAGCGGCATTTTAGCTAATACTTTTAGTTCCTTAATTAGCCTTTTCCCCATTTCCAGCCAAAGATTCTGGATATAGTCACATGGTTATCCTCAATCTTACCAAATTGAGGAGAATAAGACAAGAAAAATAATAGCTATCCTTTTAGGAAAAAAACAATGTTTCAACATGCATGACACTGTGGTGAAAAATAAAAACACAAAAACCCTATTTTCCCATTTATAAAGATTAGTAGTAAAATTGAATTCCTGTAAAAACACTTCATCGGTATTGAGTAATATCACAGGAATCTTTCAAGAGAAATGTGGACGAAAATGAACAAAAAAGCAGACAGATTAGTCGGAAAAAAGTAATAGGGGGAGTTTGGACGAGCTTATTCAGACTTATCTTGTGACATAAGCACTTGCGTACAAGTTTGAAAGAGCTTATGAAAATAGTTTATGACATGTACATCAGAAGATTTCAGTTTATTTTCATAAGCTCCTCCAAATAGCTTATTGGCATAAGCTGTTTTCAACTAATGAAGAGTTAACCCTAACTCTCTCTTCAATTTGAGAAACAGCTTATACATAAGCCCTTATACAATAAGTGCTTATTAATAAGCGCTTAATAAGCTGTATATCCATATACCCCCACAATCTGAAAACAATGGAGTATAGGATTCCATAAGCCATTTTCTGCAAAACCATTAGTGATAGTTATTCATAATCACACAAACATCATGAAGAACACAAATGACACCACAAAATGGATTATAATCATTCAAGCCAAGCAGGTAATCTAGATGGATCCATGTTTACTTGCAGAATCAACGCGAATCCAATTATACAGAATTCAAAAACTCATCAATCTCACCATCATGATGACATTGACAAGCATCTAAATCCCCATTAAAAAACCATTCATGTTAAACAAAACAAAACCATCAAAAAACAAAATCTTTACAAACCCTTTTGATTCCTTTGCTCAATTGAAACAATCTCATGAACCATGAATGAATAATTAAACAAACAAGACATATGAACATGAATTTGACCAAAAATAAAACACAAAAACAAAACCAGCAGAACAAGAAAACTAAACACAAACAAAACATCTTAGAAACATAAAAAACACATCTTTCAGATCATGTTCAAAAAACACTGCAAGATAAATGCAATCATCAATGATAAGAATAGAATAAGATCATATTTACCTGTGAAGTTTCATAGAGCCTAAACTTCTGCATGTAGCAAAACTTAGAGTCAACTCCATCTTCAAAACCAGCACCAACTTCAACACCAGCACTTGTCCCCACCTTCTCCTCTTCAATCTCCGTCATCACAATTCAGATCCCTTGAGCTTCAAAACAAAGCTCAAGTTTTTTTTTTTGTTCTAAAAAATTACCAACAGAAAAAATCAACACAAAAACAAAACAAGAGCTTCTGTTTGATTAAAACAGAAGCTCTTGAAACAAAACAGACCCAAAAACAAATACAAAGAAAAAGCTCAAAACTTTACATCAATGGTCCACACATAATGTTTTTTTTTTTACACATACAACAAAAAATCTTAGAAAAAGAGAAAAAAAAAACTAAAAGGGTGAATGAAATCTAAATAAGTTGAAATGAAGAAAGAAAAAAAGTAGCTTTTTTAAGGAATCAGAAGGAGGTGTTTAGTTTTAGGAAATGGAAAAAAAAAACAGGAACAGCTTTTGAGTTTGAGTTTCAGAATATGAAAGTGAATGTGAGATTTGTCAGAAGAAGAGAACTAGTACATTGTACAACAGCATCCACATAAAAAAAATGTAAAAATGAAAAATAATATAAATATAGGACTTTATATTATAATGAAAAATGAGAAAATGCATTGTAATGATGTAAACAATATAAAAAAAGACAAAAAAAAATAACAGGTTCTTTTTCATTTGCGTGTGTTTTGTGTGTACATCTTTTTCCTTTCTCTACCTGGCAGCAGTTTTTTTTGTCACAGTCCACTGTTTTTCTTTTAATTGTCTTTTGTTAAATAATTACCTTCGTATTATTTGAACATCATAATACTGATACAACATGTGAGAACGTGTGTCTATAATAATGAGATACACTTTATATTTTTTACAGAACTATGATGACTTACCGTGACTACAAATTTACTGTGGTATCAAACATGCATCGAAACTCGGTACACATATTGAAATTATACATCAAAGTCAAATGAATTGTATTTTACATTTAAAAAAATTAATGTTTAAATATTATTTTTCATTATTTATTACAGTGCCATTTGACAGTTTTTGAATTTTTGGTTTCTTTTTGTTTTATTTTATTTGACTCAAGAATTTTTCAGGATTTTCAAATTTGAATTTGCTTTAATTTGTTATAATAATAACCTTTGGTCAAGAAAACTATAGTTTATTATTAAAATTTTAATGTGTTAATATCATTTCTCTTTTTTATATTACCAATACCATATTATTGTGTTTGAATTTTCGGTTTCTTTTAATATTTTATTTTTTTGGAGTCAAGAGTTTTCTGTTTCTGAAATTTGAATTTGATTTAATTTGTTGTAATAATAATGTAATCATAACTTTGGTCGAGAATTTAATCATAACTTTCTAGTGGTAATATATTGTATTTGTTTTTTAATTTATATACATTTTTAACTCACTTGTGTTGACTTAGTGGTATTCACTTAGGATCTAGGAATGTGTTTCTCCTTGAGGTTTCAGGTTCAATTATCTCTAGTGTCAATTTAGGTGGGCTTGTTTAACTTCTTAAAAAAGAATTATATACACTTTTTTATTTATAATAAAAGCTTAGGCTTTTAGAAAAGCATGTTAAGCCTGATAGGCCGACCTATTAATACCTATATATTAAAAAATATTTCTTTATATTAAAATAATTGCATACATTAAAAATATAAATATATTTTTCTCTACCTATCAATCTTGTCATGGCTTTGTTGTCGTAGGCTTTAATGTTGTTAAAATTTGCTTACGGTGAAATAGGCTTTTAAGTAGGCTTTAAGGCTTGTTTAATCTATTTAGTAGGTCAAAAGAACTATTTGATGGCTTAATGTAAAATAGGCCTGGAAGTAGGCTTTCAGGTCAGGTCAGGCTTTTAAATAGGTCGGGTCAGACCAAGAAAAGCGACCTATGATAGGCTATAGGTCAGGCTCAGGTTTGTTAATTTTTTTTGTAGGTTTGGCTCAGGCCTATTAAGGTCTGGCCTAACATGGCCTATTTACACCCTACCGACAATCATATGACACTCGTATGACACATGTCGCACAACTCAGTTAAATGTTTTTAAAAAAAAAAATACTTTGACACTTCTTGGATCAGTTTTCAACATCTACATAACACTCATACTAAGCGTGTCGGACAACTCAGTCAAATGTATGAATTTTCTTCTCTGCTCTTACACATCGTAGATTCAAGATAATGTATTGAGAAATGTTTATCAAAAAGGGGTTACAGGGATTGTGATTCTCTCCATTGAAAATTCTGTCAAGTTTTCTCATGTGGAATCTCAACCTTCAATCACGGGAGAGAAAATGAGAATTAAATTATAATAAAAAATGGTTGTTGTATTTTAATGGTAGATATTGAAAATGAAGAAAATTTGAGAAATCAATGGAGATGATCCAAATCCGGGTTACAGACATATAAGTTGATTACAACGTTTGTAACTTTTTGGATACTAGTTAGATAAATAAAGGTCAAATACTACTTGTTTTAAAAATAAAATTAATGGAATAAATTGTTCAGGTTTGATGGACATGTATGTATGTATATATTTTGATTCACAATTTTGATCTATTATAAATAAATTAATATATTTGTAGCGGTGTCGATGTCATGTGTTTTTACATTAGTGGTGTCAATGTGTCCATATCAATGTCATGTCAAGTGTTCGTGTCGAAATCCGTACTTCATGGATAATGATTTCTCTGCAGTTGTACGTGGAGAATATCAAGTTCACACAAAACATGATGATTTGTTTAATCTCTTAAATAGTAATTATACGATAAAACAGCACAACACAAGGCAGAATATCACATGACAGACTTTTATGGAATTGAATAATTCTTGGTCTTATACAACTTTTGGCGGATAAAATGATATTTTGATATTTTAGACAACATATATGTGACATAAAAAGTTATGATGCGGTTTAGTGAAGGACAAGAATTTCAGTTTTTATCTTGTCCGTTGTCTCCGGTCTCTCCGGTCTTTGAAAAAGTTTTACAAATCAAACATGTACAACTTAAATTGTTATGTCTTGTCTTTCATTTTTTAGCAGATCAAACGCATATATTCAAAGTTCATTTTATCTTTGACCAAAATAAAACAAAGTTCATTTTAATAAACGCAAGATATCTCTTTTTTATGAATCGTCACCTAAAAACTTTGTTTTTTCTCCTTCGTCTATCAAAGATGGATGATTTAAGCTCAATTTTTTACTCATACGCCTCTCTAAATCATTTTTCACATTCCCTTTTATTTAAACAAATCATTTTCACATCTATTTAATTTTTTATTTGGTGATTTTGTCGTCTTAGTGTGACATTGTTTTGTGCGTTGTCTTTGTGAGGTATTGTTTGTCTTTCTCGTCTTGTTCAGGTGTTTGTTTGGTTCAGATTGTCAGATCAACTGTGATCCAGTGCAGATCCAATAAATGATTTTGGCATCGTCGACATTGTAGATCCGGTGGCATGAGTATTCTTGAGACTTGAATATAGTCATATTGTAGGTTTTTGTACTTTGTCGTTTTATGCTATTAACATGGATGTTGCGAGTTTGTTTGCAGATTAATCCGTTTTATTTTTAACGAATTTGTATTGGATCGATGTACTATATCAATTTGAATGAATGAATGAATACATTTATATTTAGTCAAGAAAGATTGAATAAACGCATATAACAATGCAAACACAACTTTTTGTGCATCTATTTTTTTATGGACAAAACTTAAGTACATTGCCATCGATACTGGTTTTATTATTTTTCAATGAAAAGATGACACGTGTATAATTTATTTGATTTTTTATTAATTATTCATAAAATGTTAACCGCCTTTAGCACTCTTGTCTTCTTCCTCTTTCTCGGTTCCACCATTCTCAATAGACAAATATCCATGAAGTTCAATTCAAGCAGTCAACTGTAATAAGAAGAAGATTTCATGTTGCATGCAAATTTTATATCAAGTATCTTCATTATTCTTCGCTGCTTAAAACTGATGTATCAATATCAAAGTTCATCAAACCGATTGGATTTGATATTTATACACCACTTTTCTTTTGGTCCGAAGAATAATGAAGATATTGGGTATGTAATTACGCTCCAACAAAAAATCTTCTTCATGTTACAATTGAGTAGTTGAATTGAATTTCATGGATATATGTCTAATGAGAGCTGAGGAACCGAGAAAGAAGAAGATAACAGAAGTGTTAAAGAAGGTTAACATTTTATGGATAATTATTAAATGAATTATACAGGTGTCATCTTTTCAAATATTAGTCAAACTAATGGATTTTAAATTATTCTAAGAAATTTTTTAAACAAACTTTTATTTAATTCATAAAATTTAATATTGTCACGAGAATCATCATCATTTCCAACGTTCTAAATCTAAAAAAAACGTTCTCAAGTAGTCGCAACTCACATGTATCATGTAGTATAAGGTATTGATAAGAAAATGTTTAATTAAAAATTATTAAAAACGCATTGAAAAGAAAATGGTAGTATTGTTTATAAAGAAAGGAAAATACATTTCACTAGCTAGCTACAAGATAATCATATATGTTGTGTAATTCTTAAAAAGTAATTCCACAAAGTGGGGACATGAAACATGACCCAGTCGACAATCCAACGGGTAAAACATAAAAAATAAAAATAAAAAAATTCATAAAGTGGATCCAACCTTAAACAATTCTAACAAACGATTAATATCAAGCGGGTCTAAAATCATCTATTCCGAGAGAATCTTGAATTACATTATCATTTCTTTTATGTTAAAAAGCTAGAGTAAATTAAACTTTCATCCACTAAAAAAGTTTGAATTAAACTTTTATGTTAATATATACACTCTATTTTCTTAAGAAGTAAAAACTTATCACCATATGCCTCTCCTTTAAAAAAATGCTTGAATTACACTTCTCTTCCTTCACAATTAAATATGTACTACACTTTAACCCATTTTTCCATCATTAAAAATATTTTTATGATATCTACTATATACGAGACCCCATTTAAAATATGCACTCATAGAATCTAGGGTTTAAGAGAATACTTGGGTTGACACGTAAAAAAAGTTGGATCGGACTTGATGGATGAGGCGAAACCCTCTTTATTTAAGTGTTTCTTGTGGCTTTAATAAATTATATGATCGTGTATGGATGAAGCGGTTTGGATTTTGGTAAACCCAAGCCTAGTCGTGGAACCAATGTGTAACTGACTTTCGTCGATTGTGACCCGGTTATTCAAAAAAACCCGTCCATTTTTCATTTTCATCCTTTGGTCTTTGTGGGTTTGGGCATGGTAGATTTGTTTGCTCATTCATAGCGTAATCTATATATAGGATTTAAAAAGTTTACATTTTACAATAGAGTAAAAAGTGAAGAAAAAATAATAATAAAGTAGATCATTAACCTTTACTATTTATGAAAAGGCAAAAGGATCAGTTCATTATCAATGAAACAAAATATAGCAAAGACCTTGTATAGTAGCAAAGACACAATGTGATCCTTGCCAAAAGTAGTGTAAAAGTACAACTTATACACATAGAATCATTAACTTCAATCCCTAATAACAATGAACATGAAGAAAAAAAACATAAAACAAAGAGAAATAGATAATAAGAGAGCTTTTATAGAAACTAAAACATAAAAAGAAAAGAAAAATCAACGATGAAGATAAAGAGAAGAGACCGAGTGATGAGAATGAGGTAAATATTTGTTATAAGTGGAGAGTGAATTCAAGAGAGTGGTATGAGACTGAGTGCGACGACGATAAAATTGAGCAACATTTGAGTCTTTGAGAGAGAACAGAACAATGAATTTGAGTTTAAATCTGAGAGGGAGAGAGAGGGAAAAGAAATCTGACTCAAATAATCTAGGGTTTGAGAGAATAGTTGGTTTGGTTGCGTAAAAAAATCTGGATCAAACTTGATGGAGTTGGTTGGTTGCGTAAAAAAAATTGGATCAAACTTGATGGATGAGGTGGAACACTCGTTATTTAAGTCTTAATTGTGGGTTTAATAAATTATATGGTCGGGTATGTGTGAATCGGTTTAAATTTTGGTAAAACCAAGTCCGACCATTGAAACTTATGTGTAATCGACTTTCGCAACCCATGACCCAATTGACTCAAGAAGACCAGAACACTTTTTGTTCGGTCCTTCGGTACATGTAGATTTGAGCAGGTTACATTTGTTTGCTCAACCCTAGTGTAATCTATGTATATAATTTAAAAGTATGCATTTTCCAACCGTGTAAAAGGTGTTATAATTTTTTTTTAGGTAAGTGTTTTAAATAATAAAGTAGATCTTTAACGTGTAACATTTATGAAAACAAAATATAGCAAAGGCATTGTATAGTAGCAAGATACAATGCGATCCTTGCCAAAAGTAGTGTAAAAAAAGGTACAATTTATACCCATAGAATCATCAACTCCATTCCATGATAATACCATAATTAAGAGAAACGTGATATTCGTTCTAACATGTTAACATCATTTCAATACCGGAAATAAAAACATCATTTCAATTCCAATAATTTTTTATTTATAAATATGTCATTTAATTTAGAATAGATTTCACTACTTCTTAGTTGTGTGGTGAGAAAAATCAATTCTACATTTTCAGAATCAATTCTCATCCTTCTAAAAACGAAAGAAAACATACACGTAAATATTCATCGAATACTTTAAAAAAATTCAATCCTTATAAATCATATTTGAATTTTGTAAAGGCACCAATTCATTTTTGGCATGGTTGAGTTATGGTAATCATGTATGCTTAATATTAGTCGCTGACTAATTAACCATAGCCTGGCTATCCTTCAAAAAAATTATATTTATAGCGTGACTAGGTTTTCCTTTCAAATTATTTGGTAGACTTTTTTTTATTTGTTACAAGCGTGAATTGATAAAACATACGTGGTTTAAACTCTATTTTTATCGTGGTCACTGGTCAATAGTTTTTAAATAAAACCATTTATTTGTAGATTGTTTTTTTGGTACAATATTTTTTGTATATGTTTAACATCAACACAAAGGACTGATTCCAATATTTATTTGTCTTATTAAAATCATCCACTATAACTATCATTGTAAATAAACAAAGCGTTTACTTCAATAATGGCAAAGAATAATAAATTGGATAAAAATAAAATATATTGAGTTGATTCCACGCAGAGAGGGAATATCCTAGTAGAAAATAATGTGCAAATTGGATGGCATCGTATAATCACACACCAATCATTTGCGCATATTCTCTTTTCCTTCTTCACCACGTCTTCCTTCAATATATATTCCATTCTTAATTTCTTACACATCCTTCATTTCTTCTTTCTTCTACAAATCTAGCATTTTTCTTTCTATGGGTAAGAAAATATACCATCTATCTATTAATATCATTTTTAGATAGACAAAATAACAAAGTCATTATAAATCACACATGTAAATAAATGTGTTGAAGTTCGAACCCGAATCACAACGTTCGACCTAACAATTTTAACATTTTTGTCAGAGATATTAATCTAACTCATTAGAATAAAAAAGACATAGATAAAAATTAAAGAACTTCACTTCAGGTTGTCATTTCTATATTTTTGAATAGGCTAAAATATGGTTTTAGTCCCTGCAAATATGTCTCATTTTGGTTTTAGTCCCTGTAAAATAAAATTGTTGTTTTTGGTCTCTGCAAATATGTCCCGTTTTGGTTTTGGTCTCTGACCTCATTTTTGTGATGATTTGCACACGTGACACATGATGACTGAACCCATTTACGAGAAAAATAGTCCCTGCAAAATCTTTTGATTTTTAAAAAGGTTCTTGCAAAATATTTTGGTCTTGAAAATATAGCATCTTTTCTTTTTTTGCAATGATCCTCCGGTTTTTTGATGAAAAGCGCCGGTAGTCCGAAGTTTAGACGTGAAGTAAGAATAATCTGACCAAAAGTTGTTCCACCCAAGAATCGAACTTGAGTTCTTCCGAATGATTTATCCTCGATGAAACTCTTTAATCACTTGAGCTCAATTGCTTGGTTGCATAAAATTTTATTTTGCATGATGTAAGTTAGGCACAAACTGAGGATTTGTACTACACGGCTTACAAACTATTGATTTGAGAGTTTAGGCTCATTTTAATGGCTTACATACTATTCTTTCCTTTAAACCCGCCAAGCTTTGATGTGAGTCTCTCATTTGATGAACTTTTAATACAACACATTACCCACTACTCCTAGAGTCTTTATATATATAATGACCTTATCAATATTGATAAATTTACTTGCATTTATCTTATTTTTTCTTTCGTATCTTCACCATTTTTTTCCCTCTGAAATTTCACTTGAGATGCATCATTTGACAATATCAATGCACCAAAATCCGATGGAATATCTTTCTGAATCGTTTGTGAATTTTTCTCATTAACCATAAGGGAACTTCATCATAGAATTCAGGTTTATCGGTCGTTGGACTTATAGTACCTGAACTATAGACAAACTTGCATCTTTTATGGCAAGCTTCAACTCCTTAGACAAAGAAACCCTCGCATGATCACGAATTGAGACCTTATTCGTTTTTTTATTCACGTCAAAAAGCTTGTTGTCTGAATAAATTTGAGCCTTGTGGTCATATTTTTCATAACTAAAATACAGAAGTAGGCTTCTTGGGAGTGCTTATGTTGGCTTGATCCTAGAGTATCTTATCACGATGTATCTTTGATCATGAAAAATCAACTACTCTGATTGATTAATCATATTTAAATTCTGATATGGCAGTGGCTTAAAGTTGGTATTCCTAATTTTTCTTATGATTAAAACTATTGGTGGTTTAATCCATTGTTATGGTGTACTGGCCTTCGCCCTGGCTTTTGGTTTTTGATGTATTGTGATTGTTGTTTTTTTTAGTCTGGGTATATCTTGTGCCTAGAAGTGTTTTATAATAGGGTTAAATATGTTTTTTGTCCTTATAAATATATCAACTTTTCGTTCTAGTCTCTCTAAAAAATTTCTTCAACTTTTAGTCCTTCAAAATTTCCCATAGAATTCATATTTTTGAATAGAAATCTGTAGAAAAATTCATAATATTATAAGAATCTCTCCCAACAAAAATTAGAATTTTATGTGCCTTCTTTAAAAAAGTATAAAATACATCGTTATAATCTATTGAATTTGTGGATATGTCCTATCTAAAAGTATGTATACATTATGTACGGAATAATAAACAAAATAATTAACTTAGCATCAATAATATTTGTACATCTCACTCTCACATCGTATTTATTTTCTCTTTATCTCTTTCCTTCATATTATCAATCCATCGTATTTATTAGATCATTCCTCATATCTTTGTCTCTCTCAAAATATTATATATATCTTTGTCTCTCTCAAACATTTTCCTAATTAACTTAATTCATCTTACACTTATAAAAACTTTTCTTTTGTTTTATAAAGATCAATAAAGTTAAAATAATGTGTGTTAGACACATCAATATGAAGTGTTGGTTAACACTATTTGTACGGGTATATATTGTATCAAGTTTGTATTTTTTTTTTAATTTTCTTTTGAAAAACATGATATATAAATTTATTATTTTACCAATATTAACCGGTTGATATGTACTTGGCTTACTTGAACCATATTAAATAAAATTTCTCTGACTTTTCTTTAGTTTGATGCTAATACCATTCTTTCTTTATTTTTTGTCCCAGAACGTTTTACAAGATAGTGGTCGGAGAAGTGTGGACAACCACTGATTATTTCATTTCTCAGTTTCAGACAATAACTAACGCTCAATTAAGTATGGCTAAACTAAATCAAGCAATTTCAACTCAAATGGGTAATAATTACATCAATAATGAGTTATTCAGAAAAATCTAAATTGAAATTATGGATGAAAATAATTATTAATCAAATTTTACTTATTTCTTAGTCGAACATCAAATTATTGGCTCTTTTCCTCTTAAGAGTCGAAAGATTAAACTAAAGAAAACTATAGTTAAACTAAAAAAATCTAAAAGGAGAGGAACGACCGTATTTTCAACGATGTGGCTTATGATCATGTTGCTCTCATTGATAAAGTGAAACTGAATTCGTTTCTTTGGTTGAAATCTAATAATGCTTTGTTCAATTTTAGCTACTATAAATGGTGGCGTCACCTGCTCCATTGTATGAGTATTTCTATGTCATTTATTGCTCTTCAAGATGCTGATGTCTTTTGTTGTAGGCACCGGCTCCATCATAGCTTTATAATTTTTGAGGAGTTCACTTTCGGCATTCCTTGTGCGAGATAAATCGCATTTCGTTTTAGTAATATATATAGTTAAACTAAAAAAACACATGTATGCTAAACGTGCTATTTTTTCTCCCTAAACGTTTAAAATTTCGACTAAATTAACCTTTTGTTTATCTAAAAAAGAAACTGAGCTAATCTTTTAACAAAAGTTTCTTTTTTTTTACTAGCACTTCATTGTTTATACTTTATATTAATATGCATATTAATAAAGAAAAAGTGGTGGCGCATGATGTATGAACGAGAGTCTCGTGTATTTTGGAAGATGAAGACCTTGTAATAAACGTGGCCAGTATCTCTTTCAACCAACGTAATTGTCGACAGCTGGCATGATGATGTGGCACAGGGTGGACATCTCATCTCAAACCACGTGATCTTAACATCTTCATCCACATACACCATTGCCCTATCACATGTCTTTCTAACGTCGTTTTGCCCACTTGCGCAATAGTGTGTCTAGATTGCATTCCTTTACATTAGAGTCGGACATGACCGCATTATTTGGATAATATTCTTATAATATTATAAAAAAATTTATGAATTTTTATTCAAAAATATGAATTCTACATATGAGTTTATAATGAAGGACCAAAAGTGAAGATGAAAAATTTGTAAGGGACTAAAAGTCGAAGAATTTTTTTAGAGGGACTAAAACGAAAAATTGATATATTTATAAGGATCAAAGACATATTTAACACAAGATTTAATGCCATTATACATTTGAGTTAGTTAAACTGAAAGAGTTTCTTTACCATCACATTTAAGGAGAAAGTCTTTTATAAACACAATTCCAAATAAATATTATTATGGAACACTCACATGAAATTAACAAAATTAAACAAAAAAAATATTTAAAAGAGAATAACATTAATATCAATTGATGTAACTAAATATTTTTTTGAGCCCAAGTAAGTGTTCATCCACATTCAAGAACTTTTTTTTTGAAGTAAACATATCAGTGCATTTCATTAGTTAAAATGTGTCAAATACATGACGGTACATCATCATAAATATAGTGGCTACTTTCGGACGAGGCTACCCTCACTAATTCACGAGTGACCCCATTAGTCTGCCTTATTAAACTCGTCATGAGAATTTTAGAAACTATCTTAAAACAACAAACTACAGGCATTGATAATGCAACCAAATTCACTATTATCATCTAAACATTTATGAAAAGAGTCCACGACCCCCTGAAAATCTAACACAAAGTCTACATTATCAAATTGAAGGTATAATACCCATTGCAGTGTCGTATGCAACCTAACTGCTTCGCATATTACAACATCACAAAAGGGAGAAGTCATTTAGTTTCTAGCCGTTATTCTTTGTAGTTATTTTCTCTTATGTATATATAGTAGTTTTTCATAAAAAAACGGGTCACAAATCAATTATCAGAAGTTCTTAAAACTCAAAGTAACCAACATCAGAGAGAAACGAGTGTCAGAATGTATGTCATGATCTTGTGAACCATCTTTATTTTAAAGCAATGCAATTTCCTTTTCTTTAAATTTCTTTGCCTTTTACTACTTTAAGTTTTTACTTGTTTTACATCACTGATTTCTGCCGAAAGGCAGTTATCTTCATCCTAAAAACAATTTTCTTCATCTTGTTCATCAAGAAAACTATGAATATGATGAACATTCATACATTTTCTGAAAAAAGATTGCACGACATGACATAGGATTTCTAGTTTGATCCTGCAAGTAATTATTTAAAACTAGTCTTATTGTTTACCAAAAACGTGGTAAACAACAAGTTCCTTATTAAGAAGGATAAGATAATGATTGGAAGTTGGTGCCACCAAGTTTTCCACCTTTGCATTAGGAAAAAGGTGAAACCAATCTTCATTAGCAAACGCTCGATCCAATCTTTCTTCTACTACTCTTAGGGTACCTAAACTTTTAAACCAATTAAAAGGATATCCCTCCATATAAATATTAATCAAACCTGCATCTAAAACAACTTCTCGAAACCCATTAATCAACCATCTTGCGCGAGTTGATCCCCCTCTTTAATAAAGTATTTTGCAACTGGATTCATGTAATTCTTAAATCAAATTTTCTATTAGTCTCAATTAATGGAAAGTCTCGTGGATATATTTCAATTGTACTACTGGAGTGAGGTAGGGAGACCCTCCCTCTCCTATTCTTTTTTGATTGGCTAAAGATGTTTCGAGTACAAGCATAACAAAATTTGTGGAAGAATGAAAACTGGAAAAGATTAAAGGAACAAGAAACACTCCACTGCCATCACATTCCTTTTATGCTGATGATTTGATGATCTATTGTAAAGGGAAGAGTTCAGGTTTGATTGCTCTCAAAAATTTATTCAACAATTATGCCTTAGCTTCATGTCAAATTATAAATACTGCAAAATCAACTATCTTTTTTGCCTCAATTTCTCCAGATAGAATTGATCACATTGTAAATATTCTAAACTTTAGAATTAGTTCTCGTCCTTTTGATTACTTGGGAGTACAAATTTTTAAAAGAAAGCCAAGTGGCAGTCATTAATTAGTTCTCGTCCTTTAGATTTTTTTATGATAAAAAATCAGATTTTTTAATTTAAAAAGGGTATTTTTGTCTTTTCTCATGTCATTTTGCTAATTTGATGACGTGATAGTCATTAAGTGGGTTAATGGACGAATTTTCAAATGATTAATATTTGCAGGGGCAAAATGGAAGGATTAGTAAGTTCAGAGATGAAATTTCAAACGACCCCTAATTGACAGTTTCAACTTTGTTTACAATATGCACCGGGAATTTCCCCAACAACTCCTTCATTTATTTCCAACACTTCTCCAGCTAGTCAATCAAGCTACTATCCCTATACAAGAAAAGTCAGATCAATTGTTATGGAAGTATCCAGTCAATGGTGACTTGCAACTTAAGGAAGCATACTCTTTCAAGCAACAACAATATCAAGTATTACACTGGGCAAAAACCATATGGAGCACTGATATCCCACCTTCCAAATCTTTGTGTGGTTTGATGCATGAAAAGGTCCCTACAGACGAAAATATTATGCTAAGAGGCTACAATATCCCATCAATGTGCTCTATGTCACAGGAACTCAGAAAGCTCCTTTCATTTTTTTTTCTATGTGATTTTGCAGTTAGAGTGTTGTCTTGGTTTGCTAGATCAATCAATATGACTTTACAATTTTCTTCTACCGATGACATTTGAAAAATTTGTGATCGACCTCATTAACACCATTTGGTTTGCAAGGAACCAAATCAAATTCAAAGACAAAAGAATAACATGGAAAACTGCTATTACTATGATTATTTCCAATACTGCTCTCTCAGGTAATCAAACAAACAAAACTTCAAACAACTCAATAAGGGACTTCACCATTTTGAAAAATTTCAAAGTAATTGTACACCATCCAAAGGCTCCTCAGATCAAGGAAGTTCTATGACACGTTCCAAGTTAACATGACACTAAACAATTTATTTTCTTACGAACATGTGTTGAGTCTATAAGAAGTGATTAGACTCTCACAATGTAATAAACCAGTATCTAAATCATGCTAAAAGAAGTATTCATATACATACATATGTGTGTGCGCGCACCTATATGTATGTATGTACAAGACACTTTAAATATTGACACCTAATAATTGTTAGAAACTCCATCCTTAATGCATTCCCCGTACGTTGTGCTCTCTTTAGTCTTAGACTCATTCAACTTCAGGTGACTTTGTCCATGTTTGACATGACCCAAAATTGACATATGCACTTCAATAGAGATGTGAGGGAGAGATGCAAATAATTGAGAACGTGGAATGACAAAAGCCAAAGGAAGGCGTATAACGTCGAAACAAAACTTTTCAATGATTCTTCCTACATTATTGATAGGGTGGGTTACATATTATTGAATTTTGGTTGAGGAATGAGATTGGAGATCAATATCAAACTACTATTAATCAATTATTACACACCACTATTTATTGCATTGAAACAAAAACGATAATTAAAGTTAGAAAGCTATTACAAGTACATACATATCCACTACCACATACAAGTTGTGTGCATGAAACTCAATGAACGATCATTTCAACCACCTTAAAGTGAAATACATGTCTTTATTACCAAAATGAAAATGAATGCAACAAGCCTTCACTACGTTTTCCCTTATCGTCATCTTTATTATAGAATGATTGAAATCACGTTCATTTATTTTTCACTAAAATAGAAAGACAATACTATAAATGATTTAATTAATGATAAAAATAATTACCCAAGAATGAAAGACAAAGAAACAACAAATGCCGTTAACCTATTTTAGATGACAAAATCAATCCTCTTAAATACAACATCCATTAATCTAAGATATAACATTGTTTTGTATGACCATTTGATTTTTTTTTTTAGAATGTCAACAACCTTTAGTGTTAAGAAATCAAAAATGTCAAACGTAAATAATATAAAAACATGTTGATATCCGCAATAAAAATAAATTTTAGAGGGTTATTTATTTATTTCTTAACAAGTGTTTTTAGAGTACTTAACATGCCTGTTTTGTTTATTACCCTTACTTGGTAAGAAAAAGTAGTTCAAATTTATATATCATCAATCAATTATAATTTTAAAATCATTGAAGACTCTTAAATTATTAGCAAGAAAATTATTAAAGATATTTGAATTTAATTATAATTATTTTTTCGAGACAACCCGTTAATATTATTTTGAAACTTTTAGATTGATTGTGATAGTTCGATAATGTAAATTTCGTTTGCACACATAGAGTATCAAATTATTATTATTTTTTAAATAAATGATAATTAAAAGAGAACTAATTTTAGAGGCAGTAACTAGTGTTTTTAGGTAGGACAAAAACAAAACGTAAAGTTCTTGTGTGTCATAATTTAAACATGGACTATACTTTCAAATTTAAAATACAATTAAAACTATTTTAAATTTAATCAAAAGATTTAATTTGTATGATCCAAAAGGACAAAAAATACTTATAAAATAATAAACCCCCAAGTTCTTACAAACTCTAACCGCAGGGGTTTACGTGAAAGTGGAAAAAGAACCTTGCATTGTATGCACCGGTGAAAGTATCGAAAGTCTCGTGCTCAATAATGTGATATTGTGAGAAAGGTGTATATGATTATAACTATTCTTGATAAGATTGAGTTAGACTCCAAACAAAATACACGATAATAAAACTTATTTAAGATTCATTGCGTCACATACTGTTTCAAATAAACCATGATGAAGTGTATTAAGAGTCTATGTGCTTAAGTCTGAATAATACAAGATAAATGCCCATAACCGGTAAGAGACTCCTTTGTAAATCATTGGAGTAGGTAGATTCTACTTCCTATAATGAAATATAAATAGTATTTAAAAAGTTTATGTATGTGATCCAAATTTTAAAGTATATATATCAACTTTTTAAATATTATTTTTGTTTATATTTAATTATGGAGAGTAACCTGCAAGTTATGTAAAGTGTATTTTCTTTTTCATGTGCTGCATGCATGGTGTTGCTTTTACTCATCTTATCTCATCTCATTCTGGTGATGCTTGTAAGTTTATCACGCTTGCAAGGTTAAACTATCTTTCTTTTATCTATTTTAATATAAGAAAGGCTAAAAAAAAGCTATATATCTTGTGGTGTATGATAACATCCAAGCCACAAGTCTCATATTTATTCTTGTGGCTGTTCATGTTTATAGTTTTATTATTTGACTAAGCTTTTAATTCTGAATAATGGCCTAAAATTCATATATTATGCTTTAATATACGGTTTAATAAAATCGTGTTAAAAAATGTGTACTCCACGTGACATGTATTTTGTGTGACACTCTTTTCCCCTACAAGCATACATGTCTTAAGGAGCATTGCTATGTTTGGTTTCATGCCAACCACGTTAAAATTAATTAATGTTTTAGGCCCATCATTTTTAAAATTGAGTTTTTTTTCTCTATAACTTTCAAAGTTTTTCACCTCCACTTAATTTTGAGATTCTTTTTAATTATCATTAATGACGTAACAATGACACGACGGTATATATGATTATAGAGTTAAATGACACTTCATAATCAATCATAACACATCCATCCACGTTAGATCTCTTGGTTGGATGTTTATACTTTAACTTAGAGGTACTCAGTTCGAGATTAATGGAGAAGAGAAAAATAACGAGTTCTAACTCACATATATTCCTTAAAAAAACACATCAATCATATCTATAATTTTTGGCCATCTCAATTCTCAATTGTATTTACCACATGTTACTAAGGATTTTTTTCTTTGACAAGGTCCTTAATAAAAATGTTAACAAGGTCATTCAATTTGCACAGATCGATCAACTTCGTCTTTAAATTAATTGAAATAGCTAAAATGTTCTTGAATTTTATAAATGTCAATCAAATTGGTCCCTCCATCAAGTCACACGGTTAACACTGATGACATGTTATTTTAAGCGTTAACGTGGATTGCCAACTCATATGCCATGTATTCATAGATCAAGTTAATCAGAAATTTGAATTTTTTTAAATGAAAGTCATTACGAATTGTTTTATTTTCAAATCGATTCTTGAATTATTCATTAAAAATCAAGATGATCCAAAAATTATGTCGCTCACTATCAAATTGATCCTTAAATTATTTATCTTAACTATCAAACCGATCCTTTAATTATTTATCCTAGTATCCTTAATTTTGTGTGACCATCAATAATCCTTGAAATATTATTATTTATATGAACTATATACTAAGTTTTTTTTTGACAAATATATACTAAGTTTTTCATCATCATCTTGAAATATTATTTATATGAACTATCTACTAAGATTTTCATCAATAACTCATATTTTAGTTGATATTTTAGATTTTCACCGTGTCTTCCTCTCATGCTGCTAGGCACGGTTGTACGTGGTTTATAATATGGTATGGTCATGGATGTAGAAAACTAAGAATTTGTAATGTTCAACGCATTTGCCTGATGATCGTGGAGGTTATGTTCAACATTAACTTAATTTCAAACATGCAAAAAGTAATGAATAAGAGATAAACACATTCTTTTAGTTTTTAGCATTTATATGATATTGATCTATTTGATGATTAAGATAAATTATTAAGGGATCAATTTAATAACGAGTGACATAATTCAAACCATTTTGATTTTTGATGAATATTTCAATGATTGATTTGACAATGTAATAATTTGTAATGACTTTCATTTTAAAAAAGTAAAAAAAAAAAACTTCAATTTTTTTGATTAATTTCGTCCTTAAATACCTGACATCTGAGTTTGAACAATTCATGTAAGCGCCTAACGTCACACATCATCACCGTTAACGAGCCAACATGACAGAATGACTAGATTAATTGAAATCAATCAAATTCAAGAGTGTATTGATTATTTCAAATAATTTGAAAATGAAATCTATGGATGCATGTAAATTGAAGGATAGAAAAAGTTTATTCATCCCGTAGAATAGTGTTTGATGAATGGATTAATGTGTCACAATTTTTTATAATTTCAAAGAATGATTTGTGTTTTTTTTTTACCATAATGACTCGAAATGAATAAAATTTTAACGTTAAAAAATAAATTACAGTAGAAACTCTATAAATTAATAATGTCGGGACCGGAGAAATTTATTAATTTAGAGATTTATTAATTTATCGATAAATTAATAATTATTAATTTAAAGAGTTTTTAAGTAATTATACTGTACATACCAAACAAAAAGGCAAATTAGTCTATGTCTCTTAGAATTACGTTGCAGCAAATCTTGGGACTCAATGGAAATTAATAAATATTGTATTCATATCCATTGGAAATATGACTTTTGACTTTTGAAGTGTATAGTAAATGTAAACAAGTGGAATGTTCAATGTATTCTTAAGCAAGTTTGGCATATATAAATTACATGAATGTGTTAAAAGTATTCAAACCATATCTCACTCACGAGATGACTTCTCATCTAAAAGGTGTTGCAAAATCAACTGTGTCAGATCAAATACGTAAGGAGTTGTGCGAGTACAGGAGAGATAATCCTGCAAGCACACAAAAAGACTTGCAGAGATGGCTTGAGGGAAAATTTCAGTTGAAAGTTAGTCAAGGAACAATATCAAACACACTTAAGCGGTCAAATGACTATCTCTCTGCTGAAATAGAAAAGGGAAGAGCGGAGATCAAAAGACACAAACCAGCAAAATATCCTGACATGGAGAAGGTTGTTTATGAGTGGTTTCTACAGCATCAAGAACGTGTGAATATCACAGGAGAATTAATTTTGCAGAAGGCAAGAGATACAATGAAACTCTTGTACCCTCATGATGATTCAGATTTTAACTTCTCTACAGGATGGCTTGAGAAATTCAAGCACCGACATGGCATAAAGTCATTTCGTCGTTTTGGCGAGAGTGGGTCTGTTGATGTACAAGACATGGAGCTGAAATTGGTATCGATTCGAGAGAAAATTGATCAGTTCCCTATGAAAGATGTTTTCAATATGGATGAAACTGAGTTGTTTTATAGGCTACAAGCTGATCATTCACTGGAAACAAAACAACTTGAAGGAAGAAAACAAGATAAAGAAAGGCTGACGGTAGTTATTTGTTGCAATGAAGATGACTCTGAAAAAATCCTTCTATGGATTATTGGGGAATATGCAAAGTATCGTTGCTTCAAGAATGTCAACATGAATAGCTTGGATTGTCAGTATCGAGCTAACAAAAAAACATGGATGACTAGTGTGCTTTTTGATGAATATGTTCGTTCATTTGACCAAATGATGCATGGTAGAAGAGTTCTACTTGTGGTGGATAATTGTCCAGCACATCCAAGAAATATCGAAGGGCTAAGAAACGTTGAGTTGTTCTTCTTGCCACCCAACATGACATCAAAGATTCAACCTTGTGATGCTGGGATAATAAGAGCTTTCAAGATGCATTACCGTAGAAGGTTTTACCGCAAAATATTGGAAGGTTATGAGGTGGGACAATCTGACCCAGGGAAGATAAATGTCCTTGATGCTATCAATTTGGCAATCCCAGCTTGGACGATAAATGTTCAAAAAGAAACAATAGCGAATTGCTTCCGACACTGTAAAATTCGTTCAGCTAGTGACGTTGTAGGAAATTTGGATGAATCCATTTTTGATGAAGAAACTCAAGACCTCCAGACTATGATCAATCAATCTGGCTATCGTAATAAGATGGATATCGACAATCTAATGAACAACCCAGGTGAAAATGAAGCATGTTCGGATGTTCAGAGTTTAGAAGATATTGTGTGTACTATCATTGAGAACAATGCAGAGGATGACGACGAAGATGATACAGTGTCTTTGGAGCCTGTTACGCGAAAGGAAGCACTTATGGCGTCGAACACTCTTCACAACTTTATGATACAATACAAAAATACAACACCTCAGCTATTGGATGCAATAAGAAAAGTTAGAGATGAGCTCCAAATAGACTTGAACTTTAAAGGAAAACAAACAACTATTGAATCATATTTCAACAAAGTGTAATACTCCCTCCGTTTTTAAATATAAGCAAGATTTACTTTTTAGGTTCATTCATTTAATGATGTACGTGGTTCATATTATGGACCACATACATCATTAAATGAATGAACCTAAAAAGTCAATTTTGCTTATATTTTGACACGGAGGGAGTATATTTTTTTTTTCAGTTTCTATGAATTATTAATTTATGATTTTCTTGGGACCGAAAATTATAAAGGGATCTCCTAAAAAATTATTATCTTATTATTTTATCGAATTATTCAATTTTTCACACTAACCCAAGTTGGGACCGGACAAATTTATTATTTTAGAGAGTTTATTAATTCACCGAGGATTACTTTAAAGAGTTTATACCGTAATTTAAAATTATTTTTAATTAAAAGAGTTGAAAACTTTTCTCCGATTGAGAATTTCTCAAGATCATAACACTGAAAAATTGAAACCCTAACGCCGCACAGAGCCTCCGTCTCCGATCACCGTCAGCCGTCCAACAACCACCGTTCATCAGATGGCATTGCGAGGAGTTTGGCAACTGAAGAAGCTTGTTGTTAGCTTTAGCGATTGGGGTGGAAGTAGCAAAGGCATTAGGTAAAAATGAAACAATCCCTTTACATTCTTCAATTTTCAATCTCAATTTCATTGATCTGTGCTTTTGGGAACCCTAAAGTTTTCATTTTTTTTTATTTGGGTATTTAGGTTTGTTGAATTACTGTGGTTTTATGCTTCAATTTTGTTGCTTTTATTCAAATAGTGGTATATGTCCCAACCCACGCACATAATGATTGAGATTGATCAGTGTTACCGATAGTGGAATCGCGGAAAATAGTGGTTTGTTTGGATTCTGTGACATTGCAATGCTGTAGCGGTTATTTGACAATATTTTGCACTGAATAGTAGTGTAACAATAGTGTACTAAGATTGATTACAGTCTTATATGGTTGTTTTTGTTTTACTAGTTACAAGGTTTCTATCAGAATAAATTCTGTTATGCATAGGTGATATGATAGCATAGGTTAATAACTGAACACTAGTTTGAGTTTCAAAACCTATTCTTTTCAGACCTATGAAACACAGACACTGCCGGTAGTAATTTGAGAAAATGATATAATTGAATGTTATCACATGTGTCAGTGTCGGTGCTACATAGCTTTAGACTGCGAAAATTATGAGTTATAATATTGGTGATTTTTTCTTGGAGCAAATTGTAACTCGATTGCTAGAACCAAAATGGTGTTCTAAACATTTATGAACGTAACTTCCTTTTTTCCTGGAGTTTTGAAACCATTTAAAATCTGAATACACCCATATTTTAGTTGCTTTGGCTGAGAGGAGCGTTGAATGGAATGGTCAAGAACAGTTCTGCTGTGGCAACAGTTCTACACTCCAGATCCGCCGCAGAATTTTTTTAAAAACTGTTTTTGTGGTTTGAGGATAACCCTATTAATGGCATTGTAGTTGGCTTTTATTTTTCTTGTTGCCTGATTGACTGTCACTTCAAATCAAAACCTTTTAACAATCAAGTCTGAGAGAAGGTTTAAATTTAATCTAGTTTTGATAACCATAACGCTCCTTCTGCTGGTTTTTGCATTTTACCTAGTACTAAAGGCTTGGAACAATATGTTATGAATAATCATTTTCATATTCTCTCCTGTTTTGAATAGGAGATTGTTGCTCTTAGTTTTAAATATTTGACTGGGCATTTATGGAGTCGCATTTGCCAGCGTAATAATAAGGTTTAGGGTCTAGGAGTCAATCATTGAAAAAACTAGCATGTATTAGTGATTTAGGAGTCATGGATATTTAGTTTCTGCATTTCTTGCGTTCAAATCAATCTCTGATTGTTGCTACTTCTAAATATCTAGGTAATATGATAGCATAGCTTAATAACTAAACTTCATATTGATTTGAGTTTCAACAGATTTGCTTCATACTGATAAAGTTTTATTAATTGCAAAATTGTTGCTTTTTTCCTTGGTTTTACTCACTTCTTAGAGCAAGTTGCGACTCCATTGCTAGAACCAAAATGTTGTTCTAAACATTTATGAAAATAGTTTTTGCTGAAGCCACTTGAGACCTGAATGGACCCATCTTTCAGTTGATTTGACTATCAAGGGCGTTGAAAAAAATGGTCCAGAACAATTCTGATGTGGCAACGGTTCTACAAGTCAATGCCATGTAATTACACTCCGAATCTGATGCAGATTGTTTTTTTTTTAAACTGTTTTTATGGTTTAAGAACAATGCTAAGAATGATGTTGTAGATGGCCTGTATTTTTACTTTTGCCTGATTGGCCGTGACATCATGTCACTTCAAAATCACAACCTTTTAACAATCAAGTTCGAGAGAAGGTTTAAATTTAATCGAAGTTATGATAACCACAGCTACTTCTGACTGTCTTTGAATTTTATCTAGTACTAAAGGCTTGAAAGTTGGAACAATATGCTATGAATAATCTTTTTCATATTCTCACCTGTTTTGAATAGGGGATTCTTACTTTTAGTTTTAAATATTTGATAGGGCATTTATGGAGTCGCATTTGCCAGCGTTTAAGGAAGCGAACCCTCAGTTAGAGGTGGACACTGAAATGATTCGTGGTCAGCATCCACATCTAAAGGCTTTTTACAGTAAGATTCTTAGGCTCACTCGTAACTTTGTCTCTTAAGAATTTGTTTCGTAATTGTAATTAACGATTCTCTTGTGGAAAACAGAGAACCATAATGACCGAGTGGTGTGTGTGAAGAATATGGATCCGGAAGAGATACTTCTGCATGCAACCAGGCTAAGGAATGCACTGGGAAGGAAAGTAATTAAGCTGAGGACAAGACATGTAACCAAACACCCTAGCGTGCAAGGTACATGGACAACTGCTTTGAAGTATTAGGATGAAAAAAAGAAAGTCACCGTAGTAGTGTTAAGTCAATCCTTTTCTCTGGTCAGTTAATCAAATATTTGTGAACTGGCGAGCTAGTTCTCATGTTGTTTGGCACAATTGCCAGGATTTCAACAGTTCAAATGCCTTCTTTTATTGTTGGTTCTGTCAGTTAAACACCACAGCTTAGCCTTTTAAGCGTTTGATTGATTAACTATCAGCTGATTGTGGCTAAGAAACTGAGTTTGTTTACTCCGTTATATATTGTTAGTTTGTAATAATAGCTATCAGATTAATCAGAGTTCTGAAATTATTTTGCCTTCGTACTTTTTTTTATTTTGTTGGAGAACCATGCCATACTTTACTCACCAAAGAAAAATTATTCATAGTTACTATATAATGGAATATGTATTAATCAACAAATATTGTAAAACACTTTTAAACTATTTTGTATATCCAAATAGCTGCTTCTCAGTACAAGGCCATGTAATTGTTGGTGGCCCATTCAACATTATTAGCTCTTCTAAATGGCGATTTGCTTTCTCAGTTGTATGAGCTCCATCAAACCACACGTATCCAGCAGGGTTACTGCATACCTAAAAAAAATTCTATTCCAGTATTTTTTTTTTGAATGGCAAAAGAGATATGTATATATATAATAGAGAAGATGGGGACTAAGCCCCGAGTACAAACAAGAGACAGAGGAAAAGCCAAAAACAAATTCCTTGCACCAACGGTGCTAAGGACAAAAGGCAAAGAAACTAAAAACAAGCTAACAGCCACAAGCCAAAATAAAAGAGAACAAGAAAACTCCTTAGAGACCCCAACACCAACAGAAGCAAGGCGAGAGAGAACCGACCACCAAAGCCAACCAGGGGCAGCCAGCTACCCTCACCAACCCCAACGAGGCCCCACACCTGCAACACCACACACCCTAATGATACCAGCACATGACAGGTTGCGTCTACCACTCATATAAGGAGCAGATGCTAGCAAAGCTCTTACCAATGAGCCACTTCCAAGAGGAGAACTTGACCCGATCCACAATTAACTCGACAGCTGGAGTCCCTCCAGCAAAGATAATATCATTGCGTGAGTTCCAGACAGACCACACCACAACAAGTCAGACTAGCAAAAGACCTAGACCTACTTTCTTACTTGACCCCAACCCAATAAAACCCTCAAAATGACCTAAGATAGACGAATGTGGTACAAAAGTACACCCTAACCACCTAGAAATCTCATACCATAAAGGGAGGATAGCTGCGCAAGACAAGAATCTTCTACATCCAGACGCTCTTTATACTCCAGTTCCACCGCAGGCTGTCTTTCCTTAAATTATTACAGTGTGTGGACAACAATATCAAAATAGACTCAAACCACAGTATTAAGTTTAAAAGTTTACCATATTTGAAAGGCTTGTTGATTTTGTCTAGAACTGCATTATAGTAGTTGAATATTGTATCCTGGTAATGTGCTTTTTAACTTCTTTAGTGCTACAGATAGAGCTCTGTTGTGTTATCTTGCCATTACTGATACTATTCATCTCAGCCACCACTCCTTTGAGCCTTCATTGCTCTAGCTTTTGGGACACAACCCAAAAGCCCTGCATTTTGAAACCAATTTTTTTGCCTCCTAGAAAGTAATTGCTGCCTCTAATACTTAACAAGTATACGCCATTGTTCAAATCCCTCTTGGTTTTTTTTATCATCCAATGTTTGCTTTAATGCCTTCACTGCATCCTTGTAATGGCTCAATTGGGTTTGGAAGATTGATATGAAAAGGGAAATAATCATCAAGTGCCCGTTTGCAAGCCTACAGTGGTGTCCGGTGGACTTATTGTGGGTTTTCTTATCTCATGAGCACTTCTAAAGGGTTTAGAAGAACTTGTTATAAACTTCTTATAAAGGTCATGTTCAAAGTTTCTGTCGATTGTAGAAACAATTTATGCATCAGTAGAATATAAATTAAATCAGAAATGAAATATACAAGAAACAAATGGGAAGATTTATCTAGTGAAGTTTCATTTACTAGTTTTGGATTGGCGTAAGTGAGAACTTTTGCTCCAGATGATGCAAAACTAGTCCTATCAGTAAACTGATGTGCACCATGTTGCCGGTTTGTTATAAGTATAGGCGAATTTACAGATTGATCTTCAATCCATGATACATCAGTCGGTAATAAGCATCTATGCATTTTCTAATTTATATGTAACAACTTAAAAGAAACATCAAAGTGAAGGAACAACAAAGACAGATAAGTAGTCCTATGAAATCAGGGTGCTTAAGTTATAATGTGCAGGATCAAAAGTGAATCCTGAAAATCAACGAGGTAATGCTGTTGCTTCCTTTTGTTAAGCTTAGCAGCATAGTACACAACACAGGGTTCAAACTTGCCAGAATCTGCTATGTTATCAGTTCTTACATCTTTCTGTAGTTTCCTAAGCTTCAGTTAATCTTGGTTTGAAAGAGTACCTTCTGTGGATTGCTATTACTTTTGGTCACAGTGCTGGCCACTTCGATTTCATGCAGAGATCAATAGATGAAATTGGTTTGAATGAGTGACGTGGATATAGGGAGCCACTTAAGCACCTAATCCGTAGTTGTGTCAATGATAATTGTTTTTTTAAAGATTTAATTAGAATTTAGCAAATTACATTAAAATAGCATGATGTTGATCACAAACTATATAAACATACTATATATGCAGATATTGTTTCCCTTAGTAATGAAATTCAAATCTATTATATCTATTATATAAGGGCAAAAGAAAAACAATGCATAAGCACCAGGGAAAATAGCCCTCAACCCTCATAGCATTAGCCAACAGAAAGTCCTAAATCCAATCACAAATTTATTACAACCTCAATCTCTAAACAATAATAACTTAAACATATATACAAAATTTATTTTGAAAGAAACTTGAAGCAACAAAACATGGAAGCTAAACCACATTGTTTTGTTTGGTAGAACACTCAAACTTCAAATAGTTGTTTTAGATTGTAAGGCCATGTGACACTGCCATTTCCACTCCATATCAATTTGGCAAAATACTGATTAGCTTTCTCTGTAGGATGATGAGAATCAAAAAATACATGTTCGTTCACATTGTCACATAACTCAAATTCTTTTATCCCTTTGTTCCCACCACAGCTGCCTCCTCTGTTAGGACCACTTCCACAACATGCTACACTTGCTTCTTTAAAGCCTTCCCAAAGATTTATGAAACATAACATTAACAATGATCAGTATATATGCTCACACATAAAACTCACTACATAATAATTAATAGTTTTCATGAATGTGTACCATAGTTTGAAGGATACTTCATCACTTCAGAAAATGCACTGTAGAAATCATTGATTGAATATTTGAATCCCTTTAGCTGGTTCTCTAGCTTTTGAAGCATTTTTGTGAGTTTATTGTTGTGTAGTCTTGCCAATGCTGAAATTTCATCTATGCATTCACCTTCTGTTCCATTATTGACCAATATTCTTATGCTAGGATAGCAGCCAAAAGGACCCAAATTAAGCAACCCAAATTTTCTTCCACCTAAGTCATAAATTTCCTATAAATAAACATATCATATATATTGTTAGCACAAAAGAAATATATCATATCTATTGTTAGCACAAAAAATCAAGGCTTATAAAACTTTACATACTTTGATGACATTTGTGAGGTTTCCAATGACAATATCAACAAATTGTTGATGACCAACAGGTAGAAGAGCACCTGAGTTTGGATCAAGAAGACTACCATAGTCATTGCTTCCAACACTAAATAAGTATACAGATTTGGCCAACAATTCTTTTGTTTTTTCATCTCCCAATTCCTCCCTGAATAAATTCTTTACCTTTTTTAAATAACTCAACTGAGTTTTCAGGTCTATTGCCTATATGTTAACAACAATCAAAATTCAGATAATGTTTTTATATATATATATATATATATATATATATATATATATATAGTTTTAATTTTAGAGGTAAAAAAGGATATTCAAAGAATTTAAAGATGAGCTTACACTTCCTTGAGAAGTTTGAGAGAGTGCACCAGACCCTCCTGATGCAAAATTAACTCCATAGATATATTCAGGGTGGCCTGGATGCAAATATGGTGGAAGTAGAGGCAACTTGGCATATTCAGCTGCAAAAAAAAGTAGACAATTGACGGTGTTTCCATCGTAGCTAAATTTAGCGACAAAATTATCCTCATAGCTAAGTTTATGCTTTCCTGTGTTTCTTGCGAGCGCATTGAGAAATATCTAAAGTTTTAGGCGAAGATGTGACGTCTATCTCTTATGGTCTTGGAGCAAGGTTTTGGGTGAAGTATCTCCCACTAATGTGATCTAGGATCATTGGTCCGTTATTATTTCTGGTGCTCCCCGGACTACCAACAATTTTGTAAGGAGCATAATTTGAATCTATATACTAACACAACAAAATGAATATATGTTTTGAAAAATTTAGGGAAAAATCGTACCAATAAAATCTGGTATCATGCGTCCGTCAGAAAATCTACCAGAAGGGTACCTAAAGAAAGTTTGTCCATAGGGAGGATAATTTGCCTGATTACCAATGGTTGTATTGATGTAATTGTTGTTTCCATTATCAAATAGTGAATCTCCAAATATGAATAGTGCACCATGTTTCTTGGGCAAGCACTTCATGATCATGCTATTGCTAAGGCATTGATTAGTTTGCATAATAATTCCCAAACACAACACCAACAAATACATTAAACCCCCCATGCTTGCAAGTTGTAACTTAATTAATCTTATGCTTCACTTTGGTATATGTAATTAATATTGAGTTCATGAGTGTTATTTATATACAAGTTATGGTATTATACATCTGGCTATGCAGCTCACTTCATTACCAAATTCCTTCAACAAGTCTCAGTAGTCATCATCTCAACGAATAAAATAAAATTAATCATAACAACATTCTCATTTTGGACTATTCAACAAAAGAAAAATCTTAAATTGGATTAATAGTATAATATTTTGTCAAGAAAGGAGGCTAGTATGTAGTCAATCTTTATGCAAAAAAAATTGTAAGTAAAACTGCTTAATGTACTTAACTCACGAGACTTTTCCTTTAGTAGATTAGTCTTTTTAGACTCTTTTTATGCGATCAAGTGTTTTTTTTTTATTAAAATAAAATGATATTCGTTCATTCAAATCGATAGAATACATCAGAATCAACATCGTTGAAAACGTAAGGGTGAAGCTGCCAACAAACTCACAACACCCGGATTAATAGCATACAACGACAAAATGCTACAAATAATATTATAAAATCTAAACCACCAGAATACTCATGCTTCTGGATATGCAACGTTGACGTCCAAACATTGATTGAATTGAATATGTAATTTACTAAAGCTGGTCTTAATATGAACCAAACGAACACCGCAACAAGACCCGAAATCAAACAACGCTGCACAAGACGACAAACAACACATATACAACTTATGCCAATGCGGGTGTATCTCATCCAATCGAATGAGCTTGTTGTGACGGATTTTCATAGCAATGAAGCATGCACAAGGTAGGCCATACGACGTCCTTTGAAAGAATAGTCAATCTCCAAGCAAACTCCAAGGTAGCATGCACAAGGTAGGCCATACATCCCCGATAGTTTTTGGAAGAAGAGCGTGCTAGGAAAACCTTGTGCATCGACAAACAAACTTGTGGTTGTGTTCAAAGGACAAGTCTATGATGAATAGTGACTGACAGGGACACGACTATGATACCTTGTGCATCATACCTTGTGCATGCTTCCCCCGTCGGGGACGTCAGGGAAGCACAACGTATGGCCTACATATAGCCTGCTATTGGAGAGAACATTTACTTCGACATTCATCATAGCCATGTCCATGTCGGTCACTACCACCTTAGACATATCACTATTTGGTTTAAGAAGTTTAAGCAACATTTGCAAAGCCCAAGTAAAGTTATTCTCCTTCTCCGACGTCATAAATGCAAAACCAACCGAATATGTCAAATAGGTTGAGGTGACTCCAACTATTTCAAACAATGGCATCCTGTACAAGTTGGTTTTGTACGTGGAATCCATTATCAAAACAGTCGAAAAATTGTTAAACAACTTTCGATGTTGGATGAGTCCAATATATGTCTTGAATAGTTTGACTTTCACTTTTTTCTCTTATGTAACAAACATACTTGTTCTATTTCAACTTTGGGATTAAATATTGCATCTCCGTCAAGTCACCCCTTTTTGCTTTTTGAATTTATGACGTTCATTGTAGAATTGCTTGATATTTGTCATGGACTCATACCTTTTCTTCTTCAAATTTGTCAAAATATTTTTTGGTTTCACCGAACTATTGGTCAAGTCATGTAAAATCTTCTTGTCGTCCTCCATTAATCTTCCCGCAAGAAGGTGCCCTGCTAAATACGACACCATCTCATGGTTGTGAACACCATTAAGAATAGTCAATCTCCAAGCATTGTCTTCCCTGACGTCATATCCACGCACCTTGAACAAACACTCACATTTTCTTGATCCCGTTGCATCATGCTTCACTTTTCTCTTCGGTACTTTGTGCTCGCCACTCCGTTCACAAACCAACTCCAACATAGGATTTCTAAGTTCACAAGATCTTTTAATGATAACTGTAAATCCAGCTCTATTTGCTTGTCGACAAACCCAAACGAGCAAATCATCTTTATCTTTCCATGTATCTCGGCTCAAAAAGAAATGTGTTGTGTCCACTTTGTTGTCATGAAGTTTCCATACACCGGAATTGACGCTTCAATCCTCCACTCTAACGGACGCTTCAACCTTCACGGAAGCTTCGACATTAACGAGAGCTTCAACCTTCACGGAAGCATCGACCTTAATGAGAGCTTCAACCTTAATGGAATCAACAACACTAGGTTTTCGATCACCCGCTTTCTCAACCATATCTATAAATAAACAACATATAATTGCTAAAATAATTAATTAACATGTATCTAATATCACATAAGTACATAAACAATCCAAAAAAAATAAGAATTTTTTATTTAGGCAGTGGCACTGCCTTTTGAAAATTGAAATTTTTTCTAAGTCCATAGCAGCAGTTAACTCCAGCTGGGCTGAGCGGTAGTTAACTACCGCTGGCGTAGATGTCCGAACAAAAAAAACTGCAGTTTCAATCAAATGTAAACGAGTTAAAACTTGCAATACCTATTTTTTGATGTATATTGTACGTAGAAATGTTCTAGCAATCCATCAGCAATGATTTGGAACCAAGATTTTGACACAAAAAATTTGAAATGAGGATTTTTTGAGGTATGGTATAGGTGAGGTAAGGTGATGAGTGAATAGGAGGTAGGGGTTTTCTGGTTTTGGGAGGGAAACGTTGCATCAATTAACTGCCGCTGGTCTCAACGGTAGTTAACTACCGCTAGGGACTTTTACGTAATTTCCATGTGTTATTAGGAAGATTTGTATGTCAGAAAAACAATTTTTAAATATGAGATACAAAGATTCACGAGAACTAGGTCTTGGCCTCTGTCTAGTAATAAAAGAAACAAAATATTTTATAATTTTTTTCACCACTTGGAGTTTTTCTGTATCCACCACATTGAATTACCCACTATAGATGTTTCTAAAAGTTACCTTACGGATGTCACTTAGGTGACATAATTTCTTGGGTAGCATTTGGATGATATTGAGGTGTTAATGTCATGTGATATTGGTCAATCACAATATCACAATTGTACAAAAAGATAAAAAAATCATTGTTTTCTTCTCTCTCGCTTACATGAAATTTTTGTTTCTTGTACACTTGTGACATTGTGGTTCGCCAATGTCACATGACATTGACACCCCAATGTCACATAAGTGTTTTCCATTACCGTGGGGGACATTATAATCTATTGGTAAAAGTTCACCGTACACGAGATGAAAGCTTGTGCATCATAAGACACCTATATTCCAATGCAATTAGGGTTTGTTTTCGTCTATAAATATGTTTGAAAAATGATATTTGTACAACTATTTTGTGCAACTTTTATAACAATTTTCTCTCTCATACTCACATTATGTTTTTACTTTCTCTCTCTCTCTCTCTCTTGTTTTGGTTTCCGTGTCAATACCTATTTTTTTTGCAAATTTATGGTCGTCTCAAACGTTGGCACACTAATGGTTGTTCAAATAACACACTCAACATATTTCGTTCGTATTTGTGTGTCCAAGAACATGCAGACAACAAACAAGTAAGCAACAACTTCAATGTAAACATTTTAATAATTCAATCATGAAAGCTTAACTAAATGCATAAATTTTATGTTTAGACTATTATTTGGTCTGTAACTCAAATTTGGGTTTGAGCTCTTGGTTTTTTCATGCATGATTGAACCTTTGTTATTCTTCCTTTGAGAACCCACCAGCTGTTGTGTTTGCCTTCCCTGTCATTCGCAAGATCAAGCAAAATAAAACATATAGAGGTGATTACATTATACAATATTTGCGGCAAAAACAGGTACAGTGAAAACTTGCAATCCAAAACACAGGCTCAACGTTTCACTATTCCTCTCAACCGTATCTTCCAAAGTCCAAACTTCTTCTCCCTTTCACGTCTCCTACTTAATCGTCTCCACTATCTCCGTTGTCGTATCGTTGCGTATCACCACAGTAACTCCGTCGTTTCGCCGCTGCATATTTTCGCCGCCACTACATCAATGTTTTAATTCCTGGAATTAGCCTTTCAAGTCCCATTATATCTGCCCCTTTCTCAATTTAGGGATTATGACTGTAATCAATTCAAGGTCTACTAGGAATACATCAATTCAAGAGATAATGCCGATTTTATTACGCAATGTTGCAAATTTATGCAGAATTTTGTATGCAATGTGATTCAAGAACAAATACAAACCACGGTGGAGCGATGGTCCTTCACGGAGGCGTCCAGGTAGCGCAACAGAAGGAAGATGGCTAGTTGAAGAAGTAGGAGACGTGAAAGGGAGAAGAAGAATGGAGGATACGACTGAGAAGAAAAGGAATGGTGAAACGTTGAGCCTGCGATTTTAATCTCAGTAACTGGTCTTTTACTTGCCACGTGTCCTACATCTGAACAAAGAAATGGTAAACTGGAGGAATTAAGCATTGGAGCATATCTCAACTTCAGTATCTTAGGGGTAAGGGGCTCAAAATATATCGGGTAAGGGACCCATGGACCAATGTTTTTAAAATTGGATCGAAAATTGTACCAGCAAGACCTCTTGATCATGATTGAATTGGCTCATCATATGATCTGGTTCTAAAAATGTTGGACAAATTTATGTTTGATAAGGATGTAAATAAAGCCTCTAATAGAGCATGAATTAGTCCAGTGGCCCCTATTCTCCAGGATACTATGGGTGAAAATCAAAATAAGAAACCACATGCATTTATGAGCTTAAAAACATAACTTTTAGTATCCTCAACACAATTATGGGATAACGGACTCGCCTTTAATTGAAATTAGACAAAATTGTGATAGTATTAAGCAAGTTTTTCTTTGAATGCCTTCTCCCTTAAATTTTATGTTCTTCACTCTCTCAATCTTTCCCTCTCTCCCCAAAAGAGTGTGTGAGGGAAAAAAGGGATGTTCTAGAAACAATATGACATGCAAAAGTTGGAGTGTGTGTGCGCGCGCGTGTGCGCATGTGTGTGTAGGAGAATAATAGGTCTTCTAGAAACATCCATTATCATCAAAATACATTGAAATCATTCTGGAAACATCCATAATCCATTATCAACATAATAAAAGGAAATTCAGGGTGTTCACCCAAAGCAACCTATAACTTACTATTACATTCTCTGAGATTTATAAGTCACACCAACAGCTACTCCTATAACAAAAGCTACAACTACAACTCCAAACACACCAATGCTGTCTTTAGTTTTTTTCTTTCTTTCTTCATTGGGATCAGTCTCCTACAACAATTTCATAAAGGTTAACTAGTATCCTCAGGAAAGTGTAAAAAATACATTAAATTATAATAGATGACAGTCCACTAATATAATCAGCCGGAACCTTAAAAAATGATTAATTCATTTTGGCAATTAACTGCTAAGCTAGATTTCAGTTTTTGCAGCTAGACCGTATAGACGATTATTTATGTGTATTGTTATTCCACAAATACTTGTCATGGTAAGGAAGAAGGGGAAACAAGCACACTTGGAGAGCACGGTACAATGTGTAGTTGTATGCTGCATTTGGGAAGGATGAATCACTCCCGAAAAGGAATCTATTGATTCTCTCCCAATTGGATGGACCGTAGGTGCAATGATTTACTTCATGAGTGAGGTCTCTGGTTCAAGTCGAGGATGGCTCAGTTGCGCCAAGGAAAAGAATAAAAAAAACTAATTTGACTCCTTCGTGCATGCTTCAACTTAGCTTGGGGGGATATAGCCCAGTTTGTAGAGCTCCGCTTTTGCAATTGGGTCGTTGCGATTACGGGTTGGATGTCTATTTGTCGGCGGTAATGATAGTATCCTGTACCTGAACTGTTGGCTCACTTTTTATAAGTAATGGGAAAAAGGACCAAAACATGCCACTGAAAGACTATTGAGACAAAAATGGGCTATCAAAAACGTAGAGGAGGTAGTATGGATCGTACAAGGACGGTAGTCGGAGTCGGTGGCTCTCCTAGGGTTTCCTCGTTTGAGATCCTGGGGTGTACTTGAGGTAATATAGTTCTATAGTTCTTTTCGTTGTTGTTGTTGTGTGTGTACAAAAAGAACTATAGAACTATATTAATATCTTATTGTTGTTGTGTATGTGTGTATGTATGTGTTTATGTATGTTGTGTGTGTGTGTTTTGATCTCTCTCCTTTTATTATCTCTAATCTTCTTCTGATGTGTGGACGAATTCAAATAGAATAAACTGGAGGTAACAAATACTTTATTACATTTATTGATGATCATAGTAGGAAGTTGTGGACTTGCTTAATAAAGAAGAAAAGTGAGGTGTTAGAAGTTTTCAAAAAATTCAAATCTATGGTGGACAGACAAAGTGGTCACAAGATTAAAACATTGAGAACTGATGGAGGAGGTGACTATGTAAGTGAATTTGGTGCCACCCTACACAGCTCAACAAAATGGAACTGTTTAGAGAGAGACCAATATATGAAGCTAATGTATTATACTTTACATATATGGGAATAAGCTATGATATACTGCTTGGAGAATTTAGAATGCACATATTGTGTACAGAACCATATATTGTTTGACAAATTTTGCAGTTGCAATAGCAAAATCATCAAGCATTAATCGCGATTACACTCAATTATCTGATTTTCCTGTCATAAACAAGGGAAGAAGCGAAGGATGTAGAAAGTAAATTTCAAGAGGTGACAAACTTTACAAAAGAGAAATAACAGATTTTGAACAATAAGGACAAAACAAAAATCTAGTTGGCAATTGAACCAACGCATGTAAAATAGCTAAACAAAAGCGCAAGTATTAAATTGCAAGGAAAACCATGCTCAATACTTACAACACAATATTAAATACATGTGAAAAAGGATTTCAATTTTCAACAAACAATTTGAACAAGTAAACCAGGAGCCAGGACCACCCTCTCATTTTTGTTTCAATTTCCTATAAAGCATTGATCCAGACATGGACACTGGACACAACATTGACACGTAGACAACGGTAATAATTTAGTAAAATGAAGATATTGAATGTAATCATATATGTTAGTAATTGACACCAACACGAGTCGAACACCGAACACGCATTCGATTGATCAAAGTTGTTCCTGTTGATATCCAAATGGTTCTATAAAGTGCACTTAAATTGCATATAAAAGAGTAAGCAGTAAGTTCAAGTTGCCATAAATAAATAATCTCAAAGAAACCTAAAAGATAGACATCAGAAGGGCTATAAATTTCTTCTAACAAAATTAACAAAATAAAATGAGTAACAAATGGTGTGCTGTGAGTGTGTGTAAGTATAACTACCAGACTTACATCTGCATAAATTCTATGCATAAATTCGCGAAATATTTGATTGTAACGCCCAGGATAAGCCATGAGCTTGTCATCTGATCCCTCCCCTTTTGAAAAAAAATTCTTGAGCATAATCTCTCTTCATAAATGCACGAAACATTTCTTCGTAACTCTCAAGATCAGCTTCAACTATGAGGTTGTCATCTTATCCCTCCCCTTTTGAACTAGATGCACCCATTTATTCCCCTGTAAAAATTCAATAAAGTTCAACTATAAAATCAGAATGCAAAATGGTGATAATTTGTTGGATAAATTACATGAATAGTTAATGTAAAATTCAAAAAATAACTCAAAATTCATGAAACATTCGTAAATAGGAATATAAAATCCAAGTCTGGATAAAAGTTACATTTAAATAACAGCAAAAGTCAGGGAAATAAACAAGCATGTGGAAATCTTCAACATAGAAATGAAACTAATTTCTTGATGATGAAACGGAGAAAAATAAGAAGAAAGGAAGAAAAACCTGCAACGAAGCGGAATTGCGGCCGTTGAACGGTGGCTAGACGGCGGAATCGCAGAAAACGGAGGCGAGTTAGGTCAGCACTTCGCGGGAAAAGAGGAATAATAATAACAAGGGTCTTGCTAATCATTGCCTTAAGGAAATAATTGTGAAATTTCATGTAGAAAAAGTTGCTTTTTACTATTTCAATAAGTTGAATGTACAATTTTTCAAGATAAAATTACCACTTTAAGTTTCTTATCAAGTGTCCTTAAAGCAATGGTTAACATTTTCCTAATAACAATAATTTGAGTTTCCTTTTTCATTCACTTCTAACTATATACTTAACCAAATTTTAATATTAAACATGTTATTTTATTAGTGATAAGATTATTATTATTTTTTCACAGAATATTTGTTAGATTATTGATATTCATATCACTAAAAGGTATAAGTATTATTTTCTTTTTGAGAGAGAAAGATATAAGTATTATTGATATCTCGTAAATATTATATGTTAGATATATATATTTTTTTATGAAATAAATTTATTTGATCTTGATCTTACATATAATATAATTTTTAAATTTAAAAAATATATTTTATTGATAATTTGTGTTGCCTAACTACTCACGTGAGAAATGTGTATGATTTATAAAATCTTATTTGTTGAAAAAAATTTGTGTTTAACTTTTCTTTCTATCTATGGTAATGCAAAAGATAAATAAATTTTTTATAATATTTATTGTATAGCTTCATTTTGGCATAATATTTTTTGTTCATTATTGTTTCAAACATACTCTAAATTATCACAAATATGACTAGTATTTTCACATATGTTCATACATTATAAGAAAAATTATGGTGTTACAATTAAGTTATACCAGTGAATAACTATTTCTATTTATTTATGTTGCAAATCACATGGCTTGAAAGAAATCGCTAATAGTGTAAGACCCAATAGTATGAGAGTTTCCATTAGGACTCCACATTTGAGCTGCCAATTGTTTGTAAGCACTTTCCGTAAGATGGTAAGAATCCCAAAATAAACTTTCATTGGGTTTGTCACATAATTCAAAGTGTTTCTTCCCTCTTTTTCCACCACAACTATACTCTCCTCTAAATGGTCCACTCCCACAACATGCTGATTTTCCATCCTTAAAGCCTGCATCAAATTAATAACCACAATTTTTGCATATTAATTTGAAAAATTACATCCTTTAGAAAAATAATTTGAATATGATGGTGTAATTTAATCTTAGTTGTACTATGTGTTCTGAATTCGTTGAAAAATCACACAAATAAAATACTTGATATGTGGAGCAAAGTAATCAAGCAATCAAAACAAAGTGGGTAACAATTATAAATACAAGCAAAAAGTAGAAAACAACGAGAGAAAAGAAAGAGAGAATACATGTAATTTGTTTACCAGTTCGGTCAAATACCGACCTAGTCTGTGGGAGAGAGCAGTCTTCTGTTCCACTATTATGATGAGTAACTTTACAAAAGAGATATCAAAGGGTTACAAGAATAACCTAATTCTACCCAAAGTGTCAATTTCTTCCCGTGGCCAAGAGACTCAATCCTAATAGTGTTTCCCAAAGTGAATCAATCACAACCCTAGTGTCTCCCGCATAGAGAAATCTCTCTAAAACCCTAGTTTGTTGTTTGTTTCTAAACCCTTGTTTTCAACCTCCTCTATCACTCAAGGTTTACTCTGATACAAGGTATATATTTATAGTAAAAGTATCTTAAAAAACTGTAACAAATCAAAGCTCGAAAATACGTTTCTGTTTTATTTTCTGCTGCAGAAATCGGCCACTGATTTTGCTTCTTCGGCCACCGATTTGAAACATCCAAAAAATCAAATTTGAGTCACTTTCACAACATTATGAAATATCAATTATACTCATTTCTAAGATAAGTCAATCTATTTTACAAATATGTCAGCAAAGACTTGAACCTAAATCCATCTCCATTTGAATTATCGTAATGATGGTTGAATAAAATTAATACCGAAACAATTAATTAAACCTCTCTTCATGTTTTTGCAACAAATATTTCAAATACGGGGTTATAAGGTTGGTTTGGTGGCCGATGGAAGAGTTAAGGAATAATGTGATAATAATATTGAACGTTCGATCTCTTAGTATAATGCTAACAATTACTAACAATATAAATATTCACCGTTTCAGAAAGGAAAAAAAAACCTGAAATGAGAGGGAGGGTACCATATTTTAAGGGATGGTTGATCATATGAGTGAGATCCGAGTTAAAATCATATAGAGAGAATTTAAAGCCCCTTAGTTGCTTTTCCAATTCTATGAGAACCTCATGGAGTGCTTGATTATGTATACTTGCAAGTGATGAAAGCTCTTCTAAGCAGCTACCTTTTCCTTGTGATTGAATTATTCTAGTTCCTGGAAGACAGCCCAAGGGTGGTAAGTTTAAAATCACAAATTTTTTAGCCCCTCTCTTATGTATTTCCTGAAAATTAAAACAATTATAAATTAGATCCATGAGTGTCGCATGAACAAATAAGAAGAAATTTCAATTTGTGTAACATCATAAATTCTATGCATATGCTATTAATTAAAACTGAGAGCAAAAATTTGAAATCTATCGTTAATTCTGCCACATAATTTAATGAGAAAAGAATTGATATTGGACTATCATAAAACGTAAAGGCTAAGGACATTTACTCAAGCACTTATCCTTTACATGCTTTGTGTTTAGGGGACCGTGGACCGTCATAGTTATTCACATTAGCTCGACCCCTATCATCTAAGATCCATATGTCCATCATTGGATAGCGAAACCCATAACCCGAACACAAACATACTCTGACGAAAAGGTTAATGTTACATGTGCATTTACTCGGTTATACTCATACAAGAAAAGAGCACGATATGATGGCAACAAGGGAAATAGGGTAACAATTATCCGAGTTGGTAGGCCACGATCAAGGCAACAACGAAGAACAAAGCTTATACCACCAACTCTAAAAACAGGGAAAACCACAAAACCCTAAAGTATTATCCACTTTTTACCCAGAACACTAAACAGGTAAAACCTTGGTTATAGCACATTTCTAGCAAGGTTCACATAGTAACTTAACGAGAACATTTTTTTTATCTCTAATTTTAATGATTAATTTTTTTCTTCCAATTAAAAAAAAGTATGTAAATAGAAAGATGTATTGTACCTTAATAGTAGAAGTGAAGTTACCAACCACCATGGCAACATATTCTGAATGAGAATAATACTTTAAAACATCAGAATTTGTCAAAAATGGACTAAGATAATCATTAGATCCGATGCTAAACATGTAGACAGCATTTGATAACAATGTTTTGGAATCAGAACTGCCTAACTCGTGCCTCAATCGAATTGTTACTTTCTTGAAGTTTCTTGCTTGTGTTTTGAAAGGTATTACCTGAAAATTTGACATGACAATTCCATCGGTTTGCTAGGCAATTCAATAAAAAAAAATTGTTGACTACTACTTGTGTAGTGCATCTCCATATAGAGAAGTTAACTTAATTGATGGGAAAAAAAATGCACCTTCTTAATTGAGATTAATCATCCCTTTTTCTTAATGGTGTATGTTGATTATGAAACATGAAGAATTGAGATAAAAAATTATTTTAATATTGTTATATAAGTTTGGGAAAAAAATAATAATGACCATAATACAAGTTGAAATTTTATTTATGTGTTGGACAAGAATGATCATAATATGAATAGACAAATAAATTATATAGCAAGTTGTTGTCGACAAATAACATAGTTTTAATCCGACAAATATATGGATATGATTCAACATAAATCAGACATTGTGTAAGTTTGGAGTTGTCATTTGGTAAATTGACAAGAATGGTTATATCGAATTCTATCATACAAACTGTATTAGACTATCACATGAAGCTGTCGACGCAAGTTTATCAAATGCAAAACGAAGATGTTGACACAATATCTTGCCAATTTGATTTCTTTTCGTTTGATCTTAGTTTGACGAAATTTGTTTTTTAACATAAAATATATAAAGAAGAAATCTTTTAAAAGAGTACATATACAAATAAAGAGTACAAGAAATATAATAGTCAAACGACAACAAAATAAATGCACCTTTTTCATAGAAAAATAAAAGTAAAAACTAAGTTGATAAATAGTCGACGACGATAAGAAATTATCAACAACATCTTGTTAAATTGATTTCATGTCATTTGAAATCTCATTTTAACAAAAAAAAAAAAAAGGTTGAAACACTTTGAAACTAACTTCTTGACAGCTTAAACTAGATCAAAATACCTTAAGATATCATGTATATAAGTTATCTCAGTGATATATTGTTTAACATTTACATTTTCATCTAATATAAAACTTATTACTCTCTTGAGAACCAACCATCATAACTTTCTTCGCTAGAAAATGATCATATACTATTGGTTTGTAGTTTGAAATGCTGATTTACTTGATCTTTAACCTATCACCATATGAGAAATTCTATGAGTTGTACTTGCACGAGAACAATAATAGTATATAGGATTTAGATTGTTTTTCATATGCAATGAGTTCACGGTGGGTGTTTATAGTCAATAAAGAGTAGGATAAACCCTCTATTTTAGGTGTTTAGTTATGGGGATAATGATGATTATCGAGGATTCTAGCTTCTTCTAGAATACGCTTATTGGCGGTGCCTATAAAGGCGCCGCCTTAGCCTGTTTCGGCCCTTTGGAAGGGCATCTAGGTTCACCTGAACCCTTATGAAGGACATTGTGTCTTTTATCTGGGTTTTTCCGGTCCACAAGTCCCCAAAGCACGAGACTTGGTACGAAGCAAAGTGTTTTAGTCTTGGTAGGAGGTATGGCTCTTCATGCGTCCTCTGTCGTGGGAATGTCTCCTTGTAGATGTACTTTGTGGAAAGTGCTAAGTCTTCTGGTATGGATTTCCCAGTCCATGAACAAATTGAAGTGTGGAAAGAATGAGAATTGAAAGACAAAAATGATCATCTACTATTGGTTCGTTGTTTTAAGTACTTATTTACTTGACCTACCACCTATCACCATACGACAACCACTTCAATAAACTTGTGGATATAATTAAAGAAGGAAAATATTTGTCCATATGGGAATAAACACCATGAGAGGAAGAGGAAATAATATAATGTGATAGATGTAATGAGTTGTTGATGTGATAGAAAAAGATAAATATAGATAAGTTGAAGTGTTAAATGAGCGTTATATATCTAATAAATTTATTAAAGTATGTTCAACTTATCTTAGTTGGTACGAATATTTCATAATATATAACAGTAGGGGTTCAAACATCAAATACTCTATTTATTCGGTCTAAAGTTGAATTTCTAACTATTAAGCCTTTAACGAAAAATAATATAATACACCAACTATAGCACTACTTCGTCAGTTAAGATTACTGTTAGTGCTTCACCGACATTAACGTGGCAAGCATGCTATGCGCATAGCCTAATAAAGTTGACATGAATATAAATATATATATTTTTTTTAGCAAGGACATGAATATAATTGAGTAATTATTATATACTAATTTTTTTACGAACAATTAATCACTATATACTTAGTCATTCATTTTATATATCACTCCAAAAAAATCTTAGTTAAAGCACTAATTATAATGTGAATGAAATAGACATACCGACCCTTGGAAAGTTTCAACAAGTGCACCTGCTCCACCGGATGCAAAATTCACTCCATTGTAATATTGGTTAATGTCAGGTTGGAGAAATGGTGGAACCAGTGGAATATTTACGTATTCAGCTAGAAAACAAAAAGTATGACAAAGACATGAGTAGAGAATCTTGTTTTAAATAATTAAATCGATTTCAATCAAATTACGTGGATATAGTTTTTTTTATTAAATAGTCTGGTGGTTATAATCTATTTTATCTTTTTTACAGTGAATAATTAGATGTTTGAAGTTTAAACTCCGACAGACACACCAACACGCGCGCGCACACACACATATATATATAATATAATGTTTATACCAATTGAGTTAAATTTACGGAATAACATAGCTGTTTGGTTTTTAAGAACGGAAAATATTAACTTAGCTATAACAAATTTTAACTAATGTTTCTTTTGATAGACGAAATGATAAATATTACCTAAAAATCAGACACAGTTGCAAAGGTCCAAATTTTAAATAATTCTAATGGCTAGGAACTAAAATATCTCTAAAAATGACCCACATTTAATATCCCTAAAATAACATATATGGATATAAAATTTACACATCTTACCAATAAAATCTGCAAATCTTACCAATAAAATCTGATATTAAACGGCCATCAGAGAATCGACCAGTTGGGAACTTGAAGTAAGTTTCTCCATAGGGCAAGAAATTTGCTTGGTCAAAGGTTGTAGTGTTTATGTAATTGTTATTCCCAGCATCTAAGAATGAATCCCCAAAAATGAACAAGGCTTTGTTGCTTCTATAATAATCTGTTTTGCTTCCAAGGGTTTCAGATACAAGAGCTATAATAAGGAAAACTTTGAAGAAAATAGAGACTCCATGATTTTCCATAAAGAATTTCATCTTCATATATTCAGTTTCAATCTCAAATAGCCAATAGCTGACCCATATTTATATATGATGACTTGATTTCTAAACATATGTAAGTCTATACAAAATAGCATATGTTTATTATATATATTTGGACTGGTCAACACGGTTTGATTGGTTGAAATGTTACTTCATTTAATATATTGTACTAATAAGCATGTGTAGTCTAAGTTAAAAGTGATTACCTATATGCTTACAAATAAAATATATTTTGGATTGCAAGATCTGGTATTTTATCCATTAACCTGAAAATTGACACATTGGTTGAATGTGGTGAGTATTAGTATGCAATGCTTTAAATTGGCCGACCAAATTGCACTATCTCTAATGATCAATTTGCCTATAAATTGGTGAGTGTTTGCTTTCACATTCATTTACCTACCATGACTTGCTAATTTGGGTGTTGCCCAAAAGTAGTGATGCTCGACCTGACATTCCTCTTTAAAAAGGTTTTAATTTTTTCAAACAACCAATATGTTTTTGGAACGAGCTAAACTATCTCATCTAAATTGGTAAACATATTCGCCACATCTCTTTTAAATAACAATTTGTTTTGGCATTTCAACTTCTATGTCACTTATGTTTCACACTAGAAACAGTAAAAGACAAAATACAAGTTAACTAGAACCGAAAGAAGTCTTTCATAACCACAAACACAACATAAATCTTGTTGCCTGAAAACTGTTTTCCCGGTCGATGAACTAAAGACATTTTTGAAGAAGCTAAATTAGATTACCTAAATTAGTATCAGAGAGAACCGAATCTGAGATCTCGAGGAAGAGCATACTCATAAATCTCAAGTCAATACCACGAGATCAACCCAAATGAATTCGATGAACTAACGACCTTACCTGCCCGATATGCAAAAAGTTGAACTATTCTGCCTATAATTGTTGTTCCGAAGAACACAAACCTTCATGGTGAGAGGTCTCTTGAAACGTGATGATAGGCGTATATAAATAATGAAAGACAGCATAAAGTTGCAAAAAATTTCCAAACAAAGAAAACTCTCTCCCTCCCTTATCATGCAACAAACCATGTTTCTTCATCGTGCGGTGGTTTTTCTTTTGTGAAAAAAATACGTTGGATGAGTGAATTATAACATTTTTTTGGGGAGATTGATTTGCTAAGGACTTTTTCCATGAAATATTTTCTCATCATTACTTTTTTTTTGTTTGGTCTATTTGTGTAAACTTGTACTAATATAAATTTCTCTCAAAATTATGAGGGATTATTCAATATCGATCTACTTTTAGAGGTAGAACATTGTTGTTGAGTCTAGAGAAAAACAGCTTCAAGAGATTTTGTATGCAATTTTATGGTGGTAGAAGCCGAACCACTATTCTAGAAAGTGGGTATTCTTTGAGGTTGCAGACTTTAGGAGTTCACTGAGGTTAGTTCATGTTATCGTTAGAACAACAATTGTTTTATGTTAGAACAGCAATTTAGTGCATAAGAATTCACAAAACGATATATACAAACAATGAACGTGAAATGTTTGCTAAAGAAGTTCTGCCAATTCCGTTTACGTTTGTGACCGACTACAAAACAGTTGTAATTATAATTTGGAAGATGAATCCTAGTAACACTCACTTTTCAATACTCCCTTTAGTACCCACTCTTTTATTATGAAATTAATATATGTTCCACCACTTTATGTGAGTTTAATTTTCAAAGTGTAGATTCACAATGATTTAAACCAATAAGAGAGTGAGTATTAGAGAGAGTGTTCAAAAGAGATTGTTGCTAGCATTACACGTTTTGAAAAATGCTACTATGCACAACAAATTCTATCGTCAAATTTGTACAAATCAATATATAACTGTTGTTTGGTACGAATCAATGTATAACTATCGTTAACAAATCGTGCGACTTTATGTGTTGAGACCCTCTTGCCATTTAGCATCACTCTTATATTTTATTATCGGTGAAAGATTATGATTTACAATATTATAACTTGTATTTAAATATTATTTATTGTTCAAATTACAACAATACCTATAATAAAGAGACCCCATTTTTGCTTGGTCAGTGTCTTCTCCCAACTCTTTATCATTTTCTCTTCTCTCCCAAAATCAAAAAATCAATTTTTTTAAGCAGTATCTATAGAAAGAGTAAATATTTGACATAAAAACCAAAACAACAAGAAGTGAGAGTAAAAATATAAATTGAGTATGAGAGATAAATTTATCACAAAAGTTATCCCAAATTAATTGTAGAAATTATCATTTTTGTTTGAAATGCACTTGTCATATATGATGTTGAAAAGTGACTCAAAATCATGTTTCCAGGTAAGCCAAATTTGGTGGCCGAACAGGAAGACTCGGTGGCCAAATTGCTCAGCAGTTTTGCGACTTTTGTCTCGGCAATTTTCGGTGGCCGAACAAGATAATTTGATGGCTGATTTTGCGTATCAGCAAAAACAAAATCACGTTTGTTGGCTTGGATTGTTCCAATATTTTGAGGGATGCTTTCACTATAAGTATAAAACCTTGTATCAGATGAATATGTGTGTAGAAAACAGGGTTTAGAAGCCAACATACAAATTAGAATTTATAGAGAACTTCTCTTGGTAGCAAACACAAGGGTTGGGGTTGTTTTGATTCACCTTGAACAAAATACTGTTATGATTGAGTCTCTTGGTCACAGGAAGAGATTGAGACTTTAGGTAGAATTAGGTTTGAAGACTAATTCTTGTAATCCTCAATATCTCTTTGTAAAGAAACTCATATCATTATAGTGGAACGGAGAGCTACTCTCTCCTCAGAGTAGTTCATCATTAGACCGAACTGGGTAAACAGATTCTTGTGTACTTCTTCTTCCTTTATCTCTTGTTGTTTATTTTTTTGTTTGAATAATTTGTCACCCGCTTGATTTGATTGCTTGGTTTTATTTGCTCCACACATCAAGTTTATTATTGGTGTGATTTTTACTAACGAATTCACTACAATTGACGCCCACCGTGAGGCAAAGGTCAAATCAATAACCAGGTATTTTGGGTTCGAAGTGGGATATTGAAAAGTTTATCGGTAGTAACAACTTCGGGTTGTGAAAGGTAAAGATGAGGGCAATTCTAATTCAACAAAAGTGTGTTGAAGCATTGAAGGGAGAAGCACAGATGCATGTGCATCTAACACCTTTTGAGAAGACTTAGATGAATGATAAAGCGGTCAGTGCCATAAATTTGTTTATTGGGGATAAGTTGTTGAGAGAGGTAGCAAGGGAGACTACTGCTATGTCTATGTGGAATAAACTTGATTCATTGTACATGACCAAGTCCTTGGCACGTAGACAATGTCTGAAACAACAACTCTACTTTTACTGAATGGTGGAGTCAAAACCTATAATGGAGCAACTGACGGAGTTCAATAAGATTATTGATGATTTGACGAACATAGATGTAAATATGGAAGACACGGATAAAGCCTTACACCTACTGTGTACTTTACCTAAGTCTTTTGAGAATTTCAAGGATACATTGTTTTATGGCAAAGAGGGCACTATCACTTTGGAGGAAGTCCAAACAACTTTGATAACCAAAAAGCTAACCAAATTGAAGGAGTTAAAGGTTGATGATAATGGAGAAGTCTTGAATGTCTCAAGGGGGAGAAGGGAAAACAGAGGAAATGGGAAATGCAAGAATTCCAGGTCAAACTCTAGGTCGAAGGGTTGTGGTAATAAAACAAAGTACAAATGTTTTATTTGTCACAATCCAAATCACTTCAAGAAGGATTGTCCTAAGAGGATGGGCAATGGATGTGGTAGTTCATCCGTTCAGATTGCAAGTGAATAGGAAGGTTATGAGAGTGTTGGAGCACTAACTGTGACAAGTTGGGAACCTAAAAAGGGTTGGGTCTTGGACTCTGGATGCTCTTATCACATCTGTCCGAGAAAGGAGTACTTTGAAACATTAGAGCTGAAAAAAGGTGGAGTTGTTCGCCTTGGTAATAATAAGGCTTGCAAAATTCAAGGTATGGGTACTATCCGTCTCAAAATGTTTGATGACCGTGATTTTCTTTTGAAAAATGTGAGGTATATTCCTGAACTTAAGATAAATTTAATATCTATAAACATGTTTGATGGTCTAGGATATTGTACTAGAATTGGACGTGGTGTGATGAGAATTTCTCATGGTGAATTAGTTATAGCTAAAGGGTCTAAAATATATGGTTTATATATTTTAGAAGGTTCCACTGTTATAGCTCATGCATCGGTTGCTAGTGTAGACACTTTGAACATAACTAAACCGTGGCATTTGAGGTTAGGTTATGTCAGTGAGATGGGTTTGGTTGAGCTAGCTAAACAAGGTTTGCTAGGGAATAATAAATTGAACAAACTAGATCTTTGTAAATCACTTTTAAATTAAATTAGTCTATATCTATGTAAATCACTTTTAAATTTCCTCTCGTCTCAATTAATATTATATGAGTAATGCTAGCAACACTCTTTTTTGAACACTCTCTTTAATACTCACTCTCGTATTGGTTTAAATCATTGTGGGTTTACACTTTGAAAATTGAAACCGCATAAAGTGGTGGGATATACATTGATTTCATCCAATAAAAGAGTGAGTGCTAGAGAGAGTGTTCAAAAGTGAGTGTTGCTAGCATTCATCTTTAAAATAGTCCTTTTTCTTTTTGTAGATTTCAGTGCAAGGTCTTTGTGTTTTGTCATATAATGAGTACTTATGAAGATACTTAACTGAGAAATATTTGACAAAGATAGATATTATTTTAAAGTATTAACAAACACAGTGTCTTGCAAAGTAAGTGATCAATTGATGATTTACTCGTTTGAGATTCATATATTTGTTTTCTTAAGTAATGTCAACAACAACCTCTTCAACAATTTTTTCTTATTGACTTAAATCATTGTTGTTCTTACACTTAAAAATGAATTTCACTTAAAATGATGAGTCTTATATTAATTTCATATATAAAAAATTGAGGGTTAAAGACAGTATTATAAAGAGGTGTCTTTAATATTTCTCTTGTTTTCCTAGTAGAGTTGTTGGGGTGATACAATTGGATTGGTTTTTGTACTTTAACTAAATGCGGTGTTTCCTTGCACCTTGTACTTGGAACAGCGATATTAATTAATTTAGCCTTTTTCCAGTCAAACAAAACTCATTTTGACTTTTGAATACACACATTTTTTATAAAACTTTTCACATATAATCCTTATAGAGTGTCATGGAGATATTTGTCATCATTTTCTATAAATTAAAGTTTGATAAGCCGATCCAAAAGTCCTAGCTCAACTGACAAAAAAGTCAAAATTATTAGATCGAATGCCATGACCGAGGTTCGAACCCTGATACCTCCATTTGTATGTAGGGACCATCTTATTAACCACTGTCATTAACTCAACACAAGCATGCGATCAGTCGGGACAACAAAATTCGCTATGTTTAACATTATTCTTGTTGCCAATTCCACCATCAAATTTATTTACTCTTATATTTTATATCAATAACTCGCTCCACCATTTTTCTTTCAATAATAAGATTGATAACAATTGATAAACATGAAACGAAAAATACAATCTTTTGAGAGGATCACTTCGGTTGTCCATAATTGCCATTCATCCAAAGCAAAATATATTCTTTTTTGTTGAATCTAAAGCAAAATATCTTTCATTCTTTCCTTTTTAATTAATTTTATAGAAATAAACACCATCTAGATGAATCTAGATGAATGAATACTGGTATTACTATGTGTCCCTCTCTCCATAGTTGATCTAAACTTCGTAACTTGGGCATGCCTAAATGTTGGAGCCGACAACACTTTTCATTTTTTACATAACTTTTTGATGGACTGTTTCCTACGATGTGTCAGACTAACCTAATTTCTCACAATTATAGCAACAAATGTAAGTGATAACAAATAAAACAATACTCCTTATGTTTCAAAATAAATGTCATTTTAGACAATTGTACACAAATTAAAAAATGAAATGAAATAATTATTAGACATATCAATTAAACTGCTCAAAAAAAATAAATTAAAGTTGCATTGAAAATTGTGTGAGAAAAAAGTTGAAGTATTTATTGAAGGTAAAGTTAGGAGAAAAAATTAAATTTGTATTGAAAATGTAAAATGACATTCTTTTTAAAACAATTTATTTTACTAAAAGGACACTTATTTTGAAACGGAAAGAGTCCTAGATCTTAGAGTATATAGCAATCTTGTGTAGTTGCTTGTATTGTAAGCTAGAAAAGAATTTCACTTATATATAAAGGGAAATGCTAAAGAGCAATTGTATTCTTAATATTGAATCATTGTTTCATTCGGTCATAATATGTATCAATTTTCTTCTATGATCCTAATTGTTTTTTCCTTCTAACCATTTTCCGTTGCGTCTTCATCATTGTTCTTTATCCTTCATTGATGCAGAACCTTGTTCTTCACTCTTTTTGGATTGCAAAGTGTTTTTTACCCTTGATTCCTTTCGTTTTATCGCGATTCGCCATCATGAATCCTTTCATCTCTTCACTTTTGAGGAAGATCGTCGAAAGCTTTTCTTTTTAGGTCCCCTCAATATTTCTTTGTGCTAAAGAATACAACTTACAAATATATTTTTTTATCAAACTAAACTGCTCTAATGAAATTGACATCATGAAAAATCAAATTTGATCTTAAAGATGTACACACTTCAAGAACCCAAACTAATGTCAACAGATCAACTCAAATGGGTTACAACTTTATAAATTATTTAGCAAAGGTGTTAAAACTAAAAAAACAACGTGGGAATTATCTCCCAAAAAAATTTGGGGACTAGGAGACATCAAAGAGACCTAAAATGAAATTCTCGAACAAGAAGCTTGATTTTACCATTTTGCTGTGCTTCGTTTAACTTTTCTCGGTTGTTTTATACAATCTCTATATTACCTTTGACAATGACATGTTTATTGTGAATTCTCTGCATGGTTGGCCTTCGTCATAACATAGGGGTGAAAACTTTTGAGTTGGTCCTACGTAGTGGGTGAAAACAGGTGCAGCCAAATAGGACTATGCTCTTCAATTAGAAAAATAATAATGATATTTATACAAATAAATGATAACTTTTGTAACAATATTTTCATTGGTTAAAACATTAGAAAGAGAAAAATGAAGAGATGATAGAGACGTCATGTGAATGTGAGATATTTGTAAAAAGATTGTTACAGAATAAATGTTTAAATATTATTTCTCTATGTTTTGGTATCAAACCTAAGTGAAGGTGTTCAATCTATTAAAATATCTACATTGTCGGTTAAAGTATGTCTTACCGCGGCTCACTTAGTCTCTATTGAAATAAATCATGTTTTCCTTCATTAAAGAAAACTTTATTATTAAAAAAGAACTTCATTAAAAAAAGTTACAGGAACATGTCAATGATGGTGACAAACTCTATGTAAACTAAATTTATAAATTATAAAAATTAAAACCACACTACTAATTAGATATATGAGACAGATAATGGGTAGAAATAGTGTTTTTTAAGGGTTGCAGAAATAGTGTTGGGCAGTTAAATTTAGATTTCCTATGTGCTAGATTTATTTGCTACTCTTATAAAAAAGAAGTTATGCAGAACAAAAGCTAGAAAAAGAACCATCATGAAGCTAAAAACACCAAAAAACAGTGACAATAAACACAACAATCCAAATCTTGTGATATTGAAGCCCTGTTTAAATTGACAGATTTTAACTTATCCATTATCATTAACACTCAGATTGATTGTGAGAGCTCATAGAAATAGTTTACAAGATATTATTATAAGTTGTTCTCAACTAATGCCAATAAGCTCTCCAAGATAATTTATGTCAACAATTTATTACTTACACAAAAATAATTTGATTTTATCTTTTATTATAAAATAATTTATATATAAACACTTATACAATGAAATCATGATTTATAGGCTTAAATTTTATTTGCAAGCAAGATAATTGAAAACTTGGGTCAAACCTTCAAAGTATCCATTTTTTTTGTACAAGGGTAAAAAAATATTGATCATATATTACATCAAAATCTCTGTACACATAGTCAAGAATTCAAAAACTACACATTATTTGAATGAAAGTTAGATTTCAATAAGCTAAATGTCTAAAACTCTAAATCATATATTCATGATTCAAGGATAATTATTTCACAACCACAGCATAAAGCAGAATCATTCATGTGATATATGAAATCATCCCCACAAACAAAGGGAGAAAAATTTGTCAGTCAAGATAAAATTGTCACAATGAAAAACAACCAAGTTTACAATTATATCATCCATAAACATAAACCTTATAAACATCAAACTTAAAAATCCTCAAAAGGTTTTTGACAAGACAAAAAGATTACCTAAGAACCTATAAATAATTTATTGGCCACAAGAAAATAAAACTCCACGCTTTACTTAAAGCTGGTAACTTCTTCTTGTTCTTGTTCTTGTTCTGATTCCATCAACAATATAAAAAAAACCAACAATCCTGAAAATGATTCATAGTATGGTTAAACAACTATCCACCTTAAAGAAACAAAATTAACGAAACCAAAACCGAATGTAAAATAAAAGTTACTAACTTGTAGCTTTATTTACATAACCGGCCAGGTGACGTTGTTTAGAAAACACCGCCTGCGATGGAAGGCAGGTCATCGAAGTTCCAGAGGTTCATTGTGTTTCCACCATCCTGAGTTGTATCTCCACCAAGCAAAGCTGCCAATGAAGCATCACTCCAGTTATCATTCTCGAAGAACTTCAGCTGAGATTCAATATCTGCGAGCTCCTCAGAGAGGGTCTTTGCAGAATCATTTTGCATAGGCAGCATATCCTGAGTGTTGTCAGACAGCATATTCTTCTGAGATTCACCTTCCATAGGAGCAGCAGCAGAAAACACAGACGAAATCTCAGGTGTTTTTGGGCCTTGTTCGCCCCAACATAGATCAGAATAATCAAACGAATTGCTTGAATGCTCTGAACTGAAATAAGCACTAACATCAGCGGATGCAAGCTGCACTCCGTTTCCGGAGAAGGCTCCATTGTCAGCATATTGGTTGTTAACCAATGGTTTCTGTTCCACCTGATCCATAGGAGAATAGAAGTTCTCCATATTTTTGCCGAAATTGAACATTTGGTTTCCGTTCGGCTTGAAAGAGTTCAGATTTTCATTCAACAGCTGCGTCTCAGGATTTTTCTTGAGACGTTTTGAGGAAGCAACTGGAGCCTCTTCAGGGAAATTCACCTTGGCTTTCTTGCCACGGATTCTCCTAGCTTCAGCGTCATAAGCTCTTGCAGCTTCTTCAGCAGTGTTGAAAGTTCCAAGCCAGACACGGACTCCTTTCCTTGGGTCACGGATCTCAGCTGCCCATTTTCCCCATGGACGTTGACGGATACCCCTATACTGATTCTTCCTCTTTCTCTTCGAATCCTTTTCAGCTTGCACGTTTGAATTCAAAGCAACAGGTTTTGCAGCACTTGATCCTACAACACATTCAAAGTTAGTTAGTATAAATAATAACAATATAATACGATGAAATTACATCAACAATTTCAATTTTATATGGATTATTAATGAGCAATTTAGCGCAGGTAACATTGTTTATCTCATTACATGCATGTTGGATTCATAACCAAAACAGACGCAAAAGACTAGCAAAATTGAACGTAACAAACACCAAATCACGACCGACTTATGAACAATTTGTTTACAATTAATGAAACAGACGATAAAAGTTCAATTTTGGTCCTCAAATTTTTAAAAGTTCAGATCAATCAAACAAAGACTAATTCCATTAGATCACCATAACGATAGGTTAATCAAACATAACGATCACCAATTCATACAAACATACAACAATCACTAGATTTACAAAATTGAAGTTTAAGCACGTAGTTAAATAACACAAAATTAGTTAAAAAATCACGTGGAAATGAATTACTGAACACATGTATGTGGTGATTGGTTATGAACTATAAGTAAAAAAAAAAAAAAAATCAATCAAAGCCAAAGGAACAAACATGTTTTTTATCAACCAGCAAAATAGAGGAAAGTTCAACTTGACTGAACGAAAAAATAAATAATATTAACACCAAGAACCCAAGAAAAATTGAAGGTTACAACTTTATTTATGATAATTTAACAATTAACAAGCAACTTAAACCAACTTTATTTATGATAATTTAACAATTACTAACAAGCAACTTTTTTTTTTTGAGGGAATTAACAAGCAACTAAAATTTAACAATTACTAACAAGCAACTTAAACTAACTTTATTTATGTTAATTTAATAATTAGCAAGCAACTTAAACCAACTTCAATTGGATCTATAAAATCATCGCAATAATTACAACCAATCTAAATTGGATCTGAAAAATCATTCAAAGATCATAAACACCAATCCACAAAAATTACATAAAAAAATACAAAGGATCAATCATCTTTTCAATCAACCAGAAAAATAAATCACAAAGCAAAAAACACAAACAAGAAATTTTCAAGATCTAAAAAACCATCAATAAAATTTCATGTTCAATACAAACCCTATAAAATTAAATCACATAAATAAAAATAACCACCCACAAAATCATAAATCATATAAAAAATCTTCCAAAAAAATAGCTCCTTAAATTTTTGCCAAATTAATTTAACATAATAAAATGTGGGCCATCAAAATAAGAAATGCATGTGAACATTAAAACCAAAACAAATTAAATTCATACAAAGAAAAAAGAATTAATAATAAAAAAAAAAAAAAAAAACAGTTACCACGAACAAAGGACTTAGAAGATTTGTTGTTCTTATTGGAACCAAAGGTGAAACCTTTGACACCGACCAACAACCCTTCATCATCATCTTCATCCTCGTCTTCATCGAAATCAGAATCATCCTTAAACTCTCTGAACCCAGCTTCGAAATCATCGTCAAGCAAAAAAGGTTTCCTTGAACTTGGTTTCCTCCTCAAATTCGGCCAGAGGATATCCGCCGTGACACGGCGGGAGCCACCCACCGCCGCCGCAGCTGGAATGAAGTCGGAGATAATAGCTCCACCACACATCTTTGTCTCTCTTGAAAAAAGGTTGAAACTTTGTTATACCCAATTGAAAAATAAAAATTGTAGAAAGATTGAACAATGGTTGATTTCGTTTGGAAATGGAAATGGAAATGGAAATGGAAATGGTGTTTTTGTGTTTGGTGTGAGAGTTGTGTCTTATATATGCATTATTGTTTTTTTACTTTTCTTTTTGCATTGAAATGGGGTGGGTGATTAGGTGATTTTACGGTTTTGTCCTTGGTTATTTGATGAAATTAAAGTTGTGAAATTCATATTTGACTTGTTAAGAAAGTAGATGTTACCATGTTTACTAGTACCAGTACTGCCTTGGTGAGCATGGAACACACGTGCCTCATAGTGTATGTATGAAAGGAGAGTCTAGAGTGATCCTTCAAAGTATTGACATAGAAGTTGGATGTTCTTTTGACTAATAAAATACATGTGACATCATACAAATTTAAGTACTTATGATCAAATATATTTTTCCTTCTAGAAGTGATGTTTTTGGACAGAAAGTTAGAAAGAATATAATGTAAGTATGAGATAATATTTTTTAAAATAGATGTATTATTATAATTTCTCTTTTTCATTTAAGGTGAGAGAAATTTTCATAAAATATAAATTGCTTTTCAATGGTACCATTATATGGTATAAATTGTCAAATTGTATGTCTACAAACATTTCTCTATAAGTTTCTTTATAGAACTCAATATTTGGTTTAATGGTCAACTAATTTAGAGGATCAATCTCATGATCCACTAAAAAGAGCTCATTTAAAGTTAGATATCTAGTTTACATGATATTTAATCGGTAGGATGAAGAATTGTTTCATGTGATATGAGATGAAATTATGCTTAAAAATTACGTTAGAATTTGTCAAATATGGATATCACAAGTGTTAGGTGGCTTATAGGTATTGACATGTGAGCATTGACGAATGAGCGAAACGGTTGAGATTATATCATTGCATTTATTTTAACGAACTTTTGGTCCAAATATTTATTATGGGAGACCAAGCCTCTCACTATATAAATCAGAAGTATCATTTTAATATGGATGTAGTCTTTAAATATAAGTTATCTGTAAAACTTTATTTAATTTTTCACTGATAAAACGGTACCACAAATCCTATGTACACAAAGATAGGCATATTTGGCTGAACTTCTTTACCAAACATTATATTTCATTGGTTATGTTTTATTGTTTCGTTTATGTTTAAAATGTGATTTAAAATCAGTGTTATTCAATTATGGAGTATGTGAGTTGATTTAGGCATACATGTAATTCAATAATTCATATTATAAATGGATGTATATTCTAACAAATGCTTATATGAGTTGTTATATATCTTACACTATTTATTTTTTCAGAAACCGTGCTTTAATAACATGCAACTTATGATTTAAACACTTTTTTAATTATAATTTGCTTAAAATACTCTTTCTTCAAAATAAGTTGATGTACTTAGCAAATCAAATCAAATCAAATATATATACATGTGAATGTAACCGACGTAAGAAGGTGAGTAACTTTACACTTGCCCGAGGAAATTACCCTTAACGATACCACCGCGTGCAGAAAAGCAAGAAAATTGACTTATGGGCAAATTGGTAATCTTACGTTCACATGGCTTTTAAATAAGGATCCACATTAAAATATTGTTATTTTTGTCCTGATAGAAGAATATGAAATTATTATTTAAAAAATGAAATTGTTATTTGAATCTCATCTAATTTATTGTAGAATCAGAAAATCTCTTTTCACCAATTGAAAAACACAAGATCTCTCCCATCCAGTCAAAAGAAGAAAAAATATTATTAACCCTTATATACTTTTAATGTGAACATATTAATGAGTATGATTTTTATGTATAGATCAAAGAGGGAAATATATAAATAAAGAAATATACTATAGTAATATATTATTAGAAATTAAGAAAAAATTCTAGAAGTCATAGTTCATCGGATAAAAATACAAAGTAATGATTTTTATGTATAGATCAAAGAGGGAAATATATAAATAAAGAAATATACTGTATTAGAAACTAAGAAAAAAAAATTCCAGAAGTCATAGCTCATCAGATAAAAATACCAAGTAATATATGTTAAAAATTAAGAAAAAAGTCTACAAGTCATAGTTCACCAAATAAAGATATCAAGTGTTATGACTAGGGTTATTATTATTTCGGCTATCTCTTAAAAGAAGATTAAAAACGAAAATAAAATCAAAGCAATCTTGGAGAATTAGGTCAAACTCAAGAGAACAAATATTACTTTCTTCTATATTAAAATGGGGTTGTGTGAAATGTGGTGTTACGGTTTTGTGCTTGGTTGTGTGAAGAAAATGAAGTGGTGAAATTTGCATTTGACTAGGTAAGAAAGTACTATGTTAATTTTATTTTATTTTTGAGGAAAGAAAGTAATATGTTAATGTTAATATGTTTACTAGTACTAGTACTGCCTTGGTCAGCATCGAGCACACACGTCTCACATCTTGTAGTTTATGTTACATGTATGTTTTAAAGGAGAGTTTAGAGCTATGAAGCCAAGATACAGGTATGGGTGCGGGTATGATACGATACGGATACACGGATGCGCGAATTTTTTAAAATTTATGATACGATATGGCTAAGATACGTCAACAATTTTTTTATATTAAAATTTATATATATGTATGTAAATATACTTGAAGAAAATAAGCATTGATTACCCTTATTATATGCATGTAAAGTTTTCTTATAAACCATATTATATTTTCATTTGTTGAAATACGGAGAGAAACATTCAATACAAATTTGATCAAATGTTGATTAATTGAATCATCTCTCTCGTTACCTTCATTCATTCATAAGAAGTATAATTTTAAGTGGTTCATCGAGAAACAATTCTACCGATGCATATCTAAAATTAAATCATATACATCTCTACTGAATTTCTAAAACATTGTCTCACTTTTTTCCTTTCATCGTTTCTAGGATACATATTTGTGAAGTATCCTTGTGTATCTTTGAAGAATCCAATAAATATCGGATAAAATATATTTTAAAAATTAAAATAATTAATTCCGATACTTCGTGAGTACGTATCTGTATAGTATTGATATCCAATACGTATCCGATACAGATACAAGTATCCAGACTTTATAGGTCTAAAGTAATTCCTCAAAATATTAACATAAAAGTTGAATGTTATTTGGACACATAAACCACGTGTGACACCATAAAATAATAGTACTTATAATCTAGTTTTTTTTTTTTTTTTTCCATCTAACTTGGGAGAATATAGTTACAAATTACAAATTGCTTTTCGAATGATATGTTTTTAAGTTGCAGAATGTAAAAAAAAATAAAAAAAATGCACGTAACATTATAATTACGTATAATTGGAAGACCATTTGAATTCTATGTAGAAGGTCAACGACCTCTGGTGCTAGGAAATTGAAAGTGTCAAATACAAATGATACAAAAGCATATTGATTACGAGAACATAATTACTCATGTTTGACCACTTTCCTTGAAGCGAATTTTAGGACTGTTTGTTCTACCGAAAAAGCCATGACCCTTAATCCTACAAGTTGTGAAACCCTAGTCAAATCCACATATGCATGTTTTCCTCATACTCATTCATACATCATAACATCCGCTGGTCTAAGTGTAGATCTTCTATCTAGTGGGTCAATTAAGAAGTTCACATTCGCCTCCTTCTCCATTGATACTTCTATCCGCCAGAATATATCAAAAAGAACATCACTTACAAAGTAATGTCAAATTGTATGTCTATGGATATTTCTCTATTAATTTTTCTTAACTCAATATTTGACTTAACGATCAAATGATCTGGAGGATCAATTTCACTACCTACTAGCTGGAGTCAATTTAAAGCTAGATGCCAAGTTTTCATGATATTCAATTGGTTGCATGGAAAATCATGGCTCATAGGTATTGACAGGTGAGCAGGGACGAATGAGCAAAGTCTGTGAGACTATGTCATTGCGCTTAGTCCAACGAAATTTTGGTCCAAATGCTTGTAGTAGGGAACTAAGCCTCCCACAACATGGCTCGGGAGTATTGATGTAACATGAATATAGTCTATAAATATGAGTTGTAATATTGTACACTTCAATTGTTTTCACTAAAACAGTACTACAACTCCTCTATACTCAACAACATGAGCAAATTTGACCGTACTTCGTTACCAAATATTGCAATTCATTATTTGTGTTTTATCATTTCGTTTATGTTGAGAATACGCTTAAAATCGGTGTTTTTGAGTTATTGAGCATGTGATTTGAATTGGGTGATTCATTTTATATATAAATGGATGCATACTCTAACAAATGTTTTAGGAGTTGCTAACTGACACAATTTGTTAAGAGAGCTTTAATAACATGCACCTTAAGGTTTAGATATTTTTTTTAGCTATAATTTGTTAAATTACTCTTTCTTATAACTAAGTTGGTGTTCTTAGCAAAGCAAATATATACATGTATATCTAATCGACATAAGAAGGCAACGTACCACCCGACACATCTCTAACAAAGACACCCGTACTGATTAATTACCATCGTCTGCAGAAAAACAAGTAAAAATTATCTTATGGATAAATTTGTAATCTCACATTCACATGACTTCTAAATAAGGAATCCACGTTAAAATATGAATGTTTTATCCTGATAGCAGAATATGAAATTAATATTAATTTTTTAAAAGTCTAAAATGAATTATATTATCAAATCAAACGAGTCATTCCTAACATAAGATGAACTAGGGAAAAGACACAAATGTCAAAACAATATTTACATAAGGAACCAGTACAAGGTAAAGAACATGGAAAGAAAAAACATTTAGCATATATCCAACATCATAAACAGACTAAGCCACAACCCACGATAATTGAAGGGAAGAGAAGCAAACTTCGCCTTCAACCACGTAAAAGCAAGAGACTTAATCTTGTCTATCACTTGAAGAACTGAGCATTCTTTGTCGACGTTAAACAATCTGTTATTTCTTTACTTCCAAATTAATATGAAATTAATATTTAATGCAGACAAAAAAATAAAAATTATCTTATTTTAATCTTAATCAATTTTATTATTGAATCAGAAAATACTTTTCCACCAAAGAATAAGAAGATCTTTCCCATCCATTCAAAAGGAAGAAAAAAAAATTACTAACCATTATATACTTTTAATATGAACATAGTCTTTTAGAGCAATATGAACATATTAATGAGTATTATTTTTATTTATAAATTAAAGAGTGGACATATATAAACAAAGGAATATACTATAGTAAAATTTATTAAAAATTGGCTCTAAGTTTTTTATTAAAATTAAGAAAAGAAGTTCATAAGTCACTAGGGTTCTAACCCTATCTTTCGTGTGAGTTTTCGACGATCATTGTTATTTCGTCTATCTATTCAAAACAATATTAAGAAAAGAAAACACAATTTTAAGGGGAGTTTGGTCAAAACGGCTATTACAAACGACTACGTCCATTCAAACTTTATCAAGAATTTTCGGTGAGATATTATTAATGTGTATCTTTTTTTTTTGAAGAAGCTAAATTAGCCCACCTAAATTGTCATCGGAGAGAATCGAACATGAGACCTCGAGGAGGAGCAGACTCCATTATTAATGTGTATCTTTAACATGATCATTCTTTCACAAAATCTATAGAAGTTACTCCCTCCGTTTTTAAATATAAGCAAAATTTACTTTTTAGATTCATTCATTTAATGATGTGTGTGGTTCATATCCTGGATCACATACATCATTAAATGAATGAAACTAAAAAATCATTTTTGCTTATATTATTTTGATACGGAGGGAGTAATAATATTATTTTTGTGAAAATAAAATTTAATAAATATTCAATGTATTTATTCCATCTATTTAATTATTCATCCAAAAATATTTCAATGTATTATAAAATCTACTTGATTATGAATGTTACATTTACAAAAAAAATCTTAAAATTAATGTTATTTTTATTAAGTAAAAATCATATTAGTTATTTTTTTCTAATTTTACCTCTATTTCTTTTTTTGATAAAATTCAACTGTGCCTATTGGTATGTTCATCACTCCACTTTTACATTTTTTTAAGCGATCCTTCACTTTAAATATGCATAATAATAGAGAATACACTTAATGAAGTAAATTTTGTAGTTTGGATAAAAGTCATTTCTGCTTTATTAAGTCATTAAGTGTATTCTCTCTCTTTGTAATATTGCGTTCATATTAGAATATTTATTTAATCCAGTCAAAAAAATTAATTTACTTTTTATAGAGAATGAAATTATAATTCAAATCTTATCGATTTCATCGTAGAAGAAAAAGATATTATTTTAGGAGGTATCTTTTTGTTTAATATATTTTGGGTGCTGCCTAGTTTAGGCGCATCAGTTTAAAAAAAAAAAAAACAGAAGAAAAAGATACCCCCTTCCAGTTAAAAGAGATTTTTTTTTTATCAACCCTTATATACTTTTAATATGAACATATTACTGAGTATGTTCCTTTATATTTGTCCCTTTTTTATTTATATATAAATATAAAACATACTCAGCAATATTTATATTTTTCAAAAAAAATAAATATATATTACTGATCATGTTTTATATTTATATATATATATATATATATATATATATATATATATATAAATAAAAAAAGGACAGATATAGAGGAGTATACTATAGAAATATCTTATTAGATTAATCAAAAGGGAATGATATAAATTAATACTATAATATTATATTATATAAAATTAAGAAAAGAAAAATGATTTTAAAGGGGTTAGGTCAAAACTCAAGAGGACAGGTAGTATTACATGCAATTGCCTTGTTAAAAACTTTATCAATAAACGCAATGTAATAAAATCTTGTAAAGAAAAAAAGAAGTGAAATGCCTGTAAAGATATTTGTTATTTCAAATATATATAATATATATATATATATATATATATATATATATATTAGTATCTTTAATTTAATTATTCAATTAGGAAATAAATAAAATTTAAGAAATATTCAATGTACTATAACATCTATTTGATTATTCGTTCAAAAAAAGAAATAAGTATATTATTCCATCTATTTCAGTGTGAATGTTACTACATATATAAAACAAATCTCAATAGGGATGTTATTTTTATTAAATAAATACCATATTAATTTTTTTTCTTTTGATTACACCTCTATTTCTTTCATGATAAAATTTAGTTATACCTTTAGTGGCATGGGCATCATTTTAAAATTACCATATTTCACTTTGTATGTATACAATATTAAATTTTGCATGATTGTATACCGAGATGTAGGGCTGTCAAAATGGGCCGGGCCGTACGGGCCGGACCGTTTAGCCCGATTAATTATAGGGCTTGGGCCTTAAATATTGAGCCCGAATTTTATTAGGGCTTTTTAGCCCGGCCCTAAAAAACCCGGTACCCATTAGGGCTAGCCCGAACGGGCCGCGGGTAGCCCGTTAGCCCGCATAACAAAAAAAATCCTATAAATTATATATATTTTTCAAATAATTATTTACTTAGTTGATTATCAAAGTAAAAAATAAAAGTGAAAATTCAATAAATTAACACAAATATAAAATTATATTTACTCGTTTCGTTATTTATAATTTTAAAGATCGAATATATATAAATATTTATAATCATAACGTATATAATTTATTTAAAATTGTTTTCCTTGCCGTTTTAGTTTGCGACATGTGTACGAAAATGTTTCAAATTTATTTTTGTGCTACACATTATTTAAACATATTAAAAATATTATTTATAAAAAATTATAGGAGTGTTTTATAGTATTTTTTTTATAAAAAAATGTAATTTTTAATACGGGCCGGTCCGTCAGCCCGCGGCCCGTGGAGGGCCGGGCTCGGGTAGTATATTTTCAAGCCCATTTTTCAACCGGACTTTTTGGCCCGGCATGATAAAGCTCGAAGCCCGTTAGGGCCGGGCTGCCCGTTTTGACAGCTCTACCGAGATGTATGTCTTAACGGACTTAATATGAAGGTTGAGTGCACAACACTCTCAGTGTTCACTAGATTGCCAGGAAGCCATGTGAAGCTATATCTCTTTATATTTTTCCTCGAAAAGTTGTACAAAGCAATAACTTCCTTCTCAAAGTTGTAGCTTTTTAAATCTAGTAAACCTTTATCTTTAGCAAGTTAATTCCTTAACAACATTTTTTTACTTGAATCTCTAATTCCTTTTTACATGCTTTATTTATTTTGTATTTTACTACTTTAGTATCTTAAAACTTTTGTTTATGTTATTTGTCTTTTTGAATCTTAAATAATTAAACTTAAGCATTTGGAAATACTTAGAACTTATCCACGATAATCCTCGTGGGATCGATACTCTACTTACTCTTTATTACTTGTTGCGATGGTGTATACTTGCACTTTGCATGCATTGGAGAATAGACAGCTATTTTCCTAGCATAAAAATAAATAACAGAAAAAGACAAACCAAAACAAATAAAATTGGCAAAAGATAGAGGAGCAACATTATACCAAATTACTAGCGAGGCGAACTACTGGAAGCCGCTACCTTGAACCTTTTGTTAGTCTTAGACTACTGTTTTAACATGTTATTTTTTTTCTTTGGAACCATCAACTGAAATTGTTGATTTGTGTCTAAATCAACAATATCTTCCATCTGGCCCACGTTAGCCCATGAATCGCTCAAAAAATACATGGTTTGTTAGGCCACAGTAGGAACAGACCCTAAAACTTTCATGTCATGAATAACATTTTCACTAAAGTTTGACACATTAGATTCTGTCACCACTATGGACCTACGAAGATCTTCTTGAGCATGATCTTTTGCTACCACTTCCTCATGTAACTTTTCATGAAAAAAAGTGTCGCGACTGAATTTGTATCAAATGATTCATCACGATTGAAATCAGATTTTCCTTGATCGGATGAAGATAATTGTAAAATAGTTTTGCCATCTAACTCCGCGTTGGGAATGTGATCAACAACATGAGAGTTAGTGGCAAGACTATATGCATTTGTATCTTCTATTTATGCATTTGCTATTGAAGGTATAGGGGCAAAAACAATTTTAGGGTTTTTATCACCCTGATTAGTGAATGTTTTTAGTTATCATAGTCTCTTAGTGCTTTATGTTTATCTTGCTTATTAATTGCAACCAGTTTTCCATGCTTCAACTTGTTACATTGAGATATGTGATTACCTAAAGTCTGATAGTTATTACAATGTTCAGGATGTTTTTCATAGACAACATCAACATGAAATGAAAACCCTTCCCTCTCGACTAAAACATTGTGATGAAGAGGTTTTTGATAAATCAACTTCAACAAGCAGCCTTGCATAGTGTCCAAACACTCTATTTCTTGTAGGTTCATTTAAAGTAATAGGCAATTTCAATTAAAGTTTTTTGTCTCCAAAATTATTGAGGGAGATTAATGAAACAAATCCAAACTTGGGCATTATATTGTTTCCGAGAGCCGGGACAGAAATCTGAAACCCATTGCAACAACCAAAGCAAATGATTCCAAATTTAAGATTCCAAGAACTCGTCGATCAAACGGAGCGCATTTCCTCAATAGTCGAGAAGACAAATTCGAAGAAACCTTTGTTCAGCATAACAAGCTTCCAACTATTGATTTTCCAGAGATGAATTGAGGTTTCCTGTAGCTGCTTTGAGGCAGAGGTTTCTCTCCTTTCTTCACAATCAACCTCCCATGGATGATACTTTTGCATTTCTTGATAGTAATTAATGTATTTGTTTTATATATTTGTTTATTTATGTTCGACAAACACTATCAAGAAATGTAATCTAACAAACAAAAGTTAATTGTATCATTGAAATTGAAAAAAAAAGAATATGCTCATATCTTTTCTTTGTTCAAAAAATGTGCATATGCTCATAAGTAAAAATAAAAGCTGCGGAAAAAAGGTGGTAAAAATAACCATTTATGAGTGTAATGCGACATGAATTAGCGTGTGGTTCTCCCATGCTTCTCTGTTCTCACACGCAAATATATAATCTATAGTCATATTGTAGGCTGTTTAGCAGAATGTTAATTCAATTCAAAGAGATTAAAATTGCCACGTTTTATTGTGTTCAAATTTTATGTCAAAATATTATGAATTCATCACATTTTATATTTGGTAAGATAAAATTGACAAGAAGACATCATGAAGTGGGCAAGTGGTTGCATCAAGAAGTGCTTCTTTCACTCGTCCCACACACGGAAGAAAGACTCAGTGCTCGTTTGGATGAGCGTTTTTATCAAGAAGTGCTTATTCCACAATTATCCTTTGTATTCTTATTGCTTATTTACTACTTTATGTACTAGCCGACCTTTGAGGAGTTATTGCTGCAATGAATTAATTGGATAAACTTCTACAAAATGTGTATAGTAGTAGTATGTGGAGCATTTTTTTCATGCGGGCTACCTCAATGAATTTGTTGCTTCTAATATCCGTATTTATTATTATTTTTAAATTAATGACTAATTTTTTTTTATGAAATATTTTTTTCTTCAAAATTATAAAAAAATGCATTTAAATAATATAAATAAAATATATGATTCTTTTCGGTGCAAGAAATATCTATTTTTAAATGATTAAAACACCCTCTTAAAAAATTACAATTAAAATTCATTTTAGTAGTTTAACATCTAAAATCAATTTTGATGTAAATTATTCAAACAACATGAGTAGATAAGAATCAAGTTTTGAAATAATTATCTAAAATGAGAATGAAAATTTAGTTAAATACAATTAAAAGGGTAATTTGGTCTTTTAATGTTCAAAATCAATTTTAATTCAAACTATCCAAACAACATCAACTCATAAAAAATCACTTTTAAGCGAGTGTATCCAAACATAACCAATTCACATCAAACTCACTTTTAATCAAATCAATTCTCTCAAACTCAATTCTGTTAAAATCAATTCTCACCACCGCTAAACCAAACACACACTCACTAACAAGTAACAACATCTTTAATTTCTAATTCTTAACACTAAAAAATTGGTTTGGTTTAATAAGCATCCATGTAAAAATAGTTTCCACATTGGAACAATTCTTAAAACTCTCTCCAACCTTGCTTCTGAAAAAAAAAAAAACTACAATTTGGTGAAAAACGCTTGGGTGAAAAACTCTCTCCAACAGCATAAAAATTAAAAGCATGAGTTTTATGAAAAACGCTCGGGTGACATTGAGGTACCAATGACATGTGAGATTGATCCACCACAAAATCTTAAATGTATAAAATAACAAAAATTCTTTGTAAATAACAGAGAGAGAGAAAACCATATTTTTGTCATTTTATACATTTGTAACATTGTGATTGGCCAACGTCACATGTCACAAGACATTGGCACTCCAATACGTGCATATGCATTGAAGTAAGTGTGCCCTAACAAAAGCTTCACCGTGTTGGCATTCTCTTCCATTGCTGACATTTGACTGGATCGTCTTCAACAGCTGTGATTTTCTGATCCAAGAAAACGTCATCAAAGTCCAATTAGAGCCATTGTGGGTCCCACATTGTAGCTGTCTCCCGTACAAAGGCATGAAGGGTACTAAAAGAAATGGGTGGTCCATATTTGTTGGGTTGGAACTTGAAAAATCCAACTTTATAATATTATATCCATGGCCATGGTCCCATACTCTCTCCACTAGTTATTTTTTATTTAATTGGTAATGAGTCTTGTGTCATGAGAGAATAAGATAGGATATATAGAAGGAAATTGGGAAAAGGATAAGATTCATATTTATTCATGCGCTGTTGAGTTGACTTGTGTACAACACTCCATAGGTGCTTAGAAATTAGAATTATTCATATGAATCCAAATATTCATGTTTGCATGTGATGTAAGTTAACCAAACTAAGACAGGTAGTTCGATTTTGATTATAAATTATCTTTGGTTGTTAATGATGCTTATGGAATGCCCTAATTAAGATGGGAGTTTAATAGTATGCTTTTATGATATAAACTTCATTAGGTAAGAAAAACAGATTTAGGACTTGATTAGGTAAGAAAAACAGATTTAGGTCACTATACTAACTACCATTTCAAAATTGAGTCTCTTAAAGCATATAGTAGAAGTTTGATCTAATTAGTTTAATGCATAGTATAACGCATTTATTCAAAAAACGTAGTCCTTCAAATGGAAGGATATATACTATACATGATTGAAGAATAGTCCTTGATCTTGGATAGAAAAACCCTACATGCACAAAAATTAAAATGATTTCAAAACAATATTAAATAAAATTTATTTCCACCATTTCATTTTCTTGAAATAAAATAGCAAAGAAAAATAAATATAGTAAAGAAAGTAAAATAGAAATAATTTGCATTTTAAAGGTATCACAAGGACGAAACTACCAACTTCTATATGGAGGAATGAAAAGAGGAAATAAATGTGAAAAATGTAAGACATCATGTGGTTGGTACTTGGTAGTAACAATTGGCCTCTTTTATCTTTAAGGAACAAAATTATATTTCAAAGAGGTGGTTAATTGTAATTAAGTGATTGACAAAATAATAACTTTATCATGGGGGTAGTTTATTCATAGAGAAGCAAGAGAGTTTGGCCTGATTTGGATCGACATAATAATCTTATGAGTTTACAAAGAACATATTTCATAGTTTAATGTAACAGAATGGAGTACTCATTATACTCTCATTTGTTTGCTTATTAGTAAAAATTATTTAGTTTATTTTACTTTGTTTTCTCAGATAAATCAACTCTACAACAAGGTTTGTAACTTTGCCTGAAAAAAAAAAGGTTTGTAACTTCCTAAGCATTGAGTTTTGAATACTTTATGATTTTTTGTAGCTAGTTGCTTAAGAAAATAAATGAACCCTCATAAATTATTTTTTAAATCAAATGGGGTTTATAGAAATATGAAGCAAGCAAGTAATATTCCTCGTCCCTCCTAAATGGGAATTAAAAATAATTTTTAAAGGAAAAGTTGTATTCACCTATAAAAAACAAAGGTTAAGTTACCCATAAATTTACACAATTATCTCACAAGTAATCATCGGATTGGTTATCAACAAATCTTTGGTATTATTTTCTTGTTCATATAGTTTGATTTGATAGTGATTCTTTTGCACCATTTGGACAAGTTGTAGATCAAATTGACATTTTTTAACTCATTTACTGTAACGTATTCACAGTAGGTTCAATTTATTTAATAAACCCTAGTTGGAAATCTATTGATTCAATTGGCACTAACTAAGTAATGGATGATGTGCAACATTTTTATATATAGCACTACTTTAAAGACATTGATAATTGCGTATAGCAAAAAAATGGGAACATTTCTAACTTTTTTAATGTATATTTTTTTTTCCTTTGAGGTAACTTTTCTAATGATGGAAGGTAGTAATGCCTAGTCATAAAATAGATGTCTTACTCTACAAAAAAAAAAAAAAAGATGTCTTGTCCTTTTCAATTATGTAACTTTGATACAAAAATACAAATTTGGGGATAGACTAGTTCCCCACTCTGCAATTTGCATTGCATTATGCAATGAAGATCATTAGAAAAGAAGAAGTTTTTTTTAGGGCCAAGTCAGAAATATTATAAGAACCTGCCTTGAAGTACAAGGACCTTCAAAAAGGATTAAAAAGTGTCGACAATAAAAGACCAAAGCGAACTAGTGCTAATAAGCTGAAAAGAAAGATTACACGGTAAATAAGCACACATACAAGAAAGGTCGTGCATCTTCAGCAATCATCAAGAATGAACCTTGATTCTTAAAAAAAAAAAAAAAAGAATTAAGAATGAACCTTGATGAGTTCTAATAACTGCTTCAATGATCGCTCTTTGTTACAAAAGATTCTTACATTTTGCTCCTTCAAGATACATGGCAGCCATATTATCTGAAAACAAGAATGAATGTCCTTCCTAAATATATGCGCACCAACAAATTGTTGAACGTGTTCTCCAGTGTCAGCTGGTCTAACAAACGAAACACTAAGCAAACAAAGAACATGATTATAGACGCTTCCAAAAAAATCACAATCAATGAAAAGGTGATTAATAGTTTTCGCCTTTCTGCACCCTCTCGAACACAACAAGGAACCAGGTGGCACCACTCCACGAAGAATAAGATTGTTCTTGGTTGGGATCCTTTTATTTAATATTCTTCAAACAAGTAACACACATTTTTTAACACACTCTTTTTTATTGGTTAAAATTCACACGTGTTCCACCAAATCATGTGGGTCCCATATAAATTTAATAACTTTCATGTGAATTTTAACCAATCAAAGAGAGAGCGTTAAAAGTGTGTGTTGCTAGCATTTCTCATCCTTTTGTTTAAACCATTCTTAAAAAAAGCGATCGTTTTTTTTGACAAAAAAAATCCTTTTATTTAAGCCTCTTTGACAGAGTAACTATCAATAGAGTTATGAATCCAGATCTATTTATCATCACCATTATACTACCAAAAAAAAAAATGTTATCTAACAAAAAAAACACATTGCTCCAACAAATCCTCCTCCCAGACAAAAAATGGATTCTCCACCGCCACCCTTGCCCTTCAGCACCTCATACGTGCCTCTTTATATTAGCTACATATACATGTATCAACACAAAGGAAAAAAGATATCCAAATTTAGACCGCAAACTTCCACCATCCAACAAAGGATCACACCATAATGAAGTATTCTCCAAAAAAAAAAATTGCGCCCCACTCCTTCCCCAATAACACATAAATTCTTCCACTAAACTGACGCTTTCCTTCGTCATCTCCAAATATGAATCCATTCAACCCCATATTTAGCAGACATAACTTTAAACCATAACCTCCCTCATCAACATACATCTAGAAACACCATTTATCTAACAACATAATATGTTAAATTCTTTTAACCTCCTAACTTTCAAATGTCATGGACCAAGTATGTTATTAGATGCATAAAACGAAATTTGTAGTAGAAGAATACGGAGGGAGAATGAGGGGAATATTTGTTTCCTCTCGTACATGTTTAGAAGGAGAAGATAGGAGAAGGAGACTATGATGAACAACCCAAATCTAGATGAAGGGTGTGAACTTGCAAAGTGAGATATTACCCTTTGACCATTCCTACTATCCTTACAAGATGAGATGAACCTTTATATGAAAGTCCAACGGTGGAACATTGACATCATGAACACTACTATGAATAAATGTATAAACGAAAATGAGAGAATGTGAGATGGAATGAGAATTTGTGAAGAATGAGCGAATATTTATAGGGGAAATGTTGCATATAGTGTAACGATCAATCAATAGAGGATAGAAAAATATGGTCAAGCGAGTCTGACTAGTCAAGAGACCCAAAAAATACATGTCAAATGAGTCAATTTTGATAACCAAGCCACCATCCACACTACGAACGGATTCAGATGATATAATCCAAAATAGTCCCATAATTGTCTAGATTATATAATTTGAACTTGTGTAAGATTATGTTAATACTCGTAATTTGGAGGGTTCAAGACATTTCAGATTGTATAATGAGAATCAATCACGTATATGATTTACTTGTGGACCATATTAAATTGACAATTTATGTGCTCCACGATGCACACAAACTTCTATATATTTGCATATTTGGTTTATTTATAAAGCACGCAACAATGAACCATGGATACTTATCAAATAGATCTGAACACCAAGTTAGCCATAATTTACTACAACGGAGGAAAAACCTATTGGTTCAGGGTCCGAATTGATGTCACATTATCTGGGCTTAATGATCACCTAAATCAAATTAATTGTCAACTCAACCACAATGAAACAAGGAGGATGAACGATGTTGAATATCGCCTTTCATCGACCAACACATCTAGAAGCATCCAGTTCACCCAGATAAAGTCTAGGAACAATGACGACATGGAAAACATGTTCTCTATATTTGATCAGTAAAATTATAAATGTTTGATCGAGTTAGACGCTTTTTTGATCAAATCTTTCGAAGATATTCTATATAGCTTGATTTGGCCTAAGACCCGCGAAGAAATCAGGGTTTGCGTGGAAAGACTAGATGGCAATTTTCGTTTGATTGATCCATGATCTATTGTGTGTTTTATTATGTTATTTTACGACGTTGACTTACGTTGTTGAAATTAAATTTCATGTGTTTTGAATCATGCTAAACCCTCCAAATGTCAAGTTTTAACACAGTCTGGACTAGTTCAAATTATATTATTCGAAATATTGTATTCGGATCATATAATCCAAATCAGCCGAAAATGTTGACTTTGACATTACAAGCAAGGCTTATATAGTCTGTAGTGTGATAATTGAATTTTAAACAATATTCATGTTTTCTTTAACTGTAGTTACAGTTTATAAACGTTTTATCGCTATGAATAATTTTACATCCTTCGATATTTTCATTCGTTCTTCATTTTTCATTCCTTGTATATGTAATTTTCTTTCTTAAATTTAATTTTGAGAGTGGGTTATGATACCATGATCCCTGTTGACCAATAATACTATCCCGAAAATTGCTTTGCAATTATACTTGCAGCGAGTACAATATTAAAAATTAGGGTTAGTACTAATTTTGTGATAACTTGAGAATAATCTCAAGAGGGGTATTCATAGCCTTTCTGGGTCTTGTATTTTTGTGACTTAGGCCCCAAGAAACTTAGGCCCTAAGTCAGGTTTATAGCGTTCTAGATGTTTCTAGAAGCCTTTTGAGGTAGTACCCTTAAGAGGACGCACCTAAGGCCGTTTTGGACCTTCTGAAGGACGTTATGCCCTTAATTATATATTGATGGCCCACAATCCGCCAAACATGATTCTTCGAACAAGGCGAAGTGATTATTATAAAGTCGATAGTCCACAGCCCCCAAGCACGAGTCTTGAATAAGTCGAAGTGATTAATTATGAAGTCGATAGTCCACATCCCCCCACACACGATTCTTGGAGAATTAATTATGAAGTTGATAGTCCACATCCTTGCGAGCACGAATCTTCGAACGAGACGAAATGGTTAACTATGAAATCGATAGTCCAACAGTTTATGCGGGGATAATAAATAATCTAAAAATTTCCAAGAAGCAGTTTAGACTTTATAATTCGAACACATATATTTTTAAAATTGACTAAAATGTGTGAAAACATACTAGGATGTGAAAAGAATTTGCCATGCAAATTTGTCAAACAAATATATTATGGACCTATGCATCCAATGTGAACAAGTGGCACGCGGTATAAATTACATGAGTAGGTATTCAAGTTTTTTTTAAGGAGGTATTCAAGTTTTTTTGTTATGTTTTTGTGAACAAATATATTTTTTAATGCAAAACCTGATTGGAATGTAGCTTTCGACAATATATTTTGATAGATTTGAGCAAGGCTGCCTTCGACAATTCGGAGGCTCCGCTGTAATCTTGATAACTTGAATACAAAAAGTATAGAAAATAAAAATTCAACACTAATTAGAGTGACAAACATCTACATTCTAGTTAATTATACGAGCAAGGGTTCAAACATGACATTTAGCCACAAACAAATAAACATTTACCTTCGGATAATGTATAATTGACAGTAAAACATTTGAATTCTAGACTTTTCTTATTGAAAAATGAGATTTAGTGACGGATTATGTCCGTAGCTATAACTTTTTCCCTTCCTTTTTTCTAAATTTTGAGACCCCTTTAAGTTTGAGGCTATGTGTCAAGGGCTTTGATGCATTTGCATAGGACCTGCCCTGGATTTAAGCATATAGAAGGATGAACTATTCCCTTTTTCTTTTGGATGAAAGAGATACAACTCCATAGATAAACAAGCCAATGTTGAAAAAACTCAGCTGGCTAAAATCAAAGTACATATAGAAATAGACCTCAAACAGGTTAACACAAAATAGGCATTGGAAACTAAAAAGTTAAACTAATTGCCTTCCCCAATGCAAGTAAAACAAGAAAGAAAGAAAGCATAGAATAGACGAAACATTAAACCAGAAACTCTTGGTTAATTTCTCTAATGCTTAGTTGTAGTGGCGGAGCCATAAATTTTATGGAGTTTGGGTAAAAAGTTTATCCCAAATTCACATGTGACATAATATATAATCAGTCATAAATTAAAAAAAAAAGAGGTCCCTCATTTTTTCGACAAAAGTACAATTTAAAATAGGGTTATTAACTGAAAATGACGCTATAATATACGCGAAGTCCAAAAAAGCAACCAAGAGATTGAATTTTTTCATGATTTCTTAGAGGCGTATTAAGAACGTTAAAATATGGCTTTACACAAAAATATTATAAATTTTCGACAAATGACAAATTAATTATGAATTTTTAAAGTGTCAAAAACTCAAAAAACAAAACAACGGAAATCTCAACCTATAAATTGAATTTTGAGCTCATTAGTTGCAGAGACTTCTATAAAAAAATACATAAAAAGGATATGTAAAGATTCATAACATTTCGAAGTCGTTTAAATTTATTTTGATTTTTCAACAAAAACGTGCAAAATTGAAATTTTGTTCCAAGTAAACGTATACTCATACGTCAAAACATGTATGGATAAAATAGTGAAAAAATTCAACATGTAGATCACATTTTTAGACTACGTGTATATTATAGGGTGGTAAAAAATAAGAAGAAATTTAAGTTTTTTTTGAATGAAGAAGAAATTTAAGTTACAATGCTAGAATACATGTTTTGTATTTTACAGGGTCATTTTTCAGACATAATGTATATTATAGGGTCAATTTAAACAATTAACCCTTTAAAATAAGAGAGATGAACCCGTTAGTATTGTGCTAAATAAAATTAAGAGGTAAATGTCTTTTTCGAGACCTAATTGAGTGTGAGATTTTTCAGATTTTGCCCAATTTTTCTTTTTTAAGTGGGTTAATAGGCTATTGGGTTGTGCTATATATAAAGAAAGTACCGATTGAGTCAGGGCAAGTGTTAGGGGTCGCCGGGCGGTGAAACCGCTCATGCTTGGTTGCCTCTAATTTCAAATAGGTTGGCCAAGCTCAACATGCCATAATGTAGGCCATTACTTTTTCGATCTATGAGTTTCTAGTGCGCCCTATTCAGATTCTAAAATCTAAAATATTTCAACATGTTTTAAAACTTTTTATAGAATATTTATGCAGTTCAGATTTTATAATCCGAACTACATATGATGCACGAGAAACTTTAGGGTGGGAAAAGAAGCTATCCAGAATGTATAATGTCAGATCAGGCTCGTCCACTTATTAGTTGCTATTGGGTTGTTAATTACAAAGTCCAGCTTAGAAATATTTTACTTCCTACCTCTCACATATTTACTCCTAGCCCTACAATATTTCCGAAAATGTACTGTGCGTTTTATTTTTCTTTTAATATTCCAAAAACTAAATTTCGTGACTTTTTTTCTTTCAAATTTTGAAATTAGTCACGGTTGAATAATGGCTAAATCTTTATTCACTAAAGTAATCTTTCAAAATTTCGGAAATTTGAGTTTTCATAAATAAAAATATAATTTCACAAATTTCAAAGATTGATTTTTCTTTTTGGGATATATATTTATTTATTTTAAATAAAACTCAAATTTTGAGTTTTCCAAAATGTGATTTTATTTTTTGACAAACTCCATTCATTAATTTTTTTGGAATAATTACTTATTCCTTTATTGCGAAACACTTTTTTCATTCAAAAACTAAAATGTTCCGAAATCTCGTCCGGGTGGGATAGTTTTCTTTCTTTAAAAATGTCAAGACAAGTTTGAGATTTTGAGAGATTTGTAGAAGTACAAATTTGGATAGAATTAAAACTTTACTAGTTTTAACCTTGTATATGCGGTGGCACGCGGTGTCCCACTGTGTAGTCTAATATACCACGAGTGATCTATGGAAGAAGTTTTAAATCAACAAATGTATATGCAAAGATCTCTCATCAAACTCTAGAGAGGGAAGAAATTTATTTATTTATTTAAAAAAAAACTCAAATTTTGAGTTTTCCAAAATGTAATTTTTTTGACAAACTCGATTCTTTTATTTTTTGGAACAATTAATTATTCCTTTTTGTGAAACACTTTTCATTCAAAAATTGAAATGCCCCGAAATCTCATCCGGGTTGGAGAGTTTTCTTTCTTTAAATATGTTAAGACAAATATAAGATTTTGAGTGATTTGTAGGAATACAAGTTTGGATAGAATTAAAACTCTACTAGTTTTAACCTTGTATACGCGGTGTGCCACCATGTAGTCTAATAAACCACGACCACTCGAGTGATCTATGGAAGAAGTTTAATATCAACAAATGTCTATGTCTATGCAAAGATCTCTCTTAAAACTCTAGAGAGGGAAGAAATTTGTCATATTCAACCATATGCCAAATATCACTTACAAATACTACTTTTAGCCATGAAAAGGAACATATATAGTACGTACTTCTCTCACAAAGTGCAACTTTTGAGATAACAGAGTGTGACCTTCACAATAATTTGACAAAATAATATGGGTCGTCGTCGGCAACAATGTAAAGGAAGTAACATTTGTGTCTTCCAGTATTTGGCCTAAAAAGTACAAGAGAATTATTTCTCATCTACTACTGATACAAGAGAATTTAATGACTAAAAAGTACATGCAACAAGTAAAAAGGAAGAATTATTAGTTGCAACAAGTAGAGAGTACATTCTCCTTCAAAAGAAAGTAGAGAGTACATACAGTGTTTTAATCGCGAAAGTTACGAACTTACGGTTACTTTTCCTTGTTTAACACATTTACAAATATAAAAAATATTCGAAGAAATACCTCTACAAAGATTTAGGGCAAATATGATGATCATTCTAACGATTGATATTTATACTGCTGAGTAAAGAAGACGAAAATTGAATCAAAAGATATATACAGTCACGATGGAGATACAGGGTAAATATAGGATGACATCTTTTATTTGTACCACACTCTTGTACCACCCTATCTGGCAGGGATAATTTAGTAAGAGTAGTGATAGGTTGACGCACTTATGTGAACATATTCAGTGGCGGAGGCAGGAAATTCATGGAGTTGAGCAAACAAATGGTTGTAAATTCACATGTGACATAATATATAAACAGTCGAAAATCAAAGTAAAAGAGATTTTTCATTTTGTCAACAAAAGTACAATTTAAAATATGCTTAATAACAGTTTTAGCCTCTTAACTTTTCAAACTACAAAACTGCCCCATAAGTTTTGCAACTGTAGCAGTTTTGGCCCCTCAAGACAAAAAAAAAATGTGGCACCTCACTTAGGGTGCCACGTCAGTGTAGACCAAGTCAAAATTGGCCTTGGGGGCCAAAACTGCCACAAGGGCAAAACTTAGGGGCGGTTTTGTAGTTTTTTTCTTAGGGGGTCACAATTGCAACTTTGGAAAAGTTAGGGGGCTAAAACTGCTATTAAGCCTTTAAAATAGGGTTATTAATTGAAATTGATCATGTAATATACGTGAAGTCTGAGAATTGAACATTTAATTAAATAGCATGTATTCTGACCATGTCCATGTAATTCAATATTTTTATTATTTATAACCCTGTAATATACGAGAAGTCCAAAAAAGCAACTAAGAGATTGAATTTTTTAAATATTTCATAGAGGCGAGTTAAGAACGTTAAAATATAATTTTACACAAAAATAATATAAATTTTTGACAAACGACAAATTAATTATTAATTTTTAAAGGGTCAAAAACTCAAAAAACAAAACAACGGAAATCTCGACCTATAAATCGAATTTTGAACTCATTATTTGCAAAGACATCTATAAAAATACATAAAAATTATCTGTAAAGTTTCATAGCATTTTGAAGTCGTTTAAATTTATTTTGATTTTCAACCAAAACGTGCAAAATTGAAATTTTATTCCGCGTAAGCGTATACTCACAAGTCAAATTTAGTTCCCTAATTTTGTAGGCATGTCTAGAACATGATAAGAACCTTCACAATGAAATTTTGTAGTTTTTAAACAAGATACAAATTAATTATAAATTGTTTAAGAAATTCATAATTATGAGGGAATAAAAATTCATAATTAATTTATCCCAGGTCGAAGAAATTTAATTTTTTGTGTATAGCTATATTTTAACGTGCTAAACATGTATGAAAATATTAGTGAAAAAATTCAACCTGCAGGTCACATTTTTAGACTACGCGTATATTACAGGGTGGCTAAAAATAAGAAGAAATTCAAATTACAATGCTAAAATATATGTTTTGTATTTTACAGGGTCATTTTTCAGACATAATGTATATTACAGGGTCAATTTGAACAATTAACACGTTAAAATAAGAGAGATGAACCCATCAATAGTGTGCTAAATAAAATTATGAGGTAAATGTCTTTTCCGAGACCTATTTGCGTGTTAGAATTTTCATATTTTGCCCAAATTCTTCTTTTTATAAGTGTGTTAATGTGCTTTTGGGTTGAGTCTAATGTGCAAAAATTATCGATCGAGCCCGGGCCCCAGGCGGTGAAACCATCACCCCTTGACATATCACTCTTGTACCATCCTCTAAATGACATTTTTTATATTAATTATAATGGGGGCAATTTTGTCATTGACTTTTGTCATCCTCTTTTCTTTCTTTCTTAACCTTATCTTTTTCACCGGCCAGTCCGACCCCCACCACTACTGGCACACCCACTGATGACCACCGTTCGCCGTCACCCTCGAATCTCATAACCACCAGTCGCCCTCATATCTAAAATCATCCGTCCACCATAATCGACTCCATCATCAACAATGTCGCCTCCGTTTCCGGCAACGACAACCAATCATCTCCCATGTCCTCAACAACACTTCCATTTCCATCCTCACCCTCCGTCGCCTCGGTCATCCTCAGATCTACACCCTTCGTCCACCTTCAACCCCTTACGACCACCACCCTCGTTTCCCACCATCAACATTTTCGCTGTCATGTTCACTGACCTCACCACCACCACTGACACCTATCTAATACCACCACCGTCACTGATCTAACCACCTTCATGTAGGGAGAGAGAAAGAAAATCATACTATGGAGAGAGCGAAAAAAGTGAATGCAGAACGACGAAGAGAACAATGTTGAAAAGGCAGCAAGCATGTCTGGTTTGAAGAAGAAGGTGGATGAGAGAGATAGAGAGAGTTGAATAAGAGAGAAGAGTGATTGTGTGTTGTACAACATGTGTCTGTTTTGTTTTGTTTGGATTAATAAAACAAGTAAAAAATTAAAAGTAATGCCACATGGCAGGGTGTATAACGGTGGGATAGTGAAAAAGATGTCAATGAAACAATACCCTTTTAGTAAATTTACCCAGCTTTAATTTTTTTGATTCAACAAGCTTCTCTTTCTCACTCACGTGCTCTCTCTCTATCTCTCCATGTTTTCTTTCTCTCTCATCGTGTTCACTGTTTCAGAGATTTCCTCCACCACTTCAATCTCCCGCCCGATCCTCTCTATCGTTCACCCACCGACCAGATCTGATGACGTGCATGAAATTACAGATTTTTCGTCAGCGACGGTGATGGCCGACGACGATCATGATAAACATAGAGAAAGATAACAGGGAGATCGAAATCGCTGAGGCCAGAAATTATGACGGTTTGTCAGGTATTTGGTTATGACGAAGAGAGATCGACAAACGAGATGAAAATGATGAGGGAGCAGTGAGGTTTGATTGAGAGAAAAAGAGCGGAGGAGAGTTCGGAGAGAGAGAGAGAGAAGGGGGGCGGGGGGTGAAGGAACAGTCATGTGAGACAGAGATGGGTGAAGGAAGAGAGAGTGAATGGATAAAATTACCCTGAATGTGATTAATTAAAAATGCCACATGAAAGGTGTGTAGATGGGTGTATGCCATCCATGAATGCTAGTGTATCAGCTCTAGGAGATACATGTCCTATTTTTTGCCATGTCTAGAGTTACCAAGAAGACAACAAGTCTTGCATCAAGTATAAGATTGTTTTTCAACATTTAAGTCCATAAATTTTACTATTAAATTAAATAAAATATGACGTGATTTATTGATTCAATAGTACAAAAAATAGATTTAAGCATGATACAAGAGAGTAATTTACTTATGCTTATGCATGTAAGACAAAACCCTTAATTTTACTCTTTTATTTTAAAAATGAACAAGTATTTATTACTTTACTCCAATATCTTAAGTTAATCATGCATCACATCCTAAAGAGTTAATAGGTCTTTACTTCTTGTAATATATGTCATTTTCGGTTTTCTCCCCTGTAAAATATTTTTTTTGATTCACCCCTATGTAAAATTTATTTTTTTGATTTACCCCCTAGTAGGTCAAACAAAAACCAATTTTTTTTTTTTCAAGACATTTTCGTTTTTGTTTAGCCTATTAAGAAGTAAATAAAAAAAATAAAAATTATAGGAGGTAAATAAAAAAATAAAAATTTATAAGGTGTTAAACTGAAAATGACCTGTATTAGATAAAGACATATTAACCCATGCAGGAACATCTATTTCTACAGTTTTGTTAAGAAGATAAAAAACAAAAAAAAAACAAAGGGTGACCTAATGATACGCACACGACAAACAACTTATAAATAATAATAAATTTTACTGTGTTGGGTCATGTTTGGCAAACAAATTTACATTCAAGTGACCTTTTTCACAGCTAAGATGCTTTGTTTGAACGTCTAAAATCAGCTTTGATTCAACTTTCATCATTTAAAATTCCATGTGTTTTGCCTGTCAATTTCAGTTTTGAATTTTTGATTCATCTACAGATTTGAAAATCTTGCACATAAAGTTAGCAAAACATTTTCATATAATTGTTCATTTATTGAGATTCTTACAAGAACTAGGATTGCAAAAAGTTTACACCGGGACATAAGGTCATCAACTTTAAAGTGGTTTAAATTAGTTAATAACATTGGATAACAAATCCACATGATTGCTCTGGTGGTGGTGCTGCTTTGGACTGTGCTTTTTTTTTTTTATATGGTTTCGTATTTAATTATCTTCGATGACAATTTAGTTGGGCTTGTTCAGATTCTTACAAAAAAAACATTGAAAATGTTTTCATGATAATCATAAGAGATATATGTGCTCGTTTGATATATGTGCTCGTTTGATTGTGGGTTGGAAGGCATTAAACCTGAGTTTACAAGGTCACAAGTGATTATTCAAACCCATTTATAGGTTGTTTAGTCCGACATCTAAGTTCTCAAACTCATGTCTTACGTGAAAGCTACCACTTAGTAGCTTCTATAAACTCATGTCCGCACCCTACCAAACATATGTTTTGATAAATTTAATCAAAATTATCCAAACATAAATTACATTACGTTCAATTCACTCTATATCAAAAACAATTCTTATCACCGCGGAATTAAGCACACATGCATAAACATTGCTTTCAACTTTTCAATGACACAAGTTTCATTTCAAAATAATATCAACAACTCAAAATATTCATAATATAAATAGTTATTCCCTATAAAAAATTGTTATTCTAATAAAGAAATGTAACATCACATCTTTGCTAAAAAAATGCAATAGCACACCTCAAAGTTATATTTACTATCCGTAGAGTTGAATGAGCTGATAACGGTTCCTAAACATACATATAAGTTATATTATATTCAAGTTATTTGTTTAACAAGTTAACTTTTGACCCAAATTCCACTCCTTTAATTTATTAACCACATTCAACGAATTAGTCATCACATGAAGTCTCTAACTAATTTTAAATTGTTACATTTCATTGCCAACCCTACTAGACAATTCATAAATATATCTTCAAGATTCTTTTATTAAAAATTTAGGATATTCTTTTGTCGAACATAAAAAGTATGATATTCTCTCTGCCAATGTTGTTTTTGCATGGTCACAGTAATATCATGTGATCATTACAAGAGAAAATCAACAAAATAAAATAATTACAAAGAAATATATTTGGATGGATCCTGTTCTGTTTGTCACAATCACAGTATCTATCTATCCATGCTTCTGTGAAGTAGTTAGTCTACAACCTGGTTTATTCTACCACAAAGTTTCTTTCTGCATAAAAACATTATCATCTTCTTTATGCACATGGGTTTACTAAATATATATATACAAAAAAAGTGTTCAACATAATTTACTCAAAAAGGAAAGAGATATTTCCAATATACATGATGTCCTGTTCCAAACACAACATTTGTTACATACATTCTTAATTTTACAACATCAAAGATATACATATACTACTTCCAAACTTTCTATTTTTATGAAACTTTTTTCCCCTTCATACAGTTACAAGTTACAACCAACTTTTTCATCATTTCTTAGAATTGAAACACCTGAAAAAAACACATTCCCTATATTATACATATAGAGCTAATTTTATCACAAGATGGGATAAAAAGCCAAAATTTCTCCACACACATAAAACCTCAAAAAAAAAAAAAAAAAACACTAATCAAGAGGTTGTTGCATTGTCACAACCAAGGGACTTGTGACAATGTGTTTCCCATCAGACCAAACTATGGTACCACTCTTCAATAAAGAACTTCCAGGTGAAAGCTTAACTTCCCTAGTTTGTACCCTAACAAGAAAGTTCAATTTCTGACCAACCCTTCTAAAAGGCAACATATCTGGCTTCACAGTTACCACCATTCCTTCAGGTGGATTAATTGTTACTTTGTAAACTGAATTTGGGTCACCAACATTTGTCACAGTCCTAATAAAATGTGTAGACATTTTATGTTTTCCATATTGTTGGAAAACTGCAGATAATGTTGGATAATTCAAGTTACCAGAATGTCCTGCTTTTTTAGCATTACTACAATCTGCAATTTTCCTTGTGATCACTTTGATATTCTTAGTGGTGTAATTTGAGTTACACAAGAAATCAACATAATCATAAACTGAAATATCATAAACCAAACCAGGATCCAATGCTTTCTCTGGATGAACATGCCCAGCTCCATAGTCAAACACCGTTGAAACGTTCCCGTTAGACTCATCCAACATTTGATCGCCTTTGTTATCGACAGTATAAGCAGTTGTCATAAGAGCTGATTTAATTGCTGCTGGACTCCAATCAGGGTGAGCCGCTTTCAACAAAGCGGCTAAACCTGAAACATGAGGACAAGCCATCGATGTACCGGACAATATGTTAAACTCGGTCCTTCTATGATCAGAAGCACTGCCAGAAGGTCCAACTCGATCCGGCCAAGCAGCTAGAATATTCAAACCAGGAGCAATAACATCTGGTTTTAAAATCTCTGGCGATTCAGGGTTAGGCCCTCTCGCTGAGAATGACGCCACCACAGGAGCTGGCCTAACCCCAAGCCTAGTTCCTTTAAAAACAATAGTCGCGGTTGGCAATGACCGCGACTTTGCTCCATCGGCGATGTAACTCCTGATTACATCGCCACCTATAGCCCCAACCGCTGTTGCAGGCAGCACGTGGCTATCGGCTACTAACCCTTCACCATCAAACACACCATTTGCTAAAATCATTCCAATCCCACCTGCTTTCTTCACCACTTCACCTTTATCACCTCTTGAATTAATCCCTCTATCACAAACAACAATTTTTCCTTTTACAAACTTAGGATCCAAAGAACCTGCTAAACAAAGTGAAGATGAATAACCATCACCACCTTCTCCACCACCGTGTTCGCCACTGCCGGCATATACAACCGGGTACATCCGACCCGGAGTTAAACCCGGTCCACCATAGATACTAACTCCAGGTATAGTCTTACCATTTCCAAGCTTCACATCAGCAGGAAAATCTCTATCAATTGTCCCAGCACCGACGGTTGCCACCCACGGAGCTACATTGGTAACGGTGAGCCCACCTGGCCCACCGTTACCTGCTGATGCCGAAACAAAAACTCCGGCATCAGAAGCTCCAAAAGCACCAATAGCAATGACGTCAAGATGGTACGGCACAACAACACCACCGACACTGAGAGAAACCACATCAACGCCATCAGCTACGGCGGCATCAAAGGCGGCGAGAATGTCGGAGTCAAAACAACCACCGGTCCAGCAAACTTTATAAACGGCGAGACGAGCCTTCGGAGCCATACCGGCGGCGACACCTTTAGCATAACCCAAAGTACTCGCCGGAGAAACATATCTACCGGCGGCGATTGAAGCAGTGTGAGTTCCATGCCCGTCGGAGTCTCTAGCAGAACGAAACTCAGTCGTTTCATTCATCTTCCCGCTGGTAGCTTCATACCCGCCGGAGAAATACTTAGCTCCGATGATCTTCTGATTACACGCCGTCGACGGGAAATCTTTCCCGGCGAGGCAACTTCCTTTCCATTTCGCTGGAATAGGACCAAGTTCACGATCGTTGAAACTCTGTCTCTCCGGCCAGATTCCGGTATCGATAACTCCGATAACAAGATCCGACCCGAAATCAGTTTCATGGAGCAACCCAGTCTTCGCGGCGGTTTTTAACCCGAGAAATTCTGGCGAACGTGTTGTGTGAAGTGTTCGGATTTGTTCGGGTATAATAGTAATGACGTGGCTTAGTTTTTGAAGATTTTGAGCTTCTAATTGTGTTAGTTTTGTTGAGAAACCATGAAAAACGGTGTCGTATGTGTGAATAATGTTGTTTGAGGTTGTTTTTGTGATTGATGAGAGTGAGGATTCGTACCAATTTTTGTGTGTTGGGAAAATGGATGGTTTGGAATTGTGTTGGACTTGGATTATGAAGGTTTGTTTTTGTGGAGTGGAAGTAGAAAGTGTGAGTGTAGTAGTGAAGAACAAGAGAATGATGAGGTAAGGAAATGGTGCCATTTTGAGAAGGGTGTGATGAGTGGAAGTGTTGTTTTGGTGTGAAGAAAATTTAAAGAAGATAAAGTAGATTTGAGTGCATGTGTGTGAGAGTGAGAGTGAGAGTAGGAGTGAGAGTGTGAGGGTATGACCGTATGAATGGAAAGGAAAGGGAAGGTGAATATTATTCTTAGCTACAATAGTACACGGTTAATTCAAAAAACAAGCTATAATATTACACTTTCTTCCGTGTCTAAATATAAGTAAAATTGACTAAAATGTGATCCATATAATATGGACCACATATATCATTAAATGAATGAATCTAAAAAGTCAATTTTACTTGTATTTAAAACGGAGGGAGTATATACTCTCTACTTAAGTGCTTAGGATACTCGAAACAAGACACTTATAATAGGAAAATATTTCGATGACTTTAATGTGTTTTAGGCAAGTGAGGATGATATGATAGATAAGTAATTAAAATAAATTATTTTGATGAGAGTAAATTATTGGTTAAGAAAGAGATAGAAACAAAGTCATCAAAATCACTAAACTTAAAGTCATCAAAGTGTTACCCTTGTAATACCACCATAGGAACACTATTGTTGATGTTATAGTACCACTGTGACACTTTTGTTTAAGTTATGTGATAGCTATTTGTCTACGAAGAAAAAAAAGGAGCAATGCTATTTCAACATTCTTAAGTCAATAACCATTTAATAATAGTATAAAAATGGCGAGGCCTACATTACTGCTTAGTGAATTAGGGGTAATAATCCTAATGATAAGTGTGATTCAATTTTGGAATGAAGATGATGAAAATCACATGTTGAATGAAGCAGATGAAAAAATTTGATGTTCTTTAGATGAAAATTGTAACTGTTAGTAAGAATAAAGATGAAGAAAATGAGATTTTTCTTTCATAGTTGTAAATTACTATCAATTTTTCAAGGGGAAATGTAGAATGCTTCAGATATATGCTTGTTCACAAGTTATAGAGTTGGTGCGCAAAATGGTTTTTCTATTTCTCATTTACATTTTGTGGATGATACTTCGTTGATGGAAGAAAAAAGTTTGGCTAATGCAAGGGCTTTGAAGAATGTCTTTATTTTGTTTGAGGCAATAGCGAGGCTGAAAGTTAATTTCAATAAGAGTATGTTGGTTGGCGTTAATATATGTGATTCTTGATTCCGAGAAGCATCCTTAGCGATGAATTGTAAGACATGACACCTTCTTTTCTTATATTTGGGGATGCCTATCTGTGGAGCTTTGCATTTCTTGAATTTTTGGTATTTGTTGGTTGGGCGAATAAAAAGTCGATTGTTGAGTTGAAAGAGATCGTCATCTCTCTTTGGAGGGTCATTTGCTCCTTTAGAAGTTTGTCATGTCATCTATCCTGATCTACTTTATTTCTTTCTTCAAGGCTCTTACATGTATTGTTCATCTCTTTAACATATTTTTATTTTATTTTGTGTGCGTGCGTGCGTGTGTGGGGGGGGGGGGGGGGTATTATGATAATCTCTTGGACTAAATGGGATGAAATTTGTATGAAAAATGATGATGGAGGTTTGGGTGTTAGGTGAATTAAAGAGTTTAATCTGGCTCTTCTTGGCAAAATCTTGTTGATGGAGCGTGAAGGCTTATGGTGCAGGGTTCTAGCAGCCAGATACGGCGAGGACAAGACATTCATGTTATAGTCAGGGTGCAGGTTAAATTTGGTGGCAAAAGTTTAATATGATTCGAGAGGGAGTTAGTTTGGGGGTGGGAATCTTGTTGGTTGATACTATATGTTGTAAAGTGTGACATGGTCCTTAACTTTACTTTGAATGGATCTTTGATGGTTGGAGGAGCGTTTAATGTGAGATATAGGCGATTATATGAGTTAGCTAAAAAAATGCCTACCATTTATTATCATATGGAAACAACAACAACATATAGGTCCCTGCTCATTTTCTTAGTACTTAAGAGATTCCTCTGAAAGTTAATCTCTTTGTTTGGTGTTTATTTCTCAACCACGTTCCAACTAAAGATAATTTGTTTAGACGGGGGTGCTTCATGATATTGATCAGAATTGTAAGGGTGGTTGTGGAATGCCTGAAGACGTTGATCACTTATTTGTCAGATGTAATTTGAATGGCAAAATATAGTCATTGATAACAAATTGGTTAGACGTTAAACTGGATTTGGGTGCTATTACGGCTCATCATGACCAATTATGTTGTTTATGTGGCTTCTCTAAGCATGCACATATATCTTTCAATATCATTAGGCTCTGTTGCGCTTGGGTTATTTGAAAGGAAATAAATAGACAAATGTATCAGCAATAGGAGGATAACTTGCACTCTTTATGCGAGAAAATTAAGCTTCAGTTATACTGGTGGTGGAAAGCAAAATACACTACTTTCGTTTTCGATTACCATTATTGGTGGCTTAACCATCTTCTGTTTAACATCAACTTCCTAGTTGCTTCCATTGTCGTTCTCTGTATTTAGTTCGTATTTTGATTTATGATGTGACTTTGTTAACTCTTTTCAAATTTAATTCTGGCACTGCTTGTGCGGGATTGACTTGTTTGATTTCGATAAAAATCCCATTTTGGTTTTTTTGAAAAAGAAAATAGAGATTAAACTTTGAAAATTGGATTGGATTTCCTTAAGATATATACAAATAATGGCGTCAATTCTATAAAAGAAATAAAAAAAAACCTAATTTGATGTATTTAACTTATATATATATTACTAACATGCTTGTCTCTCAGTTCTTTTTATTGTAATAATGTCTATAAATTAGAGATAATAGTTTTTAAAATTTTTGATTAAAATTATTTTGACTTTCATCAAAATTATTGGTGCACACCGTGATGGGATGTGCTAACCGTGATGGGATGTGCTATTCTATCCAACTAGAAATTTATGCCCTCATTTCTTTAACTATTTGGTTGTCATGAGGAAAATTTACTATTGGTTCTGTCTCACCAACACGGTTTTTCACCCGGATCTAATTAAGATACACAATTCTTAATCTATATCTCAATACATATAAATGTTGTTATAATTTTATATTTACGATAATATTGTTTAATACTTCATCAAATAATAACCTAGTTTATAAAAGAAAAGAATATGATTATTGTTAGGCTAAGGCTAAAGCTATTAAATGGTTATTGTGATGGTGAAAGGCATTAGCAACATGTAAAGATGAAGTTGTGTGGTACTGTAGTGGGAGTAGTAGAACAGTGGCAGAGTTCTGTTGTGTTGGCTGGAGGCTGGTGGATTTGAAAAATATCTAATACACACACACACACATATATATATATATATATATATATATATATATATATATACACATATATAGACACGTATAATGTATTGGTGTATGTATTTAAATAATTTATATCTGTTTATTGGGAAATGTGGGAGAATATTTTATATTCCAGTAAGCCATTGTATATTAGTATTACATTGTAACCGTGCTCGTGTTTTTTTCTGCGTGAAAGTAGAAAACATGTGTTGTAGCAATTTTTGTCATGTCTAAGTGAAAAATAAAAGTTTTTAATTAAGAAATGAAAAATTCGAAAATATGAAAATGTGTCGGTTATGAAAAACAAAAATAGTTCTTGTCTCGGTTCAAAAAAATGTACTTATTATACGAATTTTTTGACATAATAATGTAGTACTACTACTAATATACGAGTACTGGTCTCCTTGAATGTTCAAACGTGATCTTGAAGTGCCCTGTGTCTGGCTTCTTTAATTAATGCACTAATGAAGAAGATGGGTCCATGAGTTACGTCAACCACCATGCTAAAGGTGTTTATTAGTGCTTTAAGACATTCCAGACCCACCCTTTATAATCGACTAGCACTAGCAGTATATCAATGCTTGACTTTCGCTTCAATCCAATTATCCAAACTAGGTAAGTGCTTATTATTTATCTAAGAATTGTGTTTATTTAAACAAACAATGATGTGACAACTTTTAGTATAACCAAAATTTTACAAAGAAAAGAAAGTATTGACATAAAAGCCAAAGAAATGGAGATAGAAAGTAAAAAACATAATGTGAGAGTATCAGAGAGAAAGTTATTACAAAAGTTGTCAAAGAATGGTTGTACAGATATAATTTCTTTTTATCTAATTATTTTTATAATAATTCGTTTTCTAACTTAATTTCGGTTAACATTTTTATTTTTTATCTTTTTATTTGATTTAAACGTTTATGTTATAAATCATCAACTATGTATCTTTTTTATAAGATTTGTTTTTAATGAAATATAGGTTTCTATTTCTAGATTTAGATGATGAAAATTTTGGTTTGTTTATGGGTTTGATGTGTAATTTTTTTTTAAAGTTTTTTTTTTCTTTTTGTTTTTGATAAAAATAGATACCAATGTTGATATTTTATAACATAAATGACTAAATCAGGAAAAAAAAGATTGTGTTACCTGAATTAAATTAAGGGTTACTTTTAAAAAATAGGGCTAATTATGCTTTTGATCAATTTATGTATTAACAATTTTGGTACAATTTCATTCAAAAATAGGGCTAAATAAATACACAATTTTAATTAATAAAAACATTTTTTTTGAAATTCATGATACAATTCAGCTAATATGCATTAACAAAGTCAATAAAACTTATATACATATAAAATGCATAAAAGATGTATGCATTGATAATTTTTCATTAATATAAAAAATTAATGATTTCAACATGCAAAAAAAATAAAAAATAATACTTCTGATCAAAACACAAATTGGAAAGATTTTATATAAATCATAATCTATTTTCATTCACATGCTAAAATATCAACAAAAAAATAGTTATCTTTAAAAAAATCTTTATAAAAAAATAATCATTAAACAAACTCAAAATAACTTTTTTGAATGTTGACAAATTAAGTCTCTTTTATCCCATTACCATCATTGATAAAAATAGAATTTTAAGTCCGCTTCATCAAGAGCCAACTCTGTTGATTCAAGAATCCTAGTGTCATTTTGAATTCCCCAATTATGTAAATCTCGATCAAATTATAATAACATTATCCCACATTTTTTTCACACCATTCATATTTTCTAAGGTATGTGCCCAACTGTGTGTGTCCTGGAAGTATCTTATAAGTATCTAATAAAATATATTTAAAAAATTAAAGTTTTTAATTTGAATATGTCTATGATATATACATTACAAGAAACTCTTGATTTTCCTACGGATATACCTACGGAATTTGGTGAAAAATTCGCAGGATACATGTTTTCTGCGGATTTTGTCAAGAATTTGCACTCCCGTAATACCTTCGTGGGTAATTGTTTCCTGAGGATTTTAGAAACAACGGAAAAAATTTCTACGGAAATTTCCTGGGGGAAAACAAACAATATTAGTATGAAACCTTATAGTCACAGTGGCAGAAGTTTCCCGCTTGTGAATGATTCTTGCGTACATACCGCAGGTAATTCGCAGCAATTCTACAGTTAAATCCGCAGCAAAGCTGTTTTCGCAGGTAAATCCTCAGGAAATCAAACCAATCCGCAGGAAAGTTACTTGTAGACTAAAACAAATTTCCAAAAGACATATTAAAAATAATTTTTAAATTATTTGTTTGATAAAGAAGTTTATTAAAACTATCTTGAATCAAATTTGGGACATAGCATATGCTTTTTTTTAAAACATATAAGAGATAAAAGATTCAAAGATATTAGTCATAAAGTACATCAAGTCTCTATGAAGGTGCAAAGTATGTATAACAAACATTTCAACAAACACTAAAATATGACAAAACACTCTAGTTATATTAGGGAACATGATTCATGTTATGGAAGAAACTACTATGTAATTTTGCCATGTCTTCGACTCTTAAGCTTGCATCCTTGTAGTTGCCCCGTCTTCTGCTCTTTTGCCAATTGTTTCTCAAGCCTTGTAGTTTCCTTCTTCAACTTTGAATCAATCTACAAAACCATATGATTGATCAAACAGAAAAAATACTAGGAGAAATACTAGGAAAACATTTCAAGAAAAGAACTCAGATGATAGAGTCACAATTAAATGGTGCGGTAGACACATATTGGCTTGCTGATAAATCAAGAACAATGGGTTTGAATCGATGAATAGAGAAAGAAAGTAGAAAATTCGTACAAAAAGGAATTGAATCGATCTCAACAAAATTGGAGAAATAGAGTTGAAAGGAAAGTTTTTTTTTTTTTTTTGCTGTATCCGAAAGAAATTGTACGGCCTTAGAGAAAAATGGGCGACTTTTTCTTGCCTCGTCCCATATAGTTTTAGTTACACCCATATTTTTTAAAATTTTACAATAGTACCAAAATTGCTCTCTCATGTAAATTGAGTTTACATAAACTAAGTAAACTCAGTTTATGTATATGTAACTAATATGTCTAAACACTTCACATAAACTTAATTTACTTAACTTATGTAAACTCAGTTTACATAAACTATGTAGATTGAATTTATGCATGTATAACTAATGTGCCTGAACACGTGAACATGTACACGTAAACTTAATTTACATAACTTATGTAAACTCAGTTTACATAAACTATGTAGACTGAATTTGCGTATGTATAACTAATGTGTCTGAACACGTGAACATGTACACGTAAACTTAATTTACTTAACTTATGTAAACTCAGTTTGCACAAACTAATGTAAACTCAGTTTATGGGTTGTGATTTAGCGGTTCATGGTTTTGAATTAAATTAAAAAATTTATTTTAATTAAAGGGTATAGTGGTAATTTTGGTGTGTGATGTCAAAATGAGCTTATTTTTCATTGTGCCATTATTTTTTTGTATAAGTCATAAATATACACTATTCTTTTATCTATATCTATACTATATATAAAGAAAACAACCCCTTTCAACTCTTTTGGATTGACTTTTTCTCTTTTAAAAAATGCCCTCAATTTTCAATACAAATAACACATGTAACAAATAGATAAGGATAAATTTAAATATTAAAAAAAAAAGTAACAAACATGATATGAATATATATACGTATGATTTTTTTTTCCTTCCTTTATCACTTAAAAAGTGTAACAAACTAGATAAATATATTTATGCTTACTTTTTTATTATCCCAATTATACCCTTAAATAACTTTTTCTAAAAGTTGTTGTTGGTGTCATAAGAAAAAAAATTAGATTATATTCTTTTGTTACATTGTTGGTGTCATTGAAATAAATAATCATGATTAATTTGCTTTGTTATAATTTGAAAGAAAAAACATTTATATTTTTAGTTTTAATCAAAATTTCATAAAAAAAATTACTGTTCATAATTTTTAAACGTTATTGCAATAAAAAGAGCAGAAAGACGGACACGTGAGTGTTTGTTTTTTCACTAGTAAATATAAAAATTACACTATTCTTTTTTTAAAAAATTATTAATTGACTTATAAAAAAATTATTGATTTAAGGGTTAATATGGCTTTACCCTATGTAATATAGGCCATTTTCGGGTTTCGTCCTTGTAATTTTTTATTTATTTACCGCCCTGTAATTTTTTTCTTCAGAAATTTTGGTTTTTGAATGGCCTATTAGGGGGGTAAATAAAAAAAAAATTACATGAGGAAAACCCGAATATGACCTATATTACAGGGGTTAAAACACTATTATCCCTTGATTTAATTATAGGAAACAAACATGTCTAGTAAAATATATGAGTGAAGACTCATTTTTTCTGTTTTGGATAATTTTACTTTAGACAAATGTTAACTTGTGCCCTCAAGGGCATATGTTAAGGAACTTATTATAGAAATATACGTGGCATATGTTAAGGAACTTATTATAGAAATATACGTATTAAAAGACGTGCAGTCAACTTCTTAAAAGTTAAATTATCATGTTTTCAAATGCAAAGTTTCTCATTTTAGGTTCCTTAACATGTGCCCTTATGACACAAGTTAACATGACCCTTTACTTTATGATTCATTTTGAATCTTGTCTTCCGTTTTCTTTAAATTCTATAAAGATGTATGAATTTTTTTATCACATGGACTATATTTTTCGTTTTTAAATTTTGGCTTTTTTTAGATGAACCGGGAGAATGGACAAACATCAAGAGGAAACACCAACATCCCAACTAGGTTGACACCTCCATCCTATGCCGCCAAACTCAAAATTTATTAAAAAAAGGGGGAAAAATATGTACAAAGAGAGGGGACTAGGCCAAAACCATCATAAACAGACAAAAAAAATAGCAAAGAAAAACTACTACATATCAAGGGGATTTGTAGTTTGGAAGACCACATCTATCTCGAAAGAAATCATAGCCTTTGTTTGGTGAACAATGACTTCCAAGACAATGCATTGTGAAGATACAAAATGCACGGAAGGGCTGATGTCTCTTCCCCATAAGGACCAAAGATTTGGGATCGACGAGCCTCTATTATTAACACAAAATTTAACAACACCAATGCCACTCCAATACCAAGCCGATATTTGGGACACAACAATAATCGGTTCCGCAATTTCATTGAGCAGAAGGAGAGGTTCCCCCCGTGGAGCGGGTTCTGTATGGTGCCTTGCCGTCAAACTGGTGCTTTCTCAATATTTGTTTTTGTTTTTTGGATAACACTTGAACAAACGGTGGATTCTGCACGTTTGTCATATTCTTTAATTTTCTGCCATAAATCAAGGTATGTTGAATACGAGGATTGCTATGTGTCATACCCTCCCCTCGCACCAACGGAGGTCCTTTTGAACCGTCAATTACCACGGGAGAAGTGTCAGCATTTGTGGCATCAACAACCCCCTCATCTTGAATTTCATACCCTCCTCACTAGATGCATCCTCCGCACCCAAGTCCTCAACAGTATGATCTGGAAAAACATCAGCAGTGCTTGAAAGAGTAATGTTGACAAGCTCATCCATTTAATTTGTCTTACACTTCATCTTGCGCCACCAAAGACAAGGAGAAACATAAGCAGTCGGAGATCGTGTAGCAGACCTCGAATGCACTCCATCCCCCTCAAGTAAAAGAATGTCATCTTGCACATCATTTCTAACCATAGTTAAAACAGGCTCATCCCCTTGAGGCAATATACGTTGAGGAACCTCATCTGTCACATTTTGCAAAGGAAAACTAAATGAATTAGATGCAATATCCTTTTATGGCACCGTTTCTTTTGTATGTGTCGCATCTAATGTCGCAAAGGCGTTGGAAGAGCCAATGCCTGAAGGGTTTGTACGCAAAGGAACCCATTCTTTCTTTTTCGCCATAACCTTTGACTTCCTTTTATCAATAATTGCAGCAGGCTCGTTCATCTCCTTCCTTGAATACAACCACCGGCAACTAGCCGCACTATGCCCATGGTTCTGACAATGCGTGCAATAATCCGGCATCCATTCATAAACAACCTCAACCGGAAAAAGAAGAACCCCTCTCGTTCAACTAGAATCTCGTAAAACAATTTCTTTGAGAAATCCATATCAACCAAAATTCCAGCGTAATGGCCATATAACCGCTTCGACGTTGCGTTGTCTATTAACAATGGGGTTCCCACAGCACTTGCGATCTTCCGAAGAGTTCTATCCATCCAGTATTCTTGCATAGTTCCATTAAGTGTATCCAAACTTGTGCATGTGTATTTTTTTGTTTATGCATTTTAAAGTCCCTTTGCCATTCGAATAGTCGCAAAACGCCCGACTTCGTATGAATACTTCCTTTAGCCCAAACGGAACACATGTCTACTTCAGAGGCAAAATAAAATTCATAATAACCTCTGCCCAATGATAACAGCGACCATAGAGCAGATGTATGCCATTGTTTTTGAAGCTGTTGTTGAATTTTTCCGTAGAGGTATACGACTTATATTCCTTGTTCAAAACCAGTCTCCCGAGAAGATTTCGCTTACAGTAATCAATTCTTTTTTCATAAATCTTCTGAGAAATTCGAATACTGACCTGTTCACCCTTAATGATAGGCTGCGGTAAAGGTTCACCGGTCGTATGAGTCTGAGCAGATGAAGTCAACACCTGAGCAAAGGAAGGTGCAGAAGGAGATCGCACAGGAGGAGCTTGCTGCCGCGCTATAGGAATAGCAGGAGAGGCAAGCTCAGCTTGCCAATCAAATGGCATGGCCGCGTCTAGGTTAAGCTTTGCGAACCAGAATCAGAAACTGCTATGGCAATAAGTGGATTTTCGATGAAGAAACAGTAAAAACAGTGAGGGAAAGCGATGGAACATGAAACCCTACTAAATAAAGCCAATTGAATTCAATGGAAACAATCACAGGATGTACACGTGAGATGATGAATGGAGGAATCAATAGGAAAGTAATTTGTTAATATTTGAGAGAGAAAAAACAAGAAAAGCAAACCGACTGGAATGGTAGCGGCGCCGTCATGTTTCCTCTCCAACCCTCTACAAAATCGTTTTTAAATACTGTCCCTTTTTTAAATAAAAGATAGTACACTATTATATTGATCTTGCACACAAAATCAACGTGGTTTGACAATAGTTATATTATATTATATTTTTGATAGAAATTTGTGTTCTAATATTATCTATCAAGATTGCGTCAAAAAAAATATTATTTTCTAAAATATTTTAACATTGAATATATATAAAAAAAATATATCACAATCGACAAAAATAGTTTGATATTTCATTTAAACTTAAATTTAAAATTATAAGGTCCATGTTCACTATGTAAAAATAAGAAAATAAGATACTCAAAATCTTTCATTTTTTAAAATTTCAAAGAAATTAAAAAAATAAAAAATAAAACAAATCCGCAAGAAAAGTGACCAAAACATTTCGCAAGCCTCAGCAAAAGTTAGAGTTACCTGCAAATATTCTTGCAGTGAAAGAATCCGCAGGAAATGTCCTCAGTGAATAAAAAACAGCAGGAAAATCCGCAAGTATTCCTGTGGATTAATTTTCGCAGGAAAATCCACAGGTAAATCGATAGATTCTAGTAGTGATATCCAATACATATACGTAGAATAATCGTTAGATATGCTCACAAAATCTTGTTAAATAACTTTTCTTAAGCATATATTACATTATATAATAATTATTTGGCTTAAATGCAATTTTGATCTTCTTATTTTAATTTTTGTTAACTTTTGATACCCCTATCTCTAAAACCCATTTTTTGGTCCCCTTATTTTGAAAGTCAACAATAAAATCCAGTCTCCCTTCTCTTTAGATGACGTGACACGCTCAGTAATGATGTGGATTCTACATGACATTGCTGACATGGAACCTTCATCCTACTTTCATTTCCACATCATTAATATTAAAATTAAATTGAAAATTTTAATAATTATAGTTTATAAAAAAAAAATCAAAAAATGAAATCTTTAAATTGAAGAACCCTAATTTAAAAAATCCCCAATTTAAATTTCTTTTCTAAATTGAATCAAGCATCCATCATTCCATCAAAACCTTTCCATTGTGAGTTGTTGCCCGCATGGCTAATTATATTTCCCTGACATGTCTTCAATATTATTTTTTACGGCCATTATATAATACTATGGAGAACAAAAGTGAAAACTGAATGATGGTTTCCTTTCAAAGTCTTGGCAGTAAGCTTCATGACTAATGATTCCTGTACAACAACACCTAATCACGATGGATGCCAATTTAATTTAGGAAGAAAATTCAATTAGGAGATTTTGCAAAATTAGGTTCTTCAATTTAGACATTTGATTTTCAGATTTTTTATAAATTATAATTATTAAAAAATTTAATTTAATTTTAATATTAATGATGTGGAAATAAAAGTATGATGAAGATTCCATATCAACAATATCATGTAGGATTCACATCGTTAATAAGCCTCCACATCATCCAAAGAGAAGGGGGACTAAAAAAATTTGTTGACTTTTAAAATAGAGGGCCAAAAAACTTGTTTTAAAAATAAGGGTATAAAAAGTTAACAAAACTGAAAATAGGAGGATCAAAATTGCATTTAAGCCTAATTATTTTTTGGGAATGCAAAAAATAGTATTAACAACAACTAACCACAAAAATTGTCCAAAAAAAAATTAGTACAATAAAGGTATTAACCCCTTAGAGGGCTAAGGAAAAATAAATAATACAAATAATAGTAACCCAATAACAAGCAAAAAATACAAAAATCTAGTTGGGAGGAGAGAATTCATCTTGTGTGTCTCATAAAATTTCTGACGAAGATTAATCATTAGTAAACGATAATCGAAATTTCATACCAATATTATAGGAATAAAAAAAAAAACTTAAATACACTTTTGATACCCCTATTTCTATTTTCATGAAGTATTAATACTCTTATTTTAAAATTCAACTTTTGGGTATACCTATTTAAACTTTTTCTAACTTGACTTTTAGTGACAGTAAATTTCCATATGTAAATGTCGCTATAGTCTACAATGGCAAATTTTACACGTTGGACAAAACTTTTGATATTTTTTTTATTTTGAAGAAATTAAAATTATATATATACCAGAGGGCTATTTTCCTGATACAAGGTGTACCATATAAGACAACCGAAAATTACACCAAATGTTCAGCAACAAGAAATAAAATTAGCCAATACTCGCACATAAGAAAGGGTTTTGGCACCAGTTATGAAAGCAAAGACAACAATTTTAACTTTGAACCACCAAAAGGAAAGAAGCTTAACATTCACCAGAAGCTGCGCAGGAGAATTTTGTTTACCACAAAATATTCTATCATTTATTTCCTTTCATATCACCCAAGTGCTAGCAAACCAAATCAAATGCATGAAGGAACATCTTGATTTTGCAAAACCTAAAGAGGAACCAAACTGATGAAAATGATCTACAATGTTAGATGGATCCGTTGAATTAACACAAAGCCAATTCTTAACAAGCTGCCAAATCTGACTGAAATAATTACAAAACAAAATAAATGATTCTCTAATTCCTGGAGACCACAAACACTAACACATAGCTAAGCCTCAGGAAGAATGAGGCCTCTACGGAGCAAGTTCACTTTCGAAGGCAGTCTATTTCGAAACAAATGTTAGGCAAACACCGAGACCTTCAAAGGGACATCCTTCCGCCATAATAGGGTCGAAGGGACATGGTCATATAGGGGCGTCCTAGTTGTGAGCAAGCGATAGGCCCCACTGATTGTGTAACCAGTAATTGAATTAGGAGTCCACCTCCACACATCTTTGGTATCAACCTGCAACATAACAGTTAGCAACAAATTCCTACACTCCTCTACCATGTCCTCCTCCCACACCCATAACCTCCTTCGCCACTTCCAAGCCTCCCCACCCACCTCCCACCCCCACTCATACATTTGCGTCACAAAAGATAATTTATTTTCTGATAAATCATACAAGCGGCGAAATCTATCACAAAGAGGGACATCACTAACCTACCTATCCAACCTAAATAAAGTACTAGAACCGTTATCGACCTTTAGACGCAAGTTGTTCGAAAACCATGCTACCCATCACTGAACCACCTTCGTCACGAATACTTACAATCTCCTTCCACCACACCGACCTCTCTCTCCCACCAGCCTGTAACCGCCCCCAACTATGCTGTATCTAGCGGCCAAAATCCTAAACCAAAGACCCTCTGTATCCACCGCCATCCTCCAACACCATTTACCCAACAACGTCAAATTAAACTCCCTAATTCTCCTTACCCCCAAACCACCAACCTTTTTGTCCAAACAGATGGACTCCCAATCGATCCAAGTAATTTTCCTATTATCATCATCCCCACAATTTATTTTTTTAAAAGAGATTCAATAGAGGCGATGATACTTGAGGGAACTTTTGATATTACATGTGTAGGTACTTTTACCTACGAAAATTAATATGAACTTACAAATTCGTGAGTATAGGTACTTGGGACTACACTTACGGTAAAATGACTTTTAGCTACGAAAATTTATTATCACTAAAAGTCAAATTTCTAGGTATTTGGGGCGATAGCTACAACAAATGAACTTTTACTTACGAAAATTTATTGTCACTAAAAGTCAAGTTTCTAGGTACTTGGGGATATACCTGCAGTAAAATGACTTTTACCTACGGAAATTTACAGCTAATAAAAACAAGTTTCTTGTAGTGTAGGTTGGAGATCAAAAGTCATAAAAAGTTAAAATATGAAGGCCAAAAAACTGAATTTTAAAACAGGAATAGTGAAACAGAAACTTCAAAAAAAAAAATAGAAGTATCAAAAGTGTATTTAAAGTCAAAAACAAATAAACACAAAATACGTGCATTCAAAAACTATGAAACACTCCTTATAAACATCTACTCCTAAGCAGCCAAAAACATGAGAGGATGAGACACCTTTCAATAATAAGTATTATAAAATGTACATGTTTTCATTTTTTATATAACTCCATTTAATTTGTATTCATTTGCATTTGATTTCTGGTCCATACTTTAGATACGAGCTTCCAATTTTTTTCCCTTGGATAGTTGCCATCTATGAAGCCTAGATACGAATACAGGTGCGGGTACGATATGATACGGATACGTGGATACGCGAATTTTTTAAAATTTAGGATACGATACGGCTAAGATACGTCAACAAATTTTTTATATTAAAATTTATATATATGTAAATATACTTGAAGAAAATAAGCATTGATTACCCTTATTATATGCATGTAAAATTTTCTTATAAACCATATTATATTTTCATTTGTTGGGATACGGAGAGAAACATTCAACACAAATTTGATCAAATGTTGATTAATTGAATCACCTCTCTCGTTACCTTCATCCATAAGAAGTATAATTTTAAGTGGTTCATCGAGAAACAATTCTATCGATGCATATCTAAAATTGAATCATATACATCTCTACTGAATTTCTAAAACATTGTCTCACTTTTTTCCTTTCATCTTTTCTAGGATACGTATTTGTGAAGTATCCTATAAGTATCCTTGTGTATCTTTGAAGTATCCAATAAGTATCGGATAAAATATATTTTAAAAATTAAAATAATTAATTCTGATACTTCGTGGGTACGTATCCGCGAGTATCCGTGGAGTATTGGTATCCGATACGTATCCGATACGGGTACGGCTCCATTTTGGAGTATCCGGACTTCATAGGTTGCCATAATGTAATCATCATTTTCCTTGAATCGGGTTGATGGTGACCCTTCTTGACAAGCTGTTGATTTTCTTGTGTCCCAAATCTTGATGGTCTTAACTACAAGTTGCCATGGTGTGGGGACCTAAAATAAAACAAGCTTCTCTTTATTTTCTACCCTCCCCCAAAATCTTGATGACCTTAATTACAAACAAGCTGTCATGGTTCGGACCTAAACTACAAACAAAATTCTCTGTATTTTCTACCTCTCTCTCACATTAATTTGAAAAATTCGGACAGAGGAAAATCCAAGTTCAACTCACTTTGCTTATGCAGTGAAAAGAGAATTTTGACTTTATAAACCCATTTGGGTTGGCCTAGTGATATTGGTTTGGGACTTGAGAGTGTACTCCTCCTGAAAATCTCAGTTTCGATTCTTTCTGGTGCTAATTTGAGGGGTGGAGAGAGATGCCAATGTATATACTACATGTGGGAAAATGTGGCCCATTTCTTGTAAGGAGGAAGAAAAAGTGGCCCATTTCTGGCCCCATGACAATGTCCAAAGAAGGAAGGAACCAAAAGAGGTAAAAAAAAATTGTCTAAAGCAGAGAGAAAAAATTAAAGTGAAATGATAAAATTATGGATATTTTAATTAGAGAAAACATGTGGGGTTTGCAATTCTTTGATGTTTATTTATGTTTGATTATATTTTTTCTCCTTTGCTTGATGTGGTAACTCATTAGTAAGAGTCTAGCATTATAAGATCAAGGTACAAAGTTAAATGATTTGCTGAATGCAAATGCAACAAAGTATGCTCAACAAACACAACAACACCAGTATCAACCACCTACAACAACTGTAACAACAATGACAACAAGTAACACGTAACATTAGTCGTCTTGTTGGCAATCACCAAACAACAAAGCGTCTCAAGTGCATCATTGACGCTTATTTCTCAACTATGCTGAACTGATTAGGGTTTGACATGTGTTTAAGAGACAATGAAGGAAGATTCACGCTTGTCCAAAAACTTTGGTCACATCCTATTTACTCCAAGGAAATTGGTGAAACCTTGGGATTGCTTCATGCCATCAATAGGTGCATGATCTACAACTTCACAATGTGGATTTTGAGTTAGATCGTAGATTGTTGTAGACTAGAACAACGGGAACGATAACATTACATAATTCAGTACTATATTAGATGAATGTATACATTGTTGTAGGTTATTTTTAACAAATGAATGTTGAGTTTAGTTAAAAATAAACAAATGAGGTAACTCATACATTAGCTAGAGATGTCACATTCTTATCTAGTTATCATATTTTTGTTGATATACCATCATATATTAACGAGCTGTTATCTAACCAAATATTTTGTTAGATAGCTAGAGAGGACCTCAAATATTCTCAACTCATGTCAAAAACACTTCATTAGATAACAACTCGTTAATATATGGCGGTACATACTAAAGTATGAGAACTAGCTAAGAATATAGTCTCTCTAACTAATGTATGAGCTACCTCATTATAATGGTAGAATCTGATTTTTTTTTTTTTACATGAGCTATTTCCGTACTTCACCAAAATTACAAAAACTATTTGATGTCCGAGAGAATCAGGTAACTCTTATTGGTTAAAAGCGATAGAGAAAAAAGAAAGAGAGAGTAATAATATAATGTGAGTATGAGAGAGACTTATAAAAAAGATGTCACAAAATAGTTGTACAAATATCATTTCTCTATCTTAGGAAAGGATTGGATCAATTTTTCTCTTGTCGCAGTCAAGAACATAAATCCAAAGTTGGACATCCCCTAATTACAAACAACACCTTGAAATTCAAATAAAAATAATAGACTCAAATGAAAAAAATTATAAAAGATAAAACTCAACCAAATTGAAAAGAGTTGAAGAAATTGTCGTTCATAGAACAATAAAACAAAACAAATATATGCTGATTAATCACATGTTTTGAATATACTGAATAATAACATTTTTGTTGTGCCACTGCACCTTTTATCTAGTTCCACATGCATAATGGGACCCATTCGATGAAAATTGACGACGGCCGACATCAAACTAGTTTGACTCACTTTAAATATTAATTCGCCCAGAGTATTATAAACACTCTATTTTCAATATTATTTCAAATGCTCATTTATCTATTTGATGAAATTAATATGAGTTCTATATTTTTGAAAAATAAGTTTCATATAATATGATGAGACCTATATAACTCCATTTGATAAATTAGTGATAGTGTTGAAAAGAAAGTGTTTATGAATTACATTAGTCAAATTTGAGCTGAAAAGAGAGCTTTGTTAAATAAATAAGTCAATAATGAAGGACAACCTCTCAAATTCATAAGGGCATAAATGATCACTAAGTCCCAACTGTTCTTGTTGCTCATCCTGCATAACATAAAGGCCAAGAGTCGCACCTCATCTGCTACTTTCGAGATATATTACTTAGTCTCATACACATAAACCTGTGTCCTAGAATACTGATTAAAGAAGTTAAAAGAGAAAATTTTAAGTTGAAAATGATACTTTTTAAATTGTTGATGCATTGACTGCACAACGCCAATGTAAATATAACTATATTTGATTGCTTAACCATTGTTCTTGAGGTATTTGTTAGCATTTTCCTATAAAAATATGTGGATGTGGCTTAAGTCATCTCCAATGAAATGAAAGACATTACACCGCCACATCCTGATACAAGCTCAAAAGCGAAGAGACCTCTAGCTTTTCCTGGCCTGGTTGCATAAGTTCCTATATGATCACACAGGCCGGTCCTAAGTTTTTTTTTGCCTTAGACGAAACAATAAAATTATGTCATTTTAATTATTTTAATATATTTTTCCTTACATTTTTTGTTACACAAGATTCATTTATAATCAAAGTTTTCTAAAAATATATTTTCAATAGAATTAATCAAAACAAAGTAAAAAGAAACATATCTACAAAGTACTATCTACCAAGTAAAAATAGTAATTTTAGTTCCCCAGAACACATGGTGCCCTGGGCTACCGTCCCTCCTGCCCACCCTAAGAGTCACCTCTGCGATCACAGGTTCACCACAAGATGATATGGAGCATTGACAAAGACTATGTGGATAGATACTGCAATAAAGGCACAAGATATCAACAAGACGCTCTTCCTGTTTTACATGATGATATGTGCAAGTTACAAATCTAAAACCCGACTTCCCAAGAGTACCAGCTGATGAATCCTCAGGCTTGTGTAGCTCATATTTGCTTAGCTTGTAGACAATCCTTTTTCATCGGAGGGGGTGAATTTTGTTATACATGATAATTATGCTCCTCCTTCTGAGGTATATATGGAAATGGTGGCAGCGACCTTGATGGTTCTGAGAAGAATGAGATGACGAAGATGAATATTACACGACATGATCTTATTGAAAGCAAAATTAAATGGACCGAAAGCTCACCATTACTGAGGGATAAATTTAAAAGATTTTAGTCAATTATTTCTTAATTCTTTGTAAACATGTTGTTACTTTTTCGATATATGTATGCACAACCATGTTTTGACTTGCGTACTTTATTGTAAAACGATTAAATATTTAATGTTAGGTCTTCTTAATCGGTTCCTCAGAGCATTGATTAAGAAACAAACTAAACGTAGAAAGAAAAGATGTGATTTGCATTGAAAAGAATGATTTTTTTGACTTTTATAAAATAGAATACATAATTTCCAAAGTAATATTTCCTTTTATAATTTCTTAACCAGTGCCTTGGGAGCAGCGGTTAACATTTTCCTTTAAGGTTTATGACAATATGTTTCTTTTATGATTTTTCTTTTAGTTGATTAAGAATCATCGTAGACCTAACCTATCACTTATGCGCACCCTCATGTTTTACTTATATTAAGAGTCAACAATTGAATATAACTATTGATTTTGCATGTATCTTGCTATTATTTGATATATATGAAATTATGGAAGTGATCAAGGTAATTTTTCTATTTTGAGAGTGTTGATCCAAAAAGTTTTCTCTACAACAAATGAATTCAAGGAGCAATCTAGCATAGGAGTTAAATCCTTAAAAGAGGTTGCTAGCTGACATGTTTATGTGTAACAAGCCTAAAGTTGTGAACCGAAGGAACATGATGGTTTTTGATTATGTAAAAAGGAAAAAAAAAAGGATAAGAAAAATGATAAAAGTACAAGTATGTGAAATGAAAATTCTTTTAATCTACGATTGAGTTTCATAAATCGTTCTTTCAACGTTGTCAGTAAGAGTATTATCCTTTTAGAGTGGTGGATGTGTTTGTCGTAGGTGTAGTTTTATCGAATAGAAATGAACTTCTTTGGATGAAGTTTGAGATCACATTATATAGACAAATAAAATACCTAACGAATGTATGTACACGAAGTCTCTTCTAGCTTCCAAAAGAGACTCGTTTGATAACTTCTCTTTTGAATTTGAATTCTTGGCGCTTTCGGGTGGATAATCAATGCCCTTGAAACTTCTTGAGCAATCTTCAAGTGGCACTTTTCGAAGGTTACAACATTTGAGTCCTTCGAAAAAATAGCAGTTTTCTTTGACTGTTATTGTATCTTCCTTGATACATTTAATCCCAAACTGTTCCTTTGCTCAAAATGTCTCGCTCGAAACATAAATTTGAATTTTGAATGTAACAACTTCCCTTCAAATGTCAGTTATCAATAAAATTCGATTTTGACATTTTAATTAAATTCCTTATGCATGCAAATGATTTTGTTTTTGTAATCTTAATGACTGTAGTCATGTCCATTAACCAATTTAAATGGAGTTGTACATGTAGCACCCTTGTGAGAATTTCCATAAGCACATAAAATTTGATTTAGAGTGTAATGCCACTTTCATGGCTTTTGGAGGAACTCAAAAATTGTATTGGAGGAGAGTTTTGGGAGTTTTTGGAATGTTTACATGAATTCTTCAAATTTAATCTATGTTGTTATGATATTCTTAAAATTAAAAATATATTAATCATAGACATTAATTTATCATTCTCTAAATAAATACTCTTTTAATTTGTTTGAAAGATTTCTTCATTTTCCCCTATATTTCCCACCCCCAAAGTATTCCCTTCCCTCCAAACTCTCAAGCAAAGCCAAAGACAACTAATGAAGTTGCTACACACATTCTTGTCCCAAAAAATTCTAAAAAAAAGAATTAGTGTATGTGTAAATTGAGGTGAGATTTTATGTCACAAAGAACTACCATCGTTTTGACAACAACTATACTTTGGAACTTCAAATAACGAAACACTCAATAATACGAATCAAAAATTTATTATTTACTACGATAACTTTAGTAGTTAATTCGTAGCTAATTGCTAGCAAATGAAGTTAGCTAGAGTGTTGGTACGGAATTCCTATTGAATTGGCCGTAGCATAGATTAGAGAAAAACAAATCGTAGCAAATGCTCAGTTATTTCATAGCAAACTAGCATTCAAAATGTATGTCCCACACTTAATCCATTGCTAAACGTTTCGTAGCAATTTCTTAGGAAATCCACAGCTAAACTTTTTCAAGAGATATTTTGTTTGAATAAATTAATATATTTAAAGCACTACAAATCGATTAATGAGAAAATTTAATTGAACATACCACAAGAATATTGGTCATACAATATTGATCAAGTATGAAGTTCTACAATAGATTCTTCATATTATAACATGGGTTGGAATTCTTCATATTACAACTACAATCCAATTTGTCAAGGACAACAATTATGTAAGAAAAATAAATGACATATCATTGTTTTAGTTAATAAGCCCGTTTAAAACTTGAAATGCAATCAATCTAATTTGAAGTCGTACCTCTACAACAAAACCAAATAGAAACCACAATATCAATTAGAATTGCAAACAGAGAAAAAAATATCAAAGAAAAATAAAATCATTCTACAGTAATAATGTAACAAAGAGTATTGATTTTCTTCATTCATTCTTCATATGTCATTTCTAGCGTTTTCAATATGAATATTCTCACAAATATAAATTTATAATACTCTCTTAAAATATTGTGTTCTTGTATCTACTAAAATCATGACAGTATCATGCAACTTGTTTTCTGGTACCCTTACTAATGATGATAGAAGGTTCATGCATTATTTTCTCAAAGAATAATTATACATGCACCGTTAAAAACTGAATACCATCCAGTGGAGTAAAAAGTCTTGATGGGTAGAGAATAGCCAAAGAATTCATTACATGTATCACTGTTGAAAAAAATATGAAGAGTTGTATTAGTTAAACCATTAAATTAATTTCTGCCCAGTTATAATTTTTATCTTCTCTTTATCCTAGTTAGAATTATTCCTCTGTGTATTCAATTATGCCCAGTTAGTATTGGTATCTTCACTTTATTATGTTATCCCACTCAATTGATAAAAAAACATCACATACAAAAATAAATAAAAAACTCCATTCTAACACTAATGAAAACAAATCACTTCACACGCCTCAAAGACATAGTACTAAACATGACTTTAAATAAAAAAACACAACTTATGCCTCAAAGACAGAGCACTAAAACATGACTTCAAATAAAAAAAAACACAGTTACCAAATGTAGGAGCAGTAGCTGCCGAAACTGCAGGAGTTGAAGCATAAGATATAAGGCCAGGCAAGGTAGATACAACAAGATCAAAACAAGAGTCGTAAATGTAGATTTCCATCTCTTCCTCTCAATCTCGAATCAAACAAATACGTAGTTCTAGAAGGTGCAGGCATACCTCTAAGGCTCGTCATACCTCGATGACTTGTGGCTTCTACCAACTTAATTGCAACTTATAAGATACATTCTAATTTTCTCCAGAAAATAGCTTATAATCTAGACTAGTTTCTCAACTGGTCAAATCTTATTAGATTGCTAGTTCAAATTTATTGAAGTGAAGGGATTAATTACTAGTGATATACCCAAAAAAGGTACTAAATAATAAATGAAATCATATACCAAAAGATTACTAAAACTTTGTTCCAAATCCTCATTTTCACATGCAATTTGATCATGAACTTTAACTTACTACTTTGCTCCATCAGCAAAGGGCATACGTTCATGAGAGAGAGAGAGAGAGAAAGCTTACCAATCTCCTTTGCGATTCCAACATATCTTTTCTGTGGAGGTGGGAATCTCCTTTCCTATGCAGTGTTCCTCTCCATGGATTTGCTCAGACATGTAGAGATGACCCCATCAACTGATCTCGACCACTCATTTGAGATTGGTTGGATCACATGACACATTCACCAAATTTTATCTCTAAATAATCTTCACCTATCATTTGAGTTATCTCTAAATAATCTCCACCTTTCATTTGAGATCACATTACACATTACACATATACATGCTCGAAATATCAAAGTTAAGAATCAACTTGAAACTATATCAGAAATATCAAATCTAAACAAGCACAATGTGAGATCATAAAATTAAAACCCTAAATGAAGCAATATCAAACCAGAAAATTTGACTTGAAATGAAGAAAAATAGATATAGAGGAACTACAAACTGCAAATTTGTGAGATTTAGAGGGATTCGTGAGAGATTGAGAATTGAAATAGCGACTTCGGAATCGACGAATGATTCGACGAATGATGCAGAATTGATTTTGGAATCGCAATCGATTTTGGAAAATCTTGGATCAGGAATGGAATGAAGAATTGATCAATCAACCAATAAACCTATGAAGAATCCATCAATGTGAGAGTGAATGAAGAGTCCATTCGAGCACTTGGTGAAGATGAGAGTGAACAAGAATGATGAGTGAAGGTCGTGGTGGTGATGGTGAGTTTCACCTAGCTTATGGAAGATTTCAGCACATAGTGACGAAATCACCATTGTGCAAAGCTCAAATCAAGGATTGGATGTCTGAGAGATAGAAAGAGTGAATAAGAGAGATAAAGAGTGTTGGAGAAAGAAATGGTTGAATGAAGAAAGACTACGTGTGTATTTGCCTCAAGAGATGTGTTTATGAAAAAGAAAATAATAAATTTTCAATGTGATTTATCAAAAATAACATAAAATAGTTACATATATCAGATCTCAAAATTAGTTAGGGTCAAATGGTAGCTAATTGATTTAATATTAACTACCAATACAGATTATAGCATGTTTTCGGTAGCAAATCTCATTTTTCCTTGTGGTTAGGACTGGAAATGAGTCGAGTCGAGTCGAACCTGTCTGAACTTGACTCGACTCGAGTTTGAAACGAACCTTTTTTTTAGTTTGAGTTCGGTTCGTTTAAAGTTCACGAACAACTCGGTTCGGCTCGTTAGGTTCAACTTGTCTACTCAAATTGTATACTTCAAAAACTTTTTTTTCTTCAAAAAAAGTTTGTTTTTTCAAAAATATATGTTTTTGACTTAAAAAAAACAAAAATATAACTTAAATAAAACTATATGAAGGTAGAAAGGCAGTAGCATGTAGCACAGATCATGTTTTACATTGCATTCATCATGCACCTCTTTTATATATGCACTCTTACTCTCAAATAGTTTCAAAACACTCTTACTCTCTTATATATGCACTCTTACTCTTACTCTCTTGCTTAAAAGGCTTATTAACTTTTTTCCTCTATCATTACAATTACCGTTGATTTTTAATCAATAAGTAATAATTCATATGAGAAAAGTACATAAAAGAAGCTTGTAATAAATTACATATTATATAAAAATATGCAAAATAATCTTATATATATATATATATATATATATATATATATATATATATATATATATATCGAGCTGATTCATGAACCAAACGAGTCGAACCATACTAAATTCAAGTTCAACTCATTTATTTAACGAGCTTAATTTTCAACTCAAGCTCGACTCATTTGGTTCATGAACCAAGTTCAACGAATCAATCATCAAATCGAGTCTCGAACTATTTTCGAGTTGGTTCGGTTCATTGCCAGCGCTACTTGTAGTGTAAAAATCTATATTTTGCCACTTCTCACTTTTGCAACTACAATACCGTTCAAAATTAGTGGTATGTTATGCAAAAATGAAATCATTGAAAGTGTATACCATGAATTAAACCATTTGTGCGTTTGATATGCTATTGCACAATAGGTTTATAATCAGTTTCAACTTTCAAATTTTTTTCAATAGGTTTATCTTCCATACATATTGCACAATAGGATGGTTTGGATGGTGGAGGAGGAAGAGGATGATGATTCACCCTCATCAGATATTGTTTTGTTGAGAAATCTTTTTCTTTGTTTGTTGGTGTGTTTTCGAAAATCGAAGATGCACTCATATCCATAGAAGTGATAGAGAAATATGAAGTATGATCTTGCCAGTTTTCACTGTTCTGTATCTGTGAAAAAAATTAAAAGGAAAAAAATGCAGAGAAAAAGTATTTAGAGAAACTAATATACACTCATAGAATAAATAAATAAATAACGACTCAACTTTCAGAAATTTTTAAAGCGAATCAATGTTTAAAAAGGAAAACGGTAAAATATATCAAAAAAGAATAGAACAACAATAATAAATACACCTTCTTAAAAAAAAACAATAATAAATACACTATGAATGCATTAGAAATAAAAAAAATATGTCCATGAAAATCCATTAAAAAAAATCTATAACCAAGAAAACATATGTCCTATTTGGATAAACAATTTATTTGCAACTTACAACACAACACTTATCATGATAAATGCTTATGTATAAGCTTACATAAGCTATTTCTATAGGAAAAATAAATTAAAGTTAAGTTGTTTTTGTATTATGCTATAATTTATTTTCACAAGCTATCTTGGATAATTATGAAATTAAGCAAAAAATAACTTTTGAAAAATGTCATAAGTTGTTTTCATAAGTTCTCCCAAAATAACCTCATAAAACTTATGTCATTATGTCAATATATAAATTAAAACGAGTCAATCAAAACAGACCTATAGTCTATAGTGATTAAACTTATCATACGAGTATGAGCGACTGAGCTTGAAAGGCTAAGAAAGGAAATAATATATATATATATATATATATATATATATATATATATATATATATATATTGACAAAAGCAAACTTAACTCATTTCATTCATCAATGTGATCATAATACAAGATGATATATAATCACAAGTATGCTAACTTGCATAAGACAATGCCACTCTAGCTAACAAATGAGCAACATTGTTGGCTTTGTGCCGAATAAAACTTAACCTAAAGTTTGGTAAAGAAAGAAGAAAATGTCAACAAGCATTTAAAATAAATTTCTAACTTGTATCAAAGCTTACTCGAAATGTCGTCCACCACTGACTTGCTATCTAGCTCTGCTTCGTGATATACCCCTACCACAACTTGTGTGTCACCTGCTATCCTTCTTTGAAATAAGAATAATATTAGTCTTCACTACGTAATAGGAAACTCACCATCTTAGGAAAGGAAATTCATGTTTTGAACTACTAGTAGACCTTTGTCGTGGTCGGATAGTATGCGAAAAAAGTGTCTACACCAATTTTATTTGTTTATGACAAAAATAGGAAGAAAAAAAACCTAAACTCCATTGATTTCAAACAAGAAGTTGGATTTAAGAGTCATTTACGAATAGGGATAATATTCTCTTGAAACTCACGCTAACAACCGTGAGGTTATGGATTCGAACCTGAATAAGGTGGTTCAACCTAACATATATTTTTCAATTAAGCTAGGTCTTATGCATTCTAGAGGAGTGTTGAATAGTCTTTACAACAAAAGAAATAACGTCTCAAATTTCGATGTTATTATCAATGATTGTAGACAACATCTTTTTGCTATTAATCTTGCGAAATCACGTGTTAAGTTTATTAAGTGACAAACAAATGAAGTTACTCACATCTTTGTTAAGTAGATGACCTGAGAAAAAAGGGCTAGCCAATATGGACCACCCGCAAACCCGAATAAAAACATTGGGCTCGATCCATAGAATTTCAATCCAAATTGTTTTAGGGTTTTAACCCGGCCCTACATAGTCATTTACTCGTCAGGGCTAATCCATATACGGGCCACAAGTAGTCCGTTTCGTCCGTATAACTAAACGGGCTAAAATAATAATTAGTAACATTTATAATGCACTAAAGTTTTACCTTTCTATAACCACTAAAGTTATGTAACTGCAACTAACTCAACGCTCTTCCAAACATTCACTAAAATTATAAAATTTTATTTGACTGTCTTATCACCTCAAAATACTATAATGATGTGTGCATTGTCGATGCAAACTAATTTTTACCTGCATCCAATAAAAATGTATTATTTTGTCATGTCACCCCACATTTGCATCAATCTTTTAAAACTAATGAAGTGTCATGAAATGTTGAAAACATTGAAAGTGTATGTCCAATTAAACTCTAAGCATATACACCTTAAAGATATAAAATTTCATTTTCTAACAATATAAACATTTAATAAGCTATTTAAACTCGTAAAAAAAAGTAGAATTCTTAACAGAAGGAAATATTGTCTATACCTGCATCTAATGCGATCACATCCATCTTTCTTTTTTTTCCACATAGAAGCTGCATTTTGGACATCTTTTCCAATTCTTTTTCTTAGCAAGTTCCATAGCCATTATATCTAAATCCTTCACTAGGTCGCCTTTTTTCAAAATTTGAAATTCTCTACAATCGACTTTCGCGTGCCATGGAACTTGACATTCTGCGCAGAATAATCTATGACAATGTGGACATTCTGAAATTCTCACAACTTCATTTCCATCATTCACCAACATAGCTGAATAATCCTTAAAAGGACAATAAATTTTCTTTGATCCAAACACCGAATCAACTAGTGCATCTTCACATCTTTCAAACACATCCTTTGGTATAATTGAAATACATTGTTGAGGGTCTAAATTACTATTGCAATTTGGATCAGGACATTTTATTGTAGCTTTTTTCTCTTGAATTTTCACAGCTAGAAATCTTGCAACACAATCTTCACAGAAAGAGTGTGAACAGTTTCTACTTTTGAACATTTTTTCAATAGGTTTATATTCCATACATATTCCACATGGTTTCAATTTAGAAATCTCTTTCTGTGCATGTTTGAATGCTCTCCAAATTAGTGTATCTTTCTGTGACTGTTTTAGTATCTCTTTCGGTGCCTGTTTGAGTGCTCTAGAAATTAGTGTCCATACCAAGAGAAATGATAGAGAATGGCCAACTAGGTCTTTGGAAAGGAACTTGCCAATTTCCATGGTTCTCTTCCTGAAGAACCAAAAGGATATGAAACATAAATATGCGCTCATAGAAACAAAAAATACAGAGAAAAAGTATTATAACGAATTTAGAGAAACACAAATATACACTCTGAGAAATAAATATCAAATACCTCACGTGTAACGCCCCGGATTTTGATCCAAGACATTACGCCTAAATCATTTTCTTACTGTTGTCTTGGCCAATTGGAGTCGAGGAGAGTTAGCGAAGCGAGGAATGATGTGTATTGATTTTGAGGCTATTCGGATAGGATGGAGAGCATATAAGGTAAGAACTTTTTCCCATACGTCCATACTAAGTACCAGGATGATGTTATGAATTAGAGGTAGAAATTCTTGTGTGTTAAAAAGGAAAACAACTAAAATATGAATTTATATGCTAAAAGTTAACCTTTTATAAAAGTTATTAGTTTAATTATATTTTATATGATGTGTGTATGATAATGTTATGTAGAATGACATTTATTTTTTTGCTATGCATATATGTTTTTTTGTGGTATTGGGAAGGAAGTATTAGATTTTGTTTGTAAACAAAAGAAATGAAAAAAATATAGAAAAATGAGTTTTATGAAAAGACTGACTTTTGGTTCATGTGGGCAATGATGTGTTAATCTCTGACTGTGTTTGCCTATGTGTTTGCCTAAGTGGCGGGTATTTTATTTGACTATGCATTTGTCTTAGTGGCGGGTTTAACTTATAATTCTTTGTGGTGCCTAAGTGGCGGGATTTGGTGTGCATTTTCATGATCATTCATGGCATATGCATCTCTGTGGTGCCTTAGTGGCGGGATTACAATTATATTCTGTGTGGATGCTTTAGTGGCGGGAATTATATCCGGATCATATAGTTATAAGAGCATGCATCTTACGCATAATTGCATTGAGTATGTCTAATATTTGTGATTGATAATTGAGTAAAGTCTTTTATTGGAAGGAGATGTGTGTGAACTTAATATTAAAACATATGACTTGGCTGTATATTTCTTTTTGATTGAGAAGATTTGATACCATCTATTTTATGACAGTGTTTCTTGTGCTTTGAGTATGAACCAATTTGGATAAGGAAATTGACCCTTACACTAACATTTTAGGTACGGAAGAAGACATGGTATGCTTTGGTGTTTTTGCTTGAAGCGCGTGCGGGGATAAAATTGGTTTTTTTTAATTGAATTGTAATCTTAGAAATAATTTTGAAGGATATTTAGTTTAAGAATTTTGATTAGATTATGTTAAGAATCTTGTATAGGTTTTGCTAAGAATTTATTATTGAATAAAAAATAGTAGCGTTTTTAGAAAACTAAAAATGATTTAGGCGTAATGTCTTGGATCAAAATCCAGGACGTTACATCACGCGGTTCTTTAAGTTAGATGTTTATAATAAGTTAGTCCAGTGTGGCTGATCATCCTCTCGGACCAGCTACTGATCACCGCCTTGGTAGGCTATTACCTCACCAACTAGCTAATCAGACGCGAGCCCCTCCTTTCACTCCTCAGCTTACAGGGTATTAGCAGCCACTTCCAGCTGTTGTTCCCCTCCCAAGGGCAGGTTCTTACGCGTTACTCACCCGTCCGCCACTGGAAACACCACTTCCCGTTCAACTTGCATGTGTAATTTTTTTTGTCATAAATTGATCCTTTTTAAGTCATAGAAATTTTACGTTGTTTGCACTGTGACAAATTAAGGTGTAGGTCCTAAAGTGCTTATGACATCAAACATGCATATAAATATTTTCTCCATGTTTTTGAATTCAAACCTAATTTTACATATAAATATTTCATCAAAAGCATTATAAATCATGTAAACGATTAATTTTGTTTCAAATCAAGATTTAATAATACACTAATCAACCTTAGTTTTTTTTTACACAATCAAGAGTGATGAATTTAAACTTGCCAACTTAACATTAAAAGCATAGATAAACACTTTTTAACAAAGTTTGATGAAAATAAGATAATTGTGCAAATATTTTATGCCTGCCTTAAAAACTAAAAAAAAAAAACTTAAACGCATATTTATTTGACCAGAAATAAATATAAAATGAGCTTTCAGAAATTGTTAAAGAAAATCAACGTTTAAAAAGTTTAAAGGTAGAATTTCTAACACGATAGAACAAAATAATAAATACACATGACAAACAATTTTACCATTCTACTTCCTAATCTTGAATGTAGTTTGAATGTGTAGTTGTTTTCTTCCAATCTTACTCTTCTATTAATTTCTTTTGCTTATGATCTAGGCTCCCCCTTCCAATCTTGAATGTCGTTTGAATGTAGTTTTTCATTCCAATCTTATTCTTCTTCTAATTTTCTATTAACTTCTTTTGTTTATGATTTTATTCTACTTTACCCAATCATTTGAGTTTTACCCTAATTTTAAATTTGAATCAAGGGAAATAGGATATCCATTTTTTTCCATATATATATATAGAGACCAACTCAATATGAAAGTGACAAAACTCTACTCATCTTCTACAAAGGGTTGGAGAGGACGAGCCTGATAATCATTTGCTAGAAAGTTGGGCTAACATAATAAACCAAACATAGTCAAAATCAAAACAACTTCAAAAGATACACACCAGCTTGCCACCAAAACAAAAACAGATCACAAGACAGACCAAGCAGTAAACACTTCTCACACAAAAACCACAGTCACAGCTGCAAACAGCATTGAAATGCTAAAAAAAATAAACAAAAAAAAAAACGAGATTGTTTTTTAATAGGGGTGAATTATCCGGTGGATTCTAAGGTGAAGGCCCTATCAAGTCCCTAACCGGTATTAAGAGCAATTGGATTAATCAAATCCAAGCATCTTATATTTGTACACTTTCTACACTAGATTACAATTATCTTCTCCCTTTCACCAACAATCATTTTTTTGCTGCTACTGCATCCACCGGCCAGCCACAACTACAATCAAAGACCCTCGTTATTCACATACCTTAAATTCAATACCGTTAATCAAAATTGTTCAATCAATGGTTAAAGTCAAATTAATACTAAAAAACTATATATATTACGATTCTCAACCATCTTAATTGTTCTGGGAAAAAGATCTATTATCACAAGTGGAATCTCGAATATAAATTCCCTCAACCATCAAGTAAGCAAATTTCACATTACAGAATGTGCATAACAATTCTAATAATACTAGGCCAATAAACTAATGTTATTTTAAAAGATTTTTAAAAGTAACCGAAGTGTATCAAATCTCTCCACTATCCATTTTCTCATACTTTCTATCGAACAACATGAAAATTTCTACAATTGATGATAACACGGAAACTTTCGTTGGTCGCCAAAAGAAAGATATTTCGGCAAGGTATTTTTGGATTGAAGGCTTTGCTGGTGTTTTAGTGCTTCGAGAGAGGAGATTTATGATTTAGTATGGAGAGTGTATAATAAGATGAGTGAATTGGTTTAATCTAATGGTTTTAACAGCAATTTGATATAATATATTAAACTCTATAAAAAAAATTATATTATACATCATTAAATTTAGTTCACTAATATGATTAGTCAGTGCATGAATTTAAGCATGCCCCTTGCTTATAAAAACGTTTAGTCCTACTTTTATTCTCAAACACCATTGAATTAAAAGATGGCTAGAGCAACATGACTACTTCCACTCTTTGCCACCACCATGTTAGTCATGATCGTCCTACTCTAGGGTAAGTTCAATGTCTTAATGTTTATTTTTAATCAATATTGATGATTAAGAATACACCTTGTTGATTAATGAGACACACTAACTATATTTTTTTTAAATGGCTAAATTTTATTAAAAGCACAACTCCGGCTAGATAAGTGAGACAATCTAACCATAAAATTTGTTAATTTTAATGAATAGGTTCAGAGAAAGCGACTGGTCAGGGTGGTGCTCGGTGTCCGGCAGGAATGACTTGGCCGCCACCTCAATGCCCACCAAATACAAATTATGGAGCCGATTTGAAAATATGTGATGACAACTATGTTGGAGACTGTGTTCCTGGTGTGCATGATGCATGTTGCTATGCAAACACGCTGGCTATGAAAAAGGAGGCATTTGCAAACATCTTAAATTTAAAAATCCATACCCAAATAATTTTTGCCACTGTTATTGTTAGAACTTTAGTTTGTATCAATAACAACTAGCTAATATCCCTTATAAAAGAAAACTAGCTAGTAATTGCTACAAGGGCCGCAATAATATAGGTCTACAATGTTTTTATTATATGATAACATAATATATTTTAAAGTCTCGGTGTTAACAATATATTTATTTAACAGTAGATTCAATGCTAAAATATTAATATTAATCTGATGAATATTATTTAAATATTTTTATACTCACAATGCATATAAGTAAATCCATATTAGAAATAAATAAAATATTTATGGAAATTTTTTAGGATTGTATGGTAACAATTTTTTTTTTTAATGAACAATATTTGATTTATTGTTGTGAGGATTTGAAGAGATAAAAATATTATATAATGGAAATATAATAAGAGAATAATTTTTTTTGTTAAAATGACAAAAATTTAATTAATTATGCAGTATCTCAAAATTTCCATTTGTCATTTCTTAAAAAAAAAAATTGACAATGTCATGAATGTAATATTCGAATATTGAAATTTGTGAAAAATTAATTAAATGATAAAAAAAGAGACATCTAATTAAGGTGCATCATCTTTATAAATGGTGCTCCATGCTCCAATATTAAATATTAATAGTTAATTATGAGTTGATCCGTCGACATTAGGATAATTTAGACTTCCATCTCTTGCTTCAACCAATCAATACTTTCTAGTGTTTTTATTCAAAAGTTGGTGCTCTTATCACATATTGTATCGGGATGCCTTTGTTTAATTAACAAGCTAGAAACTATTATTATTTAAAATGACACTAATTGGATGTTTCAAGATTAAACAGTGCACATTGGAAGATTGGTGAGTGTTTAGTAGCTTGTATGCCGTTCAAAATCGTGAGTCGGAACTATATCATGTCAAAAGAGTTAGAAATATATTTTGTAAAAATTCACTTTTAGGATGTAAATTTTCACTTCCAAAGCGTATTAAAAATGTTTCAAGTTTATTTTCATGATGTTGTGTTTCCTCCTTAAGAAAATAGTTATTCCCCCCCTCCTCTTTTGTGTTCTTCTTTTCTTTTGGTAATATATTTTGGGTTGCTCTAGCTCCATGCTAGGCTTCCTCTTTTGTATAAAAAAAAAAAGTTATTTAATAATTCTCAAAGTTAAATTTCGGTGTTATATGTTCGGTATCGGAGAAGGTCAATTTAATATCAAACTATGAGTTTAGTTTAGAAGTGAGATCTAGTCTATGATGTTAGTTAGTAGTGGTCTATTAACTCATATTATCTAGACAACTTAACGGGATAGATCAATTCATAAAATTGTGCAAAAATAGAGAATGATAATATCCTATCCTATCCTATAGACTTATACTTGTATCAAACTCACTTATTTAGTGGATATTTCTGAATATAACTGCTTTTGTAAAATATTACATTTGTGCAAACCTTATGAATGATTGATGTGATGATATAATATTATTACATGATTTAGCCATAATTTCTTCAATAATGAAAAATCACAAAAGATGGTGATGTCATTTTTTATAATATGGAGGTCAACATTCACGAAGAGGACCGAGTGAAAATAAGGGTTATTTGATGAGTATTTATAGTGAAGCAGTTATATTTGTAGAACTCTATTTTTCAACCATGCATCCATTCAACACCTTGAAAACTCTCTCTAACATTTATTCTTTTATTGGATGAAATTATTGTATGTCCCACCATTTTTTGTGGGTTCCATTTCAAGAGTGTAGACCTATATTGATTTAAATCAGTAAAAGAGTGAGAGTTCAAAAGCGAGTGTTACTAACAATACTCTTTATCTTTATATTTCTCTTCCTATCACATCATCTATATCTATCGCATCAATCATTTTTCTCCATTTATTTTTCTCTTATTGTAGATTAGATATTGGATGTCTAAATTATTTCCCTTATAATAGTCGATTAGATATAAGGTGTTTAAGAAGTTAGTTATGATTCATTTAGTACGGTGCCTCATGCATCAAAAAACACGTCACGTAGCGTCGAGTTCTACTTGGATGTTTTTGAGTTTGATGTTTTTGTCTCTATTTCTCTCCTAATCAATCATTTTCTCTTATCGAAATAATTTATTTTAATCAATTATATATTAATTAAGTACACTAAAACCTACAAATTCACAAAAACTGAAAGTCGCAAAGTATTTTTTTAGCATTGGCCACTCATACTTTTCCATGTGGGACTAACCGACCTCAAAATGTAACACATGTTTTCCATCGAAGTTCGCTTAGTAATTTTGACTAACATATATCATTTTACTTTTCGTCACAAACAAGAAAGGTCCTTAATCTAAGAATAATAAATTGGGTTCTACTTGAGCGACTTTGAATTTTTGTGACATTTATTTCTTTTCTCTTTTTTTAACAAATGTGACATTTAGTTTTGTCTTTATCTCTATTTCTGTCTTTATCTCCTCAGGTTTGTTAATCCCTGAGGAGGTATTGGTTTGGTCCCCCTCCTCTTTTTTGTTGTTCCACCTTATTCTTTGTCAATATATTTGGGTGTGCCTTAGCTTTTTGCTAGGTTCACTCTTTGGTTAAAAAAATAATATTATAACCAAACATTCTATCTCATCAAAATAATTTGTTTTAATCATTCGTCTATTATTCTCTCTCATCAAAATAGAGTAATGTTTGTACCCAAAAAAAGTTATACTAAAGTTACCAAATTCATCAAAACTAAAAGTCACTCGAATATTATCCTCTAGGTTGGATCATAGCCCGCCATTGCTTGGTTATTAACCAGTTTTATAAGTAATCTAATTGAACTTTGTTTATTTAAAATATTAAAAAATTACTTAAACGCTGCTATAATCTATTAGACTGCTAAATTATATTATATTAAACAATATAAAAATATTTTATTATACTTTATTGTATTTTTAATGTCAACTGTTTACCAAATTTAATTTAATTTATTTTACATAAATATAAGATTTGGTCGACTCATATGGTATCCAATGCATGAATAGAACTTGGTCTGTTGCCTATAAATATATTAATTTTATAAACTAGTTATGTATAATATATTAAGCTCTATAAAAAAAGTATTATCCATCATTAAATTTTCCCAAATATGAATTTACTATATTTTACAGAAAATTAAATTTAGTTGACTAACATGATTAGTCAATGCATGAATGTAAACATGCCCCTTGCTTATAAAAACATTTAGTCCTACCTTTATTCTCAAACACCATTGAATTAAAAGATGGCTAGTGCAACTAGACTACTTCCACTCGCTGCCACCACCATGTTGGTCATGATCGTCCTACTCCTGGGTAAGTTCAATGTCTTAATGTTTATTTTTAATCAATATTGATGATTAAGAATACACCTTGTTGATTAGTGAGACACACTAACTGTATTTTTTTTCAATGGTTAAATTTTATTAAAAGCGCAACTCCGGCTAGATAAGTGAGACAATCTAACCATAAAATTCGTTAATTTTAATGAATAGGTTCAGAGAAAGCGACTGGTCAGGGTGGTGCTCGATGTCCGGCAGGAGTGACTTGGCCGCCACCTCAATGCCCGCCAAATACAAAATATGGGGCCGATCTGAAAATATGTAATGACAACTATGTTGGAGATTGTGTTCCTGGTGTGCATGATGCATGTTGCGACTGTCTATGCAAACACGCTGGCTATGAAAAAGGAGGCTTTTGCAAACATCTTAAATTTTTAGGATTGTATGGTAACAATTTTTTTCTGAAAGAACAATATTTGATTAATTGTTGTGAGGATTTAAAGAGATAAATATATTATATAAAGGAAATATAATAAGAGAATAATTTTTTTTATTAAAATGACAAAAATTTAATTAAGTATGCAATATCTCAATTTTTTTTTTAGGTAAGCCAGGAGTGTGGACATGCATCAAGAGAAAACAACGACATACCCCGTGAAACCTCCATCCTACGCCGCCACACTCAAAAGATTTTATTAAAAAAAAGGAAAAATAATTACAAGAGAGGGGACTAGGCCAAAACGCTCAAAAATCAGAACAAGGAAGAAAAGAAAGGAACCAACTACTAGGGAAATTTGTAGTTAGGAAAGCCACTAATATTGTTGTTTTTTGTGCTTGTATTTTTTTTAGTCCATGTATTTTTTTTTTTGCGCTTCTAATTTTATTTTTTATTGTTGTTTTTGTTTTAGTCCCAGCAAAATTTGTTTATATTGGACATCGTCCCTCCAATATGAGTGACATTAATTTTTTTATTTATTTTTTGACGAAATGAGGGACATTAATTAAACACTAATATAAATGTTACATGTTATAAAAAAGAGTAATAATATGTATCCCGAAAAGTTTTAACCCGAGAAATTCACGATCGTGTTAAATTTGCATTACCATCACTTCCTTTTCCTTTCCTTTTTTCAGCACGTGCATTTCAAACAAAATGGTTTTCTAATGCTGGAAAGCATTTCGGGAAGTTTTTCTTAGCTTGAAATTGTAGCACTATAAAAAAAATTAAAAATAAATGTTACATGTGGCTAAGGGTTGACCATGGCTAAGCATCATATTATGACGTGACAATAATTTGCGGGAAATTCTAGCGCTCATTTTACCCATGTTCTAACCGTGGCAAATATTGAACTTTGGAAAGCAGTTAAAACAGAGTTGCCACGGTTTGAGTGTGGCTAACATTTGTTACCATGATTTTGAAACTCGTAGCTAAAGGACAATTTGGCCGTGGCTAAAAGGTGAGTTTTTGGTAGTGTTTATGAGATGATAATCTTGCAAGATTTAAAAATAAAATAAAAGAAAATCAATTGCTAAAAGATATTAAAAAAAATTATATATAGAAAGATTTGTGATTGACTTGTAATTCAAGCCTTCTAGAAATTTTGTGGGATAAGAAAGAAGAAAATAATAATCAAATATACAGAATAAGGAAACAATTTTACAAGTTTGATATGTTGAATTAAGGAGATGAAGAAGTTTGATATTTTTGACATGAGAATGATAACTGAAAAACTCATATTGGTGGGGACTACAATACCATTGATGAATTGGGGGTAATTTACCCCATAAATACAAATAGAATTCGATTATGGAACGAATGAGATAGAAATCACATGTTGAAATTAAGGAGATGTATAAGTTTTATGTTCTTGAGATGAAAATGGTAATCAATTTTAAGAATGAAGAAAAAGAAAACGAGATTGTTTTTTTATAGGGGTGAATTATCCGGTGGATTCTAAGGTGACGGCCCTATCAAGTCCCACACCGGTATTAAGAGCAATTGGATTAATCAAATCCAAGCATCTTATTGTACACTTTCTACACTAGATTGCAATTATCTTCTCCCTTTCACCAACAATCATTTTTTTGTTGCTACTGCATCCACCGGCCAGCCACAACTACAATCAAAGACCCTCGTTATTCACATAGATTAAATTTAATACCCGTTAATCCAAATTGTTCAATCAAAAGTTATAGCTAGATTAAACCTAAAAAACTATATACATCACAATTCTCAACCATCTTAATTGTTCTGGGCAAAAAGATCTATTATCACAAGTGGAATCTTGAATATCAATTCCCTCAACCATCCCGTAAGCAAATTTCACATTACAGAATGTGCAAAACAATTCTAATAATACTAGACAAATAAACTAATGTTATTTTAAATGATTTTTAAAAGTAACCGAAGTGTATCAAATCTCTCCACTATCCATTTTCTCATGCTTTCTGTCGAACAACATGAAAATTTCTACAATTGATGATAACACGGAAACTTTTGTTGGTCGCTAAAAGAAAGATATTTCGGCAAGGTATTTTTGGATTGAAGGCTTTGCTGGTGTTTTAAAGCTTCGAGAGAGGAGATTTATGATTCAGTATAGAGAGTGTATAATAAGATGAGTGAATTGGATTAATCTAATGGTTTTAACAGCAATCTGATATAATATATTAAACTCTATATTTTTTTTATTATACATCATTAAATTATCCCAAATATGAATTTACTATATTTTAAATAAAATTAAATTTAGTTGACTAATATGATTAATCAGTGCATGAATGTAAGCATGCCCCTTGCTTATAAAAACGTTTAGTCCTACCTTTATTCTCAAACACCATTGAATTAAAAGATGGCTAGAGCAACTGGACTACTTCCACTCTTTTGCCACCACCATGTTAGTCATGATCGTCCTACTCTTGGGTAAGTTCAATGTCTTAATGTTTATTTTTAATCAATATTGATGATTAAGAATACACCTTGTTGATTAGTGAGACACACTAACTGTATTTTTTTTAAATGGTTAAATTTTATTAAAAGCGCAACTCCGGCTAGATAAGTGAGACAATCTAACCATAAAATTCGTTAATTTTAATGAATAGGTTCAGAGAAAGCGACTGGTCAGGGTGGTGCTCGATGTCCGGCAGGAGTGACTTGGCCGCCACCTCAATGCCCACCAAATACAAAATATGGGGCCGATATGAAAATATGTGATGACAACTATGTTGAAGACTGTGTTCCTGGTGTGCATGATGCATGTTGCGACTGTCTATGCAAACACGCTGGCTATGAAAAAGGAGGCTTTTGCAAACATCTTAAATTTAAAGATCCATACCCAAATAATTTTTGCCACTGTTATTGTTAGAACTTTAGTTTTTATCAATAACAACTAGCTAATATCACTTATAAAAGAAAACTAGCTAGTAATTGCTATGCAATAATATAGGTCTACAATGTTTTTATTATATGATAACATTTTAAAGTCTCGGTGTTAACAATATATTTATTTAACAGTAGATACAATGCTAAAGAAATAATATTAATCTGATGAATATTATTTAAATATTATTATGCTCACAATGCATATAATTAAATCCATATTAGAAATAAATAAAATATTTATGGAAATTTTTTAGGATTGTACGTAACAATTTTTTTTGAAAGAACAATATTTGATTTATTGTTGTGAGGATTTGAAGAGATAAAAATATTATATAATGGAAATATAATTGGAGAATAATTTTTTTTGTTAAAATGAAAAAAATTTAATTAATTATGCAGTATCTTAAAATTTCAATTTCTCATTTCTTAAAAAAAAAAATTGACAATGTCCTGAATGTAATATTCGAATATTGAAATTTGTGAAAAATAAATTAAATGATAAAAAAAAGAGACATCTAATTAAGGTGTATCATCTTTATAAATGGTACTCCATGCTCCAATATTAAATATTAATAGTTAATTATGAGTTGATCCGTTGACATTAGTATAATTTAGACTCCAATCTCTTGCTTCAACCAATCAATACTTTCTAGAGTTTTTTTTTTAAAGTTGGTACTCTTATCACATATTGTATCGGGATGCCCTTGTTTAATTAACAAGCTAGAAACTATTATCATTTAAAATGACACTAATTGTTGTTGAGGCGATGTTTCAAGATAAACAGTGCACGTTGGAAGATTGGTGATGGTGAGTGTTTAGTAGCTTGTATGCCATTCAAAATCGTGAGTCGGAACTAGATCATGTCAAAGGGTTAGAAATATATTTTGTAAAAATTCACTTTAGGATGTAAATTTTCACTTCCAAAACGTATTAAAAATGTTTCAAGTTTATTTTCATGATGCTGTGTTTCCTCCTTAAGAAAATAGTTATTCCCCCCTCCTCTTTTGTGTTCTTCTTTTCTTTTGGTAATATATTTTGGGTTGCTCTAGCTCCATGCTTGGCTTCCTCTTTTGTATAAAAAAAAAGTTATTTAATAATTCTCAAAGTTAAATTTCGGTGTTATATGTTCGGTATCGGAGAAGGTTGATTTAATATCAAACTATGAGTTTAGTTTAGAAGTGAGATCTAGTCTATGATGTTAGTTAGTAGTGGTCTATTAACCCATATTATCTAGAGTACTTAACGGGATAGATCAATTCATAAAGTTGTGCAAAAATAGAGAATGATAATATCTTATCCTATCCTATAGACTTATACTTGTATCAAACTCACTTATTTAGTGGATATTTCTGAATATAACTGCTTTTGTAAAATATTACATTTGTGCAAACCTTATGAATGATTGATGTGATGATATAATATTATTACATGATTTAGCCATAATTTCTTCAATGATGAAAAATCACAAAAGATGGTGATGTCATTTTTTATAATATGGAGGTCAACATTCACGAAGAGGACCGAGTGAAAATGAGGGTTATTTGATGAGTATGTATAGTGAAGCAGTTATATTTGTACAACTCTATTTTTCAAACATCCATTCAACATTTTGAAAACTCTCTTTAACATTCATTTTTTTATTGAATGAAATTATTGTATGTCCCACCATTTTTTGTGGGTTCCATTTCAAGAGTGTAGACCTATATTGATTTAAATCAGTAAAAGAGTGAGTGTTCAAAACCGAGTGTTACTAACAATACTTTTTATCTTTATATTTCTCTTCCTATCTAATCATTTATCTATCGCATCAATCATTTTACTCCATTTCTTTTTCTCTTATGGTAGATTAGATATTGGACGTCTAAATTATTTCCCTTATAATAGTCGATTAGAAATAAGGTGTTTAAGAAGTTAGTTATGATTCATTTAGCGCGGTGCCTCGTGCATCAAACAAACGCGTCACGTAGCGTTGAGTTCTACTTGGATGTTTTTGAGTTTGGTGTTTTTGTCTCTATTTCTCTCCTAATCAATCATTTTCTCTAATCGAAATAATTTATTTTAATCAATTATATATTAATTAAGTACACTAAAACCAACAAATTCACAAAAACTGAAAGTCGCAAAGTATATTTTAAGCATTGGCCACTCATACTTTTCCATGTGGGACTAACCGACCTCAAAATGTAACACATGTTTTCCACCGAAGTTCGCTTAGTAATTTTGACTAACATATATCATTTTACTTTTCGTCACAAACAAGAAAGGTCCTTAATCTAAGAATAATAAATTGGGTTCTACTTGAGCGACTTTGAATTTTTGTGACATTTATTTCTTTTCTCTTTTTTTAACAAATGTGACATTTAGTTTTGTCTTTATCTCTATTTCTGTCTTTATCTCCTCAGGTTTGTTAATCCCTGAGGAGGTATTGGTTTGGTCCTCCTCCTCTTTTTTGTTGTTCTACCTTATTCTTTGTCAATATATTTGGGTGTGCCTTAGCTTTTTGCTAGGTTCCCTCTTTGGTTAAAAAAATAATATTCTAACCAAACATTCTATTTCATCAAAATAATTTGTTTTAATCATTCGTCTATCATTCTCTCTTATCAAAATAGACTAATGTTTGTACCCAAAAAAAAGTTATACTAAAGTTACCAAATTCATCAAAACTAAAAGTCACTCGAGTATCGTCCTCTAGGTTGGATCATAGCCCGCCAATGCTTGGTTATTAACCAGTTTTATAAGTGATCTAATTGAACGTTGTTTATTTAAAATATTAAAAAATTACTTAAACTCTGCTATAATCTATTAGACTGCTAAAGTATATCATATTAAACAATATAAAAATATTTTATTATACTTCTTAGTATTTTTAATGTCAACTGTTTACCAAATTTAATTTTTTATATTTTATACATAAATATAAGATTTGGTTGACTCGTATGGTATTCAATGCATGAATAGAACTTGGTCTGTTGCCTATAATTATATAAATTTTATAAACTAGTTAAGTATAATATATTAAGCTCTATAAAAAAAATTATTATCCATCATTAAATTATCCCAAATATGAATTTACTATATTTTACATAAAATTAAATTTAGTTGACTAATATGATTAGTCAGTGCATGAATGTAAGCATGCCCCTTGCTTATAAAAACGTTTAGTCCTACCTTTATTCTCAAACACCATTGAATTAAAAGATGGCTATAGTAACTGGACTACTTCCACTCTTTGCCACCACCATGTTGGTCATGATCGTCCTACTCTTGGGTAAGTTCAATGTTATTTTTAATCAATATTGATGATTAAGAATACACCTTGTTGATTAGTGAGACACACTAACTGTATTTTTTTTAAATGGTTAAATTTTATTAAAAGCACAACTCCGGCTAGATAAGTGAGACAATCTAACCATAAAATTCGTTAATTTTGATGAATAGGTTTAGAGAAAGCGACTGGTCAGGGTGGTGCTCGATGTCCGGCAGGAGTGACTTGGCCGCCACCTCAATGCCCGCCAAATACAAAATATGGGGCCGATCTGAAAATATGTAATGACAACTATGTTGGAGATTGTGTTCCTGGTGTGCATGATGCATGTTGCGACTGTTTGTGCAAACACGCTGGCTATGAAAAAGGAGGCTTTTGCAAACATCTTAAATTTAAACATCCATACCCAAATAATTTTTGCCACTGTTATTGTTAGAACTTTAGCTTGTATTAATAACAACTAGCTAGTATCCCTTATAAAAGAAAACCAGCTAGTAATTGCTACAAGGGCCGCAATAATATAGGTCTACAATGTTTTTATTATATGATAACATAAAATATTTTAAAGTCTCGATGTTAACAATATACTTATTTTACAGTAGATTCAATGTTAAAGAAATAATATTAATGAGATGAATATTATTTAAATATTTTTATATGCATATAATTAAATACATATTAGAAACAAATAAAATATTTATGGAAAATTTTTAGGATTGTATGGTAACGATTTTTTTTTCAAAGAAGAATATTTAATTTATTGTTGTGAACATTTGAAGAGATAAATATATTATATAATGGAAATATAATAAGAGAATAATTTTTTTATTAAAATGACAAAAAATTAATTAATTATGCAGTATCTAAAAATAATAATTAGGTAAGTCAGGAGTGTGGACATGCATCAAGAGGAAACAACGACACCCCAACTAGGTTGGCACCCTGCGAAACCTCCATCCTACGCCGTCACACTCAAAAGATTTTATTAAAAAGGGGGAAAAATAATTACAAGAGGGGGGACTAGGCCAAAACCCTCAAAAATCAGAACAAAGAAGAAAAGAAAGGAACCAGTTACTAGGAAAATCTGTAGTTAGGAAAGCCACTTCTCTCATGGAAAAAGAACATGAGAAAAGGAAATCATTGTCTCCGCTATAAACATTAACAAAGGCTAATGAGATCAGAATTTTTTTCGTGCAACTCTAGTGTCCGAGTTGCCAACACCACGAGCATACCAATAGAGAACAATCATATGGGAGTTGGAGATGTGTCACCCGTAGAACGGGTTCGGTACGGTGGCTTCCCCAAAACTCTTGTCTCAATTTCTGTTTTTGCTTTTTGGTCAAAACCGGAGTGAAAGGAGCCTCCTTTGCTCGTTGGTCATATTCCCGAATACGATTCCACAACTCCATGTCATTCTGAATTCTCGGGTTTATATGGTATACAAATTTATTTTGTATGGTGCATGTGGGAGCTGTAGGAGCTGTACCAGCTAAACTCTTTAAGGTCTGCATAGTACCAGATGCCAAAGTAGTGTTTTGTAAAGAATTATGTTTGGAAACAGAAGCTACATGGGCAGAAGATGCGGCAATAACAGATACATCGACAAGTTAAGAATTCTGAAGTGGCAAAACATTATGGATTTCGTGCATCAGCCAGGGGTTTAATTCCTTAGCGGAAGCGGAGTCAGCCAAAGAAGCATTCTCAAGCACGTCATTATGCGCTACAGAGACCAGAACAACAATTACAGAAGTCTCTAAAATGCGACCGTTCGGAGAGTCCTAAGACGTTTTGTTCCTCAATGATTCTCCCCACTTGACTAGCAGACTTGCCATTTGGAGAATCATTTTGAACATATTGTAAATCAAAATTGAACGAAATGGTGGAACCGTCCGTTTGACCAGCGAGGGACTCATCTCTCTAGGAGAACCAATTAATTTAGAGGGCGCTAGCACTTTATCGTGCACTACTGAAGAAGGTTGCACGTCATCATGCGCTACTGTTGAAATCATTTCCAACATAGAACTGTCTGGACGAGGTAACCTTCTCTGCGGAATATCCTCTGTGACATTCTGTAAAGCCATACTGAATGAGTTGGCGGCGACATCCTTTGGAGTAGAGGAAACAAGAGGTCGTTCATTTGGAGAAACTACCGCAACTGTTGAATGATCCTGCACTACGGTTGTTGTAGTAGAAGTGACTGGAGGGGCTGAAGCATTAACATGCAACATATTACCATGAGTGGATGTGGAAGCACCTTCGTCTCGTCGAATCATACAATACTGACGAGCAGGTGCTGCCTTTGGTGGAGGCTCATATCTTTTTCCACAGTCAGAATCTTTAGCCGCATCCGGATGTATCCATTTACACGTTGTGACATTATGTCCAATTACGTAACAATGATGACAGAATAATGGGCGCCTCTTGTATTGAACTACCACCTTAAAAGAGAATCCTTCCCATTCCACAAGAATTTTATCAAAGGCACGCTTTGATAAAGAAATATCTACCAAAATCCTTGCGTAATGTCCAAAGGCCTTGTTGCGAGTGTGAGCATCAATATCTATTGGGGTGCCAATTGCGCTGGATATTTCCTTCAAAGTACGCTCCCGCCAATACTGCTGCGGTAAGTCCACTAAATGAATATAGATAGAAGCGTGAGTCTGCTTTTGAGAATACTGAGTAAAATCCTTCGTCCATGGTGAAAGACAAAGGAGCCCCGACTTCAAATTCATAGTAACGACCGACCAAATAGTGCGTAAGTCTACTGCCGATTCAAAATGAAAGTCGTAGTAACCCTTGCCAAGCAGTACCATCTTCCATTTGTTCACCGTATTCCATACCCTTCCGAGCTTAGTAACCATGTAATGTGCCAAATATGGTTTATCACCCTTAGACAATGTCAGACGTCCTCGAAGTGCGCTTTGACACTCTACCAATCCTTTCACATATTCGTCCTGACCAATCTTAATACATAACGAGTCACCCTTAATGCATGGGACCGGGAGAGGGGTATCATCAGGAGTAGCATTTTGATCAGCCTGAGGTCCTCTGACATCCTGTACGGTTTTGAAGTAGCAGCCTCTGCATAAGGAGACAATGTTGCAAAAGACATTGAAGAAACAACCACTGCAGTATCAGAAATATGTGCCTGCGCGGGTACTATAACAACCTGATTTTCGTTAGATTTATTTTAATTGATTTTTATATGTGCTTGTATGTGATTAATTTCCTTTGTGTGTATTTTGATTGGGATTATTGGAATTCGGTGTTAGAAGGGTATTTTGGTCATTTTGGACTTAGAGGTATTTTAGTCTTTTAGTGAGCAAGGGTAAATTAGTAAAAGAGGTGGGGTTAAGGTTATATACTTTTGCTTTGGAAATAGAATTCTTTTGGAAAAATGATAAAGAGAGACGAACTTTGTGATTTTGATGGTTTTGTTGTAATTGGCCGGTGAAACGCACATGTATACTCAACTGCACTCATATGTGGTCTAAGAGTATGCATAGTTGAGGCATTAGTGTTGGTTTATGTAACACCCTGAAATCCCAACTTAAAAATTCATTGCATTTAATCAGAGTATACCGCAATATTCAGGATGTCACATTTCATAAAATCTTTAAACAAAATGAATAATAATTTATTCCTCATCTTCATTCAAAACGTAGCAGCGGAATCAAAATTTCAAAATCCTTAAACTAATTAATTCTTGGCACAAAAGCCTCATAAACATCTCAAAATTCAAAGTTACGCCGGAAACATCATCATTAGTTCAACATGATACATAAAGGAATAGAATTTAACAGAAACCCCATCCCGTTACATATCAGAGCATTTCCTACGACACCACAAGGACCTCTCACATCGTCGAACCTAAGCTTGGTCACCTGCACTTGCCCACAAGGCGGCAATTCCAACAGAAGGGGTGAGATTCACAACAATTATATTAACATATAATCCAAACATTATGCTTAACAACAACGACAATAATAATCACATATAACGGAAACATCTCAACATCTACGTATAATAAATCATCTTAAAACATCTTCACATAACAATCATCTCATAACGTCTCAGACACAAGACTCGACAAATGCAACTCTAACATCTTAAACATCATGCATGTGGTACCAATATTTTAGCTTAAATAAGCTTCACCGTCGCTTTGAGCAAATGCTCCACCGTCGCTTTGAGCAAAAGCTCCACCGTCTCAAATTATGCAAATGCATGAACTCGACTCTTTATTCTTAAACAAGTTAATACAACATCTTAACATCACGTTTACGACTCTTTGACCGACACATGCAGTTATATCAATACATGGCAGCAGCTCAGCACAGTTAACACATATTCATAGCTCACAACTATCGTCGCAAATATCATTTAAACATCATTCGTATCACTTGCTTAATATGCATATAAATCATAGATTAATGCCAACAGTTAAAATCATCTTACGACATCATTACAGGTTGTAATTTAGATCATAAAACATCTCTAATACTATCCAAAGGTCTACCTTCAAAGCCTCACTCAAAACAGAGTTATAAAACTCAAGTTGTAGTGGTCTGAGACCACATTACTCGCTATGGTGAGTGGTTCTGCTCACCTCGCGAGTTGCTACCTAACATTCTGCCAGTACTCGCTACGGCGAGTAGTTATGCTCGCCACGGTGAGCTAAGTTGCTCGCCTCGCGAGTGAAGTTGTTCTGCTCGCCACGGCAAATAGGTCTGCTCGCCACGGCGAGCTATCGCAGAACAGGCTGCGGGTTCGCTCAAAACCTCGCCAAAACTCGTCCAATCTCTCATACTATGGCTCTAATCCTCCAGAATTATGATCCTAGTGATTAACCTAGGTTCTGTAACACGTTTCTATATCAAATTGCATCATTCTATCATCAATTCATCAAAATTCATCAAAAACCCTAACCCATGAACTCTCTCAAACTCTTACTAATTCCTTAGTTAATCATAAACAGATGAATTACAGTAATATAATTGAAGCTAGGCTCACCCTTACCTGGTATGTTTGCAGAATTGGGGTTCCCTCTTCTCTGGCCACTTTTCTCCCTTTTTGCAAAAGTCTGTAATACGTACTGACTCTTTCTCTCTAAACCTAATTTCCTTTTATACTTCTTTCTAATCTCACTTATCCCCACAACTCTATCTTATTATAAAAACAACCCAATCTCTCAAAATTATTGTTATTATATCACATCTTAATTTTCATCTAAATATATCTATGTTAACATCACATATCTTATTTTATTAAACAATAAAATAAGCACTACATCACAACATCATCTCATACGTCACAAACATCATCAAAATTATATAATATATAATAATATACTATATGCTCTAATAAAATAATTAAATAAATAAAGTGGGCGTTACAACTCTCCCCCACTTAAAGGATTTTCGTCCTCGAAAATCTTACCTCGATTAAACAACTCTGGATATGACTCCAACATCTTACTCTCCAGCTCCCAAGTTAAGCTTTCACCGGTCGCTCCACTCCAAACAACCCTCACTAGAGGTATCTCCTTGCCTCTCAAAATCTTCACCGTGCGATCATCGATCCTCAAGGGTAGAGTCTTAACCGTAAGGTTGTCTCTCACTTGTACATCGTCACTTTGGATCACATGAGATGGATCCGGAACGTACTTCCTCAGTTGCGACACATGAAAAACGTCGTGCAAATTCGATAGATGCGGTGGTAATCCAACACGATATGCCACCGTCCCAATCCTCTCTGATATCTGATACAGACCAATAAACTTTGGAGTCAACTTCTTCAACTTCAAGGCACGACCTACACCGGTCATTGGAGTGACTCGCAAAAACACATGATCTCCCTCTTGGAACTCAAGGTCCTTCCTACGCTTGTCATGATAACTCTTTTGTCGACTCTGCGATGCTCTCATCTTCTCTTGGATCATTCTTACCTTCTCAGTGGTTTGTTGCACAATCTCCGGTCCTAAAACCACACTTTCTCCCGACTCAAACCAACACAACGGAGTTCTACATCTTCTCCCATACAAAGCCTCGAAAGGTGCCATTCCAATACTAGAATGGTAGTTGTTATTGTAAGTGAACTCTATTAACGGGAGATGACTATCCCAAGCTCCTCCTTGTTCAAGTACACACACCCTCAACAAATCTTCCAACGATTGAATCGTCCTCTCAGATTGACCATCTGTCTGTGGATGATACGCCGAGCTTAACTTCAATTGTGACCCTAAAGCTTCTTGCAAACTTTTCCAAAATCTAGAGGTAAATCTTGGATCTTTATCTGACACAATGCTCGAAGGAACACCATGTAATCTTACTATCTCTTGAATGTAAATCTCTACTAACCGAACCATAGGAAAAGTGATATTGATCGGTAGAAAATGAACTGACTTGGTTAACCTATCAACAATCACCCAAATAGCATCGTTCCCTCTTGGAGTAGTCGGCAAACTCGTCACAAAATCCATGGATATGCTATCGCATCGTCGTCCAGAATACAGATTCTACCTCGGAACCTCAACACACCGTAATCATCGACTCTAAAGTCACCATCTACAGTCTGGTTACTCGCAACAAGCAAATCTACAAACTTAACATCTTCTTTCTGCGCTTCTTTAATATTTTTCAGGAAATCATTGTCAATCCTCAACATTCCTAGCTTTATACTCTGATGTGATCTTTCGCAAACCAAACTCAAATCTCTGAATTGTTCCAATAGTTCGAACTCTTCCGCCATCATAGCGGACATATGTAACGTTTTCCTACTTAAGGCATCAGCAACTACGTTAGCCTTACCCGGATGGTAGTTCAACCCAAAATCATAATCTTTCAATAACTCAAGCCATCTCCTCTGTCTCATATTTAACTCTTTCTGATCAAACAGGTACTTCAAGCTCTTATGATCACTAAACACTTCAAACCTCGAACCATACAAATAGTGTCTCCAAATTTTCAACACAAATACCACTGCAGCCAACTCAAGATCGTGGGTAGGATAATTTCGTTCATGAATTCTCAACTGCCTGGATGCATAAGCAACCACTTTACCGTCTTGCATAAGTACACCACCTAAACCCAACTTAGACGCATCACAATACACCACAAAAGGTGCTTCAGGCTTTGGCAAAATTAAAACTGGAGCTGTCGTCAACCGCTTCTTCAACTCATTGAAGCTACTCTCACATTGAGCATCCCACACAAAGGATTTACTTTTACACGTCAATTGCGTTAACGGAAGTGCCAACTTAGAAAACCCTTCTATAAATCTTCTATAATAACCAGCCAATCCCAAAAAGCTTCTAATCTCAGTAACCGACCTCGGAGTCTCCCATTGCGATACTGCTTCAACTTTAGACGGATCAACTGCTACACCATCACCAGAAATAATATGACCAAGAAAACTAACTTCTTTCAACCAGAACTCACACTTAGACAGTTTAGCATACAACTTCTTTTCTTTTAATACTTGCAAGACAATCTTCAAATGTTCAGCATGTTCTTCTTCGGATTTGGAATATATCAGAATGTCGTCAATAAACACAACCACGAAACGATCCAAAAATGCCTGAAAAGTCCGATTCATATACTCCATAAATACTCCTGGCGCGTTCGTAACACCGAAAGGCATCACTTTATACTCATAATGACCATATCGAGTTCTAAAGGCCATCTTCTTCATCTTTCACTTTTATCTGATGATAACCCGACCTTAAATCAATCTTGCTAAACACACGTGCACCCACTAACTGATCCATCAAATCATCAATCCTCGGAAGTGGATACCTATTCTTTATAGTTACCTTGTTCAACTGCCGATAGTCAATACACAACCTCATACTCCCATCTTTCTTCTTTACTAACAGTACAGGCGCTCCCCAAGGTGAAACACTTGGTCTTATAAACTTCTTCTCAAGCAGATCCTCCAATTGCTTCTTTAACTCAGCTAATTCAGAAGCTGACATACGGTAAGGTGTCATAGACAAAAGCTTCGTTCCAGGAACAAGATCAATCGCAAATTCAACTTCTCTTTCAGGAGGCACATCAGGAATCTCATCAGGAAATACTTCAGGGAAATCACACACCACTTGCAATTCGTCAATCTTCTCTTGATTCTCAATAGATACAGATGCCATCAGAGAAAACATCAAAATTCCATCTCGTTCAAATTGTTTCAGCTGCTTGGTAGATAAGAATTCTGCTCCACTTTCTTCCTCTTCAGACAAGAAATACACCGTTTTGCGAAAACAGTTGATAAGCACACGGTTGTACTCTAACCAATTCATCCCAAGAATCACATCCATACCCGTCAAAGGTAGACAAACTAAATCCATCTCAAAATTACGATCAAACATAGACAACGGACAACTCAAACATACACGAGAAGTAGTCCCCGAACCCTTAGCTGGAGTTTCGACAACCATCTCTCCATTCATATTAGATATAGCAAGACCCAACTTAACAGCACAATCATAAGCAACAAAACAATGCGTAGCGCCAGTATCAATAATAGCAACTAAAGGTATATCATTAATATAGCAAGTACCTCTGATCAAACGATCCTCATTCTCAGTCTGAGTGCCGGTCAACGCGAAAACCCTTCCAGTAGTTTTAACTTTCTTTGGCTTCTTGCATTGCGAACCAATATGTCCCTGATCATCACAGTTGAAACACACAACATCATCAAACTTGCAGTCTGGGGTAATATGCCCTTTCTGTCCGCATCGGTAACACCTCTTTACATCCACAGGACACACATTACTCTTGTGGCCTTTCTGCCCGCAATTAAAACAGGTAATCTCAGCAGGAGCATCCTTCTTCTGGGGTCGCCTCTCATCATTAAGTCTTTGTTTACCCTTATCTCTCGGAGCATCATACGGTTTGGGACGACTCTGTTGACCCTTAGCCTTTCTGTCATTCACTACCTTGTAGTGAGCCTTGGTATCCTCCTCGTAGATTCTGCAACTACTCACCAGCTCGGAGAAATTTCGGATCTTCTGGTAACCAATCGCCCTTTTAATCTTAGGACGCAAGCCATTCTCAAATTTGATGCACTTGGAAAACTCAGCATTCTCAGCAGTATAGTGTGGGTAGAACTTTGCCAGTTCCACAAACTTTGAAGCATACTCAGTCACAGACATATTCCCTTGCTTCAGCTCAAGAAACTCGATCTCTTTCTTCCCCCGGACGTCCTCAGGAAATTAACGATCCAGGAATTCCCTCCTAAACACCGCCCAAGTCACAGCAGCACCTCCTTCTTCAAGGATAGGTCGAATTCCAACCCACCAGTCATCAGCCTCCTCAGCTAACATGTGGGTACCAAATCGTACCATCTGACCATCTTTACACTGCATCACCCTAAAGATCCTCTCGACCTCCTTGAGCCACGTCTGAGCTCCATCTGGATCATATCGCCCTTTGAAGGTAGGCGGGTGGTTCCTCAGAAAAGTCTCCAACATTCTCGTCCCATCGTTTCCACAGCGTTGTTCTGATTTCCCACAGCTTGGGTCATTGCTTGCAAGGCAGCAGCAAGAGCATCATCATTTCTTCCAGCCATCTTATTCCTCTACAAAGCAAACATAAGTTAGAATAATATAACTATAGTATTCTAACTCTAAGACATCGTCACTCGACTTTCTAATTGGCCGGACGGACCGACCTGCTCTGATACCAATTGTAACACCCCGAAATCCCAACTTAAAAATTCATTGCATTTAATCAGAGTATACCGCAATATTCAGGATGTCACATTTCATAAAATCTTTAAACAAAATGAATAATAATTTATTCCTCATCTTCATTCAAAACGTAGCAGCGGAATCAAAATTTCAAAATCCTTAAACTAATTAATTCTTGGCACAAAAGCCTCATAAACATCTCAAAATTCAAAGTTACGCCGGAAACATCATCATTAGTTCAACATGATACATAAAGGAATAGAATTTAACAGAAACCCCATCCCATTACATATAAGAGCATTTCCTAGGACACCACAAGGACCTCTCACATCGTCGAACCTAAGCTTGGTCACCTGCACTTGCCCACAAGGCGGCAATTCCAACAGAAGGGGTGAGATTCACAACAATTATATTAACATATAATCCAAACATTATGCTTAACAACAACGACAATAATAATCACATATAACGGAAACATCTCAACATCTACGTATAATAAATCATCTTAAAACATCTTCACATAACAATCATCTCATAACGTCTCAGACACAAGACTCGACAAATGCAACTCTAACATCTTAAACATCATGCATGTGGTACCAATATTTTAGCTTAAATAAGCTTCACCGTCGCTTTGAGCAAATGCTCCACCGTCGCTTTGAGCAAAAGCTCCACCGTCTCAAATTATGCAAATGAATGAACTCGACTCTTTATTCTTAAACAAGTTAATACAACATCTTAACATCACGTTTACGACTCTTTGACCGACACATGCAGTTATATCAATACATGGCAGCAGCTCAGCACAGTTAACACATATTCATAGCTCACAACCATCGTCGCAAATATCATTTAAACATCATTAGTATCACTCGCTTAATATGCATATAAATCATAGATTAATGCCAACAGTTAAAATCATCTTATGGCATCATTACAGGTTGTAATTTAGATCATAAAACATCTCTAATACTATCCAAAGGTCTACCTTCAAAGCCTCACTCAAAACAGAGTTATAAAACTCAAGTTGTAGTGGTCTGAGACCACATTACTCGCTATGGCGAGTGGTTCTGCTCGCCTCGCGAGTTGCTACCTAACATTCTGCCAGTACTCGCTACGGCGAGTAGTTATGCTCGCCTCGTGCGCATTACAGGGTGCTCGCCACGGCGAGTTAAGTTGCTCGCCTCGCGAGTGAAGTTGTTCTGCTCGCCACGGCGAGTAGGTCTGCTCGCCACGGCGAGCTATCGCTGAACAGGCTGCGGGTTCGCTCAAAACCTCGCCAAAACTCGTCCAATCTCTCATACTATGGCTCTAATCCTCCAGAATTATGATCCTAGTGATTAACCTAGGTTCTGTAACACATTTCTATATCAAATTGCATCATTCTATCACCAATTCATCAAAATTCATCAAAAACCCTAACCCATGAACTCTCTCAAACTCTTCCTAATTCCTTAGTTAATCATAAACAGATGAATTACAGTAATATAATTGAAGCTAGGCTCACCCTTACCTGGTATGTTTGCAGAATTGGGGTTCTCTCTTCTCTGGCCACTTTTCTCCCTTTTTGCAAAAGTCTGTAATACGTAATGACTCTTTCTCTCTAAACCTAATTTCCTTTTATACTTCTTTCTAATCTCACTTATCCCCACAACTCTATCTTATTATAAAAAAAACCCCATCTCTCAAAATTATTGTTATTATATCACATCTTAATTTTCATCTAAATATATCTATGTTAACATCACATATCTTATTTTATTAAACAATAAAATAAGCACTACATCACAACATCATCTCATACGTCACAAACATCATCAAAATTATAGAATATATAATAATATACTATATGCTCTAATAAAATAATTAAATAAATAAAGTGGGCGTTACAGTTTACTTGGTTTCGATTCAATTGTCTCAATTGTTTTAAAATTGTAAAATGATAGATGAACTTTGTCGAAAATGGTCTTTAAGACCGAATATCTTGGATATCTTTTGTGTATAGTTTGATATGATTGTATAAAGATGTATGAATGTTTGATAAGTGTTGAATATGATGTTTATCATGATTTGGTGTACCTTCTCCTTTACTTGGATTGTGAGAAATTATACTTAGTGATCGATTTATAACGATGTTGAATTGTTGGTGAATGTATATGTTAAATAATGTTGATGTTGTTGATGAGTTGTAGTGAACATATGCATAACTCGTGTCATATGTTCATGCATTCATAGTTGTGGGATTTTATATCCAGTTGAGGTGATTATGATGTGATATTGGCATCATGGGGTGACGGCCTAGACGTTGTTGGTGACGGTACCGCATTCATATAGGAGTCATGTCTAAGTGCATAGTATGTTGTGGCATGAGTCCTAATGGTTGTAATTCTTGGTGTTTGATATGTTTGGTGATTGATGTGCTTGGTTCTTAATAATTGGTGGTTTGCATATTTATGATGTGGTAAATTGTTGACGTTTATGAATAATGTTTGAAGTTGGATTATATCTTAACTTGAATTAATTGAAGTTTAATTTAATGATTATATTTCATTAATTATTATTGATTATGTTGTTGTGAAGCTAACCCCCAGTGGTCTGTGGTGGACCGCCTACCTATTTGTATGAATGGGTAGACGACGTGCATGATTAGTTTGATAGCTTGCTTGGTGAGTGATCGAGGATAGCGGGAGCTACCTCCGTTGTTTGTTCATAGTATCTTAGGTAGACTCTGGTCTAGGATGATGTCATTTATGTTTTCTGGATTTATCTTTGCTGTTGAGATTTTCTCACGTGTCGGGTTTGGATATTTATACTTGTTGATGTACTTATGAGTTTATGACATGGCTATTATAGATATATATATATATATATATATATATATCTGCTGCGACTCTTCAGAAGTTTTAATATGCATGTATGTGAACTTTGAGACGTGGCGTCTATTTCTTGAATATTTGGATTATTCACGTGTTTTACCGCTTTAATAGATATAGGGCGTTACAAGTTGGTATCAGAGCCATGGTCAGTCTTGTCCGGACTAGTATTCGATGAATTTCCTGTTTGTACGCGAATGGTATTGAGTTACCTTCGGTACTTATTTTGTTGTGTTGTTTTTTCTTATATGTTGGTCTGGTTTGATGTAGAAGTGAGATGGCTGGTGGTAGGGATGATGCGGCGATTTCAAAGGCTTTAGCTGCAATGGCTCAGGTGTTGGCTCAAGCCAACGAGCAGGCAGCGGTTGGTCATCGGGATCATGGAAAAGCTAACGAGCGGAGGCTTGGCCGTTTCTTGAGAAACAATCCGCCAACGTTCAAGGGAAGGTTTGACCCGGAAGGAGCTCAGACTTGGACACAAGGCATGGAGAGGATCTTTCGTGCTATGATGACTAGTGATGATCAGAAGGTCAGGTTGGCTACCCACATGCTTGCTGAGGAAGTTGAGTACTGGTAGACGAATGCTAAGGGGAGACTTAAGGCCGGTGGAGAGGTTGTAACTTGGGCAAGTTTCAAGAGTGAGTTTTTGAGGAAGCACTTTCCAGAGGATTTGAGGACCAAGAAGGAGGTGGAGTTTCTGAACTTGAAGCAAGAGAACTTGTCTGTTGATGAGTATGCTGCTAAGTTTGAGGAGCTTTCAAGGTTTTGCCTCTACATCAATGTCAAAGATGTTATGGTTTCGAAGTGTGTGAAGTTTGAGAGCGGTCTGAGGCTAGAGATTTACCAGTTTATGAAATTCTAGCGTACTTGATTTAATATGTTTTGTGCGATGTTCCGTTTAATGTTTCAACATCGTACGATAATCAGAAATAAAAACAAGAAAAATAAACGACAACAAAGTAAAGAACACAGTGATTTGTTGACCCAGTTCGGTGACAAACACATATACTCTGGAGGCTACCAAGCCAGGAAGGAAATCCACTAGTGTAATCCTTATTCTATAGCTCTCAGTAAACTCCTCGTTTACACTAAAGACCTAGAAACTACCCGCATAGACTTCAACCTAGGAACTCCTAGATCTGAGATCCCATCTCACTATCCTATGGTCAGTCACGGCCTCTGTGACCTATCAGACCTAAACAAACTCAAAATTGAAGTTACCTTCAAACATAAACAACTAGCACCTTGTTTTACAACTTCGGCGTAGTACACAATGAGTATACAACTCGATCTAGGTCCTTAACATGTATCACAAACGATACAAGAAAGGCTCACAAATATACAGAACTAAACTTGCATCGACAAATACAAGAGTAGAACACAAAAACACTCAAACCCTAAAAATCTAAACTTTTTAGTATGAAGGCTTGAATGAACAATTAGGTCTTGGAGTCTTGTTTATATACTGAAGCAGCTTGGGCTAAATACTTAGATGGGTTTCAGAACAAAGCAGATCGGTTCAGCTAATCTGCAAAACAAAATCGGTAACAAATCTGGAAAGTCCAAAAATGTTGAAACATCTTTAGGATCGTCCAAATCAATAACAAATATTTCCTAAAAATATAATAACTAATTCAGGAATATTCCACAGCTGATCTTGTAAAGATATGCGCGTTACTTGGTCCACAAGGTAAGGAAATATTGTTTCCTTAAACAATAAAGCGCGCATATAAGTAGGATGAACCCAGACACACTGAACCGTGCCAGAATGTTGGGACATTGTGACCAAAATCTTACTGAGATGCCTAAACACATGTTGGAACTTTGGTTCCAACTTATAGAACAAGAATATTTGTTTTAGCAACAATGCAGTCAATGCAAATACCCAACAATCTCCCCCTTTGGCAAATTTTTGGCTAAAACAAATTATGGCCAATACTTATAAAACAGAGGGATACAGAATACCATTTCTTCAAGAGCATGAACACGTATGTAAGAAGAAACAGCTAGCACACATAATCTAAAGAGATACCTTAGATACACTTCCTCAAGTCATCACGAACACATATTCAAGAAGAAGAAGTAGCAGCCAGTATCACTAAAGAAGAACACAAGTGTGCATACAAGAATACCTCACAAAATCTTCAATCACAGCTTCAGCTGTAGAGGTATTACACTTTTCAGAGACATGCAGCAGCGAATCATATAAAAAGCATAGTCTCACAAGAGCAAAGGAAAAATAAATTTCTAAGCTATAGAAGGGAAACATAAGTCCCCCATACTTTGGATGTCACAACATCCTTCGCCAGATAAGAGCAGAGGAAAAATAAATTCCTATGCTACACTTAGCGAAAAATGAATTCCCATAAACATTAGGATGTTTCAACACCCTTTAGCACATCAGACAGAAATATCTGCCACACATAGAGGCAAGGAACAATAAATTCCCAACCTACAGAGTACTGTCACTAACCAACCAAAGAAGTTAGGGAAAAATAAATTCCCATACTTACAAGTGACATACTTGGATGTCAATAGAGTACTGTCACCAACCAACTATAGAAGCCTGGGAAAAATAAATTCTCATGCTTACAGGCGACCGACATAGATGTCTACACATCTGACTCAACATCCTATCAACCAGCTTGCACCAGCACAAACACACATAGAAGTATCACTCCCCCTGAATGTAAGAACCTATGAGTGACTACTTATAGGAGTATTCCATTACTCCCCCTGAATACATGCATAAATAAGATAATAATATATAAACTCCAGATGCATAGAAAGAAGAAAACTTCAGGGCAAATTTACCCACTTCTGGGGGATACTCACCAGCTAGCATACAAGCTAGCAGACCTATCAAGGTCACACATAGGCATGTTCTAACATCGTATAGGACATTAGGCAGAGAACATGTACACAGAAAATATACTGAGATTTTGAGAGCTCTCAGACCAAATAAGATGTTGCAGCATCAGCAGCAGCATACAAGTGCATGCAGGAGCAGCAGACAAGTTCCAATATTTCTAGAGAATAGCAGTAGGGAACAAGTACAAAACAAGAATACAGATAAAAATAAATTCCCAGAACATAACATCAGAGAGATGTTACAACAACAGTGCCAACATCTACACATAGTCTAATACTGAGAAAAATAAATTCTCAGAATAGAACATCATAGAGATGTTGCAGCAACAGTGCCAACATCTACACATAGTCTTCATAGACATGTTCAAGGAACATGTACAATATAAAAAATACTGAGAACAGAATCTCAAATCATCATTAAGAACATCAAGATGTTGTAACATCCAAGACAACATCTACACAAACCTGAAATAGTTGCAAAATAAATGCAACAGTAGTAATACAAGCAAAGGCATACATGGGTGCAGTACAAGCACACAACCAAAATATGCAAAATAAATGCAGACATAGGGAGTATAGATATACCATTTTTCTCCCCCTTTTTAGCCACAAAATATGTCAAAGTCGAAAATCAGAGAATCTCAAGAGCATTTCATCTCATGAATACCCCATAAATCAAAGACGTGCAAATAAGAGAAAATTGATAGCACGTCTCATAACTCAGATGATCAGGCCTCCTCATGCAGGCAAATTTCCAACTTGCCCCTGAGTTTCTCAAATTGCTTAGCATCTAAGGCCTTGGTGACAATGTCTCCCAGTTACTTCTCTGTGTCAACATGCTCTAGTGTCACAACATTTTCTTCAACAAGATCTCTGATGAAATGATGTCGAATATCAATGTGCTTAGTCCTGCTATGTTGAATGGGATCTTTTGAAATATCGATAGCACTTAGGTTGTCACAGTACAAGGTTAAGACATCTTGTTCAACATTATACTCCTTCAACATCTTCTTTATCCAAACAAGTTGGAGCAACTACTTCTAGCTGCTATATATTCAGCTTCAGCAGTGGATAAAGACACACAATTTTGTTTCTTAATAAACCAGAAGATTAGATTATTTCCTAGAAAGAAACATCTACCAGAGGTGCTTTTTCTGTCATCAACACTTCCTGCCCAGTCAGCATCACAGTGCCCATCAGCTTAAAGTTTCCACTGTGTGAGTATAAGATCCGATAATCACTAGTGTTATTGATGTACTTCAGTATTCTCTTCACTTGAGTAAGATGACTCATCTTTGGTTCAGCTTGATACCTTGCACATACTCCTACCACAAAAGTAATATCTGGCCTGCTTGCAGAAAGATATAATAAACTCCCAATCATGCTTCCGTACATGCTTTGATCAACAGATATACCACTTTCATCCTTTGTCAGCTTCAGGTGAGTCACAGCTGGAGTTCTCTTGTGTCCACCATTATCTAAGCCAAATTTCTTCACAATGTTCTTGGAATATTTACTCTGAGAAATGAATATAGTATCCTCCATTTGTTTAACTTTAAGCCCAAGAAAGTAGGTCAACTCACCAACTAGGCTCATCTCAAACTCAAACTGCATTTGCTGAATGAAATGTTGAATCATCTTGTTCGACATACTTCCAAAGACAATGTCATCAACATATATCTGGGCAATCATCAGTCTTCCATTATCATCTTTTACAAACAGGGTCTTGTTTGTATCTCCTTTCCTGTACCCTTGATCAACCAGAAACTGAGTGAGTCTCTCATACCAAGCCCTAGGTGCCTACTTTAAGCCATACAAAGCTTTCTTCAATCACATCATCTATCTATCGCATCAATCATTTTACTCCATTTCTTTTTCTCTTATGGTAGATTAGATATTGGACGTCTAAGTTATTTCTCTTATAATAGTCGATTAGATATAAGGTGTTTAACTAGTTAGTTATGATTCATTTAGCGCGGTGCCTCATGCATCAAACAAACGTGTCACGTAGCGTCGAGTTCTATTTGTATGTTTATGAGTTTGGTATTTTTGTCTCTATTTCTCTCCTAATCAATCAATTTCTCTTATCGAAATAATTTATTTTTATCAATTATCTATTAATTAAATACACTAAAACCAACAAATTCACAAAAACGGAAAGTCGCAAAGTATTTTCTAGCATTGGCCACTCATACTTTTTCATGTGGGACTAACCGACCTCAAAATGTAACACATGTTTTCCACCGAAGTTCACTTAGTAATTTTGACTAACATATATCATTTTACTTTTCGTCACAAACAAGAAAGGTCCTTAAACTAAGAATAATAAATTGGGTTCTACTTGTGTGACTTTGAATTTTGGTGACATTTATTTCTTCTTCTTATTTTTTTAACAAAGGTCACATTTATTTTTGTCTTTATCTCTATTATAATCAAACATTCTCTCTCATCAAAATAATTTGTTTTAATCATTTATCTATCATTCTCTCTCATCAAAATAGACTAATGTTTGTACCCAAAAAAAGTTATACTAAAATTACCAAATTCATCAAAACTAAAAGTCACTTGAGTATTGTCCTCAAGGTTGGCTCATAGTCATCAAAACTAAAAGTCACTCCAGTATTGTCCTCAAGGTTGGCTCATAGTTATCAAAACTAAAAGTCACTCGAGTATTGTCTTCAAGGTTGGCTCATAGCCCGCCAATGCTAGGTTATTAACCAGTTTTATAAGTTATCTAATTGAAATTTGTATATTTAAAATATTAAAAAATCACTTAAACGCTGCTATAATCTATTAGATTGCTAACGTATAATATATTAAACAATATAAAAATATTTTATTATACTTCATTGTATTTTTACTGTTTACCAATTTTTTTTTTACATAAATATATAATTTGGTTGACTAATATGGTATTCAATGCATGAATAGAACTGTTGCCTATAATTATATAAATTTGATAAACTAGTTAAGTATAATATATTAAACTCTATAATTTTTTTTATTATACATCATTAAATTTCCCCAAATATGAATTTACTATATTTTACAGAAAATTAAATTTAGTTGACTATTATGATTAGTCAATGCATGAATGTAAATTGGCCCTTGCTTATAAAAACGTTTAGTCCTACCTTTATTCTTAAACAACATTATTATTTTTTTTGAAAAAGCTAAACTAGCCCACCTAAATTGACATTGGAGGAAATTGAACTTGAGACCTCGAGAAGGAGCACACATTAAATTAAAAGATGGCTAGAGCAACTGGACTACTTCCACTATTTGCCACCACCATGTTGGTCATGATTGTCCTACTCTTGGGTAAGTTCAATTTCTTAATGTTTATTTTTAATCAATATTGAAGATTAAGAATACACCTTGTTGATTAGTGCGACACGCTAACTTTATTTTTTTTTAAATGACTAAATTTTATTAAAAGCACAACTTTGGCTAGATAAGTGAAACATTCTAACCATGAAATTTGTTAATTTTGATGAACAGGTTTAGAGAAAGCGACTGGTCAGGGTGGTGCTCGATGTCCGGCAGGAGTGACTTGGCCGCCACCTCAATGCCCGCCAAATACAAAATATAGGGCCGATTTAAAAATATGTGATGATAACTATGTTGGAGACTGTATTCCTGGTGTGCATGATGCATGTTGCGATTGTCTTTGCAAACACGCCGGCCATGAAAAAGGAGGCTTTTGCAAACATCTTAAATATAAAGATCCATACCCAAATAATTTTTGCCACTGTTATTGTTAAAACTTTAGTTTGTATCAATAAGAACTAGCTAGTATCCCTTATAAAAGAAAACTAGCTGGTAATTGCTAGAAGGGCCGCACTTATATAGGTCTACAATGTTTTGATTAAATGAAAACATAATATATTTTAAAATCTCGTTGTTAACAATACAATTATTTTACATTAGATTCAATGCTAAAGAAAAAATATTAATCAGATGAATATTATTTAAATAATTTTTTACTCACAATGCATATAATTAAATCCATACTAGAAATAAATAAAATATTTATGGAAATTTTTTAGGATTGTATGGTAACAATTTTTTTTTGAAAGAACAATATTTGATTTATTGTTGTGAGGATTTGAAGAGATAAATATATTATATAATGGAAATATAACAATAGAATTATTTTTATTAAAATGAAGAAAGTTTAATTAATTATGCAGTATCTCAAAATTTCAATTTATCATTTTTTTTAAAACAAAAATTGACAATGTTATGACAGTAATATTCGAATATTGAAATATGTGAAAAATAAATTAAATGATAAAATAAAGAGGAATCTACTTAAGGTGCATCGTCTTTATAAGTGGTGGTCCATACTCCAATATTAAAAATAAATAGTTAATTATGACCTGATCCGTCGACATTAGTATAATTTAGACTTCCATCTCTTGCTTCAACCAATCTATACTTTCTAGAGTTTTTTTTTTTTTTTTTTTAAAGTTGGTGCTCTTATCACATATTGAATCGGGATGCCCTTGTTTAATTACCAAGCTAAAAACTTTCTCGAGTTTTTGATCACCCATATTACTATTTGTCGTACCCTAATTTTTGACCGATTCATTTTATTTTATTTGTACGTTGATCGTTTTTTCAGTCGTCCGTTCGCGCGCGAACTCCCGTGATATCTGTGTTTGTTCGTTTTTTTGCAGTCGCGTTTATTTTTCGTTCGTCGTTTATATTTTAATATCGCGCGCGTATCATTTTCGTAATTTTTTCTTACTCGCGTTTGGTGCGTTTTTTAGCGTAGCGTATCGTTTGCGTTCGTCAAGTTCCTTTTATTCACGTCGTTGATTTATCGTTTTAATTTAGCGTAAAAAGCCGCGTAATCTCAGTCGTATCAGACGAAATTTCGGCAGAGAGGTATTTTAAAATACCTCATTTTTTTTGGTTCCGACGGGACATTTTTTTATTTATTTATTTAAATTTTCGTTTTTTATTATTAATTATTTATTTAGTCATTTATTTTTCCATTTATCTAATGTGTTGTTATTTATTTATTAGTCTTTTTATTTATTTATTTATTTTTAAGTCCTTGTACACATGTCACTTTGTTATTGGTCCAGTCCAACTTTTCCTCCAAGAAACTGCAGGGGTAATTTGGTCATTGTTATGGCATCAGTGAACAGTACTATAAAAGTACTGTTCACGCGTCAGTTTGGTCCCCCAAGTCAGAAAAAGTCACAATCAACTCAAATCAGTCAAAATCATCACAAAAAAACACCAATCTTTTTCTCTCTCTCATTTTTCAGAATCAAAACCACCAAAAAAACTAAAAACTCATGAATGTTCATGAATGTTCATCATGAACATGAACACACACAACCAAATTCATAACTCATAACCTCAAATTCAAACATCACGCCAACGAATCAGAACCAATACCACCAAAACCCATTTTCGGCCATCACAACAACACACCACCAAAACCCATTTTCGGCCAAACCAACAACACACCACATCAACTCATTTTCGGCCAAAAAAAAACACAACAACAAACAACCAAAACCGAATCGCAAAGCAAGAGGAGAAGAAGAAACCGAACGTGAAAAAAGGAACAAAGGAAAGAAAAACGCAAGGAACAAAGTACATCAAACGGAAATCGAAGAAGAACAACAAGAAAGGTAGTTTTCATGAGCTTTGTATGTTTTTTTTGTTGAACTTTTTTGTAGATCTAGGCATGTATGGCTTTTTTCTTGAGAAACTATCTATGGGTTTGTGTTTAGAAGGAGAAAAGGAAGAGGGTGGTACTATTTTTTTAAAAAAAAAAGGGGTTTCTATCTCCGGCGCGGTGGCCCTCCGGCCAACCACCGCGCCGGAGCACCATGCACCACCTCCTTCTTTCTCTCGCCGGCGAGGCATGTGTTAGAGAGAGGGGAGAGCTTGTTTTTTTGTTATGTGTTTAGAGAGAGAGAGTAGGAAAAAATGAAGAAAAAGACTTGAAAAAACCTTTTATGCTCATTTAATGGAGCTGGGCGGGTCACCCATGGGTTGACCCAGTACCCATACCCAGCTCCAGCACCCATGTCCAGCCCATTTCCTTTGTTTTCTACTATTTTACTGTTTTCATCCCCCTGTCTGCTGCCTGCACCCCCCTCCCAGCACGTTTTTTTTGTGGTATTTCTTTCTCATTTCATGCATTATTTTTATTTTTTTATACAACATTAAAACTATGTTTCATGCATTTTCTAGTGTCTTAATTTTAAATATCATGCATTTTTCTATTTGTTTTATTTTTTTTTATCTCTTATATTTTAGTTGATTTTAGGCTTTGAAGTAACGTTTCATTCTTTTGTCTATTTTGTCCAATGTTTTTTTTAATTATCATGCAATCATTATCTTTTGGTCTATTTAATAGTTTAAGTCATATCTCATGCATTGTGTTTAGTTGGCATTTTAAATATCATGCATTGTATAATTTGCTTGTTAATTTAATCTCAAACTCATGCATTTTTCTAACTAATATTTTCTTTTTTCGAAAACTTGCATTTTATATTTTTTTAAATATGCTTCATGTCATGCATTTTATTTGGTAGTTATTCTCATATGTGATGTTCTTTTTATGCTTAATATTTCGTCATATTTCATTTTTGCATCATCTCTAGTATAATCCCATGCATTTTTTTTAATTTTTTTGTTGTTATGTATTTATTTATTTATTATATTTAGTATGTAATTAGGGAATTGATGTAATTTATTTTTCGCGCATTTTTTCTTTTGAGACCATAGAATGTATTTAGGGTATGTAATATGTAACCGGCACACGCACTGACACGCGCACCGACACACCACTTTATTTATCACTTTACGCTCTTTTATTTTTATTCCGCCGTTACGCGATTTCGTCGTTAGCTTAGAAAAAATATTTTCTTCAAAAAAAAATCAATCAAGTCAAATTCAATTTCTTTCAAGTAAACCTTGGTATGTAATCCAAGTGATTTTCTTTTTATTTTCCTTAATCAAATGTTAATTAATTTAATATCCACATTAGACATGGATTTCGTATAATTAAAAATAACCAACTTCATCGTATTTTCTTCTCATGCCTTGAGGCCTCTCATCTCTTCTTAAAACCCTTCTTTCAAAAATGTTAAAATCAATTCAACTCATCAAATAAGTTCTTTAGCCGAACTACTTGATTTTGATCCCGATTTATTTGGGTAAGTAGGCAAAGGGTTTCGACCCTTCCAAATCAATAAAAATAACCAAAAACATGCTTCTTCTTTCTCCCTTCTTTCACTTTAACTCTTAACTTTTTTAATATAAGTAAAATCAATTTAGCGCAAGATTAGAGAATAGGTAGAAGGTTCCTATGGAATACCATAGTCGGTTAGGGTGCTTAACACCTTCCCCAATCGAAACCAACCTCCGAATCCAAGGTCTTAAGGGTTTTTACTCACTTTTTCCCTTCCCGCGAATAAAAGATGAGAGTTCAATGATTCAAGGTTCGAATCTAATCAATGATTCTGACACCCGAAAATCACGAGCACAGAAATGGCGACTTCACTGGGGACCTTTTTGAGGGTTAAGCCTATTTTATCTTTCTTTACTTTTGCGCTTTATCTTTTGTAAATACGTGCCTAATTGTTTACTTTTTTTCGTGAGTGGCGAGATAAGTCCCCCTACCCGGACTTGAGAGGAAATTAGGATAGGATGGTGGTATAATCATAGTACCTTACCAAGAGTGATTTTTGGTTGTGGTACATGTGATAACCCCACTCAACTAAGGAATCTTGGAAGTATAATTTGTTAACATGAGTATTCATGTTTGGCATGCTATTTTCAAGTGACCGTCGAAGTTGAGAACCTAGAGTTACATCTAACCCATCTCAGCCTTTTAGGATGTAGTGCGGTGGCTAAAATCATGAGTCAGTCTTGGTTTAGTCGTTACGCGATACTACGCTCAAACTAGACTTCCTTATGAATGTCATGGGACTAGGAGTATTTCTAGGCCCCAATATATTCAAAAGGGGGTTGTAATTTGGGAACTTGGTAGAACCCGTGATACAGGTACATTTGAAACCATAGTCCTTACCTATTGACGTGTTTTACCCTCAGCTCCAACGTTGTGAACTTAACCCCACCATGTTTTCTATATTCTTTAGCATAATCATGCATACATGCATTCATCCATAAATATATTTTTGCATCCGATGAAATATCGAAGGACTTATTTAAGCTTTTCTTGTAAACATCTTTAGATATGGATAAAGTAAGGAGGTGCACCAGGAAGTATGTTTTCCACAAGCCGGATGTTTTAAAGCTAAGAGATTTGGCAAAGAAGGTAACTAGTCAGGAAGCTTTTCACGAGCGTCATGGGAGATTGTTGGGTATCCTCAAAACAGATGTTGAAAAAGGAATTTTGGAAACTTTGATCCAGTTCTACGATCCACTCTACCACTGCTTTACTTTCCCGGATTACCAATTGGTTCCCACCCTTGAAGAGTATTCCTACTTAGTTGGTCTGCCAGTGCTTGATGAAATACCGTTCAGTGGCCTTGAACCCGTTCCTAAGTTCGCAACCATTGCCGCAGCTCTCCACCTTGGAACCTCTGTCATAAAAGCCCACCTCACTACCAAAGGAGGACTTCTAGGCCTGTCTACTGATTTTCTTTACCAACAAGCTTCCACCTTTGCCGACGCATCCAGTAATGAGGCATTCCATTCCATTTTAGCCTTACTCATATACGGCATTGTGCTTTTCCCAAACCTCGACAACTTTGTCGATATCCATGCTATCCAAATTTTTCTCACCAAAAACCCTGTCCCTACTTTGTTAGCCAATACATACCATTCTATCCATGACCGAACCCTCGCCAGACGTGGAACTGTCTTTTGTTGTGCGCCTTTACTCTACAAATGGTTTACCTCCCATCTACCTCAAACCCGCTCCTTTCAAGCCAATCAAGAGGGTCATCCGTGGTCCCGAAGAATCATGTCTCTAACTCCATCCGATATAGTCTGGTACCGCGCAACTAATGATGTGGAAGCTATCATTGTCAGTTGTGGTGAATACTCCAGTGTACCCCTTCTCGGTATACACGGGGGAATTAACTACAACCTCATTCTAGCCAGACGTCAGTTCGGATATCCGTTGAGAACCAAGCCAGATAATATTTATCTAGAGAATGAATTCTATCTCAATAATAAAGATCACCTGAACCAGAGAGGGTTGTTTGTGCAAGCTTGGCGTGGCATCCATAGACTTAGTAAGGGTCAATTAGGAAGAAGAGAAGGCTTTGTGCACGAATCCTACACCCAATGGGTCATTGACAGGGCTGCAGACTTTGGAATGCCTTATGTTTTACCGAGGTTCCTATCTTCAACTGTACCAGCACCGATCTTGCCTTTACCTCCTCAGACTGCGGAAGAGTATCAGTTACGTTTGGCTAAGTTAGAGCGTGAAAAGGCTGAGTGGGAAGGAAAGTATCAAGTAGCTAAGCGTGAGAATGACACCCTCATGAATTTGCTAGAAGAAGAGAATTGGAAAAATCATATGAAAGATCAGGAGATTGCTGAGCTGAAAGAGCGAATCAGGGTGAAGGATGCTATACTTGAACAGGTTCCCAGGAGTAAGAAGAAACGCATGGATTTCTTCGCTGGTCCGCATTCAGATTTGGAGGAGTAGTCTGCTTCAAGAGCTTGAGATCTTCATCTTTTGTTCCCTTTTATTGTATTTTCTTAGTTTTCTGTTATGTAATTCGAAGTCTATCCCTTGGCTCAGTTTGTTAAAAGGGAATTATCTTGTTTTTGTTTTTATTTTTGTAATGAATGTTTAGGATTGTTATGTTTACAAAAGATTGTTTCTATAAGTTCTTCGATGAATCAAAAATTGCATTATTTTTGCATTTAGCATATCATGCATCATACTGCATCCATAAACTGTCAAAACCGAGTCTCATAATTCTCTCATTTCTGCCTCAGTCAAGGAAAGTGGCCCGGCGTATTCAGTACAAGCCTTCTCGCATCCACAACACTCGGGCAATTGTTAAAAAGAAGATGGATTTGATAGAACAAGAGAACATGGATCTCAAAGAACAGGTTATTACACTCAGAGAGGGAATGGATAAGTTGACGGTTATGATGGAGGCTATAATGGCCAATCAGGCGCAAGCGGCAGCTACCCAGCCGATTCTTGATGTTATCCCGGTTCAACCAGTTCTTGATGCTCAGCCAATTCCTGTTGTTACGTCTGCTGCACACACTTCTACTGTGGTTGTTTCATCTGCCCAGACTGGTCCTACACAACCAATCCTTACTGCCACGGCTACTGGCACTGCACAGCCCACCCCGGCTGGTTTTTCTTTTGGAGATGCATCGAATATGTACAATGAAGGTCTTCGTCCTTCTGGGTTTGCTTATCACCCTCAGAACTACATGTCCAAAGAATATCCTTGGGGTATGCCTCTTACAGCTAATGAAGGTGTACGCTTTGCTGGCCCGGAAATGCCAACTCCTTATGGACAACAGGCAACACCACTTTTTCATCATGGACAGTTATTCCCTCAAGCTGTCATGAATCACACAGCACCCATTGTGCACACTGCTCAGCAGGAGGAAGGACCAATTTATCATTCGGGTAGTGTGGTAGGAGATGACAGAATGGTAAGTCTGGAAGAGAAGTACAATGTAGTGCAGAAAGAACTGAGGGCTCTTCGTGGTAAAGACATCTATGGTCAGAATGTGCACGATCTTTGTTTGGTCCCAAATGTGGTACTGCCTCCCAAGTTCAAGACTCCAGATTTCGTCAAATATGAAGGGAACACTTGTCCACAGAGTCATCTGGTTATGTATGTAAGGAAGATGACAGCCTACAAAGACAATGAACCTTTGCTCATTCATTGTTTCCAAGACAGTTTGACTGGTCCCGCACAAATATGGTATATGAATCTGAAGGGTATCCCCACCTTCGAAGAACTGGCCAGGGCTTTCATACAGCAGTACATGTATAACATACATCTAGGGCCCACCCGAAGGGAACTGCAAGCTATGACTCAAAAGGATAAAGAGTCTTTCAAGGAGTATGCTCTCCGCTTTATCCAAAAATCAGCCCAAGTTCGCCCTGCTCTGGAGGAAAGAGAAATGGCTGATCTTTTCTTTGAAACTTTGAGTCCCTACTACTCGGAGAAAATGATTGGTTGCGCATCGCAGAAGTTTACTGAGATGGTTGATGCGGGGGTTCGCATTGAAGATTTGGTCCGTAAAGGAATTTTGGCCAAAGAAAGTAGTGTGTCGAGTGCTTCGTCACGTGGGTCGTCTAGTGGACCCAAGAAATTTGGAAACAGTTATCCAAAGAAGAGTGCTCAGGAAGTCAGTATGGTAGCCCAGGGGGGATCCCAGCCAATATATCCAAACTACCCCTTCATTGCCAATATTCCACCACCTTTCCCAGCTCCACAAAATCAACATTACCACCCACAAACGCCCCAAAGGCCTCCACCATTCTACCCGCCATTATACCAACAACCGTATCCGCAACCTTTCTACCAACAACCATATTACCCACCACCACCTCAACAACAGCCTCGTAATCGAGCCCCACAACAGCCAAATCGCCTACCCAGAAAAGAGTTTCCCCCATACCCATGTTGTATGCAGACTTGCTACCCTCTTTATTAGCAAGGAATCTTGTGCAGACTAGGCAGCCTCCTCGTCCACAGAACCCATTACCTCCATGGCACCGTGCTGATCTTACTTGTGCCTTTCACCAAGGGGCACCTGGGCATGATGTTGAGCACTGCTACCCGCTCAAAGAAGAAGTTCAGAGATTGATTCAAAGCAAAGAGTTGTCCTTCGAGGACACCAATGCCAATGCTCAGAATAACCCTTTGCCATCTCATGGGCCGGCTGTTAATATGATTCAAGAGGATCAAGAATTGAGTCTAATTCTCAGGGCTCAAGATATCAGAACTCCTTTGGTCCCGATTCACGCCAAGATGTGCGAAGTAAACATGTTTGACCACGATCAAGATGCTTGTGAAGTGTGTTCGGTGGATCCCCGAGGGTGTGAGAAAGTCCAGGAGGATATACAAGGATTGATTGACAGAAAAGAGCTGATTGTCAAGAGGGAATCCAGGAATGTTTGTGTTATTACTCCGGTGTTTAAGAATCTTGAAGTAGCCCGTGATGGTGCGAAGTCAGATGTCACTCCTCTAGTGATCCGCTTGCCAGGACCTGTTCCCTATACTTCTCAGAAGGCCATACCCTACCGGTATGAGGCAACTATTGTGGAGAATGGTAAAGAGATCCCTCTGCACTCTGCAGATGCTGTCATAAATATAGCAGGTGTGGGCAAAGTAATGAGAAGTGGGCGTATTCTCCCCACTGTTGTGCGCAACGAGAATACTGCTCCGAATGTGCCAGTGCAGAATCTTGACAAGGGTAAAGGTGACAGCCAACCTGAGGGGATCATTCAGGAAGGTAGTGATGAGATCTTGAAGCTGATCAAAAAGAGTGAATACAAGATAATCGATCAGTTGTTGCAAACCCCGTCCAAAATTTCCATAATGTCCTTACTAATGAACTCTGGAGCTCATAGGGACACTCTGATGAAGATTTTGGCTCAAGCATATGTGGATCCCGATGTTACCCTGGGGCAATTCGGGAGTATAGTGGGGAATGTAACTGCGTGTAATAACCTGAGCTTTAGTGATGAAGACCTCCCGGCGGAGGGAAGAAACCACAACTGGGCTTTGCACATTTCCGTCCTTTGTAAGTCAGACTCAATGTCGAATGTGTTGATAGACACCGGTTCCGCCCTCAATGTGATGGCAAAAACTACTTTGGAAAGGTTGGCATACCGTGGCGCCCAGTTGAGGCCAAGTGCAGTGATGGTAAAAGCATTTGATGGATCTAGGAAGTCGGTGATTGGGGACATAGACTTGCCTATCACGGTGGGTCCTCATACCTTCAAGGTTACTTTCCAAGTCATGGATATCCAAGCTTCGTACAGTTGCTTACTTGGACGACCGTGGATTCATGAGGCTGGAGCAGTAACCTCCACTCTTCATCAAAGGCTGAAGTTTGTAAGTTGTGGAAAGCTGATAACGGTAATTGGAGAATCAGCCTTGTTGGTTAGTCATTTGTCTACTTTCTCCTATATTGGTGCTGATGATGTAGAAGGAACTTCTTTTCAGGGGTTCTCTGCGGAAGGAGGAGTTGCTAAGAAGGGTGAGACTTGTATGGCCTCCTTGAAGGATGCCCGGAAGCTTGTACAAGATGGTAAAACAGGAGGCTGGGGTCAGTTGGTACAGCTGCCCGAGAACAAACGGAAAGAGGGTCTCGGTTTCTCTACCAGTCAGTCGAGCGCCAGTTTCAAGCCAGTTGAGGGTATTTTTCACAGTGCTGGGTTTATTCATGCTCCACTTGAAACTAATGCCATTCTTGAGGATCAGTCAGAGGAGGTTGCACCTGTCTTTGTGACACCTGGAGGAGCCTGTTGCAATTGGATCGCTGTGGATATTCCTTCTGTGATGCATGTGTCTAAGTAATGTGTTTGTCTACTTTTTCGTTTTTTAAGAAAACTCTTTTCGTCCTGCCCCAGACGAAAATGAAATCTTGTAGGGCTTTTTGTTTTATCTTCAAGTATTGTCGTTATTAATGAAAAACGTCGTTTCTATCATGACTGTTTTGTTTTTATTTACTGCTTTTTCTGGAAAAATGGTAATAGAAAAATCCCAAAAAATTTCATTCTCTTTTTCTTTTTAAATCAATCAAATTCAAAGGTCTGCATTTACTCATTTACTAAAATCAATCATAAATCATGTGCAGACTGAACATACATAAGCCCGTTGAACACAGTGACCCTATGCTTCTGCCCAACTTTGAATCCCCTGTTTATGAGGCTATGGTAGAGGAGGATGATGAGATTCCTGATGAGATCAGATGGATGTTAGAGCAAGAGAAAAAGATCATTCAGCCTCATGAGGAAGATTTAGAATTGATCAATCTGGGTACTGAGGAGGATAGAAAAGAGATTAAGATTGGAGCGTCATTGGAAGTTACTGTCAAAGGAAAGGTAATTGAACTTCTCAGAGAGTACGCTGACATTTTTGCTTGGTCATACAAAGACATGCCAGGTTTAGATCATAAAGTTGTAGAACATCGCTTGCCTTTGAAACCTAAGTGTCCTCCAGTCAAACAGAAGCTCAGAAGGTCTCATCCTGATATGGCCCTCAAGATCAAAGAAGAAGTGAGGAAGCAGATTGATGCAGGCTTTCTGGTTACATCCGAGTATCCTCAGTGGTTGGCCAACATTGTGCCTGTTCCGAAGAAAGATGGTAAGGTCCGAATGTGTGTTGATTACCGAGATCTGAACAAGGCAAGTCCGAAGGATGATTTCCCTCTACCTCATATTGATGTATTGGTTGATAGTACTGCTCAATGCAAAGTTTTCTCCTTCATGGATGGTTTCTCTGGTTACAATCAGATCAAGATGGCTCCTGAAGATAGAGAAAAGACATCTTTCATCACACCGTGGGGTGCTTTCTGCTATGTAGTAATGCCATTTGGTTTGATAAATGATGGTGCCACTTATCAGAGGGGTATGACCAAGATATTCCATGATATGATGCACAAAGAGATAGAAGTTTATGTGGATGATATGATTGTCAAGTCTGGTACTGAAGAGGAACATGTTGAGTATCTGTTGAAGATGTTCCAGCGGTTGAGAAAGTACAAGCTCCGTTTGAATCCTAATAAATGTACTTTCGGTGTCCGATCAGGGAAACTTTTGGGCTTCATTGTTAGCCAGAAGGGTATTGAAGTAGATCCCGACAAAGTCAGAGCCATCCGGGATATGCCCGTTCCAAAAACAGAGAAACAGGTCAGAGGTTTTCTCGGAAGACTGAATTATATCTCCAGGTTTATCTCTAATATGACTGCTACTTGTGGGCCGATATTCAAGTTACTCCGCAAAGATCAAAGGATTGTTTGGACGGAAGATTGTCAGAAAGCCTTCGACAGTATCAAGGAGTATTTGTTAGAACCTCCAATTCTTGTCCCTCCAGTTGAAGGAAGACCGTTGATCATGTACTTGACAGTGTTAGAAGATTCCATGGGTTGTGTACTCGGACAGCAGGATGAAACTGGTAGAAAAGAGCATGTAATCTATTACTTAAGCAAGAAGTTCACAGATTGTGAATCCCGGTACTCGGCACTTGAGAAGACTTGTTGTGCTTTAGCCTGGGCTACCAAACGTCTTCGGCACTATATGATCAATCATACCACTTGGTTGATATCCAAAATGGATCCAATCAAGTATCTCCTGGAGAAGTCGTCGATATCAGGAAGAATTGCTCGTTGGCAGATGTTATTGGCCGAGTTTGATATTGAATACCATACTCAGAAAGCAATCAAAGGGAGTATCCTAGCGGATCACTTGGCTCATCAACCGGTTGAAGATTATCAACCTGTTAAGTTTGATTTCCCTGATGAAGAGGTCATGTATTTGAAGATGAAAGATTGTGATGAACCGTTGTTTGGTGAAGGTCCAGATCCTGAGTCTGAATGGGGTTTGATTTTTGATGGGGCCGTTAATGCTTATGGCAATGGAGTTGGGGCAGTCCTTGTCACACCTGAGGGTACTCACATCCCTTTTACTGCAAGGCTACGATTTGATTGTACAAACAATATGGCAGAATATGAAGCTTGCATCATGGGCATTGAAGAAGCAATCAATATGAGGATTAAGAATATTGACATATGCGGAGATTCAGCCTTGGTGATTAATCAGATCAAAGGGAAGTGGGAAACTCACCATGCTGGTTTGATTCCTTACAGAGATTATGCAAGACGGTTGTTAACTTTCTTCAACAAAGTGGAGTTGTGTCACATTCCCCGTGATGAGAATCAGATGGCAGATGCTTTGGCCACTTTGTCTTCGATGATCAAAGTAAATCGTCACAATGATGTGCCATTAATCAGTGTGCAGTTCCTTGAAAGGCCCGCTTATGTGTTTGCAGTTGAAGTACTTGCTGATGGTAAGCCATGGTTTCATGATATCAAGGTTTTCCTTCAAACTCAAGAGTATCCACTTGGGGCATCTCACAAAGATAAGAGGACTTTGAGAAGACTGTCTGGTAATTTCTTCCTGAATGAAGATGTATTGTACAAAAGGAACTTTGATGCAATGTTACTCAGGTGTGTGGATGAACGCGAAGCAGATTTATTGATGCATGAGATACATGAAGGTCCCTTTGGTACTCATTCCGGTGGACATGCAATGGCTAAGAAAGCATTGAGGGCAGGTTACTACTGGATAACGATGCAAAATGATTGTTATAATCATGCCAAGAAGTGCCACAAATGTCAGATTTATGCAGATAAGAGCCATGTACCACCATCTATGCTCAATGTTATCTCCTCTCCGTGGCCTTTTTCCATGTGGGGCATTGATATGATCGGACGGATTGAACCAAAAGCTTCTAATGGACATCGCTTCATACTAGTGGCTATCGATTACTTTACCAAGTGGGTTGAAGCAGCATCTTTCGCCAATGTGACCAAGCAAGTAGTGGTTCGGTTCATCAAGAATAACATCATCTGCCGTTATGGTATTCCTAACAAGATCATCACGGATAATGGTACAAACTTGAACAACAACATGATGGAAGAATTGTGCGATGATTTCAAGATTGAACATCACAACTCTTCTCCATACAGACCTCAGATGAATGGTGCGGTTGAGGCTGCAAATAAGAATATCAAGAAGATTGTGCAAAAGATGGTGGTTACCTACAAAGATTGGCATGAGATGTTACCCTATGCCTTACATGGATATCGTACCTCAGTGCGTACTTCAACAGGGGCAACCCCGTTCTCTTTGGTATATGGTATGGAAGCAGTGCTCCCTGTGGAGGTGGAAATCCCATCTTTGAGAGTCTTGATGGAGGCTGAGTTAACTGAAGCTAAGTGGTGCCAGAGTAGGTATGAGCAATTGAATTTGATTGAAGAGAAACGCATGACCGCTTTGTGTCACGGACAACTGTATCAATCAAGGATGAAACAAGCGTTTGACAAAAAGGTTCATCCCCGTGAATTCAAAGAAGGAGACCTTGTGATCAAGTGTATCAAATCTTTCCAACCGGATCCCAGGGGCAAGTGGTCTCCCAATTATGAAGGTCCTTATGTGGTCAAGAGAGCGTTCTCTGGTGGTGCTTTAATCCTTACAAATATGGATGGAGAAGATTTACCTCGTCCTGTGAATTCTGATGCAGTCAAGAAATACTTTGTCTAAAGATATATGAAAAGAACAGCTCGGTAGGTCGAAAACCCGAAAGGGCGGCCTAAACCAAAAAAGAGCGTCTCGGTAAGTCGAAAACCCGAAAGGGCGGCTTAGGCAAAAATTAGAGACACAAAAAAAGAAAAAAAGAAGAAAAAAGAATTGAAAAAAAGTTTATCCTGATAGGTCGAAAACCCGAAAGGGCGGCCTATGCAAAAGTTAAGGAGTATGACAAAGTAACTGCATCAGATCAAGCATCACCCAGTTGGGGCACCTTAGCTGTCAGAAGTCCTCTGACACTAAAGCATCTAAACAGTGGTTCAAAGTTGTTAAGGGATGTAGTGGTTATTGTGTTCAATGTACCTTCCCATGTAATTACTATTTTCCAACTTTTGTAATCCGTGGAGCCATGCCTTTGGCCGGTTACCACCCTATTACATTAATTTGAGCCGGTGCACTCTTTTGGAATTCTTGTTTATTCTATATGCAAAACTTTCCTCTTCCATTTTTAATGTCAATACTTGAAGTAAAAACTTTGAAAGATTCTTTTACTTTTATGTTTTCTTTTGAAAAAAAAATAAAAAAATGACAAACATATTATCTGTAGGTTCATATATCGTGGAAACATATGTCAACATCCATTCGAACACAGGTGAATTCAACAGAGTGGATCATAGTCTTGCAAAAAAAAAAGTAGCAAAAAAAAGAAAAGCTCGCTAAGTCGAAAACCCGAAAGGGCGGCTTAAGCTAAAAATGAGCGTCTCGATGGATCGAAAACCCGAAAGGGCGATCCAGGCAAAAATTAGGGACATACAAAAAAAGAATATATTCCCGGTGGATTGAAAACCCGAAAGGGCGGTCCAGGCAAAAGTTAGGGATTTCAAAAAAGAAGAGAATACAAAAAAAAGCAACGACTATGTGAAGCGATTTTGAGAAAGTGTTTTGGTTCAGTTCAGAAATGGCGACCTCAGCCAGGTTTTTGTGTTATGTGGTCCTTGCCCAGTTTCAGTTTGGTTAACGGGTGGTACCCCGATTGTGGTTTGGTTCATCTCCAGTGATTTTATCCCCAGTGAAGAATGCTAAGTGTTGGCACTATAATACCGGGTCACTATCCTTACGACCTGCCCAATCTTGTCTCGTCAGTTTCACCAGTATATTTTTCATACATGTCATTCATTCATGCATACATATCATGCATACTGATATCATTCATATGCATTTTACCTGTGTGTCGTACTCTGTGTGTATCCAGTAAAATTTGTCATCACCAATGTGTTCATCTCGGTCTGTTTATCAGTTAAGTTTCTTTCAAGTGGCAGGTCCCACCTTTTCAATTTTCCCCAGTATCTTGTTTAAGCTACATTCGTACGAAAGGTATTCGTTTGTAACCTGTATTTTGCTCAACAAAATTGCCTCAGTAGTAGTAACGCATCACCAGCGTTTCAGTTCGTATGTTTGTCGTTACCCCAGTAAAGGTAATTGACAGTTTTACCCTTCGTATGTTCGTCATTACCCCAGTAAAGGTAATTGACAGTTTTACCCTTCGTATGTTCGTCATTACCTCAGTAAAGGTAATTGACAGTTTTACCCTTCGTATGTTCGTCATTACCCCAGTAAAGGTAATTGACAGTTTTACCCTTCGTATGTTCGTCATTACCTCAGTAAAGGTAATTGACAGTTTTACCCTTCGTATGTTCGTCATTACCTCAGTAAAGGTAATTGACAGTTTTACCCTTCGTATGTTCGTCATTACCCCAGTAAAGGTAATTGACAGTTTTACCCTTCGTATGTTCGTCATTACCTCAGTAAAGGTAATTGACAGTTTTACCCTTCGTATGTTCGTCATTACCCCGGTAAAGGTAATTGACAGTTTTACCCTTCGTATGTTCGTCATTACCCCAGTAAAGGTAATTGACAGTTTTACCCTTCGTATGTTCGTCATTACCTCAGTAAAGGTAATTGACAGTTTTACCCTTCGTATGTTCGTTGTTATCTCAGCAAAGATAATGACCAGTATTTCTTTTCGAATGTTCGTCTTTACCCCTGTAAAGGTAATAGACATCTTTTCCTCCCCAGTAACACTTTATTTGGTCCTCGAGTTAGTGTTTTCGTCGTCATTGCATTCGTACTTGCATAACAGACAACTCATATCATCACATCCATAGAGCTTTCTCGATTTCGGAGTGGGTCAAAAATTGGTGTACTTGATATTTAAGTCTCTCCGACCCGTCGTTTCAAAAATATTCGTCTTTTTAAACCCTCGTGACGGAGAAACTTAAATAGGGGCATCTGTCGTACCCTAATTTTTGACCGATTCATTTTATTTTATTTGTACGTTGATCGTTTTTTCAGTCGTCCGTTCGCGCGCGAACTCCCGTGATATCTGTGTTTGTTCGTTTTTTTGCAGTCGCGTTTATTTTTCGTTCGTCGTTTATATTTTAATATCGCGCGCGTATCATTTTCGTAATTTTTTCTTACTCGCGTTTGGTGCGTTTTTTAGCGTTGCGTATCGTTTGCGTTCGTCAAGTTCCTTTTATTCACGTCGTTGATTTATCGTTTTAATTTAGCGTAAAAAGCCGCGTAATCTCAGTCGTATCAGACTAAATTTCGGCAGAGAGGTATTTTAAAATACCTCTTTTTTTTTGGTTCCGACGGGACATTTTTTTATTTATTTATTTAAATTTTCGTTTTTTATTATTAATTATTTATTTAGTCATTTATTTTTCCATTTATCTAATGTGTTGTTATTTATTTATTAGTCTTTTTATTTATTTATTTATTTTTAAGTCTTTGTACACATGTCACTTTGTTATTGGTCCAGTCCAACTTTTCCTCCAAGAAACTGCAGGGGTAATTTGGTCATTGTTATGGCATCAGTGAACAGTACTATAAAAGTACTGTTCACGCGTCAGTTTGGTCCCCCAAGTCAGAAAAAGTCACAATCAACTCAGATCAGTCAAAATCATCACAAAAAAACACCAATCTTTTTCTCTCTCTCATTTTTCAGAATCAAAACCACCAAAAAAACTAAAAACTCATGAATGTTCATGAATGTTCATCATGAACATGAACACACACAACCAAATTCATAACTCATAACCTCAAATTCAAACATCACGCCAACGAATCAGAACCAATACCACCAAAACCCATTTTCGGCCATCACAACAACACACCACCAAAACCCATTTTCGGCCAAACCAACAACACACCACATCAACTCATTTTCGGCCAAAAAAAAACACAACAACAAACAACCAAAACCGAATCGCAAAGCAAGAGGAGAAGAAGAAACCGAACGTGAAAAGAGGAACAAAGGAAAGAAAAACGCAAGGAACAAAGTACATCAAACGGAAATCGAAGAAGAACAACAAGAAAGGTAGTTTTCATGAGCTTTGTATGTTTTTTTTGTTGAACTTTTTTGTAGATCTAGGCATGTATGGCTTTTTTCTTGAGAAACTATCTATGGGTTTGTGTTTAGAAGGAGAAAAGGAAGAGGGTGGTACTATTTTTTTTTAAAAAAAAGGGGTTTCTATCTCCGCCGCGGTGGCCCTCCGGCCAACCACCGCGCCGGAGCATCATGCACCACCTCCTTCTTTCTCTCGCCGGCGAGGCATGTGTTAGAGAGAGGGGAGAGCTTGTTTTTTTGTTATGTGTTTAGAGAGAGAGAGTAGGAAAAAATGAAGAAAAAGACTTGAAAAAACCTTTTATGCTCATTTAATGGAGCTGGGCGGGTCACCCATGGGTTGACCCAATACCCATACCCAGCTCCAGCACCCATGTCCAGCCCATTTCCTTTGTTTTCTACTATTTTACTGTTTTCATCCCCCTGTCTGCTGCCTGCACCCCCCTCCCAGCACGTTTTTTTTGTGGTATTTCTTTCTCATTTCATGCATTATTTTTATTTTTTTATACAACATTAAAACTATGTTTCATGCATTTTCTAGTGTCTTAATTTTAAATATCATGCATTTTTCTATTTTTTTTATTTTTTTTTATCTCTTATATTTTAGTTGATTTTAGGCTTTGAAGTAACGTTTCATTCTTTTGTCTATTTTGTCCAATGTTTTTTTTTAATTATCATGCAATCATTATCTTTTGGTCTATTTAATAGTTTAAGTCATATCTCATGCATTGTGTTTAGTTGGCATTTTAAATATCATGCATTGTATAATTTGCTTGTTAATTTAATCTCAAACTCATGCATTTTTCTAACTAATATTTTCTTTTTTCGAAAACTTGCATTTTATATTTTTTTAAATATGCTTCATGTCATGCATTTTATTTGGTAGTTATTCTCATATGTGATGTTCTTTTTATGCTTAATATTTCGTCATATTTCATTTTTGCATCATCTCTAGTATAATCCCATGCATTTTTTTTAATTTTTTTGTTGTTATGTATTTATTTATTTATTATATTTAGTATGTAATTAGGGAATTGATGTAATTTATTTTTCGCGCATTTTTTCTTTTGAGACCATAGAATGTATTTAGGGTATGTAATATGTAACCGGCACACGCACTGACACGCGCACCGACACACCACTTTATTTATCACTTTACGCTCTTTTATTTTTATTCCGCCGTTACGCGATTTCGTCGTTAGCTTAGAAAAAATATTTTCTTCAAAAAAAAATCAATCAAGTCAAATTCAATTTCTTTCAAGTAAACCTTGGTATGTAATCCAAGTGATTTTCTTTTTATTTTCCTTAATCAAATGTTAATTAATTTAATATCCACATTAGACATGGATTTCGTATAATTAAAAATAACCAACTTCATCGTATTTTCTTCTCATGCCTTGAGGCCTCTCATCTCTTCTTAAAACCCTTCTTTCAAAAATGTTAAAATCAATTCAACTCATCAAATAAGTTCTTTAGCCGAACTACTTGATTTTGATCCCGATTTATTTGGGTAAGTAGGCAAAGGGTTTCGACCCTTCCAAATCAATAAAAATAACCAAAAACATGCTTCTTCTTTCTCCCTTCTTTCACTTTAACTCTTAACTTTTTTAATATAAGTAAAATCAATTTAGCGCAAGATTAGAGAATAGGTAGAAGGTTCCTATGGAATACCATAGTCGGTTAGGGTGCTTAACACCTTCCCCAATCGAAACCAACCTCCGAATCCAAGGTCTTAAGGGTTTTTACTCACTTTTTCCCTTCCCGTGAATAAAAGATGAGAGTTCAATGATTCAAGGTTCGAATCTAATCAATGATTCTGACACCCGAAAATCACGAGCACACTATTATAATATTACTATTTATTTATTTTATAAAAAGAAGTTCGTAAATATTCAATCTAATAATATGTATACACTGAACTTTAATAAGTGTCCATAATTGGGTTCACTTGTACTTACGACTTAGGTTATGTCACTCAGTAATACTTCATCTGTTCTTTTTTTATAAATCTCCATTGTTTTTAAAAAAAGGTTAGGGAGTTGAAAACTATTATTATTTAAAATGACACTAATTGGTGTTGAGGCAATGTTTCAAGATATAACAGTGCACATTGGAAGACTGGTGAATGTTTAGTAGCTTGTCAGCCGTTCAAAATGAACTAGATCATATCAAAAGGAATTCTTACCAAAAAAGTCAATTACTTACCAAGCCAATAACCAATTTAAGGAATTCTTACCAACCAAGACACTTTAACTGAAAGCTAAAACAAACAAAGGTTAGAAGAACAAAGATAAATAGTATGATGCACCTATTTATTTTAAGCAAGAGGTATCTAAGATACCAAATTCCCTAAGAATTTTGAGAAATAAATCGGATGGAAATGACTTAGTGAAAATATCTGTAAGTTGACATTTAGTGTCAATGTACTCAAAAGTTATACCCTTCTTTTCAACGTGATCCATAAGAAAATGGTGCCTAATCTCTATATGTTTACCATGCGAGTGTAAAAATGGATTTTTAGTAAGGTTTACCGCACTAGTGTAATCACAGTTGATTGGTATACATCTGAGTTTTAAATCAAAGTCAAGAAATTGTTGTTTTAGGCATAAAATTTGAGCACAATAACTCCGGTACGCAACATTCTCAGCTTTTGCGGTAGAAAGAGCAACGCTATGTTGCATTTTACTATGCCACGAGTCTAAAAATATTCCAAAAAAATGACATGTATCGCTAGTAAGTTTCCCATCCGATTTTCAATCTGCAAAATCAGAATCGTAGAAACCTACTAAACGATAAGCACTTCCCTTCATATACCATAAACCAAAACTTTATGTCCCACTTAAGTATCTTAAAATTCTTTTCACAATTTTTACCATGTTGCTTTTTACTATGCCACGAGACTAAACAATTTACAAACAAATGACATCTACCGCTAGTGTTTTTTCTATCTGATTTGCATCCGGCAAAATCGAAATCAGAGAAACCTACTAAATAAAAAGCATTTCATAAACCAAAACTTGATGTCCCACTTCAGTATCTTTAAATTCTTTTCACAATTTTAAAGTGTGATTCCTTGGGACATGCTTGATATCTGGCACACAAGCATACGCTAAACATAATATCCTACTTGATGTTAAATATTGCAAAGATCCTATCATACCACTATACCTCTTTACATCAATATCAACACCATGTTCGTCCTTTTCAATGGAAAGCGATGAGGTCATTGGCGTGGAAATGGGCTTGCAATCTTGCATATCAAACTTCTTGAGTGGCTCCAAGACATGTTTTGTTTTGCCAACGAAGGTCCCTTATTTAGCTTTCTTTATTCGCATTCCAACTTTCCAAGGAAAAATGTGAACTCTCACATGAGGAACATATGGAATTATCCCTGCATGAGCTTGGAAAACTCTTGAAAGAAGGATTCGTCACTAGAACCAAAAAATGATATTATCAACATAAATTTGAACTAACAAAATATCTTTTCCTTTTTGTTTTCTAAACAATGTATTATCTACTTTACCACGAGAAAAAGCCTTCTCTAATAAGAAAATTTTCAATCTTTCATACCAAGATCTAAGAGCTTGTTTGAGACCATAGAGAACCTTCATTAATTTATAAATATAATCTTGGTGTTCATGGTCCTCAAAACCCGGAGGTTGTGATACATAGACTATTTCATTTAACAAACCATTGAGGAAAGCGGATTTAACATAAATTTGGTACAATTTAAATCTAAGCAACAAGCAAATCACGAAAGGAGTCTAATCTTTTCAAGGCAAACTACATGAGTGTATGTCTTCTCGTAGTCGATACTCTTTTCTTGATTGTATCCTTTTGCCACTAAGCGTGCTTTATTTCAAGTGATGATTCCATTTTCATCTAATTTGTTCGTAAAGACCCATTTAGTGCTAATAATCGAGTGATCTTGAGACCGTGGAACTAAGCCTCATACCTTGTTTCTTTCAAATTGATTGAATTTTTCTTGCATAGCAATAATCCAACCTTCACTGTTGCCTCTTTAATGGATATATGTTAAACTTATGATATGAAAGCGGAAAAATCACAAAAATTACTTATGTAGTCTATCCTTGCCATTATTTAGAATAAAACATTTGCATCTGAAAACTCTTAAGAAATGATAAATTTGGCTTCCTTCACATAAATAATTCATATGGTGTCTTTTCTTTTTGGCCCCTCAAAGACAAAAAGTCTAGGAGGCAACTATTGTGGATTTGTCATTGTTGATTACTACTCTAGATTCACATATGGACGTGGTTTTTATCTAGTAAGAATGAGACCTTTGATGCTTTTGATAGATTTGCAAAGCTTATCCAAAACCAAAATTCTTTGAAAATTATATACACCTCAACTAAATGGTGTTGTTGAAAGGAAAAATTGAGTTTTGGAAGAGTTTGTTAGAACAATCATAAGTGAAATGAACCTTCCTAAACACTTTTAGACTGATGTGATTAACATGGCATATCATGTCTTAAATAGAATAATCATGAGACTAATCCTTCTAGAACTTTGGTAGCAGCAGAATTTCAGTTTAAAATAGATGTTTTGTTAATAAATTATAGTTGCAGTTTTTCCTTAATACTGCATTTCCTATTTTGTTTGTGTCTTTGGCTGGGTCGTTGAAACATAACGGGCCATATTGTTGATTCATACTATTAATTATTCTCTATACGTTGTGGAAATTTATATAATTTTTTATGCAGACATAACATCTTAAACGTGCCAACTTCCATGAAGACCTGAAATAATTGCAAGAAAATCACCAGTTTCATATGCAGGAGTGCCACTAGCAGTAACTTCAATACCAGTAGCAGGAAGAATTACGTGGCCCTCAATTCATTATGAAGCTAGAAAAAAATTACATGTTCTTCAATTTGATTATGAATAACTTTTAACAATTTAACTATGACACCTTAAGTGACTACATTATTGTCCTTGATTATGTTAGTTCCTTTTAATCTTTAAATTTTTTTGTTTAAATGCTTGAAATATAATTGAATGGAAATAAGCTTTGATGTTCAACTATTGCCTTTGGAAGAAGAGTTAATAAAAGAGAAATGCCCTTAGGGTAAAATGGAAATTTTATCTTGGAATATATGTATTCAATACATTGAAACATCAAAAAACAATTTTTTTATATATGAAAATTATCAATTGATTTTATTTTTAAATCTTTAACAAATGTCTATGTAACGGTTGTTAGCAAAACCCTTTAATAAAATGGTGTGATTTTGGAGTGTAAATAAAAGTTAAAAAGTATGTGACATACATGGTTGACATAATTATCAATAAACAATTTTGTTACAGACTACAGTTCAGTTTGCCAATAGCGACATTTCCCAATAGTCTTAAAGTTTGCTTAGTTTTTGTTGCTATTCTATTAGCTCGGCCATTTTTTATAAGTAGACAATCATTGTGGTTATTGTTATCAATCAAATCCATACAAGTGGTTTATAAATGGTTATGGTTTAGTTGGTAAAAATATTTGACCATGCACACTCCTAAGCCAAGGTTAATGAACAACGTTGAAAACTAAACATAATTACAATGGTTTCTATCATGTGAAGTTTATCTGAAGCTTAATATCAGCGATAGATGTTGGTTGCTATAAGCTTCTATTATGTGATAGGGGCTGCAATAGTTTATCTGATGTTTCCAGCAACCTTGAATTTAGTTTTTGGATGCTTTGTTGATCAGGTGTCTGCTTGTGAGTTAAGCTAGTATGATGCATTTAAGCAAGTGGTTAATTACTCCATACTTTCATTTTGAACTCTTGGTCGTGTATTTCAATATTTGGAGTAAACAGAATGTCCTCTGCACGCGCAACTGCGAAAAACTAATCTTTCGAGTCTTATAGCACTGAAATGGACGACAAACTCTCCCAAGAGTTTATTATAATACGAACAAAGATAAATTCTCTAAATACCAATAAGATAATGTTCATCTATTTATACTAATATACACAAGTTAAAATAATAAAAAGAAAAAACTAAAACAAAATAAAGATCATAGTCACATCATTATGTCGAAAATTATGGCAAAAAAACAAAGCTGACTATATACTAGTTTTGATTACATGGAAATGGATTATACATTATTTTTAAGTCTTTGCATTCGAAGGTCCTCAAGTATAAGACGTGTCTCTCTGCGTGCCTCATTACTACATTGTCTATAACATTGTACCATTTTTTTGGTCGAGATCTCTAATTCTTTCATCTCATCCAAAACGATTTGTCTGTTCCTGCACTCTATACTGCAGAAACCTTGATCTCCCCTGCATAATAATTAACAACATAATGTTTCATCAGATCAAGGTTAAATGCATGACATGCTAATTAAAAAAAAATTAAAAGATATAAATAGAAAAAACAAATGACACTAGATGCTAATATCATCTTATTTTTAGTATGGATTTGATAGAATTAATTCTAGAAAGGTTAGATCATGGGTTATACATATATCTAGGACTGCATTCTTGGCTGCAATCATCAAGATTTTTCATATTTGTGTTTACAGTACAACCTCAATATTTGGGATTTGGATTTACTGCACTCGTAAAACGAAGTCATGCAATCAATGTATTGTAGATATTTCAATTAAAATCAGACAAACAAACAAATTAAAAATAGTGTTGATCAAAATTGGATGGCCAGGAGATTCAGTGCAGTGATTATCTGACTACAAGAAATCCATTTCCAGTAAATTGAAATTGCTTCAGTCACATTTTATTGCAGTATCATGGATCATTTCATGAGGCATGTGTGATAGTTACCGTGGCTAATTTGAAACTATAAAGTAGACTGCAAGTGATTCACATGTGTCGAATTTTGTAGAAAATTATACTCCGTATAAATCACGATGATTATGTAAATAATTACTCGTTCTACTCGTTTTGTAAACGAAAGAAATGACTAAATCATCAAGACTAATGAAGAGTGCTCAAAAGATTTTTTATTTTTTGAAGAAGTTAAATTAACTCGCTCAAAAAATAATCTATTTGCTCTATACTTAAGAAGTTGGCAAGTTGTAATAAAACAAAGAGTATGGCAAGTAAATAGTTATATACCTGTACATGTAGATATCTTTGTCTGGGCTGAGCTGTTTATTACACAGATTGCAAGTTTTAAGGAAGCAAAAATCCATAGGTATGGTTTGGTTTGACTTTTTCACTGCAGATTTGACAAGGATATTTGAATTACTCTTTGAGCTAATAATTTGGAGAAGGAGACTTAGACCAACTTCCATGGTGATACTATTAATTGAAAATAATAGAAGATGATTGAATAGTGTACTGGAAATTAATTATGAATTTGATGAGGTTTGAGAAAGGAAGCAGTGGTGGATATTTAAAGGAATTTAGGACCCACGAAGATGACAACATGTTGTTTTTACTTTGTTTAACACAAAACACGTGCTATATTACTATATATATTTTAAGGATAAATATATTTTTTTTAAGGGGAAGGATATGGTTATATGATACCCTTTTAAGATTTTTATACTCTATTGGATGGCAGACACATAGGAAGGGAAGAGTGAATGCTTTAGGGAATATTTAGATATTTTTAAAATGATTGAACTCAATAGAGTGGAATAGAGTATTTATCATACCCAAAAAAAAAATAGAAAGGGTGGAATGGAATATGGAATATAGAATAATTTAAAGATAAAAATTTCCTGAAAAAGAAAGCATTTTGGTGCCTTCTCCTTTTCAAAGGATGTTTCGGAACATTGAGATTTGAGGAAAAAATTAATCACACAAGTTGGTTTGACACTATATTTTTACCACTTTGGATTATCATAATATTTTTCGGTTATCAATTGAAAACTTTAAGATATTAATTAAATTTCTTTTGTCAAATTAATTAAATATATATATGAGTCTCCTCTTTTGATTTTAAAATATATGAGTCACGCCGCTTATATGTTATTTTTTGTGTGTAGGTTTTCACTTATATATTTTATTTTTAGGTTTTCCACACTTATACATTGTTCAATGAGATGAATGTTGATCAACAAAAAGTTATTCCGGTAGCACTAAAGAAAATTTAATTCTAAATTTAGATAATAAATATAAAGAATGATTTGTCATCAGATGCTTGATTGTTGGTTATTATATTCAACAAATGTATGGTATGAAAGTGTTCATCTATAATAAAACTGTACAAAGATTTATCGTTATTTATCAATGATTAATCTCCGTTGAAAAACTTGTGCAGCATAAAGTGAGTTTTCCCTCCCAATTGAATTGTCTATGTACACAAGAGACGCAAACCAAAACCCATTAATGACCATTTGCTTAAATGACCAAAGTCTCCTGCAATTTAGACAAATTCATTTTTTGAAGGGATTAAGACTAATTCATTGCTGGTATTAAAACTTTGTTTTTAATCACCCAAATAATATTATGTTTTTATTTTTTGCTGAATAAGCATAAACTCTTCATAATGCAGGAAAGAAACAATGCCAACAAGGTCTTAACCTTAGGCTCAATTTGTTCTTCAATTCTCTTACTCTTTTGATTTGCAATAATCAATTCTCTTGGTCTTGATACAACTATATCTTGATAAAAATATTAGTAGTTTAATGTTTAATTCTTGCATAAAGTGTAGGGAGAAGGAATTAACACTTCAATAAAGATATTAAACTATATAAATACATTAGAATTTTGCTAAACTAAAGAAAACTTGCCGGGACAAAAATGAGTTTTTCTTATTTTATTTCGTTGCATTTTATTTTACCTTCATCTAATAATGCAATCACAACGTTAATTGGAGTGAAGTTCCATGTTTTTATCATGGTCAATAACAAAAGTGGACAATATAGCAAAAATAATGGAGTAATAATAATAATATAATGTCACACCTATTTCTACAGTTAACATTGTCGTTTATTTGGCCCCACACGATGGACTAACGAGGATGGAGATTTTATACACACATGGAACTTATGGTACAGACCAAGAAATGACATAAGATAAGCAAATATTTTTATTTTGGCGTTATTCACACCTCAGAGTAGCCATTGAAAAGTAAAAACCCAACAAAGTTGCTGAATTTCAAAAAAGTAAAAATAACTTTAACAAAATATGATGTATTAAATGTCTCTGCAATCTTTTACTAAACTTGGGACAAGAATCTTAAAAAATGTGATCAATATTGTAGTTTCATTTCAAATAGACAAAGCAATGCAACTAGGTACTAGCTAAAAATTGGGATGAATGGAGATAAAAATCGAATTTGAGAAAGCCTATGATCATCTCAATTTGGAGTTCGTGCAAAATACTACTAATATTGGGATGCCTAAAAGCTTTTTAAATATAGTGAAAGTCTATCTCTTCCAAGGAAATAGATAAGGTGGCCGTGGCTCACTCTCCTCTTATTTGTGCATTAAAATACTTCTTTTTTCAATGCTTTTTTAGTCCTCGCTTAGAAGGGAATATATCTCTTAATTGTATTTTTAGTCCTTTAATTTAATTAAACTCACTAAAATAGTTTTCTTTTTCAAAATCGGACATTTTGACTTATCTAATCTAATCTAATTTCACATTAATTTGTTATAATTTTGGCGCCAAAAAATATTACTGCCTCAATGTCGAATCTAAAGTAAAATATACAACTAAAAAGTGAAATTCACTTTTCTTGGCGCCAAAAGTAACAAATTTAGGGCAAAAAAAAGGGGGGGTTTAGGACCAAAATTGTAACAAATATGAAAACAGAACCAAAGAGTTCAATTTTTATTAAGGGCAGCCATTTTCACGGGAAAATAGATGAATCAAACGTGCAATTAAACCTTTATTTAATTTAACATTAATGTTTGATACAAATTTTCAGAGCCAAATAACATTTCTAAGTGAGTTCGCAAGTTGTTCCCACTCGACCTTTGCAAACGACTTAATGCTTTTTATAGGATCCGATGGAAATTATTCAGGTTGCTCTTGAGCAGAATTTGTAATAGTTCGGAACAAAGAGTCAGTGTTGTGAAGACTAGAATTTGCTTATAAAAGAATATTAATTGGCAGACCGGGAAAGGACATTTGGTGACGTTTTGGGATCCTAAATTACTAACGATTTGGGTAAGGACGACCACGCATTACACCACTCAAATTTGGTGCTACCACTATTTTAAATTTCAAGTATTGATATTACTGTTGTAACACCCCGTTTTCCCAACTTTAAAATAACATAGATTAATCAGAGTTTTTCAACTTAAAAACTGAGTGTCACATTCAACTTTACAAAAATCCAACAAATATAAATATAGTTAAATTGCTATTTATTAAAACTTCTGCTTTTATAAAAATTTAACAAACATGCAGCGGAAATAATTTCAACATCTTAAATAGATTCTCATAAAAATAGTTCAACATTGTTTAAAAGGAAATACGTAACAAGGAAACATACAACAAAACAATCCTCATCCCGTTACGTATCAGAGCATCCTAGACGACACGGCGGAGATTACTCTCAACTGCACTATTCTTGGTCACCTGCAAGTTACTCATACGAAGAGCAACATTTCCAAGCAGAAGGGGTGAGATTTCACATTCTATAATAATAAGCATATAATTCTTTAAAAGAATTTAACAACATAAATAACAACAATTTAACAATGTTAAACAACAATTATATAACATAGATGTTTCGCATAATTACTCATTAATCAACTCATTAAATATAATGGCAACTTGACAACACGACAACAACATCAACAACTCAACATCGACTACTTATGCAACAACAACTTCATCAACTTGACAACTTAATATCAACGACATATGCAACAACAACTTCATCAACTTGACAACTTATATGCATGTGGTACCAATCAGGGCATAAGCCCTCGTCGCTTTTGAGCATAAATATACTCCTAGGACATGAGCCCTCGTCGCTATTGAGCAAAAGCTCCTAGGGCATAAGCCCTAATCGTGTTAGAGTAATAACTCAAGGCCATCAGCCCTCATCTTTTAGAGCAAAGCTCTCAGGACCGTCAACCCTCATCTTTAATGACTATGCATGGACTCATCAACCAATACTTTGACGGCCAACAACTTTAACGACATTGACAAGCAACTTACAACTTAAACGACATTGACAAACTACTTACAACTTTAAGGACATTGACGACAACTGTGGTAACGACAACGACAACGACTTCACATCATAATTTCATATTCATCAATCATAAACAACGTCATATAACGTCGTATTTAAACATCAAAAATTCATCATATAACATCATATTCAAACATCAACAATTCATCATATAACATCGTATTCAAATATCAACAATTCATCATGCATCTTTGTAAAAACATAATAAATTATACATAACATATTTCCATGTCAAACCAAGGATACTAGAAAGATATCACAATTATCAACAACTTTCATATTTATACCAAAGACCAATTTAAAACAGAGACGTGTGAAAAAGACGCAAAAACATGAACAGAGAATGTTATCACCGTACAATTTTGCTAAGACCTCCTTGGAGTATTTTCATCATAACTCAAAATCTAAAACTCATTTTTACGTCAAACCAAAGTCACTGGAAAGCTAACAATATCTAAAACTTTCATGTTTACACCCAAGGCCAATTATGTACCAATCAATACCAGTTTTCGTTTCAAATTCGAAAAAGTTGTGCAGAAAGTCCATAAAAATTCACTGTGACCTACGTGCAGTAATTTGACCATAACTCAAGTTCTATAAATCGTTTTGACGTCAGACCAACGGCATTAGAAAACTAACATCCATACCTATAACTTTCGTGTTTACACCTAAGACCAATTTTCTACCGATCAATACCAGTTTTCATTTCAAACTTTGGGGCAAAGATAAAAAAAAATCAGAAAAAAAGCAACTTCTATTATTCAAACTTCACATTCATTCAAAATCATCACAATCAACAACATCAACTCAATATAATTCATACCCAATTCATAATATGACATTAACAACAACAATCATCAACAATTCATTTATCAACAAATTAACATACTCAAACATATCACTACAACTAGAGCACGAATTTCATCAATTAAATTGCATTTCAAAACCCTAACTTCTTTAATCATCAAAATAAACAACAACAAATATGTTAAACTCTATTTCAGAACCATATACTTATGATTAAAGAAGGTTAGTCCCACCCTTACCTTAGATTTACTCCTGAATTAGGAGCAGCGTTCTTCTCTCCTAAGGTCTTCTCCATTTTTCTCCAAAACTCTTGTACTTGTTTCTGTTTTCTAACTTTTCTATTCTCTACCTAATATAATAACCTTAATTTCTCTTACACCCCAAAACTACTCTTTTCCTCATAATCTTATTTATTTATAAATTAAATATATCTCTCCCCCACTTATTAATAATAATACATCAAATAACAAATATATCTCTACACAAAATAACAAATATATTTCTATACTAGATAACATATATATTTCCATACAAAATAACAAATATATTTCTACACCAGATAACATATATATTATACAAATAAATACCAATATATAACATAACAAAATATCACTTCATCAAAATAAATCGACTAAATTATAAAAAGACATCTAATCTCAATAAAATAATAAATAATAAAAGTAGGGCGTTACAACTGCAACCACTCAAACATGGTCTATCATCATTATATCCTTTATCTTCTCTATAATATCGAATGAAATATAGTCTTAGGGTCATCCTTAATTTTGAAGGGACATTATACCTCAAAAGGGACTATGATATTTAAAATACTTTTTATTTCAAAGGGACATAAATTGTCAAAGAGACTATGCTCTTAATACCATGATTCTGAAAGGACAATATATCTAGAAAGGGTTTATCGACTTAAGAACAATTAAAAAGGAATAAAATAAAGGGTGCATCGAGCAGATTTAGAGAGAGAGAGAGAGAGAGAGAGAGAGAGAGAGAGAATTCTCAAAATTGGCTCAGAAATGTATCGAGCATTGAGAGAGAAGAGAGAAAGAATTCTCAATAACTCAATAGAATTATTTGATGTGTGCAATGAACTATGCGAACTCTCTATTTAAAGAGAGAATTCACAACTAATCCGTGAGAAACATAGGAGACAAGTAGCATATTAGTTCGAGTAAAAAAAATAATTCAGATTAAGTATTAAAATATTTCAGATTGAGTACTAAAACATTTTCGATTGAGTACCAAAATGTTTCACATGGAGTGCAAAAAAAAGTTACATTGAGAACCTAAATATTTCATATCAAGTACTATAATAGTTTAGGCAAACTTTAGGATTAAGAAAACATTTTCAGATAATTTTAAAATTAATTATGTAATTTAACATTTTTGGGTTATATGTATCAAGAGTGCTCAGTCCATTTTGGATTTCAAAGGGACATTTTATTTAGGAAGGTTTTATGATTTCCATAACACTTTTAATTTCAAAGGGATAGAAAAGAAAGGGGAGAAGTAAGTCATAAATGCATCAAATGGAAAGAGGGAGAAGCGAAAAAAGAATTTTAGACAACTCAATATAATTCTTTGTTTTGTGGGGATAGAAAAGAAAGGGGGGAGTGGCTTGAAAATGCATCAAGGAGAAAGAAGAGAGAGAAAATTCACGATAACTTAATAGAATTGTTTTATGTGTGAAATGAACTACACGAGCTCTCTATTCAAAAAGAGAATTAACAACTCATCACTGAGAAACACGGGTGACAAGTAACACGTGTATTAGATCAAGTACAAAAATATTTTAGATTGTGTATCAAAATAGTTTTAGATTGAAAACCAAAATATTTCAGAATATTTCAGATTTAGTACCAAAATATGTTAGATTGAGAACTAAAATATTTCAAATCTAGTACTAAAATAATTCGGTGAAACTTAATAATTAAGAAAGCACTTTGAGATAATGTTAAATTTAATTAATTTAACATTTCCGTTGATTGCTCATTCACTCCGTTCACAAATGTGAATACCCCAAGGGTACACTGTTTGAGCTACATCCTCCACTACCAATGTGTGAGGTCCAATGTAGAAAACCCCAAGGGCACACTCTTTAATCTTGCAACTTCAGATTTTTCCACACTCGTTCTAACACTAACTCTCCTCGGACACCAGTCATTCACATTACTTATAGGTTAAGAATTAAATAGCCAATGTGGTTCACTCAAAGTTGCCTAGCTAGAGTGCCTAATTGTGATTTTCTTTTTCTTTTTTAAAAAAAAGTTCTAATTTTACACATCTTAATCTCTCTATCACGTTATCTATCACAAATTCCACTTTCTTTCTTTTTATTCCTTGATCTCATGATCTTGTAATTCCCAAGTTCATATTGACAGCTTCCAAGAACAAGAAATTTGAAAAAGGCATTAACTAAACAGGCCCTAGTTTAAATCAGTAGGAAATATTATGTCATAAACATACGTTATTCCTTCCGTAACGCAATATAATTAACCCTTGAAGAGACATATGATGAAAACATTAGACGTTGCAACGTAGGTAAGATGATGTTGTTTTATGGCTACTATGATCATATATAGTCACTGTTTTGCACTTTGGAGTTATAGAGAGAAATATGGAACAAATAATGAAAACATTACTAGATCACCCATTATGCTCATAGTCTAAACTCTAAACATTACTTGAAGAAAGACTTCTATTTTTATTGAGCAATTACAGAAGCACGAGGAGTGCTAATTAACAACTCGAAAATGCCATTGATCAAGAACGAAATAAAAATGAAAATAGAAAAAGCATATAAAATTAATTCAAAATTCATATGAAAAATAGAGTCCTAATAAATCAAGAACCTTAAAAACAAAAGCATATGAAAAATAAAACCTAAAAGAAATTGAAATTCACTGACCAACCAAAACTAGTATAGCACAATTCATGATCATAATAGTGTCCTAAATCAAGAACCATAAAACTAGCACCACTAATCCCTTAAAAAAATAGCACTATTACCAAAAGTTCCCTTAAAGAAAACTATTTGTAGTGTTATTGTCGTTCATCATAACACTCATTCAAGATTGAGTAGTTATATGAATCTTTTTGCCTTGCAAGGATGCATCTAAATTAAGCTTCAATTTTACCAAAGAAGCCTTAAATTCCTCAAGAGATTCCAAAGCCATATCATCAATAGAGTGACCCCACCAGCAAGAAAAACATGAACTACTCTTGTTTGTCTCTTTTACACCTTCTAAATAATTATTCTCTTCTTTCAGCCGTTCTTCAATTGCCTCATGTTGAAGCCTTAAGGTTTCAGCTACGCCCTCATCTTGCTTTCTTTTTTCAGCGTCGATGACTGGGTTTTCCCTATAGAGAAAGTGTTTAATGACGGTGTTAGGGTTAGGGTAACCACAAACGTAGAGTTTTTCGTTTGGTGAAGTGATGATCATTGCAATTTTTGCATTGCATAGAATAGATAGTTCTGTGACTTTGTTGAAGAGTCCTAGTTTGAGTTTTGAGAAGGTATCACGGGGATTGTTTGATTTTTCTGCTTTCTTGATTTCAATAGTTCTCTTACGTTTGTTGTTGCATCTTCTTGATGTGTTGTTTTCGTTTGAAGAAGCCATTGGATCTTTCTTCCAAGAGAAGAAAAAGGGAAGAAAGAACTCAATAACCAACTATGAAAGAAAACTTTGTTTTGGTCCCAAAATATTGAACTAACTCTCTCTTTTATAGAAATACACACACGCACATTCTCTCTCGTTTTATTTTTACCTCTAATCTATTTTAGTTGTTTTCTTAAGAATATATATTTGTAATTTTTATTCAATATATGTGTCATTAATTGCAAAATTATATAAGATCAACGTGATATGATTTTATTATATATGTGATCTTGCTAAAAAATAAACAAAATCTTTTGTCAGATATATGATTTTTTTTCGGTGTATATAGATAGTTACATGATCAACCATGTACCAGAAAAAAAATATATGGACCTATCAACCTTTGAACATAAATATTTCTTCAAAAAAAAAAAACCTTTGAACATAAATATGACCATGTCTAAAAATTTACAAACTTGAAAAAAATAAAAATACAAACTTAACACAAACTTTGAGAGATTATGTCTAATGTAACTTGTTTGTCGTTGTATTATTTATTTCTCTTTTCAACCAATAATCTGACTAATTTATTTAATCCATCTTGAATAGTTAACTTATTACGATTTGGTACTTTTGTCAATTCCGTCTATCAATGAGTGTCTCTTAGTTCTCTTGTGATCCACCCTTAACTTATAATGTTGCTAATTAGATAAGCAACCCCATACTTTATATCAAACCTAAGAAAGCATTTAAATGCTTCTACTTAACTCCAAATAAAACTACTTTCCCAAATTTATCCACCTTTTACCTAAATCCAAATTATAGCCTATAAAGTCATCCAAAAGTGTGTGTATTGTGTGTTCATTAACTCATACTTTGAATGTCTTCTAGTTGTATGATCAAGTGGCATATGCACGTCGACTGAGTGAGCACGTTGTTTCAATTATTTAGTAGCGTACCTAGGTAGAAAAAGGTTATGTTTTAGCTAGCATCTCTATGGTGAATTCTTTAGACCTACTGAATTGAAGTCTGGAGAACCGGAATCTTTAGAGAAAAAATAATTCATCAAATGTCGGTGGTTTTATTTTCGGATCAAGTACAAACTTTTGGAAATTGTTATCGATTAGGGAGACTTTTATTTTACTGTCAAATATAATTTTATTTCACAAGTGCATAGCTTGAGAACAATCAAAAGTTCAAGTGTGCAGCTATGATGGCAATCAGTCATACAGTGTTTTTAGTCAAAGGGAAGATGAAAGAGGTTATGGAAGCATTATGAGAGGATAATGGTTGGGATGTGGAAAATTACAGGCTTCCCTTATTTCAACATTATGAGAGGATAATGTTTTTAGCAACCCATCATTTTTTTTATCTAAAAAAAAAGAGTAAAACATGTGTTGCCTCCTATGTAAGACATAAAGAACACATCATCCTACTTTTTTCTCTTGTGTTGTAGGAATTTTATGAATTTGGTGCAGTGAAGCATATATGCCCGTGCTCTGACCAATAGACTTGTGCGCTCCCACCCTAAAGAAGAATAGTTTTGTTGTTTCAAGTAAATGTTCTCCTAAATCCCCATTGGTTGAATCTCCATTGTTGTGTACAGATCGAAACAAATCATCTGTGGTTTTTCTTCCACGCCACTACTCTTGTTTTTCAGTTGTTATTCTTGCACAATGACATATCATTCAGTATCAACCAACCTCATCCTATACTCATTTGCTTTCTCAACGAGATCACTACACTGAACTTCAAATCTATCCAGAGAGACTTGATTATACCTCAATAATTAATCTAAAATGTTGTCGAGTTCTGACTTGTGATCGATGTTGATTACTTGTTGCTCTTCTTCTTCTATACAATGCTCCTCGATATAATCACCCTAATGATTCTCACCACAGTAACCACATCTCACCTTTGATCTTGAGATTTTGTCATCAAAATATTTTATCTTGCGAGACATCAGATAGTTATTATTATAACGAAGGATTTTTATTTTTATGTCTTTAGTATCAATCAATAGGACTCTATGCTATAAAACTGAAGTAAAGTTCTTTTTTCTTTGTGGTGGCCAAGGTTTAAACCCTGAACCTTGCATATATATTATGCATTATCCCTACTAACTGAGCTAAACTCACGAGCCACAAGGACACAATGAAAAACACATAAAGAGTACACCAAATATTTTTTTTATTAATTTATTGTGTTTAAATAACAAAGCATAAAGAAAATAAAGTGTGTGATTAGAGTGAACCAAATAAAAGAAATATAAAATGAATATTTTTTTAATTTTGGGAATATCTAAAAGAAAAACAAAATAAAAAGTAAATCTTTTTGTACTTTTTGAATATTTGATAAGAAAATAAAATAGAAATAAATCTTTTTAGATTTTTTTAGAGTAAAAACAAATAAAAAATAAAGATATGACTGGAATATAAAACTATAATAAATAACAATAAAATATTTTTAGAGTTTTAGAATATATATGAAACATAAATGAATACAATAAGAAACAAATAAACTAAATAATTTTTTTTTTTTTACGGTTTTTATAAATCCTAAGTAACAATTTCAACTTCCTCATTGAAATTAATCAACAATCTTCAGCAGTGGGCCACAAACTTGATTGTCAATGTAGCAAGTGTACTGAACTATGGTCAAGTAGTAATATTTATATAAGTTCGTCTCCACATGGTGTGAAATTTCTGCTTAACAATGTCAACAGTAATTAGGAAGTATAAATTGGGAGGATGCACATGACATAAGTTTGGTTTGCATAAAAGAAATAAAAGTTAATAAAATCAAGGTAAAGATAATGATTAGCTCGTTTTCGATTCAGTTCTCCTTTAGTACTATGTCGCAGGGTTGCTTGGTAACGGGGTATAGTCTACACAACTGTCTCATTGGTTTCATGACGTTTGAACAACGCTATAAGATCATTAAGAATGTTTGAATTAGCGTTTGTCACTCTGTTGTAATAGGTTATCTCTAAACTTTGAGAGATTGAGCAACTATAACTGTGCAAATTTTATACATAGGGTTAAATGCAAATGAACCATTTTTTAACATTCATAAACGCATAAAAAACATTAAGAACAAGTTATAATTGAATAAAGTCAACATAACTATTGTATTAAAATGTACTGATCAAGATATCAGCTACAAATAAGATCCTCTACTTAACTTAATCAAAGAGAAATTAGCTAAACATAGAGAGAAAAATAAATAACATGGAAATTAAAACAAACCATGAGATGATGTTGTTCCGCAATTATGTCTTCTCTCCGCCACCACATTGCCTCCTATTGTTCTCCAAAATCTAATGTTCTTTTATTCTCTTCTGCCAATTGAGAGATGTTTTTGTGTGACCTGAAGCCCTCCTTTTACAGTAGCAATACCACCTCATCTCTCTCCTTTGATTGGTTATTGACGGTGTAACTCGCAATTCCTAGCCCGATGCGTTTGAGGCAGTGGCGAAAAAATTCTATTTTTTCTTCCAAGTTGTGCGACGCGCAACTCTATGAATACACTGTGTGTTGTCCAATAGATGTACACTTTCAATTTCTTCATAGTTGCGTGATGCGCAACTCATACTATTTATCACACATTAGGCAGCATTGTACATGGTGACTAAACCCCAATAGATCACTTGATGTATCTTATAAAAAGTATAGCATGACCATAAAATTGTCTAGTTTGAGTGATTTGACGTTGTTGAAGGTCTTCCACACATAATTTTTCCTCTATTCTCTTCCATGGATTTATTTATACAAAATCAACTAAAACAAATGAAAACTTGCTAGAAAGATCTAAAACAACTCATAAACATAAAAGTACTATATGAATAATTGTTCTGATATGACACGTGAACAAGGCATATATATATAATCATTGATATGGGGTTTTGGCGTATGCATTCTATACTTTTTATGTTGTTTGTGGATGAAATTAAAAACTGTGTATGTCACAATATTATTGATCCTTGATCATTTGAGAAAGAAGTTAGTTTGGTTGTCTTGTTTGAAATTTCATTTTGATAATTGACTCCTAATCAGAATTACATATGTCTCAATTAATGATCTTCGTGATTATATCATCTTAATTTTAATTTTTGAATGAATAACATTTCTTTTACCGTAAATAATAATAATAATAAATCTTGCGTTCAAGAGAATAGATGCAACTCATTTTATCGTCTTATGTTCTTCAAACTTGATACAAAAAAAAATTCTCATGAAGTTCTATCAGATATCCTCGTTAGAGATACTTAGGGATGTTCATGCTGCTTTTTAAATCAGTTTTGTGAGAGAGAAAAATCTAATACAAAGATAAAACTGCTCGCGGTTCAGTTAGGATGAATTTTTTTAAAAAAAATCCAATGATTTAATCCAATTTAACACAATTTCATTTGGATCAGTGTTTTAGATATCCAAATTACAATCGTAAATATTTATATTAATATTATAAAGAGGCGATAAAGTAAAAGTATTGATGAAAAATATATCATATAATAAAAATAATGTTATAAAGTGATATTGATCGATTATATTTGAAATAGTAAAAAAAAAAGATTAAATTGAACTAACAAATATTATATATTAAAAAATGATAGCCAACAAATCATAAATCGATGGAATATATTATACTTGTTTTGGATCGGAGGTCCAATCACATAAGACCCAATAGGCCAAGGCCCAATAAAGACCGACCATAAACATTGGAGGAACACGTGAAGCCCTGTGCGGATTACTGCACAAGAGCACGTCTTAAAGTGATCTCCACCATACATGCAATCCCCAATGAATACCTATGATTGCATCACATTTCACGGAAGTTGTTAGTGTTGTCCGCGCCTATATAAGAGTGATTCAGCGTCACCATCAATGTACACTTCACTTTAACCACTTTTCGCACGCAACCACCTCTCTCAAATACTGACTTGAGCATTGGAACGCTAACGTGCCTGCATGTACCTTTCTTCTCCACCATGAAGACTCAACTTCTATCGCATCGGAGTACCTCAAACAACCGTTCAACAACCTCGATTGTCACCGGACATATCAATATCATTGTGAATTCTCATCGTCCTTCTCTTAGTCTTAAGTTACACTTTGATGTGGAGTGCAACAAAGGACGAGAATTCACAATAGTCCAATCAATAGATTTATAGTTCCCCAAGTTTCCTAGAAGATCCACACACACACTACACACACACACACACACACACACACACACACACACACACACACTTACACAATCCAATTTTGATGGTTGAGAGAACAAAAAATATCATCTAAGATAGGTTAGAGATAAAAAATTGACGGGGTACCCTTTTTCACAAAGCTAACAACAACTGAAGCGTCTACTTCAATAGGAATGGGATAAATAGATGAACTTCTAGTAAGCACCAAGCCAAGATTGAGAATCCAAAGCTCAATAGAGATGACAATAAAGATTCCTAAGTTGCAATTGAATCATGCGACAAAATGATACGTGGACTCTCTAATTATCCCGCCATAAGCATTTGATCTATTATAGATTCAGTGAGAACCATCAATATTAAGTTTCAGAAAATGATCATTAGGAGGTTATCAAACAATGTGTGAACATTTTTTAGGTTTCCAAAGTAAGAATTGGAGATAGTAGTACATGTTGCATTAATGATATGTAGAAAATTTTCTACTATTATGGATATTTGTATCAAGATATGATTAGCCATAAAAAATGTTCGGTACTTCCAAAGAGTCTAAACCATCCTTGTAAAAAAGGTTGGCCAGTGCAGATTAGTATTAGTGTCCCACCAATACCGGTAGTAATATTCAAGTGAAATCAATCATAAAGACTCAAACGAAAAATCTTGATAAAAGGATGCCAAAACTACCTAATCGGTTCACAGTCGCAAAAAATATAAATGATTGTTTCATCTTGATCCCTACAATGAATGCAACATGTGTCATTGGTCACATTTCTCTCGCGTCTTTCATTATTAGTAAAAAGATGATGGTGACATAATTTACAAAGGTGAATTTTAATTGTTTGAAGCTCGTGCCAAATCCACGCTTGATCAAATAAGGGATCAATGTTCGTAGTGGTAGTAGGATTATTTTAGAAAGAAACTCACAAGAGGATTTAACACTGACAACTCTACCTTCAAACAAACCCCACTTTAAAAAAATCATAAGTATCATTATGAAAGGGCGAATGCTAAACTTTTTGGGAGTAAATACTCTCAGGAAAACCAGAGTGTGAAGTTTCGTTCATTTCCAACCTATTATAGTAGTGTACAAAGCTACTATAAATTTAGTTTCACAAAAGGAAATCATATCAAATACATAATCTTTAAGGTTTTAGTAATATTAAAATCATAAATAATTATATTAAAAATATAATCTTCAAAATTTGAGTCGACCTCAACCTAACATAGTAACATAAGAAGTTATTATAAAAATTAACTTCATCGAAGAGAATCATCTACACGGAAACGGATAACAAATATTGATAACGAAAAAACGATCGAAAATTTGATATGTTATTTTTACAAAAGAACATTCCAAACTTTTGTTAGATTGATTTGAATATTAACATCTTTAAGATATCTCTAGAAATAAGATCCAAAAACGACGTCGTTTACCTTAAGAACAAGAACATGAAAAAAAGAAAATAAAAAATCCAAATTTTCTTGTTCATCTTTCTTTGTTGAATCAATCTTCAATCTCAAATCCCAATCCACACATCGCATTAGGGTTTCAACTTTCTCACACTTCAATTTCTCTCTTCAACGATGCAACGCATTTCCTTCACAATTTCACTGTAAAGCTGTTTCTCTCATCGGAACTCAACCTCATCGTGTTTAACTACAATTTCATGTAATTTGATTCGTATTTACTCAATTTCAGCTTATTTTCTATAATTGCTTTTTTTAATCAGTTTATTTGTTGTTGTTTTAGCTTAAACGATGTTGCAGTTTCAGCCACAAGGAACTTCTAAACAAACTTGTACTCTTCTTGCTGTTACCTCTGAAACACGTTCTGTTGAACAGAAGCAGTTACAGAATCAGCAGAAGTATCCTTTCCCTGAGTTAGTTTCTTCGGGGCGTCTTGAGGTATATAAATAAAATTCACATATATTTTAAGTATTTATAGTATTGCAATGTAGGTTTTGAAGTTTTTGTTATGTTATGTATTGCTAATTTTGTCTGAGGCTAAAAAATAGCGGATAACTGATAAACTAGCTTATAGCGGATTACTGGTAAGCTAGCTAATTGAAATTGTTGTGTTTGGTATAATTGAGAGAGAAAATGATAAGCTTTGAGCAATAAGCTACTTTTTTTTTTTTTTTTTTGGAATGGAAAATATGAAATATATATATAAACACGAAGAAAACGGGTACAAAGTCAAACACCAAACCTAGCCGCAAAGTCCAAAATGGAAAACGAACCAAGCAGCAAAGGAAAGAAAATAGACAGTCGAAAAATACCAAAAATACAAGGCAGAAGCTCCACCCCCCTCCCCAAGCACGGACAAGATGAGTACCACCATAGGGACCCTACCAGGTCCAGCACATGACAGGTTGCACCTCCCACTCATAGAAAGAAAAATTCTCAAACAGCCTAACTGGATGTCCGGAGCGCTATGGCGAACAAACTCCCACCCCAACCACCTAGCTAACTTATACCAAACCGGAAGGATGCTGGTACAAGTAACAAGATGCTCCGCCAACTCCACCGGATCCCCGCATAACACACACCCATAATTACCTTGATCGAAGATTACCCTACACCTTGCTAGATTTTGCCTGGTAGGCAACCAATCTAGGAGGAGCTTCCACAAGAAGACCATAACCTTGGATGACGCCCAAGATCAAGCAATAAGCTACTTGAGTTGGCTTATCAAAAAACGCTATAAGCTAGTAAAAATGAACTATTAGCTCGTCAGAAAACGGCTGTTACCAAATGGGTCTTTTTTAATCATATGAGCTTATAAACTATAAGGTAACTTATTGTGCTTGCCAAACAGCCTTGTGTTTAATGTTGATACACTTTCAGTGTAAAATGTAAAATAAATTACAGAGTCTATAAATCACAACAAATCATATGTGTGATTTTAGTAGTAGTTATTTTGAGGTTGAACATTTTTATTATGTGACGATTCACGTATATTTTAAGCATTGCAATGTAGGATTAGAAGTTGAGAATAGGGGACATGCACTGTCAGTGTAATTATAGCGAGGTCTAATAAAAATTGAGCATTTGGTAGTTATTTCTAAAAAGCGGTTATAGGATAGGCATAGGCTTAGATGACAATATGATGATTTTTTGTCGGATGTGCATCTCCATTAAACTTTTAGACGTTTTTGTATTTGTTGTTAATTTTGTTTGAATTTAACTTTAATAGTGTAAAATGTTCTATGCTGTTAACAAATCACTATCAATCATGTGTGATATTAGAAGTAGTTATGGTTGAAGTCAAATTTTTAGTGATGTGGCGATTATAATTGATTGACAATGTAAAATATCTTTACACATACGGTGTATATGAATTAAATCCATTTTGTTTTTGTTTTTACTCAAACATTGATATAACATGATGTGGTTTTTCTTATTGAAATGAAGGTTCAAACTCTTTGCAATCCAGAAAAGGAACAGTTTCGTAAAGTTCTTGAATCGTGTAAGCCAAATTTTGTTTACTTTCAAGGGGAGCAGTTACTGGATGAGGAAGTTGGTTCACTGGTTTGGCAAGGTGTGGAATTATCCAACCCTGAAGAGATATCAGAGCTCTTCGATACCACATTACCGACGGCTGTATGTATTCTGAATTTTAATGCTTTTCTTTTGTTCTTTATATGTAATATAGGGCAATTGATTAGACATGTAGAGATAAGTGAAAAAATAGATTGGAGATTTTTTATTTGTTTTACTTTCTATGTTAGTATGTTGTTAATTTTTGGGTTATTTATTGGTTGGATGTACTTACTAGTATTGATTGTGGGTGAAGGAAGGAAAATTGTATTTGCTGCAAACTGTGAAGAATGTTAGATTTGTTTTGCTGCATATAATTTTGCAGTCATGTGAAATTGAATACTAAACCAGTTGATAGAAGAGTTGTTGGTTGACTGATTCATGAGATGAAAAATTTAGGAATAGTAGAGTATGTAGAATTTGTGACATATAAGACATTGCTCAAGAATTTGACTTATAAGGCTTACCTGATTTGCATTTTGAAGTTTATATAATTTGTTTAGATGTTGATCAAACTAACAAGGCTTACCAGATTATCATCCCCCCCCCCCCAAGTTCGCGTTGTTGGTATGGTATTCTATTTGATGTAATTTTCAAAATTTCTTCAGGTTTATTTAGAAATCCCAAATGGAGAAAGTTTTGCAGAGGCCCTTCATCTTAAGGTATTTTGGTCTAAGTTGCTTGCGAAAACTCAGATATCAAAAGTCAATAGACTATCATTGTTGATTGTGATTGATGATAAAAGACGTGCTACTCTCACAAGAATACCTTTCATTGTGGTAGTTTTATAGGGAATATTGGCTGACTCAGGTTTTTGACTCTGCAGGGAATCCCATATGTTGTATTTTGGAAAAATGCCTTTTCTCAATATGCTGCCTGCCATTTTCGTCAAGCATTATTTTCAGTGGTGCAGAGGTATGGTATCATGTATTTGATTGATTGCAACTTGCATGCACGTGGTGCATTTACTATGAAATGGCTTTTTATATCCTAAACCTAACTGTTATACTGATGCAAGTCATACTGATGTCTCGTTATGGTTATATTTGACGACACATCCATGTAGCGGGTCATTATGAGAGGAATAACTCCTTGTAAAATATGTGGACCTGTATAGCTTACATGTCATGGTAGTCATTCTTATATGTGGACCTATATAACTCCTTGTAAAAATGAATATATAACTCATTTTTGTTTTGAGATATGAATGCCCGGAGTTTTAAAATCCAGTATGACTTTTTCTTTTCTTTTCATGAAAAAAAAAACTTAAAAACCAAAGTCGTACATTTTGTTAAGAATTTCAATATTACTTATTTAATGCTGTTTTAATATTATTGCAGTTCATCTACACACACATGGGATGCTTTCCACCTTGCACGTGCCTCTTTCGAACTTTACTGTGTTCAAAATAATCAAGTACTTCCTACTGATAGCAATGATGCTGATAGCGATATGGGGCCACACCTTCTTGGCGAGTGTCTCAAAATCAATGTTGACCCTCTAGAGATGGATGAAGAAGATGATGATGAAGAAAGTTCCTCAGGCAGCCTTCCTTCTATTCAGATACATGATGATGAAGTGAACTTGAGATTTCTCATCTGTGGTGCTCCTTCCACTGTTGTAAGCTTCTTTGGAATTCTACTTCCTGTTTTTTTGGCTAATACGACACTTCAGCATTTGTAATGATTTACATAAAGTAAATATTCGCAAAACTGTCACGCATCGACATACCCAAAAATGCATGTTGAAAATATGTTTTGTTAAATGTTGAACAAAGTAATGTGGTTTGTCAAAATGAGACAAAAGAAAGGATCAAAAGCATACATATAACAATACTTGTATGTGTAGTTGTTATTCAAGTAAAACATCCACATCCACGATAGACAGTCTTTTCCAATTATAAATGGTTTTGTTTCTTTTCAGGATGAGTCATTGCTGAGATCTTTGGAAGATGGACTCAGAGCTATCTTAATTATTGAAGTATGTTTACTGTATCATTGGATTGAATTTTTCTTCTTTGAATAAAATTCCATTTTACAAAAAACTTATAATAAGCATAAGGCTTTGAATTAATGTAAAAACGTTTACTATGAATCTAAGCTGGGCTGCTGTTTACCTATCACTGTCCAATCTTGTGGCCTTTCCATGAAAGCAATAGAACATAAAAGACAACTTCCTGTTTGTTGAGTGGCTTTTTACCAGTCTCTTGTCTGAGAACTTTTTGTTGCAATTTTTCACGGGGTTCCTTAGTATTCTTCTTCTTATCTTTTCAGATGCGTAGTTGCAAGCTCCATGGCAAGTATAGGTATGTTGATACGACTTGCATATGACTAGTACCCTACCAATACATTCTATTATTCTTGTCTTATTTTTTTCTTCAAATTATTTTATCTTCATTTTAATTTTCATTAGGATTTCATTAGAAGTATGAATATGGATTGCCACCTTGTAATATATACCTTTATGCTGTTGTATAGTGCCCCTCCACCACCACTCCAGGCAGCTTCTTTTTCTCGCGGAGTTGTGACCATGCGATGTGATATATCAACCTGCAGTTCTGCACACATCTCACTTCTAGTATCTGGCAGTCCACAAGCCTGTTTTAATGATCAGGTACCCTCCAAGTGTCTTATGCACTTTGTTTTTATTACTGAAACAAACAAGAAATGTTATCTGCCCATGCTATTTAAGTGTTTAGTTTTAATCTTACATTGCTCTTGCATAATAACTTATGTGAAGATATATAATATATTCCTGTGCTTTGGATTATTTTTTTGATTTTAAATATGTTATATAACAATTTTGTCTTCAGAATTGGAGTTAAAATTGTGTGGAAAGAAACAGTCCTTTGACCATTTTTCCATTAAATTGTCCAATTTTTTATTGCCTATTTAATTATATATTAAATCAACGGTCCACATCTGAAGTATAATATATGCAATATGCGAGAAACTATTACATGTTGAAATTTTTGGATTCTTATTCTTTGGCTGATCTGTTTTGCTTTTGACCTTTTAGCTCTTGGAGAATCATATAAAAAATGAGATAATTGAGAAGAGTCAAATAGTTTGTGCACAACTCAACCGTGAAGCAAACACACAGATTATCTCTGAACCTCGCAGATCTGCTTCAATAGCTTGTGGAGCAACTATATTTGAAGTTAGCATGAAGCTTCCTCAATGGGCTTTGCAGGTTTTAATAATCAGTCTGATTCACATTCTTTATTGCTATACTATCTGTATTAGCGTTGTCTTATCAAATCAATTGTGATTTCTCAATGTGTCACCCCTTCTTCCTAGTTTCTTATTGGGAGATTCATCAATATTCAAGTTCTATATGCTTTACCTGATTATTTTTTTAATTTCTAACAGTTTTATTATGAAAACAGAAGCCATTTCTCTTGATTTTGTTAGTGTTCAATAAAGTAAAAAGACTCGTAAGTTGAATTTTCATCGAATACTCCTCCATTTATCTTTAAAAAGAATATTGTAGCAGAGTTTATTAGGACAATTAATGCTGATATAACATGATAAGGATTTGAAATGCTGAGGCAAGGATTTCTTGGGTTGAGATAACAGAAAGGGAATCTGTGAGGTAGTCTCTAGTGTTGAGTGGGTCACTTGAGGTCAGATGTATCCTTTTATCTAATTTTGCTGCTTAAAATGCTTTGACATCAAAGTATGCAACATGACTGATTAGATTGTTGTATTACCACTGCCTCTGTTTCCAATATCATGTACCATTGCTTTTGATTTTACCCGTCTTTCCTCTTTCAAATGAGAGTACAACTTGTTGACTCGCCTTACTTTTATAAAAATGGTTCATAGACAATGGGTCTGCTTTCTATAGTAGAGCAGTGAAGTGCTCCCTGTTTTCAAATTGGTTGATCTACATTTCTGTGGCAAATAATGAATTGGAAGCAGGATGTTGCCAATGTTTTCGTGCCTATAAATACATGGATGTTGAGTATAGCACCTAAGCTTTTGTATCTTAAAAGAATAACTTATATGTGTACATAGAATTCCAATTCTTATTTTAATTGGAATTCTATGTCCAAACATATTTACTTGTGTTTCAAATTCTTAACTAAACATCTTGTTACTTTCTTCAGATTTTGCGACAGCTAGCACCTGATGTTTCTTATCGAAGTTTAGTTGCACTTGGCATTGCTAGTATTCAAGGGTTGCCTGTAGCTTCTTTTGAGAAAGATGATGCGGAGCGCTTACTTTTCTTCTATCAAAGCTCTGAGAAAGATGGATATGATAATGGCAATATAGTTTTCAGCAGGCCCCCCATTTGGTTGAAGCCTCCCCCTCCTACAAGAAAGAGGTGTGAATCAAGCCAAGGGGCTAGCCCTGACATCCACAATGATGAAGAGGAAAAGGATAGGAAAATGGTGAATGGGATTAGCACACCATTAACTCCAGCTAGGCAGAGATTAAAAGTATCAGCAATGAGGCCAATTCCTCATGTTCGACGCCATAGAATGACACCTTTTAGTGGACCTTCTGGCATAAATGGCTTTGGTGGTGCCCATGTTGAGGCTTATGTGCCACTTGTCCCTGTGAAGCGTAGTAGTATTGGATCATCATCTGCAACACAGAGAAAATCTTTTTCAAGCTCATCTCAGCCTAAGCAGGTTATTTCATTGAATCCATTACCGTTGAAGAAACATGGATGTAGCAGAGGCCCGGTACAGACTTGCTCTGAGGTGAGTTTTCCCCTGTCCATTGTTTTTAATATCCTTTTCAGTATCATTAGATGCCTAGTATGATACCGTAGTCTCCAAAGTTTTACCTGTGCTAAGATTTTGATGTAGTGCATTACTACATACTAACCAAAGTGACGTAAGGATTTTTTGATTTAAAAAACCTCACTAATCATGTGACCAATTCTTTGGCAGATAACATTTAAAAAAAATATAATCTTTGACATATATGACTAGAAAATTTCTACTTTTAAAACTGAAGCCTATAAATGCTACATATGTTATGATATTGACTGTTGTATTTAGCAAAAGAGGTTTGAGATTTGGTAGTGTTCCAATATTAATGTAATATGACTTTGTTAACAATTATAATTGAAGACCTAGTGATGTATGCACATTTAATTCATATCAAATTATCAATTATCTTATTTTGGAAAGTAGAAAAGTTCTATCAGCTGTATCTCTTAATTCAATGAGATATTATGCAAATATGAACTGAATTATGTTATTATAACAAAATATTCCACCACATTCTAAAGTATTCTCAAAATTGATACGAGAATTGAAGTTACTTATTCTCGTAGGATGAAATATTTTATTTTCACTTTCTTATTAATTTCCATTCATGAATTTTTTAAAATACACATTTTTTTGGAAAGGAATTATCCTAAATATAAATAAGCCATATTGGGTTTAATCAATCTCTCTATGATGCAAACACTCAATGAGAATCCATATTCCATAATACAGCCATTTCTTTTTTTGGTTACTTCCAAAAAAATTTAACCATATTCCATCAAATGGTGTTATCCTAAATATTACTAAACCATACTGGATTAGTCAAACTCTAATTCAAACATCCAATGGATTAGTTAAATTTAGACCAATTTAAAAGTTGTAACTTTCACTGTAGGAGGAATTTATCAAAGATGTCATGGAGTTTCTGATTCTCCGGGGGCATAGCCGACTGATTCCCCAAGGTGGCCTTTCCGAGTTCCCTGATGCCATTCTGAATGGAAAACGCCTTGATCTCTACAACTTATATAAAGAGGTGAGTCAATGAAATTGTGTTTGTTTAGAATTATTATGGATGATTTTTTGTGTGGATTTGTTTTTGAATTTGTTGGTTTTCTTAGGTGGTTACAAGGGGAGGATTTCACGTTGGCAATGGCATCAACTGGAAGGGACAAATCTTTTCAAAAATGGGAAATTATACATCAACAAATAGAATGACTGTATGTTCTATGCCTTTTGTATATTCCGTGCTTGTGTGGTTCATTTTTACGATTTTGTTGTTTGGATTCTGGAAGTGCACTTCAAAACTTTAAAGATCCATAGGCTTACATAAGTCATTGAACATTCTTCTAACTTCCCAATTAGTGAATAATCAAACATGATTATATATTATATCGAATTAACCGGCAGCTAAGCTTTTTTTCCCATGATGTTTCTTTTACAGGGAGTTGGAAACACACTCAAGAGACATTATGAAACCTACCTTTTAGAATATGAATTAGCTCATGATGATGTGGATGGAGAATGCTGCTTGCTGTGTCACAGGTTTGTACTTCTTTTTAAGCCAATGAAGCTATGCAGTTGCTTTGTGTACGGTTGCCTGCAGATTATGTACTTACATCATCTCCATGTAAAACTGTTAAGCAGTCATAATTTATCTCATTTCATGATGATTAACAGCCAAAAGTGGCTGGGTATTGATGTGCGTGCAACTAGCAGCAGCTAATCTCATTTTATGTGAATGTTTTCCTTACAATCATTTTACTGTTCAACAGTAGTGCTGCCGGGGATTGGGTGAATTGTGGCATATGTGGTGAATGGGCCCACTTCGGCTGTGACAGAAGGCAGGGTCTTGGCGCATTTAAGGTACTGCGTCATCTCTTACAGTTGTACATGAAGAGTTAATAACGTTATCAATGAAAAACAATGTGTTATATTAAGGATTCATTTTTTTTTCTTCATTCACAACTTCTGCAGGATTATGCAAAAACAGATGGGTTGGAATACATATGTCCTCATTGTAGTGTTACGAATTTCAAGAAAAAACAAAGTGTTGCAAATGGGTATTCTCAAGGGTCAATGTCGTCGCGACTCCTTTGATGTAGTTTCCTCCGTCTCCTTCTGGAATAGGGGCCAACTAGTTTGGCCCTCTGTTGATTTATCTGTAATCACTATCTCTTAGATAGATTAGCGAAATATAGGATTAAAAAAATGAGAGTTAGGTTTTATCGACACAAATGTCAGTATGTCAATAGGAGTAAGGCTTTCCTTAACCCCTTCTACCTTTGTTCTTGATTTAGGGGGACAAATTACTAATTTAGTTTACGGAACTTCTTACCAGTTTGAACTATGATTAAGCTCTCCATTATGAGCAGTAATTTGAAGTTTACTTTATTCCCATTGTCCTACTGTATCGAAGGGAAAATGTATAGTCTTAGGCACTGAACATGTTTATATGATTTAATTTAATAGATCATTTTTAAGTGTTTCTATTCATGCATTGCACGGGCATTTTTGCATACTCATTGTTCAGCACAATACTGGAAAATATTTAGACGAACTTGAGTGGTAATCATGTAGAGCTGTAGTTCAACAAAAAGTATAATTTTATAAAGTAGACTGAAATCTGGACATTCAATTTGACGATATGGCTGTTTAAGTGCTAGGTGATGTTCAAAGAATTCAAGTTTTTTGACAGTACAAAAGAGAATTGAAGTTAATCAAATTGTTTTGTATCATTGGTGTTTTTTTCAAAAATAAATAAATAATTCACTTTTAATTGGAGTAAGATTTTGAGAATAAAAAGAAGGTGAAATTATTCTTCAGGTATTTATAATTCTTCGATTTTTTTTAAGTAAATGATATTCATTCAAGTTTATAGTCTACATCAATGATACAAAATAAATTCAATGTCTGCTAAAACTACAACGGATGAATTTGTGAACAAGCTCAAGCACACAACATCCATGTTAATAACATAAAACAACAATGTATATACAATATGACTATATTCAAATCTTCATAATACCCACCAAGATATGCAACGTTGATGACTTCAAAGTCATTGAATCTGCACTTGATAAAAGCTACTCTTTCGACCTGAATCAAATAAACATTATACTAATACGGGAAATTAAAAACATACCACACAAAGACGGAAAATCAACACAACCAACAACGAATTCACAAAAACATACGAAAGAAGACTAAAAATACGTGGAAATCACTTATTTAACTAAAATGGAAAAAGAAAAAGCAATTTGAAGGGCTTATTTCTGGTTAAAATTAACATTTAATCACCCCTCTTGGGTAAACCAAAGAAGAAGACAAGTGGTGATGGCTGAGTTTTGAGAAGGAGATTATTTGAATGTTTTAATATTTTATATAATTTTGAAGAAGATTCTTGTGTTAATTTTGTAAATAAATCTCTGCTAATATTAATGTTTTTTTTTTTTTTTAAATTTATGATTTTCTTCTAAAAACATAGCACAAATGTAGATATTAATTCAATTTTGATAACATCAATTATTATTTTTGTTTGTATTTTTCCTCAATTTTAAATAAATTCTTAGTCTAACAAATCGTAAAAGAACTTTTTTTAAAAAATAAATTATACTTTGGTAGATAGAAACCCTTAAATTTTATGGACTTTTATTTATTTATTTTTAAAACTTAAAATCTAACAAAACTCAAAAAAATACTTATAATATAATTTATTTATTCTAAAAAGCCACACGGTGCAACCTCAGCTCTTTTTTCTTGTCAAATAGCCTAATGGCTATATAATATGCAATATTCCTACCATATGAATATACAAGATTTATACATATTTATTTATTATTCAAAGAGATGGAATTTATGCTTTTAATTTTCTGCTCCAGAGATCTTGTCGAAACACTGTTTCAGATATGATTAGAACTTTTGTTTAATAATCAAAACCCAACTGTGATAACTTTCTTAAGAAGGAATTGTTGTGATAATTACAAATTAGAATCAGTATCTATGGATATATCATGCCTGTAACCCATTTAAGATTTTTAGTTAGCATAGAATCTCTCCTAGCTCTACTTTCATCTAATAATTATCCTCAAATTCTTTCAATTCAAACCCATTCAATTTTTCTTAATCTTTGGATCTTAATCATCAAATTTAATATCTCATTTGAGTATAAATTTATTTATCATTTCTCTATTTGATGATTAAGTGCAACAAATTAAGAAAATCAGAGAATTTCAATTCAGAAAATACATTTCCTATATATACAAGGGAGGGAGTCATCTATAAAAAAAAATTCCTTGATAAACAAGTTTTATCCCAATAATATATCCAATCACAGAATTATGTTGCAATATTAATTTTTAAATGTAAAATGAAAATTCAGTACTTTTTTTTACTTAAGAAAATTTAGTACTTATTAAATTAATTAAAGTATTTACACTTCATTTTCATGTACATCTTTAATTAATTTAGTATTTACATTTCTCTTATTTTTAGTTTTTCTTTTAATATAACTTTTATTTGGTGAACTTTTAATATATAATTTTTTTTTCATTTAAGATAACTTCTAATGCCCAAATAAGTCATAGAAAAAGTTATATGAATTGACAAAGGAATAAACTTGCTTCAATTTGCCATGCATCTGCAATAGGAAATAGGAATAACTTCGTTTAAAACAACACTACAGATTATCTAAAAATATTTTATTAACATTTCCTAATATATTGTATACAAGTTACACAATCCTAAAAGATATATGAAGTATCACTTTTTTTATTTTAATGAAGTATCTTCCCCTGATAAGAATCCTCACATAAAGCATATTAAGGCCGTGGACAAAATTAAATACTCAATAAAAATTGAGATATGCCATAATCTGAGTATATACACACACACACACACACTCTTCTCTATATATAACTCACTCTTTGTTTTGTACTTTTTACAATAGTTTTCTTCACCATGTCTAACATTAATGCTGCCAAATCTCTCCTCCATATCAGGTAAGACTAAGATTTACCAGCTCTTTACACATCAATAGATTGACCTTTAAAAAAAAAAAAAACAACGATAAGTTAAAATCGCTATGAAACGAGCTCGTATTTTATCTTATTCTTTAGAAAGAAAGGAGAGAAGATAAACTAAACAAAGATTAAATTCTTTATTAATCCAAATTCAATTTTGAAACAAATATTTTCCTTCATTTTTTTTGTTTTGCATGTTCTTCTTCATGTGTTTTTTTCCTTCTATTTTGTATTAAATATTTATATGGTGCAGAAAGCAATGCTATGCAGTTGTAGCAAAGAGTTTAAGGTTGCAAGGGATAAAAACCAACATGGAGGTGGTGTTAAGGATACGCACATATTATTCACATTCAAGAAGGTCAAAGCAAATATCAAGACATTCAAGAAGGTCAAAGCCAAGCAATTATAGCTGTCAAAGTATATCAGGAAATTGTATCATAATAGGATCCCTATCATAGGCAATTATAGATTAGACAATTATAGGCAATTAATATACAGATTCTTGTATTCTTATATATGTACATCAAATTACAAGAAACAAAAACAACAAAAAAAATTTGGAGAGGAGAGATCCTAAGACTGGAAACTGGATTCCAGAAAATCACTTTGGAGAGGTTGATGTTGCAGACCTCAGAAATAAGTTTCTGTCTAAAAGATCACAGAATCATTGAAACAATTATATGTACTGTACTATCAGTTGAATAAGTTTTATCAAAAGAAGTTGTATACAAATGAAATGATCCTTTGCTTTTGAATTTTCTTGTGAATAAAAGAGGTCAAAGACGAATTCACAACTAAACTTTCTAAGAATAGAAATAGCTACAAATTGAACAAAGCCAGGTGAGAATTTCACAGCTTTAAGTTAAAATTCAAGGAGACTCTATCTATGATGTGCAAATCATGCAAATGTGAAGGCAGGCTGAAGGCACAGTCAGTAACTTTAGGCCGAAGGCACAGTAACTATGTATGGAATTGAGTGAGTATTATTTTTTAAATCAGGTATTGTCCACACGCAACTATCGAGTAATTTGATTTCGTAAACCTATTTTGGATTATTTTAAATTTTCAGATTGATTTTAGTTTAAAATAAGTTATTAAATGGATATTTATGTTTGAATTACTTTTGAAATGTAAGTTCGGTTAATCTTAGTGCAATATATACAATAATATATAATTAGTGATGTCTCAATAGGTAATAATGTCTGTAAATAAAGTAATGTTGACGGTGACCTAACTAAACACGAAGATTATGAGATGCACAATGAAACAAAGGTAGTGTTGAAGGTGTTGGATATTTGAGTTAGAGAATATATGTTAGGCCATCGCCATTTTTTATGAACTTCAACATTCAAACATTTTGGCCTAAACTATACTCACAAGTAAGCAAATCCATGTCCACCAGTAAAGCTATATAATATGAAATGGGAGCAGACACAGAAACCACAAATATAGAACAACCACTCTGGTGAGAGGTGAGATGTCTACATAGTAAACAACCATTTGGTAGAAGGGATTAGTCCTGCTTTTGGCAAACCAAACTAGCCTACTGAAATTGACGTCAGGGAGAATTGAACCTGAAACTTTGAGAGGAGCACACTCCAAAGTCTCAGGCCTTAGGCCAACCCAAGTAAGTTCTAATAGAAGAAGAATTCACATTTAGTTAATAGAAGAAATCACATTTAGTGTCTAACTGTATCTTGGACAGAACTGTCTCTTATGATATAATACATGTAAAAAAAGATATACGTGTATACGATGAAGTTCTAGATTCATGTTTATGGCTTCGGATATATACAATGAACATGTGGAAGAGAATTGTGTAATAGGACCAATGAGTTTTGGATATAAAGCTAGCAATTGAGGGGTTAAATCTGATCCTCATGATAAGAACTCATAAAAGTTGTAAGCCAAATGCAAATCACAAGGCAACGAACTATCCTCTTGTATCGTCAAAGTGAGTAAAGTGTTAGAATTAGAAAGTATAGAATATGGTCAGTATAGTTATTCAACAGAAGCAGCAAAGGTCAAAACAAACACAACTAGCAGCACATTTTCCATGACGAGGCACCAATAATTTCAATCATTGGAAACTATTTCTATTAAGTGTTTTTATAATATCCAACCATTCTATAAATATATCTAAACAACAAGTAAAATTTCAATAATCCTTGCTAAGTTTTCAAAACTAAAACATGCACCAAGAGTGTTGTGATTTCGACAAACCCACGATGATAACAAACATGCATTAAGAGTAAATATTTTTTTTTTATTGCATACATGTGAGTAATTGAATTTATTTGTACATTAATAGACACACGGCATTGTATCTTAGGACTTATAGACGGATGAAGCAAAGAAAACATGTTCTACTATTGTGAATAAAGTGACCGTCCCGATATTTTTGATCTCAGCCTGCAACGATTACTTCTCCTGTGCAGACTTAAGAACTTCAATTAGGGCAGCACGCAGTTCCTCTTTCCTGGCCGCGCTGATACTCTGCCGCTTAAGAGATTGATATTAAAGAATTCAAATATGCACAAAGAAACTAAATTTATGAAACTTGAATCAAAAGCATTGTTCGTAAACTTCAAGAAAAACTTTCATATCAGAGTCAAGTATCATCCCGCGAATAAACTCCCTCTCAGCAGCTAGGTCCATTATTATTTCGGCCTTTGGACGGTTCAGTTCCTCCAAAAACTCTGAAAGTTAAAAAAGAAAAAGGCAAGGCACAACGGCAAAATGCATACATCAAACAACCGCAAACTAAATAGAAGAAAGGCAAAACAGCAAAAAGGACTTGTTTGATTAAGTGAGTTAGTTGTAACAGAAACTAGGAACAGTCTTCATTGTTAAAATTGAAAGGAGATGATTTGGACTACCCATTAGCTTATGGTCATACATAAGGTTCATCCTCATCCTCATCCTCTTCAAATGGCTTCTTAGCATTAGCTTTTCTAAACACTTTTCTATTTTGCATCAGACCCACATAGGCTGTAATAACCAAATGCATATAAATCAAACAAAATAGAACAAAACAACAACAAAATTTATTTGGCCAAACTATTAGGTGTAATAGAAACTAGAAATAGTCTTCGTTTAAGAAATTTAGAAGAGGTGATTTGAGTTACCATGTTCCGCTTCGGTGGGTCTCGGCTGCTCGGTATGTTCTATTAAATTCCAAAAGAGCGCAACTAATATGAAAGAACAAAATTCTTAACAACGGCAAACCGATAGAAAGACAAATTTCATTTAATAAAATCCTCAAAAGTAAAAGTAAATATGAATGTTTGTTTAGTTAGCAAGGAAATGGAATTTAGAAAGATGGATAAGTGCACTAATGCGCAACACGCAACACATAGTGACCATATTGAATGCATTTCCCAAATTGTAGAGATGGATGATCATTCTCTGACTTTGAAAACAAAAGAAACATGCACAATAACTAAGCCCTAATTCACATAAAAATTGATGAAAGGCAAAGGAAATATGAATGAAGTTGAATTGAAAAAGAGTGAAAATAAATATCTTGAGGAAACGGAGAAAGAATGAAAATATCAGAGGAACCTGTAAATGAAAAAAATGCAAATAGGGACTAAAACGGCGGTGAAGAACGAAAACGAGCCCTAGATAGAACAAAATGTCGGACAATATTGGCTACGGTCACTTTTTTTTGGTAGACGTATATTTAAAAAAAATTGTATAATATGCACAGAGAATGAGATTTTTTTTAATGGAAAGTACATTAGTCTTTTTGTGCAAATGCAAATGCAAAAAGAAGAAGAAAAAATAAAAGACATAACGACCAAGGCCGAGGATGCATCATCCTTGAGGCATCAGATTGAAGCAAAGCTTTCAAGCCTTCACGAGGGTGATTCCAAATCTTTATCTTAATGTCATTTTTAGAACAAAACTTTGCAAGAAAATCTGCACATCCATTCCCTTCTTCAAGAGTGTGAGAAAGATTCACTTCCCAATTCAAATTCAATAACTCTTTAATTTTAGCAATCACTGGAAGGCATAATAATGATACTTATTGGAAATCTTAGTGATGAGATCAATAACAGTTTTAGAATCATAGTAGCAGCAGAGATAAATGCAACCATTATTCCTATTGCTAGGCACAAACCATAGAAAGTAGTCATAAGTGTTATTTGTTGTCCCAAAAAAACAGCTGAAACCATTCACCAAAGATCCATCACCTCTTCTAATTAAGTGGATAATCCGTGGTTTGAATCCAACCCCCTACATATTGCAACGTCTCTGCCAATTTAGCTTGCTCATTGGGACTATAATGTCTCCTTCAATCATTACAATTTGACATATTATACTTTTAATCGTTATTATTTCAAACTTTCAATTCTTCTAATTGATGACAGTAACTATATTTTAGCAAAGTGTACAATACTATTTTTTTATAAAACTTTTGATAACTTCTTTTTGTTAATCCACATTAATTAGAATCTTCCAAAGGCACACCAAAATATTTCACAGCTTAGGCCTTTTAGACCAACTATAGAATTAATATTTAATCAACAACATATCATCTAGTTTTTTCTTTACCAGGACTAGACTACCTCTCCGATAGACGAATTCTAAAATCGAATCCAGATTTTTTCTAAGAGAATCATGTTGCCAAATATCTCAACACTATATTGGCACTTATGATATTATCAAAAATGGAGTGTTGCGGGGTATTTGGTCAACTTTTGCACCACGAAAGGTGTAAATTTTCTCTTGGGAACTTATTCTTGGTCGTCTACATCCTCGTGAGAAATTATCTAGAAGGGGATTGTTGTTGGATGGAGTGAATTCGAAGTGTGTGTGTACGGTGTTCGGTGATCCTTGAAGTGGAAGACCATTTGTTTTGTAGATGTAAATTTTGAATTATTTAGGGCCAAGATTTTGACTGATAAAGGGAGCCATCGAAGGTTCGAAAGTATCACATTGAGAGAAGATATTGAAGTATTTTGAGAACATTTGAGTGGTCGAAACATTAACTTCTCTTCTTGTAAGATAGGCCAATCTTACTCCTTCTGTCTTTCAACCAGCCACTTCTTCGTCATGAATTGGGGGTACAAAAAATCCTAAGTCTTTCTCAAATGTGGCAAACTAGCCATAATTGGAAAAGCCACAGGGGTCCAGAGAGGGCAAGTGTTTTTCCTTTTTCCAAGTTTTTGCATTGCTTGACCTCCATATCCTACTGCCTCAAACAGGTTCCCTACGAGTAATTTGCTTAAGTTAAACATATGGCCTTCATGGAGTTGAATAGCCATCCCTATGAATTTTTTGGCTGCTTGACGAGAGCCATTGCAAAATACAAAGTGGGATAACCAGAAGGTGAGGAAGACAATATGCTCTTCGTCAGAAACTTTAATGGTATTGATCTGTTTAGTAATGATCAGTTAGATAGATGTCATAGGTAGCCTTTTTTGGTGTCGAAATCAAACTGGTTTTCCTCACTTTCTAAACTAGGGTCATAAGTTTCCCCAGTTGGTTGAAGCCCTGTATGGATGCTATGTCAAATAAGGTGGGGGTTGATGATACTGGTTTAAGGTTCATATTCAGGTTATAGATGATACTGGAACAACTACTTTCATTTTGTTTGATCGAATTGTGTCTCAAACTTTGAGAGATTTGCACAAGACTTGCTTGATGCCATGAATCAGGTTAAACTTCATTGTTTTTATGTGCCTATTTCATTTCTACTTTAAACTTAAGTAGTTTTATATTTAGAAACTCATGTGTCTATTATTTTTGTCTATTTAGGGAAACATTTGTGTTGCCTACCCTCAAGAACTAAATATGTTTGTCGACAAGCAGATGTTGTTTAAGTGAGTGAGGCCAACTAATTATATCAAAATTGGCGAACCTATACAATTCGAAAAATGATTAAGGATGAGGAGATAATTAAGCAAGGACTATATATATATATATATATATATATATATATATATATATATATATATAGGGACAGATCTAGCAAGGACTGAGGGTGTACGTACCTGCACACCTTGAAGTTATGAAATTTACACCAATAATTCTATGTTATTTCTATTTGCATATCCTGAGTTTTCAAGTTTGCACCTGACCAAGTGACTTCCTCACTTTGTTAATTATAACTTGCTTCTGATTTTCTACTATGTTGATTGTCTTTTCGAGAAAGCACATCATGTAATCTAGAGCATAGCTTCTTTCTTTTTGTGTAGTGGCCCAGAGTTTAGCTTACAAAACCTAACCAGTAAACTATGCTGAAAGATGTGTTAATTATACGCCAATATAGTATATACATATGGTTTATTTGATTAATCTATCAAATGTTAAAAAGTAAGAATTTTTTTTTTGGTTAATAAAAAGTGTAGAATTTATAATGTCTCAAATTTATTTTTCTAACAATAACAATAAAAGTTTAACAGACATGCAATATTTACAATGTCATCCCGTGTGAACACATTATCTTGTCATTTCCTTTTTTTTTTTTTTACTAACACAACATCTTACCATGTAAGTCTATTTTGCACCATTTTTTTAAATATAACTAGCAGAAACAATTATATTTTTATTGGACCTTAATGTAAAATTAGTTTACACTAAGAATGCATGTAATATTTTATCTAATAAATTAATGATTATATTAAAAATGTGTGTATGAATGTCTGTGTCTATATATATAATATATATAATAATTGTTAGGCTTAAATGCATTTTTTACCCCCTAGCTTTAAAAAAGTTGCGATTTTGATCTCCCTAGCAAACAAAAAAATTCTACCCCTTAATTTTACAAAATGTTGTAAAGCTGCTGAGAAGACGCCACGTGCTCCAAAACAGGGGACCAAAATCGCAACTTATGGTAAAGATAAAGGGCCAAAAGAGCTTATTTCTATAAAGATAGAGGGCATAAACAATATATTTTCATAAACTTAGAGGGTCAAACGAACATATTTTCCATATTTCCCTAAAAACAAAGTGTAAAATTTTAATTTTTTTTATTAGGAGGTCAAAATCGTAACGCTTTGAAACATAAGGGGAAAAGATATTTCACATATTTCCCATATTTTTTTATTAACCGAATATTATTATTTGTTAAGCACTTTGGTATATATCAATTAATCTATAATTCAATTTTGTTCAGCTTGCCAATGATGAAGAGGAAGCTCAATATGAAGAAGTTGTGTGTCAGTTGGCTGATCAAGCTAAGCTCCATTGGTATATACTTTTTATTTTAATTTATTTGCTATCATATAATCGAGATCTATTTAACTAATTTATCTTGACAAATTATTTGTTCAATTAATCATCCAGAAAACAATTGAAGGTGTTGGCTTAAACCATATGGATGACTTGGTTGTGGATGATTCAACAAATACAACAACAACATAAGTCTAGGCATGCTCTTAGGGTTTAATACAACTAAAAGAAAAATGGTTAATTAGAACATATTTCTTCTCTAAGCTTACGGACGAACAATAAATATACAATTTGTCCTTTAGGATTAATGTATGAATGTTTGAGTATGAAAATACATGCTTCTCTATTATAGGAATAGTTATTGATTTTAACCCGATGCAAATAGGTTTGAAATTAACTCGAGTTCATCTTCTGAGTTTGTTCTGAATTTTATATGCATATTCAAATCATAAACCCTTAGGCGGTAGAACCTTTAGTTAAATAAATATTTAATTCCTTAGGGGATCTAAAATAAGAACAAGCATTAATCTCTGAAATTTCAAATGGGTGTCAAGCATCAATGCTATTTATAGACTACAGAAGCAAGGTTTTCAAATGGGTGTCAAGCATCATTTTGTTCTGAAACTCATTATATTAGTTGACGAGTGAAAATTTTGTTGCGAAATAACTTATTCAGGGGTCGGTGAAAAAAGTTAAGTTTAATTGTAGTTTTGGTCCCTCTATTTTCACCACTTTGCATAATTGGTCCTCCTATTTTATAATTCGATAGTTTTGGTCCCTCTATCATATTTTTAAACTATAAAAATATGATGTGATAAATTTTAAAGGTCGTGGAATATGATATGAAGATGGAAAAAGATCAATATCGATGAAATTGTAACAAATTTCCCTTGAAAACTTCATTTAAAACATATCATATCACAATATTTTAGACAAAATATTTAATAGAAAGACCAAAATTGTCGAATTTGAAAATAGGGGGACCAATTTCACAAAATAATGAATATAAAGGGATCAAAACTGCAATTAAGCCAAAAAGTTATTATTGACAAAATTATTTTAAGAATTTCATACCATCTATTTGAACCCTAGATTAACCTATATATGGTTTGATAACAGATAAATGCTGGAATAAACAGACCTGTATTGGTAGGCAAGATAAATTTACCAATGAAAGTTTGATCATTTTGAAGAGAAAAAATTCACAGCACAGGCATGTGGACATATAGTAACAACGAAGAACTAATAGCCTCAATGGTACAAAGAAATTATAAACATTGATCTTGTCATTCCCTACACCTTGTCTGTCTTTAAAAAGCAGGAAAATCACATTCTTGGGCCAAGCTAAGCTCTACTTAGAAATCTAACAAAGCATTAATCCTAGAAAGCAACATTTAAAAAAAATGCATATCTATGCATAATTTTGATACCTGATGATGAATCACCTTGAAACCCATTGATCAAAATTTGATTTTTAAGGCTTATTTGTTGCTGATATGGTGTTTTCAGTGCAGTTGAAGATAAGGATCTGGCTAGTGAGATTAAATGCATCTTCTCTTGATGATGATGATAATTTTAATTCAATTTTGAAAAGTAAATCCCCTTGATTTTGATTCATCAACTTTGATGTGGACAATTTTTAAATATTTATACACGCAGACATGAAAATTAATTAACAAGAAAAACTTCATAAATTTAGAAAATCAAACTAAATTGAATCACACACATATGTTTAAGTACTTATTTTCTTTTTTATTAGTATAATATATTATATTAATAAGTTTTTGTCTTTTGGTGGTCGCCTGATATTGCTGAAATATGTCATGTCTTCGCTCCCGGTTTACTTTCTTTCCTAATTCAATGCCCCCACGGGTATAATCTCTTTTATAGAATATATTTTTAATTTTTTTTTGGATGGTGGTGAATAAAATAGAAAAATATCTTGGATAAATTGGGACTCTATTTGTAGTCCAAAGGAGGACGGAGGGTTGGGATTTCGGAGGCTGAGAGCATTTAATTTATCATTGTTAGGAAAATGGTGTCGGAGGATGCTGGTAGATAAGGAGGGATTGTGGTACAGAGTTTTAAAAACCCGTTATGGTGAGGTTGGGGGCGGTTACAGGAGGGTGGGAGACATGGGTCTTCGTGGTGGAGGATGTTGTGTCATATCCGTTGTGGGGTTGGTGAGGGAGTGGGTAGTTGGTTTTAAAGAGAACACTCGCCGAGTTGTCGGTGACGGTCATAATACCTTATTCTGGTTTGATAATTGGGTTGGGGAAACGCCTTTGTGCATCAAATTTCCTCGACTTTTTGATCTGGCTGTGAATAAGGAGTGTTTAGTGGAGGAGATGACGAGATTAGGGTGGGCGGAAGGGGGATGGCGTGGGTGTGGAGACGCCATTTGTTAGCTTGGGAGAAGGACAATGTAAGGGAGTGCACATTATTATTACATAACGTAGTTTTGCAGGTTAATGTCTCTGACAAGTGGAGATGACTTTTAGATCTGGTTCATGGTTATTCTGTTCGGAAAGCCTATCGACATATAACAACTTCTGGTGAGCAGGTAGATCGAAGCCTTGTTGATGATGTCTGGCATATATACATTCCTGCAAAAGTGTCTCTGTTTGTGTGGCGTCTTCTTCGTAACCGACTTCCAACTAAAGACAATTTGTTGCGGAGAAGGACTATTCATGCAAATGAGGTCGCTTGTGGTTATGGGTGTGGAGAATCGAAATCCACTACTCATCTCTTCTTAGAGTGCGGAATTCCCAACACTGTCTGGTTACACGTGCAAAATTGGGTAGGCATATCTACGGTGTTTTCTAGGCAGCTGCGAGAACATTTTACACAATTTTCTTCAATGGCCGGTATGCCTCGAAGCTCACATTATGTTTTCAAAGTAATTTGGTTTGCTTATGTCTAGGTGATATGGAAGGATCATAATGACCGTGTTTTCAACAATACGGGATCAAATCCTTCTGTGTTATTTGAGAAGGTCAAACTGAATTCATTTTTGTGGCTGAAAGTTAAATAGCCGTCCTTTAATTTTTGTTATCATGATTTGTGGCAACACCCGTTTCCTTGTTTTGGTGTTCGCATGTAATTTATTTTTTTATTTTGGCGGTGCCTCACCTTTCTTCATATTTGTCTGTTGTAAACTTTTGATCGCTACTTCCCTCCCTTTCGTACATCTTATGCAGGGAATCGCATCGATGTTGTTAATATATATCATTTTAGTTTGTGGAAAAATAATATATATTATATTAATATATTTTGGATGATGAATCCTCTATTCATGGAAGAGGCAATGATATTAAGGAACTTAAAGATCTTTGGTTGTCTAGTGACGGCGATAGTAAAATAGGAATTATGATATGGTAGAGATTGGTAAAACAGTCCTTGCTTGTAACAACCCAAATTTTTCGTACGTTAATTAGCTAAAAGATGGAGAAAAAAAATTAAATAATAAAGGTAACGTAAAACTTGTCAACTTTAAAATAAACCAATAAATAAGTTTCTCTTTGAACTTTCAAAATAGTAAATATGAGTTGTCTTAAATAAAAAAATATAATTTCCTACGAACGAGACACTTGGCCTCTTTTTTTTTCTACCCAAGACTGAACCTAGCTGGTCATACTTCCGGATGCTTGTGAACAGTTTTCTCAACAAGGCTAATACCAGTGTGTCGGAATATATCAAACCTTCAAATGTGCACCACCGTTTTACTACTAAATCACTTTGCCTCATCGGCGTCACCACCAAGGAGGAAAGATGGATTGACGATCATTTGTCCAAAAGTAAGGGTCATCTCCAACTAACAAACATAGTACAATATGCATGCAGATATAGATTTAAACAAAAGATAACCAAAAATAAATAAATAAACAATGCGAATCACATTACTCAGTTTCATAATCACCACACCTACCCTTAAGATACAACCAGACTAAAATGTGTTGATCCCTATTGGTCAATCTATATATGTCAATGCTCATGATCCAATTTTCACCTCTATGCAGAGCCAATTGTCCCACCATTGAACAATATACCCCACCATTGGGCAATACCCCGCCGTTGGATAATAACTCCTAAAATTCGGTGTTCAGTACGCCACCGTTGGACATTATTCTAAAACACCTAATGCATATGAATCGCCACTACCCCACCATTGAGTAATAATTCCTAAAACTCGATGTTGAATACCTCACCATTGGACATTTGTCTGAGTCATCTAATGCATGATTCTCTGCGTAAATACCCCACCATTGGGTAATCTCCTCAAATCTAAAGTTTAGCATCCCACTGTTTGATATAATTTTGAATCATCATTTTAGTTACTTAAGGCTATCCACTCATATTTATGCTAAAACAACACCAAAAAAATATTAACACATAATATTCATGCCAAAATAGAACCACCAAGATAATTATCACAACATCAATATATAACACATATCATTCATTACAAAACAACAACACTATATAATCATCACAGCACAAATACGTACACATATACACGTACGGAAGCGCGTGGAGTGATGCCCTTACCTTTGCAACAACAATTCTTAACCTTCCCACGCAACAATCACTATCCCTTAGAGTCATCTAGTTCTTAGAGTTACTTTGGCAGTTCTTAACCTTCACAGAATAATCCACCGCTAGTTCTTAGAATCAAACTCACTAACACTATTCTTATTCAAGGTTGGATATGACTCACAATTAACTCCTACTTCATTATTCATACTACAAATCTAAAATAAATCACATAAATAGTTAAGAAAATATAATATGTCTTAAATAAAATCATTCAAGTAAATTGCATATATATGTTTCTTTCTTTCATGAAATCTCATGCCTTCGAATCACACTTACAGTCGCAAAACTAGTTTTCTAACTTTATTACAAAAATAATTATAAAAAAACACTTATAATGATAATTCAAAAATCCATTTTTTTATTCTTCATAAATTCAAGTGCTATAAAAATTATGTAAAATAAACTACTCTTGCTATAATAAATCCTTAAGCTTCTAACAATCTTAGAAATTATTTTTCAATCATTTCAACTTTCTAAAAACATTTCCAGCAGCAAGCTAACCAAGTCAAATATATTTTTGCTTATGTCTCGACATTCTAAAATAGAAAGAAAAAAAAATCATTGTAAAGCCTAGATGATGTTCAAAAGTTCATTTCTACAATCACCTTGCAACATTAATAACATTTTTCACTTTTTAAAATCTAACATTTTCAGCATATTTTTCAGAATAAAAACTCGGCCTATAGAACATTTTTACAAGTTTTGTTTTTCTTAAATCTTAGAAGTCCTACATAAATCTATCCCTGCAAATACTTTAGCCACAATCATCATAGTTTTCAATAACAAGAGTTTTCTTTGAATTTAAAAAATCATGAATGAGTGGAACTAAATCATGGAGTGGAAAGTGGTGTGTCATGGTCATATGAATAGGGAAGAAGTTGTATCTCTTACTTTCTAGTAATGAATGAACACGAACGTGTGCTTCTAAACTAGTAACTAGCATAAAACTAGAAATAATTATAATAAAACTAAGTTTTTTTTAGGGAATAATAAAACTAAGTTAGTAACTTAATAAATGTCACCCATTTTTTCCTACTCTAATATAATAAAGTAAATATTCATATAGTTTGCTAAAATAAGGTAAAATAAAATAAGACATCAACTAAATAATTACGAACAAGCTAGTATTTGACCATATAGTCAATAAAAAAATCAAAAATATTTTTTCTTAAGAGAGAAATAATATCATCACTCAATAAATCATACCGATAAAATATTTTTACGTCAAACTATGATAAAATAATTTAGCATAAAAATAAAAATAAGATAAAATATTGGGATCTTACATTGCTAAACTTCCTTACATGTAATTCCACACGCGCATGTACGCGCGCACGCGCGCGCGCACACATCCATATACATATAATCGAGCCAACTAATAAGGAGATAGGAAATCTTTCACGTTTTAGCCTCAGGTGTCACAATAAGGGGTTGTGCTTTCTCAACAAGAACATCTGATTGTTTTCTTCAGTCGGAAATTAGAAGATGCAACTGTGGGTTATATCATATATGTCATTTTTGTGTCAAATTTTAAAAGTTGATTTGTTGCACTCTTCTACATGCATTGAGTAGAAATTTCTAAAGTGTAATTTCATGCTAGAAAACAACAACAAAAATATATGCAAAGGAAAACCATAAATGGATATAAATGTGATGAGATTTTAAAATTGTGTAAGGTTTGGTTACTAATTTGGTTATAGTTAACTTTTTTTGGCAGGGAAGGGGGTTTGATGACGCCATCACGACTGAGGTGATATATAAAATTAACACAGTCTTACAAACATATAAATTAACAATTGCAAAACCATGTTGATCGTAGATACTTTAGAGCATTATACTAATAGGCATACAAGTATAGCTTTTGGTCATGTAATAGGCATATAAAGCCTTATAATATATAACAATGTGAAAAGGAAGAAGAAGAAAAAAATGTCCACTTAATATCCTAGTTTCCAACTTTAAACTTCCATCTTCAAGTCTCCTTATTATTGGAATATCATGTGAAGAATCCAAAACCTATTGAAAATAAAAAAAATAGAAGTTACAAACTCAATTTAGTAGATGTTTTTATAATATAATTCCTTCACATATATTAATAACTTCAGCGAGAATTGGGTAAAATAATAGATGGTAAAATATAAAATAACCAAATTACATGACCAAAGGCATATATATATAGAGAGAGATAATGACACAACTCAAATAAATAAAGAGTATATAGAGAGCATGGGCTTCTATGATCAATGATTTCAATCCAGCATAGCATAGATAATCTAATCTAAATAATATATAAAGAAAGGAAATATGGACCTTTATTCATTAAGATTAAAACCAAAATCTATGTCATTCAAAATCAGTTTTGAACAATACCTCATGTATGTGGGAGTGGAGGAGCGGACGAGTAGTGTGTGTGGGCGTTGGTTGTTTGTGGCGGCGGTGATGCATGTACAGTAGGACGAGGATGACGGAGGCTATAAGAAGAAGAATCATGGTGATCACAACAGGTAAGACCCATTTTTTAGTAGTTGCATGGTGGGGGGGTGAGTTGAAGTCGGGTTTGTTGTAGTGATGAATGTGATAACGCGGCTCATGAGTTGGTGGGGAAGCCATGACCATGACGGAGGTTTTTGAGGGACGTACGGTGGTTTGAGTGAGCGACGTACTATTCACTTAAGTTTAAGAATATTTAGTAAATTATTCAACTACCACCCCTTCATGCATATATGACAAAGAGATCATAATTTCAGTGTAATAATCATGCATGCAAATTTGGAAACCTCGTAAGTTCAAAGCTATCTATTTTTATGTTACTCTTAATGTGTTCACACCACCCTACCATATGCTATACTGTTGTCTATTGGGTCATTTTAAACCATTTCAATTCTTTCTCTCTTCTTCCTCGTAATGGCTCATGTGATATGCTCATTCACCAACTTTATCAAATTGGATCATCAAATTACCTGATTAATCATTGATGTATTTTGATTATTAAATATGTGAAGTGGAGAATAATAAATTGAAAGCAACACACACATATATATTGAGGGTCAAGGCTTACATACGCCATAACCTAGGGTCGTCCCTGCTAAAAGTAGTACATGTAATTCCACACATGTATCCACACGCGCCCGCACGCACGCACACATCCATATACATATAATCGAGCCAACTAATAAGGAGATAGAAAACTATTCACGTTTTAGCCTCATGTGTCACAATAAGGGTTGTGCTTTCTCAACAAGGACATATGATTGCTTTCTTCGGTAGGAAACATTAGAAGATGCAATTGTGGGTTATATAATAGGTTATTTTTGTGTCAAATTTTAAAAGTTGATTTGTAGCACTCTTCTACATGCATTGAGTAAAAATTTCTAAGGTGTAATTTTATTATAAAACAACAACAAAAAGATATGCAAAGGAAAACCATAAATGAATATAAATGTGATGGGATTTTAAAATTGGGTAAGGTATGGTTACTAATTTGGTTATAGTTATAATTTTTTTTTAAAACCCTAAGGGAATGAATTAATAAAGGCAATGCACGGAGCAATCATAAATGAATCACACACACAAACTTTGCCCAAGAGGAGGCACCGATCACATATTCACATAGTCTCCCCAAACGCAAAATAAATATCTTATACAGATGGAAAATATCCAAATAATGAGAGATGGTGGCAAGTACGTGAAGGAAGACTCATTGCCTAGGGGATGAGGCGTCTGGAAAAATCGGAGGACTCTGGACAACATGAGTCGTCATCTACACCTCCTCCACTGTTGCCGGTGGAAAATGGCGAACGCAACGGATGCATAAAAAAAATCAGGATGACATAATCACGGCACGTACAACAAGAGGGACCACCCAGTTCTCACGGTCTAAGTTGTAGTCCGATTTGTTATAAATATACACGTGATACTTCAGAGTCACGGATGGTGGTGAAGCCATAATGTCAGCTTCAATCAACAACAAAAAATGATTAGTAAACAAAATTGAGAAAAATGATTTAGTAAACACATTTTAAACAATGACAAAATTCAATGATTGAAAATCAACTTGGACATAAAACTAAGTCTCTTCAAGGTCAAACTAATACGATGATGAAATGGTTGGTACTTGGTAGTGTTTACAAGCAACGATTTAATGAGTTTGATAGAAGGAACCTATTTATTACTATAAATGAGCTTTTGCAATGAATGATCATAGTTTGCGTGCTTTTCCTAACACAACTAAAACCTTCAACAAGCCAATCCCTATGATTCACAACAGCTTCTGATAGTAATTGGTTAATTAGAACATATTTCTTAGGCTGGATAACTTGGACTTGTAGACTTATTGTTCGTCCGTAAGATAGGGACATGCTTATATAACTTTGTGACCATCCAAATGCTTCTTCTCTGTAATTCACTCTTTGTTTTGTACCTTTTACCGTTGTTTTCTTCATCATGTCTAACATTAATGCTGCCAACTCTCTGCTCCGTATCAGGCAAGACAAGCTCGTATTTTATCTTCGTTACTCTCTACTTCAAGGATTGGTTATGCCATCCAAAAAGGTCTAGGAGCGCAGCTTGTTTCCCGCTTGTGTTCTATTCATTTGTAAGTAATTAATTCTTGATATATATATAAAAAGAAAAACAACATAAATTTATTCTTTAGAAAGAAAGGAGAAAAGATAACCTAAAAAAAATATTAAATTCTTTATAAATCCAAATTAAATTTGCAAACAAATATTTTCCATATATTTTTTGGTTTACATGTCCTTCATGTGATTTTTTTTCTTTTATGTTGTCTTTCTTTATTTTGTGTTAAATATTTATATGTTGCAGAAAGCAATCCTATGCAGTTGTAGCAAAAAGTTTAATTAGGTTGCAAGTGACAAAAACCAATGTGGATGTGGTGAAGGCAAATGTGAGTGAATCGATTTCGGTGGCCAACGAAGAGAGAAACATATTTTGGATGAGAGATCCTAAAACTGGAAACTGGATTCCAGAGAATCGCTTTGGAGAGATTGATGCTGCAGACCTCAGAAATAAGTTTCTGTCCAAAAGATCACAAAATCATTGAAAGAATTTATATGTATTGTATCAGTTAAATAAGTTTAATCAAAAAATGTTATATATTTCAGAGGGGTCAAAATAAGTTGTATACAAATGAAAGTTGTCCCTTTGCTTTTGAATTTTCTTATGAATAAAAAGGAGTCAACGAGCAATTCACAACTAAACTTTCTAATAGAAATAGCTACAAATTGAACAAAACCAGGTGAGAATTTCACAGCTTTAAGTTAAAATTTAAGGAGATTTGAAGGCACAAGTCAGTAACTTTAGGCCCAAGAAATCACTCAGTGAATTTAGTAGTATTATTTTGACCATACCTAAATTTAATTTCAAATGGGTGATTTTATTATATGCTGCACCAAAATATACATGGTTCAACCAAGGCCAATCTTAAACGTGCGTGGAATTGGTTGAGCTTTTGTGTGTGTAAACCACCATCATCTGCACACAACTACAGTTCTATATTATCAAAACATGATTCGAACCCAAACCCTAAAGTTAAGTTTGAATAGACTCAAACCATTTCATTTGAGCGCTATTGAGTAATTGAGTGGATTTCGGAAACTTATGTTGGATTGTTTTGAATTTTTACAATAATTTCATATGAAAGTTTATATTTGAATTACTTCTCAAAGTAAGTTAATAGGATAACTTAGTGTAATATATACAATAATCTATGATAAGTGAGATATTTCAATAGGCAATAATGTATGTAAATAAAGTAATGATGATGGTAACCTAATCAAACACGAAGATGAGAGATGCACATTGATGAAACAAAGGTAGTGTTGAAGGTGTTGGATATTTATGAACTTCAATATTCAAACATTTTGGACTAAACTATACTCACCCGTAATCATGGATAGCATCAAATACGCAAATCAATGTCCACCGATAAAGCAACTACTATAGTGAAATGTCTACATGGTAAACCCAAATCAGAAAATATAAAACAACTATTATAGTGAGAATTCTCACTATAGTGGTTGTTTTATATTCTTGATTTCGGTTTACATGGTGAGATGTCTACATGGTAAACCATTTAGAAGGGATTAGTCCTTGAGATGTCTACATGGTAAACCATTTGGCAGAAGGGATTAATCCTGCTTTTGGCAAACCAAGATTCAAACCTCTAATAGAAGACTAGCTTACGAAATTGGAATCGGAGAGAATCAAACGTAAGACCTTAAGAGAAGCACACTCCAATGTCTCAAGTTAACACCACCGGACCAACCCTGTTGGTCCCACCACGTGGGGTATGTTTCAGCCAAAAGGAAAATTGCAACAAGCAATTGCCAAGGTCTTCTATACATTAAATGCATGGCTTATTTTTCCTTTGTAATAGTTCAGCTGTGTATAGGTGGTGCAGAGAACACACATAGCTTGTGGTGCAGCAGTTTGAAAGCATGACATAAAATTATAGTTTTCACACATCAATGATATGACTTTAGTGTGAAAGGAGGGCATAGCATTCAAACTCCTCATCAGCTTATTTCCTCTATAAATAGAGGTGTGTTTGAAGGAAGAAAGACATCGAAGCATAAGTGAAAATACAAAGCTTCTGTGTGTGTAGAAGTGTGTGAGAGAAAAAATAGATTGTTGGGTAAATCCAGAGAGTGTGGGAAAAATACATCGGGTGGGTATCATCTCTATAGTGGAATATTTTTTGGAGTTTGTCATGTGGTTTTTCCCTCGGTATTAGAGGGTTTTCCACGTTAAATATTGGTGTTCATTTTTATCGCTACCGCTGCACTGCAAGATCCAATCTCTTTTGGATTTTGGAATTTTAATTTACATTTGCGTTAAGCTTGTCGAGCCCAACAAGTGGTATCAGAGCCCCGGTTGGAGCTCGAGATTATAGTGTAAATTAAATGGAGGAGAACACTGGTAACACTGGTACGACGATTACACTCACTTCTACAAACTACTCCATTTGGAAGCCAAAAATGGAGGATATACTTTACTACAAGGATATGTTTGATCCTGTAGAAAAGGGAGACACGAAGCCAGATAAGGTGACAGATGAAGACTGGAAAAAGTCTCATCGGAAGGCTGTCAGTTTGATTAGAAAGTGGGTGGATCTTAATGTATTCCACCATGTGGCCACAAAGACAAATGCCCAGACTCTGTGGAAGAACATCGAAAAGATGTATCAAAGAAAGACCGCACAAAACAAAACTTTCGTTATTAGAAAGTTGGTGAATTTAAAGTATCTGGAGGGAAGATCAGTTGTCGAGCACTTGAGTGATTTTCAAGACTTGGTAATCCAATTGGTTGCCATGAAGCTGGTGCTGGATAACGAATTACAAGCACTGTTACTTTTGAGTTCTTTGCCGGAAAGTTGGGAAACTTTGGTGGTGTCGTTAAGCAACTCTGCTTCAGATGGAGCGCTCACTTTGTCCCAAATAAAAGATAGTATGTTCAATGAAGAAACAAGAAGAAAAGACATGGGATCAAGTAGCTCTCAAGCCCTTGTCACGGAAAACAGAGGCAGAAGTAAGAGCATAGGGAGATCCAATAAATCCAAAGACAGATCACAATCCCAAACTCGAAGAAAGTTCAAGTGTTTTAACTGCGGCGAAGAAGGTCACATCAAAAGAAATTGCAAATCTTGGAAGATCAAAGAAAAGAAGGACCGGAGGAATCAAAGACCAGACGAAGATGAAAATACCACAACCCCAGTAGTTGATGGGGAAGTGGTGTTGCTTTCTGTTGAAGAAGAAGAATGTCATGTTGCAGATTCATGTGTTGAATGGGTCATTGACTCAGCAGCTTCTTATCATGCCGCTTCCAACAAAGAATTTTTTACGATGTACAAAGCATGAGACATTGGCAAAGTAAATATGGGCAATAAAAGCATTGCAGATATTATTGGAATTGGTGATGTGTGTGTTCAAACCAATATCGGTGTCACACTAACATTGAAGGACGTGCAACATGTGCCGGATTTGCGTCTGAATCTAATCTCTGTCCATGCTCTTGATTTAGCCGGATTTCAAAACAACTTTGGTGATGGAAAGTGGAAACTTACCAAAGGATCGTTGATGGTTGCTAGAGGCGCGGTGTATTCGACACTTTACAAAACTCAAGTAAAGCTGATCAAAGATGGCTTGAATGCAGTCGAGAATGTTGCTTTGCCAGATTTGTGGCATAAAAGGCTGGCTCATCTAAGTGAAAAAGGATTGCAAATTTTGTCAAGGTAGTCCCTCATTCCATCTGACAAAGGTACCAAGTTGAATCCTTGAGACTATTGTTTATTTGGCAAGCAACATAGAGTATCTTTTAGTAGAACTTCAAAGCTGAAAGATAACATATTGGATATGGTGTATTCTGATGTGTGTGGACCCATGGAAGTGGAGACTCTTGGTGGTAGCAGATATTTTGTGACGTTTATTGATGATGCTTCCAGAAAGGCGTGGGTGTATTTCCTTAAAAGCAAGGATCAGGTGTTTCAGTACTTCAAAAGGTTTCATGTGATGGTGGAGAGATCGACTGGTAAACCTTTGAAGTGTCTTTGTTCGGATAATGGAGGTGAATATACTTCCCATGAATTTAAAAGTTATTGTTCTGAGCACGGAATCAGACATGAGAAGACAGTACCTAGCACCCCACAACATAATGGTGTTGCTGAAAGAATCAACATAACCATTATGGAGAAAGTTAGATGTATGCTGAAAATGGCTAAGCTGCCTAAGCCATTTTGGGGTGAAGCTGTTCAATCCACATGCTACCTGATTAACAGATCTCCATCTATTCCTTTAGGCTTTGACATTCCTGAGAGAGTATGGTCCAGACATGATATAAGTTAGTCTCATTTGAAGGTGTTTGGATGCAAAGCCTTTGCTCATGTAAATAAGAAGCATAGACAAAAACTTGATGATAAAGCCATTCCTTGCATATTTGTGGGTTATGGAGATGAGGAATTTGGCTACAAGTTATGGGATCCAGAGAAGAGAAGAATAATTAGAAGCAGAGACATAGTGTTTCATGAGCAAGAAACTATGTCAGATTCTGCTATTCCAGAAACACCAAAACGTGATGGTAAGGTTGACCTTACACTTACTACTCCTCCTATAAGAGTTGCCACAGAAGGGGGAGGTCTTGATGAAGACCCTAGGGTTGAAGGTGAGCCAGTAATTAAAGATGGTGAGAATGATGAAGATGTCGAGGATGGAGAGCAACCTCTTACATCTCAACTCAGGAGATTAAATAGAGATCATCAACCATCTATCAGGTACCCTAGTTCGGAGTACATCCTCATCATTGATGAAGGGGAGCCAGAAAGTTTCGATGAAGTTTAGACTCATAAGGATAAAATCCAATGAATGAAAGCAATGTTGCTTTCACAATATCCCCATCCCGCTCGGCTGTTAAACTTGCAACAATTTGCAATGATTTCAGTTGCCCACCAATCTGTCCACATAATGTCAAGAATAAATATCTAAAATAATACTGAATAATAAATAATTCCCTAGAAGGGTTAGCAACATACCTCAGCCCCATGATGATCAAAAATAAATCCTACAAGATTAACACATTCAATTCGAGTTCGGTTGTTCTTAGAGCGCAACCCCTCTAATATATAAGGGAAACATTTGGATGCAGAATAAACTACAACAAATTGTTTAGTCAGCTCCTGCATTTTTTCGCGTACTTTCTCAATGTTATGCCCTAACTGCAACAATTACAAAATATCAAACAGACTTTTAATTAATCATTTTTTGTAGCACCCAAGAAAGTAAACTACTCATACCTAATTATATACTGAAACCAAAAATTACTAAACTGGCAAAACAAAGATTTGTAGAAATATTGATGTCCCAACTATCACACTTGTTAATACAAACCTTATCTACAAGGCAAGGAAGAAAGATTGTCAATTCAGAATCTGTCAAAGAATACCCTTCATTGTTATGAATCCTGAACAAATGGACCAAGACACAGATGAAGAAGACCCAGCTGATGAAGACATCATGGTCCAGGCCCCTCAGATACGGTCCAAACGCAACAAGACCCGGCCCAAATATTTGAAAGACTATGTGGTGCCCATTAAGAAATAGTTTGAATTACCTTGCCTGGTCACAATAATACTAGAATGTTCTGTTGCTCTACAGCTGTCTAAAATTCTCTAGGCATTAGTTGATAGCTACCTACAGTTGTCCTAGTACTAGATAGAGTTGTTACCTTATATGAAAGAGACATTTTACTGAATAATGGCAAGAAATAATTGAATTCATCATTGAGTCTACTCCACTCACGGAGCATATCTTATCTGTCTTTTCATTTCCCTTTTGTTTTATATCCCTTCTTTAAAGAGTATCTTTCATTGGTGCTTTCATTGAGTATGGATCCACCTCCTCCACCACCAGTAACCATGAACGATCTCTTACACACCATGAACGAAATCCTTCAAACTGAGCAAGCTTTTCGCACAGAGATGACCACCGTGAACACTGAGCTTAACCAACTTCGCACACGCTTCGGCCCACCTGGGTTCACTCCAGATCCGGGTCCATCACATAATTTCGCTCACACCTCCATCAAGCTCGACATACCCAGGTTTGATGGTACAAAACCTCTCAACTGGATCTTTAAGATCAAACAGTTCTTCGAATTTCATAGAACACCTGAAGAACAGAGGATGAGCATCGCGTCTTTTTATATGGAGGGCAACGCCCTTACCTGGTTTCAATGGATGTTCACCAACGGTCAGCTTCACTCTTGGGCCGCCTTCCTCCATTCTCTCGAACTCCGTTTTGCTCCATCTCAGTTCGAAGATCCAAAAGGTACTCTTTTTAAACTTTGTCAAACCACCACAGTAAGAGACTACCAAACCCACTTTGAAACCCTTGCCAATCGTATCACTGGATTAACCCCACAATGTTACTTGAGCTGCTTCATTTTTGGGTTGAAACCTGAAATTAGAAGAGAAGTACAAACTTTTCAACCCGTATCCCTTTCCCATGTTATCAGCTTGGCCAAACTCCAAGAGGAAAAGATCCAGGATCGAAACCCTTTCCATCGCCAAAACTCCTCATCTTCAACCCCAAACTACAACCAACGACCACCACCACGTCCAAGTCTCACTACAACTCCTAACTCCACAAATACACAAACCCCCAACCCACCAGGTCCAAAGACACCACCACCCATTAAACGTCTATCGCCGGCGGAACTACAAGCTAGAAAAGAGAAGGGCCTCTGTTATTACTGCGACGACCGTTATCAGCCAGGTCATCGTTGTAAACGACAATTTTACCTACTCATTGTCGATCCGGATTGTCCTGAACCAGCGGAGGAGGTTATGACCCAGCTACTCCTAACCCATGAGCCACAACCCGACACCACAAATGAACAACAACCCGACCCAACATCGAACCCACAGATCAGTTATCATGCCCTCATGGGTCATACTACTCCACAAACTTTGAGAATACTGGGCGAGATCCAGAAACAGTCACTTACAGTTTTGGTGGATAGTGGAAGTACTCACAACTTCATTCAAGACAGGGTTGTTAAACAATTGGGCCTTCCCTTACATCCAGCCCAACAATTTCAGGTCCTAGTAGGAAATGGCGATGAACTGCAGTGCACCTCTATGTGATATCAAGTTTGTCTTTACTTAGACACACACCCCTTCCTGGTTGACTTGTTTGTCTTACCTCTCAACGGCGCAGAACTGGTGTTAGGAGTCCAATGGCTTAAAACGTTGGGACCCATCCTCCCAGACTATGAAAAATTAACCATGTCATTTTTTAGAGAAGGTCAATTAATCCAGCTGCTAGGACAACCCAAACCCACTCCTACTGAAGCTTCACTTCACCAATTCCAACGCCTACTCTCTACCCACACTATCGACACATTGTTAGCATTCCATCCTGACCAAACAAACACCACTCCAGAAAACATAACCGAAACAACCAATCCAGAAATACAAACACTACTATCATCCTACAACAACCTTTTCACTTCACCATCCGCATTACCCCCACAACGCTTCACAAATCATCACATACCACTACAAACTAACACCAACCCTGTCAATGTTCGGCCTTACCGGTACCCGCATTTTCAAAAGCAAGAAATAGAGTCACAAATCCAGGATATGTTAACCCAAGGAATAATACAACCAAGCTCTAGCGCTTTCTCCTCACCAGTTTTGCTTGTGCGAAAAAAGGATGGCACTTGGCATTTCTGCGTTGATTATCGAGCATTGAACGCCATTACCATCCGTGACCGCTTCCCAATCCCAGCAATTGATGAACTACTCGATGAACTTTATGGCACTCAATGGTTTACCAAGCTTGACCTCCGTTCCGGATACCATCAGATTTGTATGCATCCGACTGACGTCCATAAGACCGCGTTTCGCACGCACCAGGGCCACTACGAGTTTCTCGTTATGCCCTTTGGATTATGCAACGCGCCCTCCACATTTCAGGCTACCATGAATCAGATATTTGCGCCACATCTGCGACAATTTGTCATTGTCTTCTTTGACGATATCTTGGTATACAGCCGTACTTTCCAGGACCATCTTGTTCATTTGGATATTGTTTTTTGTTGTTTGATGAACAACCAATTCTACCTCAAACAATCCAAATGCACCTTCGCCCAAAGCTCCATCGCTTACTTAGGCCATATAGTCTCAGCGGAAGGGGTAGGCCCAGATCCGGAGAAAATACAAGCAATGCTCAAATGGCCTCCACCACGCAATGTCAAACAACTCAGAGGGTTTTTAGGCCTTACGGGGTTCTACAGGAAGTTTGTTCAACACTACACATCTATCGCAGCCCCACTCACAACATTACTCAAGAAAGACTCGTTTACATGGAATGAGGGAACTCAGTTGGCCTTTGACAAACTCAAAGAAGCAATGACTTGCGCCCCTGTCATGGCACTTCCCAACTTTGAGGAAGATTTTACACTGGAAACAGATGCCTCGGGCCAAGATATGGGAGCTGTGTTATGTCATAATGGCCACCCTATCTGCTTCTACAGTCGCAAATTCTGCCCAAAACTACTTACTGCATCCACTTATGTAAGGGAGTTATGCGCGATAACATCAGCGGTGAAGAAGTGGCGCACCTACTTATTGGGGAGAAAATTTACTATACATACGGATCAGAGGAGCTTAAGAGAATTAATGACTCAGATCATTCAGACACCAGAACAACAGTTTTACTTGGCTAAATTGTTGGGTTTCTCGTATGAAGTAGTATACAAACCAGGAGCGCAAAACAAAGTTGTTGATGCTCTCTCATGTATTCATGAAAGTACACCTACAATTCTTTCCATCACTGTTCCCCACTGGGATTTTCTCCACGCTTTTAGATGTTCTCTTCAAGAAAATCAGGAATATCAGCAGCTTCTGCACAAAATTCAAGAGCAACCAGACAACTTTCCCAACTTTCAGGTAATTAAAGATACTCTGTTTTTTCATGGAAAACTGTATTTGCCAGCAGACTCCCCTTTTAAACATATACTCATGGAAGAATTTCATTCATCACAGTTTGGGGGCCATAGTGGAATCCATAAAACATTAGGGCGCCTTAAGGAGAATGTTTACTGGGATCACATGAAGCAGGATGTAACTGACTTTGTCAAAAAATGTCAAATCTGCCAACAAACCAAAATTCCGACACATCAATCGTATGGTTTGCTGCAGCCATTACCAATACCTCAAGGAGTTTGGGAGGACATCTCCCTTGACTTTATAGTTGGGCTCCCTTCCTTCCAAACCCACACTGTCATTCTTGTAGTTGTGGATCGGTTTTCAAAAGCTGCGCATTTTGGGATGCTCCCATCACACTACAACGCTCTCAAAGTGGCAGATCTGTTCGCAAAGATGATATGTAGACTCCATGGTATGCCACATAGTATCGTTTCTGATAGGGACCCAATATTTGTGAGCAAATTTTGGAAGGAATTGTTTCGTTTGTCAGGTACTAAGCTGCGTATGTCTACGGCTTACCATCCTCAAAGTGATGGGCAAACTGAAATTGTGAACAAGGCGCTGCAACAATACCTTCGTTGTTTTGTTTTTGAACAACCAAGCAAATGGGGTAATTATTTACATTGGGCGGAGTGGCATTACAATTCTTCCATCCATACATCTACTGGATTGCCTCCATTTCAAGTAGTCTATGGCAAACCACCCCCATCCTTACCTCAATACATTGCTGGTACCACATTGGTGGAAGCAGTTGATGCTGAGCTGAATTCAAGGGAACAGATACTTCAGATTCTACGAAAGAAATTGCAAAAGGCGCAGGAATCTATGAAGCAATTTGCTGATCGGAACAGAATGGACCATCACTTCAAGGTGGGTGACTGGATTTTTGTCAAGCTGCGCCCTTATAGGCAGACCTCAGTTGCCGGTCATCGCATTCAAAAGCTCTCCAAACGTTTCTATGGACCATTCAAAATTACCAAGGAACTAGGACCAGTGGCCTTCGAGATCGGTCTTCCTCCAGGTAGCAAAATACACCCTGTATTTCATGTTTCGCAACTCAAACCATGTCATGATACTACTCAGCAACCACTGGATTTGCCAACTGCCACTTTCCACAATCAGCCCATCATACAACCACTTGCTATCATCGATTGGAAGGAGTCTACTACTGACAATACAGCCTCTGTCTTAGTGCAATGGCGTGGTCTTTTTCCAGAAGATGCCACTTGGGAACCCTTGTCAGACATCCTTGCTGCCTATCCAAACTTACACCTTGAGGACAAGGTGTTTGTGCAAGGAGGGGAGGATGTTATGAATCCTGAACAAATGGACCAAGACACAGATGAAGACATCATGGTCCAGGCCCCTCAGATACGGTCCAAACGCAACAAGACCCGGCCCAAATATTTGAAAGACTATGTGGTGCCCATTAAGAAATAGTTTGAATTACTTGGCCTAGTCACAATAATACTAGAATGTTCTGTTGCTCTACAGCTGTCTAAAATTCTCTAGGCATTAGTTGATAGCTACCTACAGCTGTCCTAGTACTAGATAGAGTTGTTACCCTATATGAAAGAGACATTTTACTGAATAATGGCAAGAAATAATTGAATTCATCATTGAGTCTACTCCACTCACGGAGCATATCTTATCTGTCTTTTCATTTCCCTTTTGTTTTATATCCCTTCTTTAAAGAGTATCTTTCATTCATCCTTCAAAGTGTCAAGCAGTTCAGGAAGAAATTCCAGCACCTGGGTAATTAAATTGCATAAATGTTACCTTAGGACCAATATTGGGCCTGTTTTAGCTTATTTCCATATGCTCTCCATGATAGCTTATGAAAATAGATTGACTTTATTTTAACTTTTGTTATAGAAATAGCTTATTCACAAGCACTTAAATGATGAATACTTATGCTCTAAGGGCTTAATTAAGTTGTTTATCTAAACAGGGCCATAGTACACTTCATAACCAAAGAAGAGATGAGAAAAAGAAATCTGAAAGTAACTGTGAAAACAAAAGGAAAAACTAAATTGTACCTTTAATAGACATGTTGTGTTTGATTTGCAGAACTGCAACACAAACCACCTCAAAAGAATGTCCAAAACTTCTATAACTTCCTTAGCAGTGGACGAAAGTGCCTGTGATGTGCAATAGAACATTGTATAGTTAACGGTACATTCAACACTTGAAAGGCACACAACTTATTAAGAAGGTGGAAAGAGCAGCACCCTCTGCAGAATTTCAAGTCCATCAACTTGCTTCTTAAAATCTGCACTTAAGAGTCTCTTATGTAAATCCTCTCTGAAATACTTCATCATATCATTCTGCAAATTGCAAACAATTATTAAAATTCAATAATTATAGGAAACCTGAGTTATGCATGATAATTCTTAATTTCTCAAAGAACAGGTCACCTCCAGATCTTGAATTTGCTCGATGCGTGGATCGACAAACTTAAACCTTCGAACAACCAATTTCTCTCTATCTTCCTGCATGCAAGAAAATTGGAAGTTCAACCATCCAACTTTTGAAGATTTTAAGTAATGTTTGGTAAATATTTCAGCCAATAATACCTTATTTGAATCCTTGATATTTAGCAAGGCCTGACTTTGGACTGCTGTATCTTGTACAGATATTGGTTCAAATTTAGTGCCCTTTATTGCACCGGCCTGCTTCATGATGAAATGTACAGTTAGAAATTCAAACAAACAAAAGAGTAATCAACAAAGTAAAACTAAACATACCGAAGATACAGATCTATTTCCAGGTTTTGAAACACCTCTTGCAGTTGATTTCCCAACCTTTGTAACACCTTTCGATGAGAGCATATAATTATTTTAGGCATATAATTATCACATTATATGAGAGCAACAAAACAGAAACAGCTATTATAGATTTTGCAACGAGATTCCAAACCTCAAAGCTTGAAACATAACATCTATTGCAGGCACCACTGCTTTAGCAACTTTGTTCTTTATTGCTTTCTCCATTGCATCCTAAAATGACCAAAAGCTTAATAATGAAAGGGTGAAAAACATAACTAGTAGATGCAAAGTTATTGATGTGTAAACTAAACCCCCAAAGAATCTTAATAACCCGAAACATTGAATAAACTAAAAACAATGGAAGTGGAAAAAGACTATATGAATTCAACAGATTGGTGGATCAAAGCTTTAATAATTTTATCTAGAAACTTATTACGATTTACAGTTAAATAACTTATTCACATTTGCAACGTAAAAATTACCAAAAGCATTAAGAAGAGCAGAAAAAGAGATGTATGACAGGTAGGTGCAAAATCATTCCTGCCTAGGCCCCAAAGAGAATTCACCATATCAAAAATATAATGAACCAAAACAAGGAAAATAGAAAATACTGAAACAGGGCTAAACGAAAGCAAAAGTTTGCCAAGCTTGGAAATACACATAAGAAATGGGGGCATAAAATATATAGTTTAATCGAAAATAATTGTCATATATCGGGACAATGGGAAACGGGAATAATTGAATTCAAAAGTTTTATAACCTTGTAAATATGCAACAAAAAGGGGGCTCTTTTTTTGTGTGTGTTCCAACAGAAACGGGGCTCTACAATATATACTTTCGTCAAAAAGAAATGTCATATTATTAGTCGAGACTAACAACCATTACTCAGGAAGATCAAACCTCAACAATGTCATCCACTACTGTCACTCTAGGGAACTGAGACAATAAAGTTTTTCCATTTTAAGGATATATAAACTCAATTCCTAAACTCGCATCAGTTTACAAACTCTAGATTTTGAACAAAACTACAAAATAAATCAAATGCACTAGTAAATGTCAAAATAATTTCACTGCGCGATATGAAATACAGTATAAAGTACAGATTTTACAAAAACCAATTACTAGAGACCAATAACTCAATTCAATCATAAGTGAAGCAAGAACTTAAGAATATAATTTTAATATGAAAATCAGACACCATGATCGTAGATGATAAATGAAGTACTCATTGAATATTGTAATAGAATCGCAAGACTACCCATTTGGCAGGAGAAAGCGGGAGAGAGTTTGTCAATGTACATGATCGAGCAGATCAAAGCTCTTCCACCACTATCAATCAAAACTAAAAGACAACATGATAAACACGAACTATAAATTTATCTGCCTGCGTAACAACAAACAGCTAAGAATAAGATACAATTAGAAAGATACGGACCACAACTTATTATATTTTAATCACGCACGCAATAAGTTTTCCAGACATTTTAATTATTAAAACTAACTAATTTAAAAAATGAGCAGTGCAACCCTCGCTACTGAAACAAAACATGTGAACAACCCACTAGACTCGTTCAATGGCTTTGAAATCAAATACACTAGAAGAAGAATACCAGAAATGCATCGACGGCCTCCAATTCCACCCAGAGCAAAAACATTGTCTGAGTTTTCTCTATTGTCTTTGGCCTTTCCGTAATACATTTAGCCACAACCGCATCGCAGACCTCCTTCCCAAACCTGCCCTGGAATTCAAATTCAAACGAAAACTTTTTTATTTTAACCCAATAGAATAAAAATGACAATAAAAATAAAAAGAAAATTAAAAAAACCCTCACATAAGGATGTCATTCCTATATTCTTGTAGAGTTTAATTTATAACATTGCTAGTGTACAAAATTTGTACGCACACATCAATGATCCGTTGCCCAGTTAATTAATAAAGTATAACAATTAATGTGTTTTTCCTCATTGAATGATGTTGCAACACTCTATTGGATGCATGTGAAAAATGCTGTACATTGATAGTATATATAAAATTAAACTCATTCTAGAAATCACTTCAACAGCCAACAATATGCCTATCAAGAAATGTACTATCATACCATATATTAAATAAAGTGGCTACACGTCAATGGATGCATGTATAAAAAATATGTCTCGTGTATAAAATAAATTGAACTCATTCTCGAAATCACTCCAAGAGTCAAAAAAAACGCATATCTTGTGTAACTTGAACAGGATAAAAAAAAAAATCAAACAAGACATGCAATTAAACTACGAAATTATGATCACCTCCCAACTTCAGCATCTGCAGAATGCAAGTAAACAATCAATGCATCAAGTGCCTTCTCCTGAACAGCAGCATTCGAATCTGCCACCGTCTTTTTAAAGTAATGACCTAACAAATTCAAAATGCAACATTAAAAGATCGATAACTATCAAAGCAGCGTTAAACAAAATACACAGAAACAGAAACTAACCGAATTGACGAATGCGAGGATCGTTAGGATCGGTGATGGAGTGAAAGAGAGAAGCTAAATCGATATTGGCGTCATTTCTGACCTTCCAGTTCTTATGAGAAAGACGATCCTCCCATGGAAGTTTCTTAGCTTCCTTTAACAACTTTTCTTCCTCCGATGATGACATTGTTATTGTTGTTGTTCAATTCGTAACAGAAATGAGAGCACGAGAGAGAGGTTGGTTTTAGTTTTGATTTGTGCCGCGAAGAGTGCAACATTATAACGGACTCATTAAACTCTTTCTTATTTTTGAGGGGAAACGGCTCATTAAACTTTTCAAATAATAATCAATAAATAAATAATGATAAATTGAAATAACAAACAAACTACAAAGTTACTGTAACATTTCTTTGGGCATGCAAGTTCCAAAAAGAAAAATTTGGAGCTCTATTAGAGGATATTCTAAAATTCTTACATCATAGAAACTTTGATTAAAACTAAAATTAGTCAATCAATCAACACATTTGTTTTCATTGTTTCGGGTGTGCTTAAAAACAATATTGGCATGTAAGATAGCGAGTTCATGAATACGGTGGACTAAGATAGGAGTTGTCCGTTAAGTTTACAACTTCATGTTCCCATATCAATTAGAAGTTTGGGGTCACTCTCAACTATGAGGTGAGTAAAACCTTCTCTATATGTCATTTGCATTCTCATGTACATAACTCACATTTCAGCATGAAGGGCATCACAATCGCCAATTTTATTCTACTTTCTAAGAAAACTTGTTTGTTAAGAAAGTTAATAGCAAGAAGTTATTATGTATTAGAAACAACAGTTTTTAAACTTTTAAAAAATTGAACTCATCACTTCTCACCACTTTCCACTACAATATTACTATTTTTGTTCTCTTAATTTATGCTCCAATGGTGTTCTTTAGCATTTTCTTAAGTATAAATATTTTAAGTAAGAATATAAATCATTCCTAGTTAGTCGGACTCTCCGCGTCTGTTATTTAGCAGAACGTGCAAGAAAGGTAAGTGGGGACAGCCACTTGTGAGAGTTAATGGGTAATCTTCTCCACCTTACCAAAACGATACATCTAAATTAGAGGTAACTTGATTTGTTTATTATTAGAAATATAAAGTACTATGTATATGAGGTGGGTTTTACCCTAATGATCGTAGTAGTAACTAGATGGAGTATTTTCTAGAAAAAATACATAAAATCTCATTACATGGATATTTGTTTAGATGTTATGTATTTTATAAATTAATGAAGGTTTTTTAATAAAGTTTTATAAAATAATAATGTAATAAACTAGTTATTAAATGAATATTTATGTCTAAATTACATTTCAAAAGTAAGTTCAGGTACAACTTACTCTGATATTATACAATAATAATCTATGATTTTTTTTTTTGTTACATAATAATAATCCATGATTTGTGATCCCAACCTAAGTATTAAAGGCAGTAAAAAAATATATAAAATGATTACAGTGACTTGACATGAAGACTGTGAGATGCACAATGTTGAAACGGGAAGTGTAGAAGGTGTTTGATATGAGTTAGAAAATATGTTAGACCATCACCATTTTTTATGAACATCAATAGTCAAACATTTTGCTCTAAACGCTACTCACTACTACTAGCATGAGTAAAAACTTCATTAATATACTAAAAGTGTATGCATGGTAATAGTGAAAACCGAAAAAACTGAAGGGAATGCAATTTGATTATATGGGTTGAACTTGCAGCCCTTGCATTTCTCAGAAATTTAACCGAACAAATACAATAGAAACTTTCCCCAGTGATATTGAAGTTGCCACTGCACATACTTGTATTACAAAATTGTTTCATAAGAGACTGTCTTGAACTGAGGCCAACTTCATTAAAAAATCAGAAGAAAATTATATGGGGATGGTTATAAGTATAGCTGGATGAGCTCATCACTAACAACTGATGGGGTAAGAACACCTAAATCTGTGAAAAGTAAAGTCAGATATTGAGGAGGAGTATAGTCCCGGGCAGAGCATTCAACCTCAACCTTGGATGGAATGGGTACACCAAAATCAACTGGTCGTAGAGCAGGCGCCAAATCCTTTTGGTCCAGAGGGTAATGACGAGCAAACTGCAGAGTAACACAAACAGTACAAGTAAATTACAAAAGATCCATTGCTAATTAGTCTAACACTTAGCAAAATAATGCAGGCATTCTAAAGTAACAGCTGAAATATTAGATTGATTGCTGTAAATAGCAAATAATCGAATGCACCTTGTAGCTTTCAGCAGCCACATAAACTGGCTTGTTCATACTCTTTGCAACCAACGCAATTTGATATGTCCCCATCATGTTGATTATACCACCACTTTCAACAACTCCGTCTGCCCCCACCAATACCATGTCTACCTCATCCATAGTATAAGCCACTGCAGAGTCTATCACAAGTTTCACAGGAACATCAAGCTTGGCCAGCTCATTGGACAGCCTTAAACCTGTTCGATCCGGTCTCCCCTCTGCAAAGTCAGGCAAAACAGTTACGAAGTTTGAATATCACAAATTGGTAACGGAGAAAATATGTTAACATATGAAAATATCTTGATAGTATGTTAGAGTATCTAAAGTTTATCTTGTAGGATGAGTTTCTTGTGTTAGAAAAAGAATATCTCCCGAGATTAGTTTCTATATTACTTAGTCTTTTGTATCAAGTTTATTATAACATAATACATACATCATAATCATGTTTATTCTTGTTTTATCTAAAACTCATAACTTTCCCCATAGAGGGGAGACCGTGAGATGTTAAGGAAATTGAAGTGACATAAAGGTCAAAACATGATCAAATTAACAGGCCAGTAGAATTAAGAAATACAGCTCTAACTATCCTCCACAAAGCTCTAAACATTGGAAAGAATATTCTTATATTATTATCTATCTTGAGAAAATAAGCCAATTACCATGAAATTGAGATGATTACATGAAAAATGTCTTGACTTATGGTTTGAAATTAATGTTAGGAAGTCAATGGGAGCTCAAAAAGAAATAGATCTCCATTAATGAGCCTGAACCCACATCTTGATACAAAGTCGCAAGACATTAACGGTTTGTTTGGGAGTTGAAAGGGGATGGGATGGGAGGGGTTTGAGGGGAAAGAGAGAAGGTAAGGAACGGTTTGGGAGGGCATTGAAAAAATCGTCAAATCCTTTCCCTCTTCTTATAATATACCGAAAACAAAAAACAGGTCATGAGTCTTTTATTCCCCTCCAAAAACATTCTCCCAAACTAGGTGAGGGATTTCTCTCCCCTCCTCCCCCATAGACCTCTACTTCCTTCACCTTCCAACTCTTAAAAAAAGCCTAAATATGAGTCTAGTTACTTGTATAGTTGTATTATCCTAACAAATAGTGAATTTCATCACATTAACTGCATGTTTGGATTACAAGCAAACTGAATTTCATCAACAAACTTGTTTAAAATATCACATGGGATTTCTCTCCCCTCCTCCCCCATAGGCCTCTACTTCCTTCACCTTCCAACTCTTAAAAAAAGCTTAAATATGAGTCTAGTTACTTGTATAGTTGTATTATCCTAACAAATAGTGAATTTCATCACATTAACTGCATGTTTGGATTACAAGCAAACTGAATTTCATCAACAAACTTGTTTAAAAAATCACATGGGAGTCTCAAACGTGGTTTTAATAGAAGTAAGAAAAGGTAGGTTTTCCATTTGATCAAACCACAATCTGTTGGCCATTATCAAAACAAGGTATAAATGTGAACCAGTCATTTCGGGACATATCCTAATGTGCAAACATGTACTCAAGAGTTTATACACAGAGAGAGAAAGAAAAACCTGTGCAAAAGACCCGAAAGCGCTTCTTATTATGTGCTGCCAGTTTAAGAACTTCAAAGACAACCCTGGAAAAACCGTGAACCAAAATGGTACAACCATCAAATATAAAATCTTGACTAAGCATTCCAATAATCTTGCGAGCCTACAAAAACAAAACAAACAGATAACCACATCAGGCACCATCAGGAATAAGAAAGAGTTAACAGCACAACCAACCACACACACACAGAGACAAACCTTGTAGGAAATTTCCCCAAACTTGTCAGCACGCTCAATCAAGCGAGCTTTAGCGGAATTGAAGTCTTCAAATTCCAAAGCAGAGGTCCTTGTCACGTATCTCATAAACAGGTCAGACGCCGCTGTTAAGGATATAGAAGTTGTATCCCATGCCTATCAACGTAAATGTTAGATTAAACCCACATTCAACATAACAAATTGATCGACAAAATCAATAATTAAAAAATATAAAAGAAATAAAAATTACCACTAACTATTTTACAACATTATTTTTTATTTTCATATCTCATTTGGGGTACATTTAACAGACTAAAGGGTTCATCACACAGATGCTTATATGAATCTATTTCTATAACCAAAACAAATAGTACAAAATGTGATTAACTGTTATTTTTATTAAATATCCTGAAAAACTCATTGAACTAAGCCGAAAATAGATTATGAATATGACCCTATTTGGATAAACAACTTAAAGGCTAAACATTTATCATGATAAACACTTATTTATAAGCTATTTATATAACAAAAGATAACAACAACAACCAAGCCTTACCCACTAATTGGGGTCGTCTACATGGGTCAAATTACGATTCTATGTTAATTCACAAATCCTCACTAGCGAAAATTGTATCTTCATAACCTACTTTATCATAAACTACCTTAGACAAGTTTATGAATAATACATAAAAGCTTAATAACTTGCATAAGCTATCTTCCACAAGCTCAAAAATAAGCCAGTCCAAACAGGGCTAAGTCAATCCAAACAAGACCTATGTCATAAACTGTGAAGCATCTCATACCGACACACGTGATTACATTCGATTCCTTCTATTTTCTCAAATTATTATCCGTGTGTGTGTATCTATTTCTATAAGCTCTCCTTCCCAAAGACTAGCCAAACAATAAATCCAAATAAATGTTCATAAACCAATCCAAATCAAACACACTATTGGGAAACTATCATTAGGTTTTAGTATGAAATTAAATTAAAAAAAGCTAAAGCAAGAATATGAAAAATGCATACTTTAAGAGTATCAGAAGCATTTTTGAGTTCAATTTCAAGCTGCATCATTGTAGAAGCTTTACTAGCACTAATAACAGCAGCAAGAGCCCGAATCGCCGCCACTGCTTCCGCCAAATCAGGATGATTACGCCATCTGTTGAACTCATCGATTACGGAGAAATTGGTATCTTTATCAGTGTGAGTATTTGTTGAAGATGATGGTGGTGGTGGGTTAGGGTTTGTGGCGGATTGAGCTTGTGCTAGCCATTCGGTGCTGACGACACCGAAGTGCGCTAAGCGGGTTTGGTAGTAAGCGGAGATTTTGGGATTCTCCATTGATGGAGCTTCGGTTTCCATGCGTTGTGGTTTTTTTCTTGCGTTTTGATTCTTTGTTAGTGTTAAATCCCTAATTTCAATTTCAGTGCCAATTTTTTTTTTTAACAAAAAACTTAAAATTTCAGTGTTATAATTTTGTTGTTAATTTTGTCCAAAAAAATATTGTTGTTAATAAAACTTGTAATAAACCAACTTAAAAAATAATACAATAAATAATAATTTTAAGATCTTAGGATATGTTTGGGTTTTCTTGAGTTTAAAAACACAAACTAGAGACTTTAACTAGACGGTTAGACCAAACAAACTCAACATCAATGTCAATCACATTTGTTATAAGAACATATGTCATGTCAAAAGGGTTTTATGGAAGACAACGTGACCATTACCACTTAGCGCACATTTCTTGATTAGAAAATCATTTACAAGGTTGCACTCACGTAAAGTGTGTTGCAAATGAACTACTCAATCTCTAAGCAGAAGTTGTTTTATAGTCTATATCAAATATTGATATTTGTGAAAGATATTCATACCCTTTTGAACGATATCAGTCATAGTGCTTGAGTCGAAGCATAACACATTTTTACACCTAGAAGTATGACACAACTTCAAATCAAATTATGATACAACCCTGAAATCTCAACATGTAAAATGCCGGGAGTAGCTAATGTTTCGATTTAGTTTAATCATAACTTGTTTCAAAAATAAAAACATGATTAATTTTAACTTAGAAGTTTAAATTTATAGATTTTGCCTTCAAAAGTTACGTGTACTCTTAAATTTATTATTCAACAGATTTTCATATAAATATATCCAAATTTAAATAATTTTGTTTTAAACTCATTTTTAACTGTAATCAATTTTAAAAACTTTTAACTATAATCAATTTTACAAACAGAACTCAGTCAAGTTTTATCATTGTATTATCACACACTTAACCAATCAATCTCTTATTTTTGTATGAGTCTCTCACATCAAATACATGACACTATTATTAATAGAAGACAATGTTGTCGCAATTGCTTTCAATACATAGATCTATTGAGCAAGATTCAACTTATGATCCCCATCAAGACAAACTTGATTCTGATATCACTTATTGGAGAGTCTAAGAATAATGCGAACGTGGTAAAGACGATGACAACTAGAAACTAGACCACCGCAATTTCACTCAATATTTTAAAATATCAAGTATATAAAATATAGATTTCGTCACATCTCTTACATATCATTTACTAAATTCACTTTTAGCTGGTATAAAACTAACTCCTCACGCTTAAATTTCCAATCGTTTTTATTATTGGCTTTGAAAGGTAGACTTCTCGAGCGATTAGTCAGCATACAAAATGTTTCAACAAACTAAGCCAAGCTTTTCAAGCTCCTTTGCTGCTATAATCGGTTGTTCATACCTCAAAGAATCCCCACAAAAATCAATCTTCCACACCGATGAACCAAGTTTTTTTTTGCCATATTTCATAGAGGCACAAGAAAAGGAGTTTGCCTTTGAGCTATTGGCTCCCTTTTATCATTCTTTTAAAAATATACATATGAAGATGAAAGATATACAATCACGTGTTTATCGATTTCTTTTGTTCGATCAGCATTATTTGGTCATAATTTTTGTGTGTAAATAACAACTCGTTCGAATATTCATCCAATAAAAGAGTGAGTGTTAGAGAGAGCGTTGAAAAGTGAGTGTTGCTAACCTTCCTCTAATCGCAAAATATAGGACAAAAGTTGTCGTGGAAGATTACTATAAAAACAAATATTTCAATCCTGAACAAAAAATTCAACTCACTGTTTAATTTCAGTCTATCTTAAGCCTCGCATTGGTAACTTAATTTGTTACAGATGATAATAAAAAATGAATACAAAGAATATGTAAGCTAAATGGAACAAAAAAAAAACTCAAAATTAATATACGAAGAAAATTAAAATGTAGAACTGCTTCTACCTACCATAAAAAGCTATGACTTGTGACAAATAACAGCAGTGCAGGATAACTCACTGTCTATACTCCACAAATTCAACTCTTCAAGCCGTTTCTGAATCGAATCCAGCTCCATCTCAGTTGACCAATATACCAACTTTCTATCCCCTAGAGAAGATTTACTAACACTGTCTGAACCAATCTTCATGCCAAAAGAAGTTTCGTCAACTCTTCTAATACTTGCACCATTCTGTTCCAGTAATTTTGTTACAATATACACAAAACTTAGGCTACCTTGGGTTGATGAGTCTTTTATCCCCAAAGAGTCTGCCATGGCTACAATTTTTGACACAAAGCCATTAGTCCAGATTTTCTCACTAGAAGGTGAGCTTTTAGTGTAAAACAGTTCCACGTTTTTTGCAACACAGAAGTCGTCGTTGGGATCTCTAGACTCGAGCAATACGTCGGAAGTGGGAAGCATGCTCCCATCCAAAACCCATGTGTTATACTTATTTTCGATCAACTTTTTAATTACATAAGCCTTTGCCACAATACCATTGATAGTCTCAATACTCGAACCTTGCGAAGTCAATTTATTATTTCCAATGCTAGTTACAAATTGGCCTACATTGATTACAGGATGTCCCCTCCTGGCCAGATCAACTACGGAATCAGATGGAGGGCCCATAAGTATATAATTCCTTATATTTAGCCTCTCAAAGTGGCATAATAAGTTTCTTACTACATCATCTGATACCCCTAAAAGATCTACTAAGAAGATACTATCTTGTTTCTGCATAGAGTGAAGTAAAGTTCCAAGTTCTTCGGAGTTCCTCACAAACCTTCCCGGACGTACTTCTCTGAAACAAAAGTCAAACCATTTTAAACTACTCAAAGGTTGCATTTCCAAAATATTGAAGTCTAGGGATCTTTCCTCTAGTAACTGAGAATCAGGTCCAGCAGTTTTCCCGTAGTTTACTCCAGCATCTCTGTGAGAGACACTTAATGCTCTCTCATGCAAAAAATTGGCATAGATATTAAAGTAACCATGGGATTGAATAAACTTGATGAACCAAGGTGTCCATATTCTCTCCCCCATCTTCTTATACCAGCCTGTAGTCACCTGTACAATTTTTCAGAACTACTATTAGGAATGAACTGTACTGCTGACATATACCTGAGAATTGAAGAGTAAAGAACAAGAAACATTTTTCTTAGAAATTTTTTATTACCATCCCCTCAAGAAATGGTTTATTGCCCTTTGCCTTGTTTTTGTCATACCACAACCTGAACTCTTTCCATGGCTTTGGAAAGAGAATTTGCCCCCACGTACCAACCAACTGGTATAAGAAAAGCCGTGTCTGGTCATCCAACTGCAACTTGTTGCCGTGTTTACCTGCAACCAGAAACCAATTATACCATCAATTAACTGTACAGAAATTCACGAAGTAGTGAAGAAGTAGAGCACAATTAGAAAGGCAACAATAACACATAAATACATAAGATAACCAAAAATGGGGTTAAACTTGGTGTTACTTTTGTCGCTATTCGACCAGACCTGACTATAGCACAAAAAAGGGTTCAAATACATGGCATCATTAATCAAAATTAATGGACAGATTAACACATCACAATATACATTCACACCTTAGTACACAAGAAACATAAGTTACATAACAAGTTCAAAAGTGATAAACATGTTAACAAATCAGAAGTTCAAAATTAATAAAGAGTAAAGGATGGTGGAATAGGTCTCCCCTTGTTGGAGCTGGATTCAGCTAAGTAAAGCAAAGTTTCAGTCATTAGAGTCGGGGTTAATTATCTCCTTGGTCTGTTTGGTTCATTGCAAGCTTTCAAGTTGCAAGAACAACAGGTTTGTTTATGTTTTCTGGTTCGTGACTTAGTTTGTCTTAGGAGCTACAGGGTTGAGACTCAGTACAATATCATTTACCTCCTTTGCAAATGGGTTCACATAAAGGTGTAAGATGCATCTATGGATTCAAGTTCTACAACTGTGAAGTTAATGTTTATTGCACCACGGAGCCTTACCATTCATCCAAGGTATTATGGATTTTAAAAACACTGTTTTTTCTGGCTGTAGTGGTGCGGGACTTTTTCTTCCCTGAGTTGTTCTTTTGTTTGTGTTAGTGGGCAGTGGCTGTTTCTGTTACTACTGTCCTCTTCAGTTGGGATATTTTTGAGTGAAGTTTTTTCACTTAAGTTTTGTATTTGTATCTTCTTGGTGTATTCTTGACGGATAGTCGTCATGTAGACGACGCTCCTTCTTCTGTGCTTTCTTTGCGCGCCTTGTTCGACTTGTACAAGGTGTCCGTGTATTGATAAAAGTTTAGCTGTTTAAAAAAATTATATATATTGTCATTTTAGGCATGTACAGGGAAAAATAGTTGTTACGCTGTAGTATCATACAATTGTCTTAAAACTCATGAATCTAGGTCAAAGCAAGTCTATGCGAGTTTAGCTAAGTTTACAGAAAACAACTTTTAAACAAGTTAACTTAATTGGGATGCCTAGGTTGTAGACTTGTAGGACTTTGAGTTAACTTGAGAGATTGGCAATCATAACAACAAGGAAGACTAAGAGAGAGAACCCCGTATTCTATTGATCCATGATACGCCTGCCACTGCCACTGCCACTACAACGGAGGATCAAACCAACCCTTGTGAAACGTTTTACATTAGGAAGTTGCAGCTTCCTTACCCCAGATATCATTAGCAGAATTGACAAATAATAATATGACAACTGCAGCCAAGTAATTCCCTTCAAATATCAGACAAACAATGGCCAACAAGCTAAGCATACATTATACATTCAATTTACTCACAAATACAAACATCCCTTACACCCATTTCTATTCTATCTTCTCACAAATAGCACAGGCAAAAAACAATGCAGTATCCTCATCCATGAAGAACTCACTGACCAAACTCATATGGAGGAATCAACAAAAGCGCCAAACTCATGTTGTAGACATCCCTGTCTAATGATCTTGTATATACAATGACTGATTGCATTACTTGAACCTAAAACCAAGGCTTTTTTTGTAAAGGTCCAAAGCTGTGATCTCGACAATACAACACAAATGTGATTGAGACTGCATCAGCCGTATAATATAATAATACAATTCTCTACAATACCAATGATCGTGACTACAACTTAAAACTTCGCCTGTCTTATACCTATAAATCACAGTGTAAAAACTCCAACCATTGAAACAAGTCTACTTCATTTTAAGCAAAGTAAACAAAAATAAAATGGTACCTGGAACAAACCTTGCACGTTGCAATGTAGCACCAAAAATGGAAGGACTATAATTAGAACCATTATAATAGAAATTCACAATCAACGCTTTAACAAACTCGTAATAAAGCGAAGAAACCTCCAAATCATCCTCAACAACAAAAGCAAACTCATCATCTGAACCAGGCCACCATGCTTCCAACCACTGTGCTTGCAACCCCACATTCCCTGTTCTATAATGCACCACCTTTTCACCATATTTCCACTCAAACCCATCAACAAAATCCAAAATTCTACGCGATTCGATTAATTTCAAATCGACATCAGAATTGTTCAAAGGGGCAAAATGATCAATGTAAACATGGAGGTGAACGCGATCGCCGAGGTAATCTGCGGCAGCAAGGGAACGGAGGCAACGGGAAACGGATTCAAGGCGGTTAAAGGCGAGAACTTTGATTAAGAAAGTGAAATTGGGGGAAATTTTGGAATTAGGGTTTATTTGAATTGGGGATTTTACTGTCAAATTAGGTTTTGATTCGGTGATTGAAGATGGGAGAGAAGAGTTGTGAAATGTGTAGAAGATGAATGCAATGAGAGTGATGAAGATTATTGGAAGGAAGTGCTTTTTGGGTCCCACCATTGATTCAAAAACATTGCTTGCAAGTTAGGGTTCTTGAGATGAATGAATCAGGAGATAGATCTCAGTGGACACTGAAACGACAATGAAACTTGTTAAACGACGTCAATGTAATCACTTCAAAACAATACAAGCTACACTACAACTAAGGTGTAAGTGGGTAACATGTCCAAAATACCAATTCCCTTGCTTTTTTTTTGGTAATAAATACTCCCTCCGTCCTAGGCACCCATTACCTTTTTCACATTTTTTAAGAAATGTTGTCAAGATAATAGTATTAATTAGGGTTATGTTTTGGAAAAAATTAATAAATGTATCTAGTAATTTGAAAGAAGATTTACATTTAGGGACAAAAATAAAGTTAAATAAGAGCTTAGATATAGGGACGGAGGGAGTAGAAAATTTGGTCCATAAATGTATAAGGAATTTGCACAATAATATTTAAATGAATCAAAATTTTAAAATAGACTATGAGTCTGCATTTTGTTAGTTCAGATGGTCTATAATGTTAATATAATTGTTGATGTTAAAAGATACTAAAATAACTATTTTCACTTTTACATGTTTTCTATGTCTTCATTGTCAAAATATTTAACACATAAACTTTACATGTAGTGTAGTTTGTCATACACTTCATTTTTTTAGTTATGAATCTAACCTTTTGAAATTATGAATTGACATATTAGTTTGTTAATAAGTATAATTTATATGAAAATATTTAAATAAGTAATATGATCTATGTTTCATTATATGACATATTGGTTTGTTTATATAATGAGGAAATGGAAATCATGTAACGAGGAATCTTTCGAGTCAAATTTGTGAGGGAAATTGCAACGAGGAATTAGAAATTAGGATTTAAAAAAACATTTAAATATCACCCAAAAGTCGATTATCAAATGTTAGGATGGGAATAGGTCAGGTCAGATCGGACTTTGATATGCATGAGTATGGCCTACGAAAAAATTTGCAAGCTTGGCCTATGGCCTTTCGTATACCTACTTTTTTGGTCTAGCCTGGCCTGGCTTGGCTTGAAAGCCTATCAAAGTCATTAAACAGCTCATTTTATCTACTCCTAAATAGGCTAAATCAATTTTAAAGCTTATTTTACTATAAAGCTTGTTTATCACTATATGACCTTAAAAGCATATTTCATTATAAGGTCGTAAAGCTGATACATTTTCTATTTATGATTGTGTTGTTCGTGATCAAAGATTGGGTGGTATTGAAGACTTTTGACTTGTGATGTGGTTTGGTTTAAAAAACTCGAAAGGGTGTGGTTCTGTTAACCCGAAAGAGTCTGGTTACTAATTAACGTATTGGACTCATCCCTCGATCTGAGACCTTTACGCGTGTATTTGAAACCTATTGTGTTTGGTGGCTTGGCTACTCTGACCCTCTAATGTTTTCAGATCTGTTGAGATTTGCAAGTTTCAAGTCGTCTTGTCCGCAGACACACTCGGGTACTTCATGCTCGAAAGAGCTTTATGCTTGCTGCATTGTTCAGAGAGTTGTTGACACTTGGATTTGATACAGTGTTGGCGATTGATCCATTCGCAGAATTTTAAACCCTAATTATTCTTCGCAATGTTCATTTTTCACATTTTTTGTAACTTGGTTTTGCGCCCGTACGCGGGTTCGCTGAGTTGCGCCCGTGATTAGTGAATTTTTGTTAAGATAGATTAAGGTTGATCCACTAGGACTTATTTATATATGTTGTATCCCCATTTGGGTTGTTCCTAGGTCATGTCTAATGTCCCCCAATCGTTGTATCATTTTTTTTTATGTTAATCTTCTTTTCGATTAAAAAAAAATCTAGTGATATTATGAAGACTCTTACTTATGCGGTTGTGCCCATTTTAGTTCGAAACTTATAGTGAAAGCTTTTGACTTGAGTAGTTCTGTGATCTTTGTTCTCACACATTGAGGGTGTGTTTGGTTTGCAAAACAGTAAATACTAGACAAAACAGTACAAGATAGAACAGCACGACACAAGGTAGAACAACACAAGACAAATTTTTATAATATTGAATTATTTTTTGTTTTATACGATTTTTGGGGAACGAAATGCTATTTTTGTATTTTAAACAACTTGTATATGAGACAAAAAGTTGTATTGTGGTTTGGTGAAGGACAAAAATATCAGTTTTTGTTCTATCCCTTGCCTCCGGTTTGTCATGTACCTGAAACAGTTTTACAAATCAAACACTGGACAACTTGAGTTGTTCTGTCATGTGCTTCATTTATTAGCAAATCAAACGATCCCTAAGAAAAAGTTTTCTATGTTAAAATTTGTGATGTTTTTTAATTATTCTTCTTCTTTTATTGTTGTTATTTTTTGTGTGGGTTGTGTTTGATAATACTTCTCTTCAGGTTTCACGCACAAAAAATAATTTAACGAGCTTCGAATATTCCGTTGCAAGCTCTGGTTTCATTAAATACATGGTTTGTCTTATACAAAAATGATTGCAACAATCCTATGTGAGGATACTAGGGTATACTGTATACAATGCTAATTTGGAAGAAGGGATATTATAAAAGATAAAAACAAACAAAAAATGTATTTCATCACAATTTTTCTCGTGATAATCTAACAAAAAATAGTAAACATCATTCAACAAAGTCGTTCATGTGATAATCTATTTTTCTCATCATAATCTAACTAAAACTATTCAACAAAGTCGTTCATGTGATAATCTATTTGTCTCATGATAATCTAACTAAAACTATCAAGTGTAAAACCTTTGAACAACTAGTACAAAAGTTGAGTTCTTTATTTAAAGAGATATATATTTGTGTTCATGATACAAGTGGGAAGAAAATTGTTGATACAAAAGTGATTTATAGGTACTAAAAGTTCTGTAAAAAAAAAAGTATCACAAAAAAGTGCTTATGACCAATATAAAAAATGTTTTACATCGACCATTAGAAACACTTGCAAGTTACAACTTGCAACCATGCAGCTAAAATTACCAACTTTTGCAGCAGCTTGGTTTCTTGTATTATACTATAGCCTTATATATGAGTTATTATAGAATATTAGTGGAAGCATTTTTCACCAAAAAAATTAAAATTAAAAGAAGTGCAAGAAGCATTTTTCTAAACAAAGTCATTTTGAGATTGGATAATGGATTCATTCATCATGGTTAACTAGATTACAAGCATCACAAGCCATTTCCAAAGCTTAAACTTGAATCTGGGCTTAGCAATACATTTTGTAAACCAAAATGACTTCCACAAGATTCAAATCATTGTTGTTCACTACTCTCTTTTTTTTCTCTTTCAATATACTTAATTACATTTTACTTTTAATAAGACTATAAGCTACAACAACTCCCATAATTAGAGAAAGATCAATATTTGGCTCCACCACCATTGTGAAAACATCATCTCCTAAATCAATTCCACAAGTTGACTTCTTTCTCCTTAGCTGCTCATAGAAAAAACATAAATTAATACATGTATTTAAGCATTTATATATGTTTATGTTGTTTGCCAAACTTTGCTAAAAAAATGTTAGAAATCTTATTACCTCTGCAACTATCACTCCATTCTCGTCCAATATTTTGCAAGCTGGCTTGCAAGTGCTGCTTTCTATTTTATAATTATATGGTTGGTTTTTATCCAATCCAAGTTCAACTTCATAACTTGAATCCCATTTAGAGATGCTATAAGTTTTACCAACTCGAAAGCATGGTCCTTTCTGGTCATTCCTTGTCGCCGGAAGCTTGTAACCTTCCCAAAACCTCGACAACTTATATTGCTGCACACACAAACATACGGATACTTGTTAAAATTGATTGACTTATCTAAAAGGACGAAAAAATTCAAAATTTTGAATGACAGTTGTGTTGTGATTCTTTATATTGTAAAAAGTTATAGTAAAATGCGACCGATGTAGCCACAGTTGTGGCCGTGATAAAAAAAAATGATGTTGCGGCCAAAGTTGGCAAATTTCTAGGTTATTGACATATAGTTATGAAATTTTGCTTACCTTTTTAAGTATAGTAAACAAAGTATTTCCTCTTTGATCCATGAGATGAACTTGATCTCTATGATTTGAGTTGTAGTTATCAACTCTATATGCAATTTGACCATTGGAATCAAAGACGGTACACCCCTTTCCATTCAATACAAGAGATTTCATCCAAAGGGTGAAAGTCTCTTGCTTGGAAGTGAAATTGCAAGTTGTAGAGGAAGCTAGGGCTTGGGGATGAACTTTTCCCATGGTTAAATTTTTTATAAGGATATACAAAAATAGAAGAGCTTTTATATACTAATGTATGGGTTAACCCTAGCCACATGAAAGTATTTAAACATATCATGAATCATTAGTGATTTAAGAGACAAAAGTCTACATTAAAAATTATATTTGCACGGGAATAATTATTAGTGGTTGAGATGAAGCAAGAAAACAAAATAATTAAACAAAACATATATGAAATAAATTACAATATCTTCTCTACTATGCTTTTGTCCTTCATTTTCGAAATAATATCTTGACATGTTAGTTGGAGTTAACCAAAATTCCACACCGGCAACCATAAGTAGTTTAATACAAATTCCATTCAACCTTATCAATATGGTCCCACTTGTGGCCGATTTTGAAGAGTATATAATATATGGGTTGATCTTATACCATTCAACTTAGTTTTATTTATTTATTTGTAGTTGCATTGTAAAAGCTTATCATTGGTGCTTCCTTTAAATATTTTACTAAAAGTTTATGTCATTTGATGGAACATTATGGTTTTTGATATAAAACTATAGTATCTTTTGATTCTTGTAATTGATCCTGCTCAGTAAAAAATATCTTGGTTGTTGCTGATTTTTTTTTTTACAGCCATGATATTTGAAACCCCAATTTTTCTCTTAAGTCATCAAAACCACATGGATTTAGATCATATGTTGTCCAATCCCCTCTTGTCACTTTATGTCTCTCTCTCATCTTCACCTCTTTATTCTTAATTATTGGTCTCTCTTCACACTCACAAAACCACACTTGAGTTCTGCCACGCAAGTGGTCCAAATGCTCATTTTATTTTTATTTTTATTTTTATTTTTATCACACCAATAGTGTATTATATCTATCATATCATTCTCTGTATCTCTTTCTCTTTTAAAGTATGAGGTATTATATACACCAAACATTTTCCTTTTTTTTTACACGTTGTTGTTGTTCATGTTAGGTCACACGGGAAAATTTCACTATTCTAAAGGCAGTCTACCATGCAACCTAAATATGTTGTTAGCTTAGTTCTAGTAATGTTTGGACAAATTTCAATTATAAGTTTTCAGGATCGTGTCGTCGTAAATGTATTTTTTTGGTTACATGTCGTCGTAAATGTATGATATTACTTTTTCTTATGTTGATAAGACTTTTTTATTTTTAGTCTCAATAAAAAAACACTCTGATTCTGTTAAGTCATGTTGTTAATCCTTAAGTTTATCTATGATTGATATGACTAAAAAGAAAGTATATGTGAATATTACCATAGGATGTATTCACATTTATACGTATTTGAGCTTGTAGGTATTATTTGTCTTGAATTAGGGTATCATCCTCTCAATCTAGATTTTTCTTTTATAAAAAAACACCACATATGATTAATGATGTAATTTGGACTACGACTGCTTTCTTTTATTCTCCACCGTCCAAACACCATAATAGGGATTGCAAAGACTAAAATATTGTTTAAGACTTTTCATTATAACTTATTTAAAAAACTATTGAATAGATTAAAAGTGTGAGGTTAATTTATATATGTTCTTAGTGTAAAAATATTTTTTCACATGTATCTAATAATGTATTATTAGATCATTTAATAAATTTAAAAACACGTGATTTACAATACTCACAAAGTAATATTACAATGCATCATTATTCATTATTGATACATAAAATAATTTTTTACTAAATTAAATCTTTCAAAGTTAATACCAAAAAAGTCCTTTAAAGTATTTCGTAAGAAAATACTAAAGGAGAAATATTAAAAATTGAAAATTTCATCGTGTTGTCCTCAGGGCCAATCCAAGGGCCAAATAATCCAAGTTAGGGTTTTAGGTCTCAAACTTTTGAGCTATAAATGCCTAAAAAGTTTATTTTATTATAAATATTTAATATGATAAATTAATTATAGATGCTTTTCTAGCTCTTTGCTTAAAAGGTTGACCTCATATTTTTTTTTTTAGGAATGGTACGTAGACCAGACCTCATTTCCTTCTTTACCAAGGTTCAAAATTAGATTAATTATTTGGTAAAAGAAACAAGATTCATTATATTTTTAATATTTATTAGTTTAATTTTTATTTTAAAATTTCTCAATGCAAAATTTATTAAATATGATGAGCCGACCCAGATGTAATATAATATCTTATTTACCAAAAATCAATTTCTTTTAACTAGGCACTAAACTTATCGGCCGCCAAAATGACACACACGTTTTGTGATATGCTTGTTAATTGTGTTGAGAGAATAAATTAAGAACTCATAAAGTTTGCGACCCATCATAGTGTGATGATGATAATTTGAATGAGAATTCCAATAAGTGTCTTTAAAATATGGGTCTGGTTAACCATTGTGGTTAAACAATCAGAAAAAGAAATAATTGTGAAATTTCATGTAGAAAAAATTGATTTTTACTATTTTAATAAGTTGAATGCACAATTTCCAAAGTAAAATTACTACTTTAAGTTTCTTATCAAGTGCTCTTAGGGCAATGGTTAACATTTCCCTTAAAATATTGATCAAAAAAGTTATAAGAGAGTGTAACTTTAAAATAACTTTTTCTCTTATACTCATTTTTCTTTAAAAGATCAAAATGAAATATATTATTCCAACAATAAATTAATCCAGCACAAGATGTGGCAGAGAAGCTAGCCAAAATACAACACAAGTTCAACATTTAAAAGCGCTAATTAGCCGATATCCAAACAAATAAATGAGTTTTGGCACCAATTATGAAAACTATAATGAAGAACAAAAAATTTAGCTTTAATCCACCAGAAAGAAAGAAGTTTAATATTCTCCAGAAGTTGAATATGAGACTTTTCTTTACCATTAAATAGTCTGTCATTTCATTCCTTTCAAATAACTCAAGAACCAGCAAACCAGATCAAATGCATTAAAGAACACCTTGATCATTGTTCTTACTTTCTCTCTTCTTTTTTGTCTTTCGTTTTTTATCAATAAGAAGTTAAAAAAAGAAGATTGTCACTTAATAGCTGTATAAATATCGTTACTTTTAATTTATAGTGTACAAATTTTTTACACATATATAATGACGTATTGTCACATCAATCAGTGAAGTATGAAAAATTATGTATTTTTAACTCGTTAAATGATATGACAAAATATTATTAGATATATGCATGCAACTTTTAAATATGGTGAATATAAATTAAACTCAAAATAAAAAAAAGGTAATTCTTTCTTTATAAAAAATGGTATATTTATTATTTTGAAAATTGTTTGATTTGTAATTCTAAACCAAAATTTTCTTTTATAAATTACATGATCAAAGTGTACATTACTAAATATGTTAGCATAATCCTTATCATTGTTATTTTTTGAAAGAAAAAAAAAAACATGATCCTAATTTGAATATGCCAAACACACCAGACTCAAGCATACTACAAACACCTTGGCAACTATGGCAATTGCCAACTCTGATCCAAGTGGCATGTTGAAAATTTAAGTATGATGATGAAATCTCATATCAATTAAAAATAGATTAATTAGATACACTTAATATCTCATATTGTTTATTTGCTTAGGTACTTTTGAATTAATACGTGACGTAAAACCTACAATAGGTGTTCAGTTTCACGCTATATTATACAATAGTTTATTTTTAACTTTTATCAATTTGATTTTAGTGGAAAAATAGGTGTTTGGTTTCTACCTCTCAACTTGATTTTTGAGTCAAAACATCAAATTGATTTTTGTCACCAAAATTTGGTCTTGATATGTGTAATGTGATATTGACTTTGATTGACAATTTAAAAGAATTTCAAACGTGTGGTAATAGACAGACATACATGTCGAGTGTAGACATCCTTTATCAATCTTTTGCGAGAAGTTGTGGGAAAAGGATGTTTGGTCAAGCAAGCATGCTCATCAAAATGTCAGATAAGAAGACGAACTTTTAACATTATCATTTGTGGGATAAGTTGTTATTTTACTGTCAATTGTCTTTAACAAGTTTGTTCTTTGATGAAAAATATAGATGCAAGTATGAGGTTGTGGTGACATATTGTCATATGATGTTTTTTTATCCATTTAGTATGTGTTTTAGTTGAGTCTTTAGCAATGTTAGACAGTTTGGAGTTGAAGAAGTCGAGAAAATCAATAGTTTTGTTCTAGAAGGATAGTGTCATGATTTGGAGCATTTGCTATTGAGGAACTCCGTGTGACGACACTTGTGTGGTTCACGAGCTCATGAGAACACAAATGCACATTTCTTTGTGTGTCCTAAAGCTACTAGTTGGAAGCTAATCAATCTTGATAGGCTTGTTCGTGACTTTCTCCATGTTGTTAACAATTTTACAATTATGTTCATAGTCACGAAATTCTCTTGGCATGTTGCGAACAATAAATTGAAGCTTAATTATGTACCGGTTCATGGTACTTTTGTGAATTTGTTTGTACAAATTCTTCATATAATTCATCAAAATCGGCAAACCGAGAAAAACAGATAAAAGTGATGATTGAAGAAAGAGAAAGAAAGGTGAGGTCAAGTATGAGATAAAAGATAAAGGAAAACATTATACAAATAAATTTTGTATCAAATCTCTTTGAAACTTGGAGAAAGAGAATGTCTTTTTGCAAAATAACGTCGATAAAAAAAGTGAAAGAAAAGTCAACATCAAAAAAGGTTTTGGCATGTGGCCACTAGTTTTTCGTACTATCAATTACTTTAGCTGATTAAATATTAAGAGATTTTGAGTGTCAGAGCGGAGCGGAGTTGAAAAGACTCACATTGGTTAAAAATATATTTTTCTTAAAAATTTATTGATGGCTTATTATATTTAGGCCAAATACTTCCCCAGGTCCTTTAAGTTTCATGTTTGTTTCGGATAGATCATTTAAAATTCTAAGGTTTCTGATATGTCCTTTAAAAAAAACGAAATCAGAAAAAGGACTCGAAACGATTCCTCATGATTTAGGGTGGAAATAAGCCAGGCCAGAATTAGAAAATACTTATAAATCACGAACCTCAAATCTATAATCCAAACAACAAAGATACACACAATTAGAAAATACTTATAAAATAATGATAGGTTTTAGATGTGTGAATGCACATTGTCTTAAAGGAATTATTCACCTAAGACGAAAATTTTCCAGGATTCAACAAACTCTTTTCGAAAGATACGTCATTGTTAAACCATATGGAAACTGTAAGAAGATAATTTTATTTTACTTTTGGTAAAAAAAAATAATGAAACGAAATATTTAAAGCTCAAAAACTCCTTTTTTTGATTCTTTCACTTCACACTACATGATCAATTATTCGAGACATTACTCAGAGAATTTGAATCCAACTTTGTTCGGACCAATATAATGTTATGTACAAGCAATTGTTTCAATATTTGCTCAAATTTGAAGAATTTATTTAAACACTTCAAAACACTCGAAAATACTCCTCCAATATTATTTTTTCGAGTTTTTCTTAATTGAGAATTTTGTATTAGGACAAGAAAAAACACCTCAGTCCTATTTGAGTTGGGGAACAATTTTTTTTCCTTTCAAATTCGTCTTTTTCCCTTCCCTCCTAAACTCTCAAACATAGTTTAATTATACTTATGATGATTGTGTAAAAAAAAAAATAACACAAGATTGCAATTAATATTTTCTTTTATCATCCTTTCCCTCACTTTATTCGTTTTTATTTTATTTTTGCCACAAATTAATCCTTTCTGTTTGTATATCTATACTGTTGGACCTTTTATTCTCTAAAATGTGATCTCATCAGTATTTTAGAAAAAATAAAAATAAAACACATTAAACCACTTTCTTAATGTTTCCTCTTTTTTAGACAACGGCAAAGTTTCAAGTCTCCAATGAGGCTGAAATGACTTGCGAGCTACAAGGAAGAAAACATTTACTTCCTTTCATTTTAAAAAAAGTATTATGTCTATATAAATTGTACAAAATCATGTCACAATCCAGTTTAACCTGTCTACGTATTTTTCACAACTATGTTGTAGAAATCGTGATTGAGCCTAATATAACCTACAAAACCGGCTTGTGAGACAAGGATTGTCTCCATTTATAAACACTATCAGAATTGGTTCATAGATATAAATGGTGGATGGTCTGATAACAAAAATCTAATAGCAGATGACTCAATGGATCTTAGATATGTTCTGATACCATCTTAAAAATTGTGGTTAGGTCTAACACAATCCCACAAAACTGACTTATAAGGTGAGAATTGTCCTTACCTATAAACACATGTTCATACAATTTTTTATCTGATATAAGGTGAGGATTGAACTTTTAAAACTATGTTTGAATCCTATACCAAATTTTGTGGAAGCACTGTCCCTAACCAAAAAATAATAAAAATTGATGCCCAAAAAAGCATGGCAAAAATGGTCTATCAGTATTAAGCTCAATGTAAGCTCACATGCTACTAAGTCACTTATTTAAGATTGTACCAGCGGTACAAGTTGATACACTACCACTGTCAAAAAGAACAATAGCATTACCCTCATTTTCATGCTGGCCCGGTTGTACATTTAAGATTGTATCAGCAGTACATGTTTTTGTTCTGTTCCCTGCTGCTTCTTGATTGATACAATTTTAAATATACTTGGTTCTTTATGCGGTGGAGTTTAACATGGGAAAGGTGAACGATGGTGCATGTTGCTTTAAAACCATAGATATATTATTAAATGTATTTAACGGTCCAGATAATAGACTGGTAACTTGATCTTAACTTTTTGTTCATACACTTAAAACAAAAAACGCAGGCCCCACAATAGTTGTTTATCACTTTATCTGTATTTGTTAAGTGTTGTGGTTATGGACCCGTCAAGGTGTTGTTTAATTCTGTAGCAAACTGAAACATAGCATTTTTATTCCAGTTTTTTTTTTACTACAATTCTTTTTAATCCCAGTTTTATAAAAATGAAAATAAATATCGAAATTTGACAGTTAAATGCAAAAAAAATAAGGTTGATTTTGTTAATTTTTTATCTATACATAGTTTTTTTTTGTTTAAACTACTAATAACTAATGAATACTATTTTTTAAAAAAGAAAAATTAACTCATCAAAATTGACACCGAAAAGAATTATTGCATAGATATTCTAAAATGAAAATTCTAAAATAATTTATATTTTTTACCTTAATATAATGTGACTTTAGAATAATTTATTATCTTAATAAAATAAGCTACTCCTTCCTTCTCATTTTAATTGTCAATTTTTTTAATGTCTTAAAATATATATTTTTTAAAAATGTCTTTAAATATATTATCATTTTAAAATATATTGAATTCCACTTCAATTAACTACTCCACTAACTATAATTAATAAAGATATTTTATTAAATTTTATAATTAAAATCAACTCAACTAATATTATTTTAAAATCCATGCATGGAGGTGTAGATGGTAGTGTTGTTTCAGATAGGAGGTGTAATTCAAAGTTTAATTAAATATCCTAAACAATTTATTTTTGTCAAAACCATCAAACAAAAAAAAATCTTTTGCAGCTTGTTGACTCACATTTGGAGGTTAAAAGTCACTTTTCCCATGATGGGAAAGGATTAACCTTTCCCATGTGCACAAGTTATTGTTCCAACATTTGTCCAATGAAGTCCTTCCTTCTAGCGATAAATTTCTTATAATATCCTATACTCATAGAAAACTCTACATCTTGTGACACTCCAAGTGGATATCCGTACATGTTTTGTATCATTGTAATTTATTGAAATTACAATGACTTGCCCTGATTTGAGCAAACTCAATGTGATACCAAATATTTGTGCTCACATTCATCACTATATTAGTTCACATTTTTAAGCAAAACTTAAAAAGAACCCTATCAAAATGGAGTAAAGGAGGCTAGATTCAAAGAGCTTGGACAATTGCTTTTCTGGCTTTCAATACTTCCTAAAAACACAAGTAAAATACTAAAATACCTCCAGCGGTAGTTAACTACTGCTGATTTATAACTAGAAAATCCGGCAGCAGTTAACTACCGTTGGGTTTTTTGATCATTTACTTATGTTTCTAAGACACATTGAATGTCAGAACAACAATTGTCAAGAGCTTGACTACTTCATTGTGTATCACTCCCCTATCTTGTTGGGCCTATCCGAGGATGCACTATTAGCTTATGAGAATTGCTCTTCTTCCTTTCAGTTTTGCTCATTCCTCTTTATTTTCATGTCTACGTGAGTTAACTCATGTTGGACATTTTGAAGTGAACGAGTAATTTGGAAAGGAAGAAAAACAATTCTCTTAATTTATTGTGCATGCAAATTTAAAGGAGATTTGACGTGCTCTAGTTAGAAACAATTTAACCAATTGCCTACTTTGTTCTCTCAAAGCAACATGGATTAAGAAACTTCTGGGATACATGAGCTTAGGAGGGTATTTCTTCTATACATTAATACAATAATAACACTACAATCCTCAATAAAGTGAACGTTTCTTCATCACCATTGATTCTCCTCTTCTTAGATTAGAGTTACTTCGTAAATAGTATAGCATATGGAAACATTTTTTTATAGAGCCTCAACAAATGGGACGTGGATTTGCAATTTTTTAAACACCTCAAAAAAATTGTTTAGCTGTTTTTTTTCTTCTTTCCAACAATTTATTTAACTGTTATATATTATATATATCTTGCTCCTTCTAGAGCCTTTGAGAGAATAGCAACATAATGATTGGCTTGGGCTGAGCTAACCCAACAATTTTGATTCCACGTGAGGTTTTTTCAAAGTTTTTTTTTGGACATAAAACAAACAAAAATACAAATTTCTATACGAGATTCAAAATACATAGTAATATCTTAGTATAACATTCCTCGAGAAAAATCTTAGTCGAATATTATATTTTTAATTAAATTTTTCTTTTCATACTTTATGAGATTCAAAATCATTTATTGATTATTACAATAATTTAAATATTTTATTAATATAAAAAATAAATATTTCTATGGTCTTGTTCAAAAAAATAAATATTTCAATGGTCAATGATGTTGTGGATTAGAAAAATTGTGCCACTAACCAAGTAATTGACTCAAGTGTTTAATGAGCTTCATCAAAAGATAAATTGTTCAGGAGAACCTCAATTTGATTTTTAGATGTAAAAATTTTTTGCCAGACTTTACTTATCTCCCGACCAAACTCTGAATTATCAAGACATCTCTTACCTAAAAAGGTTAACATAAATTGGGGTGCTGACTTTTTTTCACTCGGTTCTCAAATCTTCTTTTCTTTATTTTTATTTGCAGTCTCTTTTTAATCTTTTGGTTGTTTTTCTCTCCAAAGCCCAAATAGAAAAATAAAGTGTAGCAAAGTTGGTAGCTACCAGGGATAATTTGTGCATGGGTCGGAGCTCGAACTCCAAATTCCCCACTTCTCCACACATAATGTATGTGAATCTAACCACTAGACTACTTGACAAAAAAAGGGGGGGGGGGGGGGGGGGGGGGCATCGGCAATAATGTACCAATTAAAAAAAGATTGTTACTAAGTGTTGCTTGCCTCACCAAATTGCATAGGCAGATTGCAGCCATTCGAAGTTGTATTGATCAAGAATAAAAGAGTATAGGTACGTTTCACTTGCTAAAAAATGAAACACATGATAAGACAATGTAAATTGTATAATGTTTGATTTGTAAAACTGTTTTAGGGACACGACAAACTTGATACAAGGGATATGTCAAAAATAGAAATTCTTGTCTCTCACCAAACCACAACACAACTTTTTGTCCCACGTATAAATGACCTAAAATACAAAAAAAAAAAAAATACCATAAAAATTTGTCATGTGTTGTTCTATCTAATGTTATGTTGTTATGTATTGTACTATTTTGTCAGGTACGTACTGTTTTACGGATACAATTGATACTCTAAACACATAATCAATTTATGTAAAAGAAGTAATACCCCTATAAACTATAAAGTAAAGAAGTTCCTAAACACATGTGCTTAAGGTTATTAATCTAAGAATATTAAAGAAAAAAGGAGTTTTTTTTGTAAATTATTCTTCATACCCATTAATGATAATCATTTTTCTATTTAGGCACAATTTAAACTTTCTTAATTTTAGGAACACTAGTCATATGTTATTTTGAATCATAACACTACTTTGACCCATTGTTTTGAAAGGAGAAATGATATTTGTACAATAAATTTATGACAATTTTATCTCTCATACTCACACTACATTTTTACCTTCTCTCTCCACTGTTTTGATTTTCGTGCCAATATCTACTTTTTTTTGTATATATATGGTTGACATATAAGTTGTCATGCAAATGGTTGTTGAAATAATACACTTCGTCCAAAACCACATGCAAAGGTATGAGAGTGTTCACCAAGTACGTATGAACGCCTCTTTGATTTATAAAACCAACAACTGTATCCTCCTCAAAATATGTGGCACTCTGAATAAAATTATATATAATGACTTCATGTTCCTTTATTGTTATCTTTTTTTTAAGCCAAAGATGGGATGCAAAGGGGTCTTATGCTGCAACACCCATAATATATATTAAGAAAGAAAAAAGTACAAAAAAAGGGGGACATAAACCAAAACCCTGAAGGAAGAAAGGAAGGAAAAAAACAAAGAAAAGTCAAATCTTCAGTTGTAAACCTTTGAGAGCACCTACCCTAAGCCTAGTAGCATAAATCCCTTCTTTAGCTTCAGCATGGAGCTTTTGCTTGTTCTACTTTTTCCTCGGAACCACTAGTTGAAATTGTTAGCTATCAATTGTATTTGATTCATTCAATTTATCATTATGATTCATGCTATCCCATAATTCCCTCAAAAACTCCATATCTCGCTGAGCCACATCAGGAATAGTGTGATCTACACTAGCGAGTTGCTGATCAGAGTTTGCCAAAAGAGGTGAATCCGTTATTACTTCATCATGATGCTCGTCACAAAAGAATGTGTTTACTGATTATCAATCTTATTCACAATTCATGTCATTTCTTTCTTGATCAGAGTGAGATTTTGCATTACAATCAACCATATTTTGTAGTTTGCTAGACTGCCCATGTTCCTTGATTTCATTATCTTTGTTACCTTTAAGATTATTGCTCTAGATAGTTTATATTCTAGTCTTGTGATCTAGACCCTTCTTGGCAGGTTGATCCTTAGGAGGATCCACTATAGTACTGTGTTTCTTTAATTTTACCTTATTACAACTCGATATACCATGTCAAATAGATTGACAATTTGCACAAAAATCTGGCATATAATGAAAAACCTTCCCTTTCAAGAAGAATGGATTCATGCATTCTTTTAGGAAGGTCCAAATCAATCAACACTCTAGCATAATGCCCAAACAACCTAATTTTGGTAGCATCATCTAGTGAAATTGGTGTTCCTATACCATTTGCAATTTCAAAGAGGGTTTGATGACTCCAATATTCTTATGGCAGGTCAATAAGTTGAATCCACACTAGAGCATGAGTCTGCTTTTGTGTGTTGGCTTTGAAATCAGGGGACCATTGCAAGAGGCATGATATCCCACGTTTAACTTGACAAGTATCAATTTTCCACACTTTTTGAAGATCATCGTGGTTAGAAAAGATGAATTCAAAAAATCCCTTACCTAAAGTCACTAATTTCCACGAAGCATAAAGTTTCCAAATGTTTGAGAGTTTTACCTGAAGTTCACACGCAAAAAGCAGCTTTTCCCCGACGAAGCTTATTGTTCATTGTTTTAGTGAGAATCTCTTAGAAACGCTTGGAATCTACAGTTCAAGAGGAAAATAAACCAATTCGTGACACACGAGTCAGAGAAACTTGAGACTCAAATTCATATTACTATTCATTTCTCTCCCAAAAGCTTTTCTTAGTTCCGTAGGTTTATCTAAAGCTTGTGTACTTCTTGTAAGTAGATAACCAGATATGCTTAGCAAATCAACGCTGACAAGAGGTATCAGTTCTAATAGTGCATTTAGATAAAGTAATTTTAAATGATGTTTAAGGATTCTAGATAAATATATTATTTGTTAAATGGTGAAGTAATTAAGTATTTCAATGTTAATATAATCAACACACAAATTTTCATATAAACATCCATAATTATCGTAAAAAAAACAAAAACATCCGTATTTAAGATTTTCTACGAGTACTTCAATGAGTCCAACGAATAAAGAAAATAAAAAAAAACTACAACTTGTCTTCTTGTACCTTGTCTTCTTAGAAAAGAAATTGGTTCACATCGAGCTAGAAAATGGAAACCACCTTCTTCCCAAAATCCACCTTGAACCAAAAGTTTTCCAAGAGTTGTGTATCCTATGGAATGCAATTGTGGTTAAGTTGATGAGGAAAACTCTATGATACAACATCATGAAGGATCGTCTACATAAAGTATGGAAGTTGCAAGGTGGTTTCAAAATCATGGATAATGATGATGGTTTTTACATGGTGAAATTCGATCAATTAGCAGACAAAGAGAAAGTCATCATTGGTGGACCTAGTTGATCTCCAATCATTGTTTGGCAGTCTCTCACTTGTTTCCAGAATTTGCTTCACCATATGCAAAGGTAGAATGCACGATGGTTTGGGTACGTTTTCTTTGCCTCAATCTAGTACTACGATGAAAGTTTTCTCCTAACTACGGCGTCAGCAATTTGTCGACCCATAAAAGTGGACACTAATACCCTAAATGATGAAAGATGAAGATTTTCAAGAGTTTGTATTGAAGTGGATCTCATTGTACTGTTTGTGGGAAAAATTTGGATCAACGGTCATTGGTACAAGGTCCAATATGAAGGTATTCATCTTATTTGCACCAACTGTGGTTGTTAGGGTTACCTTGGCCGAAATTTCCCCATCACAACAACCAAATATCAAGCAGCAACTTCGACCCAACCCATCAATTCCATGCACACCAACCAAAAGTCAAACCTTGGTCAAACTAGTCAACCAAAAAATTCCAAACTTAGACAGGAAATTGCAAACCAGGTGGGAACCATTATGCAAGAAAAGGAAATGGAATCAAGAGACATTAATAGTAATGATGAGAGAAATCATGAGCTTCATGGGATTGGTTGCTTGTTACAAGAATAAAATGACAAACCAATAAACCCTCTATTATTGCATCGAAAGAGGCTCCTCAAGTTTGTGATGAGGACATGGTTACTTCTTCTAATCACCCCTCTGCCTTTGTTTTTTATGGAATCCTTATTCAATACTTCAATCCTCTTTTGGAATATCAAAGGGGCAAACAACAACAATGCCAGAAGACATCTGAGAGATGTGGTTAGAAAATATAACCACACCTTCCTTGATATCCTTGAGACTCATGTCTTGTTTGCTAGACTGTCCAATTTCTGGATAAATAACAATTACACCCCTGCCCATATAGTTGAAGGTATCAGCCACTCTGGTCGTATATGGCTTCTTCAAAGTTCCAATGGTACTTTTACTACAAACATCATTGACTTCAACCCATACTTCATCACTATTAATGTTAATCTTGGCGAGGCTACCTCCACTTGCACTTGTGTATATGCCAGTCCTAACCCAACCCTTCAAACTAATTTTTGGAACCATCTCACAAACCTTATCCAAACCATCATCGACCCTTGGATACTTATAGGTGATATCAATGAGACCCTCATTCCTAGTGACCAAAGTGGGGAATCTTTAATAACTCAATAGCTTCTCTTTTTGCTAATTTCATGGATAATTGTAACCTCCTTGACCTCACCACAACTGGCAATTGCTACACATGGCACCGTAACAACAACAGACTTTGCATAGGGGTCTAGCCAATGTAGGCTGGTGCCTAGCTTTTCCATAAGCTTTTGTAGAACTCCTATGTAGGCTACATTCTAATTACAATTCTATCCTCCTCCAATTTGGTGGCCTCCCATTAGTTTGAGGGTCTCGACCTTTCCGATTTGAAGCAGCCTGGATAGATCATGAGGCATATGCAGACCGTGTTACCTCATCATGGAACTCTTCTAATCACAATTCATATATTGCCCTCAATAATGTCAAAGAGAGCTATGTCATTTTCAACAATGAAGTATTTGACAACATTTTCAAACGCAAAAGGCATATTAAGAGTAGACTGAAGGGCGTCCAGCTCTACTTGGACTGAGTTGACTCTATCCATCATGTTATCCAGGAAAAAGAATTGCAAAATGAATAAAATCACATTCTCCACCAAGAAGAAATGCATTGGTACCAAAAATCAAGAGGGCAATTGATTAAATTTGGAGACAAAATATTTCTTTTTTACATGATTAAACCATCATCAGAAGGAAGAGAAACAAAATCGACATGCTTTAGCTCCCTAATAGAAAATGGTCCACTGATAGCACTACCCTCCATCATGAAGCGCAAAAATATTTCAAAAATCTCTTTAGTGGTAACCAACACGGCCACAACCATCCTTTCAAAGAAGGTACTCATCCAACTATTGATATTGATGATATTGGTAAGAACACTCTAACTAGCCCTATCACAAAAGCTGAGGTGTTGACAACCTTGAACTCTATAAAATTTTATAGGGTTAATAGTGTTTTTCACTCCTGTAATATATGTCATTTACGGTTTTCGCCCATATAAAATTTTCAATTTGATATGCATCCTCGTAAAAAAAATAATCCGAAAAGCACCCTTTATAGGCCATTCAAAAACCAAATTTTTTTGATTTTTTTTCCTAAAAATGGCCTATTAGGGGTGCTTTCCGGATTTTTTTTTACGAGGGTGCAAATCAAACCGAAAATTTTATATGGGCGAAAACCAAAAATGACATATATTACAAGGGCAAAAAACACTATTAACCCAATTTTATAAAGCTCCTTATCCTAATGGTTTTCAATGTATTTTCTTCCAACAATATTGACAGCCTCCAAGTTTTTATTTTTAATTATTATATGGAATATGGAATATAAAATATAGGTTGGCACTGTTGTGTTGTCTTCTGTGATAAATAATGTTGCTCTCTGTTAAAAAAGGATTACTTGTTGCTTAAGAGATATAGGGCTGGTTTTTGAATGATTTGCGGGGCAATGTTGTATGGATGGATTCAAACACACGAAGCATACGCGGTTTGATTTGTAGATAATGTTTAAGATGTGCGTGCGTACCTTGTTCCTTTTCTCAAGTCACTATCAATTCTCAAAGTCCTCAAGATTTTCTTTGATAAACAAATGTTCTCAAAGTTTTCAATGTCTTACTTGTTTATTGAACAAATTATCAACAAATTATGTTTAGGTGACTTGTTTTTTCCGTGTTTGCCTTTGCCTTTGCATTGTTTTTTTAGGTGGGTTCGATACTACCCGTAATTCATTTCATGGTGAAAATTTAGTACAACTTGGACATTAATTTAATGGTAAAAAAGTTAACACAAAGCGTAAATTTAAATTATTTTGATATTATTGACGAGAGAAAAAAACACTTTTAGGAACTGTGTGGCTGCTTTGGCCATCACAAAATACTTCTGTCAACCCATCCACCTTCATATATGATAAAATAAGGATTATGCTTTAAAATAATTTGATAAGGAATCGCAGTCCAAACATTTACTCCATCCGTCTCTAAATTATAGTCGTTTAAAGTTTGTGCGTGATTATTAAGGAAATGATTGATTATGCTGATTTTAATCGTAAAATTAATATCATTTACTAAAATACCCTTATTAATTGTAGTTAGTGGAGTAGTTGAGTCGAATGAAATTCAATAAATAATGGTATAATAATGGAAAAAATAATAAATGTTGCATTGGTATTCTAAAGTGACAATTATTTTGAGAAAAAGAAAAAATGCTAAAGAGACTATTATTATGAGACGGAGGGAGTATTACATTAATGATAGTATTTTATTTTTTATACGATAGAAACCAAAACAATGAGAAAAAAAAAACATAATATGAGCAAGATAGAAAAATTTACCGCAAAAGTTATTATAATAGGTATAGATATATCATTTTAATTCCTTAAAAAAAAATATATCATTTTTAAAAAGATGGGTATTGGATTTTTTTACTCAAGACGACAAAGGGATATTCATGAAATTCTGTGCTTCTTCTAACAATGTTTTGCTTTGACTTTCTTAACCTTTTTGTTCTCACAAGTCTTACGGTGACATGTTATTTCTTTGACTTTATTAAAAAATACGTACTACACACATAGTATAAAATTAAGGGTTATGTAAAAAAACTAAAGTGTACAATTTTCTGATTAATCCTTCCGTCAAAAAAGAAATCTAATTAATCTTGTGAACGTCATTTACACTATTTACTTTTTTGGTGAAATGTCATTTACACTATTATACATCCGCTTCATATAAAAGTATTTTTTTTAACGGGAAAGTAATAAATATTTGAGTCAAAAGAAGTCATTTTATATTTTAGGTATATACTTTTATCCTGTTATTTTCAACTATTTTTTAAGGAAAATATTCAACGATGAAGATATTTTGTAAAACTACCTAGTCATTTTTTTAGGATTTAGCTTATACTATATAGCACTCGTGTAAATATTTTTCACATTAAACATTTTGTAAAGTTAAATATGCTTGCGATTCCTATAAAGTTTTTAAATTTAAATTTTATTTTTCATCAATTTTTTGTCCTCAATTTTTTTTTACCATTACTTGTAGTCATTCTTATTTATTAATTTTATTAGGTTTGCAACAACTTAACCTAATAATTTCCTTCTAAAATGCTGCATTAGGTTAACACTTATTTCTATCATGTTGTGTCATCGTTGTATATATCTATTGTTTATGTAGACTTTTTTTGATAAGTTGTTGTACACTTATTTAATACGTTTACAAACATAATGATAATACCCTAATTTCCATGCAAACTCGGCTACCCTAATTTTCATGCAAACTCAGCTATATATAGCAAACCCTAAACTGTGTTTCTTTAAAATAAAAAAAAACTAAACCTTGGTAAATTACACAGACAGCAAAAAAATCCTATATTTTGATTTTTTCAAATGGAATGACGTGACCTTACAACCTTCATCTCATACCACTGCTTAACTGGTATTCTAATTTAACATGCATATTATCGATATGCATATTTTTTTAGAATTGAAATATCTTTTTTGCGTTTTTAGTTTTTAGTTTGAGATGTTTACACCAATTTTGGTCGTCTTCCTATTTAGTTTTGTCTCAATTTTTTGGTCTAATATCTAAAGATTCAGACTGTGTCGTGTAATATCATGTTTTTTGAACTTACTCTGAATTTTGTTTCGTTCAAAACCTTATTCTATTGTTAGCCTTTATTTCCTATGCATACTTTTATTATTTCTTTCTTTGCAAGCAAAGTTTATGCATGAATTATATGATTTTAGTTTTTTACCATTAAGAAATCGCAACTCCTCAAATTGTGTTAGCATTCTTAAAAATTTATATAAATTATATGTTTTCGTGGACCTGCATGAAAAGGAATAATTATTTCTTATATTTTTTTTTTTTTATAAAACCACTTATATACTTAAATATGAACTACAATTATTTTTTTGAAATGAAAATATGAACTACAATTTTTTTCTTTGAGGTATGAACTACAATTATTGAAAGTTGAATTGTGATACCTAAAAATAATGCTTGAAACACTCATTAGGTATTAAGTATTTTCAAATTTACATTATAACTACACCATTAAAACAAAATTCATTATGAAATTATTTTAACTCATAAGACCGGTGCGGCGCACGGGTCAGTAATCTAGTTGTTTTTAAATCAAATTATGTGTATACTTCACATTTTTGAATGAATTTTAACTATGACAAATCTATTCTTAAAAAAAATGATTTTTTAACGAGATATGAATTTATAAACACTTAAAACCTAAAAAAAAATTAAACTTTTTCGATAGAGATTTTTATAACATGTACCCTCTTATTATAAGAAACAATCGATTTTTTTAGATTCATTGAATAATTGATGTATCTCGTCATAAATATAAACCAGATACATCACTTACACAATGAACCTAAAAGGTCAATTGTTTCTCATAATAAAGACCGAAAGGAGTATTAAACATGACCACACAAAAATTATACAAAATTTTAAAGGATACACATGATTTTACTTAAGTGCATGGAGCAAAAGTTATGATGGAAATTTTTTATAGGAACTAAAACTTGAAATTTGAAAATTTTATAGGGACAAAAAAATATTTAACCCTGTTTTGTATATTGTCATTCAATTGTAATCATTAAGTTATTAAAACCATATCGACATTTGTTCCTTTGATCAAAATTGTGTTATAAACACAAGCAAAAGATAAAAGAACAAAAGAGAAAGACAGAGAATACACGAAAATTTGTTTACCAGGTTCGGTCCACTATAATGATGAATAACTTCACAAAGAGATATCAAAAAGGGTTACAAGAATTGGTATTCAAACATAATTCTACCCAATGTCTCAATCTCTTCATGTAACCAAGAGACTTGATCCTAATAGTGTTTCTCAAAGGTGAATCAATTGTGATTCAATCTTAACCCATAGTGTTTGTTGCTAAGAGAAAACTCTACAAACCTAAGTTTTAGTGTTGGTTTCTAAACCAAAATTTCTATATGATACAGGATATGTATTTATAGAGAAATATATCTCGTAAATTTGGAACATATATTAAGTTGAAGATACATTTTTTTCTCCTTTATCGAAAAATATATTTGCTTCAAATATTCCCTTTTAAAAGTATATCTGCATATTCCTTCATACGCCGTAAATATATTTTCAGCAACAATCTTCTGGCAGCACAAAATATATTTGAAACAAATCATTTATATTTTTAGCAATAATCTTCTTCATTCATCAAATTTTGAGTCAATTTCAACATTTTTCCACCTTGATTCTAAATTAGTGATGATGCTAATTTAACCATCGATAACCTTGCTGCTATCTCCATGCTTCATCTTCCCTTGCTTCCAACTACACCAAGTAGCTCCACAAACTTCCACCCTTTGCCTCTTCAACTCTCATAATGCTTTCCACCGTCTTGAATATCATCCTTGAATCCAAGTACACTAGGAATTTTAGGTAGTTGCACAAGTCTACATCATACCTTTACAACTCCTTGAGTGATCAAATTCGCCATCCCGAAGATTCACTTGCTTCCAATTACCTTTGGTTATTTTCGAGCAATCCCACAAGTCATGTCATACATTCTTCAAACCTCGAAATGCCTTTCGTCCTCTCGAAGAATTTCCTCGCTCACAACTAGAACATATCACCCAAAGTCTCCATAGTTGTACCATTCCCGATGTCATCAACTCCACCTCCAGCTAGCTTTCTCTACCTCAACTAGCAATTGTGTACATCCACTATGCCTTTCATCTTGCAACTCCGCCTCAAAGGTTGATCACGAGTATTCTTAACTCCACTGTTAAACGTGCTTCATACACAAATCCAAACTTTCCTTGTTGGTTTAAAATTGTGTTTTCACAAGATCATTTTGTTAATCTGATTCTCTTCACGTTGTGCAGTTGATAACTATAAACACGCATCATTTTCATCAATATGTCAATATGTTGAAGATCATTATAGTTTCCATCAAGGAAAATTGGAATTTCACCCTCCATCACAATTCACATTCTTTGAAGTTAGGAGTTAAACAAATAGTATGTATACCTTGATTACATTTTTTTTTTCCTTGTAAAAAAATAACAATAATTTTACATCACCTCAATTACAATTAATATTTTTTGACGTATTTTTTATTTAAACAAGTGTTTGTCATGATCGTAGAGAAAATTATTCAACAAAACAGAAAATGCTAAACTCACATCTCTCTCCTACACCATCGTACATGCATCAAATCACCATGGAAGATTCAATTTCTGCATCTTAATTGATTGTTTCGCCTCCTTTTCAAATTCATGCATCTTAGTTCTCTCTTTTCCTTTATTGTGTAATTGGTGAGATTTTCCTTCCTTAGGGTTATACTTACGGATCGCCGGAGAACCGCCGTGGTTGAGGATCGGCGGACAGACGAAATGTTGGGAAGAACGGAACGGAAATAACGGCTGTTAAATAATTTATTTTAACATAACTAAATCGTCCAGGTGTCTTATTTTTTATTCGTCAACAGTATATAAGTTTTGTGTATGGGATTTTGATCAGCATTGAATTTCTTGTTCGCTGTTCCATCATTTGGGGTTGACCTTTCCAGCTCGCATTGCTTTTCACTCTGGTATGATGTTGTTTTCAGTTTTTCTTGATTTTTTTCATTTAATTTGACTTTGATCATTTGATCATTTGAATTGGTGTTAACTTTGTTTAGTAGTGAATAGTGATTTATTGGGATTGAATTTTTGATCGGTAGAAGGAATAGGGTTATAATTGATTCTGATATGTTTCGTTGCTTTTGAGTAAATTTGATTTTGCCTCTTGAATTGATTTTCATTGAAGGTAGGGTTTGTAGATTATATGGATGTATCCAAGCAATAATCATTTACGGACTAAATTAACGGATTTTATATAGTTTAGGACTAAATTAGGGAGTGAGTGATAGTTTACGGACTTAATTGATGATTTATTTATTCTTTTCTTTTTAAAAGGCTCGATTTTGTGGACTGCACAAGCGCGGTAGTAAAATAAATAGAAAATATTAACTATATTCTTACTGAAATTATTATATTTACATTTTTGCACTATTAATTAATTAAATCATATGTTTATAGTAGAATATATTTTAATAATTGCTCGTAGTCCGTGTTACCCGCGATTTACTATCATCATTTCTTTTTCTGATCGTAGGTCGAATCTCAATTTTGACTACCCTACCAATTGATTGATCTTTATTCAGGTGTGGATTCGATTCATCGATGAAGTTGTTATCATAGAACCACAAATTGCATCAACGTGGTTGGGAATTGTTTGTGGATATTAAAGAGCTTGATTTCAGAAGTTTGAGTTGTGACTTATAAGTATATCAGCTTCGGGTCTCCAAGGTTGTTTCTGTTTCTCGATTCGGAACATGGTCTGTTAGGAGTGGCAAATGGGAAAAACATGATGAATGCGGAAGCTAGATTGTCTGTCAATGGACGTAATAGACAAGACCTTTTCTGAGCTTGTTAGCATCATTAAATCATGGATTCCCTGGCAATCTGAGCCAGCAAACGTGTCTCGTGATTTTTGGATGCCGGATCACAGCTGTAGAGTATGCTACGAGTGTGATTCACAGTTCACCTTATTTAATCGCCGACACCATTGCCGTCTTTGTGGACGAATTTTCTGTTCAAAGTGTACAGCAAACTCGATTCCTGCCCCGTTTAGTGGCCAAAGGAATCCTTGGGACGAGTGGGAAAAGATTCGCGTATGCAATTATTGTTACAAGCAATGGGAGCAGGGCATAGTTTCTTTTGATAACAGTGGTCAGGTTTCTAATCTCGATCGTACAATGTCAGCTTCAAGTGTCGCTAGTAGTAAAACTAGTGCGACTGCTGACAGTAGTAACATTACTCTTTGCTCCGTGCCTTATTCAGCCGGGTCTTATAAACAAATGCAACAGGGTTCGTGTGTGAACAGCTTACATCAATCACCTAAGAGAGGAAAAGACACTGATAGGGAAGGTTTATCATCCTTAGGAGGGAGGAATATTGATCTTGTAGAAGACCTAGGGGACCCGTTACCAAAGCAATACGGGTTCTCAATAAGCAGGTATTGCACTATTTCTCTTACATTCATTGATAGAGAGAACTAATGCTTGATTGTTCATATTGATATTTCTTTAATCAGACATTTTTTACTTAGTTTTATTTCTTATATTGTTTTTAGTAAATCATATTCTCCATTGTGCTTATGGAAAAGTCGAAGCAGTTTCACAGCCGTACATTATATTTTATTATAACTTAAATTATGAAGGAGATCTGATAAGTGATCACATAAATCATTTTGGTCTAATGGGCATCAGAGTCATCAGGATTTAGGAATCACATAATCTCAATCTAGGTAGTCAATCCCGGTGGGATCCCGGAGGAGCGGCGCATCTCAATGAAAAAGCGCGACAGGAATGCGAATCCCAGCCCACTTATGGTTCGTGTGCTCCGGTTTCCGGGTTCCCACTCCAGGAAAATCACGATTTTGCCCTTAAAATTTGAACCATTTGAAGGGCAATTTGGGGTTTTTGCACAAACCTAATCCTTGTCTCTCTCTCTCTCTCTCTCTCTCTCTCTCTCTCTATATATATATATATATATATATCCGCCGTTTTACCCTATCGTTTTTTGTTCTCTGCTTTTTATGCAATCTCTCCTCTGTTCTTGTTCAATCTATCCTTTGCGATCCCGGTGATCCCACTATCCCACTTTTGGGGTCGGCCGCTCCGCGCCTCTATCAGGGATTGACTATCTAGATCTCAACGTGTAGATGTTATTTACGAAAAGATCTGTAATTTATTGAATTAGGGCCAGCGATTTCTAGGAACCAACAATTTTTACTCCCTCCATTCCTTTGTAAGTCTCGTTTTTTTAGAAGTTTTTCTTCATTTTTATTTGTCGTTTTCAAAGTTAAAAGTAGTATTGTTTTGTCAAAATTATCCATGATTACTTTTTGCAAAGAGGTAAAAATGTGAAATGAGATAATTAATAAAAAATGGTATTATAGGAAGAAATAAAAAATTCCATAAAAAGTAAAAATGGCGATTAGAAAGGAATGATGGTAGTATAGTTAAAGTCTGCCTACCCGATGAGTGCTGCTACTCCTTTTTTTTTTTCTTTTCTGTATGATCATATGAGTTTATCTTACTTCAGGAGTGACGATGATGAGGACGAGTATGGTGTATATCGGTCGGATTCAGATATGAGGCAATATCCTCAAGTGAATAGCTACTATGGACAAGCTGTGCTTGATGGGATAAGCAACGTTGATGGCTCACAGAAAGTGCATCCTAGTGGAGAAAACATCGATACAAAACTCTCTTCAAACTACAATTTTGATGCACAGGGTTTGGAAGGAACACCAATTATTTCAAAAAATGAAGATGAACCTGATATCTGTGATGAACACGAAGCACCTTCCTCATTATATGTTTCAGAGGACGTTGATGCTGAACCTGTTGATTTTGAAAATAATGGACTTTTGTGGCTCCCTCCAGAACCAGAAGATGAAGAAGATGACCGAGAAGCTATTTTGTTCGATGACGATGATGATAATGATGGGAATGGTACTGGAGAGTGGGGTTATTTGCGTAGTTCAAGCAGTTTTGGTAGTGGGGAGTCTCGACAGAGAGATAGGTCAAATGAGGAGCACAAGAAGGTAATGAAGAATGTAGTTGACGGGCACTTTAGGGCATTGGTATCGCAGCTATTACAGGTTGAGAACTTACCAGTTGAAGACAATAACAAAAACAGTTGGTTGGAAATAATCATATCTCTGTCATGGGAAGCTGCTAATTTACTGAAACCAGATATGAGCAAAGGTGGAGGGATGGACCCAGCTGGTTATTCGAAAGTCAAATGCATAGCTTGCGGGAGCCGCATTGAAAGGTAAATGCTATGCTTTTTATGATTTTAACCTCAGTTCTAATTTGTATCTAGTTTTGTTTCATGTTCTTCTAGATCAGCTGTTGCAATTTGTAATTCTAGACGGCTTTTAGCAACAGGTTTTAGGCCCTCGCGATCATGTCTCTCACACATAAATACAGTGTGTCTCAATGTGAAAAATCACCTTTCATAACCTGCTAAACAAAAATATTCAACAGGAATGGCGTGATTGCTTTTTTTATATTTCTGGAAATTTGTTAAGGTATTTAAAAAAAAAACAAATTAGAAGAAAAAGAGCTGAAAAATGAAATCTAGGCTATATCTTTTTATTTCAAAACACGAGAGCAGTAGAAATAAAAAGAAGTTGTTGAGGATAAGTTATTATATTAATTTTCACTAAAATCTACACCATCAAGAAATTTAGGATACCTAATTTTAATTTGTATGCTTTTATGTTGATCACTTGATTTTATTGCCCGTTATACCTGAAATATTATTAAACTCAACAATGGTCAGCGAAATTTTTACGTCACAGTCCTGGCATTCCATTTGCTTGACTTCTTGGATATATGTTCTTACAGTGTGGTGGTTAAAGGTGTTGTTTGTAAGAAAAATGTGGCTCATCGGAGAATGACGTCAAAAGTGGATAAGCCTCGTATGTTGATCCTTGGAGGGGCTCTTGAATATCAGCGCGTTACCAATCTCTTGTCAAGTGTAGATACCCTATTGCAGCAGGTTGTTCTTGTGCACCGCTTTTTAAGTTTAAAGTTCTAGTGTACCACTTTTTATGCTAATGATTTATATTCTTTATGTAGGAAATGGATCATCTGAAGATGGCAGTGGCAAAAATAGCTTCACACCAGCCAAATATCCTTCTGGTAGAGAAATCAGTTTCACGATATGCACAAGAATATCTTCTTGCAAAAGACATAACTCTGGTTCTCAATGTAAAGAGACCGCTTTTGGAACGCATAGCACGTTGCACAGGCACTCAAATAGTGCCTTCAGTCGACCATCTTTCATCACAAAAGTTGGGTTACTGTGAAACATTTCATGTTCAAAAGTTTCTTGAAGACCTAATTAGTGCTGGTCAGGGTGCAAAAAAAACAGTGAAAACATTGATGTTTTTCCAAGGTTGCCCAAAACCATTAGGTTGCACAGTAAGTCTTTATTTATTTTATGTAATTTGAACATAATAAAAAAAAATATGCAGGCAACTCTGACTTGAAATTACATAACCTTTCTACTATTGTAAGAAGAATTAATTGTTCTCGGGTTTATATTAAACAGATTTTACTTAGAGGAGCTGATATGGATGAACTGAAAAAGGTCAAGCATGTGGTTCAGTATGCAGTTTTTGCAGCTTACCATTTGGCTATGGAGACATCTTTTCTTGCCGATGAAGGAGTTTCCCTTCCAGAACTTCCGTTAAACAGTCTGGCCCTTCCAAATAAGTCGTCATCCATTCAAAGGTCCATCTCAACAGTTCCTGGTTTTTGTGTTCCTGGCAGTGAAAAGTCTCAGGCTCATGAACCTAACACTGAACCGCGAAGAACGAAAAGTGTCACAGTTGCTGAACTAGCCTCAGCAATTTGCAGTACAGGATCCTTATCTAATGGTTCTTCTCAATCTTTGCCACCTGGATTAAATCTTAACCATTCAAGTGCCTTGTACTCCTCCACTGTTGCTTCAGGAGATGAAATTCCCGAGTCGTACCATAAGAAGCTTCTTTCCACACAACCTCTGGCGAAAGAAACTACTGTGGTGGATAACACTCCGGTAGTCATGGATGACCCCTCTGTAAATGATTCTGATACTGCAGAGAAGATATATCAAGGCATTTTAGCTGGAAAGTCTCAAAATGGTCATAGCCAAATCTATGCAAATCAATTAATTGGTTCGGAGTCGTTATCTCCAACTAAGGCTCAAAACCATATCGAGAAGCCTGCAATCACAAAGGAAGAACCAGTTCCTCAGAAAGAAGAATTTCCTCCATCACCCTCTGACCATCAAAGCATTTTGGTGTCGTTGTCCTCCAGGTGTGTGTGGAAGGGAACTGTGTGTGAGAGGTCCCATCTATTTCGAATTAAATACTATGGAAGCTTTGACAAACCATTGGGTCGGTTTCTACGGGACCATTTATTTGATCAGGTAATTGTCTGTTACAGGAATAAATGTCCATTTGTTAGAACTACGACAATGATTTTTACAAATAATGTATGTCTTTACTTTCCAGAGTTATCGATGCCATTCTTGTGATATGCCATCGGAAGCACATGTGCATTGTTACACTCATCGACAGGGAACACTTACCATATCGGTCAAGAAACTACCAGAAATTATCCTTCCTGGTGAAAAGGATGGAAAGATTTGGATGTGGCACAGGTGCTTGCGGTGTCCGAGAATCAGTGGCTTTCCTCCTGCTACACAGAGAATAGTAATGTCTGATGCCGCTTGGGGTTTATCATTCGGCAAATTTTTGGAGCTCAGTTTCTCAAACCATGCTGCAGCGAGCAGGGTGGCAAGCTGTGGCCATTCTCTACACAGAGACTGTCTTCGTTTTTATGGGTGAGTATAGTCTCCCCCTATCCTTGTGTTTGAACCTCTGAAGCATGGGTACTCCAAACATGGAGAAGTACCGGTACCGGGTACGCGTACGGTACTCGTACCATATGTACCGAACTACACCCATTTTTACTTTGTTGATTTGCTGTATTTGGTGCGGCAAAAACATACAGGTGGTGGAAAAATAACCAAAATTATTTTTCTTTTTTATTGTGTTTCAAATCATTCTTTGCTTTTGATGAAAATAGTGGAGGAGGTGGACAAAAAAGAGTAAATCTCTGAAGCAACACGATGATAGAAGTGTGGAAAATATCTTTTTTGATGTTTTATATCAACGTACCCGTACCTTTCTCTTTTAAAGTTTGCCGTATTATGTACTGGTACCCGTACCTGTACCGGGGTACCATATCTGTACCTATGCATCATACTTTGAACTAAACAATAATCATATCCAAGTTTTATATATTTTATCCATTTATTACAAATCTGTCATGTATGTGGTCTTGATCTCGATTTTATTGTTAATAAACTTCATGATTTAAGATTTAAATGGTTGAATTTGAAAAATAAAGTATGCTTAATAAATTATGCACTGACAGTGTAAAAAACATTTACACATATATGCAGCCAACTAGTCATGTTTAACCATAACATATTTACACTGGTAAGATGGTGAAACAAGTCTGAATGTCTGTAAATTTTATTTGTCGGGGCGGGGTATATTTGGTGAAATCTTTTTTGAAACCTGATTATGTAAGAGAAGGAATCTTATACCCTCTTTTGTTGGATGCATTAATTTACCATTCTCATGTTTCTCTTGCAGATTTGGGAAAATGGTTGCTTGTTTTCGATATGCATCAATTGATGTTCACTCAGTCTACCTTCCCCCACACAAACTGAATTTTGATTATGGGAATCAGGATTGGATACAAAAAGAAACAGACGAGGTTCAATATTTGAAGTCTTGGATTTTTAAATTTGGTTTAGTGACAGGGAACCTAATTTCTGGTTGTTGCAGGTGGTCAACCGTGCAGAGCTCTTATTCTCTGAAATACTCAATGGTCTTAGTCAAATTGGTGAGAAGAGATCTAGTGCAGCCCAAGTCAGTAGTGGCCATAAAACACCGGAAATAAGACGTCAAGTTGCTGAACTGGAGGGGATGTTGCAAAGAGAGAAACTGGAATTTGAGGTGAGGTTCTCGAAAAATATACCTGAGTTCATAGATACATGTTATTCACGTCCCTGTCTTGTAGTGGCCCTGTGCAGTGATTAATTTTGTTTTCATTCACTTTTAGTCTTGAGAGATATAAGATCAATCTTGTTTTAGAATATTATAATGTTTATCCTTTTATTGTTAAAAAAGATTTATTATGTTAGCAGTATTTGTGTATGTTTGGGCCAAAATTGATTCTAGAGGTTTAGAACTGATTTTGACATGTTTGGATGTTTTAAGTAGAATTGATTTTACCTAGAGAGTTGATTCTAAACTTCAAGCTACAACGTGGAGCGTTTGCCTCTTCATTTGATTTTTTGCCTTAAATTTACTGTTCAACCCACTTTTACATGCATGTATCTAAACATAAACCACTCTACATTTTACTCAATTTTAGTCCAAATCAATTTTACAAATCAAAGCATTTAAAATCAAATTTTGTCATCGCATAACCAAACACATTTAATAATATGGTGGAAGTTTTATTAATATATATTATTGAAGCAGCACGTACATATCTTGAAAGGTTTGTGGTTAATGGTTCTCTTTTTTGTTTCCTTAGGAAACTCTTCAAAAGATTTTGAACCAAGAAAAGAGAAATGGCCAACCTGGGACTGGGATTGACATTCTGGAAGTTAATCGATTGTGGAGGCAGTTACTTTTCCAATCATATATGTGGGATCACCGCCTTATATATGCAGACAGCTTAGCTACTTCCAACAATGAAACTGGACTAAGCAGTTCAATTTCAGAGGATAAGGAAATAACTATCGATGAAAATTTGATGACTGATGTCTCCTTGGCAGGAACGGGATTCAGTAGTGTTGACTCCGTTAGTGGAGTATTTGATGCTAAAAGTTCTCAGTCAGATGCATTTCATCAAGAAGTTGACATGGCCAAAAATAAACAAAACGAGAAAGAAGAACAACCTAATCTTTTGATCAGCAAAAGTATAAATGATCAATCTGACCTTTTAGAACCTGAATTGGGTGTTCGCAGAGCTCTCTCTGAGGGGCCATTTCCTGTCATACCTAGTTTGTCTGAAACACTTGATGCAAAATGGACAGGTGAGAACCAATCAGGAATCGGAACTCAAAAGGATAGCACTTCTGTAAACCCTGATATATCTATGACAGATGCTTTGACGGCCACTGTACAAAGAGAAGCATACCATCTCGGAGATCGCACAGAAGACCAGAACGGCTACAAGAGTATCTTTTCTGCTCCTAAAGGTCATGATAATATGGAAGATTCTTTAAGCTGGTTAGGAATGCCCTTTTTAAACTTCTATCGCCAATTTAACAAGAACTTGTTTGCTAGTAGCCAGAAGTTTGAAACACTAGTTGACTACAATCCTGTTTTTGTATCGTCCTTCGGTAAGCTGGAACTCCAAGGTGGTGCAAGGATGCTTCTTCCAATCGGTATAAATGACACTGTAATTCCAATATATGATGATGAACCCTCAAGTATTATAGCTTATGCCTTGATGTCGCCAGAATATCATTTTCAATTATCTGATGATGGAGAGAGACCAAAAGATGGATCCTCTGAGTTGGCTTCATCGTATTTTTCAGAGTCTGGTGCCTTCCAATCCTTTTCATCTGCTGATGACGCTTTTGATTCTCAGAAAAGTTTCGGATCAATCGAGGATATGATATTGTCCATGTCTGGGACTCGTAGCTCGTCAATGTTGGACCCGGTGATATATACAAAAGCTATGCATGCCCGAGTTTCCTTTGGAGAAGATGGTCCCCTTGGTAAGGTAAAATATTCTGTGACCGGTTACTATGCGAAGCGATTTGAAGCCCTAAGAAGAGTCTGTTGTCCTTCAGAGCTCGACTACATAAGGTCTCTCAGTCGCTGTAAGAAATGGAGAGCTCAAGGTGGGAAGAGTAATGTATTCTTTGCAAAAACCTTGGATGATCGATTTATCATCAAACAAGTTACCAAAACAGAACTTGAATCGTTCATCAAATTTGGTCCTGAATACTTCAAGTACCTTTCTGAATCCATAGCAACAGGAAGTCCAACATGCCTGGCAAAAATTCTTGGCATATACCAGGTACTTGTCTATCATGCCTTACATTTTTTCTAGTTTTGTTCTTAGAGCACCAAAATGTTAAAGTAACCAAGTCATCATATTTCGTTGGCAAGGATGAAAACATTATATACTTTAAAAAAAAGACTGTTCAGCCAAAAACGAAAGAAGAATAATTGCTTTGTTGTTCATCTGATTTTCTGGAGGTGCTTTATTTCAAGTTACAGAAATTTGAAATGATTTTTAATATCTTAAATTGAATGGTGCCTAAAACAAAAGATGGAATGGTCATGCAATAAATCATCTCCATGAGTGTATTGGTTTGTTAACTTATAATTTTGTATTTTGCTTTACTTGTCTTGGATGGATATATATCATCTTAACTTCTTAATTCTTGGATGGCATTCTATTGGAAAAAGGTTACGTCAAAGCATCTCAAAGGAGGCAAAGAGTCCAAGATGGATGTTCTGGTTATGGAGAATCTTCTATTTAGGAGGACTGTGACACGACTTTATGATCTCAAAGGGTCGTCGAGGTCTCGGTATAATCCAGATAGTACAGGGAAAAACAAAGTTCTGCTGGACCAAAACTTGATTGAAGCAATGCCAACTTCTCCTATTTTTGTGGGAAATAAAGCAAAACGATTGTTAGAAAGAGGTGTTTGGAATGATACTGGTTTTCTTGCAGTAAGTTTCAAATCTTCATCCAGACCATTCTTTTCATTTAACTCTATCATTTTCTTGTTTCTTACTTAAAATCGGTTTGGATAAACAACTTCATTAAGCGCTTATGTATAAGCTCTAACAAAAGACAAATAAAGTCAAAATGTTTTATATAATCTATAAGCTGTTTTCATAAGTTATCCTAGGGAATTCAAGGAAATAAGGTGAAAACAACTGATGCACATGTCATTAGTTGTTTTCATAAGCTCTCTCAAATAGTTTGGCTAGTGTTTATGCCAGTTGATACAACAACAACAACAACAACCAAGCCTTATCCCACTAAGTGGGGTCTCGGCTACATGGAACAAATTACGCCATAGTGGTCTATCATAAACCATATTTGGATTTTATGCCAGTTGATAAACTCAGGCAATCCAATCCAATCCAAACAGACCTGTAGGAGGGGCTTGTGGGGGAATCTTTCAACTAAACTTAAGTTCATTTCACATGCATGATGCATCTGTTTTTTCTCTTTTGCAGTCGGTTGATGTAATGGACTATTCACTACTTGTTGGGGTGGATGAAGAAAAGCATGAGTTAGTTCTTGGAATAATTGATTTCATGAGGCAGTATACATGGGACAAGCATCTTGAAACATGGGTGAAAGCTTCAGGAATCCTTGGAGGGCCAAAGAACGCATCACCAACAGTTATATCACCGAAGCAATATAAGAAAAGGTTCAGAAAAGCAATGACCACTTACTTTCTGATGCTTCCAGATCAGTGGTCCCCACCATCTCTTATTCCTAGTCTTTCTCAGTCTGATTTAGTTGAAGAAAAAGAAAACAATGCACAGTCTAGGACTTTAGCTGAATGATTCTTTGTTGTGTTTTTGTAAATTTTACATCGATTTTGGGAAATCATTAACTCCCTCCATATTTTTGGTTTTGAAAATTATATAGGAATTCTTTTGGTTCAATTGTAAGTTGGTCAACTATAGATATTATAAAAAAAAAATTGTTAGAAAGATACACACAGAGGGGGCTTTTAGAAGCCACATGGTATTTGATGACCTCTGGATGAAATCTATGTACAAAACACATATAGTCACATTTGTGTCAAGTTACATACATGTATAATTTTTCAGAAGTGCTCCAGTATCTCAAATTTCTTTTGTCATCATCATGCCTTGGCTTTACATATTGTTGGGAATTCTTATCGATGCAATGGGAATAAAGTGTTACGATTTCTTGTTTATCTTTTGGGGATGGGCTAGGCAATGAGAAGAAGAATAAGTTCAAAGTGATCAATCGATTGACGATACTCCTTCACTTTCTTTGACATAGCAATCTTAGGTAGAATCGTTCTCTACTCAGAATGTTGCTTTGCAGACCTCGACACAAGGATCGACAATTTAAAAAGGAGACCACAGCCTAAAGGAGAGTTAACCTGAATCCAAATAGGAAACGGTTTTCGTAGCTAAGATGATGCAAGGAGGTTCTAACACTCCTCATTTTCTAATGTTTTTTGAGAGGATCATTATCATTAATGCCAACTTTAACACTTTCTCCTCTAGACATTGTTTATTGAATACAACTCTTTCCCTCCCCTGCATAAAATACTCTCACCTTGCAGTCATGCCTATTTTACCCATGCGCTAGTTAACTAATGCAAGTGTAAAACTATGCGTTAGTTAACTAACGCTGCGTGACTTAAGTCACGCACATGTTAAAAATGTAAAACACATGCGCGAGTTAACTCACGCAATATGCATTCAATGCAATCAATGTCATTAATGATCCGTAATCTTTACATGCTTATAATCGAACTAAATTACGCCAATTTAACAAGATTATCGGATAATACGACATAATCGATAAAAATTACACAAAAACATTGTTTTTCTCACAATCACATAATCACACATAACGATCCAAACTGTACAAATTTCACAAATTCGCCGGTAACGACCCGTAATCACTTAAACACACTTAATGACACGTAAACGATTCAAATTACACAATTTGTCCATAAATCTTGAAAATCACATAATCTCACATAAACGGTTAAAATTACCGAAATTCATCGTTAAATTACATAAACACAAATTCATTAAAATTCAATAATACGGACACATTCGAACAATTTACGATATTACACATTAATAAATATTACACTTCAACGGATCAGACATAAAGATGTAAAGCGTTATCTTCAACCATTACGTTAAACATGTTAGCGACGTCGCTAGAACCATCAATGGAATTTTGACTTTAAACGGTTTCACATTAACGGTCGGTTTGACATCGCCGGAACCTTTGCCGGAACCATCGCCGGAAGCTTCGTTTTTGGCCGGTTTCGGTTCGACGTCATCACCCGCGACATTGTCAACCATCTCCCTACATATCTATTGAATAAAATAATTTACAAAGTGAGAATAAATAAATTACTTGTGTAACAAGCTAACCAAGAACAAAAGTGGCGCAAAAAATTCAAAAAACAGGACTGTACAGTGGCGTGACTTAAGTCACGCAACACATTAACACTTGTGTGACTTAAGTCGCGCAACCTCTAACACATGCGCAAGTTAACTTGCGCACCTTGCCCTACTGCCTACAAAAATCAGACGAACCAAGCACAAAAATCAGCAAAATGAGATGAGTTTTGATGATACATTACCTAATATTTGGTGCTTGATGAGCGTAGAAACTTGCTTCCTGACGATTTGCAATGATTTGATATGAGGATTTTGACCCCAAAAAATCACACTTTTTGGGTTTTTGAAGGTGGAGGGAAAGAAAATGGTGGTTGGATTATGGACTGATGAGTTTTGTACGAAAACAGTAATTCTGCGCAACTTAACTCGCACTGCGTGAGTTAACTTGCGCAGCGTGAGTTAAGTTGCGTTGCACTACTTAACATGCACATGGGTAAAATTAGAAAGCATGCAGAGTGCGAGTATTTTGTGCAGGGAGAACAATATTCTTGTTTATTTGCTACAGTCTTCTTTTGTAATATTTAGTAGTTTGGTTATATTTGGACGAGTTAAGTCTTATTTATAGGAATCTCTAGCAAACACATCACTAGTTTTTTTTTTCTAAATGTTATTTCAAACAAGTGTTTTTGCTACGTAATCTTGAAATCGTTGTTAATTTCATTTCTTCTTTTATCAGAGATGATTTTTATTTTTATTTTGCGGTTATCATAGATAATCATGTTTCATGAGGTAGTATTAATGTTTTTCTCTTCTATCCATTTCCCTTCTGTGTACCTCCTGGTAACAACAAATCTACCATACTTCAATTTTTTGTGCTTGATTTTCAACTTGCTTAGTCTATATACTATGTTCATTTGTATATTCAAATATTTGCATTGAATGTTGTTTAATTTATGAAAAAATAAATTTGTCTCTGCATAATGAAATGCAGATTTTCATACGACAAAGTAAGCTTGGAGAGCCGAGTGGTGATACTTAATTTGAGGAAACTGTGAAATATTGATTCTGTTTGGAAAACAAATATTATTCTGCATCTCTTGTTTATATGTTATGGGGACATTGCTGATGGTTAGATGCAAAGATAGTTGCATCCACTGATTAGAATGGATCCCATTATATTCTACCTAAATAAAATTTATATCTACATGAGGATGGTTAGATGCATAATATTTGCATAATGTCACTATTGATTGATGGAGGTTTTGTTAAACCTAGCTTCTAGATAACTCTCATATGGTAATTTTACTTATTCAAATTTTAAAATTCGGATGAGTAAAAATCCTCAAAACACATTTAGCCACGGATAAACCATGGTTAAGTTAATGTCGTATTTTAGATTTCAGAAAAACAACGTATAGTTAGATGAGAATTGTTCGAATTTTCAAGGGTCATAGGAGATGTGTTGGAACATTGACGTGAAATTGAAAGGTTAAAAGATTAAGAACATCATGAGACTTTAGGTTAGTATTCTTTATACGGGAAAGACCAAAAAAGTGATTGAAAATTTCACTCGACTTTAATCTATAGGGGTTTATAACCATTTTTCAAACAAAAATTATCTAACGTCAAAATATTTTTATTATTAAAAGAATAGTATAATTTTGATATAATGTCAATAAATTACAACCAATCATATGTATAATTTAAAAAATAGTTATGATTAAATCAAAATATTTTTACTGATCTAACGATTACTGATGATGAAAAGTGTAATATTTCTTTACATCATATATGAATAAAATTCCAAAAAATTACACAGTAGGACATTTGTCGACTCCAAATTGTTTGATATTCTTCCCAATATACTTTGTCAAACATTGGCTCCTAGAGAAACTATACATGCAAACTAAAAAAGGTTGGCAATAATAAATTGACATTTTAAATTTCTTCCAATAATTTTTCCATTCCTTAACTCTTTGATGGACTATATGAGTAAATTAAAATAAATAGATATTAATAAATTGAAAATATGAAAAAATTAAAAGAATAAAAACTCAACTAGTGTATATTTCTTTCTATATATACTTATAGATAGAACCAAAACATTTGGATGGTTCCTTTCAACGACATTTGCTTTGAAATCATGACTTTCTCAACTAGTAAATTCTACACCATCTTCATGTTCCATTGTCTTATCATTCTCCTTATTTCCACATGGGGTACAAACTAACTATGCAACCTATGTTTATTCTATTTAAGTTCTTAATTTGCTACATTATTATTTTTGTTTTTATGTGTAGAAGTGGAAGCAACACTTTGTGGAAGGAAAAGTAGAACATGGTCAGGGCGATGTACCAGTAACTCAGATTGTAGTACAAAGTGCATCAAATGGGAGTATGCAACATATGGCTCTTGTGGAGGCTTTTATATTGATTGTGTCTGCTTCTTTAATTGTTGAGCAGTTTTGGTGTCCGGGGTTCGAACTCTTAAGGATGAGTAGAGAACACAGCACTAGTTGTTTCTCATGAAAATCCTGAAGTATGATGAAATCACCAAAGAACTTTATGAAATTTTGTATGGATTGGTAATTTTTACTTTACCCCTAATTAAGGAAATTTAATAACTTTTTTTTTGCTTATTCACAGACCTAACGAAATGACTTGTATAATTTTTGGGGTACTTCGGTAATTTACTCTTCAAGTATCAAAGTTCAAACAAATTCCTTGGATTATTTATTTTTAATATTATTTTTAAATAGCAAAAATATTATTTGCTTCAAATTTCATTATAGGTTTCCTAAACAATTTTTTGCTATATAATTATGAAGTCATCCTTAATTCTTTTTTTATTCTTGTACTGTATCATCAGATTATATAATCTAAAATTGTAGTATACAAACTATAATTAGAGAGGAAAAAGCAATTGATAAAAAACATTGCTATTATTAATTTATACAACTTGCAAGTAAAATGAAAAATGTGCTGCAGGAACTAACCTACTGCACATGTGCTATTTGATACACTATTCACATTTTATAATTTACATACTATTACACTCTTCAAACTTCAAAGCTATGAGTGAGACAAAGGCAAGATTGATTAGTCAAACAAGTTAAACCATTTTATTGCAATTCAAATTAAATCCTCTTGCAAACGACCACCTTCAACTGCATCATCAATTTCTTTCCCTTTAGCAATTTGAAACCAACTTTGTTTTAGAAGATTCACAATTTCAACATCCCTAAGCACAACAAAAAATTCCATTGGTAAGACAAATTTATATAAAATAAGAAAATACAATATTTTGATTGAATATTATCTACCTTTGGTGATGGGTTGGTCTTGAAATTTGTCTATAAGATGGCCCTTCATCATACCCTTCACAAATTATTTCTCCACTCTCATCTTGGTAGCAAATTATGCCTTGAGACTCATCCTCATAAACAACCTGTTTAGTATCAAATTAGACATTAATTAAGAGAAAGATCCTTAATCTCAGTCCTAGCCTAGTTTCTACTAGGAGAAAAAAGAACAAATTACCAATAGGTAGTGATATAATTAGAGACAAATATTATATTTTTGTTTCCAAATTTCCATAACTAATCGAAGTTATTTTTCATCTTTTTTGAAATAAACTATTGAACTTTTTTTAATAGATATATGTTTATCAATTGGCTATACATATGTGACTTCTAAAGAATAGAAGAAAGATGATAGGATTTTAACCTTGTTCTTGATGGATGCTGTGATTTTCAGTAGAGCTGGACCAACTGTTGATTTTTTCTTTGGAGCATAGCATCGTTTGGACATCAACAAATTGTTTGAATATTTCACAAATGAATTATCATATTTCTGAATTGGAATTTGAGCTAATGAATTGCAGTGAACAGCCATTAATCTAATTCTTCAAGAACAAGAAAGATGTGGAAGAAGAAGGTGAAATGATATGGAAGTGTTAATAAAAGTGAGCATCGGTTTTATCTACTTTTGTTTATATAATAACAATTCAATTATTGTGGATTATCATGTCTTGTCACGATGCATTAATTAATTATTATTATAGTACAAGATAAAGTCGTAGGGCCAACATTTATTTATCTCTTATGAGTTTCCCAGGGAACTCTTGCTCCATTCCCATAGTATAATATAAGGCCATAGTAATTTTGGTTAGTGGGCCAATTATATTTGATTCGAATTATTTTTAATTAAATTAAATTTGTTAAAGTGATAGGTTAAATTAAATTTATAGTTAGATATTTTTATTTGAAAAATAATTCTAGCTATATAATTAGCAAAACATTGAAATAAGATGGTTATAGAGTTGAGTGATAAACTAGTGAATGATTTAATCTCCATTTAAAACATAAAAACTAACGACTACTTATCATTTATATACCAATACATGATATTTCTTTAAGAGTATAATTGTATAACTTATACCTCGAATCTCTTAGGAAATTAGTGGAAAACCAAATTTGTAGGCAAGTGCATATGATTATTTATTGTGCACTAAAGTCGTTGAAATAATGGAAAGGAAGAAATATAAAGCACGTATTATCTTACTCCAATTGGCATTTATAATTTATGTTTTTTTGAAAGTGAATTTGTATACCTAACGCAATATATAGTGACCTTTGCATCTGACTATGTATTAGTAATAATTAAATATTGAGAAAAAAAAATTTTATAACTATTTTTTGATAATTTTTGTGATAATTTTATTTCTCATACTTACATTATGTTTTTAATTTCGCTCTATGTTGTTTTGATTTCCGTATGAATACTTATTTTTTTTTGTAAATTTATGATTATCTTCAAAATTATCGTATGAATAGTTGTTCAAATAACAAACCTCTTAAATAAATATTAATTTTTTATGGGTGTGTGGTGTGGTGGGATAGTGATTGTATACTTTACATGCAAAAATAAGGAAGAATCAATTTTTGAGAAATATAGATTCTCTATTCCTAGAATTAGAAAAACAAAAAGATTCTCTGATTTATTAGTCAGTTGGGAGCAGCTTTCTTTCTTAATCATTTCTTGTATGAGAAGCATTGGATCTTAATTATTGCTTCCCACGAGTTAACAAAATTAGGTATTATGACTTGAGCAACTTCAGCATGATTCTCTCTTTTTGTCAAAATAAATAGAGTATGCAAGTTAAAAAGAGATAGACATAAAAAATAAATAATAAATCATATCATTAGATGTTTATATTGAATGAGATAAGATTTAAATATAAATTTATAAAAGACCGTTCTTACATCACAAACTTATTTTGTAAAAAAGACGTCCAATTTAAAGACCGTTCTTAAAATGTTCGATCCAAAGCGTAAAAATACGTTTTAAGAGTCACACATTAAATAAGATATGATCAAAATATCCGATCATATAAATGGTGGGCAGCTCTCATCTTAGAAGAATAAATCAAGCCCAAATCAAATTTCAATCTTTTCAACGGAATATTTAAGATTATCTGGTGAGGTCATCTTTGTTTTTCCTCTGCCAAACATTTTATCATATATTGGTAGTACTCATTTCCAGCCACGAGATATAGTATATGTTATGGTATTTTTTTTTGGTGAATATTGAAGAGAACCTCAAAAGAAAAATAGCGAGGAGAACTTGGTATAAAATTTATGGATTAATTATGTTAAGTAGGTCAGAGACTAGTTAAATAAATAAATAGTTAGTGTCATTTAAAATATAATAATAGTTTGTGGGGTAATTTAACTTTCCACGTACACCAATGAATGAGTCGTATACGTAATAGCGCTCCATGCTTATTAGTCCATTATAGGAGTGGCTTCGGTATAGAGTGGGTGGGGGAGGGGTTGAAAAATGGATGAAGAGTGTTGAAGGTTCATAAGGCTGATAAATAAATAAACCTACTTAAAAATAATTTGAGTTTTTATTTGGTGATTAATTTGTTGAACCTGGTTCCTTGATTAAATGAGTTAAATTTGAGTTTCAAATTAAGCTCTTCAAATAAATAAGTTAGTTTGAGTAATATATAATTGGATTCGTTTGACTCATAAATCTACTTGATATACAAACTATTACTCATTGCTAAATTAATTACACAAATTTCAAAGGATTTTTTTTTTGCGTATTTTTTGGTTCTACTTTATTAATAATTATAATTCAAAAGGAATGAAAACGTTCTTTTACTCGGATGTGTGGGTCATTGTTTGAGGTTTGTCGTAAAAACGGAAATCGTGACTGTGTGGATGAAGGGGCTTTGCATGATAGGTTTAGACGGTTGTTTGACTTAACGGAAAATCGGTTGGTTATTATTTTTGAGATGTATGCTTTAGATTGATGGTTAGAGGGAGATGCTTGGAATGGTGGTGTCAATTGTTTGCTTGGAAGGATGAGATGTTGGGGAGTGGAGTGAGCTTTTATCTAACATATTTTACAGATCAGCGTGGAAGATAGGTGGACTTGGCAATTTACGCCTAACAAAGATTACACTGTTGGTGAGGTTTATCACATGTTGTTGACGGTAGAGTCGAGTTCTACAAATGATTTACAAGATATTATTTGGAAAAAAGCAGTCATGCTAAAAGTATCTATTTTTATGTGACGGCTGCTAAGAAACCAGAATTCAACAAAAGACAATCTGGTAAGACGAGGGATTATTCAACCAAATTTTAATGTTTGCGGTATTGAAGAAAGCATAGATCACTTGTTTTTGGGATGTGATGTGTTTGGGAGCATTTGGTTATTAGTCAGTCAGTGATTGTGTATTCATTCAATGACCCCTTTACATTTGTCTGACCATGTTTTATATTTTAGTACGTTAGCACAATGCTCAAAGAAAATAAGGTATTATATGAATCTTGTTTGACTCGCTTGTGTATGGGTAATCTGTAAGGAAAGAAAATACCTTGTTTTCATCAAAAGGAGGCGACGATCGCTCACTTTTTCAATAAAGTTGAGTTATTATCTTTTTGGTGGCCGATGGCAAAATATCCAAATTTAGTTTTTGATCTTCATCTCTGATGAGTTAATCCTTTATTGTATGTGGGTTTAACCACTTAGTTGAGTTACTTTTATGGATTTTTGTCGTCTCTTGTTATTGTAGGTATCTGTTTGTATTATGTGTTCTTCCTGTGCACTTCTTGTGTTAGGAAGAATCTTGAACATAGTAAATAAATTCCATTTTAACTTTTGTTAAAAAAAAGGAATTAAATCAAATAGCCAAAGATAATGCCCACTTGAGTAAAAAAATAAAATAGGAATGCCCTTGCAAACGTTGATAGGATGTAAGTTTATTCGACAACTAGGTAGCAGGTTTTAAGCTTGCAATTTCGTTGGTCCCCCCTTGGAAGTTTTGTTGAGGGCAAGGAGCAAATTATCTTACTCGTTCATATTCATGTACTATGGGAATCCAAAATCACAGTGTTATTAATTAATTAATGGTACCCCTTTTAAGTGGGTTTTGTAAAGTTTATGAGCTATTTTTATGCTCATTTTAAATCTCACTCTCACTCTCTCTCCTTATTTGAATTGAGTTATTGAGCAAAGTGAATTGTTTATGAGCTTAAATCAAATTAAAATTGAGTTAAAAAATTTACGATGAACTTGAGTCGAGTTTCCAACCAACCTAATTTTTATTGATTCGAACCGAACTAAACAATGTTCGACAGCTCACCTCATTTCCATCCCTAAAGTTTGAGGAGAAATGAATTTTAACCTGTTAACTTTTGGTGCAAACCCATTTGGGTTGTTTTGGAGATGTTGACTTAAAACCTTAAAGTATATTTCTCTAAAGGTCTCCTACTCAATTCTCCACAATGTCAATTTCAGTGGAGTGGTTTACATTTTAAAAAAAAGTTCGTTGCATGGATAAACGACATCAAAGTAGTTCACCAGAACCTTTACTATAATTATTAATGCAAGTGCAAAACAATGGTTTCTGACCGATTGGTTCAAGGCTCAATTGTTGAAATTTTAATGGAGTTACCATAGATGACAGACACAAATTATGTCATATCTTCAATATGAAAGATGGACCAACATTGTACTTTTTAGAATCGAAAAATAACTAGGGAGAGCAACATGAGAGCTTTAAATACCCTCATGACCATTTTAGTTTATTAGTTAGGTTTTCACCTTATACATAATGCTTAACCGTTTAATGTGATGACATTTAAATAGTAAAACAGTCGAGGGCACATAACTCTTGTTGAACTTAACAAATGGTCTTATTTATCGCGGTTCATCCTAAAATAGAGTTTAGTTCATCAATAATTAGTGCTTACTAATGCTCTTTAAAATCATTTTATTTCAATGATTCACGATTTTGATATCTCTATTTATATTTCTACCATTGAAGTTTGGATTATTTTTTTTGGTTGATATATCTTGTTGAACAATGAGCTACGAGTCATTATATAATTAATGTATACATGTAGCAATGCATATTTTCTGAAAAACCATTTTTTTAGTGTTTTATATTTTAAACATTTTTACTTGCATTTTTAAACAATGTAATTTAACGATATGGAAAATAAAATAATAATATTTAATTCACATATGAGTTCTCAAACGATCATGTGACCGGCCAATCGAACATTATTCAAATTAACATATCAAGAAAAATAAGCTCCAAATGTTGTAGTGGAGAAAATTTCTAAAATTTTAAAAAATAATTGAATATATTTTTGAGTTTAAAAATGAAGGGACTAAAATTGTGAATCAAACAAAATAAGGGAACTAAAAAAGTCTTCAAATTTATTTTAAAATTATAAAAGAGTTACCGGATGTAGAGGTATAAGCAGTTCAGACAAAACCTATGAAACTGAAAATTTAAACTGAACCAAATCGAAAAAGTATCCGACCTTATTTAGTTTAGTTCAAAAGCAAATTGAACCAATCTAAACCATCTTGTTTTAATTCAGTTCTCAGATTTTGATTTTAAGATACAAAGAACCAATGAACTGGTCAATTGAACCAAACATGTTAGTTTGATTTTGTTTTTAAAATATAATGAAAACTAAACCAAACTAAATCGATGTATATTTTATCAGTTCGGACATTTTCATGAATGAAAATCGATCCAAACCAAAACATTACACATGTAACTAGATGCATGTTTTGTCTTTATATAATAGAACGAAGAAAATAGGTCAATTTTCTATGAATTATAAATCTAGGAAAGATCATAAATTTAAACTGAAAGGTGGTAAACTTGAATGTGGTTGCGTCCCTCCAAAAAGTGTAGTTGAAAAGTTGATGTAGATTGACTAAATTTTTAACCACACATTGACTTTTGAACTACCACTGTTATCTATATTTCATTCCGAAGGAGGTGTATTTTTTGGATAAATAAAAAATATTGGTTATAAGAGATTTTGTGGAACTTTTATATAAATTTATAAAAATAAATAACTATGAGACAGCTGTTTAGCCTGCAAGTTGTATATGACCAGATTCTTGTAGTATTTTTAGAATTCATACTTATGAAAGTTTTACCACGTACCCTTACACTTATACCGTTACTCCAACAAATGTTTTACCATTCCAATTTTATCTCATTCTCATTTGACTTCACCACCACAAATTATATCAAAAAACTTTGGTTGAATGTTCGAGAATAGAATTAGTGGTCACACTTCTGTCTCCCTCTTCCAACTCCATTCCAACACAACACCTAATTTCATCTCTCTTCCATCTCTTTCCTCAATTCAATTTTCTTGTTCTCATATTTTTCTTCTCTCATTTCACCACCAATTCTATTAATATTTCTTATTAATCCATAAACTTTGTACATATGCAAGTTTTTGCATTACAATTAACCACATGGTTAACAAACTAAATGCCTCAAAACAAAATTGATCAATAATTTCTCTTTATGCATCAACGCTCTTTCTCAATTTTTTAAAATTTCAATACAATTTATGTTTGATTTCAACAAATTATTATCATCATTCACCATTTCACTAATAGGGAAGAACATGTTATAATTAATTAACAAAGTTGTTAATTTATATCAAGTGTTTTAGAGACATAAAGTGACTTTAACACAGACGGAGGGTGGAGGTTTTATGGAACACTTGTTCTCTATTTTCCAATTTATAAATTTAACTGTCATTTATTCAATTCATGAAAAAAAAATTGGCATAGAAAATGTTTTGTGGGGTGAAGTCAAATGATAAGAGGGGTAAAGTGAATTTTTTATAGTTTGTCTTTTGTAGAGGTGAAAGTATAAGTGTAGCGGTACATGATATAATGTTTCGTATTTAAATAAGGCTTTATGGCCCAACCCAACCCAACAAAATCTGAATCCAAAACAAACATGTAGCCCATTTTAACACTATAGATTGTGCAATAATGACTCTTATAAATAATAGATAATTAGGGTTTTCAAAGTACCTTTTTTCATTAGTCGCTGCTACTCACTATCACACTATTATCTGATATGCGGCTACTATCCCTAACCCTCTCACAAATTATTACTTTCACGTTTTGTTGTTCCTTCCATTCCACCAAATGTAGACAAAAAGCTTCCACGAGAGAGCCCTTGGTATGTTTAACTGCACACATGTATGCCTTAGATCAGATCTAATTCCACTTTCCACAAATTTTTTTACATGTATTCATTTTTATCTGTAATCTTTTTTCTTCTAATTTCTGCCAAAATAGTTGCAACTTCATTGTAGAGATCAGATGTTATTTCTTGATAATGATTTTGATTTGTTGTGGTCATCTACAAACCGCTTTCATTGGTGGTTTAGTCATGACGTTGTTCTATTTTTCCATCTCAACATCGACTGTAATTTCCTTGATTAAAATAGTGAATTCTCAAACTAATGGCTAAGAACGATACTCAAATATCTTCTTTAGATATTGTATTTATGTAGATTCTATAAATATAATATCCAAAGAAGATTTTTTAGTACCGTTTTTAAGAAGCATCAATTTGTGAATTCACTATTTTAATCAAGGAAATCACGATCGATGTTGGGATGGAAAAATAGAACAATGTCATGACTAAACCACCAATGAAAGCGGTTTGTAGATGAACACAAGAAATTGAAATCATTATCAAGGAATAAAATCCGATCTCTACAATGAAGCTGCAACAATTTTAGCAGAAATTAGAAGAAAATATATTACAAACAAAACCAAGAGGTTCCAGTGCCGAGGCCCTTGATGAGATTGTTATTAAGGAGAATGGAGATCAGGAGTACATGGAGTTGTTTGGAACGTTGACCTGTATCAGAGACCATGTGTATGATGTGATGTCCAGTGGTGTGGAGCCACAAGGATATGAGGAATGACAACATTTGGAGGAAGATTTCAGAGAGGTTCATGGAGGGAAGGTTTATCGCCGTAGGCGTAATGTTGAGGGTGGCAGGGGTGGCAAAGGTTGCAGAGATGGCAAGGGTGGCAAGGGTGTAGTGATACCATAATGATTGTAATTCTTAATTATGTTATGTTTGAATAATTTGGATAATTTTTACTTATGTAACATTTGGATAATTTTACGGTTATGTATGATTAATGTTATGTTTGGGTAACTATGTTGTGTTGTTAATTGTTATGTTATGAATTAAATTTTCTATTTGAACATATGATCAAAGGCATGGTATGTCGTTTAGAAGCAAGCTAAATGCGCAAAAACAGAGTTTCAGCCAAAACAGATGGCTTCCGCCTCTGTACTGATGCAATTCGGATTATGTAATCTTGACTGTTTTTACACTTTCCAGATTATATAATCCAGAAACATATTTTTTCACCCCAAATGTTGACTTTTCTGCAGGGTGATTGACACATTTCAGATTATATAATCAGGAAAGTGTCAAAACTGTTCGGATGATATAATCCAAACAGATCCAATGCAACTTTGGCATCAAGATCCTTCAGGGTCTTCAAGCTCCAAAATGCACGAAATTTTCCGGATTACATAATTCAAAAGGAGTTCGGATTATGTAATCCAGACTAGGGGTATATTTGGAAAAAAAAATAAGGCGCGCTAGAATACAACAAGGTGGAAAAGTAATAGTCTTCGGATTTTGTTGGGTTGGGCCAAAAAGCCTCATTTAAATACGGAACATTATACCATGTAAGGAGCTTGTTTTGTGCCAACACCGCATCGTTTGTCTCCAATTCAAGAATACCTGCTTTCCTTTGTGAAGGATTTCTATTATGAGAAGATTTGCGGGAGTTAAGTGCCATTTGAACAATAATCTTTACGGCCTCTTGTGGAGTTTTCAACATTAAAGATCCATTTGCAGATGCTTCTAACAATATCTTGGATTCACTTTGAAGTCCTGGCGGAAGAGGTAAATTTGCATTTGACTATCATAACCATGCTAGAGACAATTCCTCAACAAAGACTTGTAACGCTCCCATGCATCAGAAAGTGACTCACTAGCACCTTGACTAAATGTTGTAACTGAAGTTTTAGCTTCTAGGTGCCTATCCTCTGAAAAGAACCTCTCGGAGAAAGCTTTCTCCAATACATTTCAATTGGTCATGGTTGAAGTTGGTTGATCCAAAAACCATTCTTTAGCTTTCCCTATCAATGAAATAGGGAATAATCTTGTGAACACGTTCTCTTCCTCCGCTTCACTAGCTCCAAGCATACCGGCTAGACTATAGAAAGTGGTGAGATGCTTATATGGATCTTCGTGATCTAGACCAGAAAATGGATGAGACGTCATAAGTTGAATTATTCCCGTCTTTATCTCAAATTCCCTAGCATTCGGCCTTCCAAGATGAGCAAGTATTCTTGGATTAATCCAACATGGAAGTGCATTTTCTTCTTCATTACCCTCAGGTGGTGGTAAAGCATTCATGGTGATGTCTTCTTGGCTTCTTGGAGGAGATGATGGAGGAGATAACTCTGGAGATGATTGTGGAGATGCGGATGTAGAAGGAGTAGAACCGGAAGTTCCTTCTTGCTGAGCCAGCCTAGCCAATCTCTTTTCTTTCTTTGTTTTGTTGTTGTTCCTATGAGCTGTTTTCTCAATTTCAGGATCAAACCGAAGTTGATCTTTAGAAACGGTACCTCGCATAAACAAAGTTCAGAAGACTATACCAAGTGGTTAGCAACAAAAGGAATAATAAATGATATATGTGTATATATATACAAGAAATAATTTTTAGTGCAAAATTGCTTAAAATGATAAAATTGTTACGATACTTATGACACTATTGCCAATCCCCTGTAGTGAATGTTTTATATTCACGTGTAATTAGTTATATGACATGTAAACTTTTTACATCAATGACAAAAGTGGAAACTTGAATTAAGGGAGGATGTTAGTTTGTTTTAATTCAAGTTAGGCTAATTAGTTAGAGTTTAATCAAGTGTGTTTGATTAAACATAGAAAAACTAGTTAGTTATTAATTTGATACATTTTTTAGTATTGTTTTAACCTAGTTTGTTATGGTTAGAGAGATTGCTTGTTTCTCAAGTCACATAACAAACCTTGTATATAAGCACTTTTACATATGAATTTCATAATCAATGAAATCACTTCATTCATAATTCTAATTTCTCATTCTTCTATTCTTTCTATTCTCTCAAAATCCAATAAATCAAAACCCTAGAAAACCCTAGCTTGTCCAACAAGCATTGAAGTTGCGCTAACATTTTCTACCCTTTCCAAAATCCTTCTCGTCACTTTGAATAAAAGACCCTTAACCAAAAACCGGCAAGCCATCATATACTATATCTTCAAATATTCAATGCAAGAATGGAAAATGCCATCAACTATATTTAGAACTGAAGCCAAGCATGAAAACTGGAGTTAAAATATTAAGTATAAGTAGGTTTATTAATAATTCGATCCTTTCCAAACATAGGGTGAGAGTTGACTTAATAATTAATTTGTTAAACTTGATTCATAAATCAAATCAGCTGAACTTAATTTGAAAATTAAGTTTCTTAACCAAATGTTTTGAACATGAACTATATAGTTCTATTGGTTTGATTTATGAACCATGTTTTCTATATCATGTCAGTATAATTGGACGGGACGATTGAGTTAGATGCTACCTTACCCTTAGTGAGATATATGTTTATTTTATTTCGAAAAATTTGATTTGGCCCATGACATACAAAGAAATTAGGGCGTGCATGGATGAACCCGAAGAAGAAATTAGTTTGACTCATCCATGATCTTATTTGTGTTTAATTATGTTATTACAGATATAAATGTTTTATTATGTTGAATCATGTTTTTTTTAGGGAACGTTGAATCATGTTGTTATTACTTTTGATGTAGAATATGATTTAATGACAATTTTTTGGTTTTTTGTGTTCTAAATGATTTCAGATATCTATAATCTGAAAAGTCAAAACACGCTTTAGATTATATCAAATTATAGAAATCGAACGGGATAAAATAATAATTTTAGAGGATAGTCATCAAGCTCCTCTAGCTCTAGTTCCGGCACACAATTTGCTGCTTATCATCACCCACCTCCCGAGCCTCATCATCACCCTCCACCTACACCTCCATCTCCACTTGGGGCTCGTACTCTGGCTCCTCCACCTGAGATGATTCCTCGCCATCAGCACGACGTGCCCTTCCCTTGCCCCTGCCACGCCTGGGCCCTCTACCCTCCGCCTGCAACCTCTCCAGATGCTTCTCCATCACCCCTGGTGCTCTCAACAAGTTACATACTTGTAACATGCATAAAATGGTAACACACAATCAACAGAAATTCACAAAACTGTAAAAAAAAATCTGACTGGTGCACTTCGGATTATAAAATTTGATCTTCAACAGTACAGTTCGGATTTTATAATCCGAATAGGTTCATAGCTCAGGAAAAAAAAATTGAACTCAAAGGCTTGCATGCAGAGGAAATGAGACCTAACTTTCACTTTGGTGTTTGATAAAGCTTCAAATGTGATGATTTTGAGCAAATAAACTCCAAGATTGGACCAATATGTGGGTTTCGAATTTTGGGATGAGAGAGAGAGAGAGAGAGAGAGAGAGAGAGAGAGAGAGAGAGACTATAAAATGAGGGAATTTGCTGTACTTGCTTTTATACATCGAAATGGTTCAAATTATACATTCTAAACTAATTTTTGGATTCTAAAATTCAAAGGGCATTTTAAAAAGAAAAAAAAAATAGGGCGTGAGAGAACCTCATAGGATGAAAAAAAATAATAGTAATAAATTTTTTATAAAAATACTCGTAATGTTAAAGGTCTTTTCTATTCAATGTTTGTTCATGTGGTCTTACAAAAAATTTTGCTAGGGAGGTTGAAGTAAAGGCTTGACAAGATTCACCATTGAACCTTTATATCATGACATATGTTTGTTCATGTTTTCTCAAGTGGCTTTACGTACGACAAGTTTGAGATCTTGTTGTGGAGTATGAAGCAAAGAATTACAAGATTCATTCTTGGGCCAAACATGTGAGATGTCTATTAACCATTGGACGAGTAAGTCAACCATGTTTGGAATTCAATATCGAAATTTGAAAGAAAAATAAAAATTGACTCGATGCTAAACAAGTAAATAGACCTTACGAAAGGAATTATTATTTTTATCGAAATTTGAAAGAAAAATAAAAATTGACTCGATGCTAAACAAGTAAATAGACCTTACGAAAGGAATTATTATTTTTTTACTCCCTAAAAAAAAGGAATAATTATGTATTTTTGGGTCAATTAAGTAATTAGTCCCTATAAATATTTAGAATTTTGTTTTTAGTCCCTGTAAAATAAAATCACACTTTTTAGTCCCTGTAAAATTTTTCGTCAGCATTTTTAGTCCCTATAAAATTTTCCATCGACATTTTTAATCCCTGTAAAAAAATTTCGTCAGCATTTTTGTTCCCTAAAATGCTAAAGGAAAATGTCACAGGGACTAAAAAGTGTGATTTTATTTGGCTTAAATGCTCTTTTGGCCCCTTAACTTGATTTCAAGTATCGGTTTGGTCCCATAAGTAATAAAAAGTCTTTTTAGGTTCTTTAACTTTATTTAAAGTATTAGTTTGGTCATTTCTGTTAATTTAATTCAAAAAAACGTTAAATTTTGGTCCCTTAACTTATTTATTAGTATTAGTTTGGTCTCTTAGCTTATTTAATTAGTATTAGTTTGGTCCCTAAACTTAACGATTTTTTGAATTAAATTAACAGAAAGGACCAAATTGATACTTTAAATAAAGTTAAGGGACCTAAAAGGACTTTTTATTACTTACGAGACCAAACCGATACTTGAAATCAAGTTAAGGGACCAAAAGAACATTTAAGCCGATTTTATTTTATAAGGACTAAAAATAAAACTGCAGATATTTATAGGGACCAAAAACTTAATTAACCCTATATTTTTTATAATGAGTCTCTTGGTTGATACTCCACATGACATAGTATTAAATTAATAACAACTATGTCCTGTAAGTGTAGCTTAATTGCTAGCTATCAGAGATAATTTGTGCAGGGGTCGGAGTTCCAACCCCGGTTTCCTCACTTCTCCATACATTATGTGTGTGAATCTAGCCACTAAACTACTTGCAAAAAAAAAATTAATAACAACTCTACATAGAGTTATTCTACTTTGGATTAAATAGTTTTTTTTTTGACAAACTTTGGACGAAATAGCTATTCAATTTAATATCTCACTATAAATATTATATTTCGATTGAATAGTTATGTTATTCAACTTAATAACTTCACAAATTTTCACAAAAAAAAAAAGAAGACAATTATAGTTATGTAATTGAATAATCGACATAACTTGTACTTTGTAAAAACTTATTATAATTCAATTGAAATTAAAAATTTTGTAAAATTTGTAAAGTTGAATTTATTCAATAAAAACTTTTAAATCAATGGTTAAATTTGTGAAATATAATTTTTATAATGAGGTTTTATATGCAGAATATTTTATGCAGAGTTACTTCTCAAGTAACTAATCATGAACAACCATTGTAATATCAACCAACAATAGAGGAAGTAAATCTCAACTGGCAACAACAATAAACAAGATTGGAGGACATAAACCAAAATACATTGAAACAAATAAGAAAGCTTAGAACGAGTGTTTGAAACTACTACCAATTCATTTGGCTTAACGAATTTGGAATCTTTTCTTCGGTATCTTGGATAAATATAGAGTAAAGTTGGTATCTTCTTATTTGATAGGTGTTACAATAATCTCCCATTGTTCTTATCCTTTGCATCCCCCATTTACGCCCTTAGAATGAGTGTTGAAATCACTATATGTTCATTTTACAAATGTCTTTGTGAAGAACAAGTTTGAGATTATTAAAATCATTCACACTTTGAGTTGCATGAACTTGAGTTCCCTAGTGTATCTCAGGAATAATTTTTGATTCACCAAATCCTTGACCGTTTGCCTCAAGAAATTCCGGTTCTCACTCATCTTTATCAGCTTCTTGGCTTAAATATGATAAACCATTGTATATTCTTGCCTATAGGAGTGGCTTAAAGTCCTTCAAAACCGTGGGAGAATTCTTAAGCGGTATAAGAATTCTGAAAAGTATATGAAAGGACATATATAATATGAGAAACAAACCCTAATTGAAAATTGAGTGTGCCCTGATAAAGCCACTGCAAATTTATACATAAGTTATCCCTCACTACTCAAAACTCCAAGGATCGGTATCTTATATCTATGAGAGCTTAGACAATTCTAATACAAGGGATCGAATATCACAAGAGGCAAGTGAATTCATTAAAAATGCTTCAACGTTCAATTTAGAAGGGATCTTAAAACAACATAACAGTCATAGCTAATTTGAAAGATTTATTTATTATACTATAGTTAATCAACTATAATTAGTTGATAGGCTAACTAGAGTTAGAAACTTGATTAGAGTTAGTTACTCTAACTAATCTCTCTCTATATGAACACTCATATACTATTTCATTATCTTTTATTCATTTTTTTATTATCTTTGTGATGACTTCTAGAAAAAAAATACACAATCTTTCTATTGCATTAGACTTAGAACCGTATAGTTCTATGATTCATAATATTATTCTTTATATATATTATAGTCACTAACTATATAGTATACATGTGGTGATTATATCTTGTAGTGGAGAAAGGCGTTCTCTCGTTTGACCACAAACTCCATTCATTCGTTGGATCATAGGGTAGGTGTGGTCTTTGTTTTAAGACAAATATTTGGTGAACACTCATAGGTGTGTATACATAGAGATAGATGAAAAGAATTATACGATAAATGTGATAGATTAATAATGTAATAGAAAGAGAGATACAAAGAGAAATAAGGTGTTAAATAAGTGTTCGAAAATAAAGGATTTATAAATATCATTTTTTTCCTTCTAAACATGATCGTGAACAAGTTGTAGCTTTGCACTTGCCGCACCTTTGATGTGCTTCTGAACGTGAAAACAATGACCATACAATTATTACTCTAGAATATGAGTGTGTTGAATACTTCTTATACTATCTAAGGATTGTCAAAAATCTTTCCACAATGATATTGGATAAAAAAAATTTGGGTCACTTGAATTCAAGTCATTGAGATCTAAATTAGGTTTTCAATTTGCTTTAAACCTTAGATCACCTTCGACAAGTAAATATATAAAATTATATTATAACATCGGGTAAGTTATCTGATGGATCATTGATTCATCGTGAATCAGTACTTAAATCTATCAAATATTTCAACAACGATCGATGATACTATTCTAAAATAAAAACTCAAGACATTTCTCATAATCGTAGCTATAAGAGTAACTTGATTGATGTCAATTCAATATACACTATAAATTTATTTTTCATTGTTTGAATCAAACGAGCATCAATTAAATCATTACTTTAATCATAAAATGAAAAGAATCATTAATATATACTATAAAAAACGGTGTATGTCATCATTGAAATTTAAATATTAGTTCACAATAAACCATTTATAAAGATTGTTAATATTATTGTAAAAAAAACAGATTGTTAATATTAAAATTTATATTTGATAAGATATGGTTTGTACTAAAAATAAAAAAGATATGATTAGATACATTGTACTCCAAAATCTAGGATTTATTCTCTCTTCCACATTTTTCAGCTCCTTTGATTTTGATTTTTGAGAATTCTATATTATGCTATGTGTGAGCTATTAGTCTAGGACATTGACAGCCATCCAATTCCATGATGATGATGGTGCAGTTTCTTATCTTATTCTTATTTTTTTATAAAAATAAATTATTTGTCCTAAAGAAAGATCCCTCTTCTTTTGATAATGTACAATTTCGTCTTGTTCCTCATGCAATCTAATCCATCTCCTCGAGATATAGGAAAGAGAGACAAACTAAGTCTAAAACAGGACTGTGTTTTTGGTCCCTTTACATGTGACTCATTTTACTAGTCTCTGGTTCCAACTAAGTCTATGTACTTTTTTCCTTCTTCAGTATCTTGTTTCACTGCTTCTCATAGTCACTTTCTGCTGACTCACTGTTCAAACTTCTTACATCATTACAAGTTGAAAATTTAAGTGAATACTCATTTTAGTAGCTGTAAAAATTAATTGGTCCTTGCAAAAAATAAAAACATTTACTGAGTAGAAGAAAAGTATTAGAAAAACTAATAATCATCAATTTATAATTTTATATCAATCAGTATATGTTTGGATATGCGTCGAATCGATCAAATGTGAGACAAAAACCGCGACAATGCAAAAGCTTAAAATAGCTACTTCGTACTTAGAATTCTCTAGAATGCAAGATTTCAACGTGATGCAGTTTGAAACGCACATCTAAACATATGCTAAAATGAAGTTTTGTCTCTCTAAAAGTTATTAACAAAAGGTGCATTATTTTAGACACACAAAAGTCGATCATTTTATCTAACATGACATCGTATAAAATATAACTCAAATGTGTGTTGTCGGAATAAAGAAATAGAAAAAACAATATAGAAGTAAAAAAACTATAGCTAAACCAAACCAAACCAAACTGGCCAAAGTAAAGTAACTTCCCTCCATTGAGAAAAACTCCATTTTCCCTTATTCTAATCAATGACCCCCTAAAATAAGGCCATGAATATCCCTAGCCACAAATTCATTCAACCTTCATCTTTCTTGGTGCAACAACAAAAGCATCTTACACACATTAAAATCCATGTCTTTTAGCTTCATTTCCATTGTTTTTACTTCTTTTACATTTCAACACACTTTCTTATTTTAACCATCTTTTTTGTCTTGAGAGCAACATGAACATGTATAGCAAAAACAAGGACTATTACAACAACAAAAACAACCCTTTTGTTGATGATTTCATTGATCCACTTTGCAAGCTAAACCTAAAAGAAACCTCTGAGTTTGTCAAATCCTTACCAGTTTCAAACACCAATGCAGAAAACAGAAGACTCAGCAATGATTCTGTAACACAAATGAGAAAACTAGAAGCTCCTTCTACACCTGGTAGACCACTTTTCAGCTTCAGTTCTTCTTCTTCTTCTTCAAGCATTGTTGGTAGAAATCTTCCAAGAAAGAGTTTTCCTTCTAAATGGGATGATGCTGAAAAATGGCTTATAAGCACTTCTTGTCATGACTCACCAGCTCATAATAATAACAACACTTTGAAAGGTGTTTCATCTTCAGAATCTGGAATAAGACAATGTGATAATGGTTTTAAGCAGAAAATGGAAGAAGGTTTTTCAGAGAAATCAAGGGTTATAGAAGAAAAAGTGTTGTCAAAAAGTGTTACTAATTTTCAAAGTTCTTCTTCAAGTTTGGACCACAATAACAGTGTTGGAGCTTTCAATGGGATCTCATGTCCACCAACAGACATAGTACTAAAAGGTGAGTTCATTGTCTTAACTCCAAAATTTCAACTTTTTCTTTGTTATCTCCAAATTACACTTTTTTTCTTTTTTGTCTTTATTGAATTCCAAACTTTTTATTTCTTAAAAGTTTTTCATCTTTAATAGTTTCATTTGCTTTAAGGCTCATTCTGGTTTTGGAACTTCATATCAATATGTTAAATTAAGGGAATTTATCTCAATTTATAATGAGTTTTTTTAGTTACCATTGACTTGACCTTAAAAGTTTAATTAGGTTGAAGGTTGAAAAGTTTTCAAGTTCATTATCACCCTGTATTCTGAGTTATGTAGCACTTATACTGGTTTGTCCGGTGTCCAACACATATGTGGTTGCCACATTAAAAAAAAAAAAAACCATTTTTGCAAATTATTACCGGTGTCAATGTGTTAGTGTCGGTGTCATGTCTTGAATCTGTGTATGTGCTCAGCTTCCTCTGTCTATTTGGCCATTTAATTTCAAGGTTTTAAATAGCAGTCACGATAATGGTTGCGGTCGCGTTAGAATCATTGATATTGCGGAAATTTGCCATGGATGTGGCCTCAATTGTGCTCGTGTTGCAGACCATATTGCGGTCGCATGACTTTATTTAAAAAGTAAAACCCTCTTGAATGATGTAAATAACGCGTGTATCACAATAATAAGTTGTGTTGCAATCTTTGGTATACAATGTATCACAGTTAAATGCGGCCGATGTGACCTCAAACATGATTGTGTTGCAGCCGGCGAACTAAATAATGATTGCAGACCTTTTTTGATAAATCTTAAGTATAAATGATGAAGTTCAAATTTTATTAATTCAACAACTGGTTTACAATGCAGATAAGTTCACAGACAGCATAGAGCCAATTTTACCAAAATTCAGATATTCAGAACCAACAAAAGAAGGATTCTTGTTTAGGAACCAAGCTTATGAATCAATGAATGATGCTTTCGCAGAAGTGATTCATGAAGTTAAACACAAAGATGTCGGCACAGAAATGACTCCGTTAGGAAGTTCCACAACTTCAAGATGTCACACTCCATTCAAGAGTTCATCGCCTGCGCGCCATAACACTCCTGCTAGTAGGTCAGGACCATTGGCATTATCTAACATCGATAGCAATGGATGCAGTGTTGACATCATTCAGCTAGAAGAGTGTCATTTTTCTAAACTGCAATTTGGAACAACAAAGTATGATTTGGTTGCACCAAATTGGAGCTCAAGTGAAGAGGAGGAAAAGGAAATATCGAAAAGTTTGAGACATAATGCTAGTTTGAAAGCCGATTCTGATTGTATAGCTGCCAGTTGGGAAGATGATGAGAAGAACAAGTGCTGTCTTAGGTAACTATACATTACAAACCAATGTTTTAAAATTTTAATCGAAAAGTTCAATCGGTTGAACCATGAACCGACACTTTATTCAGTTAGGTTATTGTAGCGGTTCCATCATGATTTTGTTCTGATTTTAACGATTTAAAGTAGTTGAACATTGACCTGATGCCGGTATGATTTTTAAAACATTGCTTACAGTTTAACTGCTAAAACGGCCATTTTCGTCGATGAACTGACACCTTACCTTCTCTACTACACCTTTCAAGTACATGTAAATGATACATAGTTCCTAATTAAAAGATATTTTCTACTTATCATATAGTTTCATGCATTCATCTTATTTGCATTGGCTAGTACTAAATTGTAATTTGAATTGATGCAGGTATCAGAGAGAAGAAGCAAAAATCCAAGCTTGGATAAACCTCCAAAATGCTAAAGCAGAAGCCAGGTCAAAAAAGCTTGAGGTAATTCATTGCCAAATCTATTTTCTCATAAATTTTGGTTAGTTTGCAATGTTTTTAGTTAATCTATTCTAAGCTATAAATAGCAATCAATAATAAATGTATTAAACCATAGGTTGTTTATTATTGTTAATTGTTAATGATAGTTTACCAATGGATCATGCTTGCTCACTCTATAATTCATTAGAACCTTTGACCACATTACTAGACCTCAACCTCTACTCACCCACCTTCACCCTCTAAATTATATAGTTAACAAAATATGTTGATTTTTTTTTTTAAATCTGAAATACCAAACTTAAAATATGGATCGTCGGATCGTGATCTAACGGCTTTCGATGTAATGATGGTGTAAATTCAGCAATTCACTCTTTTGCAAGCTCCTTGAACTGTTTGTAGGTGGCAGATATATGTGTAATGCACATGGCATGGGATATCATGTTGTCCTAAAGTATGTAGAATCCAAGGCCATATAATTATACAGTGTACATATACAAGTTTTATAGTACATGAGATTCTTCTAGTATGAACTTTTGACTACAATAGAATGCATTGCCGAGCATATTGCTGGCTTATTTCCTCGAGCCACCCTCAATTCATGGATACCATTTCTTAATTATTATTTTCTTGACCAGTCAATACAATAATAGTCCACTTCTGATTTTTCCTCAACATGCTTCCCTAATTTCAATAATAAAAATATCCTTGAAAACCAACAAATATAGTAATGTTTATTTATCCTCCCTCAAAAAAAAATAGTAATGTTTATTTATTTTTTCACGTAGTAATTTATTAAAAAATATAAAATATACTCCACTATTATAAGTTAAAGAAAATTGTTTATGTATTGGACAGCTAGATAATGGATTGTAATCTAGGGAATCAATCTACTATTTTATTTAAACCATAAGAATAATGATAATAATGTTAGTAAAAACAAAATCCAAGTTGAAAAATACTAGGCATATTCTTTTCAAACCTTAATAATACTATAAAATGTTTCAAAGTCCACAAAATCATTGAAAACCTCAAATATGTTAAAAAAGTATACATTACACATTACCAAGCAAATTTTTAATGTTCAAAGTTGAAAGTTATTGAAACTAACTAAGCATGCTTTATTAATTTATAGGTGAAAATCCAAAAGATGAGATCAAACCTAGAAGAGAAGTTGATGAAGAGGATGTCAGTGGTTCACAGGAAAGCTGAGGATTGGAGAGAAACAGCTAGACAACAACACTTAGAGCAAATGGAGAAATCAACTCAACAAGCTAAAAAAATTGTTCATAGGCATAACTCACAATTTTCTAGGCACAGTTCATGTGGATGCTTCCCTTGCAATAACAACCATTAAACATGTGTTTGTTCTTGGTTTTATGAAGTTGATTTTTGTCGAAATTGAGTTAGATGCAAAGTGATTTATATTTGGATTTCTTTTAAAAACGTAATTTTTAAATCTATCTTTGCTAAATTGAATTTATAAAATGGATTTTAGTTGAATGAAAATGAGTTGCAGTAAGGTTCTTTTTATCTAATACAAATTCAAAAAGTGATTCTCATAATATTGCTTTTATCTGTGTACATGCAATAAATTTGAAAATTGATTTCTTTTTCTCCAACCAAGTTAAACTAGGTTGTCAAAATTGACATGAGAGAGAATCACACTTCAAGGTCTAAACCAACACTAACAAACCAACCTAAGTGGTTTATTTAAAAAATGATTCTATGTCAAAGGAGAAGCTAGAAATATTAGTTTTTGGATGGGTATAATTGATTTTGTGATTAAAAGTAGTTCTAAAGTTGGATAGAATTTCTGATAGAACCTATGTTTGATCGAACCATAGGATAAAAATTAAAATTATTAGAATATTGAGATCATGTCTAGTAATCCATACGATACTAACACATGTAATAATTTTATTGGTTAAATTATTGTCAATGTCGACGTGTCATAAGTGATATGTGTCCGTGTTTGTGTCTATATTATATAGCTTCATGTTTTGACTTCTTAGCCCCATGTGAGAAACCAGTGTAATTTTGTTTTCTTCCAATTGTAACACTGTAAATTTCAATAAATGCAGAATTTGAGAGTAAGAAGGTAAATCCAATCCAAGTAAGGAAGAGTATATTTAATTCATGGACAGAACAGTATGGTTCTGGAAGCATAAAAATTACAGAGAGAAAGTGATGGTTATTGTTGTTGTTTTTATGTGTTTGTTTTCATGCATGTGTCGTTTTCTTTAAGGATTATAGTAACTGAGTGGTAAAATATTCACAATTGAAATAAAGGGTATTCTGTTTTTCAGATTTCTCTGTCATGACTAGTGTGAGGTTACATTACATGAACATGGCTATTCACTGCCATGCAGAGAGGCGTGTAATAAACTATTAGATCTCGTGGTGTCTATTATGTCACATATATGAGTGTGACATTCATTTTTAGTTTAATTTAATTTACCTTTCAAAATTGGAATAAAAAAACCTAAGTTTGTTTTGACGTCAACACATCTCAGATTTCTGTTTCCATTGAAAACAATGAAACGCCAGATTAAGCTTGTTGAAGTAGCAACACTGACACGTAAAGAGCACAAGTTTATTTTGGAACTTTAACATTTTTTGGAATACATGAAGAGGTGAGTTGGACTCCGAAAGTTCACTAGAGTTAGAGTTTACAAAAATTAGAGTCAGAGTAGACCTCAAAACTCAAAAATCATTAACCGATGTACTTACATACCTCTTGAATCATGTCACTTATATAAAAGTGAGTTTGAAATTTTATTCGATATAAAACTTCAAACTCATATGAAACTTCAAACTCACATTTAAAACACCAACACATTATAACTTCAAAATATTATAAGCATGAGGTTAGATGCAAGAGGTTAGTTCATTCCAACTAAAAAGATGGTCTTAGCTGGTACAGTCTCATCTTGAATGATGAAACAATTCATTGTGAGATTTTATGTACCCAAATATTGTGATGAAAACTAGAAGAATCTGCACTAGGGGTGGCAAAATGGGCCCGGCCCGTCGTGCCAGCCCGTTTAACACGTTATTTTAAGCGGGTTGGAGTGAGGTTTTGAGCCCATCTCTCTAGTTGGCCCGCTGCAAAAGCGGGTCATAGCGGGGTGGGGCGGACTTATTAAATTTTCTTTTTTAACTATTAGTGACCGAATTTTTAATTTACACACCCCATAAACAATTGAGCCAAATGATACCAACCCAACCTCAAATTGTCCCACTCTCTTATAGTGATAACTGATAACTGATTCATCACCAGTCCCCTACCTCTAGAAAAAAAAAACGGATTCACCATTACATTATTTTGAGACTTATTTCATGTTGTTGGATTAATTTTGTAATTTGTTTTATGTTGGATGTATGATAGATTTATTTTGAGATTTGTTCAATGTTAGAGTCTTTATATTAAATTTATTATTTTTATAATAGCAGCGTATTTGTTAATAACAATCGACGAAAAAATATTTTAAAAAATAGACGGGTCAGCCCGCCAACCCGCTAGTCCACCTTTAAGTGGGACGGGGTATGAATTTGAGCCTACCCCCTCAAGTTGGCCTGCCCCGCTCCACCCCGTTTTTTGCGGGTTAATAGCGGGCTTGACCTAATCGGAGCGGGCCAGCCCGTACTGCCATCCCTAATCTGCACAATATGATCATTGAAGCATACACAACGGTTATTATCCATTTGAGATCTTCCTAATTGACCTATAATAATTGGTACACAGATTTCTATTCAATTAAATGCTTTCTTAAAAGCCCAAAAGTGATTGATCGCATAATTAGTAAAAAAAATCATGTCACTGACAAACCCCTAATATTAAGGATGTGAAAACTAAAATTGCCACACTGAGAAAGGTTGAATTCCCAGTCAAAGGCTCAATAAATGCACTCTCAAATCTTTACCATATTGGCATGTTAAATAATGCAGCGCCAAAGAACAGGTCACATGGCAACTGCAATTTTGATTAATTTCCCATATGTCACTGTTAATATTTAATAAGTATACTATATATGACCTAATTAAAGGACTGAAAAGAACAGAGGAGACTATATTATTTCAAGTCTTGCATATTCAACATGCCACACTATAAGTTGAAAGTTGTCACAAAAAGTATTCATGACACAATTAATAGAGCCTAGTTTCTTTCAACATGTAACTATAAGTTGAATTGAAAGTTGAATTATAACAAAATTTATTCATCAAGAAACAAAATTAAGAGAGCCTAGTTTATCAATTGGGCACACCCTTTAAAATTTAGGGGGGAAAAACTCAGTGAAGACTACTCAATCGCGAAACTCATCCATGAACTTTTGATGGAACTCTGTCAAGCGGGTGACAATGGCCGGAATCCTATCTTCTTGAGGCAATATGGTGCATCTAAAATGCCATGTGCCGGGAACCTTGAAAGATAATAATTTGAATTATACAGTTAGTTTATAATCAATAAAAGGATTGAAAATGCAACTTAGTAGGAACCAATGATCAAGATAATCCACGCATCTTAAGAAAATCACTAATTATATTTACTTACGATTTCATTGGTCAATATTAGTGTAAAATTTTCTACATTGTCAATCAATTATAATTTATCATATAATTATCGGTTCATTAAAATTGTTTCACATTAATTAAAAATCTTTTAAAAGTCACTAGTTGTAATTGCTCGACAGTGTAAAAAGTTTTCAATATTTGACCAAAAAACAAAGTTGTCAATACATCAAAATGAATTTTGATGAAAATCTACCTTAATTGTAGTTAAAATGAGAGGATGAAGTGTTTGTCATTTGTAGAAATAACGTCACAATGCATTTACGAATAAATCGATATATGAACTAACCTGTCCAAAACCAGAACCAGGAACAACAACAATTCCAGTGGCATTAAGTAAGCGTTTGCAATAGAAGGCATCAGGTGCGGACTTTTCAGCCTCTGCAGCTTTGATAGCCTTTTCAGGCAAGCGAATCCGAGGAAAAAGATACATTGCTCCTTCTGCTTTGTTGCAGGTTACGCCCTCTAATTTGTTTAAAGCTTCTTCCAGGGACTATGCACATAATATAAATCACACATAATTGGTTAATATTTTTACTCATTCTTGGAATGATGGTAAAATTTGTAAATACTTTACTGTTTATGGTTGTGGCTTCATAATGTATAAAGAATTGCCATGTAACTAACCTTTGCACGTGTAGTAAGGGAAGATAAAATAGCACCCTTCTCAGCCATGTATGACTCATAAGACTCATCTCCAACCTGCAAAGATCCATGGAATTCACTCAATAACAATGTTTTTTTTAACACACTCAATGACAATTTTACATGTGAAACTCAATATCAAACTAGTAATGCATGTCCTCTTTCTTAGTACTTCTTTAGCGTCCCAACTCATCTTAATTGAGGTCAATGTTATGTTTAGACAAACTGAAGAATTATAACCAAAAAGAAATTTGTCTTTAAGAAGCAAAGGGTTTAACCTTAGGTGGACTCATGATCAAACTTGCAAGAATTTGACCAGTGATGTTTGAACAAAGATTCACAGATGCCACTTTATAAATTTGCTCTCTTACATCTGGAGAAAACCCAGTCACCTCCATATAACCTCCTCGTTTTCCACACTCCCCGTGATAGCCTGAAGCCAAATAGAAAGACATTTTAATCGGTATGGATCAACTATTAGCATAAAAGTGTATTCTCTCTTTGATATAGTAAGTTGATTGCTATACCGAATTACCTTTGGAAACAGACTGAAAAGATACTAAGCAGATATCGTTGTCGCCATATCCCATGGATCGAGATACCTTCTTGAAAGAGTGAAATTTCTTCTCAGGAACATAAACATTTTCTTGATAAACCTACAAAAGAATTTCGTGTACAGAATAAGAATGCTATCGTGCCAAATGGTTTCAACAAAAAAAAAGGTTGTTCAGTGTTGTCAATAGAGAATTGCGGAAAATAATGGTTTGTTCAAATTCCGCTGTGCATCATAGTGCCGCTATTTGAGAACATTTTGTAACGAATAGCATACCACAAGACAATAGCAACTTGTTCAAATTCAGATACACTATAGTGGCGATACTATTTAACAACACTGAGTGAGACTAAAGTATGTCTCTTAACATCAGAAGAAGTTCGGATGCTATACATCTTTAAATTTCAAGTTTCATGAACTTCAAAAACAGTCAAGTTACCTCATCAGCCAAAAGAACCAAACCTTCTTGCTTGCAAAATTCTACTATAGCCCGTTGATTTTCCTCAGCAAGAACCTACAGACATGACAGAAATTCCATATTATCAAATATGTTCTAATCATTATGCATCTTCCTATATTAACCCTCCATGGTAGTTTGCAGCTCACCTGCCCTGTTGGATTGCCGGGATTTATAACAACTAAAGCCCTAACACTGATGCCCTTGGACTTGGCATCTTCCAACTGCTTCTTGAGTTCAGATATTTCCAGCCCCCAACCAGTTGCTTCATCAAGATAATAAGGTACCTGTAGAAACAATAACAAAATTAATATGATATTCCAACCAATCCCAGCAATATAAAAGCACAGTTCCAATTCAAATTTCAAAGTAACAAGTAATTGCTTGCCAATCATACACGCATATTTGTCAAGTTGTCAACATATACATATACATAGACCTTAACCATTTTTTCTGATTTGTATTCTTGAAGATGGTATAGCCTACTAAATACCAATGTTGTCAATTGCGGATTGTGGAGAATAGCTGTTTGTTCAAATTCCGCTACGCTATAGCAGAAATTTGACTACACTTAGTACCAAACTAAAGCGCTGCAACTTAACTACACTTTGTACCAAATTATGCTATGCTTTGGCACTGTAGTGCCGCTATAGCCGTCATTTGACAACACTGCTAAATGCTTGAGCTGACATGCAACTAAATAGTGACCTAAATTAAATTATGATTTGAGTGATTTTATATAAGAAAACTTTACCAGGTGGCCACCATGGAGGGTAATTGAGGCTGAATAGAGAGGGTACTGAGGGATGGGACACAAAATACCATCTTTTTCCGATCTAGTGAGTAATTGCATCATCATATGGACCTAACAATAGAGAAATGGAAATTTTTGAATGAAAATAAGTTTACACTGTAACCATATAAAACTAAAAAGAAAATTTTCAAAAACAAAGTAGAAACATACTGCTGGACTTGCACCATCTGTCAAGAAAATGTCATTGGCATTACAAGGAAAACCATCACGCTCTTCAATTCCAGCGGCTATTGTATCACGTAAACCCTGAATACCCTGATATAGAAATATGAACAGTTTCATAGACCGCCCATTGTATAGTAAAGGGGTAATAATCAAATAAACCAAATTAGATAACCCAATCAATACCTGACTATGACTGTAGGCACCAGTTGCTCTTCCAGGAATCTGATCCACAATTTGCCAAGCTCTCTCTATTGAATCAGCACTGCAGTATAAATGAAAGGTCAACCACACAGGGAAAAATAATAATTTATAAAGACAATCAGAGGAATATTAAAACCAATGTTGTCAACCATGGATCACGGAAAATATTAGTTTGTTCAAATTCCGTAAGGCTGCAGTGTTAGAGCAACTATAACTACTATCTGACAACACTTTGTACTAAATAGTGTATCGTGGAATATTAAAACCAATGTTGTCAACCATGGATCACGGAAAATATTAGTTTGTTCAAATTCCGTAAGGCTGCAGTGTTAGAGCAACTATAACTACTATCTGACAACACTTTGTACTAAATAGTGTATCGTGGAATATTAAAACCAATGCTGTCAACCATGGATCACGGAAAATATTAGTTTGTTCAAATTCCGTAAGGCTGCAGTGTTAGAGCAACTATAACTACTATCTATCAACACTTTGTACTAAATAGTGTATCGTGGAACAAACGTGATTTGTTCAAATTCCACTGTGCTAGAGAGCCGTAGCACCGATATAGCCTCTATGTGACAACACTGATTAGAAGCTACAACTTAGACCGGTAACAAAAGCAAGTTTACTTTGCTTCAGAGTACAACATTGTAAAAATGGATTATAAATCTTATATTCATTGACATATTCAATTACAATTTTGATACTGTGGATAGATAGACTATTCAAGTTCAGATACATTTTCCACCGACAAAACCACTAAGATTACTGGTCCACTATATTAGAAATCTAATAGCTGCTACTTAGTTTTATATTATCGCAATACCTGAACAAACCCTGTGTTTCACTTTTGTCCAAAAGAGCTGGATAGTCACATAAAGCAAGAACCTGCAGAGATGAGATTGTAAAATAAGCATTGCTTAATTTGTATCAAGACAGTTGCATTCACCATACAGAATTATAAGAAACAAACCTCTCGGAAAAAAGTAATTGGCTGCTGGCCCAGAGACTGAGGATTTCCAATGTTGCAGTAAATTATCTATTTTCAGATAAAAGAGAAGTCAGACGACAAAAACAAAAACTGAAAACACAAAAAACTTCATTGAGAAGTGCTGAAGAAAATCTATGCAGCAGGTTCATTTCATTGGTCAATTTTTTAAGCAAATCCCGAAAGATAGAAGCACAACATTTTAACACAGTAGCCGTGTTAAATTCACATTCATGCCAGATACTTCTAGTTGTATATTTTATATTTTTTATATTTTTCATTTTTTGAACTTCTACACTAATTGATAAATTGGAATATCACAAGCATTAGATAAATGATAGCATGTTGTTATGTAGATTGGAATATCATAATCATTACATAAATGGTATATCTACAAGGACTCGAGCTAATTTTAAGCTGCGTCATATAATTTATAACTTCAGTTACGCCCTCGTCTTTGTGGTGACGCACTGAATTTGTGTCTCTTGTCTTTTCCGTACTCTCTAGATTCAATGACTTCAGCGTAACAGTTTGAGTTGTCACGGTATATCCTAGAGGTCGCAGACTCACTTTTGGACCGTGTCCATAAAATAAGGCTGCCTACTATGAGCCTACAAAGAGAATCCAACTCTTCGGATGACCCTATCAGGAGATTTATAGCATCATCATGATGCCTTTCAAAAGTCATACTGATAATAAAAGACCAAATACTACAGAAAATATGAAATTGGAAAAGAGAAGTACCTCATCAAACGAATGAGCATCTGGATTGGCCTGCAAATCTTTTTGCAAGTTCTGCAGCATTAAGGCATTGTAAGTTATGAGAGGCGTCAATTTCAAACTTTAAGCAGCAAAGACTATTTCAATTTTCAAGCTATATTCTACTCAAAGCAATATTAGTGCTAGAAGAGCACTGTGCCAAGTGTTTTAGCTATATTATATAAGTAATGTGCCAAGTCAGGAAAACATTTTGAAACAATGTTTGGAAAATCACAATCTTAACAGAACTGTTTTCAATGAATGACACAATCTTAATATATACAGGAAAATCACAGTACCTGAGCAAGTGTAACAATCTCTCCTCGAACAGCATACTGACATTTCAGAACCTATGCAGCAAAAAAATATTGTTTCAGACATGTAACTGAAGATCAAATATTGGTGTAAGTAAAGTGGAGCAAGCATTCAGACCCAAAAACATAGTACTTCGCAAATAAAGAATAGTTTTTCGTTGATATAAGAAAAGTTTCAGAAAAGCTCACTTAAATAGCTTATGGGCATATGCATGTTTAATTGCCAATGAGTTCAGCAAAATCACGGTGTGCCACCACAATTTTAGCAAAAACTACACTTCAGAGCTTTACCGTGATTTCACCAAACTCAAACATACACTAAGCCATCAAACTATTTATCAAATTTGCATAAATTTTTTAACCATAACATGTCTTTTGCCACAAACTATTCATTGATCCCATGGTAGCGCATAAAAACAAAGCAAAAAGGACTTAATTGAGCATAATACTACGGAAATCAGCTATTAGCCAGTCCTCAGTCACACAACCAAACAGAAACCAAAGCAAAAACAAAAGAACAGAGTCAAACCTCAGTCACAGATCATTATAATATTGAACAACCCTTATAAACCCCAAAATTAAAAACCCAATAATTCAATCAAAAGTTTAACCTTTGATCAACAACACACGTCAATTTTGCATGCAAACAGACAGACAAACTATAAAGTAAGAAAAAACAAACAAACCAAACCCAAAACCCTTATGTAATCCAGAAGCATCAAATTCATCATGATCAAAAACCCACATATTTTTATTTTTTTTGGATAAAACCCAAAACTTTAAACTCAAAAAAAGAAGAACAGGGCATCACTAAAAATTACTGAAAAAAAAAAGAGAATCAATCACATAAGCATCAAATTCATCATGATCAAAAACCCAAATCAAATAAAGCTCAAAACTTTAAACTCAAACACGCCTAAAAACCAAAAATAGCAAAAAGGGCATCACTAAAAATCACTGAAATCAATCACATAAGCATCAAATTCATCATGATAAAAAACCCACATAAAAAAATCGATAAAACTCAAAACTTTAAGCTCAAACAGACCTAAAAACAAAAACCAACAAAAAGGGCATCACTAAAAACCACTGGAAAACAAGAATCAAAGGGTAATAAAAACAAAACCTGAGGGTTAATATTTTGAGCGGTAACAGGGAAAGGTGAATCAGAAGCCATTGAAGACAAAGAACGAAGGGGAGAAGGATGGTGATATTGTTGATTTTGATTCCGAACAAAAACAAGTGAACGGTTGAAAAGGTGTCTGAATCTGTCTGCAGCGGATTTCCGCATTGTGTGGTGGGTTTATATATTGTGAGAAAGATGGTTTTGTTTTGTGATGCAAAGTTGAAAAGTAACGTGGGTGTGTGTGCGTCTAGAAACTCTTGTAGCACAAGAAAACAATACAACCTATGAATTGTTGAGACGTATCAAATTGTCCACGAGCGCCCACGTTTTTATGTCATAGAATATTGAATTGTTCTTGTTCTTGTCACCATACCTTGTTACCTTTTTTTTTTAATCTCCTTTCATTGATAGCCTTTTAGGAAATAAACTCATTCTTGTAATAAATTTTGGTCATTCGATCTCAAATATGCGGTTAAGATTGTCTATTTGTCTCGTCGTGACTAACTTGATGAAATATGAATTGTTCAATCTCAAATTAACAGTCGAGATTGTAGTGTGGAACTATGTGAATCTGCTATGGTAGTGAATCGGGGGCGGAATTTAAAACCATCGGTTAATCTTTTCTTACAATTTGTCGAAATAGTCAAATTGTTCATCAATTTTTTTCACATGAATCAAATGAGTCATTTCGTCAAGTGTAAATGCTAAATACAATGTTGTGCAATGTTCAATGTTGATATGTCTGGCAACGTCGCACATCACGTATATAGAAACTAATTTGGTAATAAAATCTGTTTGGAGTAAAAATGTGTGTTATTTTCCCAATATTTTTATTTTATTTTTAAGGAAAAAGAAAATTTTATTAGAAAAAGAGAAAGAAGTAGATATGATACTAAATCCACAAAGCGGAGTGAAGTGCAATGTATAGTCTACCCAACAAAAATCAACCTGTTACAACTAAAATAGACAAGGAAGCTAGTACAAAAACCACTCATACAAGTTCGCAAATGTGGAGAATGGGTTTGTTTATTGGTTTTGGTGTGGGGGCGCCATCCAATGTGTTGTTTCTCATTTACCGTTCATTGATGATATTTTGTTGGTGGAGGTTAAAAGTTGGGCCAATGTTAGATAGTTGAAGGCAGTTTTACTTCTTTTCGGAGAGATTTCTGGTTTAAAAGTAAGAATTATGTTCTCCTCCTGCACAAAACACTCCCGCCCTGCATGATTTCCAAAAATGCCCCTGCGTGAGTTAGGTCACGCAGCGTGACTCTTAACTCACGCACCTTATAACCTTTGTGTGACTTAAGTCACGCACCACTGGCATGTTGCGAGTTAACTCATGCACGTTGGCAGGTGGTCAGAACTCAAGAACACACGTTTTGTGGACGGTGGTCAATTTTCAACCTTCAACCTACATGTTTTTTACACCATTTACACGTTTTTTTGACCACATTTATGTTTTTTTATAACTTATACTACCATTCTCACATATAAATACCCCTCCATACTTCCCTATTTTTTCACAACATCTCACTTTCTCGCTCTCCCTCTATTTCTCTTCTTTTTTTCTTCTTTCAATAGTCTCTTTGGGGGAAAAAGTGATTAGCCTTCTAGGGGTAAAATAGTGAGTAGCCGACTTGGGAAAGTGATCGATCCTTGAGGTAAAATTAAATTTGCTTCTTTTTACCTCAAAATCTTTTTACCCGAGGGTAAAAGGAATCTTTTTCGGGTATAAAAAGAACCAGATTTAGATTTAGATTTGTAATTCCCCCAAGAAGGCTGCTCATTATTTTACCTCATGAAGGTTGGTTACTTTTTACCCCAAATAAGTATATTATTTAATAAATTCGAATAAATGTATCAATGTAACAATGTATCAATTATTATATGAAGTTGATTAATAAAAAGAGATGTTGCTTCCTTCAAAAAAAAAATAAGATGTTGCTTTTATTTTCTAATGTTGTATTTGATGATATCTTCAGTTGATCTCACCAACGTTGCTCGCATATCGATCCACTGAAACATGTTGTGCTCCCAAAACATGGTCGTCACGTTTTTGTCGTTCGTCAATTCCACGCAAATGAATGATACTCTTCCATCGTCGAGTGTTGGACGTTTATACCGAACGTATTCCACCCTCCTTGTGTCACCGGGGTTGACTCCTTGGTTGAATTCATTCAGTTGATCCTTGAGACCTCTTAATATTACACCAAGGCACCAAACCTTCAACCTCTGAGGTTCTCCGCCATTGAATTGTGCATGAACGTCGATCTACCCGGCCATTGTTTCAAATCTACACAATAAGAAATTAAAAACAATCAATGAAAAACTCATTCAAACATTTCATCAAACACTTGGAGTGCAAATTATACATAAACCCTAAAACATCATAACTACAACATTAACATGCAAACATCTTACCATAATTAAGTAACATAAGTCATTTGCATGTAACATTGTATCATTTCTTGCAAGCAAAATCAAAATTTAAACAAACCCTAAATCCAAAAAAATTCTCTAAAACTCAAAACCTAGAACATAAACATGCAAACATCTAAACATTTAAGCAACACAGGTCATTTTCATGTAAACATTGTATGATTTCTTGACAAAAAAACAAAAATTTAAACAAACCCTAAATCTTAAAAAATTCTAATTTAAGAGAAAATTCTAACATATAAACATAAAAGGTTAATGGTGTTTGATTATGAAAACTTACTTGTTATTGGAGTGTTGTTTGATTTGAACTTGAAGAAATTTTGGATTTGGTGATTTGAGAGAGAGATTTTGGAGATTTTTTGTGATTTTAGATGAGAAATGAGGAAAAGAGTGTTCTGCCTTGTTTAAGACAGCACGTTGCGTAAGTTAACTAACGTTGCGCTAGTTAACTAATGCATGGTTTTACACTTGCGTTAGTTAACTAGCGCAGGGGCATTTTGGTCATGGCTGCAAGGCGGGAGTGTTTTGTGCAAGGGGAGAGCAGTAACCTAAAAGTAATTTTCCACAAAGGCATGTTGTTTGGTGTTAATGTTGTTGGGTCGTGGTGCATGAGGCGGCTTTGGTATTAAATTGTAAACATGGTCGCCTTCCTTTTTGTATCTGGGATTGCTCATTCTTATGCTTGGAAAGGGAGAATGGAGGGTTGAGTGATAGGAGGTTGAAAAAAATTAATTTATCTTTTTTGATAAATGGTTTTGGAGGACGTTGGAGAAAATGAACAATTTTTTGTATAAAGGGTTATGTGTGAGGTATGGTGAGGAAGGAGGGAGATAATTTTTGGGGAAGAGGGTGGATTGGTGTGGTGGAAGAATCTGAATAAAATTAGAGTGGGAGTTGGTATGCTAGACGAAGGGTGGTTGTTGGATAATATTCATCGTGAGGTGGGAGATGGGTCCTCAACTTTGTTTTGAACAGACATGTGGCTTGATGGATCTTCATTAGACCTTAAATTTAGAAGACTTTTTGAGTTAGTTGATAATAAATCAACAATTGTTGCGGATATGCATTTTTGACGTAAGGAGTGAACGATGAAGCGTAGAAATGACACAAGAGATTTGTTTAATGGAGGGAGGAGTTGGCAGAGGAGTGTGTGGATCGGTTGAGTTCTGTTATTTTGCACATTGATGTGGCAGATTGTTGGATTTGAAAATTCATTCTTCTCAATAGAATACAATCAAATGTGCTTATAACAAATTGACAACTGTGGAAGTCAATTTTATTATGGGTTTTAATCATGTTTTGTGGCTTAAAGTCGTTCCACTTAAAATCAACATTTTTGTTTGGCGGTTGATTCTGAATCGGATTCCAACTAAGGCTAATTTGCTTAGGCAACATATTTTGGTTACTTCTGATGTTAATTTTTTAGTAGATCGTGGATACTTGAACGATAGAGATCATTTATTTACTAAATGTGATTTATATAACATACTATGGTCTTTGATTTATGGTTGGTTAGGTATCTCAACGGCTCTTCATGAGAAATTACATGATCACCTTTTGCAGTTTGGTGGGATAGGGTTTTTCGAAAAATGATCGACTGACATTTAATATTATCTGAATTTCTGTGATTTGGGTCATTTTTAAGGAGAGAAATGAGAAGGTTTTTCAACATAAGGTTGTCCCCTTATAATCGTTAAGCGAAAAGATTAAACTTAAGACTTTCTGGTGGTAAAAATGGGCTTATGTTATGTTCGATTTTGATTATCAAGTTTGGAGACATAATCTCTTGTCTTTGCTTAACGGTTGTTTCCTAGTTTCTCCTCTTTGTTTTTTCTTTGTTGTTTTTTGTAATATGACTCTATGGATTGTTAAGGTTCTCCGGTACACCTTGTGCGGGAGGAACTTTTCTTTAGTTTTTAATATATAATGATTTAGCCTTTAAAAAAAAAATCTCATATGAAAAATTTATGGGACAAATGTTCACATTTACCTTGATATACCATTATTAGCATAATATTTACTACATATTTTCTACGTGTGAAAATAGGTTACAATAAGAAGAAATGATAATGATAATATTTTTGTAGAGGAATAATAATAATAATAATAATAAAAATAATATTGTATCACCTTCGCATGTAACCATCAATTGTAATCTAAATAGGTGACACTGGATCTAATTTTTTTCTTCATGATTTTGTCGTTTGATTGTATCGTTTTGATGTTCGTCGTCTTATACGACATTGTTTGATTTTTCATCTTATTGCGGTGTTTATTGAGTTCTTATCGAAAGATCAACTTCAGTCAGTTACATATCAATCAATGATATTAATGTCAACGTTGCAAATCTAGAGACAATGTTTCGGTCAATTTGATTTTATCACATTATTTGTAGGCATTATGCCGTTATATGCAATTAACTTGGATGTTGTAAGTTTGTTCATCATTTACGTTTTTAACGATATTGAATATATGGTTGTATTTAATGTACTCTATCAATTAGAATAAAAGAATATTGATTTATTTTTGTCCAAAAAAAAATCTTTATAAACAATTTTGTGTGTAATTCTTCGTGAATATATGAATATTGAACTATACAACATGTCTTTATCAACAATCTTTATAGCTCAAGATGAGGTAGTGTGTTTCACGGAAACAATAATTCCATAAAATGAACGTAAGCTAATGCTCATAGACCAAATAACTTTGATGAAAGTGATTGACCCCAGCCTGATTCATAATACAATCACTTCATTGTTACAGATCTCCTGCTTGAGGGTTGTGGAACATATAGGTTATTCAACCCACCCAAAGAAGACTATTCAACCACTTCATCCTTACATGTCACGTGCTTGGGAAATTGTGGGCTGGATGGGCCGCTCAGCTCAAACACTCATCACTTTCAAACCCAAATTGAAGAGCGAAGAATCCTATCACCCGAACGCCGATACCACATAGTCCGAGAATTAAGCCTCCGTCAGTTTAGAACGAGACTCAAAGATCAAACCTAACTATCAAGCAACACTTGATGAACAAGTAGCCACCCACAATTATAAGGGATAAATACTAAGCATGCAGGGGAAAAAGCCTAATCTTCTTTATAAAAGAAGGCATTTAGAACCCTAGAGCATTCACATTCCATCCCTGAGACACTAATAACCTCTGGTTTAGTTTTTGACACTTCACAAATTGAGTCTGATAATAAGTTTACTAGGCAAGAAAAATACTACTCCTAATGCAGTTACTTGTGCAACAAGTAATTGTTACTTCTAACCAATTAATAACAGAAAGTAGAAGTAAAAAAATAAGAAAAAAGTTAATTGCAAACACAAACTAACTAAAATAGGTATATAACTCGTGCGTTGTACGGGTTTGATTAAAATATTTTAATTTAGTAGGATTTTAAGATATTTTTTTAACTGAAATAGGATTTTAAGATATTTTTTTAACTGAAATAGGATTTTAAGAAATGGTTACTTGAATGCTAAAAAAACCAAGAAATAAAATAAATAAAGAAATGAAGAAATCCTTTGATTAAAACTCAACTATGTAGATGAAAGGTGGAGACTATATTCTTTTAAAAACAATCTAAATGCATATGTAATTTGAAATAACTTTGATTAAAACAAATATAATCAAGCATCTTAAAAAACGACATTAGAATATTTATAGTTTTGTATCTTCAAATTAATTAAATAAACTTCAAATTATTTTAAAATGTTGAGAAACCAATAAAATATTTTTAAAAAGTTAGTAACATAATGTTACATAGTAGTAAAATAAACAATCTTTCTAGAAATTTTAACTTGTGAGAGATAATTAAGTAAACCACTTATACATTAAGTAATTTAGTTTTAATGCCTTAAGTTAAAATAATCTTTTAATTATTTATAAATACTTTTTTTTACATATAAATACTATATATATACTAAAAATAATAAGAAATAATGTAAAATTTACTAAAGAGGTGGAAAGTGTATGAAGCTTTCTGAAGATGATACATCACACATAAGTTGATAAGTGTAGTTGATATATTTGTTGAGAAAATTTTAAGAATTATATAAAATATTACACCATGAGTGTATATGAAATAACTGTACAACACCCTTTGAAGAAGAAGAAAAAATCCCATGTATTCTCCACTTTTTTTTTGTCAAGTTTTCCAACCCGTATTTGTTCTAATACTTTCATACTATTTCATCTATATACAACGACTTCTCTTCCAAAAAAAATAACATGTTGGTAGGATAGTGTTCTTCTTACTTGATGATATACTATGAGAAGATCAAAAGGTTTAATATAGGAGTGAAAAAACTGAGGGATTTAGCTCTCTCTTCCACCGAAAATATAGGAGAAAGTGAATAGAATAATTTATATTTCTATAAGATGATAAAGAAAGTTGAATTATTTATTAGTGCTGCAAGCCACTTACACCATATCCTTAAAAGTTTTTATCAACCGTAACTATCAAATAATTGTGATTTTATATATAAGGTGATTCCAAAAAACAAAAGTGATGTTTATACTAATGAAAATCCAAGTAAGTTCAAAGGATAAACTCATTAGTTATATTTTCTAGAATTGTAGAATGCTACTCTATATTAACATTACATAGATGATATATAAATCAATTTCCTAAATAATTTTCTAAATAATTAAATGATCTACTTCCCTTAATAAAAATAATGAAATGTTCTATTAGTTTACGTTATTTTCATTTTCCATTGAACTTACATGTTCATGCTTGATTTTCAAATGTAACATTTCTTTTAGAAGGAAAAAAAAGTAGAATTAGCATTTAGCTCTATAATGTTTGATTTTTCAATTTCTAATGAAGCACTATTAATATGAGATTGCTTTTAATACCAATAGATCAAATGAAATTAAAATGTGATAACCTAAAGATTAGTTTTGAATGAATAATGATGTGATAAGAGGAATAATGGATACCTTTTATATATTAGCATCATATATAGAGTGAAATATGATCTCTTACAACCTGAAAAATAAAATAAGAAATATACAATAACTTTAGTATAAATGAAGAATAAAAAAAACTTTGTTAAATATGAATATGATGGTTTATCAATATAGAACCATGGTGAATACATTCACAGTTTGAGTAAAATTGTGAAATATGTAGGAATGAGTGGATATAAAGGAGGAAAGTGAATCTGAAAAGATTATCACTTTGTGGGTTATGATGGAGGAATGTTGTGGGTTATGATGGAGGAATGTTAACGGATAATCTTTTAGGTTTATGGACGTTTCTTTTTAACGAGAGCTGAGTTAATTTCTTTGTGATTTTTTTATATGTAATTAGACATTAAATTGATATAGTGTAGTGGAGAATAGGAAGGTTTTAAGAGAGATTATACATTTAATTGATATAGTGGAAAATTACAAGATTCAAAAGAGGGAGATAACTCTTTTTAGAGTGTCACATAAGCACAATAGAAGCTTAAAAATAGTTCAAGTTTCTAATTCAAAGATAGACAGATAGATACTTCCATTTACGCTAAACAAACTTGGTTTGAATTATTAATCTCAATAGGTTTTCGGTGTGTCATATGCATAGTGAAAAAAAAGTAATGTGAAACACTCTTGAAGCATAAGCAAACAATAACAATCTATGAACTTGTTGTGAGACTTTTATCAAATTTTGTTCATTTTATGCACCGCATCCGAATCGAATATATCTGCTTATAGTTATATGGTTCATTGGTTCTCATTACAAGGTTACCCTTTCCTTATCTCCTTTTAACTTTTACCGGTGCTCGAACTTTTTTTTGGGGTGCTATTGCCCTTGTCTTTTATGTTTTATTTAATCTTTATTTTGGTATTACAATTGTATTCATAATACTTGTTAAGAAAACAACAATATAAAAAATGTAACAACTTCCTTATCCATCAATGAAAGGTGGGTAACACAACCTATGTTTTTTCTTTTTTAAGAAGCTAAATTAACCCATTCAAATTGACACGGGAGGGAATCAAATCTGAGACCTTGAGGAGGAGCACACTCTCAAGTCTCAAGCCAACACAACCTATGTTAAGTTGGCACCAATCAAAGTTATTTATTTGTTTTTTATTATTTTTAATGTTACATAAATATATGGTTTTGATTGGGCCAACTCAACATGGGTAATATTACCCGCCTTTTTTTGATGGATAAACAAGAATTTTCCTAAAAAAGATTTGAGTTGAAAAGGAGTGTATTCAATTTTTTTTAATATTTTATCGCAAAAACTTTTTTAATGTTTAAAATTTGTCATTCGCAATGTAAAGTTTTTTTTTTAAGGATGCAATGTAAAGTTTTTGTTTTTTATTTTGCATTGAACTAGTATGTTTATGATATTTATTACCATGACTCTTATCCCTCAAAAAAATATTCTCATGACTCATGTGTCAATTATGGATTTGTTTGTAGTTTGTTCATTCGTATCGATAAATTTGATATGATTATAAGTGAAATTCTGCTCATTTTCAAATGAAATTTTAAAAATACCCCTGTGTGAGTTAACTCACGTTAGTGTTAAATCTGCGTGACTTAACTTACGGAGAGATTTACACTAGCTTGAATTAACTCACGTAGAGATTTGCACCAACGTGAGTTAACTCGTGTAGGGGAGATTATAGTCATTTCAGTTGGGAATTAGCATTTTTGGTTGGGTAAAGAGCATAATTCTTATAAGTGGTGTAATTCTCTCATTAGACATATGATTATGGAAGATTGCATATGATATCATTCTACTTTACTAGATCTTAAATATAAATAAAGAATCAGGATCCGTTGACACCGGTGTAAGTCTAAATCTCAACCGTTTAATTGATTTAATTCAATGGTGTTTATTTGTTCACCTATATTCCACCGCGAGTACACCATTTCTTTCCTATTTATTATCTATGTATAATCCCTCATATTGCTGTGCTTAATGGCATATGTCCATGTCGCATTTTTTGTTTCCTTTCTTCATATTTCTTTGCTTATGGAACACAAATTAAAGAGGGCTATATTCGACAAGACAATTCTTTCTTCAAGCTTTGTCACAGACCTGGAAATAAAAAAAGGTTGTGGTTCAATTCCTATTTAACACAAAGGTTTATTGTTGGTTGGATTTATCATGTTAACGTCCTTTTATTATTGTGATTCAAATTATTAATATTTTGTTGAACCAAATTATGATGTGGTTTGTTTGTACTCCATCGAAAAAGAGAAAACGAGGGAGAGAAGAAGGATGACAGAGGTGGGTGCAAGCCAGAGGGTGGGAATGTTATGCCGGGTAATTATTGAAAGAGTGAAAACGATAACAAATAAGGGAGATAAATAAGTTAGGAAATAAAGAATACGCACTTCGACTATCAAGTGAATAAATAAACACCATTAGTCCTTCAAAAAAAATAAAAAAATACACACCACTAGATTAAGTCAATTAAACGTTTGAGATTAATGTAGATCTAAAGACTTGTGTCAACGGATCTGACTCATAAATAAAATGTCAAATATATTTAGTGTAAATTTAAGGGTCAAATATATGTCAAAAATAAACACCATTAAATTAAGTCAATTAAACGTTTTTTTGTTAAATTAGAAAAAACAAATTCGAAATTTAAAATATATTCCAGATTTTTATAAAAACTTTTTTGAAATTAAAATTTTAGAAAAAAAAATCATTTTTTTACGAAATTTTCGAAATTAAAAAGTTCACTTTTTTATTTTTAAACAAAAAATATAAAATTTGGAAAATATTTTTTGTAATAAAAAAATACGTAAATAAAAAATTTCCTGAAGTTTTTTATTTTCAAAAAATAATTTTCAAATTTTTAAAATTATTTTTATTTCTAAATGAATTTATATTATAATTTTTTAAAAATAAATAGGCACATATGCCTCGTGTACCTTTGAAAAAATAAAAAATAAAATTAATTATACAGTCAGCACGCCACATAAGCATATATGCACAGTCAGCATGATACACAATGTACTACGTCAGCAAATATGCACAATCATATGGGGGAGGAGTGTTTTCCGGATTTTTTTTTACGAGGACATAATTCAAACCGAAAATTTTATAAAGGCGAAAACCAAAAATAACATATATTACAGGGGTGAAAAACATTATTAACCATAAATTTAAATCAAATACGTTGAATTTTTTCTTATATTTAAGAGTGACAGACACAAAAGGCAAAATTGTCATTTTGTTGAGAATTCCAAAACTTTGACAAGAGTTGTTGAATGTTCAACCCCTTTAGCGTATTTGATTGAATGCTTATACATAGACACACATAGGTTACATACACCTCTTAAACCTCTACATATAAATGCAACATGTGGTAGTGTGGGTCCAAAACAACTACATATCATTTGTTACACATAACCAAAATACTCTCCCACATAAGGTGTGTATAAGAGTGGTATGAAAAAGAGTGTCTTTCTATATTTTTCCTATTTGATTTGCAGTGGGCACCACACTGAAAATTGATGGTGTCCCTAATCTCTATTCATACTTGTGGCAAGGATATGTGTTGAGATCACGGCCGTCTCTGCCGGAATTTTGACAATTTTCGTTTACAAAAGATTGAATAAAAAAAATACAGCTTCACTTGTAGTGACATTTTTTTTCTTTTTAGGGAATCACTTATAGTGACATGCAACTAAATTGTGGTTATCTATATGAGAAATTGTTTAAATATGATTTTTATATACATATTATAGATATTTATCTATGGACAATGCATAATTGACGGTAAAAATATTGTATTCTAAACTTTTACCTAAAACAAATAACATCCACTAACAAATTTTGTCCGTAGATAAAAAATACTCTTCAAACTTTGAAACCTTTAAGTTTAAAACTTTGTACAAAAGGTCTTGCTACACTTGTACATGGCCGACTCCGCTTGAGATAGATATAAAAGGGATTGATTTTCCACGAAATATATGTGATTTTCAAATGATTTTTTTATTGTTGCCGAGACTTCCTCTACTTAGCTTAATCACATTAATTTTTTCTCTGTTACCGACTTAGAGAAATCTCAAGTATTTTTCTTTAGCAATGTTCAAGAGGATCATGCTTTGTCTTCTTGGTCGCCATGGAAAATCATAATTTAATTTTTAAGAAGTTGACTGCACAACTTTTAATACGTATAATTTTATAATAAATTCTTTAACATATGTCCTTGATGACACAAGTTAACATTTGTCTTTTTTATAAGACGAAGAAAAATCTCCCTACTTGAAAAGCCAAGTCCCCGACTTTAGGTAACTTTAGCTCAGGCCTGCCTAATTAATTAATATTCTTTGGCATGCTATCTGATCAATACAAATTCCAATATCAGAATGAAAGTTGCAGTTTTTTGTAGAGACTTTGTATGGGGCATGCTTGCTGATGCTAGGAAAGTCCAAAAATTCACTTGGGAGAAGCTATGTGGGCATAAAGTGGACGGTGGATTGGACTTTAGATATATTAAAAATGAATATCACTTTAAAAAAAATAAAGACTACAATAGTCTTATCTTATTAACCCTAATCCTACAACTAATTAACCCTAATCCAGCCTTTTTTTAGAGGTTTAAAAAATCTTTATGAAAAAAAGCTATTGAGGGATTTGAACCCACGACCATCTACATCAATCTAACCAATTTTGCCACTTCACCAGTAGTTGTTTTACTAATTTAATTTGCTTCCACTAACTCATATCCAATACCAAGCCCCCCTTTTTAAAACCCCAATTAGTCCCTTTTCCTTTCTTTTCATAATTGAACGCTATACGGTTATGAAACGTTTTCCACCTTATTTCTGCGATCTGAACCCACAAGGCTGCCGTGTCCGTCCTTTTCTTCCCCATTATCCTTCGATTTCTGCTCAAAAGTGTGATTGCTATATAGATTTCGTCCATGGTATGTTCACTAAACTAATTTTCACATTAATGCTATTTTATTCATTTTGATTTTGTGGATTTTGATTGTCTCAGTTTTCATAATAAAGGGCAATGCTTGAAAGGTAAAAACTAAAAAAATGGTATGTTCAAGTACTTGAACGACATTTTTCACAGGAAAGGCATTAATGAATAAACTCTCATTTTTGTTGTCTTCACAGGAAAGGCACCCAAACAAAACTTGAGTTGATATCAATTTTAATATTTTATAATATTTTGTTCGTTCAATAATTTTTCTTAATATTTATGACTGGTCTGTAACTAAATATGAGTTCCTATTGAGCTTATGATATACAACTTTTATGTAATGCTTGAGTTTGGAACATCTTATGCCCAACTTTTCTCTTTGATCGCATATGCCCAACTCTTTTGATATAAAACATTTTGACCCACAAATATAATTTGATGGTGACTAACAAACTAAATTTTTTCATGGCACTAAAATAACTATCAATAGATAGATTTGGTAAAGTACATCAATCCATGCCAATATAAATTGTTATTTGAAATTCTTTTGTGATACTTTATAAAGGTCGCAATGTGAGAAGAAAACATGATTAAATTTATTTACTATTAGTCAATTTGAACTTTATATATGAAACTCAAAACAAACCCGTGCATCGCACGGGTCGGGGTCTAGTAAATATATAAAATACTTACAACTGTCATAAATACTTATGATATAAATTTGTTAAAATTCAAATAACAAAATTTTGATTATAAAAGTATTTTCAAAAACTCTTATAAGTCATTATTACATTTTTACACGCACGATCATTTAAAGTATACAAGTCTTTATGCCAAACCAGTCCTTTAAAAGGTATTTCATATTCTGGATTTGAAATCCCTTTCCAAACCACATTAAGCTACTAATTTTACAAACCATTCCAAAGCAGGTCAAAAAAAAAGAGTGCAATATAAGTTACAACTTACAAGGGTATGATAATACAATTAATTTGATGGTACTGGGTCAGTAATGTATTAAAATCAAATGGTAGAATCAAACTGCACAGAAGCACTTGGCAACCACTCTGGGCCTTGGATAAAGGAATCCACAGTGTATTTGAGAGCATCTTCGTCTCCGAGAGCGGGCTTATAACCGGCCCATTTGACTTTCCCGGCTACACCTGCTCCTGGCCCAGTGTTCTGATATTCAGCATAGACGATGCTACTTGGAGGTTCAACATTAGCAACCCAACTTATCCACCCTACAAATATCTTATTGTAACATATAGTACATATGCTATACAGTGTGCAATGTGGGAATAATTTAATCGCATCTGAAGGTGATGCTGCAAATAAAAAACTCACCAAGTCTCTTTCTTACTCAAAAATGCTCACTAAGTTAACATTAGAAAACATTTGTAGGATTTTGTGGCAATGAAACTTTGAGCGAGCTGTAAGTGAGCTCCAAGCGAGCAGGACCTTGCTCTCGGCGTGCTGTTCGCTTAAGCGAACCAGACTTCGCTTAAACGAACTATGCCATGTTCAGCCCCGTTTGAATTTTGATTTGTGAACCTTAGGACCTAACCGAACATTCCTTAATGTTTCTTTCAACTCATATAAACACTGTTTGCATGCTTAATCTCACCGGAACTTCTCTATGATCGAATTGAATTGAATTTTGTGAAATCGAACTTGATTTTGAATAATTCTCAAAAACATGAATTTTTTCGAGATGGATCTTTTTCAAAGAAACAAAGTGAGATTAGGCTTGTACCTTGTTTATATGCATTCTAAAAATGATTTCAATTGGTTCCATTGGTTTATGTCTCGTTTCGTTTTGAAAACTTAGAATTTTGGAAAAGTGACAAAGTGAGACGAACTTCGTGATTTTTGCGAATTCATCGTGGATGGCTGATGAAAGGCTTATATAACCTCTACTGCACATAGTTGTGGCTTAAGAGTATACATAGCTTAGACAATTAACCTTGTTAGGTTGGTTTTGATTCATTACTTCAAACATTTTCAAAATTGTGAATTGTGAGTAGAACTTTGTGAAAACTTAGTTTAAAGACCAATCGTTTGACAACCTTTTGTGACTTATCTTATATGATTAAATGGGGATTTGTGAATGAATAATATATGTTGATTGTATGTCGGTGTGTGCATACTTGTTGAATGATGGTGATGATCGCATAATTGTATATGCATTGTTTTGGTGAGGATTGTATAATGTTATATGCATGTTGATTGTTGAGGTGGCTATTGTATGAACATATGCATTGAGTCGATATGTTCATGCATTCATTGTTTGGTGACAGACTTATGTCCAACGTAAGGCGGGGCGTGAAACCTTACATATGATGTTTTTGTTGCATCAAAGGTGACGACCTTGAGGAGACTTGGTACCACATGCATCTAGATGAGTCTAGAACATTGCATACATTTGTTTGGTGAATTGCATTGAGTCGTGATACGTGGTTAATGCATTTGGTTCATGTGAACTTGAATTGATGAGTTGGGATGATATTGGAATATTGTGTGAATATATATATATATATATATATATATATATATATATATGAGGATGTTTATACTGTTTAGTATTCTTTATACATGATATTCTTGATTATTTGATTGTGGATTATGTTGATGTAATGCTAACCCTCACTAGTTTACCACCTACCTTTCCGTGCGTACGGGTATATGGAGTGCAGGATTAGTAGCTTGTTTGCTTGATGTTGTCGAGGAGCAGGAGTTCTCTATTTCTTTTGCACGCGTCTAGATTAGGGCTCTGATCTAGGATAGCGTTTATATGTTGGACCTTGTTTATCATTGTGTTGATCCGAAGAGTTATAACATGATTTATTTATATCCGACGTTTGAGGATGAGGTTTATGTATTTATTATCATGAGATTTGGAGATATTGTTTATATGCTTGATATATTCCGCTGCTATGTTTATGAATCATGATAATTGATAAATGTGAATTTTGAAGTTTGTTGTCGACGTAACATCTATTTCTAGAATATGTTTGTTTATTCGCGTATTTTACCGCTTAATGGGAATAAGGTGTTACATAATTAATGTGTATGTTTTGTATGTTAATATTACGAAATTGTCATTTGTTTGTATGTGTATTAAATTTGACTTTTCATATTTCAAGACAATATAGTATTATTAATTAGAGGTATGTTTAGGAAAAAATAATAATAAATGCATCTAGTAATTTGAAAAGGGGTTTACATTTAAGGACAAAAATAAAATCAAATGAGTGTTTAGATATAGGGACGAATGAAGTATAAACAAAAGTCAAATGCGTTTTGTCTAAATATAAATCACATACATTGATTATTTTGTTTATATTTAAGAGTGACTAACGTCAAAAAAATAAAATTGTAATGTTGTTGAGAATTCCAAAACTTTTACAAGGGTTGTAGAATGTTCAATCCCTTTAGCATATTTGAATTGCAGTGGACACCACACTGAAAATTGATCGTGTCCCTAATCTCTATTCATTCTTGTGGCAAACATGCAAAGATATGTTCGAGATTAAGGCCGTCTCCGTCGTAATCTTGATAATTTTCGTTTATAAAAAAACTGAAGAAAAAAATCCAACACCATTTATAGTCACATGCAACTAAATTATGGTTAAATATATGAGAACTGATTTAAATATGACTTTTATCTACATACAAATAGATATTTATCTATGGATAATACATAATTGATAATAAAAATTATTGTTTTTCAAACTTTTCCCAAAAAAGAATAACATCTACTATCAGACTTTATCCTGGTTGATAGATATAGAAGGGTTAGAGTCTCCATGGAATATATGTGATTTTCAAATGATCTTATTATTATTGTTGCCGAGAGTTCCTCTACTTTAGCTTAATCGCATTAATTATTTATATGTTTTTTTTTTGAAGAGATCAAAATGAATTATATACCTCAACACAACAGCAGTTCCCAAGCACAAGATATGCCTATAAGACCACTAAAAGATACAACAGTTTAGTTACATCAAAACAGAAAAAAATAACAAAATTTAACCAATGCCCAGACACTCTAAGGGGCTAGACCACCACCTTTGCGTGCCATAAACAAACATAGCCTTCAACCACCCTAACGCTATCAATTTGACCTTATCTAACAGGCGAAGCCTAGTAGTAACCGTATTGTTAAACAATCTACTATTACGTTCATTCCACACTGCCCAAGTACACAAGAGCCACATGAACTGCATGAACGACCTTTTAGCTTTACCTACACCTGCCAAATGAGAAAACTGAACGAAATGATCTTCAATAACATTAGGGTCCACCCCATCACAACCTATCCAACCGCGCACCTGCTGCCATAAAGATGCAAATGTAGATCACGATAAAAACAAATGTGCAGCGTCTCCACGTGACCACAACCAGAAACACAAAGAATATCATTCGAATGGAGCACACCACGATGAACCAAGTTAGCTTTCGTCGGGAGACGATCCCGAATCAGCCGCCAAACAAAGACCGAGACCTTCACAGGGACATGACGATGCCAAACCATCTCGACAGGTAAACCCAGCTGGGAGTCATCACCAACAGTCAACAAATCATAAGCTCCTCTCACGGAGTAACCCTCTACACTGTCAGGAAGCCACTCCCAAGAATCTGAAATATTAGGAACCAAAGAGAAATCAAATAGTAACGCCCTACACTCCTCTACCAAAGCCTCCTCCCACGCCCACAACTTACGACGCCAACTCCACCCCTCCCCATCCACCTCCAGACCCCTAGAGAACATAGTAGCAACCGTAATAATTTTGTTCTCATCCAAATCAAACAAGCGCAAAAATCTCAAGTATTTTTCTTTAGCAATGTTCAAGAGGATCATGATTTGTCTCTTAACCACATCAAAATCATCACTAAATATTTAGTTATATACCTTGGTCCCCCTAATGATCCACCAAAGAATTTTCAAAACTTTATTCTCCATCCTATTTTGATAAGATGGAGAAAAAACTCGCAAGTTGAAAAGCTAAGTCCTCGACTTTAGGTAACTTTGGATCAGGTCTGCCTAATTAATTAATATTTTTGGTATGATATCTGATCAATGCATATTCCAATATCAATATGGAAGTTGAAGTTTTTTTGCAGAGACTTTGTATGGGGCATGCCTACTGATGCTAGGAAAGTCCAAAATTTCACCTGGGAGAAGCTATGTAGGCATAAAGTGGACGGTGGATTGGACTTTAGGAAGAATCATGCTATCATAATCAAATTAGTTAGAGGTACGGATACAAGATACGATACGGTACCGATACGTTGATACAGAAAATTTTCAAAAATCAAGATACGATACGGCTGAGATACGTTAATAAAAAAATTGTATAATAAAATGTAGAATATAGTTATAACATTTTTTTTAATATGCAAATATATTAACAAACACAAGAAATCAGTCATAGGCTCGTAGCACATCAACATAAATATAAGTAAAATTGACGATTAAGATAGTGATGGTTAATCAATTACATACATAATATATCTCAAAAAGAGCACCATGAGTGATATACTATATCTAAAAGGAACATTGTTAGTGCTATAGTAATATAATACTTTTCTTATTATTTTAAAGAAAAAAAAGGAACATTGTTAGTGCTATAGGAATATAATACTTATTATTTTAAAGAAAAAAACAGAAATCAAAATAATATAAAAAAATAAAATTTATATTATCTGATACTCTTTCGATACGTATCGGAAAGTATCGGAAACGTATCAGATAATTATTTTTTTATAATCATCCGATACTCTTCTAATACGTATCGGGAAGTATCGGGCATGTATCGATGCATGGGATACGATATGGCACCCATTTTGAAGTATCTGGGCTTCATAGGTTGAGAGTTTATTCGATATATTAAAAATAACTCAACTGACAAATGTCGAAATTGCAAGGCCGGACGTCGTGACTCGGGTTCGAACTCGAGACCTCACGGTCGTATTTGAGTTTATTTTCAGTGATTTACCACTTCATCTAAGACCAAAAAAAATAAAAATATGAATATCACTTTAAAAAAAAAAACTACAATAATCTTACGGGTCACGTAGTAGTTTTACATTGAAAATTACAACTTTTTGGTTTTTAAAAAGTTGAATTCAACACTTTTCACCATTTTTCAACAAATTATTTCTATTTATGTTCTCTTAACCAATGTCCAAGGGCATTCTTTAGCATTTCCTTAGTCTTATATCTAAAATACTTATAAGTTCCATAAATTCTAATTATATAAATTTGTTAAGTAAAATTCAAACAAAATTTTTTTGATTATAAAAATATTTTCAAAAACTCTTAAAAGTCATAGCAATTTTCCATGATCATTTAAAATATACAAAGTCTTTATGCCAAACTAGTCTTTTAAAAACCATATTAGCTACTAATTTTACAAACCATTCCAAAGCAGGTCAAAAAAAATGAGTACAATATAAGTTACAACTTACAAGGGTATGATAGTACAATAAATTTGATGGTATTGGGTCAGTAATGTATTAAAATCAAATGGTAGAATCAAACTGCACAGAAGCACTTGGCAACCACTCTGGGCCTTGGATAAAGGAATCTACAGTGTATTTGAGAGCATCTTCGTCTCCGAGAGCGGGCTTATAACCGGCCCATTTGACTCTCCCGGCTACACCTGCTCCTGGCCCGGTGTTCTGATATTCAGCATAGACGATGCTACTTGGAGGTTCCACATTAGCAACCCAACTTATCCACCCTACTGTTTCCAAGAATGAGCCAATCTCTGATTTCATGATAATAGTGGTGGAGAAATCTTTCCATGGCCTACCAAGGTAAGTACGTATATCATTGAGATTGTCACCAGGTAATGTAATGAAAGTTGATTTCTGGATCACAATTCCAGAGTTTTGATTTTGATCCTTTTTACCCTGAGCTGTTATTGTGTTGAACTGGTTTGGCATGGGCTGTCTAGGCATGATTTTGCAATTTTGGAACACAGCAGCAGCATTTCCGAATATGAAATCTATGGTGCCTGTAATGTCACAGTCGCGGTAGAATTGACGATTTGAATGTGCATAAAGGGTGTCCTGATATCCAACAAATGAACACCTATAGAACACGGATTGATCTGAGCCGGATCGCATTGCCACAGCTTGGTGCTTAGATGCACCTGCAGTGTTCAAGAATTGTATGTCTTTGGCAATGAATCCCTTGCCTTTAACAGCTGCAAAAAATCAACAAGATCAAGATTAGTATCAATGCAACAAGATCTTATGTTGATTGAACTATTGTATCACATAGTACATATGCTATATGGTGTGCAATATGGGTATAATTTAATCGCATCTGAAGGTGATGCTGCAAATAAAAAACTCACCAAGTCTCTTTCTTACTCAAAAATGCTCACTAAGTTAACATTAGAAAACATTTGTAGGATTTTGAATCAACATCATAGTTTCAAACAAAAGAAAAGGTCAGCTCCTAAAACACAAAACCATGTTTAATGTTTTGATTGACAATGACTTTCATAGAACCGGCACTATGTTATTGACAAAAACTACGCTTTAGATCTCTGAAAATATCATAGTGTCACCTTGATTTTACTAAACTAACCGCAAATACAGATGTGCATTCATATGTGAATTTTGTTAAACTCATTGCAAATCTAAGCATGCCCCTGATACGTGGATGGTAAGATATTATTATTGATGTAGATGTAAAACTATAATATGTATTCACATGGGAGGCTATGCACATTGAAGGCAAGAAAGATATCCAAACCAAATATCTTATTCATAGTCAAAACATCAATGATTACCGTTGGCTCAGAAAACGAAAGAGGGGACAGACAGCAAATTTTGTGGACCTGCTATCAGATCAAGTTCACATGATGATACCATGTGATTCCCAGATACACAAAAAAGACATTTCCCACTAAACCACATGCCACATGATAATATGTGTTTAGATTCCCATGATAATATAACAAGCAAGTTAATTGATTCCAAACAATTTCCTCCAATCATGTACAAATTCAAACTGTATGTCTAGATTGACGATGAATTTGGTGAATTCATGGCGCCACCATGATTTTGTTGGATAACTTTTGTCAAACTCACAATGGCATGCTATAATTTTACAAAACTTATCGTCAATCTAAACATATATTAAACCTATCATCACACACTTGTACATTCAAGACACATATCCTCTTGTTCAATTATCTGTAAGACTTGTATCTTCATCAATAAGCTAATTTTTTTCTCTGTAAACTCTTTGAAGTGCAATCAAATAAATGAATTTGTAATAATTCCAGGGAGGCATCCAATAACTTTTAAACTCTATTAAGAAAAACATATCACTTGCATTTATTAGAAGAAAAAAACTATTTGCATTCAAAGTACTAAAAAAATCACTCAATTTTATACATTTTCCATAAATCACATCTTGCACACAGAGCTAAATTCATTGCAGGGTGCTTAATAAAAAAAAATCATTGCAGAGTATTAAACGGATCAAATAACCAAATCAATAGAGGAATTATACATTTGGTTACTTTTTAGTGTGAATCTGTTGTGCACAACTGCAAAGACTAATAGATAAAAATATAAACACTTACCAAAAGTGGCAGTTTCAAAGGTAGGCGTGCCATCCATAAAATTCCGGCCACCGGATATGATGGTTTCCGTCATACCATCACCATAAATCATCACATTCCATGTATTCTTATCCAAATCAATATTCTCTACATACACCCCTTTCTTCACATACACCACAAATCTATCCAGACTCTTCTTCTTCACCAACTTCAACGCATCCCCTATTGTCCTATACTGTCCACTTCCATCCTTCGCAACCACCGCATCCGGCACTGTCTCATTCACCTCCACCGCAAGCAGCCTCCTCTCAGCCGTTCCCAACCACTCCGGAAACTCTCCAAGCAACCTAATTGGTAACAATAACGTTAATTAGTATACAACAATGCTTAATCAAATTAACAATGCTTATTAGATTACTCTCTGACTATGAATCATGGATACTGACACACACGACACAGACACTAACACGCCGCTAATAATTTGAGAAAATCACATAATTTATTATAATTCAGTGTAACTATATATGTCGGTGTCACATGACACATACGCATGATCTAGCAGCAAGTGCAGTTAAAGCAGCACGGTTAGATTATGATTATTGTAAGTAACTATTACATGAATTACCTGCGGTGATGATTTGAAACTTCAAAATTGGACAAAATTGTGATCAACTTGGTAACAATGGCCAAACTATTACTGGCAAACTCCGTTGAGTTTCTCAATATGTTCTCTATTTCCGGTTTAACACCACGCGCCGCCGTGGAGTTAACTTCACCAACAGCATCCAAACAAGTATCATGATCCGTTAACGCAGCACTCAACCACGTCCTCACATCACGAATCTTCTCCGGAGAAAGCATCTTTCCACCATCAACAATCGTCGACATTGAATCATTCAACCGATCCAATGAATCACTAAGAACATTATCACAAACTCCAATAGCTTTCTTAACACGCGTATCAGTGAGTTTGTCAGTGAAGCGCGTGAGAGAAAGCTTGGAGAGTTCATGAATGGCAACTTTGAGTGAGAGTTTGAAGAGTTGTTGAGGATCAGTGGTGTTGGAATAATCAGGAAGAGAAGAGATGGAAGAGAAGCAGGAGTTAGGGTACTGAGTTAAGTTACAAACTGCTTTGAGTGAGGTAGCGGGTAACTCGGTGTTTGAGAGTGAGGAAGAGGATTCGGTGTTGTTCTTGTGTACGAGTATTCCTACAACTGCAGCTATGATCACTGCTACTAGAATGATGGTGGAGATGATTATGATTGTGATGCGTTTACGTGTCTTTTTTTGGAATGCTTGTTGTTCTATTTCATCTACTTTGCCATAACCTTTGAAGGATTTCATAGTATCCATTGTTGTTGGTTTTTCAATAATGTTAACAACAATGTGTGTCTTGTGTTTGTGTTTATAGGTTTTTTTATGGTTGTCTTTGACACTTTATATAAGATAGGTAGAGGAGTTGTTTTGTGGTTAGGATATAAATGAGTTTTTGTATTTTTATGAGAACGTGTTGACTTGTTCATGACTTCTTTCTACGATGCTTCATTGTTAAGATCTTTGAGTAATGTAATGACTAGCTCAGAGTATTATATTTTGATATGGGTCGACAAGTTAACATCATAATGTTTGGCTAATTGAGCACATAATTAATCCATCTTAGTTAACAAAAATAAATATATTTTGGACACTTGTGGTTGTACAATATTACTCGGTTGAGTGTATTTTGAACTAAGTCAAGCCATGTGTGCTGATTTTTGTGGTAAAGTTGTGAATGTACACACCGTTTGTGAAAGGCTGGCAGCCTGGCAGAGTAAATGGCCGCGGTTTGGTTATGTTAATGGAATAAAAAAATTTCTTTTTTGACATGCATTATTTTTTAGAAACATATGAAAATGATTAAAAACACTCAAATATCTGTTGGCTTTAAAGCAAGATCGAAACGGTAGTTAACTACTAAGTTTTTTTTGGTTATTTTCATGTGTTTTTAGAAAAAACTCTTATTTGTGTGGATAGCAACACTCATGGAATAATGGCTGATTTCTCAGTGAAGCTGAGCTGTGTTTTATGGACCATATAGTTACTATCACAACGGTTTTAGGTTCTTCAAAGAAGGACTTTCCCTTTCAATTCAGGCAGCAAGTTTTAGTCAAACTCAAACCATTAAACTATTTCAAAGTAGCTGCTTATGTAGGGGTGTTTTTTAGGTTGAGGGATTAGTTTGAGTTTGATATTAGAGTGAGTTTATGGCAGTGATTTCGCAAAAGTTGCATCACTCTGTTGAAACCTTTTTAATTTGGCATAACATTAGAGGAGTGATATACACAATCAAATATAGTGAATGAAATCATATCAGATTACTTTTGAATATTTAAAAAAAAGGATAGTGTGAAATGAAAAATTATGACGTTTATTTCATCTCATTTCATTGATTGCCATCACTTATCTTCCCATAAATTAAGTAATTTTCACAAATATTATAATGAATAACCGGTCAAATTAATTAAAAATTATTGACGTATCAAGTCCCATTTATGCTTCACAGAAAAATGAACAATCATTCAAATTTATTAGTAAAGAGATGAACTAGATTCTTAAATTTACCTAAAACAAGTTATAAATTGAAATTTTAAAGCGTTCGTTCCAATATTAAGTAAATAATTAAATTCTATTTAATTATTAGACGACGAGAGAGTTGAACACACCTTATAGAAGAAAAAAACCAACTGAATTAACCTTGTGTGATTCTTATTTCTATTCTATTTTTTTCTATGAAATTCATTTTTTTTTGTTTTACACAAGTTTCCTCATCTTGAGAGTCATATATTTAAGATGTGTTAAGCACTTTTTAAGTCAGAAATTGAATTTTAGTTTGCCATGTTAATAATCTAACTCTAAATTAAATCCGTTAATTTTTTTTTTTAATGAAATTCTATTTAGCTTTTATATAATATATCAACCGTCCAAATATATACTAACAATTTGTTATTATCGTTGAAAAATACTCCACTCAAGTTTAATACAATTATTTTTTAGCAAGTTTAATAGTACTGGAAATGGGCAAATGGCAATTAGAGAATGGCAGGCCATAGCAGAAACACGAATCAATCAAATAGCCGGTAATTACGCTAAAACGCATATCATTTGGTTTTGTTTCCCCACCTATCTACATATACATGTTATTAATCCTCATTTGTTTTTTAGAACAACAATATTGCAAACAACAACAAAAATATTGCAAAGCTTTTCCATTTAAACTCAATAATTTTAGATAGGAACCACTAATCAATTTTTTTTAGAGGAACCACAAATCACATGACTTTTTTTTTTTTTATACAAAATCATAAATGACTTTCAATTTTTTTGAGAGGGATCATCACTTTCAAATTAGATAGTATGATTTAAGGAAAATTATGTTTAATAAAAATACTTACATTGTTAATGCATATAAAAAAATGTTGACTAACTTAATGCATTATTATTTTCATCCGTTGAAAAGAGGAATTTTATAAATTTAACATGAGGGTCTGTATATAGGATTAAGAAAATAATTTATCTTCTGCTTCCTCAAGTTTTGTATTTGTACATCCACAAATCTTCAAAACGTTTTTAATTATCTTTAATCCTCACAAAAAGAAAAAAAGAAAAAAACCAACTCATTTTCATATAACTTGACAAAACACAAGTGAGTATCTTGAATTTTTGTAAGCTTTGACTTTGTTGAAATTCGACAAACTTTAACTTTGTCGGAACAGGAAGTATCTACCGGTGTCAAGTTGATATAAATTTTGTCAAAATTTTAAGAAATATGTATTCCACAAAATGGAAGTTTGTACATTTTGAAATTCTGACAAAGTTTAACTTTGAATTTTTTGGAATTTAAAAAAAATAATATTCAAACTTTGTAGAGGAATTTTTTATTTTCTTAAATGTCAAAGACAGTCTTAAATTAAATGTCAAAGACAGTCTTAAATTTGAGAGGTATATGAGTCAAATTTGAGGGGTATATAGTAAAACTTTCTAATAAACAAAATAGCTTCAAGCTATGTACTAAGAATCATAAGAATCCAAGCTCGCAGCTTAATTTGATTACGAAAATTGTTCTTCTCCCAAACTATTTTGCGCATTCCCACCTCAAACTTCGTAAAATAACCACAATGTGAATCAACTTACGCTTGATACGCAACGTGACTTAACTCATATTGTGTTCTGTTTTACATCAGAACATCAACCACTTTTGCCATTGTGTTTCTAAAGCAAAGGAATCGAATTTTCTTCCTCCAAGTGCGAATTTCATCAATCTCAACCAAATCAACTTTAACTTCTACTTCAATTTGAAGTAAGTTAGGGGCCTATAAGCAATATTGGGACTCAAAGAGCAACTTTCAATAAGTGATTGTACACATATAAATGCATTTCTTTAGGGACGAATTTTAGTACTTGTACATATATGCATCATATATGATGAGAAGTCGAATAATGATGCTTTTGTACACACACATATAAGAATATTTTCTTTTAAATAACATAATGTCAAAGTTTCACACCATCAAAAATTAAACTTTCCTTACAATGTCATAACTTGACATGTAAAACCAAAATTACACATAAAACCAAATCAATTACTCCCTTTGAAATAATAGATGTAAAAAATAGGCTTAATTGAACCACTAATCCCTTAACTTAATTCTTTATTTCAAAGTGGTCCCATAACTTTAAAACGTCTCAATTTAGTCCTTTATGTATTCTGTCGTTAATTATTTTGGTCCTCACTGTTAGTTTTTTAATGTCTAAAATTACTGATATGATTATTTGTTTTCTTCATCTTCTTCCTTCATATTATCTTCATCGGACAAATAAAAAATTCAAAAAATAAAAAATTAGAAACTCAAATTATGTTTTTAAAAACTCATTCATCATCTTTTCTTCTCTCAAAGACCCATACATTCATCAAAATTAGCCCAACAACATATAAAATTTTCCAGATTTGAGTTTGCATCACTTTCTCTCCATTAATATCCATACCCAAACACATAACAGTCAAACCTACCTGAACCCAGAAAACCTTTTTGTCTTTGAAAAAAGAATCGATTTATCCATCATTTTCTCATCAAGTTCATAATAGAATCCGAATTCAAAATTTCATCAACACCATCCGAGTTTAAAATTGAATTTGACGAAGGTGATGGTTGAGAATCATCCACCAACATTTTCAATTTAACCCATTGCAATTTATAGAACACACGTTTCCTCACATTTGTCACTTAGCAATTTTTCCTTGCTGTTTGCACAAGGAAAGCATAATCATACAAGTTAAATAGAAACTTACAACTCATTGAAGCATGAGTAGATGGCGGTCAAAGTTGAGGATTGTCAATTACTTCCATTCAAGGACTGCTATCAAGATAAGATGAAAAACAAAACCACCGATGACATTGTTCCTTTATAGTTAGAAAGATATAAGCTTCTGTCAAATTATACTTTTGGAAGGGGAAAAAAAATCAAGTCTTATTAAGCATTGAATTGTAAGGAACCCTTGAGAACTTGAATTGAGAGAGCATGGGAGTCTCAAGAAATTAATTTGTTAATATTATGGTCTTGGTGAGAAGAAAGAATGAAGATTGAGTTTTAAAAAAAGTAAAATTTGAGTTTTAATTGTATGGATTTTTTATTTTCTGGATGAAGGTTATGAAGATGTTAATGAAAACAAAGAAGATAAGAGGGAAGAAGATGAAGATAAACAAAAAAAAATTAGATGTTGGTGGTTCATTGTAAGATGGAATAGACATGTATGATCTAACGGTCTTCTTTTTGAAAAACATATCAAACGGTTAAAATTAAATTTTTTAATAAAGTCTATGATAGACCACATATAAGATTGGTCCACCTGAGATATTTAGAGTTAGAAACTAACGGCAGGGACCAAAATGATAAATGACATAATAGATAAAGGACCAAATTGAAACGTTTTAAAGCTATGAGACCACTTTGAAATAAAGAATTAAGTTAAGGGACCGGTGGTTCAATTAAGCCTAAAAAATATTAAAAAAATAAATAAATATAATCTAGCTTAGGGTATGTGTCTAATTCAAACCACAATATTCTACTCCAGCTTCTCCCAAAAACATCATCACTTTAGGGTTATATATGTTAATTGGTCTAAACTTTTCATTTTATAATTTTAATAAGAGACCGGTAACCGATTTCATTCCATACCCTCCAAACCGGGAGGGAGCCAAAATGTGTTAGAACTTGAATTATTAACGTAGTTCATTCACACACACTTTTTGTTTTCAGTTATGGTTAACAGAGAAGAAGAAAAATAGAAAGAGGGAGAGGTTTTTGAGTTTTCAATGTATCACATAGAGTTGTGATATTCTATTCATATATCAAGTATCTATACATCTCATATAAGAGCTACAAGGTCTCAAAATGAGCAACAAACTACTATAACTATAACTAACTTTTTGCTTCCTGTGCAAATTAATCCAGGACTTTGAATTAATGTAGACAATTTATTTATAAAAAATTGCTAGCAATATAAAAAAAAGTATTTTACCATGAAAATTAGTTGTGCCGAGTTAGATTATAACAATGTATGACTCGTCAAGTTGATTATGAAGAATGAAGTAAGATTGCTAAGTAAAATTATCGATCCTCAGATTATACATAGTTCAGTTGGTGTGAACATTGCATTATACATGCAGCAATCGAGTTTCAATCCTCAGATTTCCTACTTATTCATCTTAAATGTAAATTTCTAACCACTACAACATATATTTTAGGATGTCTGTCAAGTAGATACTGAAGTGACAAGACCTATATGCAAACCTAACCTAACATATGTTTTGAACTCAATACATATCATCTCAATTTGACAAGTTAAAATGGGAAAACAAAAGAAAGGGGAAAAAATGACCTCCAAGAAGCAAAAAGTTAAGCATTACTAAATAACTTGAAACTTATTTGTTTTGAAGTTAAGGGTGTACCTTCAATGCACAATGCTCACAGAAGTAGTGCTTGCACTTGGTTGAGACATGATCCACAAATGGGTTTCTACAAATGAAACGCAAATGGTAATGAGTCTTCATCATCATCGTCTTCATCAATCAAACTAGCACCCTCCTCTTATGCATCCTCACATGCAGCCAATCTCATCCTATTTGCTTTCTCAGCTTCATTCCATTCCTTCTCCATTTGCCACCGAGATTTGTAATCACCTCGATCATGCATAAACTTACACTAATCACCATATCCACAGTAACCAGTTTCCTTATAATCCTTGCATATATCCGGCTGATAATCAAATCTTGTTGAAACCCTTATGTGAGCTGAAGCCTTGAGAGGACCGTGCCACCCACCGGCCTTTTCACCTACAATTGTTTGCTCTCTACGAAATCTTACGAAATCCTTTTCACCAGCAAAGAGTCTCATTTGGTAATTAATTCTTTGAACTTGATTCATAAATAAAATGAGTCCAATTGAATGTTTGACTCGACTTATTTTCAGCATGAATCTTCATTCAAAACCTTTAGGTCTAGCTGAAGATCATGATGATATAGAAACAATATATGATATGAAGTTGGATAAGATAAATTCTTATACTATCTTGTGTTTGTCGGAACATAAGTATATACGAGTTCAGTTGAAGTTAATTTTACCAAAATTCTAGTAACCGTGTATCCCACTTTATAGGAACATTTCTTTTCCGCAAAGTAGAAGTTTGAACATTTTAAATTTTTGGTAAAGTTAAACTTTGAATTTCCAAAATGTAAACTTATATTAGCAAATTCAAACTTTGAAATTTTTGAAAAAAATATTCAAACTTTGTAAGGGGTGTGAGATTTGTTTAGAATTCAGAAGACAATTTAATTTATTTTTTTTAAATGTCAGAGAGAGTCTTAAATTTTAGGGGGTTTGTAGGTATATGAGTCAAATTTGAGGGGTATATAGAAAAACTTTGTAACAGGCGAAATAGCTTCAAGCTATGTATTAGGAATTGATTAATGTTCTCCCCCTACACAAAACGCTTCCGTCCTGCATGATTTTCAAAAATGCTCTTGCGTAAGTTAAGTCACGCTGGTTTCAAAAATTTTGAAAGTGGAATTAACATATTTTGTGTATGTTGGAAGCAGTCAAGCAAGGCACATGGGAGCCAAAGTGAAGTGAGGGAGAATAATATTTGTGTAAGTAGTAAGTACCATTCCAATATTGACATGATATCTCCAAAACATTCACCACGTTTCTGTTAAAAAATGCATCATTACTTTTCAACCAATATACCAAACCTTTCTTCAATTGAACCATGCTAAGGTAAACATTGTAGATGGATGGAGAAGTGTACTTGCATTAAAGTTTCATCCCCATGTGATTGTTCTTTTAATTAACACTCACACTCACTTTGTTATGCATCATAAAACCATTATTGGGGTGACTTGGCTCTTCTTAAAGGTTGAAAATGCAAAAACAAAACATGCGTGAGTTAACTCACACAGGCGTTAATTCCTGCGTGAGTTAACTCGCACGGCGTGACTTAAGTCACGCAAGTGTAAAAAAACCAGTGCAGATGTATTTTCGATAAGGCTGCAGGACGCGAGTGTTTTGTGCAGGGGGAGAGCAGTATTCTTAGGAATTTAAACATCCTAATTGGACTCGCTCAGCTATCTCATCCCATAAAGTGAGAGTTATGCTCTTTAAGCCCCCCACATTGTTCATATGCCCTCCAAAATATCAAAAATGTTGCTATGCATAATTTTCTGAAATTGCGTTTGGATGTTCTGAGAAGTTATCTTTCAATTGATGGCCTAAATTTCTTACTTGCATATTTATTATGGCTACCGCAGGACAATACATCAACTATGTATTTTCTACTTCATTGCCAAAAAAAATAAAATCAAAGGATGGTGCTCAATTGAAGATGCTAGTTAGTGTTAATCAGAAAGAGATTAAGATCTAGTCAAATGCTTTAGTGTTTTTTTTTTTTATCAAGACAATGTTTTAGATAATAGCTACTACTTACTACTTTCTATCGTTTCTCCATAGAGATGGCAATGGGCCCCAATGGGCAAGGTATTATAATGTCCGTCTCCGTACCCGTGTTTATAAAAGATGCCCGTCCCCGTACCCATACCCTCGTGGGCAACAATTTTAATGCTCGTTCCCATGCCCTATGGGCATCTAAATGCTCGTACCCGCGCCCATTACCCGCACTTTAATTAAAAAAACAAAAAAAAAATAGAAACATAACTGAATTTAAATCAATACATAAAATTTTGCAAATAATAGTATTTTGCCAAATCAAAAGCATTCAAAGTTTGTATGAATTAATTTTAGTGGTATATAAATTTAAATATATATATATATATATATATATATATATCTATATATATATATAATATTATATTTATATATATGCGGGTTGGGCATTAGAGTGCCCGTACCCACGCCCATGCCCGTTCAAGTTTGCGGGTAATTACCCGAGCCCGTCCCCATACCCATAAGTGCGGGTATTTACCCGCCCATTGCGGGTATTTTTTGCGGATGCCCAATGGACTTGATTCGAATTGTCATCCCTAAAATTACCATATATATGTAAGTAATGTGTAAACCTAAGAAGCAACTTCCACCAAGTGATTTTACACATATGAATGCACTTCTTTTGGACCGAATTTGAGTTTTTGTACACATAAATGATGATGCTTTTGTACAAAAAAGTATAAGATCAACACTCAAGTATGCGGATGTTATGGTGTACGGATGGGTAGAAGAAAAGCATGCATGTGTAGACTAGGCTGGTTTCAACACTTGTGGGATTAGGTGTCAGACCTTTGACCATAGGACAGACAACCCTAAAGGCTACGTCAAGCAAAGTGGTCGAACATGAGAAAACGTGTTATGACAATCAACATGCTTTTATGAAATTTGCTTTTGACACTTTCAGTTTCCTAACACCAGAGGTTGTTGACCTTAAATGTCAAAGTTTCACACCATCAAAAGCTAAACCCTCCTTACAATATCATAACCGACATATAAACAAAGTTACAAACCAAATCAAATACTCCCTTTGAAATGATAGATAAGTAACAATATTAACAATATTAAAAATTAGGGTTAAATGTGTTTTTAATCCTTATAAATATACCAACTTTTCGTTTTAGTCCCTTTAAAATTTTCCTTCAACTTTTAGTCCCTATAAAATTTTCAATCTCCACTTTTGGTCCCTCCTTTAAAGTAAATTCATATGTAGAATTCATATTTTTTAATGAGACTTTGCAGAAAAATTCATAATAATATAAGAATCACTCCCAAAAAAATTTAGAATTTTTTAACAAAACATGAATTTAATATGAATTTTTATATTTTTTATCGTTAAAAATTCATATTTAATTTATGTTTAGTTAAAAAAAATCTAGTATTTTTTGGAAAAGATTTTTACAATATTCTACACATTTCAGTATAATTACATTAAAAAAACTAAATTAAATTTAAAATAGGAATCAAAAGTAGTAATTGAAAATTTTCTAGGGACTAAAAGTTGAAGGAAAATTTTAGAGAGACTAAAACGAAAAGTTAGTATATTTATAAGGACCAAAAACATATATAACCCTAAAAATTATAATATAGCTTAGGGTTTGTAGGCTGTAGTTAGTTCAAACCACAACATTCTACCCTCAGCTTCTCCCAAAAACAACATCACCTTAAGGCTATATATACAAGTTAATTGGTCTAAACTTTTCATTTTATAATTTTGATAAGAGACTAGTAACAGATTTCATTCCATGCCCTCCAAATTTGGGAGGGAGCCAAAATGATGGTAGGCAGTGCGGTGGAATAGAATATATATCATTGGGTTCTGGAAGTTTTACCCCAGATCTCTACATTTATACATTGATTTTAATTGTTTCACTCAAATTACCTAATTTACCCTTTATATAAAATAAAACTCAATTACTTTTTCACTTGTTCACCCCACTCTTTATGGAAAACGTTTTGCACCCTTCTTTGCCTTCCGATGTTATTTTCTTTTACATGAATGACTCTTGAAAAAGACTTGTTAGCGCATTTGTCGTCTCCCAGAATCAACTCTTGCAACCGGATTGTTACTAGAATTGTTGTGAATTGCAAGTTTCTGGTGGTTTTATCTGTTCTCTGAATCATTGTTTGAGATTTTTGGGTTTGCCATGGTTGCTTAGAAATCTGAAAATAGTTTTACGGTGTTGGCTTTTAATCAAATCCTGACTTAATTATACGGGAAAGGATTGGTATAGGGAGAAAATAGTTTTACGGTTGATTAATAGCAGTAATTGTTTTATAAAACGATAACAATTACAATTCCCTGGAAATTATTATTCCTATAGGATTTGTATAGGGAGAAACTAGTTTTACGGTTTGCCATGTATCCCCATGATTTTATCCTTTTGTAATCAAGCTTTTATAATTAAGCCATGGCTGCTATCGGGAAAGGATTTGTTTAGGCTTCCAGTATATATTCTTGTAACGTAGACGTGAGTGTTCCAAAAATTTGCTTGAATTTGGAAATGTTGTATAACAATGATTTCCGAAATAAACAAAAATACAATTCGGAAATGTTTAGAAAATGTGGGGGTAAACTCATATTGAATTGGAAAATGTTGAAAGTAAGGGTGAGAAATTAATGTGTAAAAGGTTAAATGATAAGGGTAAAATTGGAATTTTTGAAGATTTGTAGGGATGAAAGAACATTTGTAAGGGTATAGGGTAAAATTTCCTTGGGTTCTAAATCCATTCTATACATTTATATAAGTAAGCAATGGATCACAAATTTATTTCATTCCCACTTTCTTTTTATGAAAACCATCTAATTTTATCAGTCCAAACATACCCTAATTAATATTATAATTATCCTAGCCTTCATAGTTTAAACCCTAAGCTAGATGAAGGAAAGAAATACAATATAATTTTTTTTTCTTCCTTAAATATGTCTATGGTTACGTTGTTGCATATATGATTGTTAATGCAGATAGGTGCAAGCATATGTGCTGCACTACTATGATGCTTTTGCATGTCATTTTATTAAAAAAAAAATATCCATTCTTGACTAAACCAAAAGCTAAAAATACATAAATTATTATTTAAACAGTGGCAATATTTGACAATAAATAAAGCCACATATAGAGCATGGCGTTTAACCCAAATTCAACCAATACAAGTAAAAAAAAACACATCTCTCTCTCTCTCTCATGGTATCCATTTTCTGCTCTCTCTCTTTCTATATATTTTTACTTTTATTTTTTTAACTATGTTACTCTTTGCCATTTCATAGATAATGACAATTAAAAATAATAAAATAAAAATAAAAATTAGGGTTCAAAATAAAAACCCAATTTACAACCCAAGAGAGAAAGGAAAGCCAGTTGAACCCAACCAACTAGACCCACCAATAAAATTTCCAGGTGTAAAACTTTGTGCCTCAGTAGCACTAGTAATGACCTTAAACCCTTTCCAAGTAACCCTCTTAGAAGTTCCAGCACCAGGACCAGTATTTTGATATTCCCTATAAACCAAAGTATTCAATGCAAAATTACCATTCCACTCATGCCATCCAACAGGGTCAATAACATCACTAATACTACTTTGCATGAAAATTGTTCTTGAATATTCCTTCCAAGGTCTCCCAAGATATGTAGGAAAACTTCCTTTCACACCTTCTAAATCTTTAGTAGCACCAATTCTACATTTTTGTATCACAATTCCAGTGTTTTGATTAGGATCAACCCTACCTTGTGCCGTGACCATATTTTTTTGTCCTGAATTAGGTCTCCTAGCATGTATGTCACAATTTTGGAACACAACAGCTGAATTACCAAAGATGAAATCAACTGTTCCTGAAATGAAACAATTTACAAAGAATTGTCTATTGTTGTGAACATAAAGTGTGTCTTGGTATGCTATGATGTCACAATTGTAGAATGCTGATAGGTCAGCACCAACTCTTAGGGCCACTGCTTGGTGCTTTGCGGGTCCTGCTGTGTTTTGGAAAGTTATATCTCGTGCCAAAAAGTTTCCTCCCACTATGGCTGCAATTACATGAAAAGAGAGAATCATGAAAAAAAAGTGATTTTAGTTTTTGTTACACTTTCACGTACGTGTTTATTTGGAATGTGGAAATGGACTATACAAAACAAGGGACAAACATTTTTGAAAAAACAATCATGTGGGCACACTTAATGTACTAAGTGCTTGTGAATAGTGTTTGAGGATGAGTTCTGTTCAACTAATATTGTGTGTCACAATTACAACCTCTACTAATTAAGGATGCATATGAAGTGCTAAGGTTTGAAAGGTTGGGATGATTGTCAATTTTCCTCTAATAGAACTCTTGATTGAGATGCTCAATGAATGTTAAACAGAAATATTTATATGAATGGATGTTGTATTAAACTACGGTGGTTAAATAAATTCGAATTAGGGTTGCCATAATTAGAATTAGCATGGTTGAATAGGCTTCAAAGTTCAAAGCAGTTGAGTGGTCCAATTGTTAGTAAATGGATCACAAATTTGGTGAAAATTAACTTCCATATCTACAAGCTACTAGCTTCTTAAATTGTCATCAACTTTTTCTAAGGGCAAGTTGTAACTTGAGTGAGAGGACATGATGAGATAAGTCCAAGTCACAAATGTACAAACTATAGCACCAAAGGACAATAATACACTGAATAGCCACATCAACTAGACTTTTCTTGTGCCAATTGTTGTCTTCATAAACATGATCTTATCTCTAAATATAATTGTGAACATATTTATTGAAATTAAATTCTATTTATTTTTATAAAATTTACGAATTTAAAGACACAATACTTCAAAATATAAAACGCCACTTTAATCAATAGATAAAAAAAATAAAGACAATTCAAAATTAACATATGCTCCTCAAGAAAATATGAACATAAAAATTAGCAAAACAATATCGTATTGTAAAAGTTTTAAAAAAAGTTTAAATATTATTTATTTCCTCTCAAAACAAGTTTAAATACTATTTGATTAGACTAAGATTTGATCAACTGGCAAAACCATATATATTAGAGGACAATTGGAGAAGCGAGTTAGTGAGATATGCATAAGTTTCTAAGACGCTTTATGTGACACAAGATAATGACAGGTGTGAGAAAGATTTTAATGTGAAAGCGAATGGGAACTTTAGGATTAAATTAATAGTCAATATATAAAAAATGTCATGCAAGGATATGGCTATAATGTTTAGGGAGCCATGCATGATTGAAGGAAATTAGGAAGCATCATGGAATGTTCATGGCTTGAAAGTTCAAACTTGAAGATGACAACAAAAAGATGAAAGAGACTGATCGAATATATAAAGCCAAATTTGATGAAGATTTGTCTAGCTGTATTGCAATCCCTTTTCTCTATTCAGATGTAACATATTTCTTATAAAAAAAATAAAGTTATATTCTTTTATACTAGTCTTTTATTATAAAAAATATAGATATTCACTTTCATACTATTCTTTTTATGGCAAATTCTATGGTACACTCAATAAGTTGAGTGTATTGGTACACCAATTCTTAAATAAATAGTTAAATGAGTTATTTTTTGTAGGAAAAAATTATTTTCTATCACCTATAATTATAATAGTTAAATCTTATTTACCAAAAACGTCAACGCAATAAAATTTAATTTTTCTAAATTTTTATTACTCATAATAGAGAATTTTGATTATTGTTTACAATAAAATGTAAAAAAAAATTAGTATTATTTTTATAAAAAATGAAATGATGTTTTTTTCTTATAAAATGATATTTTCTAAAATATAAATGTCAACAAACATCTATTTTCTTCATAAAAAATGATAGTTAATTTATAAAAAAAATTTAAGCGAGAGTACCGGTACACCTTAATTTACGGATGTACCGTAGAAGCTCCCTTCTTTTATACTAGTCTTTTATATGAGGATTAAGTTTGTGATAAAATTCAAAAAATTAACAAGTTAAAAATAGAATATCAAAATTTGTGAAGAAATAATCTATGCAAGAAGAAGTTAAATGTATTTTCAATTTTTTAATTTGACTCCTTTAAGTTGAGAAAGATAAAAATGAATAAATTAAGCTCCTCAAGGTGAAGCACAGACAATATAGTGAATATACTATTAGATTTAATCAACTATTTGTTTTCATTTTCATTTTTAAAAAATCTGAACTATTGATTAAATTTAATGGTATATTGTTTATGCTTCACTATTGAAACACCAAATTGAACCCTTATCTTAGAATATCATGCCAATAATTGGTTAAGTAGTCCATATCTTTTTTTCCTTGTAAGTGGTTACGTAGTGCATATATATAATATCAACTATTTGTATACATGCAGTAAAAAATATCAACTAATTAATGATTTGTTTGCGTATTATTGCTATTACTTATTTTAATCTATTAAGTGAAAATCTCACATTATAAAAGAGTTTGATCCACAGTTTTTGAGCCAAAACAATATATTTATATATTTTTTCTTGAAGAAATTCAAATAAGTTTTGTGAGTAAATTGAAGATAAATTTAAATATATGAAGTTTCAGAGAGCCAACAGTTTTATCAGAAAATCAGAAGAAGAAAGAACACGGGTGAAACATAAATATATATAAACTATAAAAATGCATTTGATTTTTTTGTAAAACACGGGTGAACTGCACAATGCACATGGAAATTCTTAAATAAATATATCTTATACTACTACATAACACAAGATCATAAAAAATAAAATAAAAAAATAAAAAAGCAAGAACACAATAAGACTGAATATTTGACCCAAAAAAATAGCCATTTTCAGAGCACACTGAACAACAAACAATCCATGTGCATGCTGACCCATTTGATTGAAAATGGCATCTTGATTGGAGGAAATAAATTTTCTTATGTATAATAATAGTTATGATGAAACTTTTTGACAAAATAACATGAATCTGGAATTGTTGTTCATGTTGTCTTATATCTGGGGCCACAATAAATATGAAATTATAGGTGTTATCGCGTTTATATAGTACCTAATTAGTCTTGCCATATTTAATTAGTATTAGGTCCATCCATGTGAAATTATCAATCAAGATATTGACTACACCCCCCATACCCTTTTTTGCCTTAATTGGATTTCAATGTCATTTAACATCTCACAAGTCACACACTCATACTTCAGTGAGTCATTCATTGGAGTAGCTATAACAAACTTTTTCAATATTTCTAATATTTTCTGATGTCACATAGTCCTATTTTTCTCTATACTATCCCAATATGTTGGACACTTTTTTTGACTAATGGTGAACACTTTTGTTAATTTGCACAAAATATAATATTTAAGACTTTTGCTAACTTATCTTGTGACTAATTTATTTTACAACACTAACTCGTTTTCTATTGGATAATTGGAAACATGGTTTTTGGTGGTTTGCAATAAAGTCCTAAACTAGATCCTTGTTTTATCATTGAAATATGTAAATCAACAAACAAAGCATATTCCGAGGACACCATATGCACATGATTTCATTATACAGGTAGGGACATACATTCGTTTAAACAAACATTCATCATATACATACGACCGTTACCACATTATTTTTCATTTCTTTTTTGAAAAATTGATGGATAACATACCAAAAAAACTGCATTATTATGAATATATATATATAAGTTGAAAAATGAAAGTGATTGAAGTGAAGAAAAACTTACCGACAGTGGCTGAGTGAAAAGTGGTGCTTCCATCAACAACATTTCTACTACCAGTAATAATAGTATTAGTTCTACCATCTCCCAAAAACATAATATTAGTTTTCTTCTTTGGCACCTCCACATTTTCTTTATACACCCCAGCTTTTATCTTAATAACATATCTCTTACTACTCTTCAAAGGAGCAGCAGCCACAGCCTCAGACACTGTTTTAAAGTTCCCACTACCGTCTGCTGCCACCACCACGTCCGCCTTTACGATGGATCCTTGAAGTAGTCTTCTGTCCCCCGCCGATATCCACTCCGGCCACCCCACTCCATTTTCCTCCTCCAATAGTTTTCTATTTTTGTTACTTCCCAATACCATGTTGGTTTGTTCAAATTCCGCTATGTCTTTGTCAGTCATGTTCTTAGTCATGGCTAATGCATTACTACACATGTGCTCCACGTGAATTTGACCATCTTGTAGAACCTTCCTCACTTCCTTATCGGCGCCGTCGTGAGAGAATCCATCCAAACAAGTTACCTGGTTCATCCGAGGTAGAGAAAAGTAAGTGATCACGGACAATTGATGAGAGACTACTCCCTCCGTAACAAAATACATGTACTTAGTCCGAATTTGGCCTAGGCCCAAAATACATGTATCTGGTCCAAATGTGGTCAATGACCAAATACATGTACTTTTGGCCTAGATATACATAATTTTTTTGCTTATATTTCAATCTATTATGCTCGAATATCATATATGTCTACTTATCAACGAATATAAGTCAAATGATTTGAGTGAAAAGTAGATAATGTGAACAAACTAACTATTAATATTTGTCGTTAAAAAAATGTTACCTGATTGGTTATGGCGGAACTTATGAGTGTTTTAAGATCATCAGCATGTTGATAAAGTGTCTTTTTACTCGGATATAGTACAAGATCATTTTGTGCTTCTTTGAGCTCATCTAGTGTTTCATCAATGGTTTCCAAACAATCATGAAGAGCAATTTTCTCTCTTTTGGTAAGACTTTTTCGCAAAAGAAGTTTTTCGACAGTGAAGTAATTGTGTTCAACGGCTCTAGTTGTGATGTTAAGAGACAATGAAATCACATCTTTGTGGTTGGTGATTTTATGAGTTATGTTTGGTTCAGAGGAAATGGCTGAGAAACATAGTTCAGGGTAGAGAGTAGTGGTGCAAGCGGATTTGAGTATGGCGTGAGAATGGTGAGAGAGTGATAGAGAAGATGAAGCAATGCTGCTGTTTTTGCTTTTGTTGGAGTTTTTGGTTGTGGATGCAACAATGGCTACTATGGAAGCTACAATGAGAAGGGTTGTAAAGAGGGAGATGAGGAGTTTTTTCTTGTTGCCGGAACTCGAGATTCCGGCGAGGGATTGTTTTATTTTGTTCATGATTGGTTTGAGAGAATGTGTTGAAGAGAAGAAGATGAAGAAGGAGGAGGAGGAGGAGGAGGAGGAGAGAAAGGTGTGGTGAAGAAAGAAAGGGGAAGGAGAAGTTATTTATATTGTTTGATTTAGAATAAGTATTATTGTTAATTGATATGTTAATTATTATAATATACTTTTAAATCGAAAATGTTTTTTTTTCCTAAAGTTTTCACTTTACAGGGTAATGTCAATGTGTTCAGAGTACTGAATGATAAGAAAAGGAATAACATGTGAATAATGTGGGTTTAGAGAAATCCAAAGGCTAGGCACTTCAATTAGTGCAAGTGTTGAAAAATATAGATTTGTACAATCATTGTATCCATTTTTATGAAAACTTTTTTCGTTGCATCATATTATGTTTTTCCTTTGTCTGTTTATTACTTTAATTTTTGTGTTAATATATATATATTTTTGTAAATTTGAAATTAATTCATAAGTTCTGGTATAAATGATTGTTTAAATAAATAAAATATATCTTTTTCAAATTATAAAAGTTTTTTATGTGAATTTATCGAAACAAAAATGAAGAGTTTTGATTTTAAAGGACAGACAAGAGTTTTGATTTCTAGGTAGATGTACTCAAGCTTGATTTAGATTGAATGACAATATAAAAGAAGACACCTAAGTGTTTTGATTCCAATGTAGATTTACTCAACTTGAATTTTGTATATTTTTGGTGAAAATTGGGGGTTTGAGACTGATTAGTTGTTTTAAGAATGTGAGTCTCATCCTCCTCATGTATTACAATTAAATCATGGTAACACATTAACTTAAATCTCTTTAGGAGAAGTTTTGTCATGGTGTGGTCTTATTGATTTGAAGGATTAGTTTCTTTTTAATTACGCCCAATAAAATCAAATAATCAAACTTATGTTGCTTGTAAATGACGAATTGTTACGGTAAACAATTTTTTGGTCGAAAATTTCTTTCCTTAAAAACCAAAGGGTTAACACTAACTAAAAAATAAAGATATTGGTAAAAGTTGTCTAATCTTACAATAATAATGTTGATTTGCTTCGGTTTGTGACTTTTACGGACAGTTTTTGTCTCTGGAAGAAATTACATTTTTTGTTGTAAGCACAAAAAATACTGCATTTATTAATTGATATACGTAATTTTTGTTAACGGTTAATTGATATACGTAATGTTTTAGCCTTTTTTAATATTAATTAATATTTCGTTTTCTATTATTAATTTTGTACTAGAATACAATATTTTCAATTAAGAAAACAACAAATGAGACAAAAAAAAACAGAGGAGACGGGACTTTAATGTTTTGATAGCTTAGCTGTCTTGAAATAATAGAACAAAGTAAAGGTTTGCAAATAGGTGTCTCTCCTTGGATCATGGAGATGGAATTCGTATATTATCCCTTAACAACATTTATATTATCGTTTTGGTCCTATAAGTAAAAGAAACTCCGTTTAGGTCCTTTAACTTGATTTAAAGTATCAGTTTGGTCATTTCTGTTCTTTTAATTCAAAAAAACGTTAAATTTAGGGACCAAACTAATACTAATTAAATAAGCTAAATGACCAAACTAATACTAATTAAATAAGTTAAGGGACCAAAATTTAACGTTTTTTTGAATTAAATTAACAGAAAGGACCAAACTGATACTTTAAATAAAGTTACGGGACCTAAACGGAGTTTTTATTACTTATAGAACTAAAGCGATACTAAAAATCTTGTTAAGGGGTAAAAAAACCATTTTAACCATATTAAAATTAAAGTCTCTTTCTCAGTTTTCAAATTTTCTTACCCTTTTTCTCATGGTGCTAGTTTTCTATATTTATATATAATGTAGTTAGCTCCTTTTGGTAATTGGATTTGTAATTCCTCAAATATAATAACAAAGTTAACGAGGCAGCTTTTGGGTTTCATATATAAAAATAAACAAACAAAAGGGAGAGTAACATCGTGTGTAGGTTGTACTTTTTTTATCACACGTAAAATTACTTGGGTTTCATTGCAAGTAAAAGTGAAAAAATACAACCCAATATTAGAGGGGGAAAAGTGAGAGACCCATAAGAGATAGATAGATGTAATTAATAAAAAGTTTAACCTTTTTTTCATTTTGACATGAATGCAATTTAACTTGTTTATAAGCAAGTAATCATGATTTCAATTGCGCATGAAGAAATTTTAGTTAAGAAAGAAGAACCACCTTGTGTGCTTTATAGATGCTAAAAGACAATAGAAACTTATATATATTTGCTCTTTTGGATGTATTGTAGGTGGAGATTTACATCACTTATATATGAGATCTCTAATAATGTCTATAGAGTAGTATATATCTTACATTGGTTGGGCATTTCTTGTGTGCTTCCCAATAATGTTTCTTTGCATGCTTAATAGTTTGGTCCGTTCACTCGGTTGAGTAAAGAATTTAAAGGTGGTGTTCATCCGATTTGACAAGTTTGCTCTTGGACGATTTGAAAAAAAATAAATAAATAATAGGATTTTCAACCAACAAACTTTTACATCTCATGTGATTGATCGTATAATGATTCAAGTTTGGTGGTGGATGAAAGTAGAGAATTATAGCTTTTCTTATGATTTAAATCACTAGTGGCTTAATCTTTTGCAATTTTCATTGGATTTTGCTCTTGTTTAAGTGAGCACCTTGTATTGTTTGGGTGCTTTCCTATCAAAGATGGGAACTGTACTTATGCTAAAATAGTATATATTTGAAAGTTAGATTTTTTTTAAGCCCGTATTTTTATTAATATATCAAGATTTAATCACACATGAATAGAAGACAAACAGACAACAAGTTGTGCCGTTATATTATTTTGAATTGTAAAACCAAACTTCGTAAACACAACATTTATGAACATGGAAGACATGACATTGTTGTGCACGATCTTTTGAACTTTATGTAGAATGTCGACATCCTCTGGTTCTAGAAAGCCAAAAGCGTCAAAAGCAAATGTTATAAAAACATGTTGATTGTTAGAATACGTTTTCTCATGTTTGACCACTTTGCTTGACGAAGCTTTTAGGGCTATTTGTCATACCGTAAAAGTCACCCCAATCAAATACACACGTGCATGTTTTCCTCCTTCTCACAATTGTAATATTTTAATCTTCACCTTTATTTTCTTGTTAATTGAGATCAATCAAGGAATAATAGTCGTCTTTAACAATTAATATTGCTGAATCTTTTTCATCTTTTGATATGTAACCACCAACCAACCGTGTGTGTATAAAATTCCTCCAGTAACATGCTCGAATAAAATTGCTTTCTTCATTGTGAATACAAACAATTTAAAATCAGATTGTTCATCTTGTGGTTTAGGATAAGAATATCAATTTTTGTTAATGATAATTGGGACAGAGTAGCAACTGCTTTATTTGCTAGTATACAAACATATTATGTATATATACTAAGATATGGCATCTAAAATATTATTTTTTTTGTGATAAAATATTATTATTTTTATTCGTCTATAGTTTAAGAAAAATTTATAGAATGTTTAATAAATTCGAAGGTATATCAGCAAAATTATATCTACATAAGTAAAACACTGATTTAAGCATAAGTCAATTAAAAGTGTGCCCCCACTTAAGACTTATATCCTCGTTTTACTCCATAGGAGATTACTAATTAATCAGCCTGGTTAATGAGTAAAGACTTTCTTGACCCAAAAAAAAGAAGAGTAAAGACTTTTGTCTTTTAACATTGCCATTTTTTATATCTTATTTTCCTCCGTGATGGCATCCATGCATGTGCAATCATATTTTTTCTATTATTAATTTTGCCACATATTTGTTTTTTCACAATATTTTTTCTTCATGTTGAAGTATATTAGTTTGAAGTTTGAACAACATTATTAAGTGAAAATAATTGAATCTGACAACAGAGAAAATCCCCATCGTTCTTACCAAACAATCTGTTGTTCATCTTGTGAATACATATATAGAATAGAATATAAATATGTCTAAGTACTCCTCTATACATATATCTCACTCTACCAAACTAAAAACATTCAACTCTTGCAAAGAATCGTGTGACAACTAATTGATTAACGAATATGGATTATGGAATAAAGCACTTGTTAGTTTAACATTTTTGTTCACATCCCTCTATGAATTAGACATACTAAACAAACACGCCAATTTAGGTAACTTGTTTGTCTCTTTCCTTGATAGTTTATGAATGATTATTGGTAGATATTAAACCTTTCAAGAAAAATATATTTATATTTATATATATTGATATTGAAGTTAGTTACTTATGTTAGGTGGTGGAGATCAATCTCTAGCTCTCTCTCATTATTTCACTACTTAACTATTTTACTTACAGTAATATATACGAACACCCATTTTTAACATACTCGCGTGATACATTGCTAATCACGTTAAAAATATGATTAACTTAGTTGAGTACATTGTTCATTCAAGTCACAACTAGAATGTAACCATAATTTTTAGCGTGAATTGAATTAACCTTCTACATAACTAAATTAATTATATGAAAAAATGGGTGTTCGTGAAACATTTTTTTCTTTACATTATATACCCCGGTGCGATTAAATCTCACTTGGTTCTATCATAAATTTTATGTCTCTCCATTTGTTTATTTAACTAAATGATGGTTTGTGTAATTAGTGAAAAAAGTCAATGACTTTATACATTTGTAAAAGTGAAAATGTAGAAAAAGAACTTTTGTGCACTATATTAATATTTTCATATTGGAGACCAGAGCAAAAGTTAACTTTAATCTCATGCAGTATAATAGCGAAAGCATACCATATTTTGGATCGTTTTAAGCAGTAAAAGGGAAGAAGAAGAAGAAAAACACTCCATTATTTTACTTGTTCCCCCACCCTAACAATATGTATATGTATGATGATTTTCTTTTCTTTTGTTTGATTGAGTAATGAAGCAATTAATCATGAGGTTTTATTATAGGTAGTAACTAACAAACTATATTTTATATCATAGAGTCAACATGTACTTTTTTTGTTACTTATTTCGTCGTTTTCCTAGCCTTCATAGTTTTTGGGGAATTAGTGTAATTTAGAAAATTTTATTTGCTTCCATTATACATCTAAACTACTTTTGCTATTATCACAAAAGTTAACAGGAAAATGATCCTCTTTAAATGGCATGCCGTTGAAGAGCATTTAAAATGTGTACACCGACACACACAGACTCACTTGCATACAGTAAAAAAATATTATGAAATGAGATTTTGAATTGAAAATAATAAGAATACTGTTATCTCCCTGCACTAAACACTCTCGTCCTACAGTCATGACTAAAATGCTTCTGCGCTAGTTAACTAACGCAAGTGTAAAATTGTACGCCGTGTGAGTTAACTCACGCAGAAATTAACACCTGCGTGAGTTAACTCACGCTAGTTTACATCAATGCTTTTTAATTTCAATTTCAGGTTTTGCAGCCAAACACATTATGAAGACACAATTTGACATTAAAAATAACATGTAGTGGACATTAATACGACGAAATAGAATAACAACATCACTTCTATTAAAGACAGGTGTAATGTGGACCATGTTATGGCCAAATAGAATAGTTCAGTGGTGGTGGACATTCAGTGGTGGTCCATGCAGCTGTAACAGATAGGATTTAGGAAAGACTAGCAGCCAAAATAAGTAAACATGGTGCCTCACCATTGATCAACGTGAAGACACTTCTAAAAAGCATTGATGTAAACTAGCGCGAGTTAACTCACGCAGGTGTTAATTCTTGCGTGAGTTAACTCATGCGGCGTGACTTAAGTCACGCATGTGTAAAACAAATGAAATTTTAAGTCATGTTAATTTTACACATGCGTTAGTTAACTAGCGCAAAGGTATTTTGGTCAGTTATGCTGGGCGCGAGCGAAAAGTACAGGGGGAAGAACAGTATTCAAATAAAATAATAATGATAACAACATGCTTGGTAATTTTTTATAAGAACATATTTAGTGGTATTTGTTTGGTAAAATATATTTACTATGTTTTGCTATTTAGTATTGGTAATATATTTCTCGTCTTTGAGAAATGCTCTCATGAATTTCACCTCCATAGGGGTTTGCGTCAGGGGGACCCCTTGTCACCTTTTCTGTTTCTCTTGGTGGTTGAAGGTCTTCACGTGTTGATGAAATCCATGGTGGATAATAATCTCTTTACTGGCTATTCGGTTGGATCTAACCCGGTTGATGTGACGCATCTTCAGTTTGCGGATGATACTCTGCTGATTGGTCAAAAATCTTGGGCCAATGTCCGGGCTTTGAAGGCGACTCTTGTATTGTTTGAATTAATATCAGGTTTGAAAGTGAATTTTCATAAGAGTATACTGGTGGGAGTTAATATAGCTGAATCTTGGTTAAGTGAGGCGGCATCGGTGCTGAATTGTAAAGTGGGGAAAGTTCCTTTTGTTTATCTAGGCTTGCCTATTGAGGGTAATCCGCGGAGACTGTCTTTTTGGGATCCTGTTGTGAATCGCATTAGATCTAGACTGTCGGGGTGGAATAGTCGGTTTCTTTCGTTTGGTGGTCGCTTGGTTCTTCTGAAATCTGTTCTGACTTCTTTGCCTGTCTATGCGCTTTCTTTCTTCAAAGCTCCTGCAGGTATAATCTCTTCCATTGAATCATTTTTAAATAATTTTTTTTGGGGGGGGGGGGGGGAGTGAGGAGTGTTCTAAAATTACTTGGATCAAGTGGAATATTGTTTGTTCTAAAAGGGAGTTTGGGGGTGAGGAAGTTGAAGGAGTTTAATATAGCTTTGCTAGGGAAATGGGGCTGGAGGATGCTGGTGGATAGAGAGGGGTTGTGGTACCGTGTTTTAGCCGCCCGTTATGGCGATTTAGGTGGGAGGTTGGAGGTTGGGGGCCGGAGTTGTTCTACGTGGTGGAGGGAGGTGGGGAGGTTGCGTGAGGGAGGGGGAGATGTAGGGGGTGATTGGTTTGGTGGCAGTGTGTTTAGGCAGGTGGGTGATGGTGTTGGTACTTTGTTCTGGTTACATAGGTGGTGTGGAGATATCCCCTTCCGAGAGAGGTTTCGTCGGTTGTTTGATCTAGCTGTTAATCAAGCTATTTCGGTGGCGGAGCTGTTCTCTCGAGGTGTGGAGGAGGGAGGGGAGGGTTGGGTTTGGAGGTGTAGGTTGTGGGCGTGGGAGGAGAAGCTTTTAGCGGAGCTTAGGACTTTATTGCTTGATGTTTCTTTGTTGCCTGATGTTTCAGATAGATGGGTGTGGCTTCCTGATCCAGTAGGAGGTTACACTGTCCGTGGTGCTTATGATCTTTTAGCGGAGGGTAGCAATCCTCCCGTGGATGAAGCTTCTGAGTTAGTTTGGCATCCCCAGGTTCCTCTGAAGGTCTCTATCTTTGCTTGGCGTCTTCTTAGAAATCGTCTTCCTTCAAAGACAAACTTGGCAGTTCGGCAGGCTCTTTCTCCAGATGTGACTTTATGTGATTTAGGATGTGGCCTTGAGGAAACATCCGAACATTTGTTTTTGACTTGTCTGAATTCTGTATTGTTGTGGCAGCAGGTGCGTAACTGGATAGGCTGCATGGGAGTGGACTTCACTCATTTGTCCGACCACTTGTTGCAGTTCACTTTTTTTATTGGTGCGGGAAAAGCGAAGCGCTCCTTTTTGCAGTTGATTTGGCTCCTGTGCACGTGGGTCTTGTGGTTAGAACGCAACAATAGAATTTTTAATAATGTTGTATCTGATGTACCCAGATTGTTAGATAAGGTTAAATTGTTATCCTTAGGTTGACTCAAAGTTAAGAAGTCGTTGTTTATTTTTGGCTCTCAGATGTGGTGGTCAAGTCCTTTGGCTTGTCTAGGTATTGGCTAAACCACAGTTTTTGTTATTACCTTGTGGTTGACTATTCTGTACTTTTGATAGTAGTTGTAGGCACACCTTGTGCTTGCAAATGCTATGGTTTAGTAATATAATCCCATTTTGATTTCTTCAAAAAAAAAAAAAACTAACATTTTGCAAGTCCGAGCTATTTTGAGTTCAGCTAAGTTTTTTTTTTTTTTTTTAGGGAAAGTTTAGGTAAGTATTTAGGGACAGGACGTCCACTTTTGCTTATATTAAAGAACGTGTGTAGCAAAGGATTAACTCTTGGAGCAGCAGGTGGCTTTCAAAGGCAAGGTGGGAGGTTATAATTAAGTATGTTCTTCAAGCCATTTTATCTTATGTTATGAGTTTGTTTCAACTACCAGCTACGATTATTGCTACTATCGATAGGATGATGAATTTATTTTTGTGGGGTCACGGTAGGACCACTCACAGGAGTATTAACTGGTTTAGTTGGGAGAAGTTATCTATACATAAAAGTCATGGTGGGCTAGATTTTAAGGACCTCTCGGCATTCAATCTTGCGATGCTGGAAAAGCAAGGATGAAAATTTCTTGCAGAGCCTCAATCTATTGTTTCTATAATATTCAAGGCTCGATAATTTTTGTCTAAATCCTTTCTTACTGCCACCATTGGGCACAATCTGAGTTATGTGTGACGGAGTATCTTGCCTGCTCGTTTCATTGATCGCGGCGGGGCAAGGTGGAGCATTGGTTCTTGTGCAAATATCCACATTCTTGATGCACCACGGCTCTCAATGTGTAGGGGATGTTACCGACTATAGTTTGTTTTCAAGATAAAGGAGTTTCGTGTCTAACACAATGTGCTAGCTACAATTCCGATTTTGAGGACCTTGAACCATCTGTTAGTTGAATGCCTTTTTTCTATTCGATTTTGGACTTCAGTCGGAATATGGTTTGATGTCCACAATGCATCCATTCATACGGATTCTGCCATTAATTCCATCTTTTATATGCTTGAGAATTTGCCTACTATTCGTGTTGCTCTCATTTGTTGGAGTTTATGGAAACATCAAAACATCAAAATATGGGAGGATGTGACTGAGAACAGTGCACAAGTTGTAGATAGGGCTCGGTAACTCCTTGAAGATTGGTAGGATGCCAATCTTCCGCGTACAGCAGCAGCCTTGCCTATGGGTGTACAACAACAACAACAACAACTTGTTGTTCCCTTGCAGCAGCAGGGAGGGCAACAACAGCTCACCAGAACAGGTCTGGTTTACTCACATTGGACGTCACCTAGTAGTGGACGATTCAAATGCAATGTACACACGGCTTTTTTGGAACGATTTCAGCGGACGGGTATTGGTATTTTGTATTCGGGACGAGTCTGGCACGTTTGTGTTAGCTAAAGTGTTGCACTTTGGACATGTTTATCTAGTCATTATTGGCGAAGCTTTGGGCCTTTTTCATGTTATTCAATGGATGCAAGATATGTGGTTTGATAATATAGACTTTGAGCTTGATTCAAAAACAACGAGATATGTTTTCCATTCTCACGCAGTAGATGTCACAAAATTTGGAAATATTATTGGTAGGTGTCGAGAGCTATTCTCCTCTTCATTCACGAACTCCATGGTTGAGTTTATTCAATGACAAGTGAATGCGGCGGCTCATGCCTTAGCAAGAGAAGTCACTTCCTTAGCTAGTCCCACTATTTATTATGCAATCCCGCATTGTATTGAAACTATTATTATTAATGGAATGTTGTAAGTACCTTTCCTTAAAAAAAATTAAGAAGTGCTAACGAGTGTCTTAACGACACTCTTTAATGGTTTAAAATAGTAAGTAGAGAAATGTTAATTTGTGTCCTTAAGGCACGAGTTCATTAATCAAATATAAAAATAGTTTATTGAAATATGTACATTAAATTTAATCTTTATCTTTTAGATTTCTTTTAACTTGCGTATTCAATGCATTGAAAATTAAAATGTTTGACTTTTTAATGAATAATTTCCTAATTGAGAATTCTTAAAAAGTGTCTTTAGTACACTTGTCAGCAAGACATTTTAGTATTTTTAATCTTTTGGGTGAAATGATAGTGTATCACACTTACCAAAGCAATTTAGCTCAAATGGTTAATGAGTTTAAAAAAATGGAAATGAAACAAGTTTTCCATTAAGAATGTGATATAAATAATAATGTCATCTAACTCTTAAATATCTATTCTCAAATTTAATATATAAAACTAAATATTTTTTAACACACAGAGAAATACTCCATGTATTCATCAATCACACAAGTATAACAAAAGATTGCAAAAAGTGTTGAATGAGAAAGTACTAAAATGTCTAAAGATAACAGTCCCTGTTTTTAGTCTGCAAGAGAAATGGAAAAGATAAGATATGCAAGAGATGCCATATTACAACTTACGAAAATATATTGCATTCCATAAATAAAACATGGAAATTAAAGTTACACATATAGTTGAAGTATTAGCCTATATTTACTCGGTCTAAACAGGGTCCGCTTAGACCCAAAAATCAACAAATCAAATATAAAAAATATAAACATAACACTCTCACAAAGGGAAACTTTGGAATTTGAAATGAACAATGAATACAGAAATAAATACAGCTCTACATGTTCTTCCTTTCAAGTCATGCCTTCAGATACGTTCAGTAGGAGAGAACACTACCAAAATGTCTTCAACACCGCCAAATGGGTTCCGTTTGAGCGCCAGTTCATATCCCCAAATAAAAGAGGTCAATGTGTACTCTGCCAAGCTTGAGAAGCAGTTCAAGATCACTAGCCCACTTTTGTTAAGACCACAAGGAACTCAGTTTGGATGCCAGCTTGGCACTCTTGTAGTCCTCCCGAAGTTGAATAAATCTGGGCATCACAAAGGAATGAACATTTTATCAGCAAACATGAGCAATAGCATTCAATTATTTATTTGAGGGTGACCCTTTGTTTGCACGGAAGAGTTGAATTGTGACTAATGACAGCCGTAAAATTATTGAAGGGTGACGTATTATTTGTGGGGATTAGTCTCGTGATTCATCCAAAAATTCACCCAGAAGGAAATAATAATATAGATAGAAACCACAAATAAGTGCACCAACATATTCATCGTAATTATACCTTTGCGCATCTTTCCGAATGCTGGGTGTACCCTCAAACAAAGTTGAAAGACTCTCCGGAGCAACAATGAAGACATTGGCCAATCTACAGAAAAATGTTCAGAAATCAGTGTGAAAATATTGGTAGGCAAGGGCAGAAATTCAAAGTTTTGTTTGCATATGTTGCTCAGCTTACATGCCCAACAGTTCAAATTTTTCGTCAACAGAAGGAGCATTGAAACTACGCACAAACTCTCCATACTCAGTAATGTCACGCTTCAGTCGCAATCCCCCACTACAAAATTGTTTCATAAGCATACCACACTCAGCACAACAATTGAAAAATTGAGGACAAAAAAGTTCCCTTACAAGTTACAACACGAGAGAGAGAGAGAGAGAGAGAGAGAGAGAGAGAGAGAGAGATGAGGGTACAGAAAAGTATTCAGCAAACAAACACCCTCGACGAAGATCAGTTTGTGACTAGAATCAGGGGAAATACCTTGGATTGAAAGTGTATTTTTGCCAATGGTTTAGCAGAACCTTGTGCAAGCGATTTCCCTAAGATGACAAATCAACTATGTTATGATAAAAATTAGCACAATGAGCCAAAAATAACACAACATTCATCATAACCATCTCAACAATTAGCATCTACAGATTAAAAGTTTATTGCAAATAAAACCAGTAACAAAACTTATACGGTACTCCACGATGATTATTCAGTACAATCACTTGATGGAAGTGTAAAACATGTGGAACTAATGCACAGATAGCCTAATCAAAAAGCTGTATTAATTTTTGGCCGAGTCAATTTTCATTTTGGAGTTTTCGTGCAACGCATGTATCTTGTTCAGAGACCTCCAAGTTTAGAATCCCATTGTTTTGAGTCTTAAGACCATCTCAACTGAATGCTATAGGCTGAGTCCAGATCATCAATGTGAAAGATACAATTCAAACAAATATAGCAAGGCAGAAAAAAGGATAAAAATAATCAATTCCCAAGCCAACCCCAGCAACGATAAAGCTATTTTACTGAACTGGCTCCAAATTTTGAAAATGATTATAAGTTGTTGAAAGCAATAAAGAGGCAGAAAAGCAATAACTCTTTTGGTCTTAATTATTTGAGAACTTTTAAATAGGTCCCTCAATTTAAAAACATTATAATTGGATCCCTGAACTTGTCATTAATTTGCAATTAGATCCCTAATATGAAAAGTGTTTAATGATTCTCTGAACTTTAAATAGTTTGTCATTAGGTCCCTCTGGAATTTCTAAATAATGTGTAATTAAGTCCCTCAAACATTTAAATAATTTAGTAATTGAGTCTCTAAATTCACGAACCTAAATACAAATTATTTAAAAGTTCAGGGACTCAACTAAAAACTATTTAGTTTAGGGACCTAATTAAGAATTTCTAAATAGTTCAAGGTCCTCCAGAATAATTAAAATTAAAAAGAACATCCACCTATTTGTTTTGGTACAAGCAGCTAACAATTTGATTCGAAAAGACAACATCAAACCATATACAATCAATTATCAGAGATATAATACCATACCAATTCAGACAGAAATGCTTGTTTGTTAAGACCTTCTAAAGCAGTGAATGCAGACTCCAGCACCCGAGAAAGATAAGCCACAACCCTGACAAGGAAAACCGAATATATTTGTTAAGAACTAAGAATATAAACAATAAAGATCAAAGATATAAATTTAAGCAGAAAAGACAATGTTGATATCACTTTAATGCATCGTCTGATATGAAATGAAATCACCCCCAAGTCATCTATGTTGCATAAGATTAATCCTAGTCCCTAAACAACACTCACATCTGTACTCTTGATAATCTATACACAGCCCTGCTTTAAAAACTTAACGGGCAAAGAATATCAGGAGCCAATATATTATCCATTCTTTTCAATCATCTAAAACTAGAAGCTAAGAAATTAATGAACTGGAGCTATAGGTATATTTTGTTGTTTTTCTCCTAGATTCTACTGATTCAAACATAAATTATATTTTGTATTTGTTTTTATTATTTTTTGCATGGTGTCGTACATTTGTATGTATGCACAAAAAACCGGTTTGTTCTCCAATCTTGAATCTTTCCTTCTTTTTTTGAAAAAGCAAAATATAAGATCTTTCCCTTTCTTGGTTCAAAGACCAACCCAGTTTTCAAACACCGCTATGTCAAAATATGCATCAAGAATGAAATCATAAAATTTAAATATTCAAATGTAAAAACAACTAAGTTTGTCAAAGCAAGATATACATTACATAAAACATCAATATCATCAATTTTATACTAGTTTCAACTCTTCAAGTAAAGTCCACCTTGTACAGGCATTAGTTGGCCGGTGGTCGGGAGCCATTCCATCATCAGGGGATTTATAATCTGTAGCCTTTTGCTCAGCTGAAAGCAATCGTTCTACCTGCAAAGAGTTTTTGAGTGGAATACTTTAGGAACTGAGACTCAAATTTATATATAAAAATATGTGGGAAATATCCAGACAAATTATTATAATAGTTATGCTTATGCAGACACTGTGTAGCCATTACTAGTGAGTAGATTGTATGTAGTCGCATGATAGAAGTTTTACAATAGATAGTTGAACACTGGCTATCACTCGCCATATTACAGACCCAACTGACCTCAGCCATGACAGTTTCAATACACTGTTGTAATCCTTTGTAAGCAGCAGCCTCTGCACTGGACATTGCTGTAGCCATTTCTTCACAAGCAGCAGCATGTGCACCATCCACAGGAAGCAAAAGCCTAGATATAGAATTGGAAAAGTACTGTAGAGAAAGAGTAATATCTGTTAAGAGGTTTTATTTATATTTATACTTATGGTAAAAAAAATATTAAACTCAAGACTCCTCATCATACTTGTTGAATGATAGCTACACTGCTTCCCGAACGTTGTACAGCAACCATGAAAGATCTAAAACTGCTTTCACCAGCAGCTGCCGCGGCCTCTGCCTGCATATCAACAAGTAACTCTTCATTATGTTTGCCTAAATGTCCTTTAATTTCATACTACACAGAACTTGAACAACTTTAAGCAAAAAGTTCATGTGATTACAGCAGATGCAGCTGCAGCAGCCACCCTACGGCTAACACTTGTACCCAGCACAAATCTTTCCCTCAAATTAGCAGCTTCGGTCAGACCGTCTCTAGCCCGTTCAAGACCTTCAGCTATATATTGACTAACCTGTAAAATAAATCAAGAATGACTCCAGAAGAATGAGCTCCTGCCCACCAAAAGTATCAAATATCTGAATTATGACAAATTGTGAAATTTACTTACTTGGTCTAGCAGGCAAGTAAACACTGCTTTTACAAGGGTTGCCAGTGTAGAAGGCTGTAAAATAACAATTTTTAAATTATAGTTGCAGTTACCAAGGATTAATTTATCAAATTCAGAAAAAGAATATTAGCATTTTAATTCTAAACTACCGAAAAGTTGGCAAGTGCCCGAGACGCGTAGGAATATCAAAGACTGGTGAAATCTTTTTGGATAGTACTATAATACACAAACTTGGATAAAGAAAAATATTTATTTTTGGTCAAGCATATATTATGCAATGTCCCTACCAATTGAGCTAAGCTCACGGGAACCAAACTTAGATAAATATTTTATTGACATTAAATGAATTTGATACAAATTAATTTGTCCACTAGCTAAACTAAATTGAAAGAGCCAACATAGGATGAAAGAAAAATCAAAACATGTTGAAGCTTGACTTATGAAAGTAAACTTCACGTATCTTGTTTCTTACATTCAGGCAGTCAGACTTCTAATCCAACTGAACAAAACCAACTGGGCAGAAGTCCATATTGAAGTTACAAGCAACAACTATGATGCAGAGGATTCTTCAGAAGAAAAAAAAATGCCTTTTCAATTTCCAATTGTAGAAGAAATTACCTGTGAGGAAAAAAGATTGCATCTTGAGATTGCTTCTTCATTCCAACGCACAAACTCTGTTACAACAGTGACAGATATTTGCTGCTGAGAAGAAGCTACTGCAGCTCCCTTTGAGCGTCCAATTGTCCCAGATGAATCAGAAATCTGGCTTTCAGCTCGCAATTCTTCCATCTGCATTGCATTTATCCACATAAAGGTTTTTGAAACCAGATTCAATTAGGAAGGGAGGGAAGTTGAAACGATTGCAAACCTTCACTTTGTATAATTGTCTAAGAGATGCCTGCTCATATTCAGGATATTCATCCTTGTGACTTGAAAACAGGGACTCTGTCAGGCCTGATCCGCAAAGAGTAATACAAGAATGAAGCATGTCAAATATCAGTGAATATTTATGAGATGGTCAGAGGATATAAAACTAAAAAAGTCAGAAGCAAGCAAGTTAAAAATTGCAGTGAGGCATGAATAGAGCTTTTGGGATTTGAAAATTAAATATAATATTTGCCATTGAACTATATAATAATTAAACCTCTACGTTTACCATTAAAAATACTTCGTCAAAAAATATATATATTGCCAGAGCAAGCAAGTTAGGTATGAAAATAAGATTAAAAATTAATATCAGTTTTTACAATCATTGGTAACTAAAGAACAAGGATCTCACAACAGTTGCACTATAACTCGTTACATAAAATTATAATACAGGTAGAAGAATACAGTTAAGAAATAAAAAAATAAAAAAATAAAAACATCATGTATCATTGCAAAAACAAAACCTTTTCTGCATATACTCGAGTAATGTCATAAAATACGTCTAATGGGAAGATAAATGATTCCCTCTAGTAAGAATTGCATGTATGTACAAAACCATTATTCCTTTTAGAGACGAGTCTAAAAATCAGGCACAATCAAAGTCAATTCATTACCCTCAACATCCAAGTCACCACATCCTACAGTTCGGAGATCTCTAGCAATTTCTTGGGTCTTTTCATACGACACAGCCAGCATGCGAAGATACTGCAGCCTCAAACCAAAGGCAATTTACATTGAGATCAGCCTTCAGTCTAAACTGACATTTGAATGATAAAATGAAGTCAGTTGGTTAATTATACTCACGAATAGGAGCCCACCTTCCTCCATGGAAGGTAAATTTACAAGAGATGGTTTAACTAATAGTTTGTCCAGAAGGGCGGTGACTCGCTGCTCTAAAACTCGCTGCATCCAGAATAACGATATAAAATTAAAAATTCAGTTTTTATGAATGCGCCAAATGAAACTACGTATTCAAAGCCACAATACTCAGTGAGGATCATTTTATATTACCTGAACTAAAATTGACATAACTTCATTGGGTGAAGGGAATACAGCAGTGATTGTTGCAGCCTCTTTACGGACAGTATCTGCAACAAACTACCTGTCATTGCTGATTCTTGCAAGAAAAAAAAACTCTACATTAACAGAATAAATTATACTTCGAACCTGTGATTTCTTTGTACAAGGAGGAAAGCCCACGAGCAACATTATTAGGACTACTTTGAGCAGCCTGGTCACCTAGAACCAGCCTAGTATCCGCATTCATTACTTCCACATCAATAAACATTGGACGTGTTGCCACATAATGTTGCATGGCACTTGTGCCCCTGTTGAACTGAATTGCAAAGAGCAATTTAATTAAATAGATGCACTTATTTATCAAATATTAAACATTTGATACATTTCTAAAACTTGAAAAGCATTTGCTTTATCTCCATTACGATAAGCAAGTGAGAAGCATATACTGCAAGCACAGGAAGCAAAGGAGAGATATTCCAAACCACAACATTGTACAAATCAAAGGCAGGGCTCTATTTAAAGAGTGCTCATTGACAAATATGATTTGAATCTATGTGCTGAACCATTTATTGAACACTAAATTCCATGCAGTATTGGCAAATTCATAATAAAAAACTTATTGTCAGCAAGCAATGGACAAATATTGTTAGGGAGGGAGTAAGGGGGCGGCAAGAGAGAGGCAATCAGGTATAACAAACTTTATTACCTGAGACAAAATTTTGGCACATTCTGCCATTGTGGTCAATTCTCTTTTCTGTGACGCTGCATCGAACCGAGAAAGCAATCTATTCTCCAGTTCTGCAGAAATGGTGAAAAGGTTATGCAACTTTTATTGCTAGAGAAACATAAAAGTCAGATTTTAACATTCATGAACTGCCACTAAATATTTTGTTCTTACCCTTGTGTAAGAAGGTCAGTTACTTTAAAAGGGTCTATTTATTCTTATGCTCTTAAAAGTAAAGAGGGGTAAAAAAAACTGACCATGGGCCATGGTATAAAGGAAAGGTAAAATTTAGCTAACTATTCAGTTGTGCTCAAGGCTAAATTAAGTCATTTTCTTACCTTCATATATAAAATTTTCCACATAACTTAATTTCTCAATATTCTCTGTATTAGGATCACACGATATATAAGAAATATCAGACAAGATAGACAAATCCGTCCCCCAAAATTAGATATTTGCCTTTCAATAGAAAAAATACATTGAATGGATAAATGCAGAACACAAGCTCAATGAACTCCTCAAGGGAAAATTGTCTATGAAATTCCACCTAGACAAAGTTATCTAATTTTAAAAGCTCAAAGAGATGCATAGAAGAAGATCATAGAGACTAGAGATGCATGTGTGACCAACAAACTTAGTTTGTTTCCCTATAGCAAGAACCTACTTAATAAGTACTGAAATCTGTCATCATCACTTATACATCAAATTGTCTATGAAATTCCACCTAGACAAAGTTGATCAGCTTTTGAAGGATCACAAAAGTCTTAGATTCTGAATCGTGTGCCTTGTCACTCATGCAATTCTTGTAGATGAATGATATTATATGTTCATAACAGTTTTAACAGGAAATATGTATAGCCTTTGTTCCCTTGATTATTCAGTTTGTTTGACTGAATAAACATAAAAAATTCAAAAAAATAATAATAATAATTAAAAAAAATATAATCATGCAAACTATATTTCTTCATTTTTAAATTTGTACATGTTTTTTTTGTAAAATACTGACCATTACAGTATTCCTGTAAATTAGCAACTGCAACTTCTAATCCCCGGCTCGCAGTTGCATTTCCCACCGCTGATGGTGCAGTTATACCATGTCTTCCAATATCTTCTTCAGCAAATGATCCTGAAATTAACAGAATTGGCTCAGCCCTGACATAATTTGGTTGAAGCTTTATAAATATTTAAAAGATATCTTAATGCTTACGCAATTTTTGGGCAATTGAAGCAGCCTCGGCAACACGGCTATCATCCGAAAAAAGAGGAGAAAGCTCCATCAGGTCACCAGGGCTGCTATTGAACTCCATTAAGTACTGCAGAAATTAATCAACCATAAAGGTAAATTTTCCAACATTAATGATGATATAACCCAAATGAGTTGGCTGGTATTTACTTTTATCAGCTCAATAGTTTGACTGGCAGTTTCTCGCTGAGCATCTGCACTCTGACAAGAAAGAACAAAATTGCAAATGAGATTGTATTTCACACACAAAGAAGTAATCAACCTACAAATAAAACATCATAGTACAAGTAAATGTGCGATCCCAATTCCTCTATCAAACACAGATTAAGGGTCGAAGAACTCTGCTCCCTACCTGGAGATGATCTCCTATCTTGGCAGCTGTCTGACCAACACTTGATATACGTGAATCCAACCTTGCAAAGCTTTCAAACAACCCATCTACACCTTTCTCTAGCTGAAAAGGAAACAAAGACATATATTCAAAACATCATTCCAATTCAAAATTCCCAAAAGATAATTCAGCGCTGTTTGCATAACATGTTATAGAATACCCCCATTCTTCTAAAGAGGAACTCTAGCAACAACTCTATTCAATAAATTTTCTATTATCTATTATAGGTCCATCCATCCTCTAAAATATCACCACACTCTTCAAAAGGTGATCAAATTACGAGGCAACTGAATAACGAGACTGTTAAGAGTGTGTTACTAACAATTCTCATCCGTAAAAATAAAAAATACCAAAAAGCATAACTCAAAAGGAAGACCTAGCGAATGTATTTCAAGGGAAAACAAAGTTTCCAAACATCATAAGGGTAACATTAATTTTTCCTTTTCTATTTTGTTACATTTAGTAAGGGAAAAAAAACACTTGGAAATTCCAATATAATAACACAAACAAAATAGTTCAGAAACAAACCTCAGCTAGTGTCCTCCGATGCTTAGAGTCTTGAACAGAAACATCTTTCTTAAGATTGTGTAGTCTCCCATCAATCTTCATTCCAAAAACACAAATAACATTAACACACAACGTTGTCAAATAGCACTATAGCGTTCTACGATACACAATTTAGGCCCTTTTTGGATAAACAACTTATTTGCAGCTTAAAGCACAGACAATTATCATGATATGGGCTTATGTATAAGTCATTTCCATGCTAAAAGATAAAATAAAGTTAAGTAGCTTTCGGATATCCTATGGCTCTATTTGGCAATGCCAGATTTTGAGCTTATACCTTATAAGCTCATATGACAAAAAAGACTCGTTAGGTAACATTTTTTTCTCACTGGCTTATAGCTTATCATGTTTTCTCTCAATTTTACCCCTGAAATCTTACTTGGAAAAAATTAAATATTAATTAAACATCTCTTTTTTTTATGTCATTTCATATTTATAAGCTAGTTCAACCGCTAATTTTACCAAGCACCGCAAATTCAATCAACTAGCTTATCCACTTTTTTTTGTCAAACAGGGCCTTTAAGCTGTTTTCCTAAGCTATATTATAGATCTTTCGAAAATAAACTCAAATAAAACAGCTTATGAACAATGTCATTAGCTGTTTTCAGTCACAAGTTTTCTTTAACAGTCTCACAAAACCTATGCCACTAGATAAACTCAAATAAGCCAATCCAAACAGGCCCTTGGTAAAAAATATTGTCAAATATCCGCTATAGCAACACTATAATAGTAAACTTAGTATAGCCCAATTTGATCAAACTACTATTTTCTGCAATCCGCGATTATTAATATTGCATCAACCTAAGGCTCTACTTGGCAACGCAAAATTTTGAGCTGAGCTGATAACTTATTACTTATAACTTCATATGACACAAATAGACCCGTTTGGTAACAATTTTTCTCACGCGCTTATAGCATATAACTCTATTGAAAAAGTTTAATATTAATTAAAAATAGTTTTTATGTCATTTCACATTTATCAATAGCTAGCTAATTTTACCAAACAAGTAGATACAATCTGTTAGTTAGTTATTTATCCTTATCCCTATAATCTCATCCGTTGTGCTATCAGTTAGCTTATCAACTATTTTTTTCGAGCAAAAATCTCGAAATTAGAATTTCAAATCAGACATTTGTAGATAATTAAGAATTAATAACTACCTGTTTACGCAGCTCGAGCAATTCTTTACAAGAATCCTTGAACAAAGACAAAAGCTTCTCAACTTCAGGAAACAAAGGACTGGTAGCAACTTGCGAGTATTTATTTTGCACAGCATCAGCACCTTCCGATTCAAGGTCTTCTAATTTGAACGAAGGAAGAAGCTCGTTCACCAAATTCCCGAACAACGCATCAAACGAGAAATCACCCTAACATAACCGAATTTCATTACATTTTCATTTCATTTTTGAAAATTCGCAAAAGGAAATTGAAGAATTGAAAACGAACCTTGAAATCATCGATGTCGAGAATGAGAGGGAAGGAAGCAGCGGAGGATACAGATTTGGCGGTTTTGAGATCGGTTTTGGTTGCATCTCGAGGTTCTCTCATCACGGCGGAACGTAGGGGAGGTTGTGGCGGTGTTGTTTTCCGATCTGGTAGAGATTATGAGGAATTGCGACTGCGAGTGATATTCTTTGGTTCTATCGTTTGGATGTAAACTGAAAGTGTAAAAGTGAAAGGTCAAAAGAAGAAGAAAAAATGCAAAATGGATGAATAATCTTATACACGTTGGAGGACGAAGAACACAACCAAAGTGGACGAAGCAAACACAATGTTGCTAAAAACTAATTTTTTTTTTCTCCTTCAAAAAACAAAAATTATTCATTATGATCCAAGACATTTATGTCATTTTTATTCATTAAACTATGATTTTGATTTGTAATAGAAAAATTATTTTTACCTTAAAAGTGTCCTAATTTTTTTTTTAATGTTTGGTTCTAGAGAGTTTAAGGGAGAAACTTACACGCAATCACCTAAGTTTTTCAGTTAAGTGTTTGATCAAAGAAAAACGATAAAAAAACATAAATGTTTTTCTCAAGAATGTTGATAATCAACTTCGAGCGGATATTGTTCAACATATTGATTTCCCTCAGGTTAATAGCTTCCAAAGATATTTTCAACCATATTGTTCACAAAATTCAAAACACGTTAGTGGTTCAAAACAACAATGTTTGAGTTTAATCGACACTCTATTCCTAATTATTATATGCAATGTTCAAATATTCCCAATTATATTTGTGATGAGATTAAGAAAATCCAACGTGGTTTTGTCTGGGAAGATAATGAGCACAAGTGAAAGGCCCGCTTAGTTGGTTGGGATATGTGTTGTCAACAAAAGCTTCATGGTGGATTAGGAATAACGAAGAATCAATTACAAATGATGTTTTCCCCATGACAATGCTTTGGAATCTTATCCACAACCCGAATGATATTTGGTGTATAGTTATCCTTAGCAAATATAAGAGGAATATTGATGTTTGGCCATCTTTCATCATTCGGTCTTACAATTCTCTTTTATGGAAAGTTTTCTCACTTGTGTAGAATGAATTTTAGGACCGTGTGGTAAGGAAAATTAGTGATGGTAGGATTACAAATTTGATTGATTAATGGGTTCTTTATAACGTGGAGCCTCTCCCTTCAACTTCTTTGAATCACATTGACACTGCCCGTAGTAAATGTTTTGAATCGAGATGGGGATAACAATGTGAGATTTCTAACTTAAAACTTTCTAAATACCATTGTAAATCAAGTTATTGCTCTTTCGGCTCATATACATGCGGGCGATCTTGATATTTTGGGGTGTGAAGAAACTAACAGCCACTGATTTACCGTGCAAAGTACTTACACTTTGCATCATATCACTACTACGCCTCGTTGATGGGGTACGCCCACTCCCAGTAGTTTTTGTTGATTGTTGAACACCAGTTATTTGTGAAAATGTTTACATCAATATTGTTCTTTGAGCCTTGAGAATTCAACACTAGAAACTCAATCTTTCAATAATATTTGGTGTTACCTTTTAACCTCGACACCCAAGATTCAAAACCTCAAAATATCCTCGATAACCATCATTGTGCAATAATAGGGTTAATCAATTGGAGAGTCTCCACAATCTTTTCTTGAATTGTTCTCAAAATTTTACTGGGTCTTCTCCGATCTAAAGAACTGGACCTTTGATCCTCCAATGATGGTTGACAAGCCGTCAATTAATTTTGAGATATTGGATGAAGAAAACCCCCCAATAAATTTGTGGTGAAAGATCTTATATTTTCTTTAGATTTCAATGTCCCTAGTTTCAAAACCCTATAATATCACAATTTGCGTATAAAGAAACTATATCTATGTAACTCACAATGTCTCAATCTACAAAGGCAATATCTAAGAGTTTTCAAAGAGTATAAATTAGAAGAACAGGATGTGAGAAAAATGATTGCGAAAAATCCATGTTTTAAGAAAGGGCGATCTATTTCACTCATATATGTTTTGGAAATATGCGAGAAAATTAAGTTAAAAAATATGTTGTGAGAAATACGAGTGAAATGAATCGACCATAAAAGTGAAATGATTTTCCTTTTGAAAGACATTAAAAATCACATATATGAAAACAAATGAAACGATTCATTCAGTCGAGTGAAACAATTCAATGCTTTTATCTAAACCGTGAAACAATTCACTTTTTAAAAAACAAAAAATATCATAATTTTTAAAAGCAAGTGAAACGATTTGCCGGAAGGAGTGAAATAATTCAGTTAGAGAAAAACATGCACATTTCAAAAATCAACACCTAATGTGTGAATGTAAGATTTAATACAATGTAACCTAGATAAGACTGTGAAAACACGGTTATGTGAACAACATAGGTACACAAATTATACACACACACATAGAAGAGAGAGAAAGAGATTTTGGTATACATCAAAACCATATAATCAAAATAAGCAATGCACTCTGACACATACTTGGTGGAAGGGAAACACAAGTGATGATTGACTAGCTAGTTATAGTCACGCTTTGAGTTGACTAGCTTATAGCCACATTTTGAGTTCTTTTAGTTGTTCGATTGTCGAGCCTCCTCTAAGTTTTATTTTCTTGTTAGGCATATGTTGCTCCACATACTTGATTCATTAATAAATGTCTTAAGCATATTTATTAGTATTTTTCAAAAAAATTACATATTTATTTAATCAATTAAGGGTTAAATATGTTGTTGGTCCCTATAAATATAACGAGTTTTGTTTTTAGTCCTCGTAGAAAAATGGCATGTTTGAATCCTATAAAACATTTCAACATGCAGTTTTAATCCATACTAAATTTAAAACATTATAAAAAGTTTCTCCACAAAAAACAAACTCAAATTTGATTTATAGGTCTAATTTTTTATTACTGTTATCTTGATTTTTTTTACATTTTAAAAAATATATATTTAACTTATCACATGTTAAAAAATTCCATTTTTTTTTTTTTGTAAATAGGTTTCTTATAATGCTTTTAACATGTCTATAAAAATCATTCAAAAATTTAATAGTTTAAGCATAATTAAACAAATCTTATTTTAAGAGAGACTAAAACTCTGTGCTCAAAAATATTTTAGGGACATAAACATGTCATTTTTTACGATGACTAAAAATGAAATCCACTATAAATATAATGACCAAAAACTTATTTAACCCGTCGAAGTATTTAATAGAGTCATTTTTAACGGTTTATAGAATATTTCAAGAAATATATTTACCTTTTTTTTTAATCAGCAAAATTTTATTAAAAACCATATCTCTGCACAAGATGAACAGAGACCGGAGTTACAGGAAGTACAAACAAAAGGCGCCATATATAGGCGGAACACCCAAAAATAAAACACCATCAAAGACAACCTTGCGATCAACACCCATAAGAACAACACCACCGAAATAAACATCCCCTCCTAAAACTGACTCCTATATTAACCGACCACTGAAAAACGACATTCATAACACTCATCGCCACTACTCACCCCAAAAGAACACCCTTGTAAAAGAAAACACAGTCCTTATCACCAAAATTGTGCCACATCCGAAAAACTTATTTTCTAAAGATCATTCAACATCCACCACCGCTCAACCTCCTGTCCCTCCAAAAAAAGCTCAAAACCAAACTTGAACCAAAGAACTGACTCCCAATCTCGAATCAAAAACGATCGATCCACCAGAATTCATGACCAATTCAGAAGGCCACCTCACCCCCGGTCCACCAGAGAAACACCAATGTCAATCAAAACAAGATTGCAGAAAGACACCAACTCACGATCTTGAAGCAAATAACTGTCCCATCAGCATCCAACACACAAAAGGTAAAACAATTAGCATGATTTACAGTGGTGCAAAACGTCAATCAAATCAAAAAAGGAAACTGCTCAGCTTGAAGGACACGCACCCTCAAAACACCCTAAACACCTTACCAACTGATAAGTGCTAAAAAGTAATAATTCAATGATATAATTTAAGCACTTTTGTTACTTGTTTTGCAAGTTATTCAGGGAAAAGCCGAGAGATAAATGATTATTGCCCTATTACGCTTTATTTCTCTTACTCTACCCCTTTTGTGCAGGAATTGAACTCAAGACACCAAGCAAAAAAAGGAAAACCAAGAAAAAGTACAAGAGGCAAAGATCAAGCCACTCGCCGTTAACTCGCAATAGCGAGCAGTGAAAGGTGAGCAGCCAACAAACTCGCCACAAACTCGCAACGGCGAGCTCAAGGCGAGCACTTGGCAGAAAGTTCATCATCCATCGCCTCCAACTCGCCCTGGCGAACACAAGGCGAGAAGAAGCTCGTAATGGCGAGTGATTTTACTCGCGAGGCGAGTTAGGGCGGCCAAAACTCTCAGAAGTGACGTGACACAACCCCACTGGTGAAGAAACCTCAACTCGCCATGGCGAGTGATGTTACTCGCGAGGCGAGTTGATGCAGAACAGAAAAATCTATAAAAGCCACTTGACCCATTCATTTTAGGTAATCTTTTTACTTCCAATTTTCATTGCTATAATATCTTAGAGAGAAATTGGGCTTGTTCTTCATAGAGTGAGAGTGATATGAAGGTGGATTCTTCATCCTTTGTTGAGAAATCACAAGTTGTAATGAATCCTTTTCTTTCAATTCATTCTTGCAAAGCTTCCATGACAATGAGTAGCTAAATCTCCATTGTTGGGGGTTAGAGGTACTTGATCTTGCTAAACATGTAATCTTTTGATTTTTCAATATATGGTTCTAGCATTTGATTTGATATTGATATTATTCTTGCATTTTATTGTTTATGTTTGATTTAATTGCTATTGAAAAATACTCTCGAATCTAGGTTTAGAATAATCATCTATCAAAACATAAATTCTAGACATGGAATTGATGATTTGATAATCACTCTTTTGTATCCAAACGTAATGCTTTCAGATCGTTTAATAGATTGAGAAATCGTCAATTAAACGTTACGATCGACTCTTGGATCATTTGATAGTTTGAGACATCGACTATTGAACGATACAATTGATTACACAATATCATTTGGACACGAATGATATTGTCGAGGGATACGTGATAATATCAAAGAAAAGTTAGAATCTGTATACGATCATTAGGTTATATGTGGCGCTTGGTCAAGGAACTCTAATCCTAACAAGTTTCACGCCTTATTAATCTCAACTTTTACTTTTGCAATTTAGTTTTTATAGTTTCAAACAATCAATCAACTAAACCCTAGCTTTGAATGGTATCGATTGTTGAACGACTGTTAATATCGCACCAGTCCCTGTGGAGACGATACAATATACTTACTTTTGTTTGATGAAAAAATACTACATCACCAACCCAAAACAAAAACAAGAGATAGAGACAACAAATATGAAATATACATACTTATTGTAATGTGATTTGATGTACTATCTCCGTCCCAAAATATAAGCAAAAATTAGTCAATAAAGTTAATGTATTTGGTTTAAAATTTGTTCTAATACATCAACTTAAGTTGTAAAAATTTTGCTTATATTTTGGAACGGATGAAGTATATAAATAATTTTTTTAATTAACATACACTTTTTTTAAGGGTTAATCATTATAGAGTGTCAATGTACATTTATTATATACATACGTCAATGATATAATGTCACGTTCCTTCAAAAAATAATATTGTCGTGTCAGTTAATGAATATAAAGAGTTTAATTATTATATCTTGTGAGTGTACAATTATAATTAGGGATGGCAATTGGACCCAGACCAAGTGGGTATCCAGGTAGGGTAAAACCCCACTTTCATGGGTATGGGCACGAGTCCGGGTAATATCCACAAATTTTAATGGGTATGGGTACGAGTAATGGTACTATACTACCTAGCCCCGCAACCCCACATATACATATTTATAAAATATTATAAATAATTATTTATTTTTGGTGTATAATTAATTAATTTATTTAGCTATTTAACCATAAACCCAAACCTAAATAAAAAAACTATTTAATAGAATAACAACTCCATCTTGTCGGTATACAATTTTTTAGGGATGTTTTGGATATTTTTTATTTGACTAAATACTACGATTCATACTATTTTATGAGTTAATTTTAAAAAAATTGGACCATAGTTTTATTTCAATTGTGATGTTTTTATTGCTTTTTCAAAGTTAAAATGCGGGTAATGGATGCAGATATGAACACTTAGGTACCCATATGGTATGAGGAAGGGCAGTAAGTTGTTATCCACAAGGATACGTGCACGAGTACGGGTATTCTTTACAATTGCGGGTATCAGGATGGGTACTGTAGTACTCTACCCATTGGGTAACCATTACCATCCCTAATTATAATACACATGTATCCAATAACATGCTATCACATCAAATACATAAATTGTCATATATTCATACTTATTAATTTGCCGTAACGTGCATGTATAATAACTCTACACTCTGATGTATAATAATTAAACTCAAAAACTAGAATGGTCTTTAAAGGACATTAAATTACTTGTATCATAATTTATGTGATAATTTAAAATATTTTGATTAGTTTTGCGTGTAAAGTTGTTTTGGACGGTTAACCTACACCATTAAACTCACTTGCATTTCACATCGATCCACATTATAAGATTAAGAAATGTGATTATTAATCCGTACATTTCCCATCCTCCAATCTCTGTCCCCGATCTTCCCCCTCCCATGAGAGATATTTTGTTGGTAGTTCATAGTTGATATAAGGAATTGACAAATGATATTGACATACCCTTTCATTAAAATAAAAATGTCTGGGTCAAGCTACTACTTTCAAACCATCAAGGGAGTTGGCAGTTCGTCGGGTACTCTCCCAATTGTTTCTACTTGGATTGGAATATGCATCAACCATGCATGTGTAATGTGTTGTCGCAATCTTAAACTATGATCTAGTAGAATGCACACATTTATTCTCAACCCTCCCACGTTTCTACTTAGTAGCAACCTTCTTTATGTTTATTTCTTTCAACATGACATGCAAGATCTTTTGATATTTTAAAATGATCACTCATATTGTAAATTTTTATTCAAATTTATCAATATTTGTAGGAACTCAACTGATATAATGCTCTGATAATTTTTGGGTGTATTCAAGACAATAGAATCAAAAAGAGATTTACCAATGAAATTTAATTCAATCTAAGTAGCTGACTCCTACTTCGTAAAAGTTGATTTCTAATTTTTTCATATGGCCTAAAACAAACGTTGCAAAAGCATCTGCAACTTGGTTAGTCTCGCAAAAAAAATGTTACACCTCATAACTCGATAAATCTTTACGCAAATCCGTGATTTATGAAACCAACGGGAAGTAAGGGTGACTTCCATCACCTTTCAAAGTGAACGAAAGAGCAACTTGAGAATCTAATTTAACCACGATCTTTTTAAAGCCATACTCTAGATCAAGATTTAACCCAATGTTCAATCATTGCGATAAAAAACAAGCTTCAAGGACTAAGATATTTGTTTTGGGTGAGTGATATTTGTAAAATAACAATTTTATTTTTCTCTCTTTTATTAATAAAAAACAATAGAAAAAGAGAAATAAAATGAGAAAATAAGATGACAGTATGAATATAATTATTATTTTTTTAAATGTTGTCGGTAAATAATTTTACAAATATCATTTTTTTAAGACAATTACTGCAACTGTACCGTGAAAATGAAGGAGACATTTTTCTCTTTCAAACATTGGACCAAAAAATATTAATGACTTTAATAACACGTCGGCAAGAGTAAGAAAAGTACTCCAGTAATCATATTACATAAACACCCTTACTTCGGTAATCATATTTCTTGACAAAGAAGGGTTAAAATGGTCAAATATATAAAAATCAGGTTACACTCTGTTTCCGAAAGTGGGTTGTTTGGCGGTGTATAACAGCGATGAATCTTATAATCACTTATTTTCTACAAAACGCACTTTTAGACTCACTCTTTACTCTCTCTCTCTCTTAAACGCCGCCGTTTTGGAATTTGTTTTCGCTGTTTCGTTTTCCAAAAAGGGGCAAAATAATTAACGCGGAAATTCACGATTTTTTGCCACTAATATTTGGGGAAATCGGATCTCAGGTTAATTTCCACCCCTTTTCTTCTTTCTTTCACCGAATTCGATAATTCAAGGTTTCGTTTTCTTTTTCCTCTGATTTCTATAGCTGAATTTGTACTATATATTTTTATTTTATTTCCAATTTGGGATTTTCTGTTTTAGTATTTTTTTTTAATTGTGGGGTTTGATCAAATTTTGATTTTTATTATTTGATTGTGGAAAATTTTGGTTTTTGATTAATGGGTCATTGTTGATTTTGGAATTCGTGGTGGGAATAATAGGAATTTGGGAAATGCATTACCCTAGAATCAATTTACCTTGTTTACCCTAATTTTTTGTTTGGATCATGATGTTTATGCGAATTGCTTTAGTAATAGGTTGTTTAAAGTGTGAATTTCAAAGAAATAGGTTAACTTTGAAAGGATAATTCAAAAGGGAGAGAAACATGAGGTTAATTTAGTCATGTATTCTTGATGACTGTGATTCTGTGAAGGGTTTTGCATAATAATAATTTGACTATATACATAGGTATAATTTGAGAGATGAGTGAATTTGGATTGCTGTGGTTTGTTGGTTATTGATGTTTATGATCTATATGCAGTGATAGTTGTCCTAGGTTAGTTTTATAATATATGCTTTAGTAATCTTACATAAGTAGTTTTATGCTTTAGGTATCTTAAAACATATTCATGGGAAATTGGTGGTGATGTAGTTATAATTAGTAAATTTTTGAAGCACTGACCATAGAGGGGTTCATAACTCTCTATGGACATGATAGGTTTGATGGATATTACTAATTTACTATTAGTATAGGTTTTATGCAGGCATGTGAATTGCGGTTACTCAAATATTTTAAGGTAGTTATTTGGTCAATGTCTTTCATGGGATTTGTTGTTCCTTGTTGAGGTGTGGTGTCTCTTATAACATTTGGACAGCTTTTTTCATGGAAAATCCTGTTCAAATTTCACAAACTCTATTATTACAAAAAAATGATTTACATACAGTTGTGTTAGTTATGACTGAGTTGGTTCTTTTTTTTTTCATTAGACACTGTTAAATTTCACAAACTCTATCATCACAAAAAACTGTTATAGAATATAGATTGACTTTGAGCCATTAGAGATAGTTCAGTGACTATGACCCTGATTTCATGCCACATAATTCATAATTTTTCTTGTAGCAATTCCTCTATACCCAATAATGTTGATCCTAATTCGTACCATGATAGCAGCTTAGAAGCGTGTATGCATGTACTGGTGACAGTTCACGCGTGGGCACACTTGCATGCATGTGTATGTCTGCTATGTTCATATTTCACGTGAAACATACTCCATTTTTCGTCATTATGGTACTGGTTTTGTTGTGTTGTGATATTTTACGGAGGTTGCTTATTATTACCTCCTTATTATACTATAGCTCTTGTATTAATTCAATGCCGTGGATCCCAATATTAAAACTATGGGAGTTTACATCGTGTCTATGCACGTGTTTGTGCATGTATATTTGTCGACACCGCCTTTTTTAGTGTACTCTTACCCCATTATTTTTGTTATGGTTTTTGTTTTGTAGCATTGCTTATTATGACGACCTAATTCTATTTTCAATTTATTGATGTATATATGTTCGTAATCAATGCTCAGCAGGAAAATTCTTTTTGAGAATAAAGAAACAGAGTATAGCATAGTCCTTCTCGATTCTGTTCTGAACCAGTCGAATGGCGGAGAAAGCATGCATCAAGCGCCTTCAGAAGGAGTATAGAGCACTTTGTAAAGTAAGTGCATAATTTTTACTTTTCCCACAAAAATTGCTCTTCACTATTTATTTTTATTTACGGTTCCAATGCTTACTTATTTTGTTGTACAGCTATATAGTTAGCTTGTTCTGTGATCATTGGTTTGTCTCCTCTCTATTTTTGTGTATTTATGTATCTAGGCTTAGTATTTTGATGTTTTTTCTGGCCGATGAAATGTTTATAGCATGAATGATTGGGAACACATCAATCATCCTCTATGTTTCCTTTCTCCTCTTAACAGTGTGTCTATAGTTTCTGAATAATTGTTTCATGATTGGTTAGGCTACAGTGTGTACTTCACAAAGGTGGATTGTTTCAGCCTGTATCAATTGACTAGATTATCATAGTGTATTTGAAGATTATGTCAACTCGCTAATGCTTAATTTTATTACTGTATTTGCAGGAGCCAGTTTCCCATATTGTGGCCCGTCCTTCACCAAGTGATATTCTTGAGTGGCGTAAGTTTATTTCATACTGTCACATTTCATATATGATTTTATGACAAGCTCTAATATCCAAAAATGGGAAAACAGAATACATTGAATCTTTGGTACATGTAATCATAAACGATGTAGAGCCCATATGATCAACTGGTCGCAACGCAGTAAACCTTACTTTTGCTCTCAGGCTCTTTTTCCTTAATACTACTATATTGTCAGCAAGAAAGGATCAAAATATTGTATTGTCGGCAACTTCATTGTAATTTATTTGTTAGCTAGTGGTTGATACTTGATGCTGATCTTATTATGTGTTCATATCTCAGATTATGTATTGGAAGGAAGCGAGGGAACACCTTTCTCAGGTTTAGCAAATTATGATTATTGCAGATTGATATTTTGTTTCAGCTGTATTGTGTGTTGGTTTTGCAGTTCCAACACCCAGTTTATTACTATCTCAACTTATATTGTATTTACGTTTTTTGGTCGTTTTTTAGGTGGATATTACTATGGAAAAATCAAGTTTCCTCAGGAATATCCTTATAAACCTCCTGGAATCAGGTGCCTTTTTGTTGCAGTATGCTTGATCATTCAAATTTTCATGTATTTGATCTTTAATAACCAAGTTCATACTTTTTATAATGCAGCATGACAACACCTAATGGGCGGTTCATGACACAGAAAAAGATCTGTTTATCAATGAGCGATTGTAAGTTCTTTTATCCATTGGAAGACAAACTGATTTGTATCATAGTTACCCATATTGCTACAGTTTAATTTTTTTGCGGGGTTTTCTATTTTTGCAGTTCATCCTGAAAGTTGGAATCCAATGTGGTCTGTATCAAGGTCAGTATGTTCAAGTTTTGAAGTTCTTTTATGTGGTTTACTCCCTTCTATGTTTTAATTTTTTCTGAGTTTTGAAATTTGGTTGTATTGTTTGCACTAGGGAATGGTATATGACTATAATAGTATGTGTTCATTATTATTTCATAGTTTTATACTAATAATCATGTTTCCAATTTATGAATGCAGCATACTTACCGGGCTTCTTTCATTCATGGTATGTTATTATGTTATGGTTTCTTCATATTCTAATTGAACTCTGGTTTCTTCCATCTCATATGGCATTTGTTTGCTCATAAGATATCGGGCATGTTTGTTGCAGATTATAAAATAAATAATTTTGATAATAATTTTGAGATTTAAAAAAAAAGCAGAAGTTATTTTGCGTTTGTTTACTATAAGGAAAATCACTCTCTTTAAGATAAAAAACTATCGACAATGATTTCAAAGAGAAACTACTCAAAACAACTTCTCGTTTAAAACATCTTTTAGATTCTCATTTGTTTAAGAATTTGTAACAAATGAATAAAATTTCCTAAAGTTGTTGTTCCAAAAAGGATTTTTCATAAAAAAATGGCCCATATCGCTCTTGCATTTGCCTCTTTTAGCGGTTTTTTGGGTGGGTTGGTTGGGATGGGAGGGGAGCTCAAGTTTGAGTAGCCATAGTAGTCTTGTCTTTGTTGTATACTTGTATGCATAATAATGGCTTAACAAGAGCTAATGCAACTATCAAACTTGTTAGGCTCCCATGCTGTAGGTGTTGATAAGCTGTTGAGCCATTTAATAGAGTCCATGTAATACATGTTTTTATTTTTAATATAAAGGCAAATGTTATCAGTCTGTTATACTTCACGATGTATGACAGACTTCTCTTTTGCAGATGGACACCAGTCCAACCACCGGCAGTGTAAACACTACTACTGTCGAGAAGCAGCGTCTAGCAAAATCTTCAATGTCTTTCAATTGTAAGAAGTAAGTATACCGCACCATCAACATTGAGCAATGTCTCTGATTTGTGTTCCACAATTAATGTCTGTTTCCCTGCAGTGCAACATTCAGGAAGATGTTCCCTGAGTACGTGGAGAAGTACAACAAGCAGCAGCTTTCTGAGCAAGTTACTTCTGAGCAGCCGGCGTCATCAGAGACTGGTCAAGATAAAAGTCCAAGGTCTGTTTTAGAAAACAAAGAGTCCACAGGAGAAGACATGAAAATGGTTGAGGGATTGAAGGATGTGAGGAGAAACAGAAAACAAGGATTTCCAACTTGGATGATGTTATTGCTCTTCTCCATCTTTGGAGTTGTTATGGCATTACCTCTACTCCAGCTGTGAATTTTTTATGGGTACAAGGGTCCATAAAGGATTATCATGGAACTGGTTCTTCATGTTCTGCTTAGGTTTTGTCATGTCTAACAGGATTTGTATAGGAAATATTGGACATGGAGACTGTTAAAAAAATGATACTACTACTTCGTGTCTGTTTTTGCCAGTTTCTTGGTATTGATATTTGTCATGTCACTCTTATTCTCTTAAAGTGTTGAGGTTGTTTACTTTTAGTGTTGGTTCGTAAAACATACTGCAAATGCTGTTGCTTGGCTATGTACTGCATTTTATATTCTAGAATGGATTAATTATATATTAAAAGTTTTTAAAATAATGTGTTTGGTCGTGAGTGTGGTCATATCAGTTCTCTATAATAGTATCAAATACTGTGATTTACAATCTTGATCTGATTAAACCAAAATGTAATTAACCGCTTTTAATGTAGTTTAAGGTATCAGAAGCCTTCAATTAGTAAGGATATTATCCCTATGTCATAACTCCGAGTTAACTCTACCTTAGAGTTGGTAAACTTGGTAGTACCTGACCAAACTCCATGATATCAACACGTCGACTGTTGAAAGCATTGCAGTCAGTTTGGAGTCCAAAGCAAAATTAACACAGTCAAAACCCATATCACCTAGCATTTCAGCGCATAAAAAAGATCCGAGGCTTCCCCATCGGAAAAGGAACCACAGGGGTAACCAGGATCTCTTTAAAGCACAAAACGCCTGTTGTGGTTTTTGCCATCGAAATCAGTCATACCTGAAGTAACTCTGCTATATGTTATCATAGAATGGAATCACAAATATCATTACTAAAGCAAATATTCTAAAATCAGTGAAGTGTAAAGTAAGAAAATTAAGGATTATTTTTTAAAGTACTCGAGTAAATTTTTATTTTTTTGAATTTGAATATTTTAAATTGAGTAAATGTACGGTAAGAAAATTAAGTAATGTTATTTTTTTTTTTTGGGTACATAAGTAATGTTATTTTTTGACACGAACACAAATCATTTTTGGTCTGATTCGTATATATAATATAAACAACATGAATGAAATTAAAAAAAAATGGGGTAATTTCTTTGTCATGATAAAAGTGAAGGTAAAGCAAAACGGATTGATTAAGTATGGTCCCATAGGAAGGAAGAAATTGTAACATCATAATGAATAATAATGTTTTCCCACTTCTCTTGCTAAACGTTCCTTTCAATTTCAAAAACAAACTCCAATTGGTTAGATAAGTTTCAATTCTACATTGTAAGGTACATTAACTTCATTCTATATAGGATCTTTTTTGGAAATATTCCAGTATTCTATATGATCTGAGCAAAAAAATTCAGCAGTTTATTTTAGTAAGTTACTGTACCTATAATTATTACTAATAATTAAGATTTTTTCGTACTCTTCAAATAAAAAATTATTTTTCTTGCCAACCGGTGTATATCTTAAAGTTGATTCATATTCCGCAAATGCTTGAGTTCAACTCTAGTTGTCAGCATGAAGACTTTGTCGATGGATATTATGTAGGTATTTATAACAACGTCCGATGAATGTTGACGTCTTCCATTGCCCCGACTTGTAGGAGAAATATTAGTTTATTTAATTATTATATTTGTAGATAGGATCTTTTTGAATCTCTAAACCTTATACTGATTTTAATTTTTTTAACATTTTGTTTTTCCTTATTGGCATTATTGGTATAGTAATTTGGTCAGGTAAAAAATCTGCATTTTTATGTACTGTGTTATACAAAACAAATACATTTCTGTATTAATGCACCTTCTTATTGAAGCAATTTCTTTCTTGATAAGACAAAGTGAATAAAAAGTTCAAAATTGCAAATACTATTTAGAGTTTCTGTCCTCTCCATGTGACATTGATGTCTTTTCAAGAGTTGTTGAAGTTTCCCTTTTGTACATCCACATAGTAAATTCCAAACCTCATGTTGTATTAATATGCTGCAAAGGTTAGAAGCTATTATTTTCCATTTCAATGCATTTTATATATTTTTTACAATGAGATGAGACATTGTTCTTTTGTGTAGGTGGATAATCTTTTGGAACTATCAAACTTCATTTTCTCTTGAGGTTTTCACATCTTGGAATTTCTATTCTACTCAAGTGGCTGGATTTTGTTGATAATAATGATGAACAATTCTTCAGCACAACCAATGCATTATGATGACTATGGATTTGATCTGCAACAGGACTTTTCCTTGGTACACTTTTTTGGTTTTAAACATAGTTACTACATGTTTGGATTCACGGTGAATTTGTCAGAATTATGATGATTTGACAAAAATTACAGTTTAGAGTTTTACAAAATCACGGTAGCACTATTATTTCTCAAACTCGCCATGATTTCAAATGCAGTTAGTTTATTTGATGAACTTGTTAATTGAGGTTGTTATTTGTATGTCAAAGTATGTAGTTTTTTGGTGATTCTAAAACATGAAGATTTTGTGCAAGTTTGAATAACGGTGAGTTTGGCAAAAAAACAGTAACACCGTGGTTTTGTCGAAGGTTTAAAGTGTAGTTTTTGCTAAACATGACTATGCATACCCTGATTGTGTCAAGTTCACCGTCAATCTAAACATGCACGAAGTATGCATGCTCAAATTGATAGATTTTACACATTCATCTGCATCTGATGTTTTTATCTATATGTTTCTTTCATTAACATATACATTCTCTCTCTTTTTTATTTTGGCTCTCACTAGTTTCTGGCTGAAGCAAAGGAACATGGACATGAGTCAAATTCAAAACTGAAGAGTTCATCAGTGTACCCTGAAGAAGAAGGATCTAAGAAAAAAGGACCAGAGAAAGTGAGAAAGGGAAAGAAATCATGGAAAAGTTCCCTGGTTTCATGGTGGAAACTTGACAAGAAAAGCAAGGATAAAGAAGAAACCAACAAGAATTCTATAGCTAAAGTTTCTGAGAAAAGACAAGGTCATGTTTCTGGTCCAATACTTAACTCCTACAAAGGTTATGACGGGAAGCAAAAGAATCCATTTTCTGGACCTTTAATAACAAGTTTGTTTAAACCAACAAAGAGATCAGAAGAGAATGAGATACCTTATATGTCTCTCCATCAACAAAATAGTCCTCATCCTGTTCAAAACTATGGCCCTCTTTATGTGGTTACTTAACTCTTTGTATCATTTTTTATGTAGCATCGACACTTCAGATTGAAGGTGTCAGTGGTAGACGCGGTCACAATACTAGCATATTTGGTTACATTCAATCGCTTTTATTTTCTTAAATTGTTACCGATAGTATGTGCTATTGTTGGTGTTGCATCTTGTTTGTGCTTCATAAATCACTACCGATAGTATTGGCTTTGTTGAGAGACTTTTGCTGACCAATGTATTAGAACAGACCTTAGTGAGATGAATGATTTTGTAATTTTTTTTAGCTTCAATATGATTGTATTTGTTAGTCTTTGGATTTGATCAAGGAAAACAAAAATTCAGACTAAAGTTATATTTCAATGCCAATCTTGTGTTTTAAGAAGTCATTAAAGTGTCAAATTTTAAATTTTGACAACATTTTTGGATAATTAGGTTATGCAAAATGCTGGCTGATACAGAAGTGTAACAAAAATACCCTCCACAAACAGATTTCATTAACAAAGGTGTTAGTTTTTATCTAGCTTATCCTGTAAGTAGACCAAGCAAAAAAAAAATTGGTATACATTCTTCCAATGCTTCTCACATTTCCAAATTTTTTATCAAAATTGAAGAGCTTTCTTTAGCTATACAGCTTTTTTGCATCAGTTTCTTTCCTTTTATGAATTCTCATTCTTAACCATTGTTCCAAAATCTCACCCCAAAAATCACAATATGTGTGTCCATATGAGTGTTTCCTAGAGGCTAAGATCTTAAGAATTCATGTTTCATTAGGTGATAAAGTGAAAGCACAAAATAAGGTAATGTGGCATTGACAAAAACACATTATCAGTAAGGGCAAGAGACTCCAATTTGATGCACTTTCAAGGCTGTCATGTACTATGCAAATCACACCATCTATATGACCCCAAATGTCTTTCTTGAGTATGAACTATGAACCCCTATTTAGAGGCTAAGGCCCACGTATTCAGATTCTCAACAGTCATACAACAGATATTGTCAGGCTGTCAATAATTTAGGTTACACAATTTTCTCCATAATAAAATAAAAGAAAAAATGTATTTATATTTGGTCTAAATTTAAATCAGATATAGATACACATTTTGTTAGTAATGGATTAAATCAAATCACTCAAATTTTGTGTAAAAAAACTACTGATTTATAAATTTGATAATTTTATTTTTAAATATATATAAAGTTTGATCCATTTGATTTTGATCTTTAATGTGAATGCCCTAATCTAGTGGCAATGAAGCATCACCTAAAGGGTTAGGAGGAAAAAACTAAAAAAAAGGGCATTGGGTAGCATAAGTCAATAGCCAAAAGATGTGTGAAAAAGACAACATGATTAAGAAAAAAAATGGACATGTGCCTGCCATTGTCTAGGCAACCGAATAAACAGAATAATATTATTTGTAAAGAAAACTTTTTTGTCGGATTTGGGTCCCTTGAGTTGAGAGTTAAGAAAGGGGAATCTAAACAAGAGAGAGTGAACTCATACCTTAAACATTAGCTTATTTGTCTTATTGATGCTGAAATGGCTACTAATTTATTCATTTCTTTTCTAATCCGTGCTCTAAGGTAAAGTTATCATGGTTTGAAAAAGTGCTTATTCAAATTCACAATATTCAATGTATTATTATTATTTTCAAATGCTTTAATGATACAAAATCCATTCTTCATATGATCTTTTAGTTTGTATTGTAATCATTTTGAGATTTAGAGAATTTTACTTCCTCCGTTTTTAAATATAAGTAAAACTAACTTTTTAGATTCATTCATTTAATGACGTGTATGGTCTATAATATGAACCACATACATCATTAAATGAATGAATTTAAAAAGTCAATTTTGCTTATATTTAAAACGGAAGGAGTACTAATCAAGACCACTAAATTTTTTAAGATTAAAGTGAAGATTCACTCCATGTAATGAGTGTGCTCTTTGTTTCTTCCTTTGAGAGGCCAGCTAGAGGCAAACAAATTCTCTTTTACCTATTTTTATACAGGTATGCAAACAAAAATACTTTCTTGATTCTTATTTGGGTTTGGTTTATGTCTCTCCGACTTTCTTCGTATGACCCCCCCCCCCCCCCCCCTCCCGGTGAATGAATATAGGGCGTGCGACGGTACCAGCCTAATTGAAATTTCAGCCACTATTGTGTTGCCTTTGCATGACCTCTTTTCCTATTAAAAAACTCTAAACAAAGGTTAAACTCTATTCAATTTTAGGAGAACAATCAACATCATATGAGTCAAACAAAAAATATCAACATCATACTATCTGCACATGTTTTAGGCATATCTCTCAATATTTCATCTCTTGCCAGAATCAATCATCATCCCATCTGGAAGTAGGAAAAAAGAATAGGTGTATAGAGTATAATTTGAATGACTAACAATGTATGCATTTCATCCATCCATACCAGTAATCAGGCTAATTGCAAGCAAAGTTCAAAATGGTAACAATAACACTACAAATCTAATCTTCTGAATAAATTAAGTAACCTGTCATAATTTATACAACATAAATACTTCAAACTATTCACTTGTGCTTATAGTTATAGCACAAAAATTAACAAAAAAGAAATAGATTGAATAACAAGGCATCATCATATATTGCAGCCATCCTCATCCATTATGTGCACATGTATTGGAAGGAAAGTAGCATAACTCTTAACCTCTTTGAGAGCTCTCTCAGAAATAGTAAATCTTGTGAAAATAATCAATACTAATAGCAAATCTCCGGTCATGGTTTTAAATTGCAGTCTGCAACCGTAATTGCAATGATTTTAGAGGTCACTACTAGCTCTGGCCTTGTTCCACATCCATAGAACTTGGAGTTGAAGGACTAAACTTTTTGTCTCTACTTAAAAGCCTCTTAAATGACCTCAATTTTGTTGCCATTGGTGATTTCATTTCATCTTCAACACACCTATTATCAGAAGGTGACAATGAGGAAGAACTAAACTCACTTGGCAATGGTATATCAATCACCAACATTCCATTTCCATTACATCTACTACTATTAACATCATCACTACCTAAAGTAGATGATGATGATGTTGAACAAGGTTGTTGGTGAGAACTTCCTTCTTCCAAAGAAACACCAAAAGACGAACTAACTTGTGTTTGACTTTGACAATTCCCCCAAACTAAAACATTTGTAGGAAAATTTGAAGACTCTAAACCATTCACATGACTCAAATTTTCACTTTCTGATGAAACTAACACATTCATCTCTTCACCATTTGAAGTAGTACTATTTGGTTTACATGATTCAACAGAAACTAAATTCCTACAAAGAGGACAAGTAGAATGAGATTGAAACCACATATCAATACAATCTAAATGAAACCCATGATTGCATTTTGGTAAAAGCCTAGTTTTTTCTCCCTCAACAACATCACAAAGACAAACAGCACATTCCAAACCATCTTTGAAATCCTCATTTTTGAAAACTAAAACAGGCAAAGACTTAAGAATTTTAGCTTCCAGTCCAATTTGATGACTTCCATAAACAACAGGATCTTGACCAGGAGCAAAAACAAACCGCCGTCGACGACGGCGGTTTCTTGGTTGAGGAACAGTTCTTTCCTCAACACGCCACCAAAACCACTTTGCATATAAATGAAGCATTAGAACAAACATAACAACCATGAATAAGAAAATTATAGCTAAAACCATGATTTTTCCTGTTATTTCAATTGTATTAGAATCACCTAATACATCACTTGACCCTTTTGTTGCAGTTGCAGCTGCAATTGCACCCATGATTGGTTTTGCTTCTTACCTATGAAAATTTGTGTAAAGGTGGAAACTTTAGGGTTTATATGAAAATTTAAGCACAACCCAGTTGAATGTAAACAAAATTGGAGAAAACCAAGATGCAAAATAAGTGTAAAGTTTGTGAATTTTGAAGGGAAATTGAAATTGAGAATGGAGGAAATGGAAAAAAGGTGTGAAATTTCAATGTGGAAATAGAAATGGGAAAGAATTACGAGTTAGGGTTATGAATTGGTTTTGAGAAATTTGTTGGTAGATAAAGAGGAAGTTGTGGAAGGAATTAAGAAGAAGAATGTTGAAGCTGAAGGTTGGACTGAAGACTTGGACTTGTATGAACAGAAAGGTGATGGCATTGGAGTCAAATGGTCAAAGAATAATTTATTGGATAGTAGTATAGTACAAATTTGTAATTACTTCTTTATTTCATTTTTTATTTTAACCTTTTTAGGAAAAAATTGTTCCTTTTCTTAATTTTATTTGTAGTTTTCAAATTTTTACTATTGAGATTTATGGTAATTTAATACTCTCTATATTGATTAATGAGTAACGTAGCACACATGTATTGATTTTATGAGAAATGTTAACCGGTTAAAGATATGAAAAAGGAAATTATAAAATAGTTAATACATTGAAATTGTGTAATTAGTTTATAATAAAGTCAAAAACAATTTTCTTCTATTATAATAATTTCCTTTTATGGTATGCTTAATTAGTGTCCCGGAGTACCGGTTAGCAGGACTCTTTATTTATTTACTATAATCATAAACATGAACTATATTAATGTTGAACATAATATTAATTAAGGACAAAATGGGAAAAAGTAATCAAAGATTACGTTGAAAATAAAAACAACACTCATTTTGAGATGTTTTGATGATAATCATAACAAGACAAATAGCGAAAAGAGTCTTTATAATTTGTTTTTAGGGAAAAGGGTCTTGGTAATTCGGAGTTCAGCATTGATGTAAGGATAAATGATAAAAAAATGTTTCATTTAAGAATCAAACTTTGGATTCTCCCAAACAATAATGAAACTCATTTACCACTTGAGTTCAATTGTTTGGTTAAATTCAAAATTGTTTTAGTGGGGTTTTAAATTATGTTATCTTAAAAGATTCTTCCTTAAATGGAAGAAATGATAATTAAATTTAAATGGTTTAACAAAAATTAAAGATATACTTAAAACTTGCTTATTAACAAAAGTTACTTTTTTTTAGTTGTGTAAAACAATTTTAAAAGACATAAGAATATTGAAGAAAAAATATTAAAACTCAGTGTTTCATTGAATATAAAAAAAAGTTGAATAGTTGAATTTGAATCTAGTCATTACTACTAATAGTATTCACTTCAATAGAATAGAGAGGTGATCTTAGTAAGTATAATTCAGTTGGCAAGAACATGCATCGTTATATGTCGGAGTTGGAGTTCGAACCCGAATATCTTACTTATTCATCTTGAAAAAGATGAATTTTACCCCCTAAACTAGTAAAAAAAGAATAGATGGGTGGCTTCAAATTCTGACTTTCTAACCCTGCTTTTGTCATTTCATCAACTGCTCCAAGACAATTCACGGGATCTTTGTACCTTTTATTTTGGTCATTGGTAATTAGACTTGGTAATGATATAAATTGATTTAATTTCCCCTTGACCCGTCTAATGAATCTATCTATAAAAAATGATTTGAATTAAGATTGTTTAACGTAGAAAATGGGTTGAAAGAGAAACAAAAACTAACTAATCCATCTAGCAGAAGAGATAATGCATTTGATTATCACAAGTTGCTTGCAAATTGTCCTTAATACGATTGCGGTACTTCCCCTTGGTCGTGCAATGTTGTGTTTGATAACTACACTTTACCCAATTTGTTGACCTTTGAACTTAATAATAGCTTTATAAATATATTTGACTCTACTTTTAGATAGCGTTGGCCATTAGTCACCTCTTTAGCTACTATATCTACATTGTATAATTGGTTTACTTTTAGATAGTTTTGGACATTAGTCTTGCTATTCTTGATTTTGCATGCATTTCAACTTGAAAGTAATTATAATAGCATATGTTTAGAGTTAGCTGATAATCGGTATGTATGAATCAAATTAATGATCCTGCAAACTTGATGATCCAATTCAAACCTTTCACCACGAAAAAAAACAATTAAATTGGTTTGATTTTTTTTTCTTCATGTTCTCCTTAGTAAAATGGTTTGGTCAAGTTGTGGTTCAGCCTGTTTACAAATTTAGAAGTAAAAGGTTTATTTTCAAAACCAAAATATAGGTTGCCTCATCTGTTAAGGATTGAAAGGCTTGGTTGTACTAGTTATTATTATCAAAGTTTCTCTATTTTGGCACTTATTGTGCTAGTGTTTCGTTAATATTAGGGTGTTTACGATGCGGTTTGGATCGGTTTCAAGGTAAAATGTCATCCAATCTAAAATAAAAATTACACGCTGTTCGGTTTAGTTTGGATGGCTATTCTTAAAAAATTCGAATTGATCCGATCCAATATATGCGGTTTAATTTATATCGGTTTTTGAATATCCAAAATGCAAAATATATATATTTTTATTTACTTTTTTATAAGAATATATTTTTGGACAATATAGATATTTTCTTCATAATTTGATACTAATTTATTCAAGGAAGTGGCAATGAGATGCAGCTGATAAACTAAATAAAAAATCATAGTGATATGCGTGCGTGAGTATGAGTTGTGATTTGGCACATTATCATGCTAATAATAATGTTGTTAAAATTCAACCAAAACAAAAAGTTGTTGGCAGAACTTTAATCGAATACCGGTTCTTAATTTAGTTAAATTTTTTATTGGTAGATGATTAGACATTACCAAAATCTTATACTGCATTTCACATCAGAAATAAAAAAAAAAATGTTTCACAACATTAATTTACCATGTACGTGTAAGCTGTTACTCCTCTCAACCGTTCTATTTGGGTCAACGATTGAGATCATTTCACTATATGATCTCAAACCAACCACTATAAGCTAGAATATAATCAAAAGTGTCGAATAATGTTTCTCTAGTAACAAATAAACAATATTGTTGGTTTGTGTTCGACTAAAACTGAAATAAAGTTTGTTAGAGAAAGAAGTAAACTTAGGACCAAACTTAGAAATGTCATCTATCACTAGCTTGATACTAGTTCTACTGCCACTTGAGTAAATAGAAATTCAAAAGGCACAAAAACGCTTGTCTTAGGACCCTTGCTTCTGTTTGTGGAGGTGTTGGTTTACCATTTTTCCACAATATTTGAGCACAAATGAATTCACCTTTTTCATCCCTAACACACGACCAGCACTAAAACAATGTGTTGTCTTTGAAGATCGCCGCATCCACATTGCATTTGACTTTGCCTCTCCCTGGAACTGTCCACCTATGTTGTATTGCAAGTCCAATATTCTGACCCGTGTTCTCTCCATCTTCCTTTGGTTCAGCTGTTGTTGCTATTTGGCTTTGCTGCTGCAGGTGTGTTTCTGGTCGGAATTGACCCCTCTCGCGGCCTGTAAATCCGCTGTTATGTGTTCGGACAGTCATCCATTGATCTTGTATCAACCTCTTTCAATAACTTCTCATTCCTACTTTTCCAAATACACCATTACACTAAAATAAAATTAATCACTTAATCAGATGATAGCAATTGTGAAACAAAATATAATGCAGATCATCATTGGAGATCACAATGTACTAAATATAATGAATAATCAAGTTGTTGCGGAGGCAAACTTTTCAATCTATTCACCTTCTACTTGTAGTCCTCCAACATATATTCATTTAAATTGAGGATGGATCCATCTCAACCGATTGATAATCACTGAGTTCCTTTAAAAGGTTTTGTCTTAGCATGCAGCTGCTACGTGGAACAATATTGATGTCCTTCCTGATGCTAATGTTGTAGAAGCTCTTGGATTACGATTAGCAATTCAATTTGCTCGTAGTTTAGCCTCTCACGTCATTATGGTTGAGGTTGATTCCCTTAATGTCGTCATCACTTTGAAGTCAATCATCGGTGATAATTCTAACAATGACACGATGATTAATGATTGTATGAGCATTGGTTGTATATTTTTTACATTTTCAGTCTCATCGTGTGAGAAGAGGTGATACTTTTGTTGCTCATTTTCTAGCTAAGTTTGTTTTAGTTTATGTTGATTATTTTTGGATTAAGGAAGTTCCTTCTTGTATTTCTTCAGTTATTGCAACTATTTTGGTTCGTGATTGAATGAAATTGCTTTTGGATTGGAATGATGTTTGGAACCCCGAAGCAAAATCGATTATAAAGTGTGTAATTGATTTTAGCAAAAGCGACTTCATGTAACTTATGTCTGACTGAAATTGATTCTACGTATACATCAAATGCAATTTCTTAGTTAAGCTCCTCTCACCGTTTACTTTGGATCATCTCCTTCCATTTTTTCTCCTAACTCTCTATCCCCCTCTTAATCTTACTCTCTTTGGATTATTTTTGTATTTTTTTCAATGGAGAGAGAGTTCGGAGAGGAAAGGTGAGAAATTGGAATGAGAGGATGCAACTCAATCACTATTGTTCGCATGTGTCTCTACATTGATGTGATGTGTGAAGAGTGTTTATTCATTTTCAAAACATATGTTGATTCTGTTTAAATAGGAAACTAATATGGAAAATAAATCACTTAGGTTGAGGGAAGAGTATTTTTGAAGAAGCGATATTTTGTTTTGCGATTTTCTTATCCCACCATCCATGTTTCTCGCGCTCCCTTTGAATTCTATTTTACCCATGTCCGGACTATATAGTCATAAGTGTTTTTATGAAATTTTGGGTTATATAATCCAAAAGCTCTCACACCTCAAAAGACAAATATTTTGTCATTAAATCAATCTACAATCATGTGTTCTAATAGTTCGGCAAATAGAAAATGAATACAAACCTAACATTTTAGTTTTCATAATCTGAAATGTGTTAAACCCATATGAGACTATCATTTAACCCTACTAGGACTTTTTTTTATTATTGATATATTTCGGATTCTCTATTGCTATATTTAGGTTTTTAAAAAAATAATATTTAGGATTTTTTTTTAATATACGGTTTTAATGATTCTATCTTTAAATGAATTTGAGGGAGCAGAACATTTGTAATATGACTTTTTTAGAACTGCAATTCATAGTAATCTTGATTAAATTAATGAGTACTAATTTAGTGGTACTAGTAACATTAATATTGACACACATAAATACATATAAATGCAATCGAGTAAACTCATAAATCAAACAAGTCGAACTATATATAGTTCAAGTTCAACTCATTTAATTAACACACTTATTTTTTATCACAAGTTCGGCTAATTTGGTTCATGAACCAAGTTCAATGAATTAATTGTTGAATCGATTTCCAAACTATATATGTTAGAGTTGGCTCGGTTCATTGTCAACCCTATCATAAATAAACTTATGGAGAATATGTTTCAGCGGATTGGCTAAGATTTTTGCATGCAACTTATAAAGAATATTGCACAAAGCAATTAATCTCCAATCCTTCATCGACTTTTGCTTCTCCCTTTTGGGAATCAATGCAATATTCGTGGAGTTGAGAGAGGGGGGAAATTGATTATTATTAAGCCAGATACAACACTCACGAAAGATATCGGGACTACAAATAGACCAAAAAGTTGAAAATATCCAGGGTTAAAACCTCCAACTCTCAGTAATTAAAGCTTTTTATTCTATATCAATTTTTCACATATTCCAAATTATTATTTTAAACTATAGGGTTAATACCACTTTTGATCCCTGCAATATTAGCGAATTCTGGTTTTGGTCCTTGTAAAAAAAAAGTTTAGATTATGTCCCTCTTATTTCAAATTCTTCTACTTTTGGTCCCTCATTTAAACATGTCAGCAGAATTTGCCTACGTAGCATGTTGACTAGGACATTTTTATTTTTTTCTCATTTAATTATTATCACATGGAATTTTTATTATTGACATTTATTTTTAAAAAACGAAAAAAGAATAAAAAGAACAAATTAAAAGACAAAAAACATGTTTTCTCTCTGCACCTTCCTCTCTTCCATTTCCTCATCATTCTTCAAACAAAATTACCAATCTCTCCCCACAAAACCTCTAATCCCCTTTGTTATCATCATCATTGTTCCTCTCCTTGCTCAAATTTATGTGTTCTTCTTTTGACAATTTAAGTTTAAAATAAAAAATCCCAAACTTTTGATTAAAATCGTTGTTCCTTTTTTATTTGTTACAAAAATGTAATTTTTTTTTTGTTGCGAAAATCGCTGCAAGTTCTTATTCATCGTTAAGCTTGAAGAAATCAGGAACTGGTGGCACATCCTTTGCACTTTGCACTGTGGAGGCGATAAGAGTTCACAAATTGTTCGAAAACTGACAATTGCGGAATATGAGGTCTGACTTGAAGAAGTTAGATTCAACTATACTGTGTGTTAGGTTGAACACAATGTTGCTGCAGAAGAGATGAATATGGAGAGAGAGAGAGAGAGAGAGAGAGAGAGAGAGAGAGAGAGAGAGAGAGAGAGAGAGAGAGAGAGAGAGAGAGAGAGAGAGAGAGAGAGAGAGAGAGAGAGAGAGAGAGAGAGAGTTAGTTTTTGGGGAAAATTCAACCAACCCATTGTTTTCCTCTTTTGAATATATAAGAATCCATTTGTAATCAGTGAATATTTGAGTTTTGTTGTGACTTATTTCAGATATGGGTTTGTGCTTGTTCTTCAACTAATGATCAAATTTCATCTTTGGGTTTTTGGCTTCTTGTGATTTTCTTGCACTGTTGCTGTTCTTGTTTGGATTCAATTTCTTGTGTATTATTGTTGTTGTTCCATTAAAATCAGGTTGTGTGTTCATATGGTAGAAACACCATTGAAGAAGGCAGTTGGAGCACACTTAATTTTTTGGGTTTTATGAAATTTTGAAAACATGGGTTTGTGATAAATTTCTGGATTTGAATGAGCAGGAAAGAAGAAATGATGAACATATATTTATTTTTTTTGGTATATATATTTTTTATTTAATTGTATTTACTAAAAAAAAGCCATTTAGAATTAATTAATTCAAGAAATAATTAAAAATATCCTAGTCGGCATGCCACGTAGACATATTCTGTTGACATGTTTAAATGAGGGACCAAAAGTGGAACAATCAGAAATGATAGGGACATAATCTAATTTTTTTTTTACAAGGACCAAAACTGGAATTTGCTAATATTGCAGGGACCAAAAGAGGTATTAACCCTAAACTATACTTAAGATATGGTATCATATATAGTCAAACTCTTTAAAATGTCATGTTAAATGTCAAATGGAGAGTTTAATTGCATAAGTCCATTAGCTCGCCAGTCTATATTTCAACATAAATCAGATTAGTTGTTTAAATACGTCTATATAAAATAGAGTTTAAAACAAGCTAACAAGTCATAAATAAACGTCATATCAAACAACTAAAATGTCAGATTCAACCCTAAAAAATAAGCCTATAACATGCAATAAACTTTTTTTTTAAAGAAGGTATAACATGTACATGTTATAAACTGGACTTAGACTTTAACTTTTTTTACTAATCCGGTTTTGGCCTTGCAAAAACCTTACTTGATCTAGTCTATTGTTCTACCTTTATAAGGTTGTTGCTCCTACTAATTATCAGGATAAGTTTAGAAAAAGGTTGTTCTCACGTTTTTTTAAAAAGTTAAACTAAATCATCTAAATTAAAATAAAAAAAGATGTTCTCACGTTTATTTATGGAAAGTCACCCTTGTAAAAATATTTTTATTCAATTTACTTACACCCACCCTACACTTGGTTTTGAATGGTTCCTCCAATCTGTTATTTTTTTCGATTTTGTCTTATAAATGTCGCTCTCTATTTCTTTTCAAAAAACTAAGAGGACTTCAATAATTAATTATCTCGCGAAAAACACTTCAATAATTTATTTCAATGTTTTTTTTTTATAACAATGACGCCTCACATCCACACATTTTTCATGGCAATAGCTTGGAGTAGAAGTAAGGTACAACCTATGTAAACAAGTCAACGCACGTGATCATGAAAAAGACTCTATTAACGTGTAATTATATGTTTGAAAAACACAACACAACAAATATGTAAAAGTGTCGTAGGAAAGAGGGAATACTACAATGAATTATGACCGATAGTTCAAGAATGTATATGCCACATGAGAGTCAAGTTCAATCTTAACCCTTGATTTGTTAGATGAGAGAAAAAGGATATTGAGATTTGAATTTAAAAAATGGTACAAATTAGGTTTAATGGTTGAGATCTCTAGACTTGTGGAAACATTACGAAAATAAAATTGAGAGAGTCATCTTCCGTCCGCAGACATGTATATGTATTGATAGTAATTTCAAATATCTATTGAATATCTCTAAAATATTAGTATTACAATAAAATTGGAAAAACATTCAAATATATTTAAAGTTGAATAAAAACATTATTAAAAACCCAAATTATGTAAGTATCTCAATATTCTAAACAAATTTTTCAAATACTTTTTCCTCCATCGGACTTCCCTTTACTTCTTCCCCAATTCGATTTTCGACCGGGCTACCACAAATTCTCAACACAGATTCAATAGTTAACACAGATTATCTAGCTCTCTTCAATATATAACACAAAGTTTCTGACTCTCCTCATATATACGGTAGTGATTTTCACCTTTATGTGTACCGCATATATTCATCATATATTTTCACCTTAAATAGAATATTGTTCTTAAAAAAAATTACGTTTTTATTTTACTACGGGCCTCTTTTTACTTAAAAGGCCGAGCCTCTGAATTTGTAAGAACGACCCTGCATATATACATACAAACAATTTGAAGTTGTGAATAGAAAAACATCAATAAACAACATGGAAACCCTCGGTGATACTAGATTGAAGCATCGTATAAAGAATAGCTACAAGTACATCTGAGAAACTTTGTATAAGGTCAACCAACGATTCTTCAAAAGGTTTCACCAGTTTTTGTAGATTCAAATTAAAACTATTGTCATTGATTTTGCTCCTACAAAGAGGACATCATGTAGTATTGTTCTTCAGCCAAGCATCAATACAATCAGCATGATATCTATGGTTACATAAATGTAATAACCTAACTTTTTCCCCTCTACACATATTTGGCTTAAACAAACTAAACAACAATCACTTTCACTTTGATCTATTTCCTTCACTGAATCACCAACATAGAAACAATTCTTGTAGAGTTTACGAAGGGTCTTGATTATGTTTTCTTGAAATGAATAAGCCATAAGAGCAACTATTGTGAGGAATTTAAGGATGGTTGTTCTTGTCATGTCAAGTAAACCTCCTTGTAGAGGCTACTGCTGGTTATTGGGATTTTTTTTGTAAAGTAAGAAATTTTTTGGTTTAGGAATATAAAGTGGTTGTTAAATAATGTGTGTACTAAATTAAATATAACTCAAAACATTGTTTTAGGGAAAATAACTCATAAAAAGGTAATTTAAGCTTATTAGTCTATATCAAATTTTCATATATTTCAAATTATTATTATAACTATAATTAAAATATGATATCATATATATTCAAAACTCTTTAAAATGTCATGTTAAATGTAAAATGAGTAGTCCCATGGATCAATTAGCTCGTCAGTCTATTTAAACATAAATCATACTAATTGTTTAAATACGTTCATATAAAATAGACTTTTAAATAAATTTCAGATTCAAATCTAAAAAACAAATCTATAACAACATGCTATAGATTATATCTTAGACTTCTAACTTTTTTTATCTAATTCAGTTTTGGCTTTCCAAAAACCTTACCCGATCTAGTCTATTCTCACTCCGACCCACAAGGGATAACTGATAAGAAGGGTTATGAGCTGCATGATCATTCTATCATCTATTGAGTTTAAAAAAAAATAAAAAATTCTATCATCTATTGTAAAAACGTGAAGCAAACATGTGTGAAAGAGTTTGCAGGTTTAGGCTTTGAAGGCATTAAAGGTCTCCTCAAGTGATTTATGATTATTGTTCTGCCTTTATAAGGCAGTAGCTGCTACCTATATATTATCTGAGTTTCCACCCCTCATTTTTTTTAGTTGCAATTATTTTGGACTTAATTTAGACTCTTCTCTATTCCAAAAAAAATAAATTATTAGAGTTAGTTTAGAAGAAGGATGTTCTCACGTTTATATATTAGCAAGTCACATTTCTTGCAAAAAAAGTTTTTTATTCCATTTACACCGACTCTAAACTTGATTTTGAACGATCCCTCCTATCTTTTTTTTTACTTATAAAGTTACAAATGAAGCCCTCTATTTCTTTTAAAAAAAAAAAAGAGGATTTCAATAATTAAGTATCTTGCTAAAAGAACCTTAAAAAATTAATAATCATTATTTCAAAGTTGTTTTTGGATAAAGTTGACACATCCACACAATTTTCACGGCAATAGCTTCGTATAGAAGTTATGTTTGAAAACGAGTATCTTAACGTGTAAATATACTTTTGAAAAACACAACACAAAGATGTAAGTAGAGGTGGGCATGATTCTTAACTATATTAACTGAACTAAAGTGTTGAAATGATTTGAAATAACCGAACCGAACCGTTTATAGTTTGAAACTAACCGAACTGAATCAAAGTTATGATTTGGTTAACTGTTTGCTTGTCTATTAACCGAACCGAACCATAACTAAAATTTTGAATCGAAATGTATTTTTTATATCCTTTTACGAATTTAATTGTGTTTTTTTTCCTTTTAAAAAAAAGTAGTTTATGTGTTATATGCAAAAATATACACCAAGTTTTACACCAAATCTGATTTTACAAAATCACTGTATAAAACATCATCAATCCTCGATAAAACTGTATAAGCCAAGCTTTCTATTACTCTTATTGTGGTGCTGCCGGTGGTTGATTTGGTCTTAGTTATGTCCCTAAACCCAGGCTTTGCATGTTTGTACCATCAAGGTTTCACATTTAAATTGACATTTCAGCTTATGATTCAACGGGTTGCACTCTTTAACATCATACTTATCAATTTAAGAAATAATCAATTAAATAAGTGATTGCAGAGGTTGCTTCAAATATGGTTTCAATTTCAATATTATTGTATCATAATGTTTAAATTTTCAACTCAATTGTTTATGTATCTGACTGATAATACTCCATACTGCTAGTAAATTAACTCTAGGCTTTACTGTTATTTGGATTTCGGTATTATTTGTCATTTGGAAAGATCGAAATAGGAGAATATTTCAGAATCACTTTGATCATTTAGAAGCTCTTCTTGAAAGGGTTAAACTCCAAACGTTTTGGTGGTTGAAAGCGAATTACATCATGTTCGATTTTGACTATCCCTATTGGAGGAAAAACTCTTTAGTTTGTTTATAGACTGTTTTGTAATGTCTAGCCTTGTGTTGTAACTAACATTTTTCAGTTCTCTTGGGCCGCTTTGTGTTTGAGGATCTGCTTATTTCTTTAATATATTTCGCTTAATATCTTAAAAAAAAATCTCTGGGCTGCGTGATAAAACGCGCAACTCGAAAAACAAATGTGAATTTTTTTTATCCAAAGCAAATTCTCAATCTAATTCCTACTGTTAATTTTACTGTGTTTGAACCTGACCGACAATGTTCATGGTAAGCAGTCTCATTAAGCATGGCTTGCTATCACCTGCTTCTCTCTGAAATTAGCTAGATGATAAGTCAAGTAAGGCTTTCTTGTGAATCCATAAGTAATTTTTTGTGTGAAAATGAATTTTTGTGTGAGAAATGAGAACTGATATGATTAATTGAGATGTAATGGTTTGACTCAGTTAATTGAGTTTGGTTCGGTTTGGTTAACCGTTCGGTTCAGTTAATGAACTGATTTTAAAATAACGGTTCGGTTCAATAACCAACGTAATTGTTCAGTTAATTTTAGTTTAGTTCGATTCAGTTCGATTTTTGGATATTTTTGCCCAACCCTAAATGTAAGTGTCGTAGGAAAGAGAGAATACTACTAAAGTTTAATTAGTATATGTTGTTTTTGGACAATTATTTTACATATATCAAATGATGAAGTATCAAGTAATTAATGTATATGACAATTCATATACTTTCATATTTATTAACTAACGTGATAAAATATTATTTAATGCATGTGTAAAATGAAAATACATTAACAAATTGCAGTAATGAAATTCATACATCAATAATTGATTAAATGTAAAATGTAAATTTTTGTTTAAACATCTACAAAGTTAATCGAATAAATTTTTCAGGAACAAACGCCCTTGCATGCAGAACATGAGGAATTTATTTTCTTCATTAAACAAATCTTTTTCTTGGGGCCCGTGAATCCACCATACTTAATCCATTCCTTAAAAAAATGAATTTGATATCTGTGGCTTGATATGTGGTGAATAGATTATACTATTATAGGGTTTTTTTAATGAATGTCTTTGTACATTTTTTAAGGATTCTAAAAAAGATTATTTTATAAAACAACTTAAATATTTTGATTTTTGATGAACTAATAATACATATTTTTATAACAAATTATCATTTAATGGTTTTAAATAATTTTCAAGAGCATTCATTAATACTTTTCTATATTTTATTAAAGAATAAATTGTTTGGGAGAACTCAATTTTTTGTGGAACATTTTTTATCGGAATAGAGACGAAACTATGAGTTGGCATTGGAAGGTAATTGCCACTCATTCTTATCCTTTTTAATATATCCATAGTGCTTTAAATACTTCTTGCACTTTTTTCTAGTTTTATTTTGGTATCTTAAATTATAAATATTAGACAAAAAAAAAAATTAAAATAAGGAATTTTTTTCAATCTCTTTTGTTAGCCGTTACCTAAAACCCTAATTTATTTTCCTTCATCCATTAAAGAGGGGTGGTATATGATTAAATTTTGACCCCAAATTATCTCTCTAAATCTTTTTTCTTCTTCCCTTTTATTTAAATAAATGATTTTAACACCAAATTAGGTTTTTCTTGTGTGAATTCATCGTCTTAGTGCGACGTAGTTTAGTTTGTCGTATTTGTGCGGCGTTGTTTGACTTTCCCATCTTGTTCATGTGTTTGTTCAGTTCAGATTGTCTGATCAGCGTTGATCCAGTGCAGATCCAACCAATGGCTTTCGTGTCATCAAGTTACAGATCCGAAGGCATGACTACTCCAAAGACTTTAATATAGTCATATTTGTAGACTTATGTACTTTGTCGTTTTATGTTATTAATATGGATGTTGTGAGTTTATTCGCAGATTTATCATTTTTGTTTTTATTAAATTTGTATTATATCAATATACTCTATCAATTTGAATGAATGAAAGTCGTTTAAAAAAATCAATTTAATAATCACCATTAAATAAAACAACTTCAATCCACTTAGTTTTGTGGAATATTATTGTGTCTATATCCAAACAAAAATGTAAATTTTTAACTTATATTTGGATTGATGGCGGTGAGAATACATACTCAAACTGAATCAATGCGATTTTGACAATATTGGCAAACCTACATTTTATAGCTTCACAAAATGACAATATTGGCAACACCTGCACTTTCTAGCTTCACTAAATGACACTATGCTTGTAATTTTGGCAAACTCGTTCTACTTCTATAAAAAGTACATAAACAAGTACATTCAATAAGCTACCTACGATTTTCATCTCTCCCAATTTGTCTGGGCCTTTGATATGAAACTTACAGGACCTTTGATATGAAACTTACAAGCATAACATGAAGCAGAGATACGGATAGAGACACTGACATCTCGACACCGTTAATAATTTAAGAAAATTATATAATTCAGTGTAATTATAAGTGATGATCTCGTGTTTGTGGTGTGTCCAACACCAGAACACGTCTAATCTGACGAGTGTCCGTATCCGACACCAACACGACACCAACAATGGCAATTCAATAAAGTCTTTCTTAAGATTTCAGCTCCTAATATTTGCAAATATGAAATCCAAATCCCATGTAGTAAATAAGTAAATGAAAAAATTATTTAAATAAGACTAATATAAGATGAAACTCTGATGTACTTAGATAGTTACATACAAACTATTTGAAGGTGTGAGTAAAAAAGCATCAAAGATCCATAGGGAAACCCTCAGTGATACTAGATTGAAGTATCCTATAAAGAATAGCTACAAGTACATCAAAGAAACTTTGTACAAGGTCAACCAAAGATTCTTCAAAAGGTTTCACCAGTTTATGTAGATTCAGATTAAAACTATTGTCATTGATTTTGCTCCTACAAAGAGGACATGTAGTATTGTTCTTCAGCCAAACACCAATACAATCAACATGATATCTATGGTTACATAAATGTAATACCCTAACTTTTTCTCCTTTACACATTTGGCTTAAACAAACTGAACAACGCTCATTTTCACTTTGATCTATTTCCTTCACTGAATCACCAACATAGAAATAATTCTCGTAGCGTTTATGAAGAGTCTTGACTATGTTTTCTTGAAATGAATAAGCCATAAGAGCAACTATTGTGAAGATTTTGAGGATGGTTGTTCTTGTCATGTTTGGTTTTTTTGGAGCTAAGAGAAATTCTAATGGAAGAAGTAGAGAGATTTCTAAATAATTGGACGCATTTTTTTTTTCTGCCCAAATTGTACGCATTAATACTAACTAACATATCAAGTTGCTTATGGAATATTGATACTAACATAGTAAGTAAACGTGCTAGTTGTTTAATCATGCGGGAACCCTTCAAAAAAAAAAAAACAAGTGGGACTAAATTAAATATAACTGACAACATTATTTTTAGAAAAAAACATGACTCAAAGAATAAGGTAATCAAAACTGGACTTAATATTAAACAAACACATGTAAGCATAATTTAATGTTCAACTTGGATCGAACCAGATTCGATCGATATTAATTAAATATAATTTTTATGAAATATAGTATATATATTATAACATAAAATTACAAAAAAAAAGTATAATATTAAAAAATTTAATAATAGAACCTGTGAATAATATACGTAAGTAAAATAAGGTGTGAATAAAAAGTTAAAATAAAAAAAAAAAGTATTGTAAACCACATGCAAGTTATACAAGAGGGTAGGGTATATTTCCAACCTTTACTATTATGTCTTGAAGAACATAAATCAGAGTACGCAATGAAGGAGATATGAAGGAATGTGTGGGAAACATTGTAGATCCATGACCTTAGCTTAAAATGTCCTCAAATCAATATGTTATAGGCCAACCCATCAAGCAGCTTGCAAAGAATGTGTGTATAGATGTAAAAAATGACAAAGGTTTTACAATCAATCATATCAAACACCTCATAAACTTCATCAAGGAATTCAATTTCTTGTATTTGTAAAATTGGGTATTGGGTTCAAACTGTACAAATCTTCATCTTTTTTTCTTTAACATTTTTATTTTCAATTTAATCAAAAATAAATGAAGAAGAAAAAACTAAATAAATGAAAAAATTGATCTATATACACACATGTTAATGTCTATTTTGGTCTTTTATACACCCAAAAGCAATTTTAACACAAAACAAATACCGAAACAATTTTTTTCAAAGAAATCACTTTTATTTCGAAGATATCCAGATATAAATCACTTTACCTCCGATTTAATTTTAATCAAAATCAATTATCGTTGTCTCACAACCAAACACATAATGTGGTTCTAACGTTGAATTATCACCAACAACCTTCCAACTATGTTGGCTCTATTATTCTAGATTGTATTAGCTTTAAGGGTAACTTTCGAAGTTTAGATTTTCTGCATGTTAGGCATGAAGTCAACCAAGTTGCTCATTATTTAGCTAAATATGCTCTTAGGAATTAAGATTGTATATCGGTTGAAGAAACTCCGTCTTGTATTTCCACAGTCTTGATATTTAATTTATTGTCGGACTTTAGTTAATCTAATTGTCTTTAACTTAAAAAAAAAAAATACATGCATATCTCGTCTAAAAACAAATAATTATAAACATCAATAGTAGTAGGTATAATAAAATATGCACATCTGCCACCATACCTCACGTTCTCCCTCCTATATCTTTGTCCTCATCCTTATCCTTAAATCCTTATTCTCTCTCTAACTTTTAATAAAGAGTATCATTGTGATTTTGATTGCTAGATTGTTGATGTAATCTCTCAGATTCAATCTCATACCTGAGACCTTCTTTCTTCCAAATATACTCCACCTTCAACCATTCCGGTTCCACCGTTTCTGTTATTTAACAATTATTTCTTTGATCCACTAATACAATTCTATGGAAAATGTAAATGCAGTTCTTTGATCCACTCTCAACTCCTAAGTCCTATTAAAGAAATGTGATTATCAATTTATTTTTCAAAAATTAAAAAAATTATTTAGTTTTCTTCTTAAGTCATGAAAAAGCAATGATGCTCCTTTTTTTTATATTTTTAATTTAGAGTATTTATAGGGTTTAACGAGAGTTAAACTTAGGTTAACTCGGCTCAACTCGTTAAGAATTGAATCAACTCGATAACTCGAATCAAATTATCTGAATAAAAAAACTATTAGCATCAAGAGTTTTAAGAGAGACAAATTCAAAGAAAAAAGTCAACCTTAATTTTAATTAGCATAATAATAGCTAAAACAATCATTTCCAATACCACTGTACGCTTTAATCAAGCAGCAGGATGCTATTTTATACACACTGGTGCTTCCTATCATACATAAAGCATCCGATGTGGGACTAAACGTAGTTTTCATGTTGCTTTTTTTCTTTGCAAGCGTCACGTGGGGGGTGTGTGTATGTGTGTATATATATGGGACTAAACGTAGTTTTCATGTTGCTTTTTTTCTTTGCAAGCGTCACGTGGGGGGTGTGTGTGTGTCTATATATATATATATATATATATATATATATATATATATGATGTGTTAGAGCACATCCATTAGTCTTTATATGGGAGTGTTTTAGCATGTTATAACTAAAAAGTTGATAAATACATCTTAAGGTGTATCTTGTTATAACACATCTTCTAAAAAATAAATGGGTGTACGTTAGCAACTCCTATAGATAAGTGGATGAACGCTTTAAATAGAGTCCGTGCATGGTGGGATTGGTCCCCTCGAATTAGTCGGTTCTTGGATCAGATACCGAGTTTTAAAAAAAATTGAGGTGTCTTTGAAATGTGATCAAACTTAATTGTTTTTTTATTTTATTTTTATAGTTGTATTTGCAAAGAATCATCTCATAATTCGATTTATAGATCAAGATTTATGTTGTTTTGTTTTTTGAAGTTAAGTACTTCAAAAATTCATAATTAATAGGTCATTTATTGAAGAATTCTACACGTTTGAAACATGCATACAAAAAGTCATATAAAATTTTAACCTCTAAAATCTAAATCACTTTCCTGGGATTTAGGAAAAAATAAAAGGATTTCAAATACTCAACAAATCCAGACAATCTTCTCGGCAACAGCTTGGAGTAGAAGATAAGGTACAACATGAACAAGATCATGCTGAATTGTAAAGTGGAGAAAATTCCTTTTGTTTATCTAGGCTTGCCTATTGGGGGTAATCCGCAGAGACTGTCTTTTTGGGATTCTGTTGTGAATCGCATTAGATCTAGACTGTCGGGGTGGAATAGTCGGTTTCTTTCGTTTGGTGGTCGCTTGGTACTTCTGAAATCTGTTCTGAGTTCTTTGTCTGTCTATGCGCTTTCTTTCTTCAAAGCTCCTGCAGGTATAATCTCTTCCATTGAATCTTTGTTAAGTAATTTTTTTTTGGGGGGGGGGAGTGAGGAGTGTTCTAAAATTACTTGGATCAAGTGGAATATTGTTTGTTCTAAAAGGGTAGCAGTCCTCCCGTGGATGAAGCTTCTGAGTTAGTTTGGCATCCCTAGGTTCCTCTGAAGGTCTCTATCTTTGCTTGGCGTCTTCTTAGAAATCGTCTTCCTTCAAAGACAAACTTGGCAGTTCGGCGGGCTCTTTCTCCAGATGTGACTTTATGTGATTTAGGATGTGGCCTTGAGGAAACATCCGAACATTTGTTTTTCACTTTCCGAATTCTGTATTGTTGTGGCAGCAGGTGCGTGACTGGATAGGTTGCATGGGAGTGGACTCCACTCATTTGTCCGACCACTTGTTGCAGTTCACTTTTTTGATTGGTGCGGGAAAAGCGAAGCGCTCCTTTTTGCAGTTGATTTGGCTCCTGTGCACGTGGGTCTTGTGGTTAGAACGCAACAATAGAATTTTTAATAATGTTGTATCTGATGTACCCAGATTGTTAGATAAGGTTAAATTGTTATCCTTAGGCTGGCTCAAAGTTAAGAATCTGTTGTTTATTTTTGGCTCTCAGATGTGGTGGTCAAGTCCTTTGGCTTGTCTAGGTATTGGGTAAACCACAGTTTTTGTTATTACCTTGTGGTTGACTATTCTGTACTTTTGATAGTAGTTGTAGGCACACCTTGTGCTTGCAAGTGCTATGGTTTAGTAATATAATCCCATTTTGATTTCTTAAAAAAAACATGAACAAGATCAAGGCACTTTAGAGCACCAAAAACATCAAATACTATATTTGGTGATCAAATTACGATGTATTAGGTGTTCAGCCCGTACGTTGCACGGGTTTGTTTAAATTTTTAATAATTTTTTTTATCAAAAATAACATTTTTGTCAACTGTCCTGAATTTTTTTATATTTATGTCCTCGTCAAGTGAATACAAAATGTAAGGAGATAAAAATTATTTTTGATCTAAATATTGTGTATTGACCTGTATATAATAATAAACAAGATGCAGTTCAATAGTCAGGAGACGGTTTAGTCCATAGTTTCTTTTACAATATGTTTTTATTCAATAAAAAGTAGTGGATTATGATAAAACTTTCTTTTTGTTTCCTTTTTTTCTTCGGTTTTATATCTATCCCCTCATGCTTTGTTGTTTTCCTTTTATTTTAATCTAACTTCAATCTTATGAAAAAAATAGTGAATTTTTTTTTAAATAATTTTTTAAAAAAAATAATATTTTAATAGAGTAGTAATACTATATTCATTTTAATCCCATTTTAGTAAAAATAGAGTATACTATAATCCCCCTCTACAAAGAATGTTTTTTAAATAAAATTTAATTTGATTTTTTATAGTTTCAACATTGTATATATAAATGGTGCACGTTATTTTTAGCATGTTTAGTGCTAAAGATAAAACAACTTTTTTATTAAAAAAAATATTATTATCTACAAAGCATATGAAGTTGTATTTAGCAAAACTGAAAAAGGCGATAGGTTATTTCATATTTTCTTTGCATCCATTGTAATTGAGTCCATAGTTTTCCAATTTTCACTTATATATATACATATATACATATATACATTTTCAATTCAATAAAGTCAATTGAAAAGAATACATTAAAAAATATGTTTTTAAAATAGCCTAAATTAAAAATAAAATAAAAAGTATTACTCCTTGATGTTGTCAAACAAAAAATTTCAAATATAATCATTTTATTGTCCTATCTGGTTTGGAATGGATAATAAAAGGCACGAGAGTCCAATTTTCAAACATATGCATATCATCGGTACTTCTGCAATAGTATAATGACATGTAAATATATAGTGTTGCATGAAAATAAATATGAAACAGAGATAAGAATTTTCTCACTTGAATAATTGCATTAGTTGATTTGTTTGTGGGATATCTAGGTTGATATTAATCTTTGTTGACTTTGATGATGACATGCATATATCACCTTTACAGCGAGGGGGAAAAAGTATTTAATGTGAGGAAGTTTGCACATAAATCAAACTTTTCAATTGAAAATCCACACTATAAACCTTACTTTAATAGTTCTTAACTTTTCAATTGAAAATCCACACTATAAACCTTACTTTAATAGTTATTTATGATTCTACTAATTATAGAGTAATGTGAGAACAATGAATTTTGTAACCTCGATGCCAGCTTACATTGTCCAACATACTTGAATTGACTTTTTTTTTTTATAATAAAAGAATAGTTTTAGGAGGACATATATATCTACCATAGACACTTAATATAGATAAAAGACATGAGATTCTGAGTGAAAAAATATATAATTTCAGTTGAGTGATTCTAGATATAATCAAAAATCGGATGACAAATGTAACAAACCACCAAATTATAGAATAAGTAAAAAATAATAAAAGAAAAATCAGTATTAATGTAAAGATGACTACATTTTCATATAAGAAGTGACATTTCAACCAAATCCACTTATTTCTATGGCCTGCAATGAAACTAATAAAAGAAGAAATATTAGAAGGAATGAACATGAAAACTGCCCAAAAAAATGAAATGAAAGAAAATGTAAAGATGGACAACCTTTTCGTATAAGAAGTTGTATTTCAACAAAATTCACATATTTCCAAAACCTGCAATGAAACTAATAAAAGAAGAAATATAAGAAGGGATGAAAATGAAAACTACCATAAAAAAATGAAACGAAAGAAGGAATGGGGGGGAGGATAATAAGTAACATGATTTGTTACTAATTGAGGGAAAATAAAAGGATAGTGGTGGCTAGGAATTAATTGATGGAATATAAATAGTGTAGTAGAAATAAAAATGAACCAAAAGATGAAATGGAATTGGAAGATTAGTAACATATCTATCTAATAAAAAGTTTTTTTTAAGTCACTCTTTAACAAACCAATGATCAAAGTCAACAAAGATAGTGGGGAAATACGACACTAAAAAGTTTTTTTTTAAGCCACTCTTTAACTATTTCCCTTCTGTAACAAACCAATGATAGTGGAGTTTGTGGTTTTAATTAGTTTATGTTAAAATTTCTTAAACCGTTACATAATTTATTCAATTGGATTATGAAGGGATGTTCAATTAGGAACTATTAAAGAATGACATTATTGTAAAATATAGTGAGTCATGTTTAATTAGAAATGAGAAGCTTTAAAAAATAGAGATGAAAAGCATCTCTAAAGCATGCCACATCATCACAATGGAAGCCTAAGAATAGTTCAAGTTTCTAATTCAAAGATATATATATATATATATATATATATATATAGAAGATATAGATAGATAAATAGATACAAACAGGGGTGGATCTGGACTTCCAATATCAATGAGGCAAAGTCGATGACTTTGTTGCTCTCACTACTAATAACTTTGTCCCTAGGCATAACCAAAAAAAAAAATCATCTTAATTTTAATTATACAACACACAATATATTAGATTACTACAACATCATAGAAAGTACATCGAGAGTAATAAATTACCACTTTTATAAAATCAATAAACAAAACAATACATCTTAATTCAATTTCAACTTCAAAACAATTTAAAATCAATTTTAGTAACCAAACCCTAAAAATAAAAACCAGTTTTAGTTTTAGTTTTAGTTTTAGTATCGTTATTACTACTACTCTCACTATCTTAATTCAATTTCAACTTCAATATCATGATTCAATTACTCTCACTACTACTATCAATTTCACTTTAGTAATTTCATATCAACAAGAAAAATGTTTGTATATACTAACATCAAGTGACATCACAATCATTCTTGTATAAAATCAACTAGATTTGTCCATATCAAATTATTTTAATACATTTTCTATATAAGTTTCTTGATGCACAAAATCTCATTTAAATTATAAATTTGCAAATCCAGACCAACTTTGCGGATGCATCATATTTAATTTAAAATCTTTTCTGTAATCGATATTTTAGAATCTCTTCATGAGCTCTAATAATATTTATACCCTTCATCATAAAATCGATTATAACAAATTCATTTTCAAATCTTTACAATGGATATATGATGTCATTTCTTCAATATCTCACAAAAATTAACTCCTTCCGAGAGTTTCATATACTTATCACTATCACACGAGTCATACAAATATATTGAAACACATCTTTATAAAAATTGAACCTTTCATTAAACTTTATCAAGCAAGATTTGAACTCACTTAAGGTGAAAATGTATCTTAAAAATAAATGATAAACATGAACCAATTCACTTCCGGTGAGCATATCAAACCTCAGTATATATACATGTATTATATCATTCCAATTTTCCTTTCGCGCGAAGAATCATACATATTTAATTAATTTCACATCTTCCAGTGTGAGGACTACAAGTCCAAAGTTTAGCTTTGCAAAACGAGTTTGATTTCACTAGAATTGTCTCTTTCCATTTGTAGATATTTTCTTTATCTATCAATTCATGATCCTCATTATCACTTATCACATATAGTGTTATAGAAAAACGTTGTCAATGTTGACTTTCATTTTGGTTCCATTTGTTCCATTAATATCTTTCGTTCATGACATACTTTATCGAGATCTCTTTATTTTCATAAACTTCAGGTACCTGGTCAGTTCTTCTGGAACTTAAAAATCAATTATGTCAAATGACTATTTTAGAGTTTACACATCCTCATTTGGTTATCTTTCCTTTTAGCTCCTTTTCTTGTTTGAAGATTTTTATATTTGGAGCCGAGTGGTCTACCACACTTCATGAGTGGTTGAGACTCATTTGCAATAATCCGACATGGACATAAATTGTTTGGAGCATTACAACTGTTATTTTATTTGCTTAACTTTGCAAATGAGTTATATCTCGATGATCAATATGAGACAATATTATTTCCTTTTAAATAATTCATTTGAACTTCAGGTTCATATTTTCAGCTGCTTATTCTCTCCCTTTAATATTGGGAAAACTAATTCATCAATTTTTAATCAGCTGGGCTGTAAACAAGTTGGCTCAATACAATTTATAATAGATAAAGATTTATATCAAATAGATTTTCCCAATATTCTTTCAAGATCTATCTAAGTGCATTATATTGGAGCAATTGCGATAGACACAACACATCCAAAAATTTACTTAGATGAGAAATATTAAGTTGTTAACCTAAAATAAATTATAAAACAAGGGGAGGACTTACATATTGTAACTTGTTGGCTTGATGCGAATCAATATATCAACATACATGATTGTTGATTTCCAAAATAAAGTTTATAGGCATGGTCTCGTAACCAAAATAGAGTTTATAAGGTATGGTCATATAAGTATCAATTATACAATTAACTTTAGACGTTTAAAGAACGGATCTTCAAGTCCATTTTTATGAGCATATGCTACACGTAGTTCAATATAAATTTCAATTGATAATTGATACTTATCAAATGTTTTTTGAAAAGTTAAGAAAATAAACTCTTAGTCAACTTAGTTGAGAAAACAATTTCACAAACTTCTGGGTGTGAGTTGATAACAAACATACATGTGATCATTTAGTTGATGCATCAATAAAGTCATAAAATATCTAAGTGATTCACATGATATATTAGTTTACAAATATCACTTTATATAAGTTCTATAAAAAAAAAAATCAACTTTCTTTGAGAGTCAATAATACACAAATATTATTATTATTGGTTTAAAGAATCTTCTGGTTCTTCAATAAATATCCATATAAATTATTAACTATTTTCTCATCATAATAGATCCGGGATAACCAACTGGTCTTGCCAACGAAAAGCTTAATATAATATGTAAACTTCTGGTTTAGAATAACATGCGTTTCAATTGCACTAATATAAGTGTAGTACAAACTAGAAGAACGAGTAACTTTTTCATTACACTAATTTTCTCCATCGTATGTTTCGTAATATAAAGATATTTAACATCTCCATTTTTTTCAATATGATATTAATTTAGATTAATATCTTAAATTTAATAAAATTTATAAGAATGCAATCTTAATATGTAACATTGTTCCTCTATATAAACAGTACAATTGCTCTTCATGAGCCTTTATTATTCATGCAGTTCTTCGAGAACTATATCATAAGTGATCAAGATAAATCATTATTTGAGCAACTCTTTCGGGATTGTTTAATACACTCAAGAATGAGCATTTAAAACATGATTTGTAAACCTCTGATTTACAATAACATATGATTCATTTGTTCTCATCCATTGTTCTAATCCATTTGAAACAACAATGGAATAGAAAATATCATATCCAAGTGAAGCTGTATAATAATAAATATTCTAGATAAAAAGGAGATAAACACAAAATTTCTCCAAAAAATAAGACTTTATAAATCATAAACATTTCTCAAGAGAGTAATTAGACATCTTCAAAGTTTGTATTGTATGTAAGATTTACTAGATAAATCTTGTGCAATAAAAAAATCATAATCAAATATATTAATTTGTTCGAAGAATAAGAGAGCAATTTTGTAAGATTCTAAAAGAAAACAAAGTATAAAAGTTTAAAACATTACCTCAAAAAAAAGGGTTCTTTGATCAAATAATAAAATTAAATAATTTTTTGATCAAATACTAATTTTCCAACCTACCTAAGTTCATACTACCGGAACTTTATGACTTTGACATGTTACAACTTTTTTTTTATTAGTAATATCTACAAAAATCAACTTTTTTTTATTTTTAATATTTACTAAATCAACTATTATAACCACAATGTTGGTTATACAATACAAATAGAATGAATCATTCACTTCTAGGAATGACGTTCATTTTATTATGTGACATTTTACTATTTTAATCAATAACCACTCTTTCCTCATTTATAACGAATATTTCAAAAAAATAATAATTTAAGAAATCAAAATGAAATTATATACCATCAGTTCTCAAGCACAAGGAGTGCCTAAGAGACTACTAAACAAAGGTTAAGGAAACAACAAAAACATAAAAACAAATTAGCAATACCCAAACAGTCTAAAAGGCTTGACCACCATCTCTGCGTGCTATAAACAAACACGGCCGTTTTAGCCTTCCGGCACCCTAAAGCTAACACTTTGACCTTATCTAACAGGCGAGGCACAAGTGTAACGATGTTATTGAACAATCTATTATTACGTTCGTTCCACACCACCCAAGTACACAGGAGCCAAATGAATATTTTCAAAAATATTGTTAAAAATGTTTTCTCAATTTTGCTACTTCAAAAGCATATTAACGTATTGTCCTTATTTTTCTTTTTCGTATCAATGCGAAGATCAAATGGATCTTATAAATTTCTTTCATGATCTAAATATATACTTCTTCAAGAATGTAATCTAACCTTCATGTTAACAAATAGATCTTATAAACCGTGATCATAGTCGAAATATATAGTTTTTCGTGAAATCAAGAACGAAATTCATAGATGGATATGTAGTTCTTCAGGAACTTAAAACCAAATCTTTGTAAACTATGTATGATCAAGAAAATTTCTGAACAATTTTAAAGTGATGCTTTACTATTAAATTTGTAGTTCTTCCGGAACCGTAAAAAAAAAATGATCTCCATGTCTGAAAAAAAAATCTTAATCTCATCAAATTTATTTCCTTATATAACGATAGTGGTTAGCGCTTAAATTCTACCAAATTAAACTTAAGTCTTCTGGTTTCAATATTTACAAAAGATATAGAGAATTTTAAAAATAACTTTGGAAGAAATCTCCAACTATTTGATCCTGAATTAGTTTATTATTCTGAAAAGTTCAAAGCAATTATAAAAAGATATATAGATATCAGAAATCAAATTTCCAACTATCTGGTATCTCTACTCAATCAGAACTGAAAACAAAACAAAACACATACTTAGCACTGCATACTCCTTTCCAAAAAAAAAGAAAAAAGGAAGAAGGTATATATTATGCCGTAAGGGGATTGCTAAATTAAAGTCGTGCCTTTTGTTTTTCTAGTTTTCGTACTAACAATCATTATCCATTCTGTAATATTCACATAATGATGATGATCTTTTTTATTATGGTTCCTTAAAATAAGTGTAACAAACATAGTTTATTAGAGCAATTTGTTTTGAGAATAGTACTGTTTCCAATTATAGATGTTATTTGTTTAAAAAAAAAAACAAATAAATATTCAACATCACAACGGATTAGTGCTTCAATTAACTGTGCAATCCTTCAAATGCATCAACACATTGAATTGAATTCTATTCTTCAAGAATTCAGAATAAAAATTGGGTTTTTACGTTCTTCAGGAATTATCCAACATATTTAAATAAAAATGAAGACTAAAATTCATAGAGAATAAAATTTAAACTTTTTAATTCTTCTGGAATTTAAACAATTGGATTACCGTTGAAATTAATCAATTCAATTGTGCAATCCTTCAAGATGCATCACTGTTGAATTCATCCGAAATTTATTTTTTGAATCTTTAATCAATCCTTCAAGGATGCATTCCTTAATGAATATTATAGATCTTTACGAATCAAATTTGACATATGCATAGATATTGAATTCTTCTGGAAGAATTCAGAGAATAAATATTGATTTTTTTTTTCTTCCACATTCTTATAATTATATAAGAGATCTATCAAACTATTTGTGCAATCGTTCAAGATGCAATACCATTGAATTTTACCGAATTCTTCAAGAATTTATTGAGAATAAATTTTGAGTTTTTAAGTTCTTTAGGAACTATATATCACTATTGAATTCACCAGAAATTCATTTGGGAGAAATTGTTTTTAAGCAATGATGCAGTAGTACTGTAGAATTCTTCAGGAAATTCATTAAAATTGAGCTTCATTTTATCTTTTAAGAAATCCTTCAGGGATGTGTTCCTTTTTTATTATAATAAAGTTCTTCATAAATTTTATTATAGATGTGATCAATCTCTTATGCAATCCTTCAGGGATGCATGAATATTGATTAAAAATAAATTAGGCTTAATTACACTTTTGGTCCTTGCATTTTGACCAACTCACGAAACTGGTCCTGCCTCTTTTAAATTGAATAAAACCGTCCTTAAATTATCTTTTTTTTTTGCAGTTTTAGTCCTACCTCCTATTTTCAACTTCAGAAACGCAGAGAAATTGCAGTTTTAGGGAAGTTTTGGACATACCCATGTACCTCAACCATGAAATAAACAAGGAATAAAACATGTGGGTACAAAAAATCCATTTTATTCAGCACATTAACCAAAAAGAGCCCTAATTTCTAATATATGTTTCAAATTAGAGTTTTTTCTGGTTAGTGTGTTGAATAAAGTAGATTCTTTGTACCCACATGTTTTATTCCTTGTTTATTTCATGGTTGAGGTATAGGGGTATGTCCAAAACTTCCCTAAAACTATAATTTCTCTGCGTTTCTGGAGTTGAAAATAGGAGATAGGACTAAAACTGCAAAAAAAAAGATAATTTAAGGACGGTTTTGTTCAATTTAAAATAGGCAGGACCAGTTTCGTGAGTTGGTCAAAACGCGAGGACCAAAAGTGTAATTAAGCCAATAAATTAACACCATATAATTTACAAAATAACGATAGTGTGTATCTACAAGGTACTGATTCCAATTGATAGAATTGTAACAGTAGCCTGTAATCATCGATACAAAATTACAACATATTTATATATTATAATTGATTAAGAGTAATGTGCCTTCATAACCAATTATTACTACCAATTCAAAACACAAACAATTATCATATAGGAATTCATTTATTATTAAAGAAGCCTATATGAATTCATAAGAACAATTAAACATGCACATAAATACTATGAATGTCATAATCGAATACCAAAAGAAAACAAAGAAACCAATGAATTAGTTAAGTAGATTATATTAATACCTTATCCTCTCAGTTGATTAGATTGTGCTGATAACGTATTATGAAAATAAGTAAACAGAGACAACAATAGAGAGAATGAGAAGAAGAGAGAATATCTCAATGTTACAAATGAGTTTTATTTATAAGAAAATAGAGTGACTTATGAACTAAGTCCAATAACCTAGTTGTATGGTCCACTAACACATTTGCTATTTGCACATCCCCTATTAATATTTATAACATACTTAATAATTTATGATAGAGTAAATTGCACTTACCTCCTCTAAAGTTTTAGTAAAAGACACTCACACCCCCTCTAGTTTGGAAAAAACATTAACCTCCCTTGATTATCTCATGATTGATGCACTTTCCCCCTTAGACACTAACATCTGTTACTTTTAACAGTGCACACCAAAAATCTTTGCCTTCATCTTCATTCATGGTCCTTCATCTTAATTCACTGATTTTTGCGATTCTCCTGCACACTAATTCAATAAGTGTTGCCGTTTATATGTTTTCTCCAATTTTTACTGTTTCTTCGTCTCTTCAACCCTCTTTACTGTTTATATGTTTTATCCAATTTTCATTATTTCTTCATCTCTTTAACTCTCTTCATCGTTTTAATTTTCTCCAAATGTTTATGTTTTTTTGTATGGAAAATATGGTCTGGTCAAAATTCTCGTGAGCTCCTTCAACATCAGACATCTGACCCATACATGAAGTAATCATTAGGCAACATAAAAATGGAAAATACACATGAACCTTAATTTTGTAAATGTCAAGCGTAAAAGTATTTCACTTATCAAGGCAGGAAAAAATGGCTGAAGTGTGAGAGAAAATCAATAGATGATTAGTAATTTTTGGTATATGAAATTACATACAACAAAAGAATTGTAGTGGAGATTATCATAAATCAGCATCACACATTCAGAATAATTACCTTCCTGTCAAAAGTAACCAGCAAAAACGAGAACGGAAAGGTTCAGTACAAGGGATTGACAAAACTTGAGAACATAAACATCATCAAATATCTAACCTGACCGTACAAATCACATCCAAGATGGGTCGGTGACAACCTTTCATATTCATAGTTTTTGGGAGAAAATGCAAATTAGGGTATATGTTAGAGCTAAGTACTGAATGTAGAAAATGTTAGTTAACAGTGTTAATCTAAGGGAAGTTAATGTTTTTTCCAAACTAGAGGGGGTGTGAGTGTCTTTTAATAAAACCTCAGGGGAGGTAAGTGCAATTTGCTATTTATGATATTATGATTACCCCCTCAACATAATACACAACAATCATACAAAGTAAGCGAGTCTTTCCCCTTCAAATGGATGAACAAGAAGTGGAGAGAAGGTTTTCATGTGACTTCAATGGCCACTGCTGGAAGTCGTTGGGATGCTGTTATGTCACGGAATACTAGATTCAGTGATCATGTTTGCTGTTTATTTTGTACTCTAATCTATGATATGATATAATGGAATGAAGGCTTTTGAGTATTTGTTTTCCGGCCTTTATTCAAAATGTTTTGTACATTTGTATTTCATTGAGTATTACTATTAAAATAGTTTGAATATTGCTCTCCTCCTGCACAAAACACTCCCGCCCTATAGGCAAGACCAAAATGCCCCTGCGCTAGTTAACTAACGCAAGTGTAAAACTATGCGTTAGTTAACCAACGCTGCGTGACTTAAGTCACGCATGTGTTAAACACTGTGCAAGTTAACTCACGCACAGATTTAACACATGCGTGAGTTAACTAGCGCACAGTCTATGCAGATTACCAGAAGAGGCAGAAACCTCTTTTTTCGCTGTTTTTTTCATTCCTTCTTTCATACATTCATTCATTCAATTGCATGCATTTTTCATTATTCATTCAAGCATGTGTTAACTCATAAATAAATTCCGAAAAATAAAGGACCAAAATAACAGAAAATGTCATAAAAACGGTAAAAAGCGCCTATGTAATATGATTACAACCAAATCTAACATAATGTCATAAAAAACTACAGAAAATTCAAAATGCCTAAACCACCCTACTGCTGTGGACTCCTACTCCTCCGCCGTGGAACCAGCATCTGCTCCAGCATGCTCCAATCAGACTGTATACCCTGCATCATGCGAAGAACATCTGGATTACCAAACACATCAGGATGCCCCATAGCACTATCCACTCTGGCTCTGATATTGCCGATGATCTGGTATGGGTCGGGAGGATGTCTGGTCCACTGCTGGTCAACAAGAACCTCCTCGTAAGGAGGGACAGGACGAGGAGGTGTCTAAGCTTCGTAGTCAGGAATGGCCGCAGGGGGGTTCACAATAGGATGTGATACTCTAACGAACCATCACATGTACCCCATACTATGAGACCACAACTGGTCCTCTGGCATCGGTTCACCCCTCTACTGCTGGCTGAGGACATGTAGAGCAAACTCCAAGAAAGTCTGGGCCACGTCATTTGCCGCAATAAGCTCAACAACTGTAGGAGACATGTGCCGTGTCTGGACATACCCATATTGTCTAAGAACCTGCTCTGGCAAGTGACAGACCATACTGTCTCTGCCGGCCATGATCCATCCGGAGTACCAACATATGTCCTGAAAGGGCGTGATGTGTCGCCGTCTCTCGTACGGCCTTGAGATGACATGAGAATGATCCAACGCATCAATGACATCTCTATAATGTCCAGGGTCCGTAAAGCCCCTAGCAGGTTTCCGCTGACTCACAAGCGGGGCAAATGCCGGGTGTACACATCATTAAGAACCCTCAGAATGAGGTTCCTGAAGTGCGACAAAGTCCATCCCTGCAAACACAAAGAACCAAATATATATCAACACAAGTATTATATAAACAACGTAAAAAAGAAGAAAAACAAGTGAAACAAGACACAAATTTACGATCCAATAAGTAAAAAAGAAGAAAAACAAATATTACCACAAACAAGATCATGTAACCACCACAGGAGGCCACTGATGAATCAGAGGTCAGAGATAGCTGCTCGTACAGGAATGCAAGTCCCATCCCACCTCATGACCAGTTTTCCAACTCGTCCATATCTTGCAGCGTAAGCAACCACATCAGATTAATGTTTTTGCTGTTCTTGCGGGAAAAAATGGTCCATCCAAGCAAGAGCAACAGAAACGCCTTAACGCAGGCCAGCCTAACTTGAGCTCGCTCGTATTCCCCCTCCTCTGTGTCAATCTCAACCAGCTGATTACACATATTCAAGAGCTCCTCGTAGCGCCTCTTCAATACACCAAAACTGATATAAAAACCACCATGTCTGGTCATCTCCTTAGCGGCATCCTCCGCAGAAAAAAGCAGGTCCACCTGCATCATCTCCATCGCCTCGACACAGGTTACCTCTCTATCAGGAAGGAGCCTCCCAGTGATGGGGATGCCTAGGAGACACGCAACATCATCTAGTGTGATGGTCATATCCCCAACGGGTAGATGGAAGTTGCTGGTCTCCTCATGCTATCTCTCTGACATCGCACAAGTTAGCCCGTGAGAGATGTTCTCGTACCCACTAGTCCGGAGGGGAGTTAGACTAGACAGATTCACTACGTCCCAAAACCAATCGTTTTGTACTCCTGATTGAGGCACCGTCAAGTTTTTAAGGCTAAGCTTCTTCGCGTGCGATATACCTTTCATCCTATGTTTTTTCCGAAACTGAAATACAAAAACAAAAAACAACAAACAACACCGTTAAATAAATAATAAGTAAAATAAACATTAAATATATTCTAACATAAATTTTAATTCTAACATTAAATAAGTAAAATAATAATTAGAATAAGTTGTATAAATAGTAAAAGAAGTAAAATAAACATTAAAATATACTTACATCGGCATCGACCCATATTCTGCATGCCACATGTCCACCAAATCTAGGTAAAAGCGAGAGGTTAGAAGGCCCCCCTGCATAGCCGTCCGGTCCGGCCTCGTACACCACCCTCGACACCCCCTAAAAACGACCCCCACCATCGTCATCCTGTTGAGGCTGAGCCTGCTCCTGCTCCTGCTGCTCAGGCTCCTCAATATCAGGCTCCTCCTCATGCTCAAACTGATATTGTGAGGCTGATGATCCTCAAACTGATACACCTGAGACTGAGGATCTTGATAAAATCGATACTGCGTCGGGTCCATCGTCTAGGATGGACCAGTCTGTGATGAAGAGGGCCCAACAACATCAACACTTTCAAGTCTCGTGCCCCCCACTCTCCCTCGACCAGCTAAAGGAGGGACTACTGTTTGCTTCTCCCTCCGTGCACTACTAGTAGAGGTAGGCCTCCCTAACCTAAGTCTGTCAGTCCTCTTCCTCTGAGACATATCTGCACAACACAACATTTTAAAAAGTACAAAATCAATGACACATTTTCACACAAACATTGTGTCATTTCTAACAATTTAAGAACAACACTAAAGTTTCGACAGTGTCATTTCAATCCGTAATTTACCACATTGTAGTCAAACATACTATAATCAACATTAATAAACTATATTCTAACTAATTTCATCATTAGCAATCCAAAAAAAACAAAAATAACCATTTTGATATTTTACCAAATACATAGAGTGCATTTTTTAAACAACTAAGAAATCTAACCATTTCTAAACCCTAAACTACCACATTGTAATATAAACAACATCTAAACAACAATTCCTAAGTTAAATCATCACTAACAATCATAAAAACTAACATGCAAGCAAAATTTATAAAAACCTAAAAATGTTAAATTTCTTCAAAAATTCGAAAATTTCAACCAAAAAATGCAATGAAGTAGGATAATCATCACTTACTTGATATTGTGGGCAAAATTGGCTTTGAATGGCACAAGAATGGTGAAATTCATATTTGGGGGTGAAAATTTCGTGTTTGAGAAAAGTTGGAAAATGGAGGTTTGTGTTTGCTGAGTTGTTGTTAAATGACTTAAGTAACGTTGCGCTAGTTAACTCAAGCAGCGCTACTTAAGTTACGCAGTGCTAGTTAAGTTGCGCAGCGTGACTTAACTAGCGCAGAGCTATTTTGGTCTTTTCAGCTGGGTGTGAACGAAAAGTGCAGGGGTAGAGAAGTATTCATACAGTTTCTAAGCTCCGGTTTTATATTTGGGCCAAACAGAGTGCTGTACATAAAAAAAATTAATTGGGTCTGAGCTGGTGTGGCTATTGCCACACCCTGCCCTGCTCAGGTCCACCCCTGGATACAAACACGAGAAACATCAAATACTTAATAAGGAACAAACATGTACATCATTGTCTTTTTTTATTAAATCTCCGAATAAACCTTAACCGATCGGAGTTCGATCGAAAAGTAAATTAAGTTTGATAAATGATTGTTCTATCAAAAAATCAAACATTTTTATGAACAATTCATTATTTTTGTACTAACAAACTTATATATTAGAGAAACTCGACACCCACTTAAGCTCAATTATTTGATTTATATACACCATTGTTTAGCAACAAAAATCCTTTCCTTCTGTACTAGCCAGCAACAAACATGATCCCCCTCTACCAAAAAACAAAAAACAGATCGACATGATCCCCGTTATTTCTTTTGGTACGAAAAGTGTAAGATATGATCACCATTAAATATTAAAGAAAAATCACCATCGAATAAAACAACTTTCAATCCACTGGGTTTTGTAGAATATTATCCCTGTATGTTTTCATTATAATCAGAATACAAATTTTTATCTTACTTAGTACATTTTTCAATAGTGGGATAAGATTGATATAATCACGTACTAGTCACAGTGATTTACAAAAAAATTATATTTTTAAGCTTTACAAAATCTTGATGTCACCGTGATTTTGGTAAACACATTGGCAATCCAAAAATAAATCACATTTTTATCCAAGTCACCAGCACACACAACAACATTCCAGTGTGTTGGCAAGTGGCAAACAAAATAAAATCAACCCTTATCACAAAGGAATGAATGTACTCAAATAATGTTTTAATTTTTTATTTGGTTAGTGATCAGAGAAAGATAGTGAATAAGTGGGGTTAGAGTTAGCCCTTATAACAAATGAATGCATGTGCATAAATCATGTTTTAATTGGAACATGGATGAAACAAAATCCGGCGTGAGTTAATTCACGCTGGATTTTAGTGTGTATTTTTTGCGTGATTTAAGTCATGCAGCGTGAGTTACGTATAATTTAACAAGAGTGAGTTAATTTACGCAGGGGTATTTTTGGAATTTTAGTTGGAAATGAGCAAAATGTGTTGGGCAAAGAGCAGAATTTGAGTGGGTATTAGACAATTTTTTAAGGCCCATAGCTTTTGGAGGCCTGGTCTGGTTGAGCACCTTGCACTCCCCCAAGATCGGGCCTGATAATAATGTTGAGAATTCGTTCAAAATTACATCAATAAAACTTGATATATGGAGCAAATTAACCAAGCAACCAATACAAGTGGATGAGAATTATAAAACAAGCAAAAATAATAACAGGAACAAAGGAGAGAAGAAGAAGAACACAAAAGAATATAATTTGTTTACCCAGTTCGGTCCAATACTGACCTACCGTTCTACTATAATGATGAGTAACTTTACAAAAAGATATCAAAATGTTACAAGAATTAGTTTTCAAACCTATTTCTACCCAACCCGAATCTCTTCTCGTGACCAAAAGACTCAATCCTAATAGTGTTTCTCCAAGGTGAATCAATGGTGATTCAATCCTGTTTGTTGCCAAGAGAATTCTATAAACCCTAGTTTTATTGTTGGCTTCTAATCTTTTTTTTCTACTCTCTAATATATCATATGATACAAGATCTGTATTTATAAAGAAATATAACTCGTAAATTTGAAACGGATATCACGCTGAAGATATGTTCTTTTTTCTCCTTCAGCTTAAAATATATTTGCATCAAATCTTCCTTCATACGGTACAAAAATATATTCACTGTCCATAAATATATTTTCAACAACAATCTTCTAGAAGCACAAAATATATTTGAAACAAATCTTTTATATTTTTAGCAACAATCTTTTTCATCCATCAAATTTTGAGTTCATTTCAATATTTCTCTACCTTGAATTTAGATTAGTGATGATGACAATTTAACCATCAACCACTTTGTTGCTCTTTCCATACTTCACTTCCCTTGCTTCCAACTACACCATGTAGCCCCACAAGCTTCCACCCTTTGCCTCTTCAAACCTCGGAATGCCTTCCGCCCTCTTGAATATCCTTGCATCTTACTACACTAGAAATTTTAGGTAGTTCCATAAGTATACACCATACCTCTTCAGCTCCCGGAGTTGTCAAATTTGTCCTCCTAAAGATTCACTTGCCTCCAATTACCTTTGGTCTTTTTCGGTAATCCCTCAAACCATGTCATAAATTCTTTAAACCTCAAAATGTCTTTCATCCTCTTGAAGAATTCTTTTGCTCACAACTAGAGCATATCACCCAAGGTCTACATAGTCGTACCATTTCCGGTGTCATCAACTCCACCTCAAGTTGAGCTTTCTCTACCTTAACTTCCAAATGAATACTTCCATTATGCCTTTCACCTTGCAAATCCACCTCAAAGACTGACCACAGGTATTCTTATATCCGCCTCTCCAGACTGACCATGAGTATTCTTCCCACTGTCTCTCCAGGGTGATGTTGAGTGTTCAATGTCTCTCTAGACAAATACCGCTCTACAAGGTATCATTCCCAAGTTGAGAGACATCACTTTTTTCATCTCCCTAACGAGACACCACCAAAGCACCCGCTTCCTCATAACTCTCGGAGACAATTTGTGCAGAGTTACCATTGTTCTCTGTACAATCCTTTCTGAAGGACCCATCTTGTGACAGTTAAAGCACTTAAACTTTAACCTGTTACCACTCTTTCCTTGGTTACCTCTACCTCCACCATTCCCTCTTGAAATACTTAAGCCTTCACTATGTTCATCAGCTATCAAGTCATTGGGCTTGGTCAACTCTTTGGATCTCAAAGCCTCTTAAACTTCTTCTAAGGTGGCAATGCCTTCTTTGCAATATAGCATAATATCCTTGAAGGATTCAAGTGATCTCGATAGAGCATACAACAGGAGTATTGATTTGTCTTCATCCTCAAGATGCAAATCAATGTTCTTAAAATCATCAAGGATTTTGTTGAACTCTTTAAGTTGATCCAAGATGGCCTTTGACTCCACCATCTTGAATGAGTAGAGTTGTTGCTTTAGGAATTTTCTATGAGCGAAATATTTTGTCATATACAATGGTACTCATAGGCTTGTCAACCATCTCGATCTTCTCCGCTTATGACATGGTGACCGATAACATACCTTCACCCTTCAACTCTTTCTCACACTTTTGCTGTATTAACACCACTTGCATCTTTACCTTCTATAACTCAAAATCATTTTCTCCGGTAAACTTCTTAATATCCCACTTCAAACCCATGATACTTGATTATCGATTTGATCATTGCCCCATGGTAGGCGCCTGATAGATATTTTAGCAAGTGTACCAAATACTATCGAAGTAATAAAATAAGTTCGTATTCATGAGGATTGTGTTAATCTCAATTTGGCAATAAAGTAAATACTTATGATGTATAACTTATTTTGTTTTCCCTAGGCAGTAGATTTGATTTGATTGCATAAAATTAAATAACATAAAATAAATATTTCGTTAGAAAATATAGATTCAGTTAGAAAATATAGTTTCTGTTAGAAAATATAGATTTGGTTAGAAAATATGAAGAGAGATGAGATCAGGTCTTTCGAATCATCTAAATTCCCCTAATTGGTATACTGCACCTATTTTTATGAATGATTTTCTAGTCACACGATAGTTAACAAAATACCCCTAATCAATCCCTTGACTTAGGACCCTCTTCTCTAACTACAACCCCTAATTCCTTAGGTGGTCTAATAATCGTCGAAGGTTTTAAGAATGTTAACCTAAAATCACTAACAAACGATTATCCATTCCTAGACTAACCATGTTTATTAGAACAATTCAATTAGGTCTAAGTAGAAAGCTATGGTCAGTAGTCATTCATTCTCACTAAATCATGTTTATATTTGATCAGGATATAAAAAGCATTAAGAACAAATGAATTGAATAAAGACTAGATTGTCATTCACAATAAATAGAGTTTCACAACAACGTAGATCAATTAGGGTTACAAAGAATCATCTAAGACCTAATCTCTAAGAGATTTAGCTACTCATAATCGAGTTTACAAATAGCATAATCAATGGAAGAATTAAAACATACATGAACTGGTTACAAGGTGATGAAATCGCCCCTGCAGCCGTCTTCAGGTCTCAAAATCGCACTTTCTCTAACCAGGATTCTTCACCCTTGTTTCTGAATACAATTAAACTTAAATTGGCAACATCCGCTCCTAAAATCGTGGCACGATTTGAGGAAATCGTGACACGGTTCTGCCTTGAATAACAAACTTTCAAATTAGGGTTCCTAAAATTGTGTCACGAAATAGCCATCGTGACACGTTTTAACCAATGACGAATGAACCACATCCTGTACTCCAAATCGTGACACGTTTTCAACAATCGTGACACGTTTTTGCTTTCTTCAAAATCTTCTATTTTTATTGCTTTCCTTGCTGTTTAAGCTTGCTTGTGAACTCAAAATATCATAAAAATAACACTAAAAATAGCGAATGACTGACTGTCATCAGCGTCAATTGTTGTGAATTCATTTAAAATCACACCAATAAAACTTGATATGTGGAGCAATTAACCAAGCAACCAATATCAAGTGGATGAGAATTATAAAACAAGCAAAAATAATAACAGCAAAAGAGGAGAGAAGAAGAACACAAGAGAATTTGTTTACCTAATTCTGTCCAATATTGACATACTTTAGGGGAAATAATAGCTCTCTGTTCTTTTATAATGATAAGTAACTTTACCAATAGATATTAAAGCGTTACAAAAAGTAGTCCTCAAACCTAATTCTACCCTAAGTATCAAATCTCTTCCTTTGACCAAGAGACTCAATCCTAATAGTGTTTCTCCAAGGTGACTCAAGGGTCTAATTCTACCCAAGTCCTGAATCTCTTCCTGTGACCAAGAGACTCAATTCTAATAGTGTTTCTCCAAGGTGAATCATTGGTCTAATTCTACCCAAAGTCCCGAATCTCTTCTCGTGACCAAGAGACTCAATCCTAATAGTGTTTTTCCAAGGTGAATCAAGGGTGATTCAATCTCAACCTTAGTGTTTATTTTCAAGAGAACTCTCTACAAACACTTGTTTTGTTGTTGGCTTCTAATCCTTGTTTTCTACTCTCTCGTATTTCATCTGATACATGATTTGTATCTATAGAGAAATATAACTCGTAAATTTGGAACGGATATCACGTTGAAGATACGTTTCTTTTTTTTTTCTTCTCCTTCAACTCAAAATATACTTGCATAAAATCTTCCTTCATATGGTACAAAAATATAATTACTATCCATAAATATATTTTCAGCAACAATCTTCTGAAAGTACAAAGTATATTTGAAACAAATCTTTTATATTTTTAGCAACAATCTTTTTCATCCATCAAATTTTGAGTCAATTTCAACAATAAACAAATACATTCAACATCGTGTCGGTATTGGTGTTTGCATTCGAGATGATGAAGGTCGCTTTGTTTTAGCCAAGACTGAGTGGATGACTCCGCTCCTTGATGTGGATTTGAGCGGGGATTTAGGTTTATTATCAGCAATGTATTGGGTTCGCGATCTGTAACTGGGTATTGTAGACTTTGAGCTTGACTCCAAAACTGTGGTAGACAGTCTTTATGGCAGTAAAAGTGGCGTCTCTAATTTTAGCGCAGTAATTAATGATTGTAGACGTCTGTTAGCTTCTGATTTAGTAACCTTTAATGTTAGGTTCATTCGGAGACAAGCCAACGAAGTCGTTCATAGTTTTGCTAAAGTGGCTTTGCGTCATGCTAGTTTCCATATTCATAGTAGGATTCTATCTTATATCTCTACTATTCTATTATTATGAATGAAATGCAATAAGTTTCTTCTTATAAAAAAAAAATACATTCAACAACATCTCCGAGAATAAAGCTATACAAATACATTCAACAACATCTCCCGGAATAAGCTATACAAATACATATATAGCATCATTTCATCGGTTCCAATTTTCCCCTCACGAATTCTCACATTAGCTATAAGCCTATAATAACGGTTGGCTATTAGACTTAACCGCAATAACTATCCATTATTTTCAACTATCCCAACTTGTTGAGTCTTTGACATAAATTTCTCGTGTATGACATGTAAAATTAGCCTTTAGTCAATCAATAAATTGTAGTTGTAAACCATATGTTGAGCTCCTAATATTTTTGAATCCAAAATCTAAACCCTATGTTGTCTCTGCAGCCGGAGGTGGTCGGTAGATTCATTAAACGACTGCCTCTAACGGCGGCAGAGATGAGAGAAAATCTAAACTTAAATTGGTATGAAAGTAAAAAAGTGAAGAAAGAAATACTTATTTGCAATTGAGACATGAATAAGACTAACATAGTTCTGCTTAACTAATCTGGATATTACATACATAATTTACAAAAAAGCTAGCATCAATGAACTACAGGGAAACTCTCAGTGATACTAGATGGCAGAATCATATAAAGAATAGCAACAAATACATCAGAGAAACTCTGTATAAGGTCAACCAAAGATTCTTCAAAGGATTTCACCTGTTTTTGTAGATTTTGATTAATACTATGGTTACTGATTTTGCTCCTACAAAGTGGACATGTAGTATTGTTCTTCAACCAAGCACTAATACAATCAGCATGATACCTATGATTACATAAAGGTAATACCCTAACTTTTTCTCCTTTACACATTTGGCTTAAACAAACTGAACAGCAATCACTTTCACCTTGATCCATTTCCTTCACTGAACCGTGATTCTTGTAGAGTTTATGGAGAGTCTTGGTTATGTTTTCTTGCAATGAGTTAGCCATGAGAGCAATTATTGTGAGGAATTCAAGAATGGTTGTTGTTTTCATCTTTGGTTTTTTGGAGCTAAGAAAAATTCTAAGGGAAGAGGTTGAGATATCTAAATTGGATACATCTAATTACTTATATGATATGTCAAACTTTATAGGTCCCAGCTGGTTGTTGTTATTTATTTTATGTAAAGAAAAACTTTGGTTATGAATATTTTAACTTGGTTGTTGAGGCAAGGATGCTAAGAATGTGTGTACTAGATTAAATATGACTCAAAACTAGGAAGGTTAAGATATGTTATTATTGTTGTTACTATCATTGTTTCTATTTGAGCCTACTGCTTTGTTAGGCGTAGAAATTTCATTTGGCTGCTAATGATTTTGAATGCTGACTGAAAATTTCTTGTAATACTTATCAAAATCAAATATTAATATCTTGTGCACAGGAAAGGTGTTGCGCAAATTGAAATTGAGTCTAACAGAATGAGCTAATATAGTATAACGTGAAAAGTTAAAATTTGAATCTCGATTAAAAGAGATATTTATATTTAATTTTGGTTGTGTCTCCAACATGATTACCTCATGTGGTGAGAATATGTAACACATAAGATGGACTGTCACAATGAGATTGTATTTGTTCACTATCAATCTAATTTGTGGTCCTGAGTTTAAATTTAACACTTAATACCATATCAGTTTGGTCTCCAATTTCACCTTATCCGACTCTATAGGTGAACTATGTAATTATATACGGAAATATCTAATTTACTAAATAAATAAAAGATTGGTCTCCAATTTCACATGATCTGACTCAATAGATGAAGGATTTGTGGGAGTTTAAATTTAACACTTAATACCATATCATTTTGGTCTTCAATTTCACCTGATCTGACTCGATAGGTGAACGATGTAATTATATACTGTTAGTTTATTAAATAAAAAAACTGTGATAACTAAGTGGTTCTACCCAAATGATTAATGAAAAGACGTACGGAAAAATTTGAATTCTAGCTGAAAAATTGATCGTCGGATTTAACTTACCGATCGGATTACAGATTATTAGGACCTATTCCTTAAAAAACACGTGGGCTAAGACCAGAAAAAGAGAGAAAAAAAAAACCTTAAATAACATTATGTTATTCATATGGTTCTAATTACATGGCAGTGTACTAAAATTAAATCTGAACTTTGTAAAATGTATCTGTCTTTTGTTTTTTCAGGATTGCTATGTGTTAATGAATCTGATGTCACGATTGATTACTCTATAATATTTATTGATGTTGTTATTATTATTTATTTGTATTTAGTGTAAAGGCTGATTCATCCAACTTTCTTCAAAGAACATGAGCTGCTTGGTTTAGAAGAACAGAAAACTTCTGGAAACATTTTACTTGTAGTACTACCATTTTAGTTCCGTGAGTAGACTTAGAAGAAAGAATAATCAAAGTCGTTATTGGTGAGTATAATAGACACCTGGACTTTGGTGGTTTTGAAAAATGATGTCATGTTGAAACTTCTAAGTTCTAACAAGAACTTGAAAGAAAAATCTTGGTTACTACAATTCACTGATGTTCTAAAAGACTGTGATTTTTTAACTTGACTCCAACATAGTTGAGTATATTTGCTACTACGGTGAGTCGAACAAAATCATGGTAGTTATTATGTTTGGTTATACGGTGATAAGAATTGATTTTAAGTCAATTGTTACTTGATTATGTAAATTTAATTTTGATTAAAGTGAGTTGAAGGTAAGTAGTTTATGTTTGAATAAATTCATGTAAAAACGAGTTAGATCATAAAATCATAGTTGTTTAACTGACATTGCTAAACTAACTTATTATGTTTGGTTATACGGTGATATGAATTGATTTTGAGTCAACTATTACTTGATTATGTGAATTTGATTTGATTAAGGTGAATTGAAGATAAAATAATTTATGTTTGAATAACATGTAAAAATCAATTATAGAATCAAAAGTTATAAGCTTTTGCTTTAAGTAAAATCAATTTTTAAGGCAAAACCAATTCCACTCGAAAAAGTCAAACATATCATAACCAATTCTACACCCTCAAAATCAGTTTTGATTCCTTTAGAAGTAAAAGCAAACATACACGTATCAAACGAACACAAAGTTAATTGACATATGTGCTAAAGTAAATATAATCGATTCTTTGAGTTTTTTAAAATTGGAACGTAAAGTCTACTCTCATTTTGTCTACCAGGACTACCTCAAAATTGTATCTGAGTGATTTTTTTTTTTATGAATTGGAGAAGCCATGATTCCTAACTTCCTCTATGATATCCCTATAACTTGGACTTTTTAGATCCACAACATGGTACTAATCTCAAGTCGGCAACGAGCCATCAATTTTTTATAGGATTTTTACTACTCGTCAAATCGACGACTTCATGAATCGAACTTGAGTTCATTTTATGAGAAAGAGTCGTATCTTGTCAGGAAAGAATTGTAAAATGAATATTAATATCATTTTAATTAATAAAATTTTCCATTTATCTTCTTAACAAGTGTTTTAAGAGCACTTGTTAACATTTTCCTTTAATTAAATAGATCAGTTTGGTAGATTTAAAAGATTTTTCTTTTTGGTTACATTTAAAATATTATTTTATAGCTTATATAACTAAATAGATTTAAAACATAGATTTTTCAAAGTTAGTTAATTATTTAAAAGAGAAAAAAAATCTTATTTTTTAGTGCTAGTTGTAGGCCTTAGTAATTCTAGTTTCTAGTTTCTACCCTAGTTTAGAAAGGACAGAACTTCTGGAAACAATCATAGCAGAAAGTACTATACCGTCCTTTTGGTTCCGTGATTTGACTTTTAGAAGAAAGAATAATCAAAGTCGTTAGTAAATTCACAACCGGGAGCTACGTAATTTTGAACGTGATATCATATTGAAGCCTCTAGTAAATAACTTGGAAATAATGATTATCACAGCTCACAAACGGATTAGTGTACTTCACCGACATACATATGCTAAAATCTGAGACAAGGTTGTGTGCGTGATTGGGTTCAAAATATGAGCCATTGTAGAGGTTGTTGATAGTTAGTTGGTTAATTATCTATTTCTCTATGAGTTCTATATAAATGTAAAGTTAATTATGTAAATCAAATGGGGTGGTTTGTTAGATGATAGATGGTTGTCGAATAATATTATTATATAGATAGGGAATTATGTTTCTACTTTATTTTGGAAGGACCTAAAGTTAGATTATGTATCTTTTAATGTTATATATGTTAGGTTGTTTGATTTTGCTGTAATAAATTATTTACAGTTGTGGAGATGTTTCTTTGGGGTGGAAATCAAATTGTGAAGTGTGGGAGTGGCGTATGAGATTGTTTGCGTGAGAGGAAGTGTTGGTGAGAGAGTGTGCGGAGCAGCTGTCACTTATTGTTTTGCAGATCGGTGTGGCTGATAAGTGGATTTGGAAGCTTCATTCTTCCCAACGATACACGGTCAGAAGTGCTTATAATCTTTTGACAACTTCTGAAGCTGGTGTTGATGGCGTTTTAATGATGTTTTGTGCCTTAAGCAAATTCAACTTGAGGCCAATATTTTTATTTGACGTTTGTTACTGAATAGATTAACAACAAAAATTAATCTGTTTAGGAGAAATATTTTGGATTACAATGATTCTTTGTGCACGACTACTTGTGGCATGGTGGAGGATCAAAATAATTTGATTTTTTACTTGTGTTTTCTACGGTCAACTTTGGCTTTTGAGATTGGGTTGCCTAGGTTCTTCTACGGCAGTCAACTTTGACTTTTGAGATTAGGTTGACTAGGTTCTTTTATGGCTCTTCATGATTCGTTAATTGAACATTTTATTCAGTTTGAAGGTCTTGGAGCTTTTTCAACTTGTCTCGTTTCACTTTTAACATAATTTGGATTACAATTTTTTATATTATTTTGAAGGAGACATTTTCATAATAAGACGAAACAATTTTTCTCTTTATTAGAAAAGGTTAAACTTTAAGCTTATATGTGGCTAAAATCATATTATGCCCTTTTCTATTTTGAGTACAGGGTTTGGATATTGAGTCATTTATAACATAATTCTTTATTTTCTTTCAACCACTGTGTAGTAGTTTGTGTGTGTTGTTGTAACATATGAATATTTTAGTTTCCTTTGGTACACCTTGTACTAGAGGAGCTTTTGTTGGTTTTTAATATATTTGTTTAGCTTTTTCAAAAATAAAATAAAATTAAGTAAATGATCTCTATAAAAATTTAGAATTTTGTGTTTAGTCCTCCCTATAAAATAAAACTACAATTTTTAGTCCCTGTGATATTTTCCTTTAGCATTTTAGGGACCAAAAATGTTGACGGAAATTTTTTACAAGACTAAAAACGGTGATTGAAAATTTTACAATGACTAAATATGGTGACGGAAAATTTTACAAAGACAAAAAAGTGTAATTTTATTTTACATGATATAAAATTGAAATTTTGAATATTTATAGGGATCATTTACTTATTTACTCATAAATGTACATATTCCATAACACTTTGTCGACTAGGTTGCAATATTTGTGATACCATTCTTTCGCCAGCATTTTTTCGATAATCTTCCAATCCATTCCTTTTGGTTTTAGCTGTGTTAAATTTGTATTGATTTTTGATGTACTCTAGAAATTTAAATAAATGAATGTTATTTTACAGTAAGGTTGAAACTGAAGAATTTTGATTTTCTCATATATTCACTCTACTAAAGGTAATCATATTTTAATCGTGTCTTTCACTAGATGTGGATACTTATTATGATCAAGATACAAACTTTATTTCACCATGTTGTGGTAGTTTAGCTCTTTTTGCTAGACTCAATCAATGTTGGATTTACCACCGAGTCAAGGCCATTTATATCAAACTTGTCGGCCACGTTGTGGTGAAGGATTTATGCAGTTTCTTAATTTGAGTGCGGACGGCGTTGTTTGATTTTTTGTCTGCTGGTTTGGTTTAAATTGAAAATCATGATAAATCACCTATATGGCTTTTACAAAATTATATTATTACACCATGATAGATCACCATGATTTCCAATGTTACACATTGTAGCTTTACAAAATTATGATAGATCGTTGTAATTGTGACATATCAACGATGATAATAAACATACACCAAATTGATAAAATCCTATATTTTTTGAATTATTACACCACTTACTTCTTCATTTGAATTATTTACTAATATTTTTTGTTCATAAGCTTCTGTTTGGTCTTTCTTTTTGTTGGAAACACTCTTGAATGAAGTCGACGTGCAACAAAGCCGGCGTGGCGTCTGCGTCGTTAATTTGTTTTAGTAGTAATTTTTATTTTGCCTTGTGTCCATCATCGATTAAAATAGAAGTATATCAACGCACATTAAAATTGAATATAAATGTTAATTTTTTTTAATAACTAATGATAATTAATTAAAATGTATGTCATCATCACTGGCGATGGCTACACTACAAAATGTGAAACCATGATTTTAATTTATAATAAATATAAGACCCAAGTTAGATTTTCTTTTTTATTTGACTGGATCCCCCCGTTATTAAACATAATGAATTGGTATAAATGAATTTCAAGTCCTAGCTCAACTGACAAATGCTGAAATGGTAAGGTCGAACGTTGTGACCCAAGTTCGAAACCGAAACCTCACAATTATGTGTGAGTTTATTTTTAATGAATTACCACTTCATCTAAGACAAAAAAAAAATGAATTTCACGATTGTATTCATCAATTGGATGTATATATACTCCCTCCCGTCACATTTTTAAACATAAAAAAAAACATTTGTATATCAAACCAACTAAAGTAAAACCAATTTAGTGACTTATGTTAAAAAAAAAAAACATATTTAGCGAATTAAATATATTAGCGCCCCCCCTCAAGCATCATGAATATCAATCATGTTCATATTGGACAAGAAAGAAGAAAACTCAAGAAAAGAGCGTGCTTTTGTATGTAAATCAGTCGGTTGACTTTTAGATGCAATGAGTATGAGATGAATGGTTCCATTTCGATTGGATAACAATTTATTTCTATATGCTTAACGTACTCATAAAACATATTTTGAGCAATTTTGATGGCGGATTGGTAGAGTAATCGGCCAAGAAGTTTCTTTATGCATATTAATGACCAAATAGCTCAACCATTAAAGTTCACATTTTGTTATTGTCTACTCTTGATACTCTGCCTTTGTAGATGATCTAGAAATGGTCGGTTGCTTCTTTGACTTCCAAGACACAAGAGAGGAACCAAAGAATACGGAAAAACCAGTGATAGATTTTCTTGTGTCCGAGGAAGTTGTTCAATCGGAATCACTGAAGGCTCGAAGCTTGAAGTCATTAGCTCGAGAGAAAAAAAGACCTTTCCCTAGACAATCTTTGATGTATTTCAGAATGTGCAAAGCTACATCCATATGTGACTCTGATGAATTCGACATACATTGATTAAATTTATGTACAACTAAACCTAAATCAGGTTTGGTATTATGCAGATATATCAGGCTCCCAATAAATCTTTAATAACTTGCATGATCATATAAGAAAACACCAACTGTCATATAAAGTTTGGAATTAGTTACCATGGGAACCAAGCCCGACTTACGACCTAACAATCCAACATTCGTGATTATTTCCAAAGCATGTTTGTGTTGAGAAAGAACAATTCCAAACTTGGATCTGGCCACCTCCAAGCCAATAAAGAATTCAAGTTTGCCGAGATCCTTGATCTTAAATTTCTGATAAAAAAAACTTGTGACATAATTAATATCTTCAAGATGGTTACCAGTCTAAAACCAAATCATCAGCATAAACCAGGAGAATAGTAATAATAAAATTTTGATCTTCACAAACATGGAATAATCAAAAGAAGATTGGTGAAAACCCATAGAATTAAGGGAAGCAGTAAGCTCGGCATTCCATTGCCTACTTGTATGTTTTAATCCATAGGGATTTTTGCAACTTGCAACTAATCCAGACTTAGGAGTTGAAAAACCAGGAGGAACTTTCATGTAAACATCTATTAATCACCATGTAAAAAAACATTATTAACATCTAATTGATGTAAATGCCAATATTTACAACAACTAAGCCAAGCAGGCAAGCACTAACCTTATAGTTAGCTTTACAACAGGTGAAAAAGTTTCACCGTAATTTGCACCCTCTAATTGAGTGTAAATCTTTGGCAACAAACTTAGCATTAAATCTTTCAATCCTACCTTCAGATCAGATATCCTTTTGATCTTATAAATCCACTTGCAACCAATAGGTTTCTTATAGGAGGTGGTTTAGTGAGGATCCATGTGTTATTATTTTGTAAAGATTCAACTTCTTTATCCATTGCTTCTTGCCAACAACGATATTTCACACCAAAATGATGATCAAAACATCGCTGCACTCAAACAACAAAATTATAAAAGAAAAAAACTTATTTATGTCAGAATCATTTGCTTAAATAAAAGACGAAGAAAATTATGTTTCAGGTAAAAAAATGGCTCAAATTTGCTTATATAATCATGTTTTCTATATATCGCAATATTTTTCCGACATAAAACTCCAAATTTGAAATTTTGATTTAAGAAGTATTTGGAAAAGAAAAGACATGTTAGATAAATGATCTAATATATTTCATTTTGAATGTTGGCTGTTAAGAATAAGGCTAGGTTTACAATCACAAACTACTCTCGGATCATAATGCTATTGTCTAGGTTAATTGAGTGAGGAATCAAAAGCTAAACAATGACATATCTATTGTATCGATTAACTTAATCAATACAATAGATATCTCATTGTTTATCGAAAACAAAGACATGATTTTTTTTTGGTAGTGTAACAAAAATATGATTAGCGACACATAAAAGTATAACAAAAAATATGAAAATATATAATCGATCAAAAGGATGGTTAGTGAAATAACTGATGAAATTTAATCCCAACATGTCTATTATTCTCTGAATTTTTTAAAATTATTTTGTATTGTGTTTATGCAACTTAAACAAATTAAATCCCAACTCTCTTTTAGCCGGAGTTAAAAAAACATGTTACCTAAAAATAGTTTTATTGTGCTGACTTGTTTCGCAAGCTACTAGTTACCCAATTCCACATGATTCGGGAAAGGGTAAGTCTGCAAATACTTTCAGAAAAGGAATGGAAAGTCTTCATTTTCATTTCTCTCAATGAATGTATTTGGGAATATTTTTATTGATTCTTGGAATATATTTCTTTTTTAATAATTTAAAATCACGCTGTTTTGTACTCTTTTCTGAATTCTTCTTTCTTGTAGTGCTTTGTCCCTGTGATACCCCTGAAGGTGAATCTTGTGGACTAGTAAAGAACCTGGCTTTGATGACTCATGCGCTGCTGATGAAGAGGAGGCACCCCTGATTTCTCTGGTACGTTTTATGATTAGCTACTATAGCTTGTAATTAATTGCTTGTTTAATCATATATATTAATTGAACACCTACAGGATAAATTTGGGAATTATGGCATTGTTGTGTGATTTACAAGGAAAAAACATTGATTAATATTATGCCTGTTTTGTAAGCAATTTATTGGTGTTCTATCCAGACAGTGGGCTTTATGAACTCTTCACTCTTTTCGTTGTGACTAAATTTCAATTTAATGCAATTAGTTATAGCCATGCAATGTTGTCAATAACTCGCTATAGCAGCCCCTGACCACCATAGGACATGCAGTAGCAGTGCAGTTAGTGTGGTGGTTATGGCAGCTACTGAATTAAATAATATAGTAAACACTAGGGTCAGTTACAATTGCTTGTTGAGTCTTTACGTATATAGCAGAATTAAATAATATAGACTGTATAAAAATTTCTATATGGTGACCATCACACTATTTTCAATGTGTTTTTACACTTTTGGGGTCAGCAACTATGCTCAGATGTCTGAGATTGATAATACCGTGACCATGAAGCTCATTGAGGATTAAACTCTTGGGCAGTTGATTATTTTTCATTATAATCGTAATTTGATTTGGAACCGGACTTATGTCTGTTCTAGTCACAATATTGGATTGTTTGTCGTCAAATAGGCGCTGCATCAGCAAACCGTCATGACACGAAACCAGTTGCAGCTTTGCCGGAAATTTGAAAAAGATGGAACTGAAATGTTGAACGTTCAATTGAAAATATTGAAACACAGCATATATTAGCATGTGTGAGTATAGTAGCTTTAGCATGGGTTAGTTGTTCATAACAGCGTGCTAAGTGCCGCATAAGTTCTAAAGAGTTAGTTTGTTAAGTGTTCATAACAACTGTTTTTATACAGAGAGGGTGTAGGATAGTATCTAAGCGAGTGAAGGTTGGTAGGTCTATAAATTTCTATAGCTTGAGTCTTTAGAGCAAAGAATTTGGAATAGAGAATATCCAGAAGTTTCAGTTTTCATTCTAATAGCATGCACACTTGGTAAACTGTTTCTAAGTTTCTATGTACTGTCCACGTAGAAACATCTTTGGAGGAACATCTTAGTAAGGGAAATGATAAATCAAGCGAAAGGCAGTTTCGTGAATTTTCCTGACAGTGTTGGCAGAATAATGGCCATTGGATACAATTTTTATTTGACTGCTTAATAAAAAAAATAGAAAATTAAGAACCTGCCTCCCCATGATTTCCGGCCACCTATTCGGGACACTCTCGCAATATAATCCTTCAAGATATATAGCAATGCTCTCTTAGTAAACTGTTTCCACATTTAGCTCTGGCTTCGTTAGAAGGAACATCTTTGGAGATGTAGTGCTTGCAACTAGGAGATAAACATTTTTAGCCTTTGTGAGATGTAGTGTACGTTTGATTTGTAGAAAGAGTTCAGGTATGCTTCATTTAGCCAATGCTCGAGGGTAACTATGAGAGAGAGAGCAATGGTGGATCTATTCATAAATTACGATGAAATTTGTATAACAAATTGCTGTCCACAAAATATCATAAATTACACATTTTATCAATCATAATATGTTTCAAACAATTGGGCACCAAGTTTAAAACATGAGGTTCAAAGAAATTCTATAATTTTAAATCTTCCCTGCTTTTCTCAAAGTCTTTTTGTTTGTAGCTATTTCTCTTTTCTAACAATCCGGCTCCTCTTGGATCAACATGGGCTATGTCATATCAAACAAAGTCAACCATACAATATAGTCACAACATTCATATATGAAATGATGCTTCCACAAATAAATTTGACAACAAAATTTAATGATAATTTAGATGGTTAACACAATTAAAAATATGGTTAATTACGTTTAATAGATTTTTTTTGACAAATTACATTTAATAGATGATTAATGAATATTTTGAAACTCATTCAATATCCACTCGGGTTATTAATCACTATTTTAAAGGTTATTACCACAATTTTTATTTGCTCAAATTCAAATATACATCATTTTTAGGTGTTTAAAAATTGTGGCTAATGCCATTAATATTAACTGTGCTAAGTGAATGTTTAATGTGATTTGACACCTTGTTATATCTACTAACCATCCTCTAAACCTAACTAAATAATCATATATATAAATTATGCTAACTATTCGAATTGTTGTCAAAAAATTATTTTAGAAAAATTCTAACAAAGTGTCCTTTAAGAAAGAAAATATAGTAATAATGTATTGGAATTTGTGTAATCAATTCTTTAAAAGTCTAAAAAAAAATACATTTTTCAAAATAAAAATTTCCTCTTTTAAACTCTTTAATAAACCCCTTCCGAAGGGCAGTTGTTATCCTACTTTCTTATATCACATACTCTATTTTTAAAGTTGTGTCCACATATTCTTATATCACAACTCTTCTTATATTGCAACTTCTATAAGCCAAGTTGATATAGTTAGACTCTAGTCCACATAATTTCTTGTCACTTATTAGCATACTTCCCTGACTTTTTCCAATTTATCATGTTTGGAGCTATTTCTTATTTCAAGGTTTCCCATTAGCCAACATCTTATATAACCACACTAGCTAGAATATCTTAACAATCCATACTCCCATTTAAATTAGATCTTCTTCTCTGATCCAAACAATCTTTCACGATTACCATTCTTACTTCACAATTGTCAATTCTTTTGCTTCTAGTGTTATCTCTAACTACATTTCACAAAAGCATGTGCAGCAATCACACATTGCTTTCATGCAATGAGAATGACCGAGAAACACTGTTAACCTTCAAACAGGGCCTCAATGATAGCCGTGGTCGGATATCAACGTGGTCAACCGAAAAAGATTGTTGTGCATGGAAAGGAGTCCATTGTGACAGCATTACAGGCAGAGTTACAAAACTTGATCTCAACAACTGTTTTTTGGAAGGTAAGATCAATCTTTCCATTCTAGAACTTGAGTTTCTGAGTTACTTGGATTTGAGCATAAACAAATTTGATGTGATAAGAATTCCATCCATTCAACACAACATCACACATGCATCTAACCTTTTGCACCTTGACTTATCCTACACCGTGGTTACTGCTTTGGATAATCTTCGATGGCTTTCTCCACTTTCTTCCTTAAAAAATCTCAACCTCAATGGAATTGATCTTTATAAGGAAACTAATTGGCTTCAAGCAGTGGCTACACTTCCTTCCCTATTAGAGTTACACTTGAGTAAGTGTAAACTGAACAACTTCATCAACCCATCTCTTAAGTATTTAAATTTATCTTCACTTGTAACTCTTGACCTTTCTTGGAACAACTTCACATCTCCTTTACCTAATGGGTTTTTTAATCTCACCAAAGATATCACCTATCTTGACCTTTCGCTTAGCCATATATATGGCGAGATGCCTTCAAGCTTATTATACCTTCCAAATTTGAGACACCTTGATCTCTCTTATAACCAACTACACGGATCAATTCCAATTGGAATCCACCAACTAGCACATATCGAATACCTTGATCTTAACAAAAACCACTTACACGGATCAATTCCGTATGGAATAGGCCAACTAGCACATATTCAATACCTTGATCTTTCCAAAAATATGTTAAGTGCTTTCATTCCTTCTACTCTTGGAAACCTCTCATCCTTATATTCCTTATCTATTGGCTCAAATAACTTCTCTGGTGAAATTTCAAACAAAACTTTTTCCAAACTCTACAGTCTAGGTTTTCTAGACTTGAGTAATTTAAATATTGTATTTCAATTCAATTTGGATTGGGTTCCTCCTTTTCAACTATATGGACTTTATTTGGCCCATATAAATCAAGGACCAAACTTTCCATCTTGGATTTATACACAGAAGTCACTAGAAGAATTTGACATGTCGAGCTCGGGAATTTCATTGGTGGATAGAAATAATTTTTTTAGTCTTATAGTAGGAATACATAATCTTTATTTGTCAAACAATTCCATTGCTGAAGACATATCAAATCTAACGCTAGTGGGATATGAAATATGGTTGGATCGCAATAATTTCACAGGAAGACTCCCAAACTTATCAAAAGGGACCGACCTAGTTGATTTGTCTTACAACTCCTTCTCAGGATCAATTCCACACATTTGGACGAGCCTGGAAAATTTAGTTTACATTAACTTATGGAGTAATAGGCTATCTGGCGAAGTTCCGGTGGTCCTCTTTGATTTGAGACAATTGGAAATGATTAACTTGGGAGAAAATGAATTTTCTGGAACCATTCCAATGAACATATCACGATATTTAGAAGTGGTCATATTGAGAGGCAACCAATTTGAAGGCAATATTCCACCACAGTTATTCAAACTCCCTCTTTTGTTTCATTTGGACCTTGCACATAACAAACTTTCAGGATCCATGCCGTCATGCAAATACAACTTGACTCATATGATTAACTATGATAGGTATTATTATGCTATGGTTTATTCTGCGACTAATGATGCAATTGAGTTGTTTACAAAAGGTCAAGAATACTATGTGTATGATGTTAGCCCTAATAGGCGAACTATTGACCTTTCAGCTAATAACTTGTTTGGAGAAGTGCCGTTGGAAATGTTTCGTCTTGTACAAGTTCAAACATTGAACTTATCTCACAATAATTTGAATGGAACAATACCCAAGATGATTGGAGGCATGAAAAATATGGAATCTCTCGATCTCTCTAATAATAAGTTTTGTGGTGAAATTCCTCAGAGCATCGCTCTCTTAAACTATTTAGAGGTTTTGAATTTATCTTGCAATAATTTTGACGGAAAAATCCCAATTGGAACTCAACTTCAAAGTTTTAATGCATCGAGCTACATTGGGAATCCTAAACTATGTGGAGCTCCTCTCAGTAATTGTACCACGAAAGAAGAAAATCCTAAAACTGCAACACCGTCTACAGAGAATGAAGATGAAGACTCTATAAGAGAATCATTGTATCTTGGCATGGGAGTTGGATTTGCAGTAGGTTTTTGGGGGATTTGTGGTTCTTTGTTTCATATTAGGAAATGGAGGCATGCATACTATCGATTTATTGGTGGAGTGGGTGACAAGCTCTATGGAACTTTCATGGTAAAGTTAATTAGCTTTCGCAGAAATTGAGCTCCTGCTAGCAAAGGTTAGTGAACCTACTTTAAGTTTTATTGTACACACCATAGACTATTTTGTTTTATGCATAATTTATCTATGACATGTTTCATTGATCAAAGAGTATTTTGCTTGATTTTGTAATTCTATGCATAACTTATGTCTATTTCGTTTGCTTCATATTTTATCAGGTGGATTATGCATGTGGCAGATCCTGCATTTTTTATACAAGTGGATATAATTTTCCAAATAGAGCCAATAATGTGATATCAGCAATTAAGAGTTGTATGAGATGAGATCATTTGTGATTGTATCACTGTTTCTGCTGAATACATCTTTCACTTGTTGTAAAGTTTTTGTTCATTGAAAACTTTTTATACAAGTCAAGGGAAGGTTGGATTCATGTTGCCAACTGTTTTTCTATGTATCTCCTTGATTTTTGTGCAAAATGTAGTGATTTTGGGCAGTGTTGCTCATGTTATGTATCTCTCTTCTTTTTATGAGTTTATACATATAGTTGCAGAATATGAGTTTGTGTAGAAACATTGTTGCTTCCAAATCTAAATTATGTGAAGATGTCATATGAGATTTTATTTGCACTACAAATGAAAAAACTAATATTGCAATTCTAAAATAAGCTGGATTGGAACTTGCTAAGATTTTTTTGGACAGTCTCTCAAAGATAGTTATAATGGTATACACTAATTTAAAATGATGGTAGGAGTGCAATCTTAAAACTAAAATATTGTAAGGACGAAAGCATTTTTTTATAGTTTCTTTCGGACAACTATTTAATTGTATAAATATTTGCAGTAAACAATCTCGAAATCCTACTGTAAAATCATAGAATTTACTAAATGATTGAAATACACACGAGTCCTTGTGGATATGATAAAGTTAACACTTTGATTGCTGCAAGGACTTATCAATCGGTTAATACATTGTTATACTCTGGGTTCAATTGGAACTCCGTTAGTGAACAATGAGATTGATCTCCAGATGAGTAGTCTAAATCGATTCGAGTTATTTATCTCTATTTATGAGAGAGATATACACAAATTATGTATTAGTGGAACTCATCAGAGAGTTCGATTTACTAAATGGACATCTAATTGAGGTAGATAAATAAAGTGAATTTGGATTCCAAAATTAATTGGTCATTGGTTCAAATACCGAGTTAAAAAAATGTTACCTAAAAATACTTTTATTGTGTTAGACTTGTTTTACAGCTTATTACCAAACTCATTAGCTACGAAACATGGATACTAAACACAACATGAACATGATAGATCAATACCAATACCAAGTTCCTCGAGGTGATTGCAAGTGGACATATGTACTCAATGAACTAGTTTCTAACTCCAAAATTCTCCTTCTGCAACTCAACTCAAGGTCTCAATTTTGTAGCTTGAGTTTTCATCTTAAGAACCACTATGAGATTAGTATAAGGTATATAAGAGTATAACATATGCGTTCAAATGTACGTAGGCATTTGATCAATTTTATGCAACCACATGTTAAACAAGGATAACAAACTCACTTGAGCATCCACAATGGTAATCCATTAATAAGGATCTCCTTAAATGATCCCAACATGTAAACATCACTTATTTATAATTTTTTAACGAAATTATTTATTAAAGACTCAATGACTCAAATGACAATACACTAATAAATACACCAATGAAAAGTATTTAAATAGATCCAACTAACTTTACATCACTATACAAAAATAATTTATTACTTCTTTTGTAAGTGGGATCAACTGGTACATATTTTGTTACTTCTTTTACACGTGTGACCCGTTAGTTGCTTAGGAGAAATAGTCCTTATATAGTTGTTCGTTGCTTAATAAAGACTCATTTTTTTCTTCCTCCAATAGGGGTCCTTAACAGCGAATGGTCATTGTTAAGTAATGAACTTTTAAGGACTTTCATTAGAGATGCTCTTAGTTATCACAATTGTCATAGGGGAAACAATTGCAATTTCCAATTTATTTTGTAATATTTTTTAGTTATTCTATAATAATTTAACATTTTATCATGTAATAAAAAAAACAATCTTATACAATTAAAAAAACTCTGTGAATTGGATATCTTTACACGTAAATACAAATATCAATACATCGGGTCGAGTAAGTTTTTGTGTGTGACAATTTTTTTTTTTTAAAAAATAAGTTGATATTGTTAGACCGAACATGGTGAGAGTTGCGAGTGAGTTTTAGACGTAGACAGTTTATAATCCAACAGCACGTAAAAGAAAGCCGTTCTTCAGTATACTGTACAACGCCGCCCCTCGCATGCGAAGTACTTCACCGTTTTCCCTTCATTCTCTTTCTCACCGCCATTCTTCTTCATCTTCTTCGTTGATTCAATGATGGATAAAGAATCTCTAACCGCTCCTGTAAAATCCACTGTCGACAAATTTCAACTTGTTCCCGAATTCCTCAAGGTAAATAACAATTAACCAACTCATTCATCGCTATTATCATAATCACTTCTGTCATTAATTTTCCACTAATCGATCAATAATCTTCACTCATTTCATTTTTATAGGTTAGAGGATTGGTGAAGCAACATTTAGATTCATTTAACTATTTTGTTAACACTGATATCAAGAAAATTGTTCGTGCTAATAGTGTTATCCAAGCCTCTAGGTACAAGCATATTGAACTAAGGTATGGGTTCTTACTTCTATCATGCCTGTGTCGTGTTTGTTTTAATGTTTCTCAACTTAATTCGCATATTTCGAATGAGTTTTCAAAAATCATTATCACTTATTCATTTCCAACAAAATTATACTGATCAATGTTGTTAAACAGTAACTATAGAGCAGCGGAATTTGGAAAAACTGATATTGTTCCACGATAAGCTATTTAGTACAAAATGTTGTCAAATAGTGGCGATATAGCACGGTTGCGTAGAAGAATTTTAACAATCCGCTATTTGTCAACAACATTGTCTGAGTGTAACATTCTTATACGCAGTTTCTCATGAATATTATTCATGGGAATCTTGAGGGCTTAATTGTAATTAAGCCTATATTGAAATTAACGCCTTCTAAAAGTATTTTACACGAGGTTTGGGAATGGAGAAATAGAATCAATCGTTTAGCTTATGATTGACTCCTCTTATTTTCTTAATATGTTCTTTTTGATAAATCATGATAGTTAATTTGAATTGAAGCTGACTTTTTCGGTTGTTCTTTATTCTTGAGAGGCTGGCTCGAGCCACTTTAAGTTGTTTTACTGATGTGCTACTAATGTACAACATGACCTATTCTGCAGGTTTTTGAATGTCAGAATTGGTCAACCGTCAATAACAAGGGATGGTATCCTTGAGTTAGTTACCCCACAGACATGCCGACTATCTGACCGAACGTAGGAATCGTTTTCCTTGGAATCATATCTAATGTTTTTAACTGGAATCTGTTGAGCTATTGATAGAATTCTAATAATGCTCAAAAGCATTCTCTTAATTTGCTTCTTAAGTTTTATGTTATTTTAATTTCTTTTAGTTTACTTATACTACTGATTCGAAGTTGTAGTCAGACCAAATGCCACTTTTTTTTTTGTCGTGCCTAACTTGCTGTGTATTATGCTTTATTTTGTCTAATATAAAGGTATGATGCTCCGATATATGTCGACGTTGAATATACTCAGGGAACTCCAGATAACAAAATTCGAGTGCCAAAGGTAATTGACCCCCATTATGATATTATCTGAATTTGACAAAGATATCTTTTATTAACTGAAGCAATTTTTTTTCTTTCCGCAGACCGATGTTTTAATTGGAAGATTGCCTATTATGTTACGGAGTTGTTGTTGTGTTTTGTCTAATAGAGATGAAGCCGAGCTTGCAAAACTTGGTTCGTTTTATTCATTTAATTGTGTTATTAATCTTTTGCATTTCTTATTATTTTAGACAAAATCTTACCTTCAGTTTTTCTTTGATTAGGCGAGTGTCCCCTTGATCCTGGAGGATATTTTGTAGTCAAAGGGAATGAGAAGGTGATATTCTAATTTAAAATGCTTCTCAATGTTAGAAATGCTGGCTGATATTTATTCTGTTCAAGGCCTACTGACTTGGGAAAAAATTAATTTTAGTTATTTGTTGAATTGTTAAAGAAATAATGTCAGAAGTAAATGAATATAACTACAAAAATAAACTGATATACATATTTCATTGACTTGTTGAACTTGCATGTGATCAGGTGTTTTACATAAGAATCCCTGATAGTGTATTTTGTTTTTGTTTTCCCATCTCCTCTAAATATGACTCCTTTTATTTTCATTTAGATGGTTTTCAATTTTTTTTATTTACATATAATTCCCACGAATTTGTTTCAGGTAATTTTAATACAAGAACAACTTTCGAAGAATAGAATAATTATAGACACGGACAAGAAAAAAAAGTAAGTAATTCTTTCTGGCATGATGAAGGCTTATTCTTCATCTTTTTATCATGCGTACACATACTGGCATGACGACATGAGTACATTTATGATTGTTCTCCTCTCTTTACTTCACATTTTATCATACCTGTTAAGCAAGTAAGAAATGCTTTAGATGTTCTCTCACCTTTAGTATTGTAGCATTGTCAGAATGATCTTAAGGTTCATTTTCTGGTATCTTCCTTTTTGGTTAGGCTGGCTCTAGCATGGGTTCTGGGAAACATCTAACTGCCAGTGAGGAAATAATGAAATATATTTTAATGAATAAATTGTTTTACATCTTGTATTTTATATAACAAAACCGAAAACAATAAAGAGAATCCTCCAGAATTAACAACAAAACAAAACAATGCCGTACAAGGTGAAAAACAACATCTGCCAGTATTTTTTTTTGTTTGTTTTTTCTAGCCTTTGAGAAGCTTTAAATTCCTCTTTTGAAGCTATAGCCGTCTGTAAATTTATTTTCTTGCTATGTCATTCGGTGTACACCAAATTGCTTCCCCTTCTTTTGGGTTCTTTTTTTTTTAGGGATTCTTTTGGGTTCTGTTTTCTTCCATTTTTGTTTCTCCTTTTTTTCAGTTTTGGTTTCTTGGGTGATTGATTATTACTCCTTTGTGCTTGGTGCTCCTCTTCTATCTCTATGTGAACTCTCTACTTTTATCCCTAAAAGATAAGTGATGCAGAATAGATTAGCAATTTAGACAAGTGTTCTATTTTGATTTATAATTGTGATGATATTTTTTTAAGGACATAGGATATTGAAACATTCGTTATTTTAAGAGATTTTGGGTTTGCTAAAAAATGTAGTGTAAAGAAATTTTAAATTTTATTCTGATTGTGTCTTAGAAATTGTGGCTGGGTCTTACAAGACCCAACAAAACTGACTCTGTGGGGTGAGGATTTCCCCCGCTTATAAACACTTGTTCAGACCATCTCTTATCCGATGTGAGATTTTTTAAACACCCCTTCATGCCCATCACTATTGGGCTTGGTGCGTGCATATAAATGGTGGGTGGCTTGATAGCGGAAACCTGATAGCAGGTGGCCCAATGGATCTTCAACCAAGCTCTGATACCATCTTAGAAATTGTGGTTGGGTCGTACACAACCCCATAAAACCAGCTTGTGAGGTGAGGATTGTCCCCACTTATAAACACTTGTTCATGCACACTTTTTCATGCCATCTCTTATCCAATGTGAGACTTTTAACAGTGTGTTTAATTAGGATTTATCTAGAATTTAAATTTATTTAGGATTTGTTGTGAGGTTGAACCGAAAGAGAACTTTGCTCCTCAGTAGTAACTCCGGTTTATAATCTTGTTAAAGAAGAGCATATTTGGGTTATCTGTTCTTAAACAATAGGCATGATAAGCAGCAGCTTCGGGAAAGTTGCCCCATGTGTATAGATCTGTGAGTACTGTGTTGCTGGCCATTGAAATTTCATTTTTATTGTAGTTGTAAAAATTTAAATCCTTGTTGGTTAATATGAGTTGCTGTTTCAATGGGATGCATTCATTGTTTTTGGTTATTTTGTTGGTGGTTATCTTATTCTTCCACAAGTGGTATTTCTCCACTTTTTTCTCAAATAAGTTTTCTTTTCTCTATCTAAAAAGTTATTGAGTAAATTATTTTAGTTTTGTATTTGGTTGGTTGTGCGTTTATCCCTCTATGTTAGATTAGATTACCGATTGTCCTATTTCATACTGTTCTGAAGTATATTTTGGTTAGTTCACAAAAAAAAAGAGAAGTATATTTTGGTTTCTCTTTTGGCTTTCAGCATTACTGCATCTGTTACAAGCAGCACAGACAAAGTAAAAACAAAAACTACCATTTTGATGGAAAAGGAGAAGTTGTGGTTAGAATTGAATCAATTTCCAAAAAAGGTTTTCCCCTGGCCTTTTTCATTTTGTCTTATTCATCTTTAGCCCACTTAGTGGGACAAGGCTTAGTTGTTGTCGTTGTCATCTTTAGCCCATCAATTGCATTATAATTAGGTTTTGGTAATTTTTTTTTCTTAATATATCCAATAGGTTCCTCTTATGGTTGTAATGAAAGCTATGGGGATGGAGCACGATCAAGAAGTTGTACAGTTGATTGGAAGAGATCCTCGTTACAGTTTTCTACTTATGCCATCCATTGAGGTAATTGAAATGTATATTTGGCTATGGATGTGTTAGGATAAACAACTTATTTAGGTTTCATTCATTCAACAATTTTAGGGAGCTTAAACTAAGCACTTATTATTAAGCTATGACAATTATTGTGATAAGCTAAAACAACTTATGGACAATGTTTTTTGACAAGATGGACATAAGTATATCCAAACATCAACATTAATACTTATGTTATGAGATATCTTCAGATAAGCTCTTCCAAGTGCCTCCTTTGTCAAATATAAAAATTATTTTGCACAGAGTAAATTGTAAAAGGATGGTAGACGCTAGTGGCTTGTATAATAATTACATACTTATCTGCTTTTTTTAGCTTAGCAAAGCATTTTGGATTATTATTATTTATGCTATCTGTGATCTGTTAAATATTTTTGCCCTCTAATCAGGAATGTACAAAAATTGGTATATTTACACAAGCCCAAGCATTGGACTACCTTGATTCAAAGGCGGTAAGTTGTTCTTTCTTATTCCTCCCATTCACCAAGGATTTCTCCGTTCACACAAAATTTATCTAGTTACAATATTTGTCTTTCAATTCTGATCTCTCCTATGTATTACCTTCCAATCCTAATGCCTTCTAACCAACTAACTCACTATCTAACTAAATGGTCTAACTAGCTAATCGACCAGCTGTTGTCCTTCTGTCCTAATGATCCATCCTAACAAATACCAACTTAAAATAAAGACATATATAGACATATGGTAATTTACATTATATAGACATATGGTAGTCAAAATTGAGATTCAGATCGTAGTATTGTGTGATTTTTAAGGGGTAGAGTGATCTTGTGTCAGGACAACTTCCAATATGATGTGAATGGTTGCATCGCCGTTCAAGAATTTAAGTTTGTGTACTGTAGCAAGTTTTATGATCCCAAACAAGATGCAATGAAACTGGATTTGCTAGTGGGTTCCATGATTCAGTTGCAAAAGATCAATTTTTCTGGGTTAAAAAACCCGGAATCCATTCCTCCTTCGTGCAAACCTCTATCCCTCGGCCGTCGTCCTTTCATGCATCCTATTTTCTCCTTCGTGGGACTTTTGTGGCACTGTTTAATGGGATCCTCTTTGTCATCATATTCAACGGGTTTTTTCCTGCAAGTGTAGTAGAAAGAATATCGGGGAAAAGAAGATTTTCCCTGTAATTGTTCTAAAGTGTTGTTCGTTCCTTTTATTTATTTATTTTTAGTTCAGTAGTCAGTACATTAGTAGGAGGGCATTGTTCTGTGGCCATATTTTATATATAACCCATTCTATTCTTATGGTATAATTTTTCTTCTTCTGTTGATTATAACTATTAGGCCAATTTAGCATGCGTAAGTGCTACATGTGGCACACGCCACAGCGCCCATATACTTTTTAAAAATTCAATCTTGAGATTTGACTGATCTAAATATGTATTCTCGACACTATTTTTTTTATTCAAATCTCCAATACTCTTCCTGGTAGCTGCTGCCTTGATAGGAACCTGAATTAAGAGAGAAAAGAAAACTAGTATTATTGGTTGAAAAGAAATATTTTACAGAAAATTAACCCCTGTAATCCCAGAGCAAAGCTCCTTAGAGAGGAAATAATTCTCCCTCTAAAGAGTGTGTTTGGATGAAGGAATGTTTTGAGGGAATTCAAATACTATTAGGTGAATTCCATTGTTTGGATAATAATTTAGATAATTTTCAAAATGATGAAAATTCATGAAGTATTTTATTCAAGTTAAATTTAGAGAATTTCAAATGACACATAAAAGCTTAGAATTTCAAATTTCTCTATTCTTATAAATTTTCGGATTTTGCAAATTGACCCGGAATTAAAATTTTCAAATTTGGCCCAAAAAATAAAAAATTACAAAAGTTGCCCAAAAATGATGACAATGAAATGTTTAATTACTCCATCCAAACAAGAATACCCCCAACCCCCCTCTCTCTTCTAGTTTCCCTCTTTGGATGACTCCAAGTGGTCCTTAGACAATTACATATAAGATACCTATTATGCCTGCTATGCCACTGCCTCTCTACTTCGCCAACAAAAACACGAACTGTTGCATACGCTTACAGAAAATCCACTTTGTTGTTCACAAGTTCAAATTTGTTCACTTACTGTTGCATCTTCCATTTTGTGCACAATCTCATACTTTGTATTTTCTTTCTTTCATCCAATTGAATTTGATGCTTTTGTTGGCGAGATTTGTTCCCTTTCAAAATTGGGGACACACAAAATAGTAATTAGAAAATCGTTTGTCTAATGCAAAGGCCAAGGGACATATTTTCTGTGTTCCTGTTCTTCACAGGCTTCCTTATTTCATCGGCACACGATTTGCCAAAATAAATAAATAAAAGGCTTCCTTATTTACAATCTTGACTCCTCTCCCTGAAGTAACTGACTGCTTAGAATATCGCTGTATTATAGGAAGTAAATATGTCCAAATGAAAAACATGAAGCCATACATCTGTCCAGAGGATAAAGGGAAACAATTTCTGCTAAAGATAATCTCAACGTGATTTTTGACTTGCTAAAAAGGATTTATTTCGTCCGGCCTCTTGGATAGTTTTTTTTCCACACATAGAGGGAAAGAAGAGTGCTTGTTTTGCTGTGCTTTGGTTCCTACTGTTGGAGCAAAGTTCCGAGTTTATCATGAGAGATGTCTTACCTCATACTTATGGGTTGAAGTTGCTTTTTTCCTTTCCATCTGTGTGTCCGTTCATCCCTGAGCTTGAATTGTTTGTTCCAACTGATTTACAACGGAATTGTAGGGTTCTTTTGAGCTAATATTTGTTTCTTAATATGTCTTGTTATAAGAAGGTTGCTTATTCTATGGTTTGTTTTCTTCTTTTACGTGAATAATTCCTTTAAACAAGTTACTTAAGACCTTCTATATAGCTTAGTTTGCAGAATAAGTTATGTGCAAACTTGTTAAGTAATGTACTGATAATTATACTTTATTGGCAGCTTCCGATTTTAATGATATATTTTTTGTTTCTAAATTTACATACATATACTTAATATTTTAGTATTGTTTCTAATTTATTGCTAATGGCATGTGTGCATATCAGGTAAAACGTCTCGTGCCTGCAAACATGCAACCTCCAAAGGTTTCAAATCTCTCTCCCGCTCTCTCTCTCTCTCTCTCTCTCTCTCTCTCTCTCTCTCTCTCTCTCTCCATGTCATGAGATTGTTTATTTATGCATTCTCATCATGTATAAAATAATGTATATATTTTTGTTTTTTCCTCGACAATTTTCTGACTTGTTACTTGAACCTTTTATGTAGGAAAGACAAGCATTTAACATCCTAAGAGAAACATTTCTTGCAAATGTGCCCGTAAGTTTTCATTGAATTATAAGCATATTTTGAGTCATTAAGGGTGTTTCTTTTTTCTGAAAGTTTCATCATTGTACAACGTGATTTTATTCTGTTGTAATACATGAAACTTGCCTTAGCTGTGTTAGGTTTGGTCTGATTAGCTGCTTCTTCTATTGTTGTTAGGTGCACGGATATAATTTTCGGCCGAAATGTATATATGTCGCTGTTATGATAAGACGCATAATGGATGCAATTCTAAATAAGGATGCGATGGATGACAAGGTAGTGTCTTCTTTTTAACTGTTAAAGTTAAGAATCTATAGATATCCCTGTAAATTTACAACTTCCTAGATTGATTATTATTACTCCTAGAGTATTCAACTTAATAGGCTAGTGCTTACTAATTAAGCATGCACTTATTGTAAAACCGTTATAAATACAAGGCGTGTGATCTCATTATACACACGAATTTACAGAGTTTACATAGGTTATTGTGAATGAGTTTCAGAGTATCGTTTTACTTTAGAGTTTTGTTTATAAGTAAAAAATATAGAACAAAAGTACAACAGTTTGGTAGTTCCATAGTTCTGTAGGTGTTTCCACAATATATTTTGCTATTAGCTTTTGATTTTCGCCTTGAAGGTGAAATGATTATCATGTTCAAATCAGTCCTAGAAATTAAAGAATACAGCAAAACTGATTTGCTATTTTATAATAACATAACTTAACAACTGAGGCGACCTCACTTTATTTTCCATCCAAATTAGTGCTTTTATTGTGAAAGATCATCTGCACAATTGATATAGTTCTAAGTTAAAGCCATATAACATGTACTTTGTGTGTGTAGAAATTTGCGTATACATGTGTGGGCATTGGGCAATAGCTACTATCAGCTAACTGTTTCTTTCAAAAAAATTCACAGGATTATGTCGGAAACAAACGATTGGAGTTATCTGGCCAAGTTATCTCTCTTCTATTTGAGGTACTATCTTATTTAATTTAATATACATTTCACTTCTGCAAGTATATTTTGCACAGATTTCAAGTTATTTATTCTTCTTTCTCTCTTAGGATCTTTTTAAGTCGATGATAACTGAAATTAAGTCTGCGGTCGACAAATTGTTGGATAAGCCAGACAAAGCTAGGAAGTTTGACTTTCTTACTGTAAGCTTTCTTTAATATTTTTTTTTGGTTTTTGGTACAAAGCTATCTTTAATACTTTTAACCAAATGTCATATGAATTAAATCAAAACATTCTTAAATCAAATCCAATCTTGCTGAAGCTGTCCAGAAGTCTCCAGCTGGTCACTCTTTAAGAGTTCCTTTTGCTCAATTCTTTTTCCATGTCATTCATCTCATATTTATTTGAACTTTTGTGTCCAAGATGATTCCTTTATTTATTTTTTCTTATTATGCATGAGATTTCCCTCCCATGTCTAGTTAAAGTTGTTCCTCCTAAAAAACCCACATGTTATTGAAAATTCTGTTCCATATCTTTGATTGTCTACCGATAAAACATGCCTCAAGTGAAAATATACTTTTGTTGGATACTAGTAATGCACGACTCAGCACAGATGAAGTTGACGAAAACATATGAAATGCAATTTACCTGCAAGTCTCTGATCTTGATAGTCGTTTTTTCTTGGGAAGCTCCAAAGTTTAGATGGCACTAGAAATTTATTTACTCATGTTATTCTGATATTCATCAATGTAAATCTTTTAATGCGGCTTGTTTGTACACATGAAAGGCATACTTCACTGGTTTCATCATCTTATACGTTCATGTTTGGTGTCGTTGGTTTGTTAGTCCAACCTGATCTTAGCATCTCTGGATTTCAATTTACATAGTTTCTTTGGATGTGTTTATAGCAACTTATTAATCGAGATTGTATCACTCCCGGTTTGGAAAGGACTCTCTCGACTGGTAATTTTGACGTTAAAAGGTTCAAGATGCACAAGAGTGGAGTAACACAGGTTGTGTACTGTTTCCTTTTCTAATGTTCCCTTTTTATCTCCAAATATTTCTTCTAATGAATTTTGTTTTTCAGGTGCTACAGAGGTTATCCTTTATAAGTGCTTTGGGCCAAATGACAAGAGTCCAGCCACAGTTTGAGAAGTCTAGGAAAGTAAGTGGCCCTAGAGCTTTGCAGCCTAGCCAGGTAAGCTGAAATCCAGTTACGAACCTTCTTGACATATCATTCTTATGTTGCATTGGTTTTTGGATAGAACAAGATGACATTGTTTGATCCTTGAAGCTGACCTAAAAGCTTTATTGTTGTTGTACTCTTATGTTGCTTAGGCCTTTTATGCTAAATTTTTAAAAAATGTATTCATTTATGAATTTATACTTTCTTTTTTAATTCGTCTTTACTGTAGTGGGGCATGCTTTGCCCCTGTGATACTCCTGAAGGTGAATCTTGTGGACTAGTAAAGAACCTGGCTTTGATGACTCATGTCACTACTGATGAAGAGGAGGGCCCCCTGATTTCTCTGGTACGTTTTATGTGTTTGATGTCACAGGATGATGAAATTTTTTCAAATTTATTGTTTATTAGTAGAAGTAGCTGTGATTAGCTACTATAGCCTGTAATGACTTGCTTGTTTAACCATATATATTAATTGAACAACTAAAAGACAAATTTGGGAATTATGGCATTGTTGTGTGATTTACTAGGAAAAAACATGGATTAATAGTATGACTGTTTTGTGAGCAATTTATTGGTGTTCTATCCAGACAGTGGGATTTATGAACTCTTCACTCTTTTCATTATGACTAAATTTCGATTCAATGTAAATAATTATACCCATGCAGTGTTGTCAATAACTCGCTATAAAAGCCCCTGACCACTATAGGACATGCAGTAGCAGTGCAGTTAGTGTGGTGGTTATGGCAGATGCTAAATTGCCACCCCTCATAATGACATCAAAGATTAAAAAATTCCAAAAACCCTTATAGCAAACATTAGGGATTTTTGATTGGGTTATTTTATGAACTTTGCAATTTTATTGCATCATAACTACATTTGGGCAACACTTCTCCTATCTCACTCTATTTCACTCATGGTGGCATTATCACCCTCACACTGGTCGGTTACAATTGGTTGTATAGCATAGTGATTCTTAAGAATGAAAATATGTTTTATTATTTCATATTATATGGGGGCCTATCACAACCTCACAAAACCGGCTTGTGAGGTGAGGATTGCCCCCACTTATAAACACATTGTCAAGCCATCACCTATCCGATGTGGGACTATTAACACACGCCCTCACGACCAGCACTATTGGGCTTGGTTTGTGGACATAAATGGTGGGTGGCCTGATAGCGGAAACCTGATAGCAGGTGGCCCAATGGATCTTGGAGAGGCTCTGGTATGTTGAAATTGGGGCCTAACTCATCCTCACAAAACCGGCTTGTGAGGTGAGGATTGCCCCCACTTATAAACACATTGTCAGGCCATCACCTATCCGATGTGGGACTATTAACACAGTTAATCCCCAAAGAATAGGGAAGATTAATCATACAATAAATAGTGAAGATAAAACTAACCAGTCACAACTTTTCAACATCTCAACACTCCCCCTCAAGGTGGTGCATATACATCATATGCATCCATCTTGTCACATATGTAATTATTCGAGGAATCCGTAGAGATTTAGTAAAGATATCAGCAAGTTGATCCTTGGGATTGACAAAGGAGGTTCTGATGATTCCAGTGATAATCTTCTCTCTAAGAAAGTGACAGTGATGTAAGTGAACTTCAATATGCTTTGTCCTCTCGTGAATAACTGGATTGGAAGAGAGGTGTAAAGCTGATTTGATTATCACATACAAATTCCATTTGACCAAGCTCACAAAAATGTAATTCATGCAGTAAATGATTCAACCACACAAGCTCACATGTAGTATAAGCCAAAGCTCGATACTCAGCTTCTGTACTCGACTGGGCAACAACTCTTCCATGAAATTAGATTTCTTCCCGCAAAAATGCAATATCCCTATCACTCACATCTCCTGCCCAATTAGCATCTGAATACCCAACGATATTTAGGTGGCCTCTATCAGTGAAAACAAATCAATTTCCAGGTGCTCTTTTGATGTGCTTAAGAATTCGAACCACTGCATTCCAATGATTTAGACAAGGAGAGTTAAGGAACTGACCTACGACGCTAACTGGAAAAGATATGTCTGGTCTGGTCAAGGTGAGATAATTCAACTTTCCCACTATTCTTTGGTATCTACCTGGATCAGAATAGGGCTCCCCCTGGTAAGAAAGGAGCTTTACATTAGGATCCATAGGAGTATTGACTGGGTTACAATCTTCTATAAGACTTGTTTCCTCCAAAATATCAAGGGCATACTTCCTCTGAGAGATAGGAAAAAGAGAGAAATTGATAGAGAATTTTCATTCATTCGTTCTTTCATTTGATTTTCAAAACTGAACTTGATAGTTCAGATTATAAGTATTTATACAGGACTTAACCTTCACTCAGTTTGGAACTAACCTTTGCTCATTCTAACTAATTATGAGACAAATTATAATTTTAACTGTCAGAAACTAACTAGTGCTGTGTAGCACTTTACAGGTTGTCAATGCTTCGGACAGCAAAACCCTATATTACTATGTATACTCACAGCGGAAACCATGCTGAAAAACAAGAAGGAAGAAATCAGTGTATAGATCCAGAAACCAGAGACGTGCAAGTGGAGACTTGCTGCTTTCAAAACACTAAGCTGGGTGACATGACAATAGTAGCGGAGAAACAAGAATCACAACCTATATCCCTACTGCCCAAAGCCATTCTTGGGGGCATTGGTGGAGAAGAAACATAGTGTAGCAAAATGGGTATTTTGCAAGTTTGGGTCTAATTCTAGATCTAATGAGCCATACCCAATTTGGTGTTATTATATACTAGGTTCATTAAAAGAGGGTCTTGGATAGCCTTATTCAGGGCAAAAAACCTTTGGGCCTAACCCAGGGCACATCTAGCCCAATTTCAAATTCAGGTGGCTTTGCTCAAGTTTTCACAACCCTTTTATTTGATAGTTAGTTTGTTTGCCTGGTTTGCAGCCAATGCCTTGCTGAATTTTCTCCTTGGGTGTTTGGGAAATATTTCTCCCCATAGGCACAAACCTGAGTTTTGCAAGGAAAGTGTAGATAGATGGGACCTAGAAAGAAAATTTTACCCCTCGCTTCAAGCTGGCCTTTTCAAGCTCTCAATATTGGGGTTATAGCATCTTCTATAGGGGTACATCTTGTTAGTTAATTTATTTCCGTCAAACTTATGTTTCGTATAACATACCACTGAGGCTAGGGGTTAAAGCAGCTCTGGATTTGACTAAATTGTCATGCTTTTAAAGTAAAGATTTTGTATTCTTTGGCCGTGGATGGTTTTTATAGTGCTTTGATACAGCTACGTTCTGTGTTCTTGCAAGGGCTAGTCGTCATTGACAAACGTAAGCTGGTTTTTATCTTGTTATCTATGTATTTGTCTAAATAGGACTGTGTCTCACTCTTTGATGTTCTTTCCTTGGGTACTTCAAGGGAGTCTCTCACTGATATATATATATATATATATATATATATATATATATATATATATTATGTGTGTGTGTGTGTATAGAGATATAGATAGATAGATAGAGAGAGAGAGATAGAGAGAGAGAGAGAGAGAGATTGGACAGCAGTATTGCTTTTTTTGGCCTCCAGTTTTTTTTCCCTCTTCTTTCGTTATAAAACCTTTTTTTTTTTTTTTTAATTTGACTAGTTATTAATCTTCAATTTACTGTGTATTGTTCAAAATAGATGCAAGATAAAACATGATTCCATATACAGTATTGTTTACTTCAGGCGTTTTTTCATTTTTTTGTGTTATATTACTTCTATTACAGTGCTATCTTTTGGGTGTTGAAAACATGGAACATCTCTCTGGAGAAGAGCTTCATACACCCAATTCCTTTCTTGTCATTTTTAATGGTATGATCCTTGGCAAGCACAGGAGACCACAGGTATTATTGGCCTGTCTTTATCATATTTATTATTATTTTTATTCAAATATGTGTTCGTAATTATATCTCATTTATTGTTCAAGCGTTTTGCTACTGCAATGAGAAAGTTGCGCAGAGCTTGTCTAATTGGCGAGTTTGTGAGTGTCTATGTCAATGAAAAGCAGGTGAATAGTTCTGTTGCATTTGATTCTTTCCCTCTTATTCTTGATGTTTCAAACTTTATACTATTTCCTGTTTTCTAGTTCAATAATTTTTTATTGGTTGGTGAATTCTCTTATTCGGTGGATGTTTCAATTTGTGTTTCATATTTAAAAATATGGTAATAGTGTTTTTGCTTGTAAGCATTGTTGTTTTATTGAAAATTTTCTAAATTTAACTTTTGTATTCATGCATAGTGAATGCCAAGAATTACGATTTCACTCTAGTTTTATTGCTGAAAGCGAAACTTCGAATACTATTGAATGAGTTGAAGTTTACAAGCTCTAATAGAATATATAGACTAATTCTATGCAATGCTAAATCAAGAACTAAGGAAACTGTAAATACACTAATTCTGATTATTGCAATTATTATGCTCTTAATAATTACAAATGCATAATTACAAATGCGATTCTACTATTTACAACAATTGTTTTCCATTGCCAGTAGCTATGTGTTACTTAAAATCTATACTTATTGTGCTTTCTTCAACTATTGTAATGTTAGAAAGGTGTGGGATTGAAATCAGTATTAATAGACAAAAACATGTTTTCAGTGTTGTGTTTACTTAGCTTCGGATGGTGGTAGAGTTTGCCGTCCTCTCGTCATTGCTGACAAGGGAATATCAAGAGTCAAAGCTCATCATATGAAAGAGTTAAAGGTAATCACATCATATGTTTTTATCTTAATAGAGACTGGAAGCTGTTTATTAGAATATTAACTCAAATGTGCTTTCAGGATGGAGTGTGCGCATTTCGTGACTTTTTACGCAATGGCTTGATTGAGTATCTTGATGTTAATGAGGAAAACAATGCTTTGGTATGTGTTGCTCTAAATTACATCTAGCTTCTTTTGTCCTTGAAATCTTTTCTGACGTCAGCTGCTTATTTTGTTTTTATAGATTGCTTTATATGAAAAAGATGCGACACCAGAAACTACTCATATTGAGATTGAGCCTTTCACTATCTTAGGAGTTTGTGCGGGATTAATTCCTTATCCTCATCATAATCAATCTCCCAGAAACACATATCAGGTTGTCTCTTCATGCCTCCCTTTGGGTTTAAGGCTGTAAGTGAGATATTGAACTTGTATGCATAGATGGTGTTCAATTCCACACTTGAAATAACTTTTGTTTTGTTTACTGTAGTGTGCAATGGGAAAGCAAGCCATGGGAAATATAGCATATAACCAGGCAAGTAAACAGTTTGTTGTTTGTGTAGCTTAAACACTACTATTGAATGATCTTCAAACTTGATCCGAATATTTCTAAACATATTTATTAAATTTAGATTTCTATTTTTAATGAGTCAATATTTAATAACTTCTCTTTTAATGAGTCAATATTTAATAACTTCTCTTTTATATTCGTGCTGCATATAAGTTCAATATCTGAGAATATTGTTTTTGAATATACCTGAATCACATGGTCTCTTTTTAAAACGATATGCAGCATGAATTTCAATCGAGTTGCTTCAATTTTGAAGTAATAACTTCTATGTTATTGCGCACTTCATTGCCTGGAATCTTAAGCTCTTAAATTTAATGGCCATAAATGTTTGTTATTCTATATATGTCCCCACATACGAACTTATTTGTGCTAAAAGGTTTGACAAGGTATATGTTCTATTGATTTTTATTTTGATTATCTATTGCTTTTTATTTTGATTATTGCGAAGCTAGAGGGGGTGATTATTTGCATTGTATGCTAATTGTGCTATTGTAGTGGTGATGTAATAGCAATGTATCTAACATGTAATCAACCTAAAAGCTTTTACAGTCGTGCACAAATTTAGAAATGAATATGGGCCCGTTTGTTATAGCTTTTTATAAAATATATTCTTGTAGTGTAACATATTTTTGTTAAAAAAAGTTTTAACAAAGAAATTTTTAAGGAAAGCTTCAAATAAAAGATCGGTTTGAATAGCTTATCTTAAAATGTCATTCTAGGTATTTCATCATTTTGTTCTAATTTTTTTGGATACAAAAATTTTGAAAAAATCTCTAAAAAAAAAAGCTATTTCAAATAGCTTTTCATAAAAATCATTTTTGAAAAAATATGCGATTTTCACTATTTAAAATCTCGAACAATGAATATTTAGGTTAGTGAATGTCAAAATATCTTTTTTAACTTATAACAAATGATTTTGAAATAAGTTATATTATTTTCGAGTAAATTTCTAAAAAATCTATTTTTAAAAATACAAAGGAAAATCCATTTTTTTAGAATCTATAGCAAACGGGCCCTATATGTCTAAGAAAAATAGATTACACGAGGACGTGATATTAGTTTTAAAATTAGGCCTAACTATTTACAGGTCGTATTATTTTTCAACGTAGGACTAGGGTTTTCCTAATACACCCCCTCACGTCCAACACTATTGGGCTTGGTGGGTGGCCCAGATTGATTGGCTCTGATACAATTTTAGGTTTTTATTTTGAGTTCATAAAGTAACTCAACTCAAAAGACTAAGTTCATAAGTACTCAAAAGACTAAGTTCAAAATAAGCTGCTCAAAAGACATAATCCATAGAAACAAGTCTAGGCATCTAAGACATTATTCAATCCCATGTTTGAGAGATGAAAGAGTTGATAGTTTCAGAAAAAACAGAGAAAAACTTTGAAACAGAGAGGTGAAACAGAGGAAAACGGTGAAACATGATTCGGTGAGAATAGAGAGGAGATGAACGATGGCTAGACGGCACCGGGTGGGAGTGGGTGAGCAGTGGATTCCGGCGGACAGTAGTAAGGGTCGTCATTCAGGGTTTCCTGGACAACAAAAAATCGACTCTGACCACAGATGCACAAAAAACGCCCCTACATTAAAATGAAGCACGTTTGATCTGCCATGGGACGTAGGGTCATACGTTTCTACGCCCCAGCGCTCGTTTTATGAACTTAGTCTTTTCAGTCAAGAACTCATCTTCCCCATTTATCTTCATCCTCAATTCAGAAACCTCATACCCAACCCCTTAAACCCAGAAACCGAATCCTAAAAATCTAAAATTTATTTTATTTTCAGAAGAAGAGATAACCAATCCAAACAATTTAGTGTTTCAAGTTGACAAATTATTTGCTATATTGTGTAAATAGCTATTAAAAGAAAATTATGAATCCAAATCATGTCTGAACCCAATCGTCGTTGTAGAAGAGAAGTTTTTGCCTCAATTATCGTTGTTTAAATTCCCCGAAAATTCGTTCTCAACTTCACAGAACCTGTTCATGAATTATTGTTTTGATGCTTTGTTAGAATTTTTGGATGAAACTAATTTCGTTGATTTGGGTTTGAGGGAAAAGGTTCAAACATTGAATATGGAAGGAAACTAGAAGAGGCACAACTAATTTTGCTGATTTGGTAGCACTTCATTGATTTGGGTTTGGGTTTTTATGTTTCTGATTTTTAGTGGGATGAAGGTGGTTTAGGTTTTTTCAACAAAAAAAAATCAGTTAAATCAAATTGTTTTTCAATTAAGGCAAGAATATCAATGACTTATAGGTTTGGATGTTGTGTATTTGGAAGAAGATGATGGAATTTTTGGATCTGAAGAACCCTATAAAGGAAAGAGGATAAAAGGAAGATGACGGAATTATTTTTTCTTTCTTTCTTTGTTTTCATGTTATTTAAGTTTTTTTTAAATAATAAAATTAATTAAAATAATGAGTCAGCCTCCATGTCACCATTTTTGGACCAAAAATGGAAATTAGGATAACCTTGTGCACTTTCTAAAAAATAAAGGCTCTAAACGGAAAAAAAAAAAAAAAAAAAAAAGGAAGATAAAGGACCCCCTTGAGTAATTTTGCCTAATTTTTATGTTTTTGTGTGTAATATATGTGAAGTTACAATTTTGCCATTGAGTAGGATCTTATGAACCGTTTTACGATCCTCGTGTTTACGATCTTTCACCGGCCTACCGATCCTCCTTAGAATTTCATGTTTGACTACATTGCTTGCAACTGTTTATTCTTCTTGCATTTCGTGTGTAGTGTAATTATGTTGCTGCACTATGATTTTTTTTTTTTGGTAGAACATGGTTGTTCCAGTAGATAAACTTCCATATTCCATGCTTAGTGATAAAGTTTAAATTTGGGTTTTTAGCTCCGACGGATGGACACCTTACTTTATCTACTGGTTTATCCTCAACGACCTTTACTGACAACAAAATCAATTGAGCTGGTTAGTAATGTTTCCATTGTTTTATTTTTCATTGAGTCAAGGGCTCGTATTAATCTATAGTCTTTTAGGTTGGATATGATAAGCTTGGAGCAGGTCAGAATGCAACTGTAGCTGTCATGAGCTACAGTGGTTATGATATTGAGGATGCAATTGTCATGAACAAATCATCTCTTGATCGAGGCTTTGGTCGTTGTATAGTTATGAAAAGGTATGCTATTTTATTTGGTGATTTCACTTCTCTGGTTGCAACATATTTCATTGATACCTTTCTAAGGTAGCAATGTCAATCTTAATGTTCTTGAATGTTTAGGTATGCCGCTGTCCGACAAAAGTATTCAAATGGCACAGAAGATCGAATAGAAAGGCCCGATAGAGCTTTAAACAATATGCAGGTGATATGCCTTCGGTCTACACAGTAATTAACATTTGATCGATGTTACATATGTATTGAATTTGAATTGAATGTTTCTTATACTTTTTAATAAAATCTGTGCATATACAAGAAATGTCATAAACCGTGTATAATGAATGCTTCCTTGTTTGCATTTGTTAGTATATTAGGAAATCTTCCTCAATTGTAGGATTTTGATTATATAGGTGCTGTTATTGTATTTCCTAAATTAGCTTGCAATCTTGCATAAATGATTTGAATGTATTCTCACTATGATTAATTGAAGATTAATTCTTTTTTACCCTAATTCTTGACATAGCATCAGTGCTCTCGAAACCTGTAAGCCGCCGCCTCTTGGTTATGTGAACTATTTTAACAGTTCAGTTTTTAAACCAACAGGTCATGTATATTCAATCTGAGTTCTAATCACTTGCGTATTATATCCTTTCCTTAGTCTAAATCTTCAAATCCTTCTTCTCAACTAACAAAAAGTTGTAAATCGGAAGAGAATTAAAAGTAGAGTGCTTACCCTAATGGGGCTTACGTTTATGAAACATGGGCTTAGAGCCTAACTTAATCATATATAACCGGCTTATATGCACTACTTATGTCAAATCTATAAACAATGTAGAATTGAACATGTCCGTCACAGACATCACAATGAAGGTGTTGGTTAGCCTCAATTATGGTGTCTAGTGGTGGATGCAATTAAGGCGGTTTTTGAACAACTTGTCTTCTAACTTATAGCTTCCCACAGGAACTGAAATCTATCCACTTTAGTCTTTAACTTATTCAGAAGCTCATTTGTGCGGATTCTCCATAAGCAGTTATATATTTATATGGACACTTTTTTATGTTAGCAAATCCTACTCTTCTTTCCTTTATTTACTAGTTTCCAGATTTCTTTGTAAAGTTCTTCGTTTTTTAGTTTCCCAATTTCCTTGTGTAGTCTGACTTTATTGATGAGATTAAATACATTGTCTAATCCCTAAATCTGTTCTCAGAAAATAAATATTTTTTATTCTTGTTTTCTTGCTTCCTCTAGATACTTGATGATGATGGGATTGCTTCACCTGGCGAAATTATTAGGCCAACTGACGTTTATATCAACAAGAAATCACCAACTGAAACACAGAATAAAGTGTCGTCAACTAACTTGCCTGATAGGTTTGTTTTATTAACATTTAAATTTAACTGTGGATATGTTTGTGTTAAATAGATTTTTCATGTTTTTACTAAGTTTTCCTTATATACAGTGCATATCGGTCTAATTATTCAACATTCAATAAATGTCATGGAGGTGAAGTGGTTGATAAAGTAACTCTTTGCAATGATAAGGATAGCAACATGTGTATCAAATTTCTAACCCGTCACACTCGGAGGCCTGAGGTAAAAACATTTCGGTTTATTGTGAGGTTGTGTTCTTAATTTGAAGTAGCTTATTGATTTCTCTGGCTGTATTTGTTACCTTAGCTTGGTGATAAATTCAGTAGCAGACATGGGCAGAAAGGTGTTTGCGGAACAATTGTCCAGCAAGAGGACTTCCCATTTTCTGAAAAAGGCATCTGTCCAGATCTGATTATGAATCCTCATGGGTTTCCAAGGTAATTCATATCATTCTCAGTAGTTCTATGTGTGGAAACATTACAGGAACCCCTCATTTTTGGTAAATAATTGAAATAATTTGTTTATAATTACTCCAGATTTTTCTTAAAAAAAAATTACTCCAGATGCTCCTCTTTTTTCTCAATGACATCATTCTAATTTAAAAATAATATATGCTACCCCTATTCTTTAGCCTTTAAGGATACTTCATAACCCAATGTGTATGAATATGCTTAAGTAGTCTTATTTGTACAATGGATGTGATTTCTCTTTTATGCTTAAAAAAAAGGGCTGCCCGGTGCCCTAAAACTCCCGCATACGCAGGATCCGGGAAGGGGTCCCACCAATTGGTGTATTATACGCAGCCTTGCCCTGTTTTTTACACAAGAGGTTGTTTCCAGGACTTGAACCCATGACATTTCCGTCACGTGGCAACAGCTTTACCGTTGCGCCAAGGCTCCCCCTTTCTTTTATGCTTAACATTGAAAAAAAAAAAAGATGTAATATAATATTACATGTTTCCGGATGTTAACTGATATTTTTTATGGCATCAGTCGAATGACAGTTGGAAAGATGATAGAGCTTCTTGGAGGGAAAGCAGGAGTTTCGTGTGGTAAATTTCATTATGGCAGTGCTTTTGGAGAAGAAAGTGGTCATGCTGACAAGGTTGAAACCATAAGGTATCATATTTCTCTCTGGTAACTTTTTTATGTTTTATCTATATTAGTGTTCTCATGGTTTTCTTGCTCTGGCAGTAAAACTCTTGTGAAACATGGCTTCAACTACAGTGGGAAAGATTTCATTTATTCAGGTTCTCATTTCACTTAAGAATTCTCAATATTTGTGGATGAAAGTATTATTTTTCCATGGAGAAGATTACATTACCAATACCATTTGATATATATTTTGTTTAGAGTGGTTGTGTTTCTAAGCTTTGCATTAGAATTCATAAGAGTGTGAGTATCAATAGGCTTAGCATTGATCAATTGTCTCCTGAGCCGTTGAAAAAATAAAAATAAAAATCTGTCTCTTGAATTTCCATTGACGGATAAATATTTGAGTAATACTCCAGCAGTATAGTATTCCTTTTTCTACTAATCAATCTAAGATGTGTTGTGGTTCATCTTTTTTTAGGTATTACGGGTTGCCCATTACAAGCTTATATTTTTATGGGGCCTATATACTATCAGAAATTAAAACACATGGTGAGTTTGAAATCATTTTATTAACAATGAAGTTAGTTTTATGTTTCTTGATGTTTCAATGTAAAGGTATGATCGTCTGTTTATACTTGATGTGCATTAATGTGGTGAAATAGTGCTGCTAGTATTGGGATCTAGATGAAAACGAAAACATTTCTTTTTATTTTATTTATTATTAATCTGATGGCATTGTAATATTTTTGTGGGAAAGTTATTCATCGTAATGGTAACTTACCCTTATAGACTCACAAGCAAAACCTCTATTGATGATCAGGTGCTGGATAAGATGCATGCCCGTGGTAGTGGCCCTAAAGCCCTGATAACTAGACAGCCAACAGAAGGGAGAGCTAGAAATGGAGGTGTTCAATTTATGCTTTTGATTTGTTTTTGAATCTATTACATGTTGGTATAAAATATTTTATGCTATTTTGTTATTTTCTATATTTAAATGATATTTATGGTAAAAGTTTTTAGACCTCTATTTTACTTGTAGCTGTTGAGGTCCTTTATAATAACTAGCAATTATAAGTTACTTGTTCCAAGTAGTATGAGAGCCATTAGTTTTTAAGAATTTCCTCAGCTTATTTATTATTTCTTGTAAGAAGGGATATCATGATCTTTTGGATTTTTTTTATCTTATTTAGATCTTCCTTTATTATGTCCTAAGCAACAATTATTTTTTCAATGCTTACACATCAAGCATTTAGAGTGATTGCACGATATTTTGTTGAAAGTAAAGTAGCATAACCAAATATGTTGCTATATGTCGAAGGAAATATGCTCTCAATCCTAAATAGTGTGAAAAAATTTAGAAGTCCACTGAAAAAATTTCCAAAGATTAGTTGGCTAACCGACTTACCAAGCTACTCAGAAGTCCACAGATAATATATATATATATATCTGACAATGTATATTATTTTCATTGGTTTGAGGTGTAATGTTCAGATTCCATACTGTTCTATATATGTAATTAATAAAATGTGACTAGTTCCAATAGTTGGAATCATTAATTCACAGGAACTGCATCAGCTGATTTTTTTTTTTTCTTTTCTTGTAACTGCTAGATTGTATATGCAATTTCACTTGCTGTCTACTTTTTGCTCAAGCAATTCAGATTGTTATCCATGCCTCTCAAATTTCCTTAATTTTTATATAGTCTGTGCCCTCAATCTACCTAGTCATCCTCACCCTTAATCTGGGATTAATTGTACCTCCATGTGCTACATACCCGCTGTAACATATCCCCCATGTAGCATTTTACTGGTAATTATGGTGTGGAATTATCGAATAAGTGGAATACTTTGCAATTGCCACCAATAAAGATTGATTAATGATTGAATTTAACATCACTTGTTTCCTTTTATGTTTAGGTCTACGAGTCGGAGAAATGGAACGTGATTGCTTAATTGCATATGGTGCTAGTATGTTGATTTTTGAGCGACTCATGTTATCTAGTGATCCTTATGAAGTTCAGGTAAAAAAATCTAGACTTTTCGAATTAATAATACATATGTATGTAGCAACAGTTGCTTTTTGTGCCAATTTCTGTTTATTTTATAGAACATCATCGGTAGAATTGTTTACAACATTAGAGGAGAAGGCATTTTTGTAGACAATTTCAGTTCCAAATATTTTCTAGAAAAGAATGGGTAAAAGCTGTTGTTGTGTTATTCAGTAGGTAATGCCAATCAGGTACAGAATATCAGTTGGCCAAAACAGTGGAATTAATTAAAGATAAAATTACTGGAATAAAATGTTTAAATTCATGAAGATAAGCTTAAAGCTCTACTGCTCCCCCTGCGTGGCAAAGTGCCATGTGCTATGAATAACCATGATGATATATGATTTTCCATATAATCCGCTCATTTATATTATTAAATTATGAATGATGTTGATATATGGGGAAGGGCAGGAACTTGAAAGATTATGATTGTGGTAGTTTTTTTTATTTTGACCGAAGTGATCATGGTAGTTAAAGTCCCAATTTTAATCCTAAAATCCTACGATTTTGCGATTATGAGTATACACAAAATCTTATTTTGGTGGAATCCTGTATAATCCACTTTTCTTTGAAACGGTTCTACAATTATGGTCCCAGTGGTGGAACATCAAAAGGCAATTTTAATTGTTGTTTTGCGCGAGACTTATGAGTACGTTTTAATTATATAAGTATTTCAAGTGTTATGTTGTTGATATGTGAGTGATAGTGCGTTAATTACATAAGTATTTTAAGTTTTAATTGTATAAGTGTTATGCTATTATGTGAGTTATGCTTATGAATTTAAATTTACACAAGTATTTAAGTGTAATTTAAGGTTTTTTGTCTTACCTATGCTATTTATATGCATGTATATGCATATATTTGAATTTTATGAATTTTGTGTAATCCTACAGTTAATGTAACGATTCCACGATTTACGAGTTTACTTCCCCTTAACGATTATATGTAAAATCCTGATTTTGCCTTGCAAGACTATGATGTGAGTAATTGCTAGCCTTTGATTTTTGGGAAACCTCAGAGTATATGTTTAAAGATATATGTCTGTAATTCATTTAATTTTGGTTTTGTGAATAGTGAAAAGACTGTTCTTTAATTTTACAGTGGCTGATGATAGTTTCCCTTTTTATAATATACAGGTCTGTAGAGCTTGTGGATTGTTGGGATATTACAACCATAAGTTGAAAGCTGGTGTCTGTTCATCTTGTAAGAATGGAAAGGAGATTTCCACCATGAAGCTACCATATGCATGCAAACTCTTGATTCAGGTAATGTGGTAGAAATTATAATATCTTAGCTGCTAATTATTACTATAGTTAGTAGGAATAGCATATATATTATATACTGCATCAGTCTCTAATTATAAGATAATTTGACTAAATCACGGGAATTAAGAAAGTTGGTTGTAGTATTAAGTTTGTTTACAATTACTATTGTTTTTACAATTTTATCCTTTGAGAGTATTATTTTAGTTTTCAATATAGTATTTATTATTGATCGAAGAAAAAATATAAAAATAAATAGGGGTATGTTGGTAAGAAATACTCCCTCCGGTCATTGATGATACTCCCTCCGGTCATTTTTATAAGAAACAAAACTGTCAATATTTTTTGTCCTTATTGTAAGAAACATTAACCAATTTTGAAATGTGTTGGAAGCTAAATTTCATTTGTGCCCTTATTTAGTTATTTAGTAAGTATTTTCAATATGTTTCCTTGGTCTTGATGATTTATGCAATTTTGTTTCTTATATTTTTGTTTTCTTGGAAATATCAAAGGGTCTTATAAAAAGGGACAAAAAATATTTTCAAAAGAATCTTGTAAATGATAGAATCAATTGCTATCATTATTAAAATGGCAAAACAAAGGGTTCCTTTAACGAAATTTAAAGTTTCAAAAAAAAAAATAATAATAATAATCTTGCTTTCCTGTCAAAGTGAAAAATCATTGATAAAAAGTTTTAACGTTTCTCTGCATTATAACACAATCATTGATAAAAAGTGAAAAATACCAAGTTAATTATGATGAATTAAATATTGTAACAGTCATTATCATGTAATTTTGATGAATTTAAGATGTAATTTAGTACTTTTTTGAATTGTAGTTTGGTCCAACGTTAATGTTTTTAAACATAAACTAACTTGATAAAGATAATGTTTAAAACTTTAAATTAAGTTAAAAGATTTATGATATAGTGTTTGCCTATTAAAAACTATTTTAGTTTATCTATACAAGGATTTATTTTACTGATGCTATGAAGAATTTATTATTATTATTTGTTTGATCAATTTGATATGTATTTCAAAATTTCAGGAACTCCAATCAATGAATATAGTTCCACGCTTAAAACTAGAAGATGCCTAAGTTTTAGAGATGATCCAACTTGGAGGATGCATGCAGCTCTGTCGAGTGAATACAAAACAGAATTGTTTTGGCCTCTTCGATATTAGAACTCATTCAAACAATTTTGATTTATATGGTTTCATTTTTATGTTGATATTGAATTTCACGATGAATGAAATGGTTTGATGGTGCTTTTACTAGGAGTTCTAAAACTTTTCAAAGGTTAAAGTGATATCAATGGGATACCAAATAGATTTGAGAGGATACCAAAGGTTAACATGGTTTTTAAACTTCATTTTATCTCTACTGTCAAAGAAAAATCATTTTCTCCATTTACGTTGTGAAGCTTTGTGTGTATCATGCTGGCATATTCGAGCCAAGTGGAATTTCGGTGTTTGAAATTTGTTGTTTTGGCCTCCACATTGCTCAGTCACAGACTCCAAAATACCAAAAATGCCCTTATGGCATCCAAAAATGCAAACTCATATCATCAATGACCATTAGTCCCCAATAATATTTATAGTGACACATCAAATAATGATGATCTCATTTAATGTTGAGTGCTAACGACACTTTCTTTTTTAGAGAACAATACTCTATTTCTAACGCTCTTTTTAACACCTAATTTTTTATTGTATAAAAACTATGTGGTTCCTGCATTTTGAAAATGAGTTCTATATTGTGTGATAGAATCCACATGGATTTTGCATAATAAGAGTGCGGATGTAAGAGAAAAAATTGAAGATAGAGTGTGTTGAACAAAGAGTGTGTTGTTAGCACACCTCATTTAATTAACACAACTAAATCTCATACAATAATTTATTGTTGTCATGCTATATACCTAGGAATCACAAGACACTATTTTTTAAATTAACAACTTTATCCATTGTGATTCAAACGAACTTTGACAAGAAATGTGATTCAAATGAAAAGTTGAACTGTGTTTCAAACTAACATTGACGAGAACAAGTGATTCAAATGAGAGTTTGAATTGTGATTCAAACCAACATCGACGAGAACATGCTATTCAAATGAAAGGTTGAACTAAAATATCTTACATTTTCAAAGACCTTAAGAAATCAAAATAATGGCAAGGATTCATAAGAGTGTTGATTTCAATCTAAATAAAATAGAAACATGAATGTATCTTGTTATGGACCAGCTATAACATCCAATCCGATAAAGCTACATGGACTTACTCCTCATAATGCAGCACAACATCCTGAGAGAGCACACTAGTCCCAGTGTGGATAACTGTACTGGAACACGCCATCGTCCTTCCTGCATCATACATGTGGTCTCTAACGCTCCTTAATGAGGAGCCGCATTTCAAGGAAACTGTAAGTGTCGTTCTCCCGTATATAAGGGTAACTCAACGTCACCTTCAAGGTACAACTCATTTACACACACTTAGACATATTCAATCTCATTTACACCTTTGGCTTCGCCGTGAAGATTACTTTGCGTCGTGCCAGAACACCGCACGAGATTGTTGCCTCTATCTGATTACTATCAGACAAATTATATCCTTGTAATAACAAAATGTGAATGTATCCAAATTGAATTCGTATTTGATAGTCTACGAGCGATGGTTAGGTGATTATGGACGTTCCTATGAAAATTGTTGGGTTAAGCTTAGTTTACGATAAAACTCAATTGAATCATGAAAACTATGTGAAAATAAGAGATTGAAACCCTTAAATTTTAAATCTCTTGCCGCTTCGAATGACTCATTGTTGGTAATATGATGTAGGAAAACGCTAAATAGTGCCCTTAAGACATTAGTTAAGAGGACAAATTTAGAAATATTGTATTGGAAAATGGTGAAAAGACATTTGACTTTTGAAAAGTTAAAAAATTGTTGAATTCAATGCAAACTTACAATTTTTTGTTTCCTTAACTAATGTTCCGGGCACTAGTTAAGAAAGTTAAAAATAGAAATTCTCTATTAAAAACAACTTTTTGACTTTTATAAAATGAAACATTTCCCTAATTATAAGACCTTTTTGAGAAAAAAAAATTGTCCCTTTTTATAAGACTTCTTTAGTATTTTCAAATACATTAATTATTTCTTTACCAACATACATTTATTTATTTTGCATCTTTTTCTTCGATCAACGATAAATATTATATTAAAAACATAAATCAACTATCTCTTATAAGGATAAAATTGTAAAAACAATAGTAATTATATACAAATTTAATACTACAACCAACTTTCTTAATCTCTGTGATTTTTGCAAAAGGTTCATATATTTAAGGACGGATGCAAGATAGTACTTTTCATCAATTCTCAATGCAAAATTTCTATATTAAATTTTTTAACTAATGTCCTAGTTAACATTTCCCTAATGTTTTATCAACAACAAAAAAATGAAATATTTACGGAAGGGTAAATAATCATATTTGTTTTGGAACGTGTAATAAAATCCTACATCTTTAATGTGTTAAAATTCTAACCAATTGTCGTTTTCATTTTTGGATCAACCGACACATTCAATCTCCTTTGCTTCAACTCTACTCTGCACATTCTTTCTTCATCAAATCACTCCCTCACTCACTCGCTCACACTCTCCTACCGAGTCACCCCAACGATTCATCAAACTCACTCACTTTCACATTCACCACCGTGTCAATCACGCGCCGCCGTGGCTCACACACATTTACCAATGGATTCCTCCTCCGACGAAGACGACGACCACCACAACCTCATCCACCAACCCTCCACAAAACCCCGAACTCCTCCCTCTACATTCCACGTCGAAGATCTCAATTCCCGATTCCGGCGCGTCAATTTCACTTTCCAAAAAAAGCACTACATTCTCGCCATTCTCCTTCTCCTCCTCCTCCTTCTCTTCCTCTTCTTCTCAGTCCCCAATCTCCGCCGCTACTTCACCACCTCATTCACCTCCGACTCCATCACCGATCGAATGAAAGAATCCGAATTACGCGCCATTTACCTCTTGCGCCAACAACAACATCGTCTTTCAACCGTTTTCAACTCTTCCGATCAGAATCAAAACCCTAACCCTAAGCTAATTGAAGATCTGAAATCTGCATTATTCAAACAGATTTCAATCAACAATGAAATTCAGCAAATTCTGTTGAATCCACATAGAACAGGGAATGTAATTGATCCTGAATTCAATTTCGGAAATTCGAATTTCAATGTTGGGAATTACGATAGATGTAGAACTGTTGATCAGAGTTTGTCAAAGAGGAAAACAATTGAGTGGAATCCTAAAAAGGATAAATTTTTAGTTGCTATTTGTGTTTCCGGTCAAATGTCGAATCATTTGATTTGTTTGGAAAAGCATATGTTTTTCGCGGCGATTCTGAATAGGGTTTTGGTGATTCCGAGTTCTAAAGTTGATTATCAATATGATAGAGTTGTTGATATTGATCATATTAATAAATGTTTAGGGAAAAAAGTTGTGATGTCTTTTGATGAATTTTCGAATGTTAAGAAGGGTCATTTGCATATTGATAAGTTTCTTTGTTATTTTGCTTTGCCTCAACCTTGTTATTTGGATGATGAGAGATTGAAGAAGTTGGGTGGGTTGGGTTTGGGTATGAGTAAGCCTAAGGCTGTTTGGGAGGATGAGGATACGAGGAACCCGAAGAAGAAGACTGTTCAGGATGTTATGGATAAGTTTACTTATGACGATGATGTTATGGCGATTGGTGATGTTTTCTATGCTGAAGTGGAGCATGAATGGGTTATGCAACCGGGTGGACCGATTGCTCATCAATGCAAGACTTTGATTGAACCTAATCGCCTTATTCTGCTTACTGCTCAGCGCTTTATCCAGACATTTTTGGGAAGGAACTTCATTGCGTTGCATTTTCGGAGACACGGTTTTTTGAAATTCTGGTACAACTTTTATTCCTTTTTCTGGTTTAATTTCTTGTAATATTATGGGGTGTATATATTGATGACATGAGTCTGGTGTGTTAGAGTATACTATTGCCTGAATCTATGTGTTAAATTAATCAGATATTCCTTGCATATGTAGTCAAGATCGGCTTTGATTCGTTGAATCAGCTTTAATAGCAAACTTGAAATCAAAGCGGTTCGATCTTGATCCAAAGATTTCGAATTGTTGACTGCATGAATGCGTAGAACTTTTTACTGCAGGGATCCGAATTTGAATGAGTTGTTAACTGCATTTTCATGGCTCATGAGTTATGGCTATTGTTTTTTAGTTGTTTTGTTTCATTTCATGGTTAACATGATCTGCTTGAAATAATGTAAAAAGTTATGCATGCATGTAAGGCTTTTAGTTCATGAGAAACTATCCTGCAATTTTCCTGCTCTCTTTTTCCCTCTACCATATTGCCTTACTTATCCATTTTCATGTTTGCAGTAATGCTAAAAAACCAAGTTGCTTTTTCCCCATCCCTCAAGCAGCAGATTGCATCTTGAGGGTGATCGAGAGGGCCGATGCACCTGTCATATATCTTTCTACGGATGCAGCTGAAAGTGAAACTGGTCTACTTCAGTCACTGATTGTGCTGAATGGCAAGCCTGTTCCACTTGTAATTCGGCCAGCTCGGAATTCAGCAGAAAAATGGGATGCTTTGTTGTACAGGCATAATATTGAGGGAGATTCACAGGTGAGATGACAGTGCTCGCTTAATTTTTTCATGTGCTTTAAACATAAATAATGTACCTGGCCTAAATTCACCATCCATATCTGATCATTAGAATTACAATTTACAAATGAGAGTTTCATGGGTAACTTGGTACTTTAAAGATAGAGTTTTTACCATAGCTTAGAGAAGCGTCGTATTCATTGTGTGTCTATTCTAGGTAGTCTTATCCTGTATTTACAAAATACTGATTTCATGACTTAAGCTGCTAAGGCTCTTCTTCTGTTACAATTTACAAAACATGTAAAAAACTAAAACTGTCAAGAAGACATATCTGATCATTAGAATTACAATTTACAAATGAGAGTTTCATGGGTAACTTGGTACTTTAAAGATAGAGTTTTTACCATAGCTTAGAGAAGCGTCGTATTCATTGTGTGTCTATTCTAGGTAGTCTTATCCTGTATTTACAAAATACTGATTTCATGACTTAAGCTGCTAAGGCTCTTCTTCTGTTACAATTTACAAAACATGTAAAAAACTAAAACTGTCAAGAAGACATATCCGTTGATTATGCCCCTGGTTTTTGCTTGACTTTATTGTTGCAAGTTCTGGAATGATTTGGGCCCCCTTTTTCCCCCTGAAAAGGCCCTTTTAAGTTTCAAAGTAAATGAAATCTTATCATTCTCATCTTGTCACACCGTTATAACATTTTACTGTCAGGAAAATGAAACTTTAAGAGCTGTAGGTCCTATGGTATTCAACTTTGTTTCCTTTAGTTGTCTAAGCCTTGCAGCGGGATTGGCTTCAGCCTGGGAATAAGTTTAAGTATCTGTTATGAACATTTCTTTGTGTAATTCCCCAAAACGGGATAGAATTGAGTAACAATGAAGATGATAACCTTCCACACAAGGCTGCCCCAAAGGAGCACTCTCCTTTCACACTAGATAGTTCTCTAGTGACAAAATTTAATTATTCAAAGCTATCTTCCCCTCTACCATTTGAGGGATATTTAAAGTTTCTCTAAGAATAACCAAAGTAACAACTTGTAAACACCGACTAACAAAGTTATCAACTTACTAACTAACTAACTAACTCTTGACTACTCTAACTATCAAATACTCTAAATCCTTACAGAATCCTGCCAGATTTGGTTTGATATGGCGTAGTCACCTATTTTTTTTGTAGGCTCATAATGAAAGGATAATGCTTATATTGAATTAAAACCAATTAAACACTTGTGTATGAACTTATAATTGTACAAGTATATACTACTCTAATTTGCTCCTTCACTCTCTGTAAATTTTCGCATAGAGAATGCATGAGAGCTAATTGTCCAATTTTTAAACCACTATGAAAGCTGATTGGCCACTATGTCAACAATTTGTTGTTGTTTCGTGAAAAACAAAACAACAAAGCTTCTCTCTTTCAATTTATTTCGGTGATGTTCATTATGAATATTTTCACACTGAAGGTGGAAGCTATGTTGGACAAGACTATATGTGCCATGTCTAGCGTGTTCATTGGAGCACCTGGTTCCACTTTCACTGAAGACATCTTGCGGCTGAGAAAGGACTGGGGATCAGCATCGCTGTGTGATGAGTACCTTTGCCAAGGTGAAGAACCGAATATTATAGCGGAAAATGAATGAAGATCAAAGGTAATGACTGTTTTCTTGTGCCGTTTCTCAGGAACAGACACTTGACCGCCCAACCATAGGTTTGATTGTATTTTTCTTGTATGAGTAGTCATGTATGATAATAGAATTAGCAATTTTATTGATAAGTTTTGCTTGTTATATATAATTCTTTTCTTACATTGATTGAAATTTGTAAAATATATATACACGTTGATCCTGAATTTTGTGACAGAACAGTGGTGGCATTTTAACATCCCATTTTTTCTTTTAATTTGAAATCCAACCTTATCAATAACAGTTGTGGCATTTTAACATTCCATTTTTCATCCCATTTTCCGTCCCATATAGCTTTCAACCGGCTCATTTAACAGGAGAAGCTGAGAAATGTATTTAATATTGATGAAAAAAATAATAGGGAAAACGTTTAGCTTTATGAAAAGTCGTTGCACAGACAAAATTATGAAAGTATCTCATTGGCTATTACCCTCTAGTTTCTGTTAAAGCACATCGAATCTTTGAAAAGTTAATGTTTTGCATAAGTATAATGTGTCCAGAGTACTTCCTACCATATTGTGAAGGGGTTCTATCTCTTGGGACTCATGACAATGGATTGCATTTTTCACCCATCCAAACCTTCATTCATCCATACTCTTGGGACTTGCAGAACTACGAGTTTATACGAAATTCTTTGTATTATGGTGATTGGTGATGTGTGAGGCCCTGAGACTATGAAACTTTTGGCTCTGAGTTAGGCAGTCAGATCGATAAATCATCCCTAATCTAACTTTTGATATCAAAATACAAAAATAAATATGGTGGGAAAGTGGTACGAATGATTTATTGTGACGGCGATTGAAGGGTCAATTTAAATAAAGTTCATAGTTTTCCGTGTTCTTACAATTAAGATGATAATTTGGCTTAATTGGTATGGACAATATAAATATATGTAAGATCCAGGGTTTAAACTCTAAGTATCACAAAATTAGGATGGTCACTTGATCGGCGTTGATTTGGTAAAAAAATAAAATCGATGTAAATTAAGTTTTTGAGACATTGATATTTGTTTATATGAACCTTCATAGTTGTTTGGCACGTCTTGTGTTGAAGATTTTTTTTTTTTTTTGTGTTAAAATTACAAAATTAACTTATTAACACCTTTTTTAGATGATAGACTTATTTCTTATTATGATTGCACAAATTAAATGTGATTAACTATTTTCTTAATACTTGTAACTTGATTAATTTTACTTAATCTATTCGGAATTGATTGCTCTAAACTAGTAACATTTATACATTAAAAAATTGACATTGTTAGAGTTTAGAACAATACACTCTTTATTATTGATTGGTTGATAAGAAATTGACTCATATCTTTTAAAGACTCGAGAAGGAATAAAAGGACAAAATAAAACTACCAAAACATAAGAAGGAATAAAAAACTCTGAAGCTTCACACCTTTTTTCTTCTTCTTCCTTAATCCCCTTAAAAACAAATGACACCGTTTCATCCTTTTCTAATGTAAGACATTTTCATTGCATTCAAATCCTTCGCATGTAAACATTGCAATGAGTTTTAAATCCTCAACCGGCGGTGTCGACCGGCGGTAGGTTGGTTTTGCTTTGAAGGGGTTTAAGGAAGAAGAAGAAAAAGGTGTGAAGCTTCTAAGTTTCTTTTTTCCTACTCACGTGTGGTAGTTTATTTTATCTTTCTTTTTAAAAAAAAGATATGCCACATGGCACACTCTTATTAGCTAATGTTATATAACATTAAAACTCACTATGGTACATAAGTGAAACCTCGTATAAGGCCACTTTCTTCTATCTATTTAAAGTTTAATTAATATACAACAACAATATATATAGTTATTGTACACGCATAACAATTTATATATTTTTATATTCACTAATTACATATCAATACTCTCTTTGTGTTTTACGATAAGTATCGTTTAAGGTTTTGACACACAGATTAAGAAATGGAATGAAATAATTATTAGATATCACATTTTTACTAAATTGCCCTTACTTTAAAAGAAAATGATAAACTTAAAGTTGCATCAAGAATTGTCTGAGAGAAAAGTTTGAGTATTTATTGAGAACAGAGTTGGAAGAAGAAAAATTAAAGTTGCATTAAAAATATAAAGTAATATTCATTTTAAAACAATGTTTTTGACCAGAATGACACTCATCGTGAAACGGAGAAAGTAGATCGTTGAATTGAATGTTTAGATAAATAAATGTGTATAGTTTATTAATGAAATTCATTTATTGGTTTATTTACATTATGTAGTTTTGAGTGTGAAATGTGGACCATAACCGCAAACCCCGCCGCTTAACACATTCTTCATCACATCACATTTCTTTGATTCCATTTCTTGTTCATCACTTTACCCATCAAATCAAATCCATTTTCTTCTTTTACCTTCACCGCTAGGGTTTAGGGTTTTTCAATTTTCACCATGAAAGCCAAATTGATCGTCTTCCCAATACAAGGCAGAAACTGGTGTTTCACCAGATCCATTGATCACACTCTCCCCCCTTCTTCCACCACCACCGATTTCTCTCAATCCCCTTCAACTCTCAAACAACTTTGGAAAACCATTAACTCTGGAGATAAACCCTTCAACGCCAAAGCTGAACTTTTTACTGATTATGTCGCTAACAAGGTCTAATTCCTTTTCTTTCTCATTCTTTCTTGTTCATTTCGCTTTTTGGGTATCTCATTTTCTTCACATTTTGATGCAGATGAATAATGGTTGGGTTACTTTGCAAAATGCACCTGATGGATCTTTCAAGAAGAAGATTCATGGGTCAGTTTCTTTTTTACTGAGTAATTTTAAAGTGTTTATTTTTATTATTTTTGGGAATTTTTGTTCTTGGGATTGAAATTTGATTTTGGTTTTTTTTTTTTTTTTTTGTTGCAGGTTGGGTTTGTGGCTATTGTCTCGTGTGAAGCCATCTGAGATTTTTTTGAAATCTATATCAAAGGATGTTACTGGTGTTGAAGTCATTTACCCATCAAGGTTGGTGTTTAATCATAATGTCGATGATATATTTGAGTGATCATAGTTTATTCATTCTGTTTTTTAAGATGTTATTAAATTTTTGTTCACTTATTTGATGTTTAACATGGAACTGTATGCAATGTGAAATGAGAGGCATGGGCCTTGTTTAGATAAACAACTTAACTTGCAACTTATAGCATAAGCACTCGTCAATTATCATGATATGTACATATGTATAAGCATTTTCTATAACAAAAGATAAAGTAAAGTTAAATTGTTTTCGTATAGGCTATAAGCTATTTTCAGAAGTTATATTTGGAGAACTTGTGAAAATAAGCTGAAAACAACTTATAAGCTATTTTCGTAAGTTCTCCCAAACTGTCTCACAATTGCTTATGCCAGTAGATAAGCTAAAATAAGTCAATTTTAAAATCTGAGACTCCTCTTGGTGGTTTTTCCCTGGTCAAAACTTCATTTTTAATGTGGCAGTTATTCTTGTTTGACAGAACCACCTTTGTTTTTATGTATTTGTTGAAGTTGTAAATTCCATGGTATAATTTCCATTTAAAAATCACATGTGGGAACATAATGTGGATGAATAAGAACATAATTTGTCATTACATTTTTGCTTCTTTTAGCTTTATTTTATGAAAATTGTGATTTTTTTTTGCAGCATGAATGCTCGACTTGTTCGTCGTAGACTAAGACATATTGCGATGAGGTAGTTATTCTCTCCTTTTCCTCACACTGATGGTGTTGGAGAAAATTACTTTCTGTGTTAATGCAGCCTGTGATTAAAATTTTAAATGCTACTAATATTTATTTTATATGATATGAACTATTATCTGTTGACAGGGGAACCATTATACACCGGAAGTTCTTTTATGGTTCAGTTTCATTGATTCCGTTGTCTTCTGCATTTAGCGTACGTATGTGTTCCGTTAATGTTAACTACTTATATATTATGGTTTTTTAAAAAGATTTTCAAGATTGTGATTTTTCTCTTTAATTGAATGTTTAATTCATTCTTTGCTTCAGTAGATAATCATTTTTATTAATTTTACATTACAGATTTTACCTTTGCCTAATGTCCCATTCTTCTGGATTTTATACCGCTCGTATTCTCATTGGAGGGCCCTTCAGGTTTGTACCGTTGATAAATTTGCTTGCACTTGCATTGTATTATTTTCCCTCTCCTCTCATTCATGTTATGTTGGCTGTTTTTGCGGTCTCAATCAGAGACTTTCCTTTTACCTGTCTCAACTTTCTAATATTCTTGCCAAACTCAGCAAGACAAAACTTCAAATCTGTCTAAGAACGCCATATATTTCTTGAAATAATGTGGGATTTCTGCTATATATTGAATCTTACTGTTTCTTTTTAATCATCACAAAATGTTTTAAATTTAGGGTGGTGCCGTGGTGGTACTTTGTAAAACACAGAATTATCAATGTTATATAAACATTGTTTGATTTCGAGCAAATTAAAGAATTTACACGCCTCATAGATAGTATTATCTGGAGCTTGGCTTTTAAGTCAATTTATCTTGAATTTTGCATTAAAATCTGATTTGTTTTATCTTCAATTCTCAGGGAAGTGAGAAGTTGTTTCAACTAGTCTCAGATGGCAGCCATTCTTCAAATACTTACTCAGATAAGAAGGAAACTGAGCATGAAGACTCTGAAAATGAAAGCCTTGGTTCGGATGAACCACATTGGGTAAGTATACATATTCTTCTCTAGTATTAAATTATTGATTGAGATATAGAATGAAAAAAGCAATTTCAAAGCTGGATTAAACACAATTTTACAAATATGCACTAATTATATTCGAGATTGGTGAGTTTATTCTGGATTAATTAAGTATTTCATGCATAAGCTAAATCCATTTTTTAAAGCTTTTGGCATATTCATTCATTGTGTTGATTTAATTTAATATTTTATTTTTAATTTGATTTTGGGTAGATGTGCAATCATTTATAGGCAAATGCTAACATGTGCCCAAGACAAGAACTAAATATGGAAATGATGTTTTTTTGGAAGTTATGTATTCAATTTTCTATAAGTTCAAAAATTGCATCTTCTAAACTTGGGGTCAGACAATTTGGTCCTTGAAATTCTCGATCACATTAGTCCCTTGGGAGATTAGGTACTTAAATTGATTGATCCAAAAGGACTAATTGTGATTGAGTATTTTTCAATTTAGAAATTTTGGAATTTCCTTAACTCAACGACCAAATTGTCTGACACATGATATTAGAAAATTGTTCGATGCGCATGCGTAAAATCACAAACTCCCATATCTTATTATTAATTTGGTGTACAAACTCCCATATCTGAGTAAGTTTCTAAATTGCACTCTTTGCTTAATATGCAATTGATGAGCAAGAATCAGGTCTATAATTTTGTACTTTATCATATAATCTAATCTAATTCTGAACAAATATGAAACTATCATTTCTCTCTTTCCCAAGGGTGTCCAAAGTAATATAACATTACTATTTCATGTGCTAGAATTCATTATTTACTTGCTAATATATTATTTTCTTTTTAAATGGTGTATCAATTAGGTATTGAGTCCATCCAAACAGCTTGAGAATCTTGTTCATCAAGAGGATGGGAATGATGGCCTTAGTAGAGATACCATTGAAGAAATTTGCAAGATATATGATTTGAACACCCAAGATGTTATCAAATACGAAAAGTCTATTTTTTAATTACCAGTTTTGTAATACAGGTTTTTGCATAGACATTTTTTGACTCATTTTTAGGGAGGCACCAACTTACCGAGACTTATCAATGGATTTCTTTGTCAATAACGAATCTTTGTTGATAGTGAAAGGTTAACGGTATGAATTTGTACAAAGAATTCTCTTAATGTGATTTTATCAATGAATTCTCTTATTGTGATTTTATTTCTTTGATAGTGAAAGGTTAACAATAAATGATATGTAGAAACATACAAGCGTTGCAAATTTTGATAAAGTGCCAGCGAGATTGGATAACCTTTAAAGCTTTAAACCAAGTTACTGTTAATGATATTAAAGCTTTAAACCAGGTCATTATACAAACAAATGCAGGCATGCTGTGAAGAACGGCGACAGAGTTAAGAGGACAAACTTTTTGTATGGATAAACTTTTCGAAAATCACTTGTAGGAAAAGATAAATTGAAGCGATCTTGATCTTGCAACTATTTTCCACATGAGTTATATAAAACTTATGAAGACTTTTTTATTTGAGAAGTTGTCATAAGCTAGAAACTATTGTCCAACCTGGACCAATAAAAAACACATTGAATGACATATATGATAACATTACAAATATTATATTAATGCACTGATTATTATTCGGAAAAAGAGAGAACAGATATGATTGTGACCATTCTGCTACATGATAATGACCATTATCTCAGGAATTTTATTGTACTAGTTTTCTTGATTTGGACACATAATGAAACAAGTTTTCAACTATGCAGCCTGCACAGAGCTTGAAACATTAGCATTGTTGTTATTAAAACCCGGGCTCAACTCAGAATGAAAAGACCAATAACGAATATCATGTTCTGCAAATTCTGCACCAGTGGCTGCTGAGAAACCGATCCTTACCCACTCAGGAACAATATCTTTCAAAGGCACAACATCACTAAGGATATAACTATCAGGAAGTCCTGGATAAGACAAAACTACACTTAACACATTAGTGTGAGCATCAAACCTTACCACAACATTAGCCTCTCTTCCATTTTCCAAAACCCATGATGTAGTGCTAATTGACTTAATAGAGTTTACATTGATGCCAATATGTCTATTTATCTTTGGATCCCAAGTATTATGAAAAGTGTCAAATTCAACTGCAACTGTTTGAATAGATTTATTGTAATTTTCGCTGTTGAAAACTCCTAGAAATCCTGCACGCCCAATGTTTTGTGGCTGAGTATCAACTGGTGCAATGAAGAAAGCCAAACCATCTGCAACATTGTCACTATAAGGGGCTGTTATGGCAAAAGTGAAGAGTGTTTCGAAGTTAGCCACGTCTTCTGTTTTGCTATCCCAAATATGAATAGGAGCAGAATATAGAGCTCTACCAAGAGACTTCTTGACTGCCTTGGTAAGTTGTATCTTCCCTGTCGAGGTAGTTATGGCATTGCCTTGGAAGATTAGATTCTTTTGGTCTTGGCTAAACTTTGTGATGGTAAAAGAAGTGAGTTCTGTTGAGTTCACCTTATTGAATAACAAGATGATGAAGACTGTTAAGGAGATGGATAGAATAACATAGAAGTTGAAGTTGGAGGAAGAAGACATTATTGTTGGTATTTCTTTGGTTTTTAAATTGTAATATGCTACTCAAGATATGCCTCTATGTAAATTATGCAACATGTTTATATAAGAACACATGATTACATGAAGACAAACACGTGTCCTATTTTTTCATTTCATACATAATCACGAGGATATTAATTCATTTCTGACATAATCTATCCATATCGTACCAACCAATGCAATTTTGGTTTTATCCACTTTAAGCTACCATAAGCCAAAAAAAATCTTATGATTGTAAATAATTTAGTTCCACATTTGATAAGTGTACCATACCAAACAACCATCACTATACTATACTAGAGATAGCACTTGTGTACCATAATGATATATACTATTGTCCAATTAAAATATACCACGTGGCACACCCTTTAAAAAAGTGTATCAAATAAAACATATATATAATAACATTGGTAGGTGACACACTTTAATTGGTCAATGGTATATACCATTGGTACCTTAATGGTGCACAAGTGAAATCCACTATACTAGTAATTGGTTGTTGGGGGTAATACTCATTTTGATCTCATTCAGTTTTTTAAGATGTTATTGAATTTCTCTTAAAAAAAGACAGAAAAAAAAAATGATGTTATTGAATTTTTTTCACTTATGGTAGCTGTTTTTGCGGTCTCCACTTTCTAATATTCTTGCCAAACTCAGCAAGACAAAACTTCAAATCTGTCTAAGAAAGCCAATTATTCCTTGAAATGATGACTCAAATACTTACTTGGGTAACAAGGAAACTGAGCATGAAGACTCTGGAAATGAAACCCTTGGTTTGGATGAACCACATTGGGTAAGTATACATATTCTTATCTAGTATTAATCGAGATATCAAATGAAAAAGCAATTTCAAAGCTGGATTAAACGCCAATTTTACACGTATGCAGTAATTTGTGAGTTTATAGTGTGCCACATTCATTACTCTAAAGTATTTCATGCTTAAGCTAAATCCAATTTTTTTTAAGCTTTTGGCATATTCATTCATTGTGTTAATTTAATTTGTTTTTTTTTTTAATTTGATGCACACCAATTTAAAATCATGTGATTTGCAATTCATGTCTTAATTATTTTTTGGGTACATTAGATTCGCAAGATTTGCAATCATTTATTCAAATGCTAACGTGTCCCAAAAACTAAATATAGAAATATTGTTTTGAAATATGTGCATTCAATTTTATTAGTTCAAAATTGCATCTTCTAAACTTGGGATCAGACAATTTGGTCTTTGAAATTCTCAATCACATTAGTCCCTTGGGAGATTAGGTACTTAAATTGATAGATCCAAAAAGACTAATTGTGATTGAGGATTTTTCATTTTAAAAATTTTGGAATTTCCTTAACTCAAGGACCAAATTGTCTTATACATGATATTAGAGACTTGTGCGATGCGTAAAATCACGAACTCCCATCTTTTATTATTAATTTGGTGTACAAACTCTACATCTTGTGGTTTTGCACTCTTTGCTTAATATGCAATTGATGAGCAAGAATCAGGTCTATAATTTTGTATTTTATCATATAATCCAATGATATGAAATTATCATTTCTCTCTTTCTCAAGGGTATCCAAAGTACTTATAACATTACTATTTTATGTGCTAGAATTCATTGTTTACTTGCTAGTATGTTATTTTGTTTTTAAATGGTGTATCAGTTAGGTATTGAGTCAATCCAAAGAGCTTGAGAATCTTGTTCATCAAGAGGATGGGAATGATGGCCTTAGTAGAGATACCATTGAAGAAATTTGCAAGATATATGATTTGAACACCCAAGATGTTATCAAATACGAAAAGTCTATTTTTTAATTACCAGTTTTTGCATATACATTTTTTTGACTCATTTTTAGGGTAGCACCAACTTACTCAGACTTATCAATGAATTTCTTTGTCAATAACGAATCTTTGTTGATAGTGAAAGGTTAATGGTATGAATTTGTACAAAGAATTCTCTTAATGTGATTTTATTTCTGAATAGCTGAGATTTGATGAGTATCTAATGATACTAATGGTGATATTTTTGCAATGGAGATAATTAAATTAGAGTCATGTTTGTAAAATAGAGTTTTTTTTTTTGCCAAATATAATATACTTCTAGATTGCTATATTTCAGCTTTTCTTTTTTGAAACATTTATCAGACTTATCTTTCAATATAATATGCATGTGATACCAAAAATATAATAAGGTTTGTTTGGGAGTGACGAGTTGAAGTTTAAAGAATTAGTGGTCTATAAGAAATCCGATTAAAGATTCGAGGAAAAAATGTTACAACAAATTTAGTATCTTTTTATATTTAAGTATTTATGATTCAAGATTTAAGGGAAGTGTTAACGATTGCAACTAAGACATTCTTTAAAAATCATAAGTAGTAAGTATTTATGAAAATGTATGTAATCAATGTCTTGAAAATCAAAACATTTAACTTTTTATAGAATAATTGCTTATTTTAAAATGTTTAAAGAGTGTCTTGGATCATTCGTTAACAAGACTCTTTAAAAATTAGTATCTTTTTTATATAAAAGTATAGATGTTAGAAAAATCCGACTAAAGATTAAGAGTATCTTTGAGTCATAAAATCAATGGGATCAAACTCAAATATTAATTCTTTTTTTAATAAAATAAGTCAAAGGCTCAAAGCAAACTAGAAATCTCTCGGATAAAAAATCAGAAGAGATAGAAAATTTGGAAGAACATTAAAAAAATTAAAAGGAACAAATTGGCTAATACCAAACTTTGCAAGAACATCTACAATTAATTAACTTCCCTATAGACATGTTGCCAACAAACACCAGAGGACGAAACACATAACGTCGTGGTCTAAATTAAGACAGTGTGATAAACATTTGAACAACCAACATCCTCATTGTAACGGCAGAGAGAATCACTCTCTATAACGACATGGTGAAAACCATGTTGTTTGGCGAGAGAAAGGCCACGACAAAGACCACATAACTTAGCAAAAGTTAGAGAGCACCTACCCAGATTGCACAAAAAGCTACAATAAAAGCATCATGACAAACACACAAAATATCTCCACAAGAAGCTTTACATTTCTAGTAAAACGCGGCGTGTTCGAATTCTGATCGCTTTTACGCGAGAAAGGGGGACCACCCTCTAAGCCTAAGTATTCCTCAATGATTGATAGCGTACAAGTACCGTGAGGGAAAGGTGAAAAGAACCCTACTTAGGGAGTGCAATATAGAACCTGAGATCCGATGCGAACGAAGGAGCTTATAGCCTTTACTTGAGATTCTATTAGTAAAGCGCACTCACTTTAATGGCGTACCTTTTGCATGATGGGTCGGCGAGAAAATGGGAACATAGTCAACAAGAAGCTTTACCTACAGACTCCACAAAAATACGTCCACGAAGAATACCACCAGGAGTAATCTTAACCCAATTTTCAGAATGTATAGATCAACTTACATGCATCATCTGATCACTGTTATAAGAAAAACTTTACATATTAGATTCATTCAATAAATGATGTATGTAGTATGACCACATACATCATTTATTCAATGAATTTAAAAAATACATTTTTCCTTATAATAATGACTGGAGGGTGTATTGGATATGATTTGCAACAAGATTGAAAGGACATTCAAGGTTAAACGATTGCTACCTAGGATTTCATCAAAAACGATTTTAGCTCAAATAACTAAAACATCATTTGTCGATGGAGATGGGTTAAAGATAAATTCATTTCTCCTAATTCAAAAGTGTCCACCGCCTCAACAAATACCACATGTCAACGCGAAGAGATAAAATGATTTTAAAAAGATTACCCAAAGAATAGGGATTAATATTGTCTCTACATATAATTTATTTGGTATAAATATTGTACATTATATATGTAGAGATTGAAGCTTGAACCTCTTATCGTCCATTTATTCGAATTTAATCTTTACACTATCTGACAAAATATAAATTAAGGATTATTAATATCTAAAGAAATGACTATTTTTATTTTCGAGTAGAATGATTTAACTTTCTTGTTCAAGACTTAAAGTATCAAGTATATAAAATAAAGGCATGGTATAACAAATAGCAAAGTTAAAGTTGAATACACACAGAGTTTCGTTTTCAACATCTCAAAGCTCCAGAATCGTAAATTTCATTCAATGGCTATTGAACATGAAGATGAACTCAAGGATGAGAAGAACCCTCGCCCCCTTGACGAAGATGATATCGCTCTCCTCAAAACCTACGTAATCCTCTCTCTCTAAAACCCTAATTTCCCAATTTCTGTATTTTATCTTCACCGATCTCGTTTTTTGTAACAATCGATTAATGTTCTATTTGTATTTGCTCTATTGTATGCTTTATAAAATCGAATTTCAACTATGCTTAGTGTTTATTGGAAAATTTGATGATTCTGGATCTAGGGTTAGTTAAAAATCTGTTTTTTTTTGTTAATTTTTAAATTCTATAACGTTGAAGGCATACTCAGAAGAAAGAAATTAGTTTCCTTTTGATTGACCCACTTTTCAGATTTTGATTGGGTTTGTATAAATTGGTGTTTGTAGTAGCTGTGAACTATATGTGGTAATTGATGATAATATATCATGTTAATATTATGTAGATACACATATTGTGCTGTGATGTTAGATAAAGTTTAAACTTTTTATATGGAAGAATTACTGAGGTGAGGTGCTTACTAGTTTTTGTAGCTATGCATTTAGGGTTGATGAAGTGATATTTTTGGAGATGATTTGCTCATTTGTTGATCCATGACTTTCGCTGCTAGGTTTCTTAGTTGTTAGACTGATAATTTTTTCTGATCTGTGATTTACTAATTATTAGTGTATTTATTATTTATATACCGTCTTTTATGTAATATTCTGTTTTACTTTATGTAGGGTTTGGGACCTTATTCCACAAGCATAAAAAAAGTGGAGAAGGAAATAAAAGATATGGCAAAGAAAGTGAATGACTTATGTGGTATGTGAACAACATCTAGTTTGTTTCTGCTTTTCGTGAATGCTAAAGAAAATTATATCTTTCATTTTATTTTCTTGGTATTGTGGTGTATTACATTCTACGCCCCTTTGCTGTCTATAGTCACTTTGATGTTTACAATTACTCCCTTAATTGGATATATTTGTATCTCCAAATCGAATCCTTAACCGAAGGAATGACTCAATAGTTGACATGATTAGGCGTATTATTGTGTTGCATTCGTAGCTGTTTGTCTTAGTTGCTTTTTGTTAACATATGCACACTTCCTTAGATGTTAACTTCTTGCTGTAAATAATAGGTATCAAGGAGTCTGATACTGGTTTAGCTGCACCAAGCCAGTGGGATCTTGTTTCTGACAAGCAAATGATGCAGGAGGAGCAGCCTCTTCAGGTGATTTTTTTTCTTTCTCATTTTGTAAAATTTTTCAAAGTCTTTTTATTATTTGTAGGAATGGCTAACTATGGTCATTTATTGAACAGGTTGCAAGATGCACAAAAATTATAAATCCAAACTCTGAAGATGCTAAATATGTTATCAATGTGAAGCAGATTGCGAAGGTGCCTATTCGTCACAAGAATCTTTTCATTTAACCTTTATCTTTTAGCTGCACCAAGCCAATGGGATCTTATTTGCTTATCATTCGTTTATATGCTGTTTAATATGACAAGGATTTGCAAAAAAACTTAATGCTCGGGTTTAATATTCTTGTTGCTTTGGTGATTTCAGTTTGTTGTTGGGCTAGGAGACAAGGTTTCCCCCACTGACATAGAAGAAGGAATGCGTGTTGGGTATGTATCCATAAATAACTTATAAAATATCACTCATGGAAAGGAGTAACAGCATTATTATTTCTTCTTTGTGTTTGCTTAACCTTTATTTAATCATTGCAGTGTTGATAGAAACAAATACCAGATTCAGATTCCTTTGCCTCCAAAGATTGATCCTAGTGTTACAATGATGACAGTTGAAGAGAAACCAGATGTTACATATAATGATGTTGGTGGTTGTAAGGAACAGATTGAAAAGATGCGTGAAGTAAGTTTTTGAAGATTTCCATTTCCGTAATTCACATGACAAAGGAAATTAGTCAGGCTCTAAATAATTAATTTCTATGCAAGGTTGTTGAACTTCCCATGCTTCATCCGGAGAAATTTGTGAAGCTTGGAATTGATCCTCCAAAGGGTGTGCTTTGTTATGGTCCACCAGGAACTGGCAAAACACTTTTGGCCAGGGCTGTTGCTAATAGAACCGATGCTTGTTTTATAAGGGTCATTGGAAGTGAACTTGTTCAGAAATATGTTGGTGAGGGGGCTCGGATGGTTCGTGAACTATTTCAGGTAAATGTTTCGTGTATTCTAGCTTTGCTTTTATCATTGTTTCCGTTACCTGGTATCATTTGATTGAAATTGTTGCCTCGTGTAGATGGCCCGTTCAAAAAAGGCGTGCATTGTGTTTTTTGATGAAGTTGATGCAATTGGAGGTGCACGATTTGATGATGGTGTTGGTGGCGATAATGAGGTTCAGCGTACTATGCTTGAAATTGTGAATCAACTTGACGGGTTTGATGCTCGAGGAAACATCAAAGTTTTGATGGCAACAAACAGGTTGGTTTTTCTTTTGTTCTCTATTTTACTATAGATGTTACTATGGAAGTGTCTCTCACTCTCAATATTCACTGTTATTTTTTTTTTATCATTAATGTTACACTCCAAAGTTCTTTTTTTACCTCATAATGTCTGGCCCCATCCTCTTTCGATAAAAAGAGATAAAATCAAGTTTGCAATGCTAGTTTGTAACTTCATGTTTTGATGGTTCCATGAGTGCTTTTCTTTGATTCGAAAGTTTTACCCCGCTATGCTGGGCTTATCATTAATGGTTTTTTGTCCATAATTTCTAGGCCTGACACTTTGGATCCAGCACTATTAAGACCTGGGCGATTGGATCGTAAAGTTGAATTTGGCCTTCCGGATTTGGAGAGTAGGACACAGATATTCAAGATACACACAAGAACCATGAACTGTGAGAGGGATATCCGTTTTGAACTTCTAGCTCGGCTTTGCCCAAACTCCACTGGTAAGAACATCTTAACAACTGGGCAATTTATAATTTAGCTTATACCTTCTGACCATCTATCTTATAAGTACTTCCGTATTCTAGCTTATATCCCACATAATCCAAAATTGTTTTGGTTTTGAGGAATTTTTGCTACATGCTTTCTTTGTCATGACAAATTAGTTTTCTTTTCTGACCAAGATATTTTGTTCTCTTTAGGAGCTGATATAAGGAGTGTGTGCACTGAAGCTGGTATGTATGCTATCCGTGCTAGAAGGAAGACTGTAACAGAGAAAGACTTCCTAGATGCAGTGAATAAAGTCATCAAAGGGTACCAGAAATTCAGTGCAACTCCCAAATATATGGTCTACAATTGAGTTATTCTTTCATCTACTTTCCCCAGAGACCATAACTTGTTCGTACAACATTTATTTTCCTCAGTGAAAATTATTCTTCCAAGGGCATATGGTTCTTTGATGAGGAGTTTGTGAAACTACTCTTGTTTGAATGCATATTTCGCGGTAGACTCTTAAAAGGTTGGTCTCAATTTGTAACTAACGTTTTCCTAATGTTACATCCAAAATTGTTCAAGACTTTTTGCTCTCTTCAATCTTTCTACTTTGTTCCTTGCATCATATAGTCTTTGCCAAAGAACAAGCATTTGTTTGAAGCTGCGACGATTTCATTTTTGAATTTCCAAACCTTCACCGCGATTAAATCAAATATACAAATTGTAGCTTCAATATATTTATACTTTGCCAAAGAACAAGCATTTGTTTGAAGCTGCGACGATTTCATTTTTGAATTTCCAAACCTTCGCCGTGATTAAATCAAATATACAAATTGTAGCTTCAATATATTTATATTTTGACTTGGGAAATAAACAGACCGTAGCTTCAATATATTTATATTTTGACTGGGGAAATAAACAGGCCGTTAGTTGGTATGAGAAGTGCCTAAAAATTTGGAGTTAAAAAGAGTTTATATATCAGAATATAAGCAATGTAATTTGCTACTCCCTTCGTCTCATAAAATAAGTCACTTTATATCACACAATCAAGCAAAGCAATTAATTTTGTATGGGAAAAAGAAATTATGAATTATTTACAAAATTATTTATTATTATTAGGACGTGAAAGATAAATTATAAACGTTGAAAAATGAGAAGTATAAGTGGTTTGATCTCACCTAAAAAAATGGTTCGATCTTGTTAGAAGACATAAAATGAGACAATTTTTGTGGCTAGAATGACTTGCATGGTAGGGAATGTGGGAATACTAGAATTTTTTGTTTCCAATATTGTTGTAGTCTGTTGCCACTGAGGATAGAATTTTTAACTTTTTAATGCACAAGTAAAAAAATAAGACAACTTTCTTATGTGCTCTTGCAATTTGACCAGTCAATGATACTTCTCTTGAGCGATTGCTGTGTTAATATGTTTCAAATTTAATTTATTATCTTCTAAAACGAATCTTCCATTTTGAAGTTTCATACCATTAACTTTTTAAAGATCCGTAGCCTCCAATTTGAAGTTTCACATGATAAAAAAGCTTTGTAGTAATTGAAAAACCAGCTTCAATTAGAGGTAGGTGGTAATTGAAAAAAGTTCTTGAGGATCTCCATAGTCCTTATCAACCTTGAGGTTGGTATATTCGATACTCAAACTATGTTCAGGCAGGAGTAGCTCGTCAGTCCCACTCCTAAACTATAGTCTGATTAGTTGGTGGCCTGACCCTTAGGTTGGATCAAGCTTAATACCGACACTCATCTAAATTTTTGGACCATAATTTATTGAGCTATTAGGCTTGCTTGATCTAATGAGTTTTGAGTTATTGTTATTGATCTCAATGTTGACTCTCAAGTAGTTGTCGAAAACCTTAAAGATTTCTTCGATGTTGGATGAACTCGTTGAAACTTCGTGCAAAGAGAAATAATTACTTGGCACAAACACAAATAAAATATGGTTAGACACACACATAAATTGAAAAAAATTAAAAGAGGAAGTAATTGGATGGTGTGACTAAATTCTTTCTTATTTATTTTTCTACATTTACGTGAGTGTGTCTAAACATTTTTTATTTGTATTTGTGTCCAAGTGAGACTTCTCGTGTAAATTGTTAGAAGATTTCATGAAATTGATTGTGAGATGAAGGCGTCATGAAATCAACTCATTTGCAAATGCTTTAGCGAGAAAGTCTTGGTTGGACACTAATCCAACACTTCAATTTTGGACACATACTCACGTAAAACTAACAAAATTAAATAAAAAAGTATTTAATCACATTAATTGATGTATTATAATTTTGTTTTTCTTTAATTTTTTCTTGGTTTTATGTGTGCGCCTAAAATTGAAGTGTCGGGCAGTTGCCCAACCAAAACTTTCTCTTCTTTAGCTGATATAAAATGCGAGAACGATATTCTTCTTCAACTTATTATGTGCATTGTATTGCACAAGTCAGTTTGCGTTTTTAGCTGATCAAACTAGAGTTGCTACTTCACATTAAATTAGTTTGTATTTCCTCTACTACTTCATTTTAAATTAGTTAGTATTTTCTTTTTCGGCCCTCTTTTTATACAAAATAAAAGCTGCAATTTTGCAAACGGTTTAAATTATTGAGATTTATATAACAAATAAAATAAATAGATGTGTGACATACATGAATAATTGTCTAGAGGCCTCAATGATCAATTGTACAAAATCAATCTCACTCAGAAAATGTCAGGTTAAAAAGAAACAATGAAAATGAGGTGCAAATTATATTCCTTTTAAAAGCCATTTATCAACACAAGGATTTTGTTTCCATTTACATGTCTAGGGACTCTTGGTCATCACCTCCTCGGTTGGACCCTCCTTGATCAGTTCCAAATGTCCGTTTGCTCATGTTGGTTCGTTGCACTAACCGAACTAATGCTTGAACCACTTCTGACATAGGTGGTCGGAATTCAGGTTCCGACTGCCACAAAAACTTATAAATTAGAACGATATAATAATGCATCAAAATTAGTCATTCAAATGGATCAAAGTTCCATGTAGTTGAGATATTTTGCATTCACACAATTACGCGATCTCAGTCGTCTGATCTTTGACCAGTTTGTATTTTGATTTGTAACTTTACAAATCGTATCAAAAACACCAGTCGAAGTGCAAACCATCATATCAAGATCAGACGGTCTAGATCTACAACGGTATGAATCCATGGTTGCAGGCGATCATTTCCGGCTATGCAAAGAAACAACAAAAACTTGGGACATTACCTGAACACAAAGAGCAATGACATCGGCAAATCGAGAAAGAGACTTGACAGGGTACATTCCTTCTAGTGCAGGATCAACCATTTTAGCCAATGCATCAATATCATGGAGTTGAGGTGTTGCCCATCGAACCAACGACTGCTCAAACCTCGACCTTGAGCTGTAGAGGGAAAGTTTCAACCATCAGAAAATGAAAAGTTACAATATTATATCAATGCATACATTCAAAAACAGTAATAACTAGAGGTTTCCCCACACATTCACTTGTTACAATATTCTACATACCATTATCTATCATGTAAAAAACTTTGTACTCAATCTCGTAACAAGTGAACAAGAGACCTATAAAATAGTAATATTATATAATATAAAATTGAAAAGCATTGTTGAACCTAAAAGGTCTATATAATGAAATTGTTTTACTTTATAAATTAAACAGTGTAAATGTTTGGAAACTTGTGAGTGTAAAAGCTGTTACTTTAAAGCCTAAAGGTATGCCAATGTTTCACCTATCAAATGGTTTCCTTCCACTCAGAAGCTCCAACATAACAACTCCAAAGCTGTAGACATCACTCTTAAGAGTATACTGACCGGTCAATCCGACCTCGGGCGCGTCATATCCAGATCCAGAATTATTGTTCAATACCTGAAGATGCGACACAAGTTAGAACTTCTAATATCTTAATATTTGTATTAAATGTCACTAGGCAAAAGGAGAAATTGCATATAAGAGCACTATCAAACAAAATGCATGCAACAAGCAGAAATATACATGCATGGGGTGCATCAAACAAAATGAAGACACCACCCTGTGACTTGTCAGAGCTACTTATTGAACTTGGCATCATAAATAAGCCCCAAATTCCGTGGTGAAGAAAATTTCTAAAATTTTAAAAACTGCGGGACTATATTTTTAGATTTAAAAATGGTTGGACTAAAATCGTGAATCAGTTAAAATAGAGGGACCAAAACTGCGTTTAAGTTAATTATAAAATCACCTGATTTGCATTTGGAATATAGCTGGCCAATCCACTGTCTGAAAGATGAGGATTTAGATCAGCATCAAGCAATATGTTGGCTGCCTTTATATTCTTATGAACAACTGATGGTGAACAAACTTCATGTAAGTACCTAAGAGATAAGTAAATAAAGTTACGTTATTAATTTTAATTATCAGAGAGAAAAATTTATATTAACGCATGATGCACAGCCCTATGTTTTCTTGTATTCAAATATCGGTTTGAACTCCTATTGTATTTAAAAAACCTTAGTTTCTTCTATAAAGTAGCAATTTCATATTAAGTGTAACTAGGTTAAACCTAAACCTTGCTTAAAATTGCAATATCAAGATCTTCAATCAACACTAGCAGACAACTTACTCTAAAGCGCGTGCAATTCCCAAAGCAACCTTGACACGTGAATTCCATATCAATGGTTTAATGTAGTCGTCAGGGAGGTGAAGAAAATCATGCAGTGATCCATTTTTGTGAAACTCGTAGACTAAGAGGTGTTGTCCATGTTCTGAACAATAACCTATAAGCTCCGTCACATTCGGATGATGCAAACGGGAGAGGTTCGAAACTATTTCCATAAAATCATCTGACAAATTGTTGGGAAGGACAGATGAATCTATCTTCTTCACAGCAAGAACCTACAATATTTTCAGTGATGAAATAAAATAAAAAACGTCAATACACAGATGCATATGTTCAAGACATGGTCCACTATAAAAAAGTTCTTGTATGAGTTGTAATTAGCTTTTGCATCTAAATTTCTTTAGAACCTCTTTTATTTAACCTCTCAATTGCCGCTTATAAGCTAATGAGGACTTTTTCATAAGTTAAGAATCGTAAATATGTTAATCGAGAAATTCTCATAAGCTAAAAGCCAATCCAAATTGGACAGTAGAAGTTGATTTGCAGAAAAGTTGACAAGGAATACCTGTCCATCATCAAATTGAGCACGGTATACACGTCCAAAAGACCCCTCACCAAGAAGGTGATCCACACTGAAGCTTCCAGTAGCAATCTGTAGGTCAGCTATTGAATATGATTTTAAATTTGCAGGAGGTGCTATAGTCTTCTTGACTACGATGGGCTTCTTTGGAATCTCATCTTCATCAAATGATTTATTACGATCAAAAGGAGGGGGTTTAAGACTTATTGCGGCTGCTGAAGTATCAAATGTCTTCAAGTCAATTACAGAAGAAGTTTGCGTTGAATTCCTTCCTACATTATGTCAGATACTAATATGTCAATTTGACTAATAACATTGTGAAATTCTATGAAATCACATATACAATTGACCTAAAACAAAGGTCGTATTCTCATAAAGATTGATAAAAGATTTCTCAACAGTATGCAGGATTCTGACCATGCACTTCATTTGAAGTAAGAGGAGCCAAGGGTTGGTTGTCTAGCTTTTCCACATCTCCAAACGACTTCTTCTTGGATCTTTTCTTCACCAGAAAGAATGCTACTATTGCACCAACAACCAAGATTGAAATCACTATTCCAGCTATGGCACCACCTCCTATACCAGATTTTTTGCTTCCATCACTTGAGCCAGAATCTGACGAGGGGCTATGTCCACCAGACTTGTGATTACCTTTGTTTTTTGTTACTGGAGGTGTACCAGGAGGAGGTGGGGGTGCAGGTCCCGAGCTCCATGAATTACCATTCTTTCTGTTATTAAATTTGATTATTTTAAAGTTTATAGAGTGGTATGATGAAAGAAAAAAAACATATTGAAATTGTTGATAACGGAAATGCCTACTGTAGGTTTATGTTTTTCAACTGTTCTGGTATCCAGCCTGTAAAACGATTGTTCTCTATATTCCTGAGAAAACATTTAGGAAATTTAATACAACTGATATAAGGTAATTATATGGCAATATAGGAAAGGATATTGCATAGCTGTTTTATGGAACAACCAAACAAGACGCACAAATTATCAAGAGGCAGATCAGCAAGGATATCAATGGTTCCTGTAAATTGGTTGTTTTGTAGATACCTACACACATGTAAATGAATCAACTTAGAATACAATCAATACCACATAACTATTGACCGGAAAAAAAATGAGATTGGACATTTACATGGAGGATATGCTTGAAAGTGAGTTCATAGTCTGAGGGAGATCTCCGGTCAAAGAATTGAAAGAGACGTCACTGAAACAAGTAATAGATATTATAGTCACATGGTCTTGACTTGTCAGGAAACCAAATTCTAGCATAGTTTACAGTGAACACCAAACAAACATAGCCCTCATTATCACTTGTTAACAACTCAGATTGTTTAGAGTGGCAAAACCATACGCCATGCAATACAGTTCCATAGCCAATGTATATGAAGCATTTTAGCAGAAACATAACGAGAATGTCTTAAATAATGTGGGGGAAAATTCAATATTGTGAAATTAATAAATTCAAAATGGTAAATATTTTGTGGCAGTAAAGCATAAAATCATACTGAACATAAAGGGCCTGTTTGGATTGGTAAATTTGAATTTATCTACTGACATGAGTACTTGTGAGACTTTGGGAGAGTTTATGACTTATTTCCATAAGCTCGCTACGATAGCTTATGAAAACACTCATGGTATAAGCACATATATGAAAACAATTTCACTCTACTTTTATTTTGGTATAAGCACTTAATTAAGTTGTTTATCCAAACAGGGAAAAACTTGATAGACATCTATACTACTTTTACATGGTTGAAGTGTTAGGAGGAAATCTCACAATGTCGAAAGGGAAGTAAGCTTCTGAAAGTTCATATTCAGTCCTTGTTGGAGCTGATTGTGACCAAGATTCCTACATTATCAAAAATGATTTTAGAAACAAATCCAGATAATTGTGAACGGTTTATACAATGAGAAGTAGAAGTCAAGAATATAATTACACACAGGCTTATAAGAGAAGGAATATCAGAAAAAGAATAAGGTATCGCCCCATTGAAATTATTACTAGCCAGATTTCTGCAATAAAGTAATACGAATGTTAGAATTACAATACCAGAACAAAAATAACCACCAAAGTAACTGTATATGATATAGAAACATACAAGCGCTGCAAAGTTTGAGGAAATGAGTACGGTATAGTGCCACCGAGATTGTTGTTACTTAAATCTCTGCAAAAGTTGCAAGATGTTAGTAATCGTTATAAAAACATAGAAAACTATGATCAATGACACCATTAACTTACAAGTTGGTCAGAGCTGAGAAGGATTGTAGCTGGTAATACAAAGATCCAGTTAGTTGATGACCAGGTAACTTACTGATGAGATAAAAAAAAATCATCAGATATCTCAGACATCAGGAACAAAATCAAGTCATATAAAGTGACAAAGAGTGAGTTTACATTTCTGTGATTCGGTTGCCCGAGCAAGTGATGCCTGTCCAAGACTGTCCACAAGGATCATTACCATTGGCAGGCCAATTTAGCTGAGGTGGTGAGTTCATACTCTGAAACATAGCCGTTAAAGCAGAGGCTGCATTGAACATTCACAAAAAGATAGTAAGCAAACCACAAATATGTATCCTAATACGTTAGTACCTGTCTGTCTGCACGACTATCCATTTTACGTTATTTTAAGATAGATACATTACACTCTAACTGATTGAAACCATTATGAAAACATTCACAAACATATTACTTCAAACTGTTCGGGAACTAATTGATTATTGATATTCTCAGTCTGGTTTGAAAGTCGGAAGACCTAGATAGAGTCCAGCATACAAGTGTGGTGGTGTTTCAATCACATTGCGGTAATAATTCTAATTGTGTACCGAAAACATTGCAGGTAAAAATGCTCTATTTGAAGACCACAACAAAGTTGACTACAATTTTGGAATTAAGCACAAATGTAGTTACCACATTGCCAAGTTACTGTTAATATGATATTTAAGTTTTCAGCTGAGTCATTATACAAAATAATGCAGACATGCTATGAATAATGGCGCCAGAGTTAAAAGGACAAACTTTTCGAAAATCGCTTATAGGAAAAGAAAAATTGAAACGATCTTGCAATGACCAATTTTTAGTTAACTGTTTTCCGCACGAGATAAAATCCGGCCTACATGCCTCAACATTTTTAGAAGCTCCTTCATCGAATTTTTTTTACAAGCAATTAAAAACTCATAAAGACTTTTTCATCTGAGAGGCTCTCAGAAGCTAGAAACTAATCCAACCTGGACCAAACCTAAGGTTGTTACATTTCATCAACTTCAGCTTTTGCTGCTACACCTTCTCATAGAATTTCTAACTTTTTCATACGGATGAATTAGAACATCAGGCAGAAAACAAAAAAAAAATACTCAAGAAAAGTCAATATCACTCTGAGAAGAAAATCTAGCAAAATTGATTATTGCAATTAAATGTGTTTAAAGTACAGATACACACACATTCAAAATCAACTGAAATTAACAAGTAAGAATTGCAATATTTCATCAACCTACCTACCAGTACCAGCACACACAACACATAGCTCAAACACAAGTGAAAACTAACCATAAACAAATAAACTTTCATTAACTAAAATCATTAGCAAATAAAGCATAGGTAACCTCATCAATCAAGATCAACAGTACCAGTAAGGTTAATACATTTTTTCCCTCAACAGATCAGTTCAAATTTCAAAAACTTCACATTAATCCAACAAGACAAAAACCAATAAAAACAAAACAAAAAAAAAACTTTGTCCAAATCAAACTAATCTCCTGGCAGAACTTTCTACAGAACCTGATAATTAAAAAGTTAAAACCAAAAGAAACAACACAAACAAAGATGAAACAAAACAAGAACAAGACAAAAAAAAAAAAAAACTAGTCTTTAACAACTAACACTATCAAATCACACAATGCAAAAAAGTGCAAGTAATGATAACAAGAGAAGACACTTCGAGAGTAAGATCAATCAAAGAGAGAAGAAACTTACCATCATTTGGATCTGTGTCACCATTGATAACAAAAGTATAGCTACTGATGAACATCAGCATCAGCATCAACCATGGATCCACCGACATCTTTTTCTCACTGAAACAATAATTTCAGCAAAAAAATCTTCCAACCCAGAAAGCAAAATCAATATTGAATGAACCCCTTTTTGTCAAAATTTGATTTTTAAGAATATTTTATAAACGGGTTTATTCATTCCATTTGTTTATATATATGTTGCCTCCATAAGAGTAAAGCTGGCAAGCACGATTTAGCTACAAGAATCCAACGACACGTATGTTGTTTTTTTCTTTTTTTCTAACCTTATCTCACTGTCTAAATTCTGTGTGAATTAACGTTGTTGTCATGTTCTTTCCATGTTATTTTTTTGCAAAATTTGAATTTTATGTTTGGTTTAGGTTTCTTTTTAAAATAAAAAAAGTTTAGTCGAGTTGAGTATGGAAGACACGTTAGGTTAAAAAAAGTTTAAAAACTCGAACAATATTAATAAAGATATTTTTATATATGTTATTCATAAATTCGATCATCGAACATGTATCAGATTTGAGTTTAATTATTATTAAATGAAATTACTTATATAGAATTTGGTTGGATTTGTCTTTCTACCACTATAGAAATCATAATAAATTTTCTAATGAACAATTTGTGCCAATTTAGGTAGCTTTCAAAACTAAAATGGTTATTATATATTTTTGTTTATTTAATAATTAATTATTGTCTGTTATATGATATTTTAATAATTTTGAGAATTATAATTATTGATTAATTAATATCCTTGTTTATTTAGAGCATCGTGCTCTTATTTAAATGTTTATATTAGTGTTGCTCGCATTCCTCTTAACTATAAACATTATTTGTGAAGATCATACATGTATCGGTACCTTTTTACTAATTAATTATTTAGAAAAACATTTTGATTCACAAAAAAAAAAAGGGTTTCAATAAAGGAAAAGATTTAAGTTCGCTATATTAAATGTCGATCGGGTTGGGTCGATATATCTTTCATTCAATCATATGAATGAAAACCTAATCATCTATCCGTTTTTGCTTTATATAAGTCTTTTTTTTATTTGTTGACGAAGTGGTGAATACCACCTTAAATTCACACACACACAAGTGCGAGTTTGTGACTACGTTAATAATTTCTCACAACATTAATTATAACACAAACTATTTATTTTGAAAAATATACCAGTATATAATATAATATAATGGCATGTGTAAGATTCATTCATGCCATCAATTTAAACAAACAAGTTTCTTTTCCATCAAAAGAAATAAAAACGTATAAGTTTCACTGACATTTTGGTCAAAATAAAAGTTTATTTGACATTATTATTAGGTAGGTATGGTGAGGCATATTTTTCATTCCATTTTAAATTAACTGGTAGCTGAGAAATAACCCCGTTAGTCAATAGTTTGTACTAATAAAGTTCATAAACTATTATTTTTCAGGTATTACTTTTTTGATAGATTTTTTTGTGATAAAAATTCGTATATTGTGCTTTTTATTCTTATTATTTTGTTAATTAATATTCCCATGCATTGTTTCAAAAAAAAAAAAATCACATGTATGCTTTTTTCTTAAAAGATTATCATGTTTGCTATGCATTTGTTAATAAGCAAAGAACATAACATTTGTTGATTTTTATATATAGAAAGAACATAGGTTGATTTTTTAGCCAAAAATCCTAAAAGAAATCAATCCATATCTTCATCAACACAATGGACAATGGGACATTTATAGGAAAATTGAAAAACAAAGCAAAGCAATGTTAATTTCATTCTTTGAGCAAAAAGCAATGTTAATTTCTTACTTCAGCGTGATACTTAATTAAGGTTTTATTATAGTAGACAGAAACCTTTTAACCAACAATATCACTATTTTTAAACAAGGCATTTGTTCCTTTTCTTGCAATACAATGATGAGTTGATAATTAATTTGAGTATTGGAATGAATGAATGATTATGATGGAGACCATAATGTATATACTACAATATACTAGTAATGATATATATGGTGGTGGATAATGACATATGAAGAAGGTGCAAGGTTTTAATATATAGTTGAAATAAAAAGGTCAGCATTGCGCGTAATGAGCTGGGTTCATGTCATCCAATCAACATCAACATCACGGATTTGTGATTAGGAGATTAGTTTCAATTTCACAAGATCATCGTCAAACAAGATCATTTACAGCCGGTGAGCATAAAGAAAAACTAAAGTCTATTTTGGGAAGGGATTTTTGGAGGGTTTTGACTTTTGAGGAGATGGATGGATTTGATTTTAAAGTATTATGAACAACATTTTCGATCACATTTAATTGATTTTAAGAAACATTGTACGGTGCTCGTATCTAAATGAGTAATACAACGATGATCATCAAACTGAATAATCCCCCTTCGAAATAAATTAGCCTTCGTAGGCAATCTATTCCGAAAAAGGCACCAACCAAAAATAGAGACCTTGAGAGGAACATTTTTCCTCCAAAGAAGAACCGCATGAACCCCTGTAATCATAGAATTTGTAGTCGTCCCACTTGTAAGAATGTTGTAAGCCCCTCTGACAGTATAGCCTACCACAGGATCATGTAACCAAGACCAAACAACATCAACATTAACCTGTAACACAAGAGTTAGTAATAACAGCCTACACTCCGCTAACATTTCTTCCTCCCATTTAAAAAAAAATTGCTGAATTTTTAAAAGCATGATCCAAAATAAATTATAACTTAAAAATACACAAGGACGCAAAATTTAGTTAGTATTAATTTCATATCCATTCAAATCGGACACTAAACAAAGTGTTGTGTTACATTCATTCAATCATTTATTCACTCATTCATTCATTCAAAGAGAATGTAATGTAATGTAACACAATGTTTTGTTTATTGCCCGATTTGAACGGAGATGCAATTAAAACTAAATTAATTTTGCATACTTGTGTATTTTTAAATTATGATTTATTTTCGATCATGTTTTTAAAAAAAATTAGCAAATATCAGCCTACTTATGTTTTTAAAAATTGTAACGAATGTTTTTTTTAAAAATGTAACATAAAGAATTGTGAATAAACATAACATATTTTACAAAATACACGTTTAAGGGTTTAAAAGAACAACATCTTTATTAAGAATTGATGGCTTATTAGCTTGCCTAAAACCAACTCACGTTAATTTATGTTGGCTCAACTGAGTTAACTCACGTTGGCTCAACGTGACTTAACTCATGTTGGTGCTACCAAATGTCAGTTAATTCACGTCGGATTTATTTTATGAAGTTTGAAGTGGGAATGAGCAAAATTGAATGAAAAAAAAAAACAATTTTCACTTGTGTTTGGTCATTTTTGTTCACTTTAACGTTTTTTAGTCAATTTGGCTGAGTTGTCCTGTTTGGGCTCCATACAACCCTATATTTAAAGAAAGATGTTGTTCCCACATCAAAGGTTGTTAGAAATTACCACAAAATTACCAATATAACCTCATCGATAATTAACTATCGATGGAATTTGAGGTTATATTTGTTATTTTATGGTGTTTCTTAGCCTTGTGTGAAGTGAGAAAAATCATTTTCATATTTAAAATGAGTTTCATTGACATGTTTCGTGAAAGTGAGTTATACAACATTACAACAAACACCTATTAAAACATATAGGCTCTGTTTGGTAAAAAGAAGCTATAAGCTAGCTGATAGCTGAAAAGCTAGCTTATAGCTGATGACTGATAGCTGATAGCTTATAGCTGAAAAGCTCGCTTATTAAAAATAATGTGTTTGGTAAAATTAGTTGTTGAAGTGACTGATAAGTATAAAATGACATAAAAGGACATTATTATTTTTTATAAAATATATACATACAAAAATTACTTAATTTATTTCTTTTTAAATATTTAAATTTATTTCAAATTACTTTCATCCCGAAAATGATAATTGTGTTTTATAAATTCAATTAACATTATTTTTACTAAACATTTGCTTCACTATTTATTGTATATTTTATTTTAAATTATAATTATATTGCATGAATCAAGAGCAAGGTAATAAGAAAAATATAAAAAAAAACTACAACATGAGGTAATAAGGAAAATAGAACAAGTAATAATAACGTGCAACATGCTGGTTGCACCTAAATATAAAAAGTGGGTAGTTATGTTTTTTTTTCCACTAAAAGTGGATAGTTGTATATGATTGTGGGTTGTTTTTTTATTAAAAATATAATAAAGTTAAATTAATGAGGATAAAAATGGAAGAAAATATAAAAAGCTACCAGCTATAAGCTAAAAAGCTACTTGAAATAGCTTTTCACAAAAAGCTATAAGCTCATGAGAAAAGCTTGTTACCAAACACGTCACGTTTTCATCCAACGAGCTTATAAGCTAATCCAACAAGCTATAAGCTAGCTTATTTGTGTTACCAAACACAGCCATAATTTAACATAATTAACATTCATTGATATGCACTTAGCATTTGCAGTAGTAATCGTAGTAATCAATCTACATAAAATGATACACATTTATGTCTTGTTCCACCTCTACAACAATTATGGGAGTTCAGTGGTATATCACATTCCCACCTATAGTTAAAAGTAATTAGTTACAAAACCCAACTAGAAAAAAGGAAACATTATTTAAAGATCATGCCATTCACCATGGTTCTTCAGCACTTTTTTTTGAGAAAACGGTTCTTCAGCACTTGTGTTTAGGGTTGGTCATTCATTCACCCTTTCTCTTTCTTTTTTAGTGCCCTTTTTTGTTCATTTATGAGTCAATCAACCATTATATAGAGGATGTTGCATAAAAAGAGGAGGTTGCACAAGAAAAGGCATGAGATGATTGTTATGTCCAAAATATCATATGGGACACATGTCACTTGATCCAACAATAATTAAGGGAATGATATTTTCTTAACCTTTTGTAAAAGGGATCAATGATTAAGTCTCAGACTTAGTCTTCTTCCTTTATCTTTCTATTTCTCTTTTATCTACTAAGAACACAAATTTTAATTGGGTTATAATCTATCAATTTTACCTTTCATTTTAATAATCAATTTACAATTATTCAATTTATTTCACTTTCAATTTTGAGAACCATTACATTGGTGCTCTAGAGCATCAATGTAATGTAATGGTTCTCAAAATTTAATATGTGATAAAATGGCTAATTGCAAATTAATTATGAAATCAAAGGTAAAATTGATAGATTAAAACTCAATTAATTGTGGTCTTTGTACATAAAAGAGAATAAAAGAGATAGGAAAAGACTAAGTCTAAAGACTTAAGTCATTACTTTACAAGAGAGTCAAAAGGAGAGAAACTTCATCAATTTTCTTCATGTCCACTAATGATCTTCATTTCACTATTTATGGACGATCAAACTTTACTTGATATTTGGATCTCTAGCCATATGTCCATTTGCATCAACAACAAAGAAATAAAACAAAGATAATAATACTTTAAAATGAAACAAAAAAATGGGCTCAATAGGATCCTAAGAAGGTAGTAGGGAAAATAAGCTTAGCGTGTGTTGTAGAAGTAGGTTTCATCACCCTATTCTAAAAGTTCTTTTTTCTTAACTTTCGTCTTTATAAGAAAATCACTTTTTAATTAAGGAGGTTGGTCTAAATTTTGTTTGGTAATAAACCCTCTAAAAGTTGGACCAAACGCAATTTCAGAAGATTATCACATCCAATCAACTATTTTAAGATGTCACATTGGATTAACCCTTTTTTAAAATAATTAAATTGATTCAAAAACAAACTTCACTCATTATTGGATATGTTACTCTACGTTTAAGCTCAAAAATATAACTTTGTTGTTATTAAAAGAATGTTTAAATATTTTTTTGTCCTTATAAATTGATTAACTTTTCGTTTTAGTTTTCATAGAAAATTTCTTCAACTTTTAGTTCTCCAAAAAATTTCTTCTTCAATTTTGGTCTCTCTTTCAAAGTAAACTTATGTAGAATTCATATTTTTTAATAAAAAATCAGAAAAATTGATAATTGTTGCGAATTCGATGAAAAAATCATACCAATAAATACTTGATGTGTGGAGCAAGGAATAATCAAGCAACCAAAACAAGTGGGTAACAGTTATAATCACAAGCAAAAGTAGAAAACAGCGAGAGAAAACAAAAGAATTTGTTTACCCAGTTCAGTCCAAATTGACCTAATCTGGGGGAGAGAGCAGTCATCCGTTCCACTATAATGATGAGTAACTTTACAAAAGAGATATCAATGGGTTACAAGAATAAGTCTCCCGCCTAATTCTACCCAAAGTCTTAATCTCTTACCGTAACCAATAAACTCAATCCTAATAGTGTTTCCCAAGGTGAATCAACCATCAAACCCTAGTGTTTGTTCCAAAGAGACAAACTCTATACAAACCATAGTTTTGTTGTTGTCTTTCTAAACCCTTGTTTCAGCCCCATTTATCTCAAGGTTTGCTCTGATACAAAGCCTATATTTATAGTAAAAGTAACTCCCATAAAATTGTAACAAATCTGGCTCAAAAATACGTTTCTGTTTTTTCCACTGCGCGCAAAATCGGGCCCCGATTTTACCATTCGGGCGCCGATTTTTGCCGTGAGAAAAGCGTCCAACATGCAGCCAAATTCGGGCCCTGAACTCCACAATTCGGGCCACGATTTTGGGTTTTCCAGCAAACATGATTTTGGCCTCCAAACTCCAATTTTGAGTCATTTTCACAAAAATCTCCACCTTGACTCCAAATTAGTGATGATGTCAATTTAACATCAACCACCATGCTGCTCTTTCCCTTGCTTCCCACTACACCAAGTAGCTCCACAAGTTTACACCGTAACCCCTTCAGCCATCGGAATGTCTTCCGCCTTCTCGAAGGTCCTTGCAGTCCAACTACACTAGGAATTTTAGATAGTTCCACAAGCATTTACCTTAACCTCTTCAGCCATCGGAACGACTTCCGTCTTCTCGAAGAGTCCTTGCAGTCCAACTACACTAGGAGTTTTAGGTAGTTCCAAAAACATTCACCATGACATCTTCAACACAGGACATCTCTCGTTTCCTTGAAGATCTCCTTGCATCCAATCACCCTTGGCCTTTTTTTAAAGTAATCCCGCAAGTCGTTCTATACATTCTTCAAGCTTCATGAAGAAATCCCTTGCTCACCATAGAGCATAGCACCCAAGGTCCTCCATAGCCGTACCATTACCGGTGTGTTCAACTCCACCTCAAGCTGAGCGTACTCTACCTCAATTAGCAAATGCGTACATCCCACTATGTCTTCAACCTTGAAACTCCACCTCAACAGGTAGATCATGAGTATTGTTGCCTCCGCCTCTCCAGACTGATCATGAGTATCCTTACCACCGCGTCTCCAGGTTGATGTTGAGTGTTTAACGTATCTCCAGACGACCACCGCTCCACTATGCATCACTCCTAAGGTGACCAACATCACCTTCTTCATCCTCCAAACAACACCACACCATCAGAGCACCTGCATCCTCATAACCCTTAGAGACAATTTGTGCGGAGTTACCATTAATCTCCGAACAATCATTCATGAAGTGACCCATCTTGTGACAGTTATAGCATTCATACTTTGACTTTTTACCACTCTTTCTCCGGTTACCTCTACCTCCATCATTCCCTCTTGAGACACTTAGGCCTTCACCATTTACATGAATTCTCAAGTCATTGGACTTGGTCAACTCCTTGGTTCTCAAAGCCACTTGAACTTCTTCCAAGGTAACAGTGCCTTCTTTGCCGTAGAGCATGGTATCTTTGAACGATTCATAAGATATCGGTAGAGCACATAACAAGAGTATAGCTTTATATTCATCCTCAAGTTGCACCTCAATATTCTCCAAGTCATTAAGGATTTTGTTGAACTCCGTAAGTTGCTCCATGATGGCCTTTGACTCTACCATCCTGAATGAGTAGAGTTGTTGCTTTAGAAATTGCCGATGAGCCAAAGACTTTGTCATATACAAAGATTCTAACTTTGCCCACATTGATGCCGCAGTTGGTTCCTTTGCTACTTCTCTCAAGCCTTTATCTCTGAGGCACAAGACAATTGCACTTCTGGCCTTGTCCACCATCTCGGTCTTCTCCGCTCGTGACATGGTGACCGGTAACGCACCTTCACCCTTCAAAGCTTTCTCACACTTTTGTTGTATTAACACCGCTTCCATATTTACCTTCCATAACCCAAAATCGTTATCTCCGGTAAACTTCTCAATATCCCACTTCGAACCCATGGTACTTAATTATCTTTTGAACCTTGCCCCACAGTGGGCGCAAATTGTTGCGAATTCGATGAAAAATCACACCAATAAATACTTGATGTGTGGAGCAAGGAATAATCAAGCAACCAAAACAAGTGGGTAACAGTTATAATCACAAGCAAAAGTAGAAAACAGCGAGAGAAAAGAAGAGAGAACACAAAAGAATTTGTTTACCCAGTTCAGTCCAAATTGACCTAATCTAGGGAAGAGAGCAGCCCTCCGTTCCACTATAATGATGAGTAACTTTACAAAAGAGATATCAATGGGTTACAAGAATAAGTCTCCCGCCTAGTTCTACCCAAAGTCCCAATCTCTTCCCGTAACCAAGAGACTCAATCCTAATAGTGTTTCCCAAGGTGAATCAACCCTCAAACCCTAGTGTTTGTTCCAAAGAGACAAACTCTATACAAACCCTAGTTTTGTTGTTGTCTTTCTAAACCCTTGTTTCAGCCCCCTCTATCTCAAGGTTTGCTCTGATACAAAGCCTATATTTATAGTAAAAGTAACTCCCATAAAATTGTAACAAATCTGGCTCAAAAATATGTTTCTGTTTTTTCCACTACGCGCAAAATCGGGCCCCGATTTTACCATTCGGACGCCAATTTTTTCCGCGAGAAAAGCGTCCAACAGGCAGCCAAATTCGGGCTCCGAACTCCACAATTCGGGCCCTGATTTTGGGTTTTCCAGCAAACATGATTTTGGCCTCCAAACTCCAATTTTGAGTCATTTTCACAATAATAATATTATAAGAATCTCTCAACAAAAAAATTAACAAAACATATTAAATATGAATTTTTATATTTTTGGCAATTAAAAATTCATATTTAATTTATATTTTGTTAAAAAATTCTATTTTTTTAAGATTGGTTTTTTATAATATTCTACGTGTTTATGCACGAATTTATTAAAAAATACAAAATTTGACTTAAAATTAAAGACCAAAACTATTGATTGAAAATTTTATAAGGACTAAAATTGAAGAAATTTTTTTTAGACAGATTAAAACGAAAAGTTGATATATTTATATGGACAAAAAACATATTTAACCCTTAAAAGAAAAAAAAAACAAATTGCCTAAGTCAAAATTAACCTTTGTAGAAAAACAAATTCACAAAACTGAATAATTTATAAAAGGAAACAAATAATAGTGAGATCAAAAAAACATATCAATCTTTTTATCCTTCTGTTTCTTCTTCCATGTATGTCATATCCTTCATCTGATTTTGTTCTTTGTATTTTGATAAGGTTTGTGAAGGTGAGTTAGAAGATTAAGGAACTTGCTTATGGTAGTTTTATGGTGGCAACTTGCTTGTTTGTGGTGGTTTAAATTTTTAGATGATGATTGTGAACAAATGGAAGTGGCAGTGAGTTTACTTACTCTTTGCATTATGCTAATTTGCTTATTCTTTCTATGTTTTTTTTCGGTTCTCTTATCTATCTCTCTTGTTTGGGTTTGAAGCTTCCAATTTATATAGAGTTTTCTGATCAATCCCTATATCCATGGAAGAGGGACGAAGTAATATAACTTTTTACTTACTTGCGTTCTTGGTGAAGATTATAACTTTATTTGGTAAATATAGAGGAGTACATGCAAGTAAATGGAGAAAAGAAAAAACAACTAGTAAAGACAAGTTGAGATGATGCTGAAAATATGAGGATTTGATGGAGTGTGCCATTGCCACTATTTTTAGTTGTAGTTTTGTATTGTTTTATCAATTTGTCACTTTTGTGATTAAAGATTTTCCAAAAACTCTATATCATGTACATGAATTAGAACATTGATCACTCCAAAGACCAATAATACACATATCACGGATGTTTATAAGTTGTCCATTTCTCTACAATCTCACAATCACATCCCGTTTGGCTAGATAATTGATTTCAACAACTTCATTTTTAGCATCCGAATAGATCCTCCAAGAATGTGGATTCGCAATATTAGCATTGTCAAAAACATCATGAATAACATTATCAGTATCATTCACGTTAAAACTATTACTCTACTCTTTAGAAAAACTAAGATTCTTATTTGAAACTCAACACATCCCTCCCTAATTTATGTTAGTCGAAACCTTGTGGTTTTGATCGAAATGTAAAAGTGAAACACGTATTTATTTGAGACGATCGCTGCTGCATATAACAGTACTCTTAAATATTTGTATAAAAAATAATAAAATCATAAAAATATATATTGTTTTCGTTTTTCGTACAAATCTTTTTCAGGAATAAAAAAAAACAATTAACTACCGGCAAAAAATGTATCTGTTTTGTATAAGTTTTGTAAATATGGTGCTTATTAGTATTTTATGATGGTTTTAACTTATTTTAGGTTTAAAGCGAACAACCCACTTGGTGGCCTGGTGTGATATTGGATTGCGACTTGAGAATATGCTCTTCCTCGAGGTCTTTGCATCATAGAATGAACCGATGCTTGTTTCATGTTTGATTTTTGTAGAATTAATCAAATTTACTTACTTACATATTGAGTGTGAACTCTGAATATTTTTGAGCTTTATTGGGTAATTATTTTTTGAGTTAAATAATGATCATGTGGACATCCTTTGAATAATAGCACAATTTGTCTTAAATTTGCATAATTTTTAGGGCCAATTTGGAAATTATCATTGCATCATGGAATGAACTAATGCTTGTTTTGTCATAATATGTTTTTATTATTAGTTAATTATTATAAACTAATGTACTTTTTTTTAACGGCATATAAACTAATATTGTACTTAAAAAGCATAGAATTATATATTGATTTTAAACGATCTAAACATTATGATAATAGAAATTACCTTCCACTCCCATATCTAATAATATTCCGTTGAGTCAAAAGAAAAGAATCTAATATTCCATTAATTTTATTAAAAAAATGGTTCATATATAATAAACATATACTGACAACGTTAAGTAAATGCATTTGGAAAATACAAATGACATACTGACATGTGTTTTTTTTTCTTCTATTATTTATTTATGAATAATATGAACTTCCCTTGCATTTGAACAATTATTTCAAATATTCTAGATCAAGTTAATATTTTCCATGCTTTGACCGAAGCTCAAACCAATACAGAATTGGGAGTGTGGATCCTAGATGCCAGCAATGAATCAAATATACATTTTCATTGAGAAAGTTTGCCTCCTACAGAGATCTTCCTCCAGATTATATATGTTTGGAATCCAAACTTTTGGGGATATCATTGGAAGCTGGAAGCCAGCCATATAAATGTCATCAATACATGAACTTATCCAATTTAACTAGTTATCGATGAGTCCATCTAGCTAGCATATTTTGATATTCTTGATTTGCATTCTCATGGCACACACATATACACGTATACATATACATAAGATGAGTAGCGACCAACTTGACTCGCAAACACCATGAACTCGTACGAGTCTGAGTCGTAGAAAAATTGTGAAAAAAATATTAGTATGTGTTTCATGAAAAACACACTCGGGTAGCCGATAAAACTAATTCCCTTGTAATTTGTGACGGTCTGCTTGTTATATATCAAGCAATTTCCTTTTAAAAATTGTACCGAAACAAACAATTTATTTGGTTGAACCTTAAATTGGCATTTACTAAAGTTATTTTGGTGATTTGATTGCACTTTCGTCTCAATTTAAAGGATTTAAAACAATTAAATCATGACTCAAATGTTTTGCCGATTAAATGGTTGTTTCGAGTTTTAAAATATTGTTTGACATATGAAAATGGATGACCAATCAATTAGACAAGATTAAGAAAAAATTGTTAGCAAGAAGTATCATAAAATGATAAATTTAATCTCAATTTTCATCGGTAGTTAACTACGTCAGTTAAAATTCATCGACAATTAAGTGGCGATGACATTATTTTGGTATTTTCGTGATGTTTCCTAGAATCCTTTGATGTGGGAACAACATTTTTCCAAAATTAAACCACTTTAGAATTTTGGACTTGGACTGGTTAACATGTGATCTATAACATACTTCCTAACACTAAGGAGGATCACAAATATAGAATGCAAATTTTGTAATAGATCTACTATAAATTATGATATTATCTTAATATTTAAATTTGAACCTAACTCAACCTCAAAAAGTTAACCTGCGAGACCGAGAGTTAACTCCACTTCGAACATCTTGGATGCAAGAAAGTTAAGAATACGAAGAAGATGGGTTATACATTGCCATATTGATAAGAACACTTCACTTCAATAGGATAAAGTTAAGAACAACTTTTGCGCCAAAAAAGTTACACTTGCAGGTTATGTAGTACATATACTTTAGATCAAAGTAAGTCTAGTTTCATTTTGTGTTGGTATTTGACACCAAAACACGTTCAATTTTTCTTCATTATTTTTGAGTAAATAGTCATTTTAATTTTTGAATGTGTAATGAATAGTTATAATATTCATTTAGTATATCAAAATTCCAAAACAATTTATGATTGTACATTATGTTAGTTAAAATTGTCTCTACGTTAAAATGTTTTGTTAATATTGTCATATCAGTAATACTTATTTATTTACAATCATATCCGTCTATATACGAGGAGAGTTAATGTTAGCATTGAGGGACCATTTTAACGTTATAGACTATTTTTACTAAAGAAGTGTACAATTAAAGACTATTTTAAAATTTCAATTCATTAAAGGATTATTGCAACTACTCCTTAGATTGGTACCAAAATGACTATTTGCCTTTTTTTTCTAATAATTATCATTGTTAATGTATCACTGTCAATATCTCAATGTTTCATGGGTTGCTGAGGAGGAAAACAAACAAAATGTTATTAAGAACTGAAGCTACCGTTCTTACATGTGACTCTAACATTAAAAAAAAAAACCCTTTATTATATTTAAGAACTATAGTAAGAACATGTGTTGGACATACCCTAAACACCACTATCTCATCTATATCATTAGTGATTAAGGTGAATCTCCAAGAGACCAATTATAAAACGACCATAGTGAAAGTAAATCCAAACACAATCCATATCCACCAACATAATCAAGCAAGATTCATCAAAGGATAGCTAGTTAAAAAAATGGGGCAATATCTTTGGCATAACAATAATTACTACTACTTCTATATAATTAAACTAAACTCAAGATATGTCATGCATTAACAAACTGGAGTATAATAACTTAATTATTTAATCTCTAAAATTAAACAGCTGGCTTCATATGGTTTAATAATTTGGAAGTAACAAAGAAAGATGTTGTTGTTGGGAGTTAACAAAGGTAGAATCCAACAAAAACTCCAATCCACCTAAGAGTTGAGGTAAGGTTGCCGGGTTCCTGTTCCCATGGCTTTGTCTGGATTACAGCAGTGTTCCCTCTTTTCATGTTCACCTTTGCCATTTTTCTAATTAACCTTCCTCGTTTTGCCACATAACTTAGTCTTTTATTACATTGGTAACACAAGTAATCTATTACTTTATTGCAACAACTACTCCCACGTTCATTCCCCCTCACTCACTTCCTTCAAATTTAAACCCTCTAAAGCCTGCAAATCCCTCACTTTTCGAGCTTGCCCACGTTCACTTCCATTTTACTCCATTTTCAGTCAACTTTTATGTACAAATGGATTTTCTAAAGTTGCGTAATCGTGCGGTCGATGAATGTCGGCCGCTAGATTCAGATCAAACGATTTACGTTTTTTTTAGTCTAAGAATGGATATTATTATTAATTAAAATGACCTTAATGACTATTTTACAACTGTTTCATATGAGATTAAACTCATTTGTTATGGTTATAAGGTCAAACGATTTACATTTTAGTTATATTAAATCAAATTTAAAATGGAGGAGTCATTGTTCTCTTTTAACAATCAATCTTTCTATTGCGTGAAATTCATGTGGATCACCATATTGAAAATGATCTCACATAAAATATGAGACCTACGTGGATGTTTGAAATAATAGCGTTAGAGTTAGTGTTACTAACACTATTCCTTAAAATATAACTTAAAATCAAATATGTCAGATCTTCATTCAACGGTCAAGATTGCAACTAATCAACATGTCGACTAAAGAGAATTCATTTCCCTTTGGGTTTGGTGTTTGCTTATATATATTGATCTATAAATATGTATTTTAACTCCCACGTACTTCCTCAGGCTGTGTGTAGCAAGCCTTTTTTTTAGGGGTTTCCTCTTTGATAAACAACAAAAGCTCTAGCGCCAAATATACTTTATAGTACCATAGAACCAGCCATGGCAGAATTTAAAAACTTGAAGTACAAGCAAGGAGAAAAGGTTCCTACAAAGAAAAAAAGGAATGGAATTAGTAGCAAGTGTGCTTCTTTGGTTAAGGAGCAACGTGCTCGTCTCTACATCGTTCGTCGTTGTGCCACCATGCTTCTTTGTTGGTACATTCAAGGAGAAGATTAGCAAAACACACTCTCTAACAAACTCCTCGGATTTCACCTCCTTTTGGTCTTCGTTTATAGCTATAAATAACACACGGAGAAGACTAGCTAGCAACACACTCTCTGACACCTTCTTTCCGACTATTTCTCTTCGTATAACCTAAAGATCACACTTCTCAATCTCTCTTCCTAAAAGATGAAACCTTGAAGCTACTTACTATGCATAGGCTGCCAGCCCAGTTGGATTATATGGACTCTTAATTTCCATTATGTATTTTTCTTCCCTTTTTTACCCTTTGAAAAAACTCAAATGGTTTTTCATGTGGAAATTGAAGAGTTTTCTGGATTTTCTACAACATGGGCAGGCATGATCACTACATATGGAGCTGTCAAGGAACTAATTAACTGAAAGTTTTTCATCTGATATATAGATATGATGGTGGAATAATTGTAATTTTTGGAATGTTAGTCCTTCACATGGACACTACTTTTCTGCATATCTTCTTGTATAACAACCTTTTTCCTCTATAGCAAGAGACCCTTATTGTATTATATCTATTGTTTTTTTCTTTGATATTATTTATGACTAAAAGAACTAGGATTTGGTCCCAATGCAAAATTGAAAAATATAAAAGGGAATAAACTCATATCATATGTTGTATGTTGTAGAAAACATATTGTAAAATCAGTGATTGTTATTCATGAAGTTGGTCGTTATGAGAAGAATTAAATGTGTTTTCTTGAAAAATCGACAAATTTTGAATGTGGTCCTTATAAAAAAAATATCATTATGATCCATCTAAAATCGTTACAGTTAGTAACTTAGTACCCATCTTGTTAATGAAAAGAATCAGTCTTAGTATTCCACTTAGCAATTAGCATACAATATAATATATTTTTCCTTCAAGGATATACACTAATAATTGGATTAAACATGTTTTATTAAGCGATTTAGCTTCCTAGTAAATCTCGAGTACCCGCACAAACTTCTTTAGACTTATTACGAGACTAATTTATATTTGAGTGCTTAGCAACAATTATGATTTCTTGTTGATTCTTAAAAATGAGTTATAACGGGATCGAACTGCGGTTCTTTCCAACAAACTCATGGCTAGTGAGTCGTACTCATTTGATTTATGTTGTGATCTTTTAATATATGAATTATGAATTACTCTAAGTTTATCCTAATTGCTAATGGAAATTAATTAAATGGTGATTAAATCCATTTCAATATCCCATTTGGCACACATTGATGCACACATCATTGCACTTATATGGAGTAATTTCCTTACATCTCATGATCCTTACTCACAAGTAATTTTGTCGTTATAGTAGTACTTATTTGCCTTATATCTTGTCTCCTCTATGCCCCTCAAGCTGTTCCCAAACAACTTGCACCCCTTTGTTGAATGGATGTCTTGTGGATGCAATGCAACCAGTAAAAGAACTCTCACAAACCGGTCTTCAAAGTGGGGTTTGGATCCTCTCCACCAACCCTTTCTCTACTCTCTATCTCTCTCATCAGTTCTTCTCTCACTTCCATATTCTTTTTCTCTATTCCATTTGGTGGAGAGGAACCATTTCATTTAAAGAAGGATTGACAACCACTTATAAATAAATACATTCTCATGTCGTATCTCATCTAATGTGATACTCTTAACAAAAATAACAACGAGTTATCTGAATGTTCAATTTAGTGTTATGGTGAAAGTATGGTCTTAGAGTTACTCAGTGATTTGATTAAAATTGGGCTATCATAACACGTTTAATTAACTCGGTCCACTGTGATTGTGTTACTTAAGTCCTATAATCGAAGATCCGAATATGACCTAGAAGAACGCATCGCAAGACCCGGAAGACACCACTAATGATTCAATGGAGCAATATCCGGGCTAGAGGCTCCCCGACACACGATAGGGGAAGAGGTTGCCTCGCTGCTCCTATAAATAGGTCAACTACTCAAAGTTGGAAGCCAAACTATTCATTAACCCTAAACACCTAATCACGACACATTGCTGACAAGGTCTAACCCCGGTTCTACTTCAAGAACAAAAACATACTGAAATAGAAAATTTTGATTAAAAAGATTTTGAGATAAAGATATTGATTTGACAACATTATTTGAAAGGTTGATATGACAACACAAATGTTTTGGCTTTTTTTAGCTATTCCAAATTTCCATTATATGGTCTGGCCTTGCAAAGGTAGACGTGTATATCTTGATCCATGTTCTCTGTCATCCCAAATTTGCAACACAAGATCTCAGAGACAGACAACCAAGTATGAGACGAGTTAGTGGTTGCATCCATAATAATCAAGTCATGCAGGTGTCATATAAAATTAGGTTTCAAGTCCCTATAATGCATATTGAACATTTTCAAAATGGCCCACATGAGCCATTCACTGAGAGGTCAGTGTTAAAAATCATTTGTCATTATAATCAGTCTTTTGCTTTATGTGTAAGAAAATGAGAATCTTAGCTCAGCAATTAGAGTTACAAATGTGATTGGAGGTCACAGGTTCAAATCTTGAAATTAAGTTCTACTTTGTTTATGAAGATTTGTACATAAAACAAATTAAAAACAGAAAGCAGATTGAAAACAATTTGACAATTTTGTAATTAAATACAAAAGCCAACCAAAATGGAAAACGTTTTCTCAGACCAAATAGACCATGAAATATATTTGAGATGGATTTGTCATTGTAAGGACCTTGCAATGATGGGAGCTGTATAACACATTTTTGTCCCCATAAACAAAGTTGGTCAATCAAATCTTCAATTGACAAAATTACTACAAAACACAAACATTCTTTGGAACACACGTCGGTGTCCGACACCAACATAACACATGATTCCATTAAATTATGTGGTTTTATCAAATTATTATCGATCTCGGCATGTCAGTATCCAGTGTCCGTATCTGTGCTTCATAGCAAAATTACTCACACTCATCATGGCCAAGTCTAAGATCAGCAACAACTATTCACAATCTCAACCCTATACACCATCTATAACTATATTGTCCTTTATATTAGATGATATCTTCTAGCTTGTAGATCACCAAGGATAATTGCAGAAGTCTAGTTAAACAGTTTATAAAGCTTACTTATATGGCTCTGAAATTTGGAAGCTTAAATTCAATGTACACAACCATGGAAATGATAAAGGATGTAACATGAAGATAACTAGGACACAATCTATCCATATAAATTTCTTTTGACGTAAGTTTTGGAAGAGAAAAAGTTGCCTACTTTCAAGAATAGAACATGCTACAAACCTCATGCTTATTGTGGTTTTTTATTTGTTGGTGAATATGCTTATTGTGATTTTATAACGCACATTTTAGCCATGATACACAATAATACTTGTAAATTGTAAATGTAATGTATGCATCCTATGTTGATTCTTATAACTTATATTACAATGGATAACAAATATAGTAGCGATGGAGAACAAGACCTTAGTAAAAAAAATAAAAAAAATTAGACGAGGCATTGAAAATTATATCATGTCAGCTACCAATTAAACATACAGAAACATGAACAGTGGTTTATTAGATCATGTTGATAGAACTTACCTACTTGAACTATCTAATTTGTTCTACTACAACTCTTCATTACAACAAAATCTTAGTAAAACCTGAATGATATAACTCACGTATGAATCTTGTCTTTACTTGTCAATCCAATCCTTGAATAGCAACATCATGTAAAGAGGAACATTGACAGCCGCAATCACAGTCAGCATTCGCAGTGTGCGTAGTAATCTTTGGATTATAATTGTTATTTTTGATTTGCCTGTTCTGGGAGGTATTTTTGCTAGGGGATCAAGTCCGATGGTTGAAGCCATATCCATATTCACGGAGAAATCTGCATCTTGACCAGTATTTTTTCTAGCAGTTGGCCGCAATACAACATTACCCCTGGCAGCAGATAAAAAAAACACAGGAAGAGGCTTAAGTTTTGTCTCTAATATTTAATAGATTTGGCCGCTGTTTGGGTAAACAGCTTAATTAAGCGCTTATAGCATAAGCACTTATCTTATAAGTGCTTATGAATTAAGTTAATTTCTATAACAAAAAAAAATGAAGTTGATTTTTTTCCATATACGTTATAAGCTATTTTCATAAGCCATTATGGTGACTTATGAAAATAAGCTGAAAAAAGTTGATGGACATGTCATAAGTTGTTTCCATATGCTAGTAGATAAATTCAAATCAGCCAATTCAGACAAGCTCATGATGTTAGTTTTAGTTTCATGACAAACTAAGAAATCACAGTTATATAGGATTGAACTTCCAAATATGTTTTCCATGTACTGTGTAATAGCACGGAACATGAAAACCAAAGTTTACCTTTCTCCTAAGCTTCGTTCATTTGAATTTACAGTGGATGACTTCAAGGGTTTCTTTATAAGATGCATCGAGCCTTCTGCATCCCACATCATCTCATATTCATAGTTGGCATCCTCATCCTTCTCTTTTGTTTCATTTTTAGATACGATAGAAGCTATAAGTTGTTTAAAATGGCCCATCAAATTCCAACACTGATGCCAGAAACTTGTGTTACTTGTTGGCCAAAGTAGGAGGGCAAGGAGGGTAAAAACAAATTGCACAATATACCTGGATATTGCAGAAAAACATAAGAGCCAATTTAATGGAAATGCACTGTTGATGTAAAACAGTTTTACACGGACATCGAATGAGAACTCCTGATATTTCCAAGTAGGCCCTCGTTGTAACCACAAATTAAAAATAACAGAAAAATATTGAAGTCTCAATGGACCACGTCAGTGTAAAACTAGTTTACACTGACAGTGCATGTCCTGTTTTCTCTTATAGAAAAGCTCAGGAGAAAATTATATTAAAAATGATAATCAGAATTTAGAACAATACCACATATAAATGTGAAATTGCTTTGGAAGGTAACATAGATGAGTCAACAAAGGCTCTTCTGGAATAGAAGAATTTGGAAGAGTTGAGTTAACAACTGATAGCAGCATGAAAGAAGGATACAAGTTTCCTTGTTGCCAGCTTATAGTACCTAGAGTGTGCTGCACGCTACTGTCAGTTAAAATGTTCAAACACGGAACTACACTGTCCAGATGAAAATCACGTTCTTACCTCCTTTATAGGCCCGGATTTAGATTGATGAGTGATGGTGCATTGATCATGATCATGTCCGGATAAAATAAGCTTCTGCCAAAATCAGAAGTTATAAAAATGAAAACATAAAGTAAATAGCACACTACACATAAAACATAAATTGTTTGCAAATTAATCATGGATTATTATTTTTATTTCTCCGTCGATATCAAGGTGGAACAGCGATGCACAAAATTCTAAAGAGAAGACTCACAGGTTTGATAGTATCTAGTAAAGACTTTGTCGACTTCTCAAAAACATAATTCTGATACCTGAATGGACAAAAAAAAGTCAATAAATCTCGGTATAAATGAACCACTTATGAAAGCTCCTGCAAATTCCACGCCATAAGATGAGTAACTTACGTAATACCGTTAGTCTTGTCATGCCAAGCGTGATGTATCCTCTAAAAATTAAAGAAAGAGAGAGTAATTAGTAGTTTCAAGAACAGCAACTGGCAGGTCAGAAAAAATAAGATTTCAGACAAAACCCACAGCTTAACAGTATTCTGAGGGACATTGCTCTACGAAATACAACATGCTTACTATAGATTCACTTCATGAAACTGAAATAAACTTTACCTGATTGATAATTGGGGAAGTACGATCAGGGCCACAGTACGTACCATCCGGTCGATATAAAGGAATGTGTGTTAATAAGACTCTTGAACGAACTACATCATCTAGTAAAGTACAAAAAACGTGTGGATTATTACAGGACACATGATCAGACCAAACAATGAATCAGATGTACAGGCCAGTTTATACCTACAGAGATATTCTTTACAAACTCCCAAGTTTGAGAAGTCAGATGCTTTTGCGGGTGTCCTGTAGATAGTATAATGAATTCAGTAATTTCAACTTCTTAAAAACTCTTCAAGCAATGACTTTAACTTTTATAAATACATACTTAACTAACACATGATTGAAATTTATAACATTTCAGTTGTATAAATTACGTTCGTTATTTAAGCAGTTAAAGTCTGATTGCTTGTTTAATAAAGAAATTTTTGTTAAAGAAAGAAACAATCCATAATGAAACGTGATAGCTCAAATCAACAAGGAAAACCCCAGTTTACCATCAAGAGTTTGTGCATCGACAGCAATAAAATCAACTTTTCCAACTGCAAATTTGTAGTTTCTAATCCCAAATGTATCCTCGTAGCGTCTGATAACCTATGTGGATGCAATGCAATGATAAAAATGTTATGAGAAAAGAAGACACCAAAGGAAGTACACGGTTAAAAAAGTGCAAACAAAAAACATTTTCCTCGCATTCTATAAATTACAGATTGGGAATTATGCAAAATGGAACTGAAAATACTTTAGTAAATTTGATAAACTTAACATGTGATTTAAACCGTGCTTTATGTGAATCACATTTAAAAAGGCAGGTGTTTGAAATACTGTGGTGCTAAATGTCACTTTACACGAGTTGTCAAAATCAATCGTCAGGAAAATTTAAAAAATTTCTCAATGCATCCACAACGAACACAAGATCTTTCATACTTACAACCAAAATCTACCATGTCTCATTTATAATTAATCTTTAGAAAATATCAATAGTACATCAATGTCAAGGAGATTAGTCTATAAGTCTATACAAAGTCCCATACACCAGCAATCTGTAGATATCAATAATGAGTCCAAATTTAAAATCAACACTAGGGCAAAATTTATGTAATTTCCCTTCCCTGAGGTCTTGAGTATCGTTATGACTCTAATATAACTATGACAACATTCTCAGCCATGCATTTGGCATTTCATTTCATTGTAGCTATGTATTGTAAATACCACCGGAAGCAACCATTTGGCAACTAAAACATCAAAAGTAGAGCAATAACATGTTGAAATACCTTTGGCTTTGCATAATGAAGACTTTCATAACCAATATCATGGTTTCCGGGAATGTAGTAAACTAGCTTGTCTGTGTATTTTCCTTGTGCATTCAAACCAAATAAACGTTTTAAGCGATTCAATGACTCCTTCCATCTGTCGATCCAAAAAATCATAAAAGAATTTCATATAAGGAAATTCGAGTGAACATAGATATAAACAAAGGAAACAATATTTTCACGATAGATGAGCCAAACAACTATGTGTTTGAAATTTATCAGGGGCCACCCTTATCTCTTTAGCATATAAACATTTAAAAGACGTTGACAATAGAAATCTAAGCTTTATTTTACTGCTGTCAATTATTTGAGCTGACAATGTAAATTAATGATTAAATAGTCAATTTAAATGAGGAATTCAGGGAGGGGGAAAAAGGGTTTGAGATTTGACATTAAGCATCAAACAAGTTACGAAAATATTTGGTATTACAAAGAAGATATATATGTATTTATGGTTTTGTCATGCATTTGGTATGAACATAATTGTTAGGTCTTTGACCAGATAATCATGTCTATAAATTTTCAGTGCAATTCTTTGTGGTGCTCGTATGATAATTTCTTTAGAGGGGCTTCTTTGTAAAGCATGCATAGGGTCTGGAAATATCTATTCATTCTCTTTTGACCTTAATGTACAAAAAAATCATTGGAAACAAATAAAAAAAATAGACACCCAACTCATAAGAAGGAGGCACTAATTGGAAGAACTTACTCAGTTTCTTTAGGCTTATCTCATGACATAAGCACTTATATTAGTATTTATATTGCTTTTATGCCCATAAGTTGTTTTGACTTATTTCACTAGGCTTCTCATAATACCTCATGATTAAGTGCTTAACAAACCTCCCTAGAATTTTGTCAAAAAAAAAAAAAACCTCCCTAGAATAGCTTTCTAAATAAACACTTGCCTAAATTGTTTACAAAATGCACTCTTAAGAAGTTACCACTTACCATATATGTTGTTTCATAAATGAAAGGTTTATACTAAATTCCAAAACAATCTAATTGGAAACATTTCACATGGCATAATAGACAACAGGACAAAACTTTAAAACCTGTAAAAAGCCAAATCACAAATAGACATTTGTTTTCATGACTTACTCTTCATCTGATAAATAAGGACCTCCGTCGAAGTAATCGCCTAAAAACAATATGACATCGGGCTTGAAAGGCAGGATCGATGAAAAGAATGATCTTTGCATGTTTAAATCAGTGTAGAATTTCACAATCTCCAGTGCAAGAGATTTCTCTGGAAGATGGAGTGAAGTTTTATCCATGAGCTGATATGTTAAAAAAGAACACATCAAAATATTAGATTCACATCCACAGAGACATACATTATTAAACTCACATAAACAAGTGTATGCAATGCAAATAAATTTGCCATTAATATACAAGATTAATTTTGACGCAATGTCAATGTAAAAACATTTTACATCGTCAACCAATCACAAATCATCATTTTTGTATGACTTAGGTGGATATGATATTTTTAATGATTCAACATTTACGATTGATTGCTAATATAAAAAAATATTTACACTGTCACTATATATCAATTAAATTAAGAGTGAAGACTCATTTTAGTCCATCACAACACGCCATTTTAATATCGGCGAGAAATTAGTCCCTGATTGAAATGAGTCTTCAATCTTAAATTTTTATTTTATTTTTGGTACAAATCTTCAATCTTAAATTAAATCCTTAATATATATCAGTGGATATCAATTAAATCCTTAACATTTAGGGTAACATTTATGGTAATAAGTAATTATGCATATATGACAGAATCATAAAAGCAGAAAAGCTCACCTGTGGATCTGCAATGATAGCAACTTTTACATAATCAGTTTGCTGATTCTCACTTTTTGTTTGAGCCTGCTGCAAGCAGAAAATAAGGTAAGTCAGCTAAGTATTTTACTAAATTCACAATACAAACAAAACTCTTCAATTTTCCACAAAACTCCGCAAATTAATTTCCAACTGAATCAAAAACATAAAGATCCAAGCACATCTCATTGCCAGCTACAATAACATACAAAATTAAAAACAAAATTTTGAGAGTGACCCAGAATTGAAAAAAGTAAAAAGATGAAGACTTTAAGGTTATACCATTAAATGGGGCCATGAACAAGTGAAGAAAGGTGGAAGCCAGTAAGAGAACATTTCACCATAGAGAAGGGTTAGTGCCCATATGAGACAGAGCAATAAAGTCAACTCTTGTTGCTTCATCACTGATCCTCAATGAATTCAAAGCAAGCTTTGAATCACTTTGAAGAGTTTAATGTTGCACTCTTCCAAATTAGGAAACCTCGTTCCTTGGTATTTTCTTTTATTTCAGTTTTTTAACTTTACTTTAAACTATTATTACGCTAATTAGTTAGTTTTAATTAAGGAGATGTAAGTAAGATGAGAGATAAGGAAAGTATCAAAACATGTAAGTAGCAGCCACAGTAATTCTTCATTATATCAAAATTATAAAATAATTTATGCTCTCTAACAAAATGCATAGTTATATACTTATTTTAGAATTTTTTGATATACCGAGAACTTTGTGACTATATGAACGAAAATAACTATTCATCAAAAGTAATAAATCTAGATAATATTGAAAATTAATGAAAATAAAGAGTTGAAAATTTGTCTTGTTTTTTGTTTTGTTTGTAAATGGATTTATTGATTTACTTATGTTATCTTTATTTATTACTCTCTTTAGCCCTTATTATAAGAAATAATTGACTTTTTAAGTTAATTGAATAATTAAATTATCTTGTTATAAATAAAATATATAACAAAATTAGGTAAAGAAAATTGAGATAGATAAAATTAGGTAAACATTAATGAAGTCTATTTAATAAAAAGTGTCTCACTAAGACACACTTTGTAACCATCTCTCTCATAGATTGAAGATAGATATAATAAATGAAACAAAATTCAAACTCTTTGGTGCAGAAAGAGAATAGAAATGAAATATTGCATGTTAGTAACTTGGTAAGATAGTTGTAATTAAGAGGCTCTTCGAAACCCATTTCCCCTTAATGATTGAAATGAAATCTAAATAGAACTCGATAAATTTTCTTGATCTCGTAAGGTTTTGGTGGGAGCTAAATAAATAATAAATTTTAATCAATAATAACGTCTGTGTAAAAAGAAAAAAAGTGTGATAATCCATTATTCAAATTGAACAACTATTTCAATATGGGTGTGTTACCTGATGTTCTTTGAAATATTTGTTCCTTTTGGAGCGAGCTAAATAAATAATGAATTTTAATCAATAAAAGTGTGATTACAATTTACGTGCGTTTCAATTTAAATTTAAAATTTACCATATGGAATATCTAAAACCTACTTATATCTTGCTCTTTGTTGTTGTGGATCGAAGGGTTGTAATTTTTTTTATGCTTCTTTAGTTATGTATCCTCCTATGTTCCAATCACACACATAGAAGAAATGGATAGAGGGACGCGTGAGAGAAAATTAGTATTTTTTTTTTTGTTTAAGAAGAAATGACAGAACAAAACTAAAATTACAATTTTAAGTGAGCAATTCCATGAGCATCATCCATAAGGGAATGATACAATTGAGGAGGAGGGTGAAAAATCCAAAACTTTATAGCATTAGAAAGAAGAAACATCGTATTTGGCATATCAATGCGCATACTTGTTGCCTTGACGGAGGGTATGATAAAAAGTAACAATTCACTCTCGATGTTGTAGTTGGGCAATCTGACTAATCAAAGGAGCACAACGACAGCGAGGTTGGACATCCAACATGATCGGATCAAGAGCCACTCTAGAATCTGATTCAAGAATGTTTCTCTGGTCTGCATCATACACAATATGAAGGCCATGAAAAATGGCATACAGTTCGACAGTCAAGAAAGAAGTGATATCACAAAAACTCAGGAAAACCAAACAGTTAATCACCATTATTGTTTCTAAAAGAGGAATCCATTTAACCTGTCTAATGGAGGACGTTCAATAAGAACGGAGGCTCGACTCTAATATTAAAAATTGGCCCTTAATGAAAAAAATTAATGATAATTTAAACAATTACAAATTAACAATAAGCATTATTTTTTTTATTTGTTTTGTTGAAAAAAAAATTGTTTATAGATGTGGGTGGGTTTGGCCTAACTTGTCTATTTACTCTTTCTTTTTGTTAGATGATAAGTGTTTGATTTCGACCTACATAACAAAAGAAAATATTATCCTACATCCCAACAATTATACTCATACCCCTACAAATAATTGAGACCCCCATAAATTAGAGGTCTAGTTTCTTAGAGCTCTTTGCGCTCGCACAAGAACGGGCCTACTTCTGAGTTGCATCCCTGAAAAGGTGCACAACACATTTGAATGAAGAGAATAAATATGGCTAAGACAAACTCAATTTACTTAATCATTTCCATTAAATATCTTATGATTTTGTGCCTTCCATAAGACCCAACATGTTATAATGAAGATATTACCATTAGGAGGAAGGTCATAATGTTTAAACCACCAATTAAAATCTTGAGAGTTGGAATTTGTATCTTTGTTGAACAACAAGGCATCATAGATCGTCAATGAGAGTGGGCAATCTTTAAAGGTGTGTGTAAACAACTCAAAAAAGCGTTTGTAGGAAGGTTACCATGCAGAAACAACCGTATAAAATGTTTCAGGTTCTCTGGGAGGTCGAGTCTCCAAATCCATTGTCATGTTTCCTACGGAGTTTGACCTGCAAAAGAAAGAGAGTTTGAAGTCAACCACGGATAACCACTTTTAACATAGTATATACCTGATGGCGAATGAGTCCAAATCTTGATGTCCTGGAAAGACTCGTCGATAAGATATTTTGAATTTGGAGTTGAATATTGAAAGGTATATGTTGTGAGATGAGAGAAATTCCAACGACCGTGATGGTAGATGTCTTTCAGTCTCATATTAGTTCACTAATATGGACACAAGCAACATGATTACAAAGATAATCATCCTCCAACCATTTGTCATACCAAAGAGAAACCTCTCCTATTCCGGTTACAGTCTTGAAACAATATTTCAAAACTTTAATTGTCTTGTTAATAGCCTTCCAAACACAAGAGGAACCCTAATAATCTGAAGCCTCAAAAATAGAGATACCGTGAATAGCAAAAATTATAACCCAAAGCTTATCCGGATTATATAGCAATTCCCAAACATGTTATCAAATAGAAAGAATAATGGATCTTTAGTAAAATATTATAAACTTGAACGTTATGTGAAATAGTTTACGAACAAATACTAAAAGCTAATGAAAAATGTTATCAAGTCATCGAGAGAGAATCAATAACCAAACAATCTAACTTCACTCTAAAAAAAGAAAATCTAACGTCAATAATCTGAACTTATGATTTTTAAACTATCTACTATAAGCTACCATCTTGATTTAAAAAAGTAAAATATTTAGCTTAATATGCACAGTTTCAACAAAAAATTGAGTGGAATTTTCTACGATTTTTTCCTATAGAATTATATTTTCCAAAAAAAACGTAAAATATTTTGTCAACACCACGATCTCTCCTACAAAATTAAGTTTGTGGAATATGAGGAGAGGGGGCGGCTAAGAGAGAGAGAGGTAGAGACGGTTCATCGTGGTGTGGTGAGAGATTGTTTGAACTCATGATGGTTTGGGGGTTGAGGCTGGGAGTTGGTTTGAGGAAAGCATCCAAAAGAATGTTGGCAACGATGCTACTGCTTTCTTTTGGACTGATAAGTGGGTGTGATGAGTTGCTTTTGAAGTTGAAGTAAATGTCACCGGAAAGGGGGGCTGAATAGTGACCCTTTAAAAAATTATCTAGGTTATAGAGAGGTTGAGCTCTCAAAAACTTCACTTGAGATAAGAAGATTGGTAAAAGAATAATAATTAAAGTAGAAAGTAAAGAGTAGAGTTTAAGAGAGATCACACAAAGAAGTTATCCTGATTCCCCTAATATGGGTTAGTCTAGTCCCCACAGCTTTTGTGAGATTATCCACTAGTTCTTAGGAGTTTCTTCCTTCTTTTGCAAAGTGCAATACAATATGTATTCTCTAAGCCTCACTAGGCTTACACTAACACTCGAGCTCTTGAAGAGCTTGAGGTTATACAACTATGTATTCTCTTAGCCTCACCAGACTTACACTACTGATATTATTAGCTTCAACAAGCTTACACTATCACTCAAGATTTTACAGGCTTGAGGATATACAATCAAAATGAGATTTGATGTTGGATCTAAATACAACTTTCAATCTACTAAGAGAATGAGAGATTGTAGTTTGTAATACTCTTAAGAAGGTGATCCGAAAATATAATTGAGTACAGTAAGAGTATTTGATATTGAGATTGCTTGATTGTTGGCTTGTGATTGTTTGTAAAATTCATGCTTTCTTTGTTGAGAGAAAGCTTCTATTTATAGCCAGCCTTCATCCTTCAATATCTTGCAGCTGTCCATTCTTGTAAAGACACCCTTGCTGTTGATAGGAATTGCAAAATTGTCATTGTCCCATTCTTTTGTACGCAGAGCTTGAGCTTGTCAGCCTCGATCTCTACTTTTAACACTAAGATCTTGAGCTTGTCTTTTATCAGGAGCGTGTATGAATAGTGAAAAGTACATGAGCAGTAAAAAGTTCTTTTCTTTTTACCACTGTATCTTACTTGTTCTCCAAGATGCATTGTTGTAATGTCCTTTCATTCCTTTGTCTCCAAGACACCATTAATTAAACATATTTGAATACTTGGTCATCAAGTCTTGTTACTTTATGATTTTTGCTTGCTTGCTCATCAAGATAACACATTAGGGCTTTGTCATCATCCTTATCTTTTAGTAAATGATTGACACATGATTGAAAGACAATTTTTCCCTTGCATTAGCGCATAGAATTCATTTGTGATGCTTTATGGATTTAAATCATCAATTAACCTTTCTTGATTAATAATGAATTACCATCATATTCTTCTTGAAAGATTGAGCATAATCATCCAAGGATACATGGCTCTAACAACGTGTGAGAATTGAAATTTCCCATCCTTAATAAAATCCACTCAAGAGCACACATTAAATAACCAAACAAAATTATAATCTTAATTTTAATACAAGAGTTTGTTTATCATTTAAAAACAATTTTAAAGGGATTTTTACTTCAACAGCTTTGAGAGAAAGGTTTAGGAGGTTGTATGACTTGTTCCTCGATAAGGATGTGACGGTGGCAGAGTTGTATTCTTTAGGGTGAGGAGAAAGAGGTGAGGGATGGATGTGGAGACGAAGATTGCTAGCTTGGGAGGAGGAATTAGTTGTGGAGTGTAAGACTTTTCTTGCCAATGTATTTTTGCATGATACTCTTACAAATAGGTGGGTGTGTCGGCCTTGTGTGGGCGATAGGTATACAGTCTGCGGTGTGTATCAAATGCTAACGCAACAATAGATGCACAGTCATGACACAATTTTCGCAGACATGTGGCATAAAAATGTTCTTTTGTAGGTCTCTATTTGTTTGTGGCGTCTTCTTACTAATAGGTAGTCAACAAAAGATAATTTGGCTAGGTGTGACATTATTGCAGACGACTCTTAGTTATGTGTGGCTGGTTGCGGTTTTAATGAATCAATAGTTCATCTTCTTCTCCATTGCCCCGTCTTTGGAACTCTTTGGCAACTTGTTAAGGATTGAATTGGGTTTTCTTCCGTGTATCCTTATCATAATAACGACCATTTTACTTAGTTTGCTTATTCTACAGGAGGTTCAAAACAACGACGATCATTTTTGCAGCTAATATGGCTTTGTTGTGTTTGAATGTTGTGGACATAAAGGAATAACATACTCTTTAACAATAAATCTAAATCTATTCTTAAACTTATGGATAAAATGGAAGTTTTTACCTATTGGTGGGTGAAAGCTCAAAATGTCAATTTTCCTTTTGGTCATTTTATGTGGTTGAAACAATCCCTTGCTTGTTTAGGTCTGAACTAAACTTTTCTGTTTTTTCTTTTGGTTCCGACGTTCCGTGATGTAACACTAGTTTGCTCTGCCTTGCACACCTTGTGCTAGGGAGCAGAATGTTTTTTGTGGTAACATATATTATTTTGCTTTGTCCAATTTTTTTTTTGGGAAGGATATGTCTTAATTACAAATTACTAACTTGTAGAAAAAATTTCTAAAAAAAAAAAGAACTTGCAGAAAAATATTTATTTATAGGAGAATTTGCAAGAAATCAAATTAACTCCTTGTCTTTTTAAGATAAACAAAATTTAACAATGACACCTCAATATAAGTTAGCAGAGATCTTAGACTCAAAGAACACATTTTATTTTTCGAATGACGAAGATTAACGGTTAGTTGTAATATATATATATATATGTTTGCTAACTTAAATTAGACATGACAATAAAACTCATACCCGCGGATACCCGTCTGAACCAAACCTATTTTGACGGGTATTTTCCATTTTGATTGGGTTTGGGTATGAGTTTGAGTATTCGCCGATTTCAAAACACGAGTACGGGACGAGTAAAAGGGATATAGGTAGCCATCCCAAACCCATACCAAAATCCATATTGAATGTAGAAAATCAAATTATTACCCCTTTTATGTAAATAGAAATTAAAACCCTAAGTTATCTCACTTGCATAGTCAGGGTCTCAGTCTTTCAGACGGCACTAAGTTATCATAGTTCTCTCTTATCTCATTCTTTATCTCACACTCTCGACCTCTCTCTTCTCTATCATCGTAGCCATTGATCGCCATCATCTTTATCCTGGATAATGCATTACAACATTGCGATCGGGACTGAAAAATATTTTTATTTTTATTAAACAAAAGCTATCCACTGGAGGATGAGGCGGGATACCTGAACCCGTCGGGGGCGAGGATGAGATTCGATTTCTCATCCCCGTTGGATATGGGTAGGGTAACAGGTAAACATATGAGAGTAGGGTAAGAGGACATGGAAGGTAAAACCCGTTCCCACCCCGCTCCATTGCCATTCCTAACTTAGACAAAAAAAAACATGAAAGACCAAGTTAGCAAAAATGCACCTTTTCGTTTGAACAAAAATATATTTCATTTTTATTATTTAAAACTAATAGCTTGAAGGTTACTTTAGTAATTTTTATTAAAACATATTTATTAACTTGCACAAATTTTTCTAACTTAGACCCACTTTTATTTTATTTCAAATAGCTTAAGGGATATTTACTAAACTATCTTTTACTTTATCCGAATAAAAATGTGCAATTTTGCTGACTTGAACATTCATATTTTTTGCTGGTATAAGTTAGCAAATTCATGTGTGTGTGTGTGTCTATATATTAGCTTTGAGTTTGAATCGATCTCCAACTATTCCATTAACTCTTATCTCAAACTAATAGAAAACAAATAAAGACATGTTAATGTTCGCATTTCCACTAATAACAGTATATAAATGAGATATATTTTTTTGAGCGGACTTTTTTTATTTTAATAGGCTTAATTGCAGTTTTAGTCCCCGATTTGTTTAATTTTTAGATTTTAGTACCCCTATTTTTAAATATGTAATTTTGGTCCCTCAATTTTTCTAATTTTTTAAATTGAATCCAATATCTCAACCTCAACATCAACCGTCGTTTTAGAAACCAGGTTAAATTTTATCTCTCTCTTGGGACAATGTTAGAATTAACCTTCTTAACTGTATATTATGGAATAACACTGCTCCAATCTCAATTCTCCTCAAAATCACTTTCATCTTTGGTATAATCATCACTTATTTTTACCACTGTTTGCAACATACTCCTTATCTTCAACAAATTCATCTTCACCGACTCTTTTAGCACTAGATTCGCCTTCAACTTCAATAAATACACCTTCACCTTCAACAAATTCATCTTCCCCTCACCTTCATCATCACTTTCATACTCATATTCAACATCGATAACCACTTCCTCGTCAATTGATTTTCCTTTTTCCTTGTCACAAACATTTTCTACAATTAAAATAGATGTGTCAATTGAAATATTGGATTCAATTTAAAAAATTAGAAAAAATTGAGGAATCAAAATTACAGATTTAAAAATAGGGGACTAAAATCTAAATATTAAATAAAAAGAAAACCAAAACTGCAATTAAACCATTTTAATACTATTAACTTTTTACCACTATACCAAACTCTTAAAATTAAACCAAGAAAAGAAAAAGTTGCGCCCGAAGTTTATAAATTTAGTTAACATCTAGTAATAAACGACCTTGTAAAAAAAATCTTACAATAAGTCATAAATAATTTGTCGAAAAATATAACGAGTTTCAATGTTTTGATTTTTCTCAAATAAAAAACCCTCTCTCTTTCTGTTTCCCGAGGAAAACCAAACCCTAAATCTCTTTCTCTCTCATTCGAGATCTTATTCTTCACTTCCGCTTTCAATTCTCATCTGATTTCTCAGTTCAAACCATTCTTCTCAGAATCGCATTTCCAATCGTTGATAAGGTTAGCTTAACCTCGTTATCGCTTTTTCTTATTTCATTTCTCAGCTAGGTTTGTCTTTCTTTCCTACGGATTTTTCGTCTTTTTTTTCCTACGGATTTTTTAGTTTTTTATTCATACGGATTTTTTCGTTTCTTTTTCCTACGGATTTTTCGTCTTAGATTGATAGGCTTGACTAGTTTAGGGACTAATTCGTCTCCAGTATGAAAATGTCAGGACTAATTTAGAGAAGGTGTATGTTCCATAGGTTAGTGAACCTCAGTTTCCTATTTGAAATTCAATACGATGATTGATTAAGTATGGTTGATTAAAATACTAATCATTAATTCATTATATTGATTATGGAATCTTGAATTTTCGTGTCTGATAGGTTGGGAATAAACTTTTTATGTTTGATTAATAGGTAGGGGTGTTAAAACTCATACTATCATGCGGTGCACTTGGGGACGGACTAATGTGAATTACCGCTGAAATTGTGCCAAATTAAAAACTTGTGATATTTGATGACTAACTATTTACCAAGTTAAAAATTGTCTTCTTGAATGGGATGGGTCGTATCATGTATAATTGAGTGGGATTTGTATTGTTTTTAGTCATGTTTTATTGTTGAAAGTTATTGATATGATATTTGTTCACACTGCCTATTCACAATATGCATGAAAAACTAATTGCGATACAGTCCTTTTGCAGCTGAGCGGAAAATGGACGTGCCGGAACATCGGACATGGATGTATAATAGGCGCATTATTGGTCGAAAGGGATATACAGCTGAATTTTTGCAAGGCCTCAAAGAGTTTCTTGATTTTGCTTGTCAACAACCACAATATTTGGATGACGGTGTCATAAGCTGTCCGTGTAAGCTGTGTAAGAATGAAAGGTTTCTAACTCCGAAAGGAGTAAATGTTCATATTCGCCAAAAAGGGTTTACACCTGGATATTGGTATTGGACATCCCATGGAGAGGAAGTCCCTCAAATTAATCTCGTTGTTGATATGCACTCAGACGCAATGCCTTATAGTAGTCAACAAGACTCGGGGTTTGGTGATGCTCGTCTTGATGACCAAAATTTTGTACAAGATGAAGAGGTGCCTACAAATGTGGAAGCAACTGAATTTTGTGATATGTTGAATTCAACTCAACATCCTCTGCGGCCAGGTGATAAAAATACATCAAAGGTGTCTGCTGCTATTGCAATGTTGAGTTTAAAATCTAAACACAACATGTCACAAGATTGTTTCAATGACGTGATAAAGTTTATGAGGGAGTCAACCCACACTGAGAATGCAACTCCTTCAAATTCTAAGGGTACAAAGAGAACTATGCAGCCAACTAAAGTTTCAAGAAAAAAGAAATGCGCACAAACCCATGCACCATTGATAATTCCATCTGATACTGTTCAAACTCATACTAACAAAGCCACTCAACCTCCACTTCGAACTAAACCTCGAACTAAACTCAATCGACCTCGACCCACTAAAGCTCTAACTCGACTTCAACTTCGAAATCAATCTCAACTCTCCCAACCTCAACTTCCCCTGCAACCCCAACCCACCCAACCACAACGTCGCCTGCAATCCCAGCCCACTCAACCTCGACCACAACCTCAACTCCGTCGGCAACCCCAGCCCACTCAACCTCGACCACAACCTCAACTCCGTCAGCAACCCCAACCCACTCAAGCTCGATCACAGCGTCAACTTGTTCTGCAACCCCAACCCACTCAACCTCAACCACAACCTCAAATCCGCTTGCAACCCCAACCCACTTCACCTCCACCTCAATCTCAATTTCAACCCATCATGTCTCAAACCATTCCCACCCAAGACCTGGAATGGCAAGAATTTGCAATGATCAACGGAACTCCATCTTCCACACCTAGCCATGTTAGTGAAGAAGGCAATGGTAACAAGATTCCAATACTTCCAGAAGCTGATGGGTGAGTCCTTTTAACGTCTTAACATATGAGTTGTATTATGTGTTTTTATAATTAATTTTTTATTTTTTTTACACAGGTTTGATCAACACAGGTTGGTAGTGAAGGCAATTGCCTTGATCATACGTAATAACTTGGAGGAGGGGAAACCATCATGGAAGCAGTTATCTAAAAAGCAACGAGATTCGTGGTTTGAAATATTTAAAGTAATCAAATTTCAAGCTTTGATTAAATTGTTTGAATTGAACATTACTCTTCACGCTTCCAAAACTTCTCTTTTTCACAAGTGCCATTGGCCGAGCAGCACTTAACTTCTGTTTGCCTCTCCAGCAGTAGTTAAGTGCCGTTTGGCACTTTTTAGCTCGGTTCAATCACTTTTTAAATCGGTTTAGTCTCCCGAATGGCAGTTAACTGCCTATGGGGGTATTTTGGTCTTTTTGGGTTGGCTGGGAGAAAAAATGGAAGGCTAAAGTGTAATATTGAAATTGTTTTGGTATTGTTTGAAAAATGTCTTTGATGTAGTAATTTTTTTACCTGGCAAAATCAATGCAGTCGAAGTTTACATGGCCACCTCAACATAACGACTTGGTGCGACGTAACTTTGAGAAAAGGGGTTCAGCTAAAATGATTCAGTTAATGCAAGAAGTTCGAAAAAATTTAGATCAAAAACCAATTTGGATGGAAGAGAGTGTGTGGGCACAATTGAAGGCACATTGGGAGTCCTTAAAATACAAAAGAGTGTCTGAAATAAATAAAAGAAATTGTGAGTCTATGGCTGGAGCATCTCTTCACACTGGTGGATCAATTCCTCATCGTTTGCATTGGAAGCGAATGGTACTATTTGTTTACCTATATGTTTTGTATTTATTTTTCAATATTAATAACATTAACAACTACTAGTACTTTTATCAATTACAGAAGGAGGCAAAAGGGACAGATCCATCATTGGATGAGTTTTATTTTCGTACTCATCGAAAAAAGGATCAAAGTTGGGTGGGTCCTCTTGCAGAGTCTGCTTATGTAAGTCCCATCTGTTTTCTAACATAAACATATTTGATTTTTCCTGTGATAAAGCTCTTGATTCTGTCATGTGGTTATGGGTTCTATATATCTATTTTGATTTTCTCTGTACTTGGTGTTGGCTTTTGCTGCCTGGCTGACTGGAAATTAATTAGTTCCGCTGTTATGTATCTCAGAAAGGAATTAATTTTCATTTACGCTTCTCTGGTTTATCACATGCTTCTCTAATAGAAACCAAAAAAATAAACATTCATACTACATACAACAAGAAACTGTGACCCATCATTCTTACATGTGAACTTTGCTGTCTTTTCCTCTCTTTGCCATATTCCAACACGTCCCTTTATTAGGTTAGAAAGGAGACTGAAATATCCAAGCCATGATTTTGCATCAGTTTTAAGCATCTGTAATTGGAACCAGAGGAATATGAAACTTAACAAAATAAATGCTAATATATGATATCTAACTCTAATACAGTAATACCCACTCATCCCATTCTCATCTGTATTAAAATGTTGTCCTCTTTGTTACAGCCTAACCGTTTGGCTGTGAGGATATTTTATATGGAATCCCGGGTCTCCACACTTCCCCCTCTCCATGTGTGTGCTTATTTGAGTATTTGTTGGCCACTAGGCCAATGACAGTAGCACAAAAATAATAAACTGTATTGAAATGCTCAACCTCAGGTTTTCATCCCACGCGAATATATCCTACGGTGCCGTGAATGCTAAATGTGCACTGTGTTTGGTAAACAATAGTAACAAAAAGTGTAAAGTTGTCATATAAAACTATTTAAATTGGAAAGCAGAGGATGTTTTTACCACTTGGTTCGTTTGTTAACACAGCATGAAATGTTTTTACCACTCAAACTCGTCTCATTCAGTGATTCATCTGTCATAATAAAAAAGGATCGTGAAGTTATTCAAAAACTTTGCTTGTGACATATTGTTTAAAGAATAAAAACACAAGCATATGCACAGAGGGGAGCGAGGACCATTTTCAAAGCTGCATGAGTAATTTGTTGCTCAATGACTTGGTCTCATTGTCCTGTTGCTCAGTGACACGATCTGTAGTCAACGTGGGTGGTTGAGTATATTTTGTGAAACTATGATACATGTGTAATATTAGTTCATATTGATATCTTGTTAGTTATACTTCTGCAGTTTGCCATCTTCATCAAATAAATGATCTTTTGTTATATGCATAATTATTTGGTTTAATTTCCTTTGCCGATGGTTAAGCTTTTTATTTGAACAACAAATGTTAGTAGTTAGTTAGCGTGTGATGTTAGTGGAGAGTTGAATTCATGACCTCTTTATCACTGTAATGCTTATATCCTCCAACCAAACCAGCTCGTCCATTAGTGCCGTGATTTTAGCACTCCACTTTTTTTGCCATTCTCCTAAAAGAAATTTGTCTCATTGCCCACCTTTCTTTGCATCTTTAATTAATTCATTCTATCTTTTCTTTTCTAATAGTTATTTAGTTTTTTCTGATGTATTCAAATGTGATCCGCAGGATAAATTTGAGAAAAGAAAATCGGAATTATCTTCAAAGTTTGTTTCGGGAGAGAATGGAGGTGATAATCAACGATCCACAAAAATGCCATCTGACTTGGATATATGGGTAGATTCAGTTGGAACGAAAAAAGGAAGGGTTTTTGGTCTCGGATCTGTAAACAAAACATTCGTTACAATTGATAAACTTTCTGGTAATTCAGAAGATGTCAATGCTTTAAGAAGTCAGATTCATGCTCTTAACGAGTCACTGCAAAAACAGGAACAAGAGAAATTAGAAATGAAACAAGAGTTGACCGAGACTAGAAAACAAGTAGCTGCTTTAATGCAACACTTGGGATTTGCTGCCTCTTCTTCTCGTCCACCTCAAGACAGCAATGAAATTGATAGCAGTGATGATATTGACGATGATACTGATGGTGATCATATGGAGTAGGATTGCATTTCATTTATAGAACTTGTGTTGGTTTATTTTTTCCTACATGAAAAGTACTTGCAGATTTACCTGTGAATTCGTTTCAAAACAGGTTGTTGTTAATTTCTTGTGATTTCGTTTCAAATTACTTGAAATTACATGCAATTGCTTTGCAGGATGTTAATTTATTGCTTAATTTTTCTAAAAAATTCTGAAAATATCCTAAATATTATAGTTTAAGTGATCCAAGACAAGTGATAACATATAATACAATATACAATTAGGAATGTGATTAAAATTATTGTTAGAGTTGTAAAATATGTTTGATTGTTAACTGAAGTTGCTCGATAGTTAGTGTAGTTAGTTAGCTGACTAAGTTAGTTATGTTATTCAGCAACACTGTTTTGCATCAAGCTTAGCTCTCTTAACATGTACTCACATCTATCACAGTTAGATGAAGTTTGTACTCTTTACTTTTTTTTTTTTTTTTTAATGAATCTCTTCATTTCACTTTTATGACAACATAATTGATGTATTTTTTTATTTTTTTGACAAAATAATCGATGTATTATTAGGTATAAGCTCGTGACTAAAGAAGAATTGATACATTAACATTGCATTTTTAAATCTTTAAGATTGTGTGATGTAGAGTAGAGACAAATCAAATCAATATATATGTTTGCATTGATTTTGGTGGATAATTTTCATAGAGATATTTTGATTGTGTGACTCAATTCATTCATGTTCTGTATTCAAGGTGTATGAGAAACTTAATGTTGGTACTTAATTCAAACTTTGATTCGTTACATTGTGAGAATCTAGTGTCTTTTTTTAAAGTCAATTTTGATAGTACAATTTTTCTTCTTTTAGTCTTTGAATATATGCAATTTTTTATATTCGTATATGTAGAATATTCAATTTTAAGTCCTTCGATCTTTGTAATACAAAGATTCGTTCAAATATGAACAAATTTTTCAAGGACTAAAACAACATAAATGATCAAAATTAAAGAGATATATTTTTTTTGACAAGATTAAAGAGATATATTTATAAAGACTAAAATGTAGTAATATTTTTTTACAAAGGCAGCATACTTGCATGACAAAAATATATTTGGTATTTTTACTTCAATTTTTTGTCTTTTTGTTTTGTGGTTGGTTTGGTCGGGTTTCCGGGTTGACCCAACCCATACACCCCTGCCAAATGTTGTGCCAAAATGCTTTTTGCAATATATTCTGAGACACGAGTTTTCTACGATTTTTGCTACAAATTTATCTATCCATTATATTAGTAAACTTTTAACAATATCGCATTGTTTTCCTACAAATTCCAAGTTGCAGAAAAATTTGCAGGAAATTAAGAACTCTATCTCTCTCATCTCTTTGATCGATTCTTACTCCTATCTATCGCTATCCTTTTGAATTTCTGAACATTCTTTTCAGAAAATCTAAGGTATCAGTTGCCTCGTTCTTCTTCGTTATTGCTTTTGCTACCATGAAATTGTGTTATGTTCTTCTGTGTTTAAAACTTGTTTGAAAATGTTTAATTAAGCGCTTATAGCATAAGCACTTACAAACTATAAGCTGTTTTCATAAACTATCCTGGAGAGCTTGTGGAAATAAGCTGAAAATAGCTTCTAGACATATCATAATGTTTTTTTTCTATAGCTAAGCAATCTGCAATACTATCTGCAGTACTAGGCAGAATTGGTTCAGTGAATTTGGATGCTGACAATTTTATATCCCTATATTGTGTTTATAGGTTCGACAACTCCTCCGACCTTTCTGCCTCCATTTTCGGTACTCTTTGCTCTTTTTTCTCAAACTGTTTATTGTTGTTACTCCCCACAAGGTATACACTTATTGTTTGAATTCTTATTAATCCGTATTGAATGCACTATTATATGTTGTTCAATTTGTTTATGGTTTATTAGATGTGTATGTTTAAATCTATGCTCTAGGTTGGATGTATGTGTCAATTGTATTGTTTGAGAAAGGAATTTAGTTTCATAGGTTGGACTTTGGAGTGATAAGGTAGTTAGGTTGGCTGGAAGGAAATGTTAAGCCTAACAATCTCGACATTGCCAGTTGTGCTAGGCCTTACGGACTCATGTTTGACAATCAATGTGATTTAGTATAATTGATTAAAACAGTAATCACCTATGAAGCACGGATACGGATACGGACACCGACACCGGACACGACACAGACACGCCGACACAGCTAATAATTTGAAAAAATCACATAATTCAGTGTAATTACAAGTGTCTGTGTTGAACACGTGTCGCGTGTCCGACACCAAGACACGCCTAATCCGAGGAGTGTTTGTGCTTCATAGGTAATCACTATATTGAATCTTGAATTATCCATGTTGGACAATCCGAGGAGTGTCCCATTTATAATTGAGATTTGCATTGTTTGAATCATGTTTTATTGTTGAATTCTACACACTGCGTATACACAGAATGCATGAAAAACTAGTTATCATATAGTAACTATTTATGCAGCTGAGCTGAAAATGGATATGCCAGCTTATTGGACATGGGTGTATTATAATATTATTGGTGGTTGAAGGCGACATACAGTTGAATTTTTGCAAGGCCTCAAAGAGTTTCTTGATTTTGCTTGTCAACAACCACAGTATTTGAATGAAGGTGTGATTAGGTGTCCATGTAAGCTATGTAAAAATGAGAGGCACCTAACTCCTAATGAAGTAAAAACTCATATTCGTCAAAAAGGGTTTACACCTGGATATTGGTATTGGTCATTGGACATCCCATGGAGAGGCAGCCCCTCCAGTTAGTCTGGATGCTGATCTGCACTCGACTCAATGCCTTGCAGTACTCAACAAGGCATGGGGTTTGATGATGCAGTGTTGAGTTTAAAATCTAAACACAGCATGTCACAAGACTGTTTCAATGACCTGATGTTTTGGTATTGTTTAAAAACGTGTCTAATGTAATAAAATATTTATTTGTCAAAATCAATGTAGTCAAAGTTTACATGGCCACCTCAACATAACGACTTGTTGCAACGTAACTTTGAGAAAAGGGGTTCAGCTAAAATGATTCAGTTAATGCAAGAAGTTCGAAAAAAAATTAGATCAAAAACCAGTTTGGATGGAAGTGTGTGTGGGTTCAATTGAATGCATATTGGGAGTCCTTAAAATACAAAAGAGTGTTTGAAATAAATAAAAGAAATTGCGAGTCTATGGCTGGAGCATCTCTTCACACTGGCGGATCAATTCCTCATCGTTTGCATTGGAAGCGCATGGTATTATTTATTTACTGAAATCTTTTGTATTTAGTTTTCAAATTTAATAACATTAACAAGTACTTTTTATCAATTACAGAAGGCAAAAGGGACAGATCCATCATTAGATGAATTTTATTTTCGAACTCATCGAAAAAAAGATCAAAGTTGGGTGGGTCTTCTTGCAGAGTCTGCTTATGTAAGTCCAATCTGTTTTCTAACATGGACATATTTGATTTTTTCTTTCATATTGACTCTTGATTCTGGTACATGCACATGGGTTCTGTATATCTATTTTGATTTTCTCTTGGTGTTGATTTTAGTTACGCTTCCCTGGGAATGTGCCTCTCTAATAGAAACCTCACAAATAAACATGTTGAGAAACATGGCATCCATGGAAAAATGGAGAGAAAGCTATGAGAAACTTTGTATTGATATTATTGAACAATCTTACAAATGAGAAAGTTACAATAAAAGAGTACATCAAGGCCTATTTATAGGCATCCACTAACTAGTAACTAACACTTATTATCACTAGCTCTAACTAACAATTACACCAACTACTAACTATCATTATTCTTAACAAAACATTTAACTCATGTACCACAAGAAAACTCCGTGACACATCATTCTTACTTGTGCACTTTGCTATCATGCCCAACCCCCGGGTCTTCATCCCACATGAATATATAGTCATATGGTGCCACAGTGTCTGGATGCAGAAACCGCGAGGCATACTAACTGCGCACTGTGTTTGGTAAATAAATATAAACAAAGAAATAATATGAAATGTTGTCATTCAAAACTCGTTAGCTTGCAGAGGAAGTTTTTACCACTCAGTTTGTTGGGAGCACGCACATGAAAATCTTTTTTGACAACTCGAACTTGTCCCATTCAGTGATTCAGCCATCATAATAAAAATGGATGAAGTTCTTCAAAAACTGTACAAGTGACATAGATATTAGAAATTTGTTTCAGATACAGGTCTCAAACTCTCAATGCCCTCCTCCATTCTGTTTTCTGATTCACACACACACATATATATGCTTGTTGTTGGTGACCTTGCCCTTTCTTTGCATCTTTAAATAATTGGTTCTAACTTTATCTTTTCTAGCAGTTATTTATTTTATGATGTATACAAATGTGATGTAGGATAAATTTGAACAAAAAAAATTGGAATTATATTCCAAGTTTGTTTCGCGAGAGAATGGAGGCAATAATCAACGATCCATAGAAATGCCGTCTGACTTGGATATATGGATAGATTCAGTTGGAAAGAAAAAAGGAAGGGTTTTTGGTCTCGGATCTGTAAACAAAACGTTGGTTACATCAGTTAAAGTTCCGGTTAATTCAGAAGATGTCAATAAAGTCAGATTCACACACTTAACAAGTCACTGCAAAAACAAGAACAAGAGAAAAAAGAAATGAAACAAGAGTTGGCCGAGACTAGAAAACTAGAAAACAAGTAGTGGCTTTAATGCAACACTTGGGATTTACTGGCTCTTCTTCTCATCCAAATTCATTACATCAACATACCAATGAAATTGACAATGGTGATGATGATAGTGATGGTGACCACATGGAGTAGGATTGTATCTGATTTATAAGACTTGAAGTAGTAGTATATTTGTTTAGTACAAAAATGAACATATTGTGATATGTTTTATGCATTTCTTGGATTTCTAATGGGGAAATTAAAGACACTTCTAAATATACTTGTGAAAATTTCTTATGATTTTATATGTAAATTTTTTGTTAATTTAAAACTTGTGTGTTTTTACGAAATTACATGCAATTTATTTGCAGGCGAGTAACTAATTGCCCGGATTTTCAAAGAAAATTTCCTTAAAAGAGTATATACTTGTGTAGAAATTTCTCTATTTCTTACAAAAAGGATTCATATTAAACTTCCTTCAAATTTTGAGGAAATAGTCATCTCTAGCAAAAAAAATATACCTCAATGCCCGCATGAACTCGCCTGAATCAAATCTGATTTGACGGGTTTTCCCCGTTTTGATTGGGTTTGAGTTTTTCCCGATTTCAAAACACGAGCACAGGTCGGGTAACAGGAAGGTAGCCATATAGGTAGCCAGCCCGAACACATACTCAAACCCACCCAAATATAGAAAAATCAATTTATCCCTTTTATATATAAATAGAAATCAAAACCCTAAATCATTTCATTCACACATTTAGAGTCTCCGTCTTTTAGATGACAATTACTTATCATAGTTCTCCCATTTCTCCTTTCATATCTCACACTCTCGGCCTCTCTCTTTTCTATCACCTTAGTCATCGAAAGCCACCGTCTCTTTGTTGAATAATGCATTACAACATTGCGCTCGGGGTGAAAAATACTTTTATCTTTATTAATTTTTTTATCGACTTCGGAGATGGGGATGAGGTGGGGATACCCGAACCCGTCGAAGACGGAGATGAGTTTCTATTTCTCATCCCCGCTGAGTATGGATAAGGTAATAGATAAGTACTCATCCGATCCTTTATATAAGAAACAAAAAACACACAACTCATCAAGACCAAGAAAATACATTGAAAATAGTTATCTTTATTTAATACACCTCTAAATTTAAATTTTTCCATAACTACCGCTAAATTAATTACTCTTGATTCCACCAACTTATTTACTTTTTGACATTCTCTCTCATAATAAATAAGGACACAAATGAAATTTAACTTCAAACACATTTGAAAATTTGTCAATGTTTATTATATAAAGGACCAAAAAAAAAAATTCACTTTTGTTTGTTTTAAAAAGGACTGGAGAAAATATATAAAAATAGGATACGGGGACAAAAAAGGTAAAACCCGTCTTCACCTCGTCTCACTGCGATGCATATTTCCAACTTACTTATCAAAATCACTGCGATGCATATTTCCAACTTACTTATCAAAATCATTATCAGATGGAACAATGATACCATAAGCTATTATCATTTTTTATTTGAAAAAAGAGGCTATAGGTGTATATTTCTAAAAAAATTCATAAACATTTTGTCACCACCACAATTTGTGTTTTTGAGATGAACAAAGTTTAGAATGAGTGGATAACGCTCCAATCTAATAAATTAGAGATTACAAGTTTAAACATCATTTACAAAAATATTTACATTTATCTTATATATATTAAAGTCAATAAGAATTTTTTCTATTTTTATTTCTAATAGTCTAATTGTTAGAATTTTATGTTTTAAGGTGAACAAGTGTAGAATGCAACTGTGTTGTACTTGCCAACGGTCAATAATAAATTTTGTTGGTAACATCTTGTGAATCATTTTCTTTTAATGGATTTTATGGTGGGCAAATAATCATTTTTGTTTAATGATTCTAGGTTGAATGATTAATAAAAAATAATTATTGATTGTGTATTTTATTAATCAAAATAGTCCTTAGAATTAAAATATACCTCAATGTTGAAAATAATTTTTTTTACATTGACTAATATAACAATAAATATGTATTTATAAGAATTGATATAACAATAAATAAGTATATTAGTGGACCGATATGATGATATTAAAAGAAAAAAGTATATTTATTAAAGACTATTTTGACTAACTTTTTTTTTTCTCTAGAACTATTTTGACTGACATAAAACACGATAAAAAATAATTTTAAAATTGTGATGTATTGAAAAACTATTATGGTTATTTGCTATGACGCACATACACTCTTCGGGTTATGCATGTCTCAGTGTCGGACATGTGTCGTGTCCGACACCGACACATATAATTACATTGAATTATGTGATTTTCTTAAATTTCCAGTAGTGTCGACGTGTGAATGTGTTCGGATAATTTTTTTGGACCAATTTCTAGAAGATTTTTAAAAATAGAATATTTATATTTTTGGTAGAAATTCAATAATAGAATATTAGCCTTTGAATATCAATTTCCAATACATAATTAAAAATTAGGAAGTTGTTGCTAATACTAAGTGATAAATACAATGAACAATGAATAGTGTGAGTGATAATAGCAGTAATATTTTATGATTTACCTACTCAAAGAAAATCCCTTAAATATTGGTTCTCTTATTTGACCAACCAATAAAAAATAATTAAAACATGGAAAATTTAATTAAAAGGGCCTAGTCGTATATATTTAATAAAGTGTGAGGAGAGAGAGAAGGGCCAGTCAGAGTGTGAGAAAAACACTGCAAATATACAGTGAGAGATAGTGACAGGGGAGTGAGTGAGAGAAAGAGAAAACAGAGGCAAAGACACAACAACCTCCTCCTTCTCAGTGGAAAAAGTCAAATCAAAGGGTAAAATCTTCTCTCTCTGTGTTAATTTCCCAAGGAAAACTCTCTTTTTTTTCCATTAAAATAATAATTTATTGTTGTTTAATTTGGTCTTCGTAACGTTTTTCATTTATTGAAATTCTTGGTCTTTGTCTGTTGATGTTTGTATTGAGATTTGCGTCTGTGTTTGTGTTTGTGTCATACTAAGGTTGGTTATTTTTATGTTTTTGTTTTGTTTCATTCTATGTCACTGGTACAATATTCCAGATCAATAAAATAATAACACACTCATGTGATTTTATTTGTCTGTTTTTGAATATAAAATCTTGACCGTAGATTTGTGATCCTTTATCTATCTATATTAGTGTGTGTCACTCACTGTTTGATACTCTTTTTGTTCTTCTTGTTGGTTTGAAGGTTCAAGTGTTTGTTGTTGGAGGAATTTGCTCTCAAAAACAAGAGGAACAGTAGATTTATGTCTTCTCATTTTATTCTGGAATCAGTTATTGGGGCTCTGTTGAAGAACCTCTGGATTTTCTCTGTTTCTTATCTTCTGCTCACTCTTTTTGTGTTACCTTCTCCTCTCTATATGCTCTTTGTCAATAAGAGCAATTTTTTTGTGATTCCATCTGTTTCAATGCGATTGAGGCCTAAAAGGTTTATTTTTTTATTAAATCATTTCATAGATGGATTTTCTGTTAATGATGTTTTTATTTTTTAATTTTTATGTTTTTTTATTGTTTCATAGATGGATTCTGGGTTTAATGATGTTTTTGTTTGTCATTTTTCAGGACCTGTTACCGAGTTGTGTGTTTTGGAGGCTTTCATATACATAAATTTTCTAATCTCTTTTTGTTCTTAAGAGTGGATCTAACTTGAGAGAGAGAGATTTTGTCACCATTTTTGCCTTTCATTCATTTTCTTTAATATTTCATTTCCATTTTCTGAAAATTTTGTGGGGATTCTGAAGGGGTTTTTCAAGGGTTTTTCTCAATAAAAGTTTCTTGGGGATTCTGAAGGGGGTCTTTGAAGGGTTTTTCTCAAACTATTTTTCATCATCCATCATGTCTGGTACTAGAAAATCTAGAGCCAGACAAAGGCCTAACCCTTTGAAACAATCCAAATTCATGACAAGAAAATTGCAGCTTGTTTTTGATGATCCTGATGCAACTGATTTATCCGAAGATGAGTCACAACAACTAAGAACAACAACGAAAAGAAGTTTTTTTGAGGTCACTCTCCCTCCTCATGTACCTGCAGCAATTTCTATGACTTCTCATAACAGCTTCTATGTGAAGCCAAATACTGTAACAAGGAGAAAGACATGTCTTTCAACCAAACGTCAAATCAACAAGAAGGTTGTTCGAACATCAACTTCTCCAACCACAGGGAGACGATCTTGTGCCAAATATCGCGGTGTTCGTATGAGGCCATGGGGCAAATGGGCTGCTGAGATTCGTGATCCTTTCAAAAATGCTAGAATCTGGTTGGGAACTTACAACAGTGCTGAAGAAGCTTCTGAAGCTTATGAATCCAAAAGGCTTTATTTTGAACTTAAATTTCAGGCAATGGAGGCAAACAAAAAGGGTCCCGCTTCTACAGCCCTTCCACTTGCTGCATCTAACAAAAACTCTTCTACAGATGCTGCTGATGCTTCTGTGTCAGAGAAATTCTCTACCACTGAAGACTCTGATAGTTTGTTCTCACACACATCACCTTCTTCCGTGCTTGAGTTGGATACCTTAGCATCCAATTCGACCGAGAAGTCTGATGTTCCATCAAACACTGAAGCTGCTGCTGTCAATGAAGCGAGTGAAATGGTCGTTTGTCAACTTGAAGAGCTAGAAATTCCAGATATGAGTGTTTTAAACTTGCCTGAGCCAATTGTTGCTGATAATCCAATTGGAACTGATCCTTTTGGATTTGATTTTGATCGATTTAACATTGATGATTTTGGATCGGATTTTGATGAATTTGGTGACTTAGGCGACTTCAAGGATATTCAAATTCATGGTTTTGATGATAATGAACCTAGTGAGCTTCCTGATTTTGATTTTGGCGATATTGGTGGCGATGATGATGAATTTGCTGGTTGGATTGAGGAACCCCTCCAACACAACATACCTTGTGTCTAAATTTTGTAGTCTCTTAGGAGTGAGACTAGGAAGTAGTAGTCTATGATGTTCTAGATGATTTTGTTAATGCTTATGTAGTTTTGTGAGACAACATGAGGAGTACAATCTCCGTTTTTGGTCGAGAGTGATTATGTTGAGTTTATTATTTTATATTTTGTTTTTTGAGGAGTTGTAATATTTTGTTGAATGTCACAGAGATCTTTTTGGTCGAAGGGTTCTTGAACTTTACTATATTACTCGGAGTATTGTAATTTGAAAGTTCTATTACTGCGTATGAATGACCTTCAAACATTTTGGATACATTGTTTTTTTCTTTTCTATTGTTTGATGTTTATAAGGTTGTGTGTAGTTTTACACTATTAGCATTTGTCCACGTGATGCTGATGCACTAAGCAACTGGCATCTTATTCTTTCACAAGTATGGTTGATTAAAATACTAATAATTGATTTATTATATTGATTCTGGAATTTTGAATTATCTGTGTTGGATAGGGTTGAAAATAAACTATTTTACGACTTGATTAATGGGTATGGGTGATGAAATTTTGGTTTGCTGCATTTCAGTTTGGTCAAAGGGTCATACTGCTGAAATTTTGTCAAATTAAAAACTTTTGATATTTGATGACTAACTATTCATCAAGTTTTTGTAAAAAAAAAAAACTAATAAGTTAGATTTGTACGGTTTTAGTCATGTTTTATTGTTGAAAATTATTAATATGCAATATGTACACACTGCCTATCCACAATAGGCATTAAAAACTAATAACCTTGTAGCCTATTTGCAGCTGAGTGGAAATTGGAAATGCCGGAACATCCGACATGGATGTATAACAAGTGTATTGCTAGTCGAACAGGATATACAGATGAATTTTTGAAAGGCCTCAGAGTTTCTTGATTTCGCTTGTCAACAACCACGATATTTCTTGGTTTTTACTTCTTTCCTCTCTCTTGCTTGCCGAACTTCTATCCCGAATAACAGTTATGTGCAAATTTACCACGACTTATTATATCTAGTTTTGCCTTTCACATTTGTCCTCACTGCCCTTAAAATAGCCATGGATGTTAACTTGAGCAATGCATCTCTAGTTTTCATCTCTCTAACATTTTTTTATCAATCACTTGTCACTTTTGCCACAATGGTTTGGGCATTTTCATTTTATTTAATTACTATTTCTTGTATTGTTACATCGGAATCGGATTCTACATTTTCCCCGTTTTTTATGGACGCTGTTAAGCTAACTAACTATCCTCCAATCCTTATTTACCTTTCCTGTTATTTTGCAGTGTCAACCTGCAACTCCAATTTTTCCCGTCTTGTTTGATTTTGTTTTCAGGTGAGTTTCCTTTCATTTTGTTTTTGTAATCACTCTGATTATGTGTAAGACAAGTATTAAACATTCTAAAGGAGCCGCGTCGCTAGGATAATTTACCAGTAATTAATGCATTAAGGAAAAAAACAATTAGGTTTTCAAGTCTTGCATATCAGAAGACAATATATGTTAAAACCTAATGTATTAAAAAGTACTTCAAAATTTTCAGGAAAGTACAAATCAAAACAAGTATTATTGAGTTCTTCAATAAATCAATGAAATTAGAAAGGTTTATTTGCAGTTTTTGTCTCACTAATTAGGAAATTTCTTAATATTAGCAACATCATCGTCTCCACTAGCTAATGTCATGTGATTTTCAATCTTGTTTTCTCTCCTAGGGTCCCTGTCTTGATTCTGTCCTTACATGGGAGCTGGTTTTTTTGCCGATCGTTTGTCCTCAATCGGATCGAGATCTTTGTTTGTCTTTGATTTTAAAGCAAGTCCCTGATGTCTTATGATTTGTTTTGATGTTGTTGTGAGTCCTTTATGTCCCTGATATCAAGAACTGGATATTTGGAAGTAAGTACAAACCAATAGTGGAAAGCAGGTGGTGCTTGCTAATGTCTCTCTTCAGAACAGTAGCACATCAAACATTGTTCGTGACAATCCCCTTTTTTGACGATAATGTAATGGCGGGCCCTGATATTCAGGCTTGCCAGGAAAAATGAGTTTCATCAGTTGGAATTGTAGGGGTTTAGGTAGCCTTAGTACAATTCCTAATCTTAAATACCTAGTATGGACTTACAAACCGGAATGTCTTATTTTGTCTGAAACAATGACAACTAGTAATAAAATTGATGAGTTGAAGTATATTTTGTCTTTTGATAATTGTTTTTCCGTTGATAGAATTGGTAGAGGAGGTGGATTGGCTTTCTTGTGGAAAAAATGGCTAAACTGCAATATCACCAATTTTTCAACAAATCATATTGATATTGAAATAACGGATACAATAAAAGGGAAGTGGAGGTTAACTGGTTTTTATGGGATGCCAGAGGGAGGAAGGCGCAAAGAATCTTGGAACTTACTGCGTCGTTTATCAAAATTGTCCCCACTACCTTGGTGCATCATGGGTGATTTCAATGACATCCTCTCATCGGATGAAAAGAAAGGCAGGTCAGAAAGACCAAACTGGCTGATTCAAGGCTTTAGACAAGCAGTGATGGATGCGGGGCTAATTGATTTGCCGATGCTTGGTTACTTGTACACTTGGTTTAAAAGCTTGGGTACAGCTAGAGCGGTGGAGGAAAAACTTGGCAGAGCCTTGGCTAATGCTTCCAGGTGCGACCTTTTCCAAGAAGCAACGTTGGAGTGTCTCACTACAACCTCTTCGGACCACTATCCTCTTTTATTGTCTTGCAAGGCTGTTGTTGTCCATCAAAGAGAACCAAAAAAAGTTCAGATTTGAGAATTCATGGCTAGTGGAACCAGAGTTTGGTCAGTTTGTAAAACAATGATGGAATAAATATAGTGGTAGCGGCTTAGTTAACAAGCTAGATCAATGTGCCGAAGATCTTGTAAAATGGAGCAATTATAATGGTTAGCAGAGCATACGTGAAATCAACAAAGTGAGAAAGCAGCTTGACGTTGCATGTTCGCAGGTTGATGATTCCAATTTTGATCATTATAACACTCTTAGAAAAAGGCTGGACAAGTTGCTTATCAAGGACGACATTTACTGGAAGCAACGGGCTAAAACATTATGGTTCCGTGGTGGAGATTTAAACACACGGTATTTTCATGCTGCTGCTTCAGCGCGAAGAAAAGTGAACAGAATTGAGCATTTGGAGGACGCTCAAGGGGTAAATCGTCGAAAGGAAGAAGAGCTTCATCACATAGCAAGAGACTATTTTCTGCAGATGTTTCAAAAACAGACCAGCAGTCGATCAAATGTTATCGGTAAGGTATCTGCGTCGATTACAGATGAAGATAACCAGACGCTGTTAGAGCCATTTTCTTTTGACGAATTCAAATCAGCAGTCTTCTCAACGCAAGCTGATAAGTGTGCAGGGCCAGATGGCTTTAATCCGGGATTTTACCAACATTTTTGGGATATGTGTGGAATGGAGATTTATCAGGCAGGATGTAATTGGTTACTTCAAGGTGCTTTCCCACCACACCTTAATTCAACAAATATTGCCTTGATTCCGAAGGGTGATGTTCAGACCTCCATGAAAGATTGGCGTCCAATTGCGCTTTGCAATGTTGTGTACAAGATTGTTGCAAAAGTACTCGCAAACAGATTAAAGAATGTGCTAGAGAAATGTATTTCGGTGAACCAGAGTGCTTTTGTGCCAGGTCGTTCTATTCTTGATAATGCGATGGTGGCAATTGAGTTGGTTCACTACATGAAGCTAAAAACCAAAGGCACGCAAGGTGATGTGGCTTTAAAACTTGACATCATCAAAGCATATGGCAGAATTGATTGGGAATATCTTCGAGAAATTATGCTTAAGATGGGGTTTATGAGCCGGTGGGTGCAATGTGTAACACCCCGTTTTTCCAAAGTAAAAATTTCTTAATAAATAATCAGAGTTTCTCGCATAAACGGAATGCTACATTTCTAAAATATCAAAACGGAATAAATAACAATTTGTCCTTCATAAAATAATTAATCATAAAAGGTTCAAAACTTCGCAGCGGATAAAATTCAAGTTAACAAAAATAGTTTTGGCACGCAGGCCTCATCAAAACTTCTCAACATAATTCAACTGAAAACTTAATAACATTAAACCATAAACAATACGTAAGGAATAGAAAATAGTTATAAAGGTTCCCATCCCGTTACGTATCAGAGCACCTAAGGACACAGTGAGGGTAGCCACTCACAACAGCAAACAGCAGCTAAAGCTTAATCACCTGCAAGTTACTCATATGAATAGCAACATTTCCAAGCAGAAGGGTGAGATTCACAAAACAAAGGCATTAAACATATAATTCAATAATTACATTTAACAACATGACCGTCAGATACATTCATAATAATAATCATATAACATCTTTAATCAACTTCATAATCATCATCATAACTCAGCATCATAGTTCAACTTATTAGTCTGGCTCGACAATGCAACTTCAACTCGACTTATGCAACTTAGACATCTTATAAATGCATTTGGTACCAATCTAGGGCATAAGCCCTCGTCGCTATTGAGTATAAATATACTCCTAGGGCATAAGCCCTTGTCGCTGTTGAGCATAAAAATACTCCTAGAGCATAAGCTCTCGTCTCTGTTGAGCAAAAGCTCCTAGGGCATGAGCCCTCGTCTTTGAATGACTATGCATGGACTCAACTTCTTAAACTTTAGACATTTCAAATAAACTCCAATAAATTGGATCACAACTTATAAATCTTAGGACGACACGTCCCTCTTTTAATCAATAATACATAGCAGCATGGCAGCACATCAAATAGTCCAGGATATAATCATATCATAAATAATCGCACATTCCATCACTTATAGTTCAAAAAAGAACATACACAAATGTTTATGTCAATACATATAAAATCAAACATTTAAATAACAGTTTACAGGTCATCTTCATTACTGCAGCTATGCTTAATTCTAACTCAGGGTCATCTCATGACGATTTGTGCGACAAGCGTCGCATAATTCTAAGAAGGCAATCTGTTACAAAGCTGCTCGCTATGGCGAGTGGGATCTCTCGCCTTGCGAGCCATCAGAGGTCACTCGCTGTGGCGAGTTGGGTTGCTCGCCTTGCGAGCCCTCAATGGTCACTCGCTATGGCGAGTTGAACTGCTCGCCTTACGAGCCATCAAGGGGTTACTCGCTATGGCGAGTGAGATTTCTCGCCTCGCGGACTTCTAAGGTAGTACTCGCTATGGCGAGTGGGTTTCTCGCCTTACGAGCTGTTGAGGAGCACTCGCCGTGGCGAGTTGATTACTCGATGTGGCGAGCGATGACAGTACAAATACGGGTTTACGACAATTTTCGCCCAAAACCCCAATTTTCATCATGTTCCTCCCCAATTTCGACTATAATGATGTTTAAGGGTTACCCTATGGTCTGTAAACAGTTTTCTACAACATTGGTACAGTTTCTCATCATCTAATCATCAATTCATCACTTTTTGACCTAATTCTTAGTTTCTAATTTCTCATGAATTACTCCTAAAACCTGTTAACTATAATCATGAATCATAAATTTAATGGAATTGTAATGCTAGGCTCACTCTTACCTTAAGAAAATTGAGCAGCAGCCTCTCTGGTTCTTCTCTTCTGTTTTCTCCCTTTTTCTCCCAAAAATTGAATTGTACGTTCTGTACAATTCTAAACCTAATTTTCCTTTTTAAACCACTTCTATTTTATTTTATCTTATTTCACTTAATCCCTAATAATTCTACCTAATTTCCAAAACAGCCCCACAACTTAAATATTTATTTTATTTTCAAATCTTATTTTATTAAACAATAAAATAAGTCACAACACCTCATAAAAATCACATAAATCATATAAATATTCAAAACGGGCGTTACACAATGGATGATGTTGTGCGTGGAGACAGTAGATTATACAGTGTTGGTGAATGGAACACATGTAGGTCTGATTGTCCCGGGTAGAGGACTCCGCCAGGGTGACCCTCTTTCACCCTATTTGTTTATTCTGTGTGCAGAAGGATTGTCTACTTTAATTCGAGATGCAGAAGGCAGAAAGATTATATGTGGCACCCGTATTTGCAAAGACGCCCATATTGTGTCACATCTGCTATTTGTAGATGATTGCTTCCTTTTCTTTAGAGCATGTGAAAATGAAGCAACACATATGAAGAATATTTTGGCTACATATGAAGCTGCTTCAGGCCAAACCATCATTTTACAAAAATCGGAGATGTTTTGTAGGCGAAATGTGTCTGATGAACTCCATCAATCACTCGCAGATACACTTGGGGTTAGACAAGTACTTGGAACAGGGAAGCATTTGGGGCTTCCGTCTATGGTTGGTAGAAGTAAGAAATCCACGTTCAAGTTTATTAAGGACATAATTTGGAACAAGATTAATTCTTGGAGTAGCCGTTGTTTGTCACAAGCCGGGAGGGAAATTCTCATCAAATCAGTTTTGCAGTCCATACCTTCATATGTCATGAGCTCATTCCTTCTCCTTGACTTTTTACTAAATGAAATAGAGAAGATGCTTAATTCATTTTGGTGGGGTCATAATGCGACAAATTCTAAAGGAATTCACTGGATGTCATGGGAGCATCTTTCAACTCCAAAGAGCTTTCGACGGTATGGGATTCAAGAATCTCAAAGCTTCAACATGGCTATGATTGGCAAGCAAGCTTGAAATTTAGTAACAAGTCCGAATTCTTTAATCACTAAATTACTCAAAGCTAAATATTATCCAAGAAGTGATTATTTCGGTGCCTCTGTCGTCGGTCATAATCCAAGTTACGTGTGGAGAGGCTTGTGGAAGGTTAAAGAGATGGTGCGTCGCGGTTTTCAATGGAGTATCGGAACTGGAGAATATATATCTGTTTCGCATCAGCCCTGGCTGGGAAATCATGAACAGCTCACACCTATAACTGAATTGCACAGTATGTGGAGCGAACTCAGTAGAAAACCAGCTGCAGGTAAATGCGAAACAGTGGAACAAGGCATTTATAAATTATGTTTTCGATATTGGTACTGCAGAACAGATTTATAAAACCCCGTTATTACCGTCAGTTCGACAAGAGATAGCGACTTGGAGATTTGAGAAAGATGGCAATTATTCAGTTTGTAGTGCATATCGCGACATTCTTAATATTTTGAGTTGAGTTTTCTACAATTTTTTTTAAAAGATTTACATTTTCAATTAATAATTATTTTATTTTTTAAAGTAGCCTAGTTGTTAGAAATTAACACCTTAAAATAAATAAATATGAAATTAAATATTTAAACTTCAATTTTTTAACGTCTTTATTTATGATCGTGCAATCGAAGATAAGAAATTTTGTTGGTAATAATATCTTGTGAATCATTTTTTTTATGTGAATCATTGTTAAATGAAATTTCTAATGAAATTAAAAATATATTTTTTTTAAGAGAAATGTTAGGATTTAAACTCAAATAAGAAAAAGACACACCTCACCGGTCACCACTAGACTATTGCAGCATGTCTTAAAAGTTAAAATTAATTAATAAATGAAAAATATTAAAAAAAATAAAGCAAAATATAACCAAAAACCCTATCCCTCTGTTTGCAGAGTAAGACGAAACCCCTATTCCATTTTCATTTCATCCCCAAAAAAACCCTAATTCTCTCTCTCTCACATTCGATCTTATTCAATTTCTCATCAGTGACGCAAATAATCGAAGCTTGATTTCGATTCGGCGTTTCCTGATTCGGAATTTTCTTTCAAAAACAAGAGGAACAGTAGATTTATGTCTTCTCACTCTGTACTGGAATCACTGATTGAGGCTCTGTTGAAGAACCTCTGGATTTTCTCTATTTCTTCTCTTCTGCTCACTTTTTCTGTGTTCTGCTCTGCTCTCTACATGCTCTTTGTCATCAAGAGCAATTTTTCAATGCGATTGAGGTCAAAAAGGTTCGTTTTTTATTTATTTATTTATTTTTTCATTCATTCATCTCTTCAATATCAGTTGTTGTTATTATTATGTCTTTTGATTTTTATGTTTTATTTTATTTATTATTATTTTGATGATTATTGTTGTTTCATGGATGGATTCTGGGTTTAATGATGTTTTTGTGATTTTTCAGGACTTGTTGCCGAGTTGTGTGTTTTGGAGGATTTCTTATGCAAAAATTTTATAATCTCTTTTTGTTCTTAAGAGTAGATCTCACTTGAGAGAGAAAATTTTGACACCTTTTTTGCCTTTCATTCATTTTCTTTAATCATTTCCATTTTCTATAAATTCTGTGGGGATTCTGGTTTTTTGAAGTGTTTTTCTCAAACTTTTTTTCATTTTCCATCATGTCTGGTTCTAGAAAATCTAGAGCCAAACCAAGGCCTAACCCTTTGAAACAATCCAAATTGAAGACAAGGAGATTGCAGCTTGTTTATGATGATCCTGATGCGACTGATTCATCCGATGATGAGTCACAACAACTAAGAACAGCAACAAGAAGAAGCTTTGTTGAAGTCACTCTCCCTCTTCATGTACCTGCAGCAGTTTCTTTGACTTCTCAGAACAGCTTCACAAAGACTGTATCAAGGAGAAAAACATGTCTTTCAGCACAACCTCAAACCAACAAGGTTGTTCCAACACCAACTTCAACCATTGGGAGACAGCGATCCTGTGCCAAATACCCTGGTGTTCGTATGAGGAAATGGGGCAAATGGGCCGCTGAAATCCGCGATCCTTTCAAAAATGCTAGAATCTGGTTAGGAACTTTCAACAGTGCTGAAGAAGCTTCTCAAGCTTATGAATCCAAAAAGCTTCAATTTGAACTTAGATCTCAGGCAATGGAGGCAGAAACATACATCAAAAAGGGTTCCGCTTCTGCAGCCCCGCCACTTGCTGCATTGAACAAAAACTCTTCAGCAGATGCTCATGCTGCTGCTTCTGCGTCAGAGAAATTCTCAACTGCTGAAGACTCTGAGAGTTTGTTCTCACACACATCACCTTATTCCGTGCTTGAGTTGGATACCTTAACATCCAATTCAATTGAGAACGAAGCTGCTGCTGTCAATGAAGCTAGTGAAATGGTCTCTTGTCAACTTGAAGAGCTAGAAATTCCAGATATGAGTGTTTTAAACTTGCCTGAGCCAATTGCTGCTGAGAATCCAATTGGGACTGATCCCAACCTTGGTTTTGGATTTGATTTTGATCGGTTTAACATTGACGATTTTGGACCGGATTTTGATGAATTTGGTGACTACGGTGACTTAGTTGACTTAATGGATATTCAAATACATGGTTTTGATGACAATGAACCAAGTGAGCTTCCTGGTTTTGATTTTGGTGATATCGGTGATGATGATGAATTTGCTGGTTGGATTGAGGAATCCCTTCAACACAATATAGCTTGTGTGTAAGTTTTGTAGTCTCTTAGGAGTGAGACTAGGAAAGGAGTGAGACTAGGAAGTAGTACTACGATATTCTAGATTATGTTAATGCTTATGCAGTTTTGCGAGATAAGATTATGTTAATGCTTATGCAGTTTTGCGAGATAATAGGAGATGTAATTTCAAATTTTGGTTGAGAGTTAGTCTAATATCATTTTGAGTTTATATTTTGTTTATTGAGTTGTAATATTTAGTTGAATGTCATAGAGAATCCTTTGGTTTTCTTGTGCTATTAGAGCCGTCCGAAGGGTTTTTGAACTTTTCTATATTACTTTGAGTATTGTAATTTGAAAGTTATACATTGCTGCGTATGCATGAACCCTTTAATATTTTGGATACATTTTTTTTTTTCCTTCTTTCTATTGTTTGATGTCTATGAGGTTACATAATTTTACATTATTCACATTCGTCCATATGATGCTGATGCACTAAGTAAATGGCATCTTATTCTTTCTCAAGTATGGTTGATTAAAATAAATACTAATCATTGGTTCATTATATTGATTCTAGAATCTTGAATTATCTGTGTTGGATAGGTTGAAAATAAACTTTTTTAAGACTTGATTAATCGGTAGGGGTTAAATCTGATATCTTAAACTTTATGATAAAAAATTTCTTTGCTGCATTTCTTTTTGTTCTGACGGTGCATACTTGATTGAGTTTTTGAAAGGCATCAAAGAGTTTCTTGATTTTGCTTGTCAACAACCACAATATTTGAATGACTGTGAAATAGGTTGTCCATGTAAGCTGTGTAAATATGAAAGATTTCTAACTCCGAAAATAGTAAGTGTTCATATTCGTCAAAAAGGGTTTACACCCAGATATTAGTATTGGAGGAAGTCCCTCGCATTAATCTCGATATCGATATGCACACAGACGCAATGCCTTACAGTTTCAACAAGACACAGGGTTTGGTGATGTTGGTCTTAATAACCAAAACTTTGTACAAGATGAAGAGGTGCTTGCAAATGTGGAAGCAACCAAATTTTGTATATTTAAAAGACTAAATTGCTCAATCTTTACAATTATGAGGAGGAAAAAAAATATTTACTTCATTTTAAGTACATTAGTGAACTTTTGATATTATCACAATTTTTCCTACAAATTTAAGTAGCGTGTGGGACAATGCTCTACTAGCATTTAACTACAAATTCCAACTGACTAAAATTTTTGCAGGAAATCAAGAACCCTATCTCTCTCTGCGATTGATTCTCACTGCTATCTCTCGCTATCCTTATGAATTCAAGGTATCGTTCTTCTTCAATATTGCTTTTGCTTCTATGTGACATTGTTTGAAACCGTTTCTGTAATATCTTCAGCTATGATTGTTGTTTTGACATTGCATATTATTAATGTTCCGGTTTTAAGCTTTTATGGAAATATTTAACCGCTTATAGCATAAGCACTTATCATATAAGTTCTTATGTATAAACTAAAAGCTATTTTCATACGTTATCTTGAAGAGCTTGTAGAAATGAGCGGAAAATAGCTTTGGACATGTCATAAGTTGTTTCGGTAGCTCTTTCAATCAGTCTCAGAAGTATAAACTCAAATAATTCAATCCATGAAGACTCTAATTAATTATCTTTTGTAGCTGAATGCAATGTTTTATACACTATGATCAAAGTAATCATTTATGCTCCTTATACTCGTGATGAGTGAGAGATATCTTGAGATTTTTTGTCTTCAAAGTGGCTTTAGCATCTGTTTGTTTAACGTAGTAATAGTATGCTTTGTTCTCTGCATTAGGAATTTTCCAGTTAACCAAATGCATGCAATATCAGTGATAATTTACTGTTAACTGTGTTCCCAAACTTTTAAGGGCCATGTTTAATTATAATGTTTTATCTAGCTAAGCAATCTGTGGTATAGGGTAGCGAATGGAACAAATTAACTAGTCAGAATTTGTTAAGTAGTTTGCGTTGGTAGTGGTACTAAAAAATGTATTTCCCTATGTTGCGTTTATAGGTTCGACGAATACTCCAACCTTTCTGCCTCCATTTTGGCACTCTTAGCTCTTCTTTCACAACTCTTTTAGTGTTACTCCCACGAGGTATGGACCTCAACCCAACAAACCTCTTACATGACTTCAACTCCAAACTTGGTCTCAACTCTCTCAACCTCAACTCCACCTGCAACCCCAATCCACTGAACCTCGACCACAACCTAAACTCTGCCTGCATCCCGAACCCACTCCGCATCCACATCCGCTTCGATCTAGACCTCAACCTCTCCCCATGTCGAATTTCCAATGGTCAAAGAAACACCATCTTCTACTACTAACCATGTTCGTGAAGAGAGTAACGGGAACAAAATCCTTGTACGACCAGAAGGGGATGGCTGAGTCCTTCTAACGTGATGACATATATGAGTTATTCCTATGTTTTTGTAATTATTATTTATTGTTTTACACAGGTTTGATCAATACATCTATACAAAATGATGATCCTATATTTAACGCAATCTATCAGACATTACGAAATACTTCTCTATATACCACATTAGAGGTGACGTCAGTATCTTGACCATCTTCATCGGTAATGAGTATCTTCAACCCATTTCTGGAAGTAACTCTCGAAATTGCAACATAAAGCCGACCATGTGAAATCACAACATTTGGCAAATATATTTCAACATTCTTTAAAGACTATCCTTGACTTTTGTTAATAGTCATTGCGAATCAAACAACTATCGGAAATTGTCTTCGTTGAAATTTGAAAGGAATCTTGACGTCGGAAGGTGTAAGAGATAATCTTGGTATAAAAACTTTCTCACCTATATTACTTTAAAATATGACATTTCCTTCAAGCACAAATTTACTCATTCTGGTTATTAGTAGTCTTGTACTATTGCATAAGTCTGGTCTTTGATCTATATTCCTTAACAACATCACTGACACTCCAACCTTTAATTTGAGCTTGTGATTTGAATACCAGAAGCGGTAATTGCGTTGAGAAATTCAGGAGTGTGAACATCATCAACCGCATCACCATCTTTGTTTTGTGAAAGCGTGGAATCATAACTCAAATAAACTTTTTCTTCACCTGGTATCAAATCCAACATATACTTATTTATTTGATCAACAATTGAATTCTTTGATCCAACATATACTGTCTTGAAAATAAGTAATATCACTCATGCTATCTAATACATTTGGATAAATGCTCTGAACAATAGATGCAATGGGAACTTCATTGCTTGATATAAGTAAATCAGATGAAATACCGGTTGATCCCTCATATTCTCCATGCCACTATGAATGCATTAAATGCAGGTTGTATGATATTGAATGGAGGTTTGCCGAGTCAATGGTAATTAACTTCCAATATTCAGCTAAGTCCAATATGCATCTGTTTTATGCAGTGCATCCTGACTGGTCGGTTTATTCCTTATTGCCTTTATATTTTAAGTAGAAAGCCTCATTCATGAATTATCTCTGCTCTCATAATGTTGTAAGTATTTCACTTAAAGGAGCAACATAGTCAACTAAGACGGCTACTTGTTTGATGGATATTTGTTGACATACTTTCAATTTTTTTATTTTTTTTTAGCAAACATGTCCTGGTTGTCATTTTAGGATATTGCAATCATCCAAACCACATATATAAGTATGCTATGAAAAAATAGAAGGAAAATGAGATAACGAAACAGAAAGAAAGTAGATTTGACTAAGATTAGGTTCCAAATGATGATTAAAGCGGAAAAGTTTGCGACAACAACATATAAATTAACCAAATCGCATCCTAATAACCAAAACGAAATATATAATTAAAAAAACATGTTGTCACTTGCATTACAACTAATTATAATCTTGAGATGGTCCAGTCTTCGCCCTCTATAAGCTATTTTCCTTCTTCCAGCTCCTGCTTCACACAAACCATTTTTACTGGCTTGGTTATAGATGCCTCTCCAATCTTAGGCCCAATTACGTTAGGGGAATCCAAGCTGCCATATTAGCGTTTGGATCCAAGTTTGCTAACCGGTGTCTCAACAACATTAGTATTGCTGTAAGAATCGCCGAACTCCAAAGCATCCTGAATCAAGTTACTGTTAGAAACATCGTGTTCCGCAGGTGTGCTCTCAACTACATCAGATTCACCTCCAATCTGTCACCAGTAGTCTATCATGGAGAGCCCGTAGAAATAAGCTAAAAATAGCTTATTTCTTATCCTTTTATTCCCATAAATATACAAATATAACCTAAAACAAACAAGTATTTACAATTAAACCAAAATCAATTTGCTAATTTTTTCTTTTTTTTGACATTAAAGATATTTTCTTTAAGGAACGAAGTCCAACAATAAATCAAAAGTCAAGACAACAAAAATGTAAGAGATGATCTTTTCATTCCACGTGCAATCTGAAATATGAAGATCATATTTAGTTAAATAATGAACAATATTGTTGACCTCTCGTCCACATGCAAACAACTTAAACTATGAAAATCAACTAGAAAAATAAACTATGCAAACATACATTAAAATTAACATAATCCCTAATAATAGATCCCACATAGGCGAGAGATTATTGACGGGTGTTCAACTTTAGAACCATATTAGAAGCATAGTAGTGCTAGTAACACTCTCTCTAGCACTCACTCTCTTATTGGTTTAAATCATTAAGAATGTACACTTTGGAAATAGAACTCATACAAAGTGGTAATACATGCATTAATTTCATCTAATAAAAGAGTGAGTGCTAGAGAGTGTTAAAAAATGAGTGTTGCTAGCATTTCTCTTAGAAGCATATGATTTAGCTATGAGAAATGCTAGCAACACTCACTTTTCAACACTCTCTCTAATACTCACTCATTTGTTGGATAAAATCAATATATGTCTTACCATTTTGTGGGGGTTCAATTTTCAAAGCGTAGACCCACAATTATTTAAACTAATAAGAGAGTGAGTATTATAGAGAGTGTTCAAAAGAGAGTGTTGCTAGCATTACTCTTTGGCTATAAGATTGAAGAAAGTCATGTCTTTTGTAAATTTCAAACTCTTCCGCATAGCGTAAACTTTTCCTACCTCTAAGATATGGTAATTAAAAGACCACATGCCAACAACCAACAACAACTTATCACATTCAGTGTCTCTCACCACAACACCAAAATCGCACTCACCCCTTCTATTAACAACTTACTAATTCAATCTACCACTATAAATAAAATAAATACCCCCCTCCATCCCATAATGAAGGACTATGTTGATAATTTTACAAAAATTAAAAAAGGTGTATAAATGAATGAGAGAGAATGACACTATTGTTAAATGAGTTTTTCTACCATCGTGTACAAATTATAGAATAGTTTCAAAGTGAAAATTCTGATATAATATTATTCATAGATGACATAAACATATATACAACATGCCTTCCTAATGTCTCTCCTTAATAATAGGAGGTTTTAAAACTAAGAATTAAATAACGGCTAAACAAATCAATTGATACCAAAAATATCTCTTTCTAAAATAACAACAATTGACTTATTTTAACACCCCCTTCAAGTTGGTGCATGGATGTCACACCTTTCCAACTTGAATAGAGATTCGTTAAACAACTTGCTCGCTACTCCTTTAGTGAGTATATCAGCTAATTGTTGCTCAGATCTTACAAACGGAAAAACAATTGTCTCAGCTTCAAGTTTCTCTTTGATGAAATGTCTATCAATTTCAACATGTTTTGTCTGATCATGTTGGATAGGATTATGAGCAATCTCCATGGCAAATGTATTATCACAATACAAACTCATAGCTTCTTTTGGCTCAAAACCCAAGTCTGACAATACACTTTTTACCCATAACAGTTCACACATTCCAAGTGTCATACCTCTAAACTCTGCTTCAACACACTATCTAGCTACTACCGGTTGCTTTTTACTCCTACAAGTTACAAGGTTCCCTCCTACAAAAGTTAAATATCCTGAGGTAGATCTTCTATCATCAGTTGAACCTGCCCAATCGACATCTGTGTATCCTTCTACCCTCAAGTGACCATTGTTTGAGAACAATATTCCTTTACCTGGAGTGGATTTCAAATATCTTAATATCCTCTCAACAACATCCATACGAGGCTTACGCGGATCATGCATAAACTTACTCAACATTCACTGCATAAGTGATGTCTGGTCGTGTATGAGAGAGATAAATCATCTTTCCTACCAAACTTTGGTACCTCCCTTCATCTGTGATGTCTAAGTTTAGGCAATGAAATAGCTTATGATTCTGTTCAGTAGGAGTTTTTGCTGGTTTAGAGGCAAGTAAGTAACCCAGTTTCAGATAGCAAATCAAGAGTATACTTTCTTTGGCATAGAAAAATACCATGTTTTGATCTCGCTACTTCAATATCCAGAAAATATTTGAGGTTTCCAAGTTGTTTCATCTCAAATTCAGAGGTAAGGTATTTTTGCAAACTATAAATTTCATCTTGGTCATTTCCTGTAACTATCATATCATCTACATAGATAATCAAGACAGTAATTTTACCTTCTCCTTTCTTAAAAAATAAGGTGTGATCTGAGTTACTTGCTTTATAGCCAAAGGTCTTCATAGACTTAGTAAACCTTCCAAACCATGGTCTTGGAGATTTTTTTAATCGATATAGAGACTTCTTTAATTTGCAAACTTTCAATCCATTTGAATCTACCATACCTAGTGGGGTATCCATATAAATTTCTTCTGAAAAATTTCCATGTAGGAAAGCATTTTTCACATCAAATTGTAGAAGAGGCCAATCTTGGTTTGCTGCTAGTGACAAAAGTATCCTCACAGTGTTGAGCTTGGCTACTGGCGCAAATGTCTCTTGATAATATACACCATAAGACTGAGTGTAACCTTTAGCCACTAGTCGTGCTTTATACCTATCAATTGTTCCATCAGCTTTGTGTTTAATTGTAAAAACCCATCTGCAACCCACCGTTTTCTTCCCTCTTGGTAAAGTTACAAGATCCCAAGTGTTGTTTTTTTCCAAAGTTGTCATCTCCTCAATCATTTCATCAGTCCATTTAGGATCTGCCAAAGGTTCCTATACATTAATAGGAATAGAAATTAAGGATAATTGAGATACAAATTATGCATATGACCGAGATAACTTGTGAGATGACACATAATTGCTAATGAAGGAGTTCATAATGTACAAATCTTTGCTTCTTGTTGCAGCAAGAAAGAGTTTGGACCTATCCATCTCTCCATCTCTTGCTTGAAGAACTTCAGTCATCATAAAAAAATCATCAGATTCAACATTATTAAAATACATCGCCTTCTTTATGTATTCACCCAAAATTGAAAACATTGTTGTAAATTCATCAGGATCTTGTTTCATCCTCCTATGTTTCATACTCCTCAGATTTCTCATCTTTTGATGCAACCTTTGTTCCAGAGACATAACTTCAACGTTTTCTACCTCGGATCTTGTTTTGGCCGTTCAACGACCACTCAACATAGTTGGAGCCGTCAAGTCGTTCATGTGTTAGTGTGAAAGAAAACTCTTGCAGATGGGGAGTAGTTCCAGAATCAGATTTATCTTTATTGGAAGGCTCCATCATAAATTACTCAAAGAAACCAAACTAACTGATTCCTATACTAGGGGATTTCGGTCTGGCTTGAGATACCATATAGAATAGTTCCATAGAGAAAATTCTGATATGATATTATTCATAGAGGGCATAAATATATATACAACTTGTCTTCTTAATGTCTTTCCTTAATAAGAGGAGGCTTTAAAACTAAAAACTAAATCACACTATACAAATCAATTAATACCAAAAATATCTCTTTCTAGAATAACAATAGTTGACATATTTTTAACACAAATTGCACATGTTAACAATTTTAAAATAATAACTTTCCATTGGAACTTGTACATTTTGTAATAAATACATAACTTATTAATAAATAATTGTTGTTTTTCAATAAAAATTTGCTACTTTTAATTGTCTTAACATATGTAGTATTGCACATGTGAGACAAACCTTAAATATGTAATTCCTCTTTTCATGTATTGGTGTAATCATCACCATCATAAAAGCCTAGTAAAATGGTATATTGACTTTGAAGTGATGAAAGTATTACTTTTTCTGATCAATATATTGAGTAATTGATGCATCTAATCTATATATTTGACCAAACACGTAATTTATTAGATGAATCTAAAATTGACTTAAAATAATGATTGAATAAAGTATTACTTAATTGATAAACTGCAAAATAAGTAATTAATAACATCTTTAAAATCAAAAGAAACATTTCTTTTAGAAGAATTTTTTTTACAAATAAATCATTTCATTCATTATATAACATAGGAAGCAATCAAATTTTGATTGCAGATAAATCCAATTCAATTTGGATTTAAGGTTGACCATATGAAATGTCAACCCTTCCTGACTAGGACCTACTTCAAATAAGTTGGCTACAAAATTGTTAAAAACCTCTTTATCTTTAGCCTTCTTAGATCTTGCTTTGTCATTGGGGGATCCAACGGCTTATAAGTTTTCCATGTGGTTATGCCTCATATTGTTAGAAAAATTAGGAAAAAAGAGATATTAGACAGAGGAACACGTGAGAGGAAGAAGAATGAGATTAATATGAACAAATACTATAGTTTAGCTTCTGCAAAATAATATGAACAAATATTACAAACTAATGAGAACTTTTATAAAGTTAGTGAGAGAATTATGGTAAACAAACAATTCAACTTCACCTTTAAAAAATAAAACAATCCAACTTCACCTTTAAAAAAATAGAACAATCCAACTTCAATTTGAACTTATGAATTTTAAATTATCTAGTAAGCTATCATTTCAGCAAAATATTTTGAGTGGAGTTTTCTACAATTTTTTTTTGAAAGATTTACATTTTCAATTAATAATTATTTTATTTTATAAAGTAGCCTAGTTGTTAGAAATTAACACCTTAAAATAAATAAATATGAAATTAAATATTTAAACTTCAATTTTTTAACGTCTTTATTTATGATCGTGCCATCGAAGATAAGAAATTTTGTTGGTAATATCTTGTGAATCATTTTTTTATTTGAATCATTGTTAAATGAAATTTCTAATGAAATTAAAATTTTTTTTTTAAGAGAAATGTTAGGATTTAAACCCAAATAAGAAAAAGACACACCTCACCGGTCACCACTAGACTATTGCAGCATGTCTTAAAAGTTAAAACTAGGTATATAACCCGTGCGTTGCACATGTTTGATCAAAATATTGTTTGCAATTTGTCCAAGAATCATACCCAAACAATATTTTCAATTTGATCCACTAATTTTCCTACATTATCTACTCCACCTTGAAATATAATATTGTTTCTAATATTTTAAATGCACCATATTGTTGCCAATTAAATCAATTGTTTAAATTTACTTTGCTATAATAAAGCTCTCAAACGTTCTCTCTAATTGTTATGCATAGAACCTGAAAACAAAATTAAAAGAAAAACAATATCAATTTTCTTAACAAAACAATCTGCTCTCTGAAGGAAAAAAATAGCATCAATCTTGTTAATAAAATAATGTGCTCTTTCAATATATAATGATACAAAATTGAAGAGTATCATCCAAAAGTTGATTGAAGAAAGTGATAATGATAATCTAAAACCAAAATAATATCACCGAAATTTATACACAGAAGGATAGGACAATAGCCCTTAATTAAAATTATAACCAACCAATTTTCAACAAAAATGTAGAAAAGTATTTGCTGTGAAATTTATATCAATAGAAGGCATGGTGGAAACATCCGGGATTGAGTGAAAATGAATGTGGCATAAGTTGTGGTTATAAAGGGTGAGTGAGAATTAAAAAAAAGTACACTTAAATTTTTTCCATTTTGTAGGTTATAATTGAAGGAATGTTAAGAGATACATCCAATGATGATGGTGTAAGAAATTATGGAATGTTTGAATAGTTTGTTAGGAGCATAAACTATTACTATTAGATTCTTAAAACATGGCTATAGAAGAACAGTGATGTTTCTGTTCATTAACGTAACTACTTTGTTATTTTTTGTCTAGAGTGAGTTCATAACCCATTGTTTCTAATGCATTGTATGATTGAGTTAACATTATTGTGATGGAAAAAAAGGTGAGAAGTTACGTATTAGATTGGTTTATTAGATAGAATAATTAGAGAGTAAAATTGAAGCCTTTTTTAGAGGTGTCACATAGGCACAATCCTAGCATTAGAGTAAGTCAAGTTTAGTTTACAAAGAGAAGAAGATATAGATAGATAGATAGATGCGACATCCATCTTGTTCCTTAGCTCCTCAAACATGTCATGCTTCACATTTTTTTGTTGGAACGTCAACTTCATTTATAGCAGTAGGACAATGTAGCGGTTTTAGCCTCCCTTTATTTACTTGATCTCTAGCACAGTGATTCCTTGTCTCAATGTGTTTAAGGTAAAATGTCACAATATTTTTTAATTAGGTAAAGTTTCATAGTGTTTAATTTAAGTTTAAAAATTAGATTGGAGAAAAGTATGACAACTTATAAAAAAATTATTTATTTACATTGTATTTCAAATGGTTTAACTAAAAACAATAATTTATTAATATGGTTCATAATCTTCTCATATTCTTTTCCCATAACTTATAATATATTAAAATAGACTCTCGAAATCATTTGTTTACAAATCATCAATTATACACTACATAATTACCTCACATCCTCCGCTAATCCAACACTGCACTCCAAAAAATCATTCCCAACACTTCTTTTAATTTATTTCTCATTCTCTTTTTCTTCTTTTTTACTAACTCTTTCTCACATTTTCTACTCTCTACGCCTTTTTTAATGGAGGATAAATGATAACTACAAATATATTAAGAAAGGATGATAAATTTTGTATCTTAAAATTATTTGCATTGTTATAATTATTATATTAGATAGAATAAGAAAGGGTGAGAAGTTATACTATATGTGAGAATGGTTTTTTAGAGATGATGCATATCCATAATCATAACTTAAGAATAACGAGTCAAATTTAATTTATGGGAAGGTCTTAGAAGTACCATATCATCACAATGCTAGATCAAGAGTAAATTAAACTTATTTTACAATATAAATATAGAAGACAAATATATAATTGATATAAACACTTACACATTCGACCTTAACCTCGTACTTTCAAATATATTAAACCCATATAAACTTTATTAAATTAAATCTACAAATATTTCTAATAAATTGATTAAACCTTAATCAAAAGAAAACAACTAAATGACAATAAAGTCATTAAATTATCCTTAAAATAAAGTAATAATAAAACTTTTCCAAAAGAATGTGAGTATAGTTAAACAATTTCATAAGAAGCACCCAAATTTACTCTTAATTGTAGGAAACTCAATTGATGGAAAGTATGAAGGTCAGTCAATTTCATGGTCAAGAGTTAAATTTTTATGTTGTTGCGTTCAAATCATCAAAACATGATTTTGTCTCTCAACTTTCACGAAGATCAAGAACATTCCATTAGAATTTTGAATAGGATTGATTAAGAATATATATATATATATATATATATATATATATATATATATATATATATATATATATATATATAAGCTTAGAAAAAAATAAACTTGTGTGTGTAAGAGGATTGATTAAGAATATGAATAGTTTTAAAAAGTAACCCCTCAATATTAATAAAATGGATTATAATGTATTTATTGTGTAACCTCCATGAAGTGAAGTAAATAGAGTGATTTTGCAACTGATGGAAAATGAAAGATAAATAATAACCAAAAACCCTATCCCTCAATATTAATAAGAAATGGCTAGTGAAGAATCAAGAACAAAGGAGAGAGCTACATGTCATAAGTATGAGAGATTTGTTACAAAAAGGAGACATCAGTAAAGTGACACATAAACAAAGTGTAGTTCAAAATACATGTATTCGAGAATGATAGAGATTAATTAATAAATGAAAAATATTAAAAAAATAAAGCAAAATATAACCAAAAACCCTATCCCTCTGTTTGCATAGTAAGACGAAACCCCTATTCCATTTTCATTTCATCCCCAAAAAAACCCTAATTCTCTCTCTCTCACATTCGATCTTATTCAATTTCTCATCAGTGACGCAAATAATCGAAGCTTGATTTCGATTCGGCGTTTCCTGATTCGGAATTTGCTTTCAAAAACAAGAGGAACAGTAGATTTATGTCTTCTCACTCTGTACTGGAATCACTGATTGAGGCTCTGTTGAAGAACCTCTGGATTTTCTCTATTTCTTCTCTTCTGCTCACTTTTTCTGTGTTCTGCTCTGCTCTCTACATGCTCTTTGTCATCAAGAGCAATTTTTCAATGCGATTGAGGCCAAAAAGGTTCGTTTTTTATTTATTTATTTTTTCATTCATTCATCTCTTCAATATCAGTTGTTGTTATTATTATGTCTTTTGATTTTTATGTTTTATTTTATTTATTATTATTTTGATGATTATTGTTGTTTCATGGATGTATTCTGGGTTTAATGATGTTTTTGTTTGTCATTTTTCAGGAACTGTTACCGAGTTGTGTGTTTTGGAGACTTTCATATACATAAATTTTCTAATCTCTTTTTGTTCTTAAGAGTGGATCTAACTTGAGAGAGAGAGATTTTGTCACCATTTTTGCCTTTCATTCATTTTCTTTGATATTTCATTTCCATTTTCTGAAAATTTTGTGGGGATTCTGAAGGGGGTCTTTGAAGGGTTTTTCTCAACCTATTTTTCATCATCCATCATGTCTGGCTCTAGAAAATCTAGAGTCAGACAAAGGCCTAATCCTTTGAAACAATCCAAATTCATGACAAGAAAATTGCAGCTTGTTTTTGATGATCCTGATGCAACTGATCTATCCGAAAATGAGTCACAACAACTAAGAACAACAACGAAAAGAAGTTTTTTTGAGGTCACTCTCCCTCCTCATGTTCCTGCAGCAGTTTCTATGACTTCTCAGAACAGCTTCTATGTGAAGCCAAATACTGTAACAAGGAGAAAGATATGTCTTTCAGCCCAACGCCAAATAAACAAGAAGGTTGTTCGAACATCAACTTCTCCAACCACAGGGAGACGATCTTGTGCCAAATACCGCGGTGTTCGTATGAGGCCATGGGGCAAATGGGCTGCTGAAATTCGTGATCCTTTCAAAAATGCTAGAATCTGGTTGGGAACTTACAACAGTGCTGAAGAAGCTTCTCAAGCTTATGAATCCAAAAGGCTTTATTTTGAACTTAAATTTCAGGCAATGGAGGCAAACAAGAAGGGTTCCGCTTCTGCAGCCCCTCCACTTGCTGCATCTAACAAAAACTCTTCTGCAGATGCTGCTGTGTCAGAGAAATTCTCTACCACTGAAGACTCTGATAGTTTGTTCTCACACACATCACCTTCTTCCGTGCTTGAGTTGGATACCTTGGCATCCAATTCGACCGAGAAGTCTGATGTTCCATCAAACACTGAAGCTGCTGCTGTCAATGAAGCGAGTGAAATGGTCGTTTGTCAACTTGAAGAGCTAGAAATTCCAGATATGAGTGTTTTAAACTTGCCTGAGCCAATTGTTGTCGAGAATCCAATTGGAACTGATCCTTTTGGATTTGATTTTGATCGGTTTAACATTGATGATTTTGGATCGGATTTTGATGAATTTGGTGACTTAGGCGACTTCAAGGATATTCAAATTCATGGTTTTGATGATAATGAACCTAGTGAGCTTCCTGATTTTGATTTTGGCGATATTGGTGGCGATGATGATGAATTAGCTGGTTGGATTGAGGAATCCCTTCAACACAATATAGCTTGTGTATAAGTTTTGTAGTCTCTTAGGAGTGAGACTAGTAGTACTACGATGTTTTAATGCTTATGCAGTTTTGCGAGATAACAGGAGATGTAATTTCAAATTTTGGTTGAGAGTTAGTCTAATATCATTTTGAGTTTATATTTTGTTTATTGAGTTGTAATATTTAGTTGAATGTCATAGAGAATCCTTTGGTTTTCTTGTGCTATTAGAGCCGTCCGAAGGGTTTTTGAACTTTTCTATATTGCTTGGAGTATTGTAATTTGAAAGTTATACATTGCTGCGTATGAATGAACCCTCTAATATTTTGGATACATTTTTTTTTTTTTTTTCCTTCTTTCTATTGTTTGATGTCTATGAGGTTACATAATTTTACATTATACATTCGTCCATATGATGCTGATGCACTAAGTAAATGGCATCTTATTCTTTCTCAAGTATGGTTGATTAAAATACTAATCATTGGTTCATTATATTGATTTCGGAATCTTGAATTATCTGTGTTGGATAGGTTGAAAATGAACTTTTTTAAGACTTGATTGTGTTGGATAGGTTGAAAATGAACTTTTTTAAGACTTGATTAATCGGTAGGGGTTAAATCTGATATCTTAAATTTTATGATAGAATTTTTGTTTGCTGCATTTCTTTTTGTTCTGAGGGTGCATACTTGATTGAGTTTTTGAAAGGCATCAAAGAGTTTCTTGATTTTGCTTGTCAACAACCACAATATTTGAATGACTGTGAAATAGGTTGTCCATGTAAGCTGTGTAAATATGAAAGATTTCTAACTCCGAAAATAGTAAATATTCATATTCGTCAAAAAGGGTTTACACCCATATATTAGTATTGGAGGAAGTCCCTCGCATTAATCTCGATATCGATATGCACACAGACGCAATGCCTTACAGTTTCAACAAGACACAGGTTTTGGTGATGTTGGTCTTAATGACCAAAACTTTGTACAAGATAAAGAGGTGCTTGCAAATGTGGACGCAACCAAATTTTGTATATTTAAAAGACTAAATTGCTCAATCTTTACAATTATGAGGAGGAAAAAAATCATTTACTTCATTTTAAGTACATTAGTGAACTTTTGATATTATCACAATTTTTCCTAAAAATTTAAGTAGCGTGTGGGATAATGCTCTACTAGCATTTAACTACAAATTCCAACTGACTCAAAAATTTGCAGGAAATCAAGAACCCTATCTCTCTCTGCGATTGATTCTCACTGCTATCTCTCGCTATCCTTTTGAATCCAAGGTATCGTTCTTCTTCAATATTGCTTTTGCTTCTATGTGACTGTGTTTGAAACCGTTTCTGTAATATCTTCAGCTATGATTGTTGTTTTGGCATTGCATATTATTAATGTTCCGGTTTTAAGCTTTTATGAAAATATTTAACCGCTTATAGCATAAGCACTTATCATATAAGTGCTTATGTATAAACTAAAAGCTATTTTCATACGTTATCTTGGAGAGCTTGTAGAAATGAGCGGAAAATAGCTTTGGACATGTCATAAGTTGTTTTCGGTAGCTCTTTCAATCAGTCTTAGAAGTATAAACTCAAATAATTCAACCCATGAAGACTCTAATTAATTATCTTTTGTAGCTGAATGCAATGTTTTATACACTATGATCAAAGTAATCATTTATGCTCCTTATACTCGTGATGAGTGAGAGATATCTTGAGATTTTTTGTCTTCAAAGTGGCTTAGCATCTGTTTGTTTAACGCAGTTATAGTATGCTTTGTTCTCTGCATTAGGAATTTTCCAGTTAACCAAATGCGTGCAATATCAGTGATAATTTACCGTTAACTGTGTTCCCAAACTTTTAAGGGCCATGTTTAATTATAATGTTTTATCTAGCTAAGCAATCTGTGGTATAGGGTAGCGAATGGAACAAATTAACTAGTCAGAATTTATTAAGTAGTTTGTGTTGGTAGTGGTACTAAAAAATGTATTTCCCTATGTTGCGTTTATAGGTTCGACAAATACTCCAACCTTTCTGCCTTCATTTCGGCACTCTTTGCTCTTCTTTCACAACTCTTTTAGTGTTACTCCCACGAGTTATGGACCTCAACCCAACAAACCTCTTACATGACTTCAACTCCAAACTTGGTCTCAACTCTCTCAACCTCAACTCCACCTGCAACCCCAATCCACTGAACCTCGACCACAACCTAAACTCTGCCTGCATCCCGAACCCACTCCGCATCCACCTCCGCCTCGATCTACACCTCAACCTCTCCCCATGTCGAATTTCCAATGGTCAAAGAAACACCATCTTCTACTACTAACCATGTTCGTGAAGAGAGTAACGGGAACAAAATCCTTATGCGACCAGAAGGGGATGGCTGAGTCCTTCTAACGTGATGACATATATGAGTTATTCCTATGTTTTTGTAATTATTATTTATTGTTTTACACAGGTTTGATCAATACAGGTTGGTAGTGAAGGCAATTTTGATTCAGTCATACGTACTAATTTGGAGGAGGGAAAACCATCACGGAAGCAGTTATCTAAAAAGCAACGAGATTCGTGGTTTGATATATTTAAAGTACTCAAATTTCAAGCTTTGATTAAATTGTTTTGAGATTGTTTGAAAAATGTGTGCAACTGTCCCATCTGTTTTTTAACATAGACTAATTTGGTTTTTTCTCTAATAATAACTCTGGATTCTGGTACATGCATATGAGTTTTGTATTTCTGTTTTGCTGGAATTAATATATGTTTTGTCCAGTTTTATTTTGCTATCTCTGATTACATTACTGTTGTTTAAGAATGGTTTCACTTTGCACTCTTTTGCTGTTTTGATTTTCTCTTTACCTGGAATTGACTTTAACCTGACGGGTTGGAAATTAATCAGTTCAGCTGTAATATATCTTTGAGAGGAATCATTTTGCATATAAGCCTCTCTGGTTTCTCACGTGCTTCTCTAATAGAAACCAAACAAATAAACATTGAGCTCACACACACAAGAAAATTGCGTCCTGTCGTTCTTACTTGTGAACTTTGCTATCATTTCTTTTCTTCACCATATTCCAACACAACCCTTTATTAGGTTCCAAAGCAGGCTTTGTAATATCCAAGCCATGACTCCGTACCGGTTTTAACTATCTGCAATTGGTGTCAGAGAGGTATATGATCAATCTTATACAAGATAAATATTTGATTTAATTTACATTACCGATGGTTTAACGTTATTTTTTTAGAACAACAAATGTTAGTAGTTAGTAGAGTTGAATAAGGATCTCTTTGTTACTTCAATGCTTATGTCCTCCACCCAAACTAATTCATCTGTTAGTGCTGTGATTTTAGCACTCAATTTTTTTGTCATTCTCCTATCAGAAATTTTGTTTCGGATGCATCTCTCAATGCCTGTCATTCTGTTTTCAGGTTCGTGTGTGTGTGTGTGTGTGTGTGTGTGTATATATATATATTTATGCTTGCTGTCCTTTCGTTGGGTCTTTTCTCTTTAATTAATTGGTTCTATCTTTCTCTTTTCTTATGGTTATTTAGTTTTTTCTGATGTATTCAAATGTGATGCAGGATAAATTTGAAAAAAGAAAATTGGAATTATCTTCCAAGTTTGTTTCAGAAGAGAACGGAGGTGATAATCAATGATACAGAGAAATGCTGTCTGACTTGGATATATGAGATTTTGGTCTTGAATCCGTAAAGAAAACATCGGTCACAATTGATAAACTTCCTGGTAATTCAGAAGATGTCAATGCTTTAAGAAATCAGATTCACGCACTTAACGAGTCACTGCAACACTTGGGATTTGCTGCCTCTTCTTCTCATCCAAATTCATCACCTCAACATAGCAATGAAATTGAGAATGATGATGATGATGATGATAGTGATAGTGATGGTGATCATATGGAGTAGGACTGTATCTGAATTATAGGACTTGAAGTAGTAGTATATTTGTTTAGTACAAAAATGTTTGAACATAAATTATGAAACTGCTGGGTAGTGTGATTCAGTAGAACGAGAACACTACATAATTTAAGGCCACTAACATATCTCAATGTATTGAATATCTAACATTTTTATGAAACTGTGTCATAAACAAGCAAATAAACTCAATTATGAAAAACAATCAAATAAACCCAATTCACTTCAAACTTAAATTTAAATAAACTCAATTTTATAAAATCGAATTTGTAAGAACCCAACACCAAAAACCACTAAAACAACTATCCAAACAGCCGGTATATTAAATATGAACTCATAATTAACTATATTAAAGCATAAAATTATATATATGTCTGATAATGTAAAATAGTTTTTTTTTTTTTTTTTGCACAGAAAGAAATTTAAGCGAGTTGGATTTCAAGGGATCACGAGAGTTGAGACTCATAGCCAACGTTGACAAAGACACTTATATATTCCACACCAACAAGTTGCTCATTAAAAAAGTTGTATGCACGATAATGTAAGTATTTTTTTTAGGCAAGTCGGGTCTCGATGACTCACTAGGATAAGGCCACTCGTTGTAGAATATGAGTCAATTTCTTATCAACTGAACCAACTTACATAATGACAAAATAGTTTAATACATATACACAAACAAATATAATCATTTCGATATTTGTATAGTTAGAGTAAGTTGGTTAAGGTTTTGTCATGTGAATTAAGAAATGCAAATAATATTTTATACTTTACTAAACTAGTAATATTTACTCTCTCATTATAACAATTGAAAATGAGACATTAGTATTTTTTAATCAAATCAAACTCTGTCATCGTCTTTTTTACGATCTTTCTCTTCCTCTAAGGTAAATGTCTCCTATTCATGTATTCTCATCACTCAATTTAGTGTACGTATGATCGTTGGATATTGTTTTTGTTTGTTTTCTGCTTTTTATTTTTCGATTATTATGATAATAATGCTTGGTTTTATTTATGTGTCTGAATCCTGATAGTAGTTTACGTTATTCAATCACTACTTCTTATTTGTTATCAACCTATTTTCTTTTATAAAAAAGCAGAGCAGAATGTTGTTGACTCATTGTACATGTTTTTTTATGCTCTATTGTTGTCATTCATTATGCTAGAATGTTTTGTATTTTGTGATATTTCAAGTTTAAGGACTAATGGACGGACAAGGAAAAGGTTCGTATTAACATTGTGGTTATTGGTCATGCCAACTCCGGGAAGTCAACCACTACTGCTTATTTGCTATACAACCTCGGAGGCATTGAAAACCATGTCATTGAGAGTCTTGAGAAAGAACCTCCTTCAGTCAAGTATGCTTGACAAACTCAAGGATGACCGTGCCACAATTGACATGTCCAAGTTTGAGACAGACAAGTACAGCTGCACTGTCATTGATGCCCCCGGACAGACCATTAGGAACATCACCACTGGAGCGTCCCTAGCTAACTGTGCTGTTCTCGTCATTGATTCCACTACTACTATGATTGCTCAGACCTTTCAACATGCTCTTCTTGCCTTCAATCTTGATGTCGATCAAATTATCTGCTGCTGCAACAAGATGGATGCCACTACACCCAAATACTCCATGGATAGGTATTCAAAAATATCCGAGCAAGTTTTATCCTATTTGATCAAGGTTGGCTATAAGCCATATGAAATTCCATTTATTCCCATCTCTAGTTTCGATGGAGGTAACTTGATTCACCGCTCCACCCTTCTTGAAGCTATTGACATAATGAAAGAGCCTGAGAGGCCATCAAATTTGCCTCTCCGACTATCAATTCAGGATTTCTACAATATTCGAGGAATCAGAGATTTGCCTGTGGGGCGTGTCGAGACTGGTTGCTTGCACCCTAGAATGTCTTTGACTTTTGCCCCAACTGGGCTGCAAGCTGAAATCCAATCTGTGGAGTTGTACCCTGGAACTAGGCTGCAAGCTGAAGCAAACTCTTCGGAGATGCACCGTGAACCTCTCAATGTGGCCTATCCTGGTGACATTGTGAGATTTAATGTCAATGTTTCTGCTACGGATCTCAAGCAAGACTATGTTGCCTCAAACCCCAAGGATGACCCAGCCATGGAGGTCGATTACTTTACATCTCATGTTATCATCACAAATCACCCTAGCCAGATTGAAAAAGGCTATACACCTATTGTTCGCTGCCATACCTCCCACATTTCTGTAAAATTTGCTGAGCTTATTTGCAAGGTTGACAATCGTTCTAGAGAGCTAATTGAGAAATGCCCACCATTCTTGAAGAATGGTGACACTTGTATTATTAAGATGATTCCCACCAAGCCTTTGGTGGTAGAGCCTTTCACTCTATATCCTCCACTCAGCCGTTTTGTTATCGAAGACTTGGATCAAATTGTGGCTGTTGGTGTTGTCATCAATGTGACGAGCAAGATTACCAAGTCAGCATTGAAGAAGAATTGAATTGTGCAGGGATGATCTATCTAGGGAAGTCTATTGTCGCTATTACATTAAATGGTCTTTCATCTGTAGTATGTCTATTTCTCGTCTAGTATACTTGTTTGGCTGGTTAAGCGTGAAATCTGCAACGTCATCTTGCAGCTTGCTTCTATATCGCCGGTGGCCAACTCAATATCCTAAAATTTACAACACTCATAGCATTAATTTGAAGTTATAGCATGACATGATACCAAATCTGAGTGTTATCTATCCGTACTTATTCAGGGAAGCTTACTAGCAATTTCTAGTGAAATTTGAAGACATCAAATTCTAGCATGATATGATTTCATGCACTTTGAGAAGCATAATGTTATATCTTTCCATTTGATTTTGTGTCTGGTGAAAGTTGGTTAATCATGCATAGCCTAGCATTATGTTTTTTGATGCCCCACCACTGAAAATTGAACCTCACATTTAAATGGACAGGAATGATTTTCTTCTTTCTAACCAATGCAACCAAAAAGATGGATATTGAGAGTCAATATAGTAGTCATTAGCAATTTACATTTGTGCTATGTCACATCTCCAATAAGCTTCCAACATCTCTCAACTATTTCCATATTATGATACCTTGACACATGCACACAGACCAACTTAGGACACCAAATTGTCACTTACACATAGATTAGGTCATAATTTAAGAGAAATGGAAGTGATTGAATGTAACCACATGCATCAGTGTCATAAAATACACCTTCAATCTAAATTGTCGGTGCTACATAATTTCTATATGCTATCTTTAGAAATAAAAAAAGCTAAAAACAATATCAGAAGTTATTTTTCTGAATTTTTTAAACAATTGAAAGTGTTAGTTTAGGTTATTTCAACTTATCTTATCTTAATAGTATAAACACGATAATGTGTTTATCCAAACATACCTTCTCATTCAGCATCCCTAGATAAACTATAAATAAGTTCTTTAAATGTCTTTTATATATCACATCATTCTAAAAATTAGATTTCCAGAAGAAGAAAAAAAACAAATCAAAATGTTGATTTTGCTTGCGTGCAATTCTGATTTTGTATTTCAGCCTTACATTTTTTTCATGATGCACAATAATACTTCAAATTAACAAAATGTATACTACATGCTAATAAACAACTGTCAACATTCTGATCTGGAAAGCATGTTAGCTTCACTGTTAATTCTAAAACGTCAATTATTGTTGAATCACATATCACCAAACCATGAAGTTCACAGTATCAAAAGATGAATGTACTGTTTGTTTCCTCTTCGTGCTGAACAAAGTTTGGTAGCTTAGCACAACTTATTCTAACTTTAGATGACTGGCAGAAAGAGAATCTCTTCGGCATCGTATTGAAGACATGTCTGGTATCCGACATATATCAATGTTCAATATGAACACATGCGATTGTATTCAATTAATTCATTTTTTAAACTATTGTCAGGGCCAATATCGTGTCTGGGTCAAAGTCATAGAAGGGAATGGACATGAATGGTTTTGGTCTACTGTCACATGATTATCTTGATACACTGCAAATCGTGTCTGTGTCAAAGTCATAGAAGGTGAACAAAACCAAGACCACTAAAATACACTGCATATCTCGATACAAACAGAAGGAACATGAAGGCAAAGGATCATTGACTGTTATTTGTTTAAACATGACTAGTTGTTCTGTGATTGAAGCTGTTCCATGTGTATTTTCAAAGCAAATTTCCTTTAGTAGCAAAAATAAACCATTTGGACCAATGTATGTTGGTTCTCCTTAAGCATACTTATGGATTCATGTCAGTAGATGCCAAGAGAGCTTTGCCTTTAATACGGATTTCATTTAGCTCAACTTGGATTAGTCGGAGTCCAATATAATTTCTGGATACTGAGTGTCTAGACTAAAAAAACAAATTGAAATATGAGATTGGCTTCCATTTTATTGGATGACCAGTTCCAGCATGTACTCTCACCAGTTTCAATAATCTACCAATAATTAAACACATTAAGTTGTAGCACTGCTGCATTACGATTGAGAAGTAAAACAAGAATTGATCTAAACAGAGGCTTGCATTGCCTAAGATGATGTTTTAATCAGATATTGTTATTACAAGCTGTTGAAATGTGAAGGAATAATTTCTGCACAAGCAATAACACTGGTTCCTATAATACAAAGTTTTGCAGCTGAAAATGGATGATATTTTTTATCACATAATACAATTCACAAAATCTTTATGGCAATAACATTCTCACAGGTTGAATCAACATATATAATTGGTAAAAAATGACAATCTGTATTTATAAAAAAAAAAAAAAAGAGTAAATTTGCACAAGTATACATATCTACTGTCACAATTTCATTGAATCAAAATGTTCCTCTTCTCTAGACTTTATTTTTGTGAACATTATTTAGCCATTCAACAACTTCTCTGATGGTTGGTCTCTTGAAAGGATTCATATTAACACACATGCATGCTATATCAAGTACCTGCAGCATCTCTCCTTCAAATCCCTTCCCTCGTAGATTTGAGTCGAATACTTGTTCTTGTTTTCCTTCATTTTTCATCTGTTGAACCCAACTGACCAACTCCCTTGAAATTTTAGGCTTGCATACATCCATAGGCCTTCTTCCAGTGAGAAGCTCAAGCATAACAACACCAAAGCTGTACACATCGCCTCTAAGAGTAGCCACCCATGCTTGCCCATACTCCGGAGGAATGTAACCTAATGTACCTACAAGTTCGGTTGTAACATGAGTCTGATACGGAAGAATCAATCGCGACAACCCGAAATCAGCAACACGCGCCTCAAACTTATCATTGAGGAGTATATTGCTTGACTTTATATCGCGGTGCACGATGTGTGGATCACAAATCATATGCAAATAGGCCAAACCGCAACCTGCTCCTTGAGCGATCTTCAAACGAGTCGGCCAATCGAGTTGAGATGCACCGTCAGACTTTTCATGCAGCCAGTAATCGAGACTTCCATTCTCCATGTAATTATATATGAGTAGCCGATAACCATCGTGCACGCAGTAGCCTTGCAATGATACCAGATTCTCGTGTTGTGCTGTTGACAAAGCCTCTACTTCTGCTTTAAATTCCCTTTCCATGAGGCCTAAATCTCCTGAAAGTTTCTTGATGGCTAGCTTAGTTCCATTTTGAAATGATGCTTTATAAACCAAACCGAAACCACCACATCCTATTATATTCGCCTGACTGAAATGTTCAGTGGCTTTTATGATCTCTAATATGGAAAGATCCTTGGTTTCATTATTTTTGTTTGGAAACAATACCACCAGGCTAGCCTCCTTATCAACCTCAGGATGAACGCCGCTGTTTGAGTATGGAGAAATTGATTCCAGTTCAATCTTATCAGAATCTCCTCTGGGATTAACCCTTCTCTTGGAGAGTATCCACAGTGTCAATAATGTAATCAGGGTAGCTATGCCGAAAGAGACAGCGATAATAAGTATTACTATTATTTTTTTGCTGGGTTTGCTACTAACTGAAGTACTAGTAGTATTTTGTTGAGAAGAACAAGGGTGCTGAATAGCCAAACCGCACAATTGCAAGTTTCCTTCAAAGCTGGTGTTGGAAAAAGTATCAAACTGACCACCAGTTGGTATCTTTCCTTGAAGATTATTGTGTGCTACACTGAAAAAGGACAAGAAATGTAATTTATTGAGTGAAACAGGAATTTCACCGGATAGGTTGTTTTCCGAGAGGTCTAGTTTCTCTAAGTTAACCAAGTACGAAATTTGATTGGGTATACTGCCAGAGAAGTTGTTTTTCTTCAGGTCCAGCTGAAGAAGAGCTTTCAGTTGGCCAATCTCAATCGGGATGCTGCCACTGAGGTGATTGGTTCCGAGATAAATTGCTGGTGGAAGGCTTGAAAGTTGATTGTATTGCAACAAAGAAACATTGTTGGCATTAGCAAAGACAGGTAACTCCAAGTAAGTTCTTTCTACTTTATCATTTGCTTGTTGCGATGCTAGTGCCGGGAGTTTTGTGAGCTCGATCGGAAACAGACCTGTAAGTAGGTTAACTGACAGGTCTATGTAGAAAAGCTGAGGAAGCGTACCTAACCAGGAAGGAATTGAACCACTGAATTGATTATAAGACAGGTCTACGGCCTCAAGCTTCTTTAAATTTTCAAGCCAACTTGGTATCTGACCTGTGAAATTACAACCACCTAACCCTAAAACTTGGATATTTTGGAATCCATCAGGGTCTACGATGTTCACACCGTGCGGTATCGTTTCATTGTAAAAATTCTTGGAGAGCATAAGGGTACTGAGCTTCTTAAGGCCAGTGAGTATTCTAAGAGCACCAGTGATATTCTTCAACTTGTTATTAGAAATCGATAAGAACGAAAGAGACTCAAGTCCAAGTATCTCAGATGAAACCTGCCCCTCAAGTTGATTAGTTGCAAGCCTTAATGCTGCAAGTGACTTACAATCATAAAGGGTCGGCGGCAAAACACCACTAAACCTATTGTTACCAAGATCAAGCGTAACAAGTCTTCCGAATCCCGAGAAATTGAAAGCCGAAAGATTTCCTTCCAATTTATTCACCCTCAAATTCAACACAACAAGATTGTTACAATTCATCAAAGATGGTGGAATTGTACCAGTCAAATTATTGACATGAAGAAGCAACTTTTCCAACTTAGAAAGTCTACCAATATCCCTAGGAATAGGACCTATCAAATGATTGGAATAAAGCTCTAAAACAGTGAGATTGACAAGATTGACAACTCCATCTCCAATTGATCCAGCAATCTTATTAAGTGGCAATGATATTTCAACGAGTGAAACAGCATCATAAATATCAATTGGTATATCCCCTGATAGAAAATTGAAACCAGCCCTAAATCTTTCAAGCTTAGAACATGCTCCTAAACCCTTCTCAATAGTACTACCAAAATCATTGGAAGAAAAATCCAAGAATCTTATAGCAGAATTGTTCAATTGATTAACACAAAAGATTGAAATTGGAATTTGACCTGTGAAACTGTTGTTACTTACATTGAAAGAAATCAAATTCCCTCCTTCTGCAAGATACTGAATCAGAGAAACAGGTAATGTTCCATTGAATGAATTACTAGACAAATCCAATTCCTGAATAACACTACTATTTCCAGTTTCATTGCTAGGTTTAACAAAAGATGGTAATTCACCAGAGAAGTGATTATAACTCAAATCAAGGACTAAAAGATGATTAAGAAGATCAAAAAAGTGATTTTGAAGATTACCATAAAATCTATTATGTGAAAGATTAAGATGAGAAAGAGATTCAAGAGAAGTTATAAGAGAAAATGAAATGAAACCAGTGAGTCCTCTAGAAGGTAAGAAAAGATGTGTAACATGGTGATTATTTTGATCACAAGTTATACCTTCCCAACTGCAACAATCAATGGAAGAAGACCAGTTAAGAGGAGGTAGGTGAGATGAAAAAGTTGAGAAATTTGAAGAGAAAGACAAAAGAGAATCTTTGTCAAGTTGGTTACAAGAAGAAGAGACATGGACAATGAATAAGGTTAGAAAAAAGGTTGTTTTTTTGAAAGAGGACATTAGTTTGGAGAAAAATATGTAGTTTTTGGAAGAAGGGTTGAAGGGTTGGTTTGATGTTGATCTCATTAGTTAGTTAGTTTGATGGTAAAGTTTGAGACTTTGGTTTGAATTAGAAGGTTGGAGTGTTGAAGATGGAGGAAGAGGAAGAAGATGAAGGGAACATAAGAGTGAGATGAACCAATGAGGGAATAGATTTTTGGGGGTGGCATGGGGTGAGACCATGACCATCCATTGACCATGAGAAATGAAGGTGGGAGAGAGAAAAGAAGAGAGAGAGAGAAGTGGGGGTGACGTTTTCATTTGTTTATTATTGAATTGAGTTGAATATATAAAAATTTAGATCAATGTTTTGTTTACAATGATGTTGCTAGAATTGGTCATATAGTTTTTGGTATAAGGTTATCACATTGAATAAAAGAATTAGGTGTTGAGTAACATCTTGATACTTATTTACTGCTTTAAGATTTTGAGTTAAAATATGATTTTAAGTTTATATCGTTGTTTAAAACTTAAATTTCTTTTTCTGGTCAAAAAAACTTAAAATTTTACTCATAACTAATCTAAATACTTAAGTTCATGTAGATATCATAAGATGTTCATTGATTAGCTAAAGACTTTAATTACCGTCAGTTAGTAGAAAAAAGGATAGTTATGGAGGATTAGGGAAGCTTGTCGTGTGTTTGTATGTGTTGCATTAGGGTAGATCCCTCCAAACCAAAAAAGAATCGTCACTTTTTTAAAGATTTATCGATAAAGTTTAGAGTAAATTGTGCAATTAGTCCTCAAATCTCTCTTACTTTATAACTAAATGAAATTCATAAACAAGAAATTGAAAAAGAAATTTTTCAAATTATTCTCTAAATTATATGCAGCAAGACTTACTCAAAATATTTTATACTCCTCTATCCCTAATGTAAATAATTACTTTTTAGAGTTTTGCTAAAAGACTCATTCATAAAAACTAATAAGTGTCCTTTAGCAACTTCTATATTCATTTGTTTAAAGAGACCCATTAATTTTTATATCTTTTAACAAATTATAACTAAAAAAATAGATAAATACACATTAAAATGTGAGTTGCTAAAAGACACATTTATAAATAAACTAGTGGGTGTTTTCTAAGAAAACCTTTGCTAATATATTTAGATTTAAACGCAAGTAACCTTTTATGGCCGTTTAAAAAAAAAATACTATACTATATCAGAAGGTTAGACTATATGTACAATTCAATTATTTAAATGGGGTGAAGTTGACAAGTGGAGACAAAAACAATTCATTATTAAAAGTTGCAATGGATGGTTCCTTCCTTTGGCATTAAAAATAATTTAGTGAAATGAATATATGAGCGTTTACTTTTGGGCGGCCAGTAGTGGAAGAGTGGAATTTCTCAACGATGATGATGAACAATACATGTCATGATTGATTGACAAGTATTTTCCATTAACATTACTATATACCATATACTATATAGTCTATAACATTTAAACGTGTGGTGCTAGATATACCAATATTGGAGACAAAATATAAAAGATAATGGTACTTAGCTCTTCTTCATGTCTCTCCTCTTTCTCTTCTATGGTGCCACCAAACTGAATCAACTACCGTTTGCTACTCCACTGGTTCATTAATCAATCATTTTTCTTTGAGAACCACTATGAGTTAATTAATTAATTTAATTGTATGTTTACACTGTAAATAAAGTCTTATGCAAATATTTAATTATATTGTTATGTAATGTTATGATATCAAAAGATAACTTAAAAGATTAGATTTGTCTAAACTTTATAGAACATATTTAGTTATTTTTATTGTCACCAATTCAACATAGAAGGTTGGATCAGTGTTTTAAGATTTAGATGGAGATGTGATATCCAAACTAATTTGTGTGGTTGATTTTAATCTAATGTGTAGATCTATTTAAGAGTTTAATGATTATTTTCACAATGGTATCAAAGTTTATGGTCCGGCTTAGTAGAAATGTGGAGTAATTCTCCATGTTGGATCAAAGATGTGGAGATCTTACATTTAAGAAAAAACGTTTGATGTAACAAGCGTGAGTTAGAAGTATAATTTTAGATGAAAAAGTAAAACAGTGTGTAAGAGAAACTCATACATTAAAGTAGAACAACATATAAGTGACAAAAACTCAAACCCATGACCTCCAAATTTAAGACATATCTTTTTTTACCATTAAAGTAAACTTTAAAGTAGAAAAAAAATATTTCCATCAGAAAAACTTATTTTTTGGTAGGTTTTTATGTATGCTTTTTTTTAGAAAACTTTGTAAAAAAAAAAAAGGTCATAGCTTTGTAATGAAAATAGAAACATTATCTCAAAGCAAAGTAAACTACGTGTATGCGGTAAATCAATACATGGAGTAAACGGCTATTTTGCATTTTGAACTCAATTATTGATATATAAAAGATAACATGAATAAAAGTCAAGCGGAGAATAAGCTGTACCGCTAGGTATTTTTAGATGATAAAATCAATCATTGTAAACACAACGTTATAGATCTAGGACACACGATATTATTGTGTCATTTGAACTCTATGTCAAAGGTCAACAACCTCTGGTGCTACCGTGCTAGGAAGCCACAAATGTCAAAAACAAATGGTATAAAAACATGTTGATTGTCAGAACACACTTTTTCATGTTTGACCATTTAGCTTGACGCGACTTTTAGGGTTGTATGTCCTACTGTAAAATCCCGACCTCTAATTTCACAAGTGGTGAAACCCCGATCAAATTCACACATGTCTGTTTTCCTCCTACCCATCCGTACATCATAACTTATGCATGTCTAAGTGTCGATCTTTTATCTAATGTACAAGTAAGGATGTTCACGGACCTTAATAAGAGTTGATGTATTTTATTCCAACTTTTATTAGTGGTGGTGCAAATCCACAACATTTTAGGTTAGACAAATTTAATATTTCATACATGTTGGGTCCTAAATTGTTAGACATTTACAATTTTAAGATCCAAAATTATGATCTACTCCATTTCATTTATTTCAACTCAACTTAATTGATTTTTTTTCTTGGAAAATAAGAGGTTCCAAAACCCAAAACAGGAAAAACCAAAAAGCAATATTTATATCTGTTCAACCATTTGCTTCACGGAAAGAAAATGATAAATCAATTTTTTCTTCCTCTAAATGGGTTGAAGATCTTATACTCTTGTACTTGCATATTTACAGTTATGTTCTATGTTGTAACATGTAAGTAAATATGTCACACTCACACACTAGTTTTTTGTGAGTTTGAAAAACACACGAGATTAATGACAATATTTTTAACTTTATGGGATAAATTGTATAAGCCGTGTGAGGTCTAGACTCCACCACTGGTGAAGTTGTACATGATACGTTTCTATTTCTATATATTTGGACAGTGATTCACAAATGTCATTATGAGTAAACTTTGTCATAATATAAAGTTTATTTAAAGTACATAATTAATGTGGAAAGTTTTTGTACATAGTCAAAAGCTAATGGAGTATTTTAACAAACTAAAATAATCTCTCAAAAAAAAACTAACTAAAATAAATTAGTTTTAGTAGCTTCTCGTTTATAATCATGTTAGTCATTGATGCAAAATATACACCGATTTTGCTGATAATTAATCTTTGTTGGAGATTTTGGCTAGTAACTTTTAGTGGAGTATTCCCTCCAACTATATATTTTTTTCATCCACTAAATTTGAACATGAAACATTGTTTAAATAATCCAAGTTATTGTAGCTTCTAATCAAACTATAGTTTAGAGATAAATACCAATAATTGTTTCAAAATAATCAAACATTAATTTTCACTAAAAATTAAATCGTCAACTTTGAGTGTTGACACCCTCCACAACGATTCTTAAAACTATGGGAGACATGATTGTAAAACATTGCATTAGTGCTTATAAATATGATGAATAGTGTTTTAATTAGAAGTTGAAAGAGATGTGATAGTGCAAATCATCCACCATAACATTAGATGAGTAAAGTACAATAGACCTTTGTTTTTTAAGTTATCTCGTTCTAGATTAAAATTTGATTGCGTGCATAAAAATGTCAAAGTAATACCATAAAAAGAAATCGAGCAAAATAATGTATATTTGATATAGATTTGGTCTCTAACCTTTAGTTCTAAAATATACTATACTATATTTTTATGCACCATTTAGAAAAACTTGTTGAGTCATTTTCCAATAGATAAAACAATTTTGGATTGTTTTTTCATGTTGAGGACGAACACAAACCTCTCGCTGACATTCTTTTTATTTCATTTCTTAACAAAATAATTACGACTTTTTAAATAAAAGTATGCATGAAGCACTGGAATATCCAACGCATATTATGCAAATTGTCAAATTATTTATTAATATGGATAAAATGTATAAGGTTTGAAACGAATTTTAATATACATAATAAAACAGATGTTGACTTCCTACATTTTACACTTGAGAGAGGGGGGAGAGAGCAATTTGTAAATAAAAAAATAGAATACGTATTTCTTAACCAATTGCAATCAACATTTATATAAATTTTGAGAATAATGGTGACATAGTTTTCCACATAAAAAATAATATGGTGACATAGTTTTCTTATTTTTGAAGTCTTCCTCAAAAAAAAAAAAAAAAAAGAAGTCTTCCTCAAGATTAGGTAAATTATATATAATTCAATGGCCAGTCCAAAACTAAGTTCCATAGGGTGCAGGATTTGATTAGACTTGCTCAAACTCATATTGCAGAATTCAAAGTTTTTGTTCCTTTCTTTTCTTGCATGCAATTAAACAAAAACCATTTGAAGTATATATATAATCGTGTGGTTGCGGCGGTCAATGAATGATATATTCACACACATATGGTTAGTTGGTAAAATTCTGTCACTACGTGATTGTTAAAACCAAGTTGAGAATTGCATTTTTCTTTTTATATCAAGAACTGAATGTGCATGTCGTTTATTATACGGCAAGCTTGTATCCTAACTAAACATATTTTACATATTAGATATTTTCTATAATCACATCTACATTCAACAATATTTATCCAAGACCAGTTCAATCCTGGCCCCTATACTATAGGTCATAATAGGTGTATCTACTAGTAATTTATAGTTAACAATAAGTAATATAACAACATAAGAATTACATGATATTTTTCAATTTAAATAAATAAAAAAATAATGCATTGATGAGTAAAACGTGTTCTTTTTAGTCCTCTATTTTATCTAAATTAAAGTTTTTGTCGCCATTTATAAAACTAAATTTTCAGTCCACCATTTCATAATTTTAGGATTCTCTACAATCATTTTTTATATTTCATTGTTGATGTGGTATCTTAATTAAGTAAAAAATAAGCAAGGATAGAGGCTGTGTGGTTATTATTGGTTAAACGGGAAAATTTCATCCTTATTTTCCCTCATCTTGCAACATTTGGAGTTACATTCTCCCTTACTTTTATTTTATTTGAGTTTTTAGAGATTGCATATAAACAAACTGATTTACAAATTATTCTTGATAGTTGTTTGTACCTAAATGAATAAACATGAAGATAATGTGGGTTAACTTTCATTGTTATGCTTCAATGTGTTCAACATGTCGTGTTTGATGTCGGAAGATGACATGTCATCTATATGTATGGTTACATTCAATTATACAATTTTTTAAAATTATTATGTGTCGGCGTGTTTGTGTTTGCTATGTTGTTTGGTTTCAATGTATTGTTCGTGTCAGTGATTTACAATTTGAGTTTCGCATGGTAAAAAGTTATGAGCACTCTATATGATCAGGAGAATTGTGTATGAAATTTTACTGTCATTGATGAATTAAGCCCTCAAATGAGATGCTAAAGTTGCATGCTTTGTGAGAACTGTTTTTGTTTGCAATTTTATACACCACTCCCTAAGCAATTAATTCAAAGTAAAAGCATAAATTTGATGTCTAATGTGTTAGGAATATATTTCAATCTTTTGACTCGTTATAGGCACCAAAGGGAGGCACTTAGTTTGTTAGCAGCACATATGTAAACAAAAAAAAAAAAACCACAAAATGAAATAGATTTTTGAAATAAATTATTTTTTAGTCAACATATGTTAAAATTAAAAATTTGAATTAAACAATAATTATCCCTACAAAGCATACGATAAATTTATTTTTGAAGAGGCATACGATAACTTTATTAAAAAATTAAATGATATAGTGTTGGGATATTTATGCCAAAAAAAAATTATGTGGTATATATATATATATATATATATATATATAGTTTGTTGATGGCGTGGAGTGGTATAGCTCGAGAGTTGCGTTTTATGTTTTAAGGAGGAGGGAGGTCTAGGTGTTAAGCGTTTGGAGGAATTTAACTTAGCATTGTTAGAAAAGTGGTGTTGGAGGATGATTACTGATAAGGAGGGTCTCTGGTATCGAGTGTTGGTGGCCAAATATGGTGAGTAGGTGGGCCAATTAAGGGAGGGGGGAGGAATTATTCTTTGTGGTGGCTGGGGGTGGCTGGCGTGCGTGAGGGTGTGGGTATGGGAGTAGACGGTGGTTTGATGACAATATTTGTCGAGTGGTTGGAGGCGGAAGGACCACTTTCTTTTGGACGGATAATTGGGTTGGTGGAGTACCGCTAGGGGTTAGATTTTGTACGCTTTTTGAGTTAGCCAAAAATAGGTGGACGTCAGTAGTGGAGATGTCGCAGTTAGGTTGGGAGGAAGGGCCCGAGGTGTGGCAATGGAGAAGGAGACTTTTCACGTGGGAAGAGGAGCTTGTTAAGGAATGTGTTTTTCTGTTACATAACACTATTTTGTAGATTGATGTTCTAGACAAATGGCGGTGGCTTCTTGATCCTATTAAAGGTTATTCTGTTAGTGGGGTGTATCACTTTCTCACTGTTGCGGAGAACCCTATTGATAGGAGCATCATTGATAATATTTGGCATCAAACAGATCCGTTAAAGGTATCTTTGTTCGCATGACGTCTTCTTCGGAACATGCTTCCAACTAGAGATAATCTTGTGCGGAGGAGGGTTCTTCAGGATGTTGCTAACTTGTGTGTTGGAGGGTGCATATCTGTGGAAACATCTATCCATCTGATTTTGGGGTGCAATTTCTTCGGCGGTTTGTGGCCTCTCATCTAGAACTGATTAGGTATATTCATGATAGACCATTGTGAGTTACATGATTATTTTCTTCAGTTTGGTCATATTGTTGGGTTACCGCGCTCATCTCATTCATTCTTGAGGTTGATTTGGCTTGTTGTTGTTTGGATTATTTGGAAGGAAGGAAACAACATGGTATTCAAAAACACGACATCAGATTTAGATATGCTATTAGACAAAGTTAAGTTGTTGTCTTTCGTATGGTTAAAGCCAAATATGTTTACTTTTGCTTTTGACTATCATGATTGGTGGCGTTACCCTCTCCTTTGTATGGGTTTATTTCTATAATTTTGTCGGTGAGCTTTCCCGGTTTTCGGGTACCGCTGTGTTGGTTTCTCATCTCTTGTAATTAACTTTGTGCGTCGTCCTGTAGCACGTCTTGTGCGAGGTAAAAAAAAAGTTTTAAGGAGTTGGAGATGCAAGGTTCAAGCATCAACATGGAGGGGAAAAAACTAACAAAATTAACATATTAACACTTGTTCTTAAAAAAAATGTGGAGATATTCATGCCCAATAAAAAGAAGATGGAAATGTATCCGTGAACAAACCTACAAACCTCACAGTTGACGGATATATTGCATTGTATATTTAAGGAACAAGGTTCAAACTATGTATTCTCCACTTATTGATCTCAAATGTGAATTTATAATCACTAAGTCACTTGACGGAAAAAAATTGTTACCTTACTTTAATATCTTAACAATATATAAAGGGATATACGTTTTTTGGACTGAAATTCTTACTCTGACAATTTTACCCTTAATTTAAATTATTTTATCATTTTTTATAAATTTTTTTTGAAGAAGTTAAAATGGAATTTATTAAAATCACAATGAGTCCTGACCAACACTAGAGGTGCCAGGATAGGAGTTGTAAAATAGCAACATACAAATGAAAGATGGGGAGCACCCAATTGTAAACCCCGTGCATCTAAGACAAAATTTGAAAAACCCCACAAGAAACATTAACAAAGGACTATCTTCGAAAGCAGTGAAAGGAACACCTAAATCGAAGACAACCCTCCGCACAACAACATAAACAAAATCCAAGCCTACCTCATCCATACCACCACGCAAAAACCACACCGCCAAAAAACCCCAACCATCACGCAAGCAACTATCTCCATCACACCACGCAAACACCAATAACCTCGCTAACCCTCCCATCCACCCATTTTGCCACCGTTTAGACATCACAGAAAACAACCGTAAAAAAACTTCCGATGCTCTGTCTCCATACTACATCACCGCCACCACACACCACAAAATCTCCACCACACATACAACCCGAAACCCGGTTCTTCTCACCAACGATCCACCAAAAAAGCATATGAGGTCACCAAAACTGGACCGTGGAGCACAAGAAAACAATCTTGTGAACCACGAAACTGTTGAAAGAAAATCCAAACAGCGGCTGAAAAAACTAAAGCATTTACCCATAAAAACCATCTCTCTCCAACATCACCAACCAATAACCCTTCTTCTACAAAAAAAAACGAAAACTGCCCACATGCTCATCATCATCACCAAAATGTCACCACCACACAAAAACACATAATCAAACCTACTCCCAATTCACCACCAACAACCACCACCTATCTTTCTCAGCAGCCACCACAAAACGGATCTAGATCTAGATCCAAATTCGGATCTAAAAACTACCACCACAACCACCACGAGTCACCACCAGATCCACCACAAAATCACCACCAGTAACCACGAAAACCACCACGAACCGAAAACCAACGCCTCCATGAAAACCAGCTGCCGGGAGAATAACCAGAAGTCATCGACGCGAGCTGTTTGCTACAACCTCCTAAAACCACACTGGTGCAATGGTCGCCAGAGGTGAGGTGATGCGGAGGCCATGCCTCGTCGCACCACCGTTATAAAGGTCTACATCTTGAAGGAGAGAGTTTGGATTTTATAATTTTATTAAAACAATCAATTGAAAAATTACTTAAATCACATTAAAATATAAAAAATTCACAATAATAATAACACATATATACCTTATACTATTTAAATAATCAATTAAAAAATTAGTTAATTCTCTTTAAAATATCAAAATCCACAAAATAGAAAATTTAGTTAATTGAAATAGGTGTCATGCTAACCAATACCCTACGATACTAATTGAGGAAAACAAAATAGAAAATTTTACATTGAAAAAAGTATTCTTTACACTTTTAAGAATTTGACTATACAAGTTTCAAAAACTTTTTACCATTTTATTCTTTTTAATAGGTGTTTCTGAGACACTTGTTAACATTAATATTCTTTACACTTCTTAAAGACTTTAAGTGATAATTTTTTGTAAATTATTTTTATTCAATGCATTGAAAATTAAACTATTTGACAATTTTGAAGAATGATTATATATTTTTTTTTTTAAAAATAGAATGCATAAAAACTCATATTACAAATCTGGTCAACATGAACAGAACAAGGGTTGACTACCCTAGTATAATAGCTGCCCTCTTTCTTTTTCTTGAAAGAAAAGAAATCTTCGTAGTTTCCCGTTTATTGTCTTTTCTTTCCCAAAATCACATCCTCTCTCTCCACATTCTTTTTCAAAGTTTGTTCTCATTTTTTATTATTTTTCTGTATTTTTTTAATGTGTAGTCTTGTAACACCCATTTTTTATCAAATGTGTTGTGTGTGTCCGACACCGAAAAATGTGATTACCGGTGTCGACAAGTCCAATGTCTGTGTCTGTTTCATAGTGTGTAGTTCATTTTACTACGAACGTTTCTTGATGGTACTAAGTTTAATTTCCATGTTATAGAGTTACAGTTGAATAAATGCTTATTAGATCAATGTATATGCACTGTTTTCATATAAATTTTCATCAAATAAACCAATGTAAATACGCTCTTCCGAATTTACGTGGAATTCTTGACGGTATCCGATCCTATGAATCACTGATATGGACACTGGACACAAAACATACATGTCGACACAAGTACTAATTTGAGAAAATGAATTATTTGAACGTAATCACTTGTGTGAGTGTGTCGGACACCGGATACGTCTTTGATTAGAGGTGTCGGTGCTTCATGCATTTATTGAATTGTCAATTTGATTAGTTTCAACAATGCAGATTGCTACCATTACAAATGGGAAAACTTAACATGTTAGTATTATTTATTTTTTGGAATTACGAATTACTAGTACTATGTTTTAATTGTGAATGTGCAATCTTTGTTTGACAAACATAAGCTACCTTGGCTTTGCAGCGAGAGTTGTCACGCCTGAGTTAGTTCATGGTGAATCTAGTTCTCCTGCAACTAGTGTGAAGGATATATGTAAGGATGGAGGTTTGTTAAAGATGATACTAAAGGAAGGGGAGGATTGGGAAAACCCTAATGATCCTGATGATGTTTTAGGTATACGTGTTCGTGTCTCTAACATATTTGTTTTTTTGCTGGACGACCCTGTTATCTTATTGTTTGGTGTTAACCCTTCGGTTCTCAGAGAAAGGGAGTACTGGTGATCCAGATGTTAACTATAAGCTCCCCTCGTGCTATTGCAGTTAAGTATAAAGCACATCTTGATGATTTGTAAAAAAATCTGATGGGGTGGAGTTCACAGTGAAGGATGGTCAGTGCGTTCAAACTTTATTATTGTCTCGATTAATTTCCTTTTCCAGGGCGTCTTCACTAATGTTTTCCCGCCATGTGATAGGTCATTTTTGTCTTGCATTGTCAAAGGCTGTTAAAACCATGAAGAAGGGAGAGAAAGTGAATTTGACTGTCACACCCCAATGTAAGTTGTTTGCAAAACAGTTAGGGCAGATTTGTTTGCTTGTGCTATGGTTTTTTAGTTTTTAAATATAAGAAAAGAAGTTTTGTATAATAGTTTTACAAAACAAGTAATAATACATCACTACTGTTTGAGAAGGGAATCCAACAGGTCCTATATAAACACCTTTTTCTCTTTAATGGATTTCACTAGTTATCTTCATATTGTGTTATAGATGGATTTCGTTACAAGGGGAATCCAACGTTGCAGATCACTCTCTAGTTGGTTTCTTGGAAGACTGTTTCTGGAGTAATCTTTGATAAGAAGGTCGTCAAGGAAGGAGAAGGATATAAGTGTAATGAGGGAGCTGTTGTGAAATGTAAATCATCATTGATGCTAATTACCGCTCCTTTTTTAATTTGTTTTTTTTTAATGGATTTAGTGCATGAGTTTTGATGCGATATTTCCTTATTTTGCATTTTTCGTAGTGAAACTAATTGGTAAGCTGCAGGATGGCACTGTATTTTTTAAGAAGGGCTACAATGATGGTGAAGTAGAGCTGTTTGAATTTAAAACAGACGAGGGTAATTTGAATTTTCCCAATGTTTCACCCTCACATTAATTTGTTTTATATCAACTGATATGAATGTTTGTTGTATATAACAGAGCAAGTGGTTGATGGGCTTGATAGAGCTGTAATGACCATGAAGAAAGGGGAGGGAGCATTGTTGACTATTGGGCCTGAATATGCTTTTGGTTCATCAGAGTCTCGGTAGGAATTAGCGGTGGTTCCTCCTAATTCAACCTTGTATTATGAGGTTGAACTAGTTTCAATTGTCAAGGTAAATAAATAACTTACTATACGATATTATGGAATTATGAATTGATATCTTTCAGTGTTGGTTAATTAAATTATTGAAAGGGAACAAAGTAGGGAATTGCCTCTTATTTTTATTCTATTTCTTCGTGCTATTTCCGAGTTTGGTATTTTTCATTTCATTTTTCTACCATATTTCATTTCTGAGTTAATAATTTGTCATTAATATTGATTGTCAAACCCAACTAGATTTCTTGACATGAATAAATTGTTGTTTCGATGTTGCCATCTTCCTGGTTTAGTATGGAAGTCTTTGTTATTGTAAATTTGGGAAATTTCTAATAAAGAGGAAAATGCTTAACCTTGCTTTCAAGGATCTGAAGGTTAATAATTCAAATTATGGAAATTACTCCTTTGAAAAAATGTATCATTGGTTAGCAGAGTTAGACATTACATTTTTCAATGAATAATTTTCAAATTTCTCAGGTTTTGGTTAAGAAGTTTTAAATAAGAATGTTGTCTATATTTTGGACTTTATATCTTAAAATTTATTGGTTGGATGCCATTGCCACATTCTTTCTGCACTAATACATTTGTTCATTGTTTGCTTTAGGGTAAGGAGTCATGGGACATGAACACTGAAGAGAAGATAGAAGCTGCAAGTAAGAAGCAAGCTGAAGGGTCTGCATTGTATAAAGCTCAAAAATATGCAAGAGCTTCTAAAAGATTTGAACAGGTAACAAAAGTTTCATTTATATATTTCATCCGCTTCACTTCAATATGTGGGACAATTGAGCCTGGTACATGGCCTACAAACCATTGAAACAAATCTGCATAAGCCCAGTTTCTGGAACTAGTGTACAAGGGAAAGGGAAGATGGGACACGGGGAGATAATAAGTTAGGTAGTGATGTGTGCACCAGTCTGATGAGTATGGTTATAAGAGAGACAAGATAGGTATTGGAGAGGGCATTCAGAAATATGGTTAGGGAACATAGTTTCTCTCTGGTTAGAAGTCTTTGACTTTGGCTTATCTCTGGTTAGAAGTCATTGAATGGAAGATGAACCAACATGGTTGAAATTGAAGCAAAGTTTGGTCAATCAAAGCTAATCCTTTTAAACAACTGATGGACTTGCATCAAGACGACAATGTGGACTAATTTATCACGAATTTCAATCATGTGTCCTCGCTAGTGCGTTTTTCTCTCGAAGGAGCAATACTCGGGTATTTTGTTGGAGGACTTTGACTAGGGATTCAGTTGAGGGTTTAAGCCCTTAATCCTCAAAATCACGTCATTGGAGGGGAAAAGGTTGGAATGAGTCCCATAGTAAGGGGAGTATTGGGTCATCTATTAACCCCGACCCAAACGACGGAAATTACGGAACAAGAGGAAATGTTGGACCGGCACACCTTCGGGGAATCTATTTGAAGGGGATTCATCCAATTTGAACCCTAAGGATGTTCAACTACTGCCAACAAGCAAAGATGACTCGCAATGAGGAAATGCGGACGATCTCAACAGGGGATATAACACTTGTACTCAAAGCTCACATTCATTGTTTCCTGTGTGGGGTAGCACTATCACACATCACATCAGTGTACAGAGAAGCAGCTTCGCCTTATGATTTTGGGTGATGATGAGGTTGCAAATGAAGTAGGGGAGGTGCAAGCAATTGAGACTAAAAGAGACGAGGATGCTTACACATTCAAATGCAACACCATGGGGTTAGTTGATATAACGGAAGCCAATAATCCTAAGAACACCGATTCTGTCGTAATATTTATGGGAAGCTTAATGGATATACCAATTGTCGTTTTGGTAGACCCAGGTGCGCACCACAGTTTCATTTTGTCCGAAGTGATGATGATTTCCCAGAGAGTTAGGTTGGGCGATGGTCAGCAGGTGTCTAAGATGGGGAAGTGTTTGAAGCTAGAAGCCCACTTAGTAAGCTTTATGGCTGTGGTGGTTGTGTATGTGATGGAACATACTTCGGGAGTGGCGTGGTTAAAAAAGCTTTGGAAGGTATTACTTGATTGGAAGGCTGGGGAAGGAGTGGAATTAGAGGGGAAATTCACGTTGGATGGGAGCACAGAGGGGGTGCAACACATTCAACCCGAACTTTGGCCGTACTTGTTACATAGTTGATTGAGGGAAGAAGGCATGAAGGTAGTGACACCTGAAGCCCTGCAATGAAACTAACAAAGAAGGAAGAGATCGTGGTGAGTTCTCTAAGCCTTGAGGACAGTGCTGTTACTGTATAGGGAGGCAGTGATAGGACACTTGGGCCTATGGTCCATTGTGAGCCAAGTGGTGTGTAAAATCTTCAGAGGCCCAGTTTCCGGAAGGAGGGCACTAGGGGAAGGAAGGTGGGGTTGGGGGAAGGTGATGGGTAGTGGAGAAGGGATTCAAAAATATTGTCAGAGTTGGTTAAGAGAGTCTCTCTCGGGTTAGGAGCATAATGCTATTGTTTGAAGTCTTCAACTCTGGTGTATCTCTTCCATTTTGTTATTCCACCATTTTATGGCCTCTAAGCACATCTTTATCAGTATAATATTATACAAAATTAAATTACCATGTTCATTTGGGTGTTCTGTCCTTTATTTTTTATTAAACTGAAACCAAATTGCAGGCTCTAAAATTCATAGAGCATGGTACTTCCTTTAGTGATGAGGAGAAGAAAAAAGTCCGGCCTTTGAAGCTTTCTTGCAATTTTTTCTTTAGAGAATGCAAGATTATATTGAACGATTATAAAGACATGGTTAGCAAGATCCTTTATTAATATACTAAATTACTTTGTTCATTTTACGGGTTCTATCATGTATGTTTTCTTAAACTGAAACCATGATGCAGGTTGTAAATGATAATTCCTCTAGTGATGTGCTCGATGAAGCTTATATAGAGGTATAGCTGTTGTCTCTCATCTTATAGAAAATTACTTCTTTTGTGTCCTAATAAACATTAACCAGGTATTTACATGAACAAGCAGCTCCTGAAGGCCGTAAACGATGCGATCAGGTACTTATTGAGTGTGGTTTGGTTCAATTATTTGAATTTTGGATGTGCGCTGGGATTTTACTTCTGCAATGAATTTTCTTTCGATTTATTAACCAGGGGTCAGCAGAGGGTGTATACGACGGCAAAGGTCATGTATGGTTAGGAGGCTAACTCTTATTCTTATTGGGATATGTTTAACAAAACGAAAAGTTGGATTCTTGAGACAGTAATGTGAGTATTCCATCTCTGTTGATTCTCCAGTACATTTTCACTTCTAGATAGTTCATATGATGTCAAGTTGAAAAGCCAAAATATTGTCTCAGTATGTAACCTTCCACATTTATACAAAACATGCAGGAAACTAGGCCAAAGGATGCTGAAACCATGAGTGTTGACAGCAAGGCATAGATGCCAAACTGTGTCTTTATTGTCTCTACAGCAAGGCATAGATGCACTAGTTTGTAGTATTTGTGTAATTTGATTGTGTGCTTTATTACTCTAACAGTAACTTCGTTGTATAATAGTTTTATGCTTCATCATAAATTAATTATAACATTATGACATGGGTGTATCATCAAAAACTTATCCACTTACATCAATCATAACCATGCAGCAACACCCTGGTATACTATAACAATTACCAATACAAAACCAAGTACTAATATATGAATGAATACTACCAAGGTTTCGTATTGTTGTCAACATTTTGTGTCCAAATATGATTACTACTCATTTTTTGAAAATGTTTAGGCACCAATGAGATGATGACAAAATAGCACGTGTTAATATGCTACCTGTAACAATAAAATACATAGAATGAACTCGAAAACATTAACCTTATTAACTCCCACTTCAAATAAAGAGAAGAAGCATAATCTGAATTAGAGTAATGCTAGGGACACTATTTTCAACACTCTCTCTAACACTCATTTTTTTATTGTATGAAACTAATGTATGTTCCACCATTTTAAGTGGAACTCATTTCCAATGTGTAAGACTCATCTTAATTTAAACCAATAATGAAATGAATGTTTAAGAGAGTGTTGAAAAAAGAATGTTGCTAGCATTACTCATTTGACCTATAACTTTAAACAAAAAAGAATTAAAAAACTCCAAAGGCATTAGGACAAAGGAATATCAAGAGAGAAAAAAACAAGCACAACTCTTTCCTTCTTATACTGTGCATGCATGTTTGTCCATATATTAGCATTTGGTAAAAAAATAAAAAATTATTTTGAGAGACAAAGATAAGTTACAACATGAAATTTTTTGCCAATAATTTTAATTGTGATTTTAATGTTGTTGTTAAAAATTGCAAAATATTTTAACAGAATACCAAATTTACCGTTCATTAATTGCAAATTAATATTTTATTAAATTTTTAATTAATAATATGAATTAAATCTTATTATAACAATAACAATCTCAATTAAATTTGTATAAGGTTGTGCTATATTTAAAAAAAAAAAAAACTTACAAGCATATGCGATAAAATAAATAAACAATTAAACACAATAGAAAAGTGTAAAGATGGACACTTTAGTGTCTGCTTTAACGCTAGTTATAAATAATAATAATTACAAAAAAAGAGTTTTTCATATTAAATCGATGTGCCAACCTTAGTGAGTTAGGTAAGGTGCACAAACTAGTATTGACATATCAATTAAAAATTTCATCAAAAAATGATGGGTTAAACAAGTGTACATGATGAGTCCAACTCATTTTTTCATGAAATCAAAAATTTATTAAAAATTACACTCAAATAAGATCTATAAAAATGACATCGACACTCGTCTTATTTTATAACTCACATTAACCTCACTTAACATCTAATCAATGTACATCATTTCTTGTAAATATATTGATAGTTTTTATCACACACTACTAACTTCTCGTTCGCTCCATAATATTTTAGATTATTAGTACAATTCAAACGGTGTAAAGACACGTTAAAAACACCTTTCTACGTTTACGACATTTTGAATTTCATAATACGAGGTGCGAAAAGAAATTCATATTGGGCCGATTGAGTGGTCAGCCCATTTCATACTGTCCATATGGGGGAGATGAACGCATTCTTCTTCTTCTTCTTCTTCATTCGAGTTTCTTCTTCGTTCTTTTCTCTTCTGCGATTCAATTTCTAATAACCTTTTTCTTCACTCTGAAAATTATTCAGCTGAAACTCACAAAACGATGTCGGGTAGATTGGTGAAGAAGATTCTCAACGAGCAACATCAACTTTCTCAACAACAATTCATCAAAGAAGAAGAAGAAAAGGATGATGATAGTGAACAAGAAGAAGGTTCCACTGCACCTTCCACAATCAACCCCTTCGATCTTCTCAACGACAATGATTCTGAACCCGAAAACCAGGTTCTATTTTTATTTTTTTATTGAAGCTATTTAATTAATTTATGCAACATTATTTAACCCTTTTGAATTTTGCAACTGGGTTGGGTTTTGTTTTTTATAAGCTGAAAGTGAATTGGGTTAGCTAAAAAAATTCTAACTTGCTTTTGTATTTGAAAATAGGTTAGAAACAAATAATTCATTAGTGTTAGTTATGGTGTTTAGAAAATGTCATTATCATAAAGTATTATAGAGAATCATATGGATTTTGTTTGGATAAACATTTTAATTATAAGTGTTCATCATGTAAGTGCTTATTTATATGCTATTTCTAGAACAACTTAAAATTGAGTTAAAATGTTTTTATATAAGCTATAAGTTGTTTTCATTAGCTATGTTGGAGAGCTTGTGGAAATAAGTTGAAAACAACTTATGAATATTTTATAAGTTGTTTTCGTTTTTCATAAACTCTCTCAAGCGGTCTCACAAGTGCTTATGCCAGTAGATAAGCTTTATTAAGCCAATTCAAACAGTGCCACGGCGTTATGGTGTTGTATTGAATAAGCTTAACAATTGGGCCGCATTGTTATATAAAGAATGATCTAGGTTTTGTTTGGATAAGCAATTTAATTATGCGCTTAAAGCATAAACGCTTATCATATAAGTTCTTGCTTACGAATTATTTCTATAACAGAAGAGAAAATAGAGTTAAGCTGTTTTTATAAAAGCTATAAGTTGTTTTCGTTAGCTATACCGGAGAGCTTATAGAAAGAAGTTGAAAACAACTTATGAACATGTCATAAGTTGTTTTCATAAGCTCTCTCAAACGGTCTCACAAAGTAGGTATGTTTTAATTAAGTCAATCCAAACAAGCCCATGGTGTTGTATTGATTTTACTAGAAATTTTTCTTTGGTGTTTTTAGCTTAAAGATTGATTATTTGGTTATTGCTCATTCGAAAGAATGTGGGGACCTCTAGTAGTATGCTTATTGGCTATTGCTTATCTTAATTTGGTTATATTGATTGCAGGGAGATGAGTCTGCAGATGAAACGTTGGTGAAAGACGATGATAAGGAGAGAACATCCTCATTGAAAAATTCTGCTCAGGTTTCAACATCAAATCCGAAATCAAAGAAAAAGAAGAATAAGAAGAAGAAAAGCAAGGATAATGCTGTTTCCGGTAAAAAGGGAGATGAAAAAGAATTAGACTTGATTTTAGAAGATTTGGCTCTGAATGTGAACTCTTCAAGCGAGCAACATGTTTCAACTGAAGGAAAAGCAGTGAATGCCAAGGACAAAAGTAGAGCTGTTAAGGAGGATGCTGTCTCCATATTACAAGTGGATCCTAAACATTTGAGTGCCGAAAATGAGCTGATAAGAATATTTGGATCTAAGGTTGTGAAATCATTTGAGAATCAGAATAACAATCAACCAAGCAGTTCTAGGCAGATGCGAGGGGTGAGGCGAGTACGCCACAATCTTAAGAAGACCGTTCTTGTCACTCCAGCAAACACTTGGCTCCCATGTGATGATTCTTTATCCATGGAATTGCTTGAAATAAAGAACGGATGTTACTACTTTAGGTAAGGAGCTTATTATCATTCTTATTGTGTTGATTTATAATATTTTGTGCTTTGGTTATTGGGACATTTCCCTTCTCTGTATGCATGTCTGGTTGTATATGCTAAAGGCTAAGGACTTTTAGTATCCAATCTTCAAATGTGTGATGTGTGCTACTATCGAATCATAAACATGTGAATGCCGTAGAAATAAGCACAAACAAAAGATGTCGTGTATTGGTGGGAAGAATCAAACATAGAACCAGGCATAAAGATAAAACCTTACGGAGAACTTTGAATAAAAAAAAGGTTCCAATTTAAGACCTTGGAATAGAAAAAAATTACATGATTGTATTTTAGATGAAAAAAATTAGATGAAAAGGTGGACTTAAACAACATGGGAAAATTACTTTCTTTGGGCCAAATATTGATTGTATTTTACACACACACAATCTAATATATATATATATATATATGGGAGCCTAGTACGGACCTTATATGAGTCCATGGGTGAACCCATATTTTATTTTTATTTTCCCGACGCAAGTCTTATATCTGGGCAAGAATGTTGAATAGCGGGGTAGAGTAGAACAACACCACCTATTAGCGTCCTTTGTGTCGATCACCAGTCACCACTATATTCACCCTTTTGCATTAGTAGCGCATACACCCTAAAAGTTCAGTGAATATGTCTTTACAACCACAATGATTCACTGCATCTTAGATAGAAAGAGAAAAAAACTCATTTTGCTGTCTCAAGGAGAGAGATGCACTGATGTCAACGGAAATAAAAAAGACACGTCAAAAGGAGTGAAAGTGGAAAATAAATTAACTTCCAATTGCCGGTAAAAACAATGGGTGCACCGTGGACAATTGTATATTAGGTTCATATTAGGGGCTCCTTGTATATATTGCAGTTCTGCTACTTAATAACTTTTTGTAAAATTGTTAGATAATCCAAATGTTGAATTATGCAATATTATCTTCACGATAATTGTGAGGTTTTAGATGATTTAGACATCTAACTACATTTTAAAAAACATATTTTGCATAAAAATAATGTATTGCGAGTAAATATCAGTTAGTTTATGGTCAGTATGAATTTTTTAGTAGACTTGATCTACATCATAAAAATCTTCAATCCAACAATTGGATTGCATGAAGTGTATATGCACGGTTGAGTCCATTGGTTTTGACTTTTGGGTTTATGGTTAACAAGAGGGGGATTGGGAGACGTAGTGTTTTGTTTTCTATCTATCTGGTTGATGATTATGTGCTTTATTTGTGTTGGAAATTGAATACATCTTTTGTATTTTATGTAATGATTCCCTATTTTAATCAGTGATTGAAGATTTTTTAGATGTGAGAATCATAAATTATAATAATAGTTGCATCTTTTTGAATCCCTTTTACTACTGTTCAACCCTCCTTTTTACTTTTGTAGATATGTGCACTCACCATCTTACTCCCAGTATCAGAAATCGTTTGAAGCTGCCAAAGCAATTAATGACATAAATGGTGTAGCGAGCATATTGCAGCACCGTCCTTATCACATAGATTCCCTTCTAACAATGGCAGAATATTTCAAGGTAGTGGGTGAACAACAGATGTCTGGAGATACTATTGCGAGGTGTCTATATGCGCTTGAATGTGCATGGCATCCCATGTTCACACCACTGCAGGGTAATTGCCAATTGAAGTACAAACACGATACAAACAAACCTATATTCACTGCTCTATTCACTCACATGAAAAACTTGGACCGACGAGGCTGTCATAGATCTGCTTTAGAGGTCTGCAAATTGTTGCTTTCACTAGATTCTGATGATCCCATGGGGGCTATTTTCTGCATTGACTACTTTGCTCTAAGGTCTGAGGAGTATGCATGGCTGGAAAAGTTTTCTGACGCTTATAAAAGTGATAACTCCATATGGTTGCTTCCAAATTTTTCTTTTTCCCTTGCCATTTGTCGGTTTTACCTTGAGCGTGAGGCCTCCGGAGATGCTTGTGTTGATTCTAAAAAGTCATCTTCGTCTGATCTTATGACACAAGCACTGATGCTTCATCCTTCAGTTATAAAGAAGCTAGTGGCAAAAGTGCCATTGAAAGATCGTGCATGGACAGATATTCTCAAGAACTCCTTTTTCCGATCAGATCAAACAGGAATTCAATCTCAAGATCACTTGATTAGTATATATGTTGAGAGGAATTATCTTATATGGAGGCTTCCTGATCTACAAAAACTGCTAATTGGTGCTGCAAACCAAGTCATTGAAACCCTAGAAAGTAATAAAAGTGAAGTTAACGATTGGTCTTGTGTCAGAAAAGAAGCATTTTCCTCTGAGAAAAATGAGTAAGTGAATTCTTTTTTGTCTTTTGCTAAAAAAATTCCCGTTTTCTTTTACGGCATTTTCTGTAGAAGTGAAACTTTTTCTGATCCCAAAAAAGCATCAAAGATTTACGAATGTTGTTTTGCATACCATCTTCAATTCCAACGTTTATAGATGCATCTGAATTTATGTTCTTCAGAACTTGGTGCAAATTATTTCAATTTGGAATGAGCATTTTGTGTTGACCAATCAAAATTATGAATTAGTACATGTGGCAATTCATTTTACAATCTTTTGCTTGTTAGGTATGGACATTTGTTGGTGTCCGATTTCTCCGATTCAGTAACGGCAATCCCACACGAAAATCTTCAACAGTTTATGGGCATTCCAAGGGAAGGGGAGGCTATGCTGGATGAAAACCAATTTGCTAATCAGCAAGGCAATGGCCATGCTCCTCGCGGTGTTGCAAATAGAAGCGCATTAGCTGTCTTATTTGAGTCGATGCTGCCGTGGGTTACTTACGAGGAAGGTGGACCTGATGTTAACCAACCTGGTGACGGGGAGCAAGACAATCAGTGATACTTGATACAACACATCCTTCCTGCTCTAGAAGCCTTTTTTCCGGAGTGTGTTGAACTCCATGATGAGATGTCTTTCATGTATAGAGCGATGTTTAGGGAGCTTGATTCCTTCTGCAATTATGTTGGTCCTTGTGAACCATCTGGATTCAATATAATTGCCATATACTGTGGTGTCTAATTTTTGAGATATTGATATCAGATGTTATACCTTTTACATTATGAATTTCTACTTTTATATAATTTTGATCCTTGTCAGCAATGTTATTTAATCACGTGCTGTCACATTAAGAGTTTAGTTATGGTAATAACTGTTTAGTTATGGTAATAACTGTCTAAGAGGTCAAATACTCTTTATGATACAATAGTGCAATTGGATATGATTGTGTAAAAATGAATTACATCAAAGGTAAACACTTTCAGCATCCCATTGTGGTTTGAGTAGTGTAGGAATAGTAGTGTGTGGTGTGGGACACCTCATTCCTTGTGTACATATGGCATGAATGTAGGTTACCAGTATAAAACCGTATACAATGGTTGAGATCGTAACTGCTGCGCCTGCTGACTGCAGAACTCATTTTTGATGTTGTGTGTAAGATGAAATTATACTCCAACAAAACCCCAAAAGCCAAACACTGAGATTCAAGAAGTGTGTATAACCTAATGTTTGCATAGAGCATGTTCATAAATGCAGTTCACAGGGTTTTCTGTGTGTCGACTTAAAAGTTTCGATGTATAAGTTTAGATCAATTGCACAATCACACAGTGATTCCTATGCAATCCAAACACATACTAGCTTATTATCCTTGTTGCAATGTTAGATGATTTTTCTGACATCAATGTGACCATGTCTCAAAAGAACCTAAACTACTCACTGTAAGCGAATCTTAACATGGTGATCACACGGTTTCATGATTTTTAAAAGCGAATTGACATAGATGTATGTGAAATTATGGCTGCATTTGTGTATGATTTTGTAACCTGCAATAGTTACTGCAGAAAGACCTTATATTTGTTGGTTTAAGAACTTGCATTAAAGTATACAATAGTCCAAAAACTATGCCTACCTTAAACTATTTATCGATGACAAGCTTTATACAAAGTAATAACTGCAGAAAGGTCACTCATTCAACATGCTGGCCTAGGCATGTAGATCAATATATAATAAATACTGACAAGGCCTTCTTGTGTGTGCAGCATGCTTTGTACCTAGTCCCTCCAACTCAAGCGTGGCATTGAGACCTTTTCTTTTTCTTTTCCTTCTTTCTGCAAATATTGAGGGGATTTAGAGAATGTTGCCCTTAAAAGATTATGGAAGCAGGTGGGAAGTGGGGGGGGGGGGGGGGGGGGGACCAAGATTATATGATAAAGTTGTCATGTGAGAGGATTCAATACATGATTAGGGGCACAATTGTATAAGCTGCAAACATCATCACAACAATGCTAAGCATTATTGGATAGTCTTGCTGAAATTCTTATAAATACATATTGTGTGAGATAACTTGGCTGTGGGGACATAAAAGATCGCCTAATCATATTGTGTGAGATAATGAATTATTTAGCTGATTATATCACCAGGTGAGCGTGGCTTTATGTGGGAAGCCACAAGCAGAAAGCGCATTGTGCCAATTAATCACTTGTGATATGAAGGGTTGTATCTTTTTCTCTTTTTTTGTGTGATGAAGTGGTAAGCACCACTTGAAATGCACAGACGCATTCTAAGGTTTTTGATTCGAATCCGTGTGAAAGTGTTTAGTCTAACTAACAATATTGATATCGTCAGTTGAACTACGTCTAATGGTCTGTGTTTTTTCTCCTTTATTAGTAGAGGAGAGTTTATATAAGGTTGGACAATATAAATTAATCAATAGCAAATAAATGATCATATAACATAAGGTACTATTTCTTTTGTCATAACTTGAATCTTATTTCCTTCGTTGGGGATCCAAGTCTTGTCATAGGAACATAATGTGGCATAAGTTATAAATGTTTGAATTCTTTAATCATTTAGTCTAAAGTTTGATTTCTGATCAGTACATATGAAAAAACATTTGTTGGAAGATGTCAATCTCTTAAATACTCTCTTCGTTCCTTTTTGCAAGAAATAATTGACTTTTTAGATACATTGAATAAATTATATATTTGGTTTAGATGCTAGACCAGATACGTAAATTATTCAATGTATCTGAAAAGTGAATTGTTTCTTGTAAATAGGACCGAGGAGTATATGTCAATTATTTTGAGTTAATGAATTTATGTAATTGAGCAAGATACCTTCATCCACCCAATGAGATATTCAAATTCTAGTCCTGAAAAGTTTAAGCTATTTGATAAAGATATTGCATATTATATGTAAGGGTCGGGGTTCGAACTTATGACACTCATCTCCACTTTTAAAATGGGAGTTATGCCTCTGGCCACTAACTTGACCAAAAAAAAATTCAAAATCAAAGTCTACCTATAAAATTGGAATTCAACCAGTCACAAATACGCACACACAAACCAAGACACAATGGTTTGTAATCAAAATTTGAAGAATGCTGTCATAGCAATATTAGTTCCTCTTCCATCAATCATCTTCTATCTCACATTCCTCAACAACTATCACTCATCAATTTCCATCGCAAACAACCCTTCTTTTTTCTCAACTCTATGGACATGGTGCTATCACCACCCTCTTCTCTTTGTCAATGCTCTCTTCTTTTTCAATGTCAATATCATCTTCTGGCTCATTGGTCAAATCCAATCTAGTCACTGGGTACATACAAATCTAATCTTCATCATATTAATTGCATTCGCCCCACTGACACAGACACCTGACACAACAAACTATGACACTGACTCGTTAACACTGATTATTATTATCCGAGAGAATCACATAATTCAATGTAATTACACGGGTGTCAGACTTGTCAGACACCGGCATGTGACAGACGCCAGACAAACACATCTTTTACTAGAAGTGTCGATGCTGCTGCAGAATTTAATGTGATTGAAAAATTTAAAATTTTGTGAATTTAAACAACCCAATTGATTAAATGATTCAATTTTTAAATTTTGGTTTCTGGGCATGTATAAAGTTGACATTTTTATTGTTAGTGATGATGCAGTTGATTGATCCATATTGGACAGTGATTCCTGTGATGCTTGTTCATTACTATGCAACACACCCTTTGGCTCAATATGATTTTTGGAGGTCTAAGATTGTGATTTTGTTGACTTGGGTTTGGAGTATTAGACTCACTCATAATTACTTTAGACGTGAAAATTGGCAATGGGGTGCTAGAGAAGATTGGCGTTTCACTGAGATGGGTCAACAATATGGAAAACATTGGTGGTGGGTTTCATTTTTTGCTGTTTATGTCTCTCAGCAGGTTGGTTTTTGGTTTACTTTTGCACCTTGAACATGTTTGATGAATTGTCTGTTTGGTTTAATTTTTGGATAAATAATCAATTTGGTCCCTGAAATTGTAGAACCGTATCAACATAATATCATACATTAATAGTATTCTAAAGTGATCCTTGAAATTGCAAAATGTTAATCAAATTTGTTCCTTTGTTGGTAGTGATATGGACTAACGTGACATTAAGTTGGTAATGTCGGAGATGCAAGTGAAAAATAAGTGAATAATGTCTGGGATGCATTTGATATCAGATTATGAAAGAGGGACATATTTGATTGAAATTTTACAATTTTAGGGATTATTTTGAATTATATATAATTTGGAGGACTAAGTTCCCGCTTAGTGGGATTTGACATGTTCCGGTGTCTAACACCGACACATGTGGTTACATTCTTTTATTAGTTATTTCTATTTTTCGGTGTTGAGGGGTGACCTTTAAGAATGTGTCAATTATCTGTCTGCACATGACAATTTTTTTTTGACGTAATACATCCTCTTATATAAAATATAAGCAATAGTGAGTCAAAGAAAATTGATATATTTGGTCCAAATACATCAATTTTCTTTGACCCAATTTTGCTTATATTTTGTAACAGAGGGAATGTTTGTGTTACAGTAAAAAAAAATTATACAATTAACAGATCCAGTCGTATCTATAAAAAATAAAAAAGACTCTGTCAAATGCGCTAAATTCACTTCTTGTCTCATTGAAATTTGATGGCGATAAAAACATTTCATAGGATTTTGTGTGTAATCGACAGTGTTATAACACTGTTAATCGTTCACACATCTTTCACTCGAAATTGTTTTAGAACAATTAATAACTAGTTTGTGTGTGCGCTCGCATGTGTGTGTGCACTTGCGTGCGTGCGTGTGTGTGCTCACGTGCGTTCCTGACTAATAATAAAAATAGACAACGAAGTTCAAATTTCACACACGTCACTCAAAATGGACGGCATGCCGATGCCTATGTGTTAGCGTTGTTTTTGGTGTCTTTATTTGTATCAATGTTTTGTTGATTGTGTCTTCTGAATTTGAAATGCTACTTTTTTTCTAACAATTAAATGGACATAGTTATGTGAAGAATTGATTTCTGCAGGAGAGTTGTCTGAGACGTAGTTTAGACAAAAATCTTGATAAAATTAATATCATTGTGTTTGGAATTTCTAGTTTCAGCTATGGAAACTCACATTGAATTCGAAGATATGCTCACAAGAGTTGCTTTTTTCCATCTCTTAATCTTCTATATTTCCTTCTATATAAAAAAAATCTATATTTCTTTTGTGTTAGTTCTGTTATTTTTCAGCGGAATCGTGTAAGCTTTTTGTTATTTTGTGAATTGTTAGTCAGGAGAGTGAATTTGAATTGCTATTGAAATCAACACGGCATATTTTTCTATTTCTTTAAACCTTGTAATTTGTGCATTGAAAATGTTTTTTCTTTTGTTTTGTTGCAGATGTTTTTGATTGGATTGTCCCTTCCTTTATATGTTGTGCACTTTGTCAACAAGCCTTTGAGTATCTTGGACTTGGTTGCTATGGTTGTCTGTATAAGTGGCATCGTTATAGCATACTTTGCTGATACACAACTCCATCACTTCATGAGTAGAAACAACAAGCTGAAAGAGCTTGGTAAACCTGTAATCCCTGTACTTGACATTGGCCTATGGTATTACAGCCGGCGTCCGAACTACTTCGGTGAGACGCTGTGGTGGTGGGGACTAGTTGTGTTTGCATGGAACCTTGGACATGGGTGGACCTTTATTGGAGCTTTGGTTAATACCTTGTGTTTGGCTTATGTGACTAGGCTTGTGGAGGAGAGAATGTTGAAACGAGAGAGTAGAGCAGAAGCGTTTAAGCTTTATCAGAAGACAACTTCAGCGTGGATACCTTGGTTCAAGTCATTTCCTTCAGATGTTAAAAATAAGAATGCTTGATGTTTTTCTTAATGCAATGGTTTTTTTTATTGTAAAATTTTCATGTTCGTTTCCTGCTAAGTGTTGCATTGTTTTCCTTATTTATTTGATAGAATCATGATTTGTATGTGTTCCAGTATGTAACACCGATACTTTAGACTATTTACATGTGTTTGATTGTTCGACACGACATTAGCACATGTGGTCGTATAGAATCACTTTTATTTTCTTAAAATATTATATTTGTCTACATGTTTGTGTGATGCTTGATGTTCATGTATGTGTTAGTGTCTAGACATGTTGGTTGCATGATATATTTATATGCATTTTATCTTTTCTATTCTATATATCTTTGAATTCTAAACTTAACTCATTCTAATGTTAGGATTGTGACTATGTTGCACTTCTAAGAGCATCCACAATGGTGACCCTCAATCTTGAGATCTTAAACGGGTCTCACATGAACACATCATTTTTTTATAATTTTTTAATAATAGTACCTAATAGGGTACTCAACCACTTTAATAGAGACTTTCTAACAAAATATCTAAATGGATCACATCAATAACTCTTTATTATTTACATTTCAACAAAAACAATTCAACATGATTATTTTATTAAAAAAGTGGTTTGAGGTCCACTTAAGAATGTGGGTCTTAAGTGAGACCTTGGATCTTAAGAGGCCCCCAAATTTCCCCCCTCTATGAATATACCTATTAGGTACCAAGTTTTAAAAGGTGAAGACCTCACCATTAGTTATGGTCTAAGAAATTTTCTCCCACTATGAACAACTTGGCATCCTCTTTTATTCTATATCATTAAAGAATTAAAGAATTGATTAATTCTCAATTTTATAACTGCATATTTTATGCTAACTGATTCACTACTTATTCTATCTATTTTCATTCATTTTCTCCTTTCTTTTTGAAGGAATCTCTTTTACATTTTATTTTATTATTATGTAGTATATTAATTCCTCCACTAAATCTTTTTAATGCAATATTGTCTAGTCAGTGTTTTATTTAAAATCATTTTAAAATAAAATATTGATAAAACTCGTGCAATTCTTTGGATACTATGCTTGAATTATTCTTTGACAAGCATTATGATGATGTAGCAATTCTAAAATAGTTTATCCGTAAAATAAAAAAAAATACTATTGAAACTTTGTCACCCTCTCTTTACTTATCTATTCTAATAATTAAATATAAATTCATTGTTTATTTCCACTAAAAGAGCTTATCAATTTAATATGGAATGTTAATGATCTAAAGTGTTTGCCAAAACTTCGGCCCCGTCTCCAGTAGGCGATCTAAATAGGTCACCTACCGTAGGAAATATGTTTTTTTTAATGAATATAAACCATTTAATACACGTGATCTATATGTAATGTGACCCTCTAAAATGTTATTATTTAAAGGGTTAAATAAGTTGTTAGCCTCTATAAATATACAAAATTTTGTTTTTAGTACTCATAAAAAAGTGACATGTTTTCGTCCCTATAAAATATTTTGACACAATTTTAGTTCCTATTAAATTAATTTTTTTTTAATTTTGCTTAAATTTAATACCCATAAATATTTTGACATGTTTTGCTTAAATTTATTTTGACACAATTTTTTTAATAATTTTTTACATACTTATTTAAAAACTTATACAAATTTCCAACGCATAAAAAATTAGCTTAAAACTTGATTTTTAGGTTCAAATTTTTATTACCTTAATCATGAAATTTTAGTGTTTAGAAAAATTCCTATTTAATTCATTACATGCTAACAAAAAATAATTTTTTTATAAAAGAGTTTCTCATAATGTTTTTAGTACCCGTTTGGATTTAGTTTGTGAAAATTAGTTTATGCAAATAAATAAACTTTTTTATTATTTCAGAAGTTCTAGTTAACAAATATTGTATCTTCGTAAGTTGTTTTTTTCATAAATTACGTTAACAAGCTTATGAATAATAAATAAAAACATTTTTTTTGCATAAGCTCAATCCAAACGGGCCCTTATCATGTCTGAAAAAATAATTCAAAATATATACTATAATGTTCTTAACATTTCTTATAATTCATATTAAACCAATTTTAATTTAATAGGAACTAAAATTGTGTGCCGAATTTTTTTTAGGACCAAAACATGTCACTTTTTTTATGATGGCTAAAAACAAAAATCGGTATATTTATAGGAACTAAAAACTTATTTAACTCTTATAAATAATAACATTTTAGTGGGTCACATTATGGTAATAGATCACAATCATTCAAACACTTTCATGTGTATTCATTTATTCATATTCATTTTGCTAAAAAAAATAAAATGTCTCCTATGGTAGGTGATCTATTCAAGTCGCCTATCGAAGACAGGCCCTAAACTTCACATGCAATTATGAATTCTTGTTTTTAGAGGCATTTGGCATTGTCGCTTTAGCTTAAATTGGGATGGAGGGAGTATTTTTTTTAAAAAAAAAAAAATTACTCATGAACTTCTCATTTAAAATTGTTTTTAGATTCTAATTTCCTTTTTAAAATTTTACAAACACATGCAAGTCATTTATTTTTGAGTTAAATATGTTTTTGGTCCATATAAATATGTTAACCTTTTATTTTAGTTCCTCTAAAAAATTTCTTCAACTTTTAGTACTTTAAAAGTTTTTGCACAAAAATTTATAATATTATAAGAATCTCTCCCAAAAAACATTAGATTTTTTTCAGAAAGCATAAATTAAATATGAATTATATATTTTTAGCGGTTAAAAATTAATATATAGTTTATGTTTTGTTAAAAAGTTCTAATTTATTTTTGGAATGATTTTAACAAAATTCTACTCATTTCTGCACAATTTCATTAAAAATACAAAAACTAACTTTAAGATAGCGACCAAAAATATTAATTGAAAATTTTATAAAGACTAAAAGTTAAAGGAAAATTTTAGAAGACTAAAGTATAAAATTAATATATTTATAGAGATAAAAAAACATATTTAAACCTTTATTTTTTTCTAAGAAAAATATAAATGGGACGACTTTTGACTCTAAGTCAATCCTTTAAAAAGCCACACAAACCAAATTCATGACTTATATGCAGTGTCATCAGTCAAGTCTGGTTGGCGCACACGTTACAGACTTACAGTACATGAAATTTTCCTCCCATGGTTCTTGAACTTTATCATTAACTCAAACAATGACAGTCCTAAGATGTTCCACGAACCAGTGTTATCATTCATCATACTAGAACAAGTATGGCCGAGCGCGTTGTGCTTTTTTATTCTTTTTGGAAGTAAGTAAAAATATATACACACATATAATTTAAAAATTTAATAACTCATACACCCACTAATTTTTAGTGGAACTGTTTTAGCAAACTACACCTTAGGTGTAATTGATCATTTTTGGGTTAAATATATTTTTAGTTCTTACATTTTGCGCCTTTTTGAAGAATAATCTTTACATTTCATTATATATTTTTAAAATCATCACATTTAATCTCCGTTATCAAAATTAGTCATTGTTGTTAACTCTTTAACGTAATGTTGATGTGACAGTTAGTAGGTTCCAATTATTTTATGGTTAATATGTTTTTGGTCCCTACATTTTGCATGACTTTGAAGAATAATCCTTATTATTTTAGGGATTTTAAAAACATTATTGAAATGCAAGAACCATTTTTTCAAAGTCACGCAAAATGTAGGGATCAAAAACATATTTAATCTTAAAATAATTGGGATCCACTACCACGTCAACATTTCGTTAGAGAGTTGACAGCAGAGACTGATTTTGATAACGTAGATAAAATGTGAGGGTTTTAAAAACATTTAATGAAATGTAGGGACTATTATTCAAATGAGCGCAAAATGTAAGGACTAAAAACATATTTAACCCATCATTTTTCTAGTTATTACTTGCTAAAATACTCCTTCTTAAATATAAGTGGGTGTATTCTAACAAGTGCCTATATGAGTTGCTAACATACTCCCACTTATTTTTTTTAAATATGTGTTATAGCAACAAACATCTCAAGGTGTATTTATCAACTTTTTAATTATAAGTTGCTAAAACACTCCCACATAAAAACTAGTAGGTGTGTTCTAGCAAATCCCATAATTAAAAATATATACACATATATAAATAAAAGAAATTAGGTACTCATATTAATATTTGTATAAAACTATAGACACGTAAATAAATTTTTAAAAAATTAGGTACCATAATGATATATGATTAAAAAAAATAAATCAATATATTGATATAAAAGTAAAAGAAAATAGATATATGCATTGATATATGAGATGAGATATTTTGACTCCAAGAGTAATTCAATAGAGTTACTTTAAATTACTAACATTCATTTTGTTTTAATTTAATGATACTAATTAATTATCTGGTGATGAATTGTTGTTGTCTATATATTGTGAGTCTTCACGCATCATAATATATATAATTAGGATTCTGGTGACGATCGGTGATGTGATGTAATACTCAGTAACATAACTCTGACGTACAATTTTAGTGAGTAGAAATCGGTACCAACATGCATATATGTATTAAAATAGAGCTGCATCCTCTCATATACATGATGATATTTTATAGTTGATGATGTTGTGAATGATGAATGATAAATTAATTGCTGGTGTGTATTGATATGTTGTTTGGTGATGTGTATTAGTGAGTTCCTTGACATTGTGTATTGATTGTGATTATAAAATGATGTAATTATTGAAATAATGATTATTTAAATGATGTGAATGGTGTGTGTGTATATATATGATTAATGATATTTTATGTATTCAATCTACGAGTCTATTCATTATGTTTATGCAATCTTCTTATTTTGAATCAATACTCAGCCCGATTGCAGATTTGACACAAGTATCCTTGTTTGGTACATATATTCAGGACGAGGAAACTTAGACGTTGCGAGCTTGGAGTACGATGGGGAGTCTATCTCATCAACCTTTCTTTTCATTATGAGTTTATTTAGAATCAATGCTCTGATTATGTAACACTGGGGATTGAGATTTATTTAATTCTAAGACCTTAATGTTGAGATTCTTGTTTTTGAAATTAGTTTATTCATTGAGATGATGTGATAAAACTTTGAATTTAATTCCACTGCATTGTTTTAATTGAATTGAATTTGTTTTGAATGATGAAGACATGTAACACTCTTGAATGGTTAAAGGTTATTCGTACTTTTAATTTAGGAAAATACTTTGGGGGTTAAAGTGTTACATCCTGCAATGCGTCAGTCACCCTGTCGATACCAGAAAAAAACTCAACACATATGGCACGTCTTATGAACATAGATCCTTATATCGAAGTCTTGCAAGGGCTCCACAACAACTCACGTTCATTACACAATACATATCTTGCGGTTTAACAAGTTTGTCTTCTCGTGCATGCACCTAGTACGTAACACATGCTTGCTCTCAAACAAATTTTGCGCTATGTAGTACCATACACTTTGGATTACATTTATCACCATCCCCATTACAAAAATTTTCTCCTACACCGACACTGACTGGGGTGGATATCCTGTGCTCTACTTCCGGATACAATATATTTCTTGGTGACAACCTTATATCTTGGTCTTCCAAAAGGCAACCTACTCTCTCTCAGTTTAGCATTGAAGCCGAATACAGAGGTGTCGTCAATGTTGTCTCTGAATCGTGTTGGATTCGCAATCTTCCATCGAAGCTCCGTATTCCCATTCCTCGGGCCACATTGGTGTACTATGATAATGCAGTGCCATCTATCTATCTGGTAATTTTGTGCAGCATCAACATACCAAGCATATTGAGATGGACATTCATTTTGTCTGGGGAAAAGTAACTCGTGGTCAAACATACGTTCTTCATTTTCTCTTCCGGCATCATAATTGTAGACATCTTCACCAAATGAATTCCTTGTATTCTGTTTCATGATTTCCATACCAGTCTAAGCGTCCGTGAACCTCTAGCTTCGACTTTAGAGGTGTGATAGAATATAATATTTTGTAATTATTTGTCAAAGTGATTTTTCTTATTATTACGTTGCATCATAATTAGATAGTTGATCAAACATATATATATATATATATATATATATTCAAATAATGAGAAAGAGGCGAGCATTCTATTATCTTACGATATACACATGTCTAAATTAAAATAAAATGTACCCATATTTGAGTAATTAAAAATACAGACATGTGAATAAATGAAGAAAAAAAGTTAGGTACCTGTATTTTCGATATGTATATTGAAAAAATTGGTGAAAAAATCATCAATTTATTTTGAATCTCTGTATTATTTGAATTTTCCATATATTATTTTAATATCTATTTTTTGGATTACAAGACGAAAGTAGTAGAAAAAGAAAAATAAGAAATAAAAAGAAATTTGTAGATATGATAAAAAATTGAGATAACCATAAATTATTTTGATTAATATGAAGAGTTAGAAAAAAAAAGGCTTAATTACTCTTTTGGTCCCTTAACTTATTTTTTGGTTTCGTTTTGGTCCCTTAACTATCAAAAGTTTCGTTTTGGTCCCTTAACTTACTTTTTGGTTTTGTTTTGGTCCCTTAACTATTAAAAGTTTCGTTTTGGTCCCTTAACTCTTCCTCCGTCAACCACATTGGTCCTTTATGTTAGGATGAATGTATTAGAGTTAAAGAACCAAAACGAAACCAAAAAATAAGTTAAGGGACCAAAACGAAACTTTTAATAGTTAAGGGACCAAAACAAAACCAAAAAGTAAGTTAAGGGACCAAAACGAAACTTTTAATAGTTAAGGGACCAAAACGAAACCAAAAAATAAGTTAAAGGACCAAAAGTGTAATTAAGTCAAAAAAAAATGAGATGAAGATTGTGTGGTTATGAAAGAGAGGTGGATAAAAAAAGATTAAGGTGAAAGTGAAAGAGACGGAGAAGAAGTAGGAAAGAGAAAGGGAAAGTGATGAGGAAAATATGAAGAAAAAGTAACAGAAATAAAGAAAGTAATGAAAGGAATAAATTAATATTTTTTAATAAAAAAAAGTGGTTGATTATTTTAAGTCGTTAGGATTTTGTGTGCACTAAAAATTTAACCATTGTATAAGATTTTAATTTTCTTATATATATAAGAGAAATAGCCTTCAAACCCCAACTCAACAAGTTTAGATTTTAATTAGTATTAGCCACTTGAATTATCAAAACAGTGATGAATTTGAGTAAAAAATTTAATTTTGACACCAAGAGAGAAATGGGTTTGAATTTCATGATTTTGGTGGTTATGGTTTCATGGTTTTGGTCAATTCCTACTACATGTGCCTTGGCTGCAAAACAACAAGAGAATCAGAAACTGAGGTTTGATAAAAATGGTGAATTCAAGATATTACAAGTGGCAGATATGCACTATGCAAATGGAAAGAATACACTTTGCTTAAATGTGCTTCCTTCACAAAATGCTTCTTGTACTGACCTCAATACTACTGCTTTCATTCATAGGGTGATCCATGCTGAGAAGCCTAATCTTATAGTCTTCACTGGTATTGTTTAATATACTTGTTTAGTTTTTGGTTTCTAGTTGTCTTTTATTCATAATTGTTTTTCCTTTTACCTTTTGTTTAATATAGTTTTTGGATTTCTGTTCATATGAGATAACCAATTTTGCAAATTCATTTTTTGGTATGACAGGAGATAATATCTATGGTCATGATTCCTTGGATTCAGCTAAATCGATGGACGCTGCATTTGCTCCTGCAATTGAATCAAACATTCCTTGGGTGGCTGTTTTAGGGAACCATGACCAAGAAGGATCACTCTCTAGGGAAGGTGTGATGAAATATATTGTTGGAATGAAAAACTCTTTATCTAAAGTCAATCCTCCAGGAGTACACATCATTGATGGTTTTGGAAACAATAACTTGGAGATTGGTGGTGTTCAAGGTACTGCTTTTGAAAACAAATCAGTTCTCAATCTATACTTTCTTGATAGTGGAGATTATTCCAAAGTTCCTACTATTCATGGTTATGATTGGATCAAGCCCTCACAACAACTTTGGTTTGAACAAACGTCTGCGAAGCTTCAGGTACTATCACATTTGTTCATTGTCTTATCTAGCTATATTTTACTTGCAATACTTTTGACTTAAAAGATTTGGTTAAACCAAATTATCTAGTTTCTCTTTATTGTTTAGTATCTGACTTGACTCTTTATTTATTCTGCAGAAAGCATACATAAAAGGACCAGCGCCACAGAAAGAAGCTGCTCCTGGTCTTGCATACTTTCACATCCCCTTGCCGGAATATAAAAGTGTTGATTCATCAAACATGACAGGTGTGAAAATGGAAACATATGGCGGTGATGGTATTGGTTCTGCTTCGGTGAACTCTGGTTTCTTCACAACCTTGGTTGGAGCAGGAGACGTGAAGGCCGTTTTCGTTGGCCACGATCACCTCAATGACTTCTGCGGCAAGCTAATGGATATACAACTTTGTTATGCTGGAGGATTCGGATACCATGCTTATGGAAAGGCTGGATGGTCTCGGAGGGCAAGAGTGGTGGTAGCTAGCTTGGAGAAGACAGATAGAGGAAGTTGGGGGGCTGTCAAGTCAATTAAATCATGGAAGCGCCTCGATGATCAGCATCTTACTGGTATTGATGGTGAGGTCCTATGGAGCAAGAGCAGTTCCGGTAAGATATCATGTAATGCTTGGAGTGTACTCTTTTGCATGTTCTTAAATTATGCTACATATCGAAAAGGATGAAATCTATTAAGCATGAAAATATGACACGAGAATAATAGTTATAAATATGATCTAGAGTGAAGTTCATGAATTGCAACAAAAGGTTCTTCCAAAGTAGAATAAGAACGAACGATCGCTATATGATTGGAATTTCTCTTGAGGAAATCATCAATGGACGTTTTATATTATGAAGAAACATGGGTTGTATTATTTATTGAAGGCATTAGTGACATGTATGTTACATGATTGTTTTTTATATGTTATGACATATGCGTTACATGATTCTTTTGATCTTATGTTGTCCTTGGACTAATGGTCTAGTTTGGTTTTCATTACAGGAAGTAGTGGCAAAAAACAAATTGGTGGAAATTGAGAGTTTGAAAGAGATGTATTGGTGTATCCACATGATTACTTATTTTGGAATTTATATCGAGTTATTATACAAATTTTTATTCATAAAAATTGGAAACTTTAAATATACATATCATGTAATTTGAAACTGCAATAGAAGGCTGATGATTACAAAGAAGGAATGAAGTTCATTAACTAATTATAGGAGTATTCCATTAATTTGAAGTTTATATGTATTGCCTTAGAACCAAAAAGAATTTGAACTACTAAATCAGAATAGTTTTTTTGGCCTCAAGGGAGTAATCAAGTTAAATTAATTCAAGGGGAACTCTTATAATAATGAAAGAAACATAAGACTGCAAAAGGATTCTTCTAATTTTTTGTCGGTAAATCAGGATGTTTTTCATATGTATTTGTGAAGACTAATTTCTTAAAGTAATTGAGATTTGTTTTAATTGAGATCTTTTAAAACACATTCTTTTAGACGTAATTAACAATTCGTGTTGGTACGCGGTACGCGACATGAGAAAAATTCTTATCATCTTACCGATGTGTTGAAAACATATTTAAGGAACCCAACTATTTATCATTTATGTCACACCATGCTTAACACATTCAATTCACCCTTATATACGTAGGAGGCAAACGCATCAATGTTACCTTATGTTTATTGTCATGCAAATCACATGCTTAATTTTCACATATTTTGTCTGTGTCCTTAATGTTATGAGATGAATATATTTTTGGATGTTATTCCTGTAGTAGCAGCAATAGATAAAATCAGCTCAAACAAAGTTATATATAAAACTAAGTTAGAAGAAGAACAAACTATAGGATTCGAATTCTCAACTAGTCACAAACACTCACTCACACACAACATTAGATCAAAACCAAGGCATAATGATTTGTAATCAAGATTTGAAGAATGCTGTCATAGCAAATAAATGATCATATAACATAATTGTAGGGCTAAGATAAAGTATGGATGGTTTTGCTAAACTAGCAACCATATTAATTCTCCTCCTAATAAACTCAATCTTGTAATAAGAAAATGATCAATAACTTGTACCAAAAGTGGAAGAAAAGAAAATGATTGATAATTCACTTACATTACCTAAAAATACCAAACACTCCATATATGCTCTCTTAATTCACAAGTAAACTTAAAAGAAGAATTAAAAAAATGGTGTATAATTATTACAATAATTGTTGGCTATCATGTCAAACTCTGGATCATTAAAATCTTCCCCTAAAAATTGGAGATTAAATTTTTTTTATTTTTTATTTATTAATTTTTTTCAAGATTAGACTGCAAGTTCTATCACATAATCATAATCATGTGAGGAAAATATAGCGCCTTAGAGCATCCATAATAGAGACACTCATTTTTTAGAAAATAAATGAGTCTCACATGTACACTTTCACTCATTTATAATTTTTCAATATTAGTACTTAATAAGTACTCAATCTCTTCAACCTAAATCTCACACAAATTTCTTAAATGAGACCCACTAATCAACTATTAATAATTTTACACCATTGCATTTTAATTTTTTAATATTAAAAAGTGTGAGTCTCACTTAAGAATGGATGTCTTAAGTAAGACCCCAAATATTGTAAAACCCCAACAATTTTTCTCCCCAATAGAAATACTTAATAGATACCAAGTCTTAAATGTTTAAGACTCATCCGTTGGGGATGATCTTAGGGGTCTGTAAATTGATTGAAAAAATATTTTTTAGGGCAAATTATTTATCAACTTTGTTAAAACTCTATTGGAGAATTTGACTAGACAAGTTGGTATGATCTTCGTTTGACTTTTAACCATATTTTTTTCATGACTCGAATCTTATTTTTTTATTGAAGATTCATATCTTGTTATATAAATGTAAGGTGACTTCAATCGTACATGTTTTTCCTAAAAAAAAAAGTAATATATGTTTGAATTCTTTAATCATTCAGTCTAGAATTTCATTTCTTACCGATATATATAAAAAAAATTGTTAAAAGATGTCAATCTATATGCCAGTTACCTTGAACAAATGAATTAATCTATGTAATTGTGCACCTTGTCCCATCCAAGAGATATTCAAAATCAAAGTCCACCTATAAAATCAAAGTCACAACTACGCACACACAAACCAAGACACAATGATTTGAAGAATGTTGTCATAGTACTAGGGAATACTAATGCGATTGAAAAATTTGAAATTTCGCAAATTTAAAGGACCCAGTTGATTAAATGGTTCAATTTTCAAATTTGGTTTATGGGTATGTATAAAGTTGACATTTTTATTGTTAGTGATGATGCAGTTGATTGATCCATATTGGACAGTGATTCCTGTGAATGCTTGTTCATTACTATGCAACTGAAACTAAGTGAGTAATGTTAGAGATGCATTTGATAACAGATTCAGAAAGAGGACTAATTTGACTAACATTTTACAATTCAATAGATCTTTTTGAAATATTGATAATGTGGTGGGACTAAGTTGATAGTGTCCTACACTTTCAGAAACGAAATTGAGTATTTACTCTTAAATTTTTTAGCATTGTAAATGGTTGTTTTTTGTTTTGCAGATGTTTTTGATTGGATTGTCCCTTCCTTTATATGTTGTGCACTTTGTCAACAAACCTTTGAGTATCTTGGACTTGGTGGCGATTGATGTTTGTTTAAGTGGCATTGTTATAGCATACTTTGCTGAATGCTGATACACAACTCCATGACTTCATGAGTAGAAACAACAAGCTGAAAGAGCTTGGTAAACCTGTAGTCCCTGTGCTTGACAGTGGTTTGTGGTATTACTGCCGGCGTCCGAATAACTTCGGTGACACGCTATGGTAGTGGGGACTGGTTGTGTTTGCATGGAACCTTGGACATGGATGGACCTTTATTGGAGTTTTGGTTAATACCTTGTGTTTGGCTTATGTTACTAGGCTTGTGGAGGACAGAATGTTGAAACAAGAGAGTAGAGCAGAGGCATTTAAGCTTTATCAAAAGACAACTTCTGCGTGGATACCTTGGTTCAAGTCATTTCCTCCAGAAGTTAAAATTAAGAATGCTTGATATTTTTCTTAATGCAATGGTTGGTATTATTTTTTTGTAAAATTTTCATCTTGGTATCCTGTTAAGTGTTGTATTTTTATTCATCTGGTTTATTTAATAGAATCATGCGTGATTTGTATGTGTTCTACTATGTAACACTGATACTTAAGATTGTACCTGAGTCTGATTGTCCAACACTGACACACATGATTACATGAATCACTTTTATTTTCTTAAATTATTACAGTTGTCTATGTGTCAGTGTCGTGCATGATGTTTGTGTCTGTGTTAGTGCCTAGACACGTTTGCTCGCAATGGCATGATATATTTGTACAAAATCTTTATGTATTCACTTCAATTGGTGTTATGATATATTATTATATGCCAGAATTTTCTTAAAGAACAAGTATCTTTTTTAATCCATGTTTTTCAACTTTAAGATTATAGAGCTCATAAGTGTCTTGAAGAGTAGTGTGGGTGAAGGAAGTAGTATATTTGGTTATGGATATGTTTTCAGAAGTACTTTTAGTTAGGCTTCTTTCTGTTCAAGGGAAAGCTTGAAACTATAAAGAGGTTTTTTACAGAGGAGCTTTAATTAGTTATGAAAGCTATGATAATTGAAGATCAAGATCTCATCAAAATTTATATACTTTTACATGGTAGCATATTGATATCCAGTGAATGGCTAAATCCCCAACCTTGATATATTGGCATGAATTGTGATCAACATAATATTCTTGGTCACCGAATATTATTTATTGGCTAGTGAATAACCTGCAAGTACCTATATACTATCTATCTATATTATTGTGGTCTGGCTTACTATTCATTCACAACGGACCAATGATTAGTATCACGGACAGAATAGTTATATTAATTTACAAGACTACTAAGACAGATGGAAGCAACATAACTACATATAAACTAGGACCTATAAACTACTGAGAAGCTAGTAAATAATAATGGGTTGTCAAATATTATTGAACACAAATATTTTATCTCAAGAGGAAGAATTATATTATGAAATATACGTAACTTTTCAATTCTCTCATCTCTCCCTTCTCTCTTATAATATACAAAGAAGTTACAACTACGGTGACTTTTCAATCCAATAACTATTTGCAAAACATCCCCACACGTAAGTGTATAGTTTTTAAATGCAATTAATTTTGTCTTACATTAATTACATTTCTTTAAATTTTGTTCGACATGGACTTTGAAATCACTCCTCTATCCTAATGCTAAATATTTCTTCTTTTTTTGAAGAAAACTATGAATGGGTAGGTGCTCGTGAAAATCGGGGTTTTATATAAGTCAAATGACTTGTTAATGAATACGGGGGATTTTACTATGGAGATTGATTGTCTTATAATACTCATACTTAAATCCAAGTGACAAAAACTAGAGATGCATACTTGTGATGGTAGGTGAATATCAATATAAGTTATTTAAGTAAAAAATTATCTCACTTTGTATGTTATTTTACGGTATGATAGCTCGTGAGAGGAATAGACACTTGTTGACATATCATAGCATGATTATCATCACACAGTCCTAATTGCATTTCCAAACTGCTCGAGTGTGCCTTTTGGGCATATCCATAGCATGTTACGTAACAACTTGTTTCCTTATTGGATTGAGCTTAGACTTAATATGTTATACAATATACAAGAGTTAAAGGCATATGGTTTGAAATTTATTTAGTGATTACAATATATATAGTCCTTGGTGGAGCTAGGATTACTATAAAGCCTCGGCAAAAAAAATTTGCAACACATTTATAGAGGTTTACATACAAAATTGTAAGCAAATAATCAAAAATCTAAAGAAATTGTCTAATTTATAGGAGTTTATATAAGAAACTCAGGAGGGTTTATATAAGAAATTGAAAAAAAATATGGGTTGGAACCCGAGCAAGTGTTCGGGCTCGCCGGGCCCTTAGAACCGCCACCATATATAGTCCAAAAAAATCGTATATTGTTAAAAATTGAAATGAATATGCAAAGGATATAAAAAAAGATACTTGTATATACCAGATGAGGAAAAAAAATACTTAAAATAGGAATTGGATTAGATAATTTCTATTTAGATGTAATCATGTTCAATCATCATCATTAAATCGTCGGATGAAGATCAAACAATAAAAATCTTTAATTCAAAGTTAAAATTTGAACAATCCGATCTTAATTGAAACAACATTAAACTAGACTGCATAAAGTTTTGACTCAAAATCAATCTCTTAAAAAAAAGCATACAAACCAAAATCATGTCTTATATGCAGTGCCATCAGTCAAATCCAGTTGGCACATGCGTAACAGTACATTGAATTTTGCACCAATTAATCTGAACTTTATCATCAACTTAGACAGAGACATGTCCAAGATAAAAAGATTTGTTTCTTGTTCCTTGTTTTACTAAGCAATCATGTTTTGTCCTTTTTTTCTCCTCAATAAATAAAATCACTTTACTTTGCTTCTTTCACCACTATCATCATCCATATACATAGCCCTCAAACCCCATTTCAACAAGTTTTGATTTTGATTAGTGATAGCCACTTCAATTATCAAAACAGTGATGAATTTGAGTGAAAAATTTGTTTTTGACACTAGAAGAAAAATGGGTCTGAATTTCATGATTTTGGTTGTTATGGTTTCTTGGTTTTGGTCAATTCCTACTACATGTGCCTTGGCTGCAAAACAACAAGAGAATCAGAAGCTGAGGTTTGATAAAAATGGTGAATTCAAGATATTGCAGGTGGCAGATATGCACTATGCAAATGGAAAAACCACACTGTGTTTGGATGTGCTTCCTTCTCAAAATGCTTCTTGTACTGACCTCAATACTACTGCTTTCATTCATAGGATGATCCTTGCAGAGAAGCCTAATCTTATAGTCTTCACTGGTATTGTCAATTGCTCTTGTTCAGTTTTTGGTTCAGTTTTTCTCTTTATAATTGTTTCTTCTTTTACCTTTAGCTTTTTATTTTCGATGAATTAATAAGAATAATTTTATAAAATTATTACAGTGTTGAGTATGGCTCATATATACACACAGGCAGTATTGTTGTAATCTGAATCGTAGTACTATATATATATGGCTTGTAACACTAAAACCCTAATTCACTCAAATAATATACGAACTATAGCTGCTTTATAGTCGCAGAGGCAGACACAATTGGCTGAACTGCGTAAACAAAGACCGTGTCTTATTGTCTTGCGATTTTAGTATCTTTTATTGTTATGTTACTAGTTGGTGTTCTAACACACTGATTCATTCATTTTATTGTTTTTCTTATGTGTGGAAAAACCTACAACAATCATTTAGGGTGTGTTTGGATGGAGGGTTTGGAGGGGAAGGGAGGGGAGGGTTCGCTTTTCATTTTTAAATTGAGGGAGTCCCTAATTTAAAAACAAAAAGTAAACCCTCCCCTCCCTTCCCCTTCCCAAACCCTCAATCCAAACACACCCTTAGAAATTGAGGGAGTAGCATGATGTTCTACTAGTTACTTGTAAATGGATGGAAATGAAATGAATTGGAGTTGGCACTATATTGTTTTTGAAATTGTTGATTTATTTAATCATCTTTAGTAAATCTATGCAAATTACAATTACAAGTTTTTTGGATTGTTGCTCATATGAGATAACCAATTTTGCAAATTTATTTTCTGGTATGACAGGAGATAATATCTATGGCTATGATTCGGCGGATTCGGCTAAATCGATGAACGCTGCATGTGCTCCTGCAATTGAATCAAACATTCCTTGGGTGGCTGTTTTAGGGAACCATGACCAAGAAGGGTCACTCTCTAGGGAAGGTGTGATGAAATATATTGTTGGATTGAAAAACTCTTTATCTAAAGTCAATCCTCCAGAAGTACACATTATTGATGGTTTTGGAAACAATAACTTGGAGGTTGGTGGTGTTCAAGGTACTGGTTTTGAAAATAAATCAGTTCTCAATCTATACTTTCTTGACAGTGGAGATTATTCCAAAGTTCCGACGATTCCTGGTTATGATTGGATCAAGCCCTCACAGCAACTTTGGTTCCAGCGAACGTCTGCGAAGCTTCGGGTACAGTCTCGTCTGTTAATTATCTTATCTAGCTATATTACTTACTATGCATTTGACTCCAAAGGTTAGCTTAAATCAAATTATCTAGTTTCTCTTTATTGTTTAGTATCTGCTTACCATTGGAATTTTCTTTAGATCCTTAGGGTCTGTTTGAATAAATAACTTAATTAAGCGCTTATCATACAAGTGCTTATGTATTTAGCAAAAGATAAAAAAAGTCAAACTGTTCATTTAAGCTATAAGCTATTTTAATAAGCTATCTTGGAGAGCTTGTGAAAATAAGCTGCAAATAGCTTATGGGCATGTCATAAGTTGTCGCTACAAACTCTCTTGAACAGGCTCACAAACAAAATACTTATGTCAGTAGATAAGTTGAAATAAGTCAATTCAAACAGACGCAAATTTAATTCAACATGTGGCTTATTTTTCTATTTTTCCATTGTTGTAAATTAAAATTGATTTTGAGCATTTAACTCTTTATTTATTCTGCAGAAAGAATACATAAAAGGTCCAGTGCCGCAGAAAGAAGCTGCTCCTGGTCTTGCATACTTTCACATCCCCTTGCCGGAATATACAAGTTTTGATTCATCAAACATGACAGGTGTGAAAATGGAAACGGATGGCGGTGATGGCATTAGTTCTGCTTCGGTGAACTCTGGTTTCTTCACAACCTTGGTTGGAGCAGGAGACGTGAAGGCCGTTTTCGTTGGCCACGATCACCTCAATGACTTCTGCGGCAAGCTAATGGATATACAACTTTGTTATGCTGGAGGATTCGGATACCATGCTTATGGAAAGGCTGGATGGTCTCGGAGGGCAAGAGTGGTGGTAGCTAGCTTGGAGAAGACAGATAAAGGAAGTTGGGGTGCAGTCAAGTCAATTAAATCATGGAAGCGCCTCGATGATCAGCATCTTACTGGAATTGATGGTGAGGTCCTATGGAGCAAGAGCACTCTCGGTAAGATATCATGTAATGCTTGGATTATACTCTTTTGCATGTTCTTAAATTATGCTACACTTTGAAAGGGATGAAATCTATTTTTATAATGATCTATAGGAAATTTCTGTTGGACACAAGCAAAATACTTTGTTAACCATGCACTGACTGTGTAAAAAAGTTTTACACATGTGTCCAATCATATATCATATCGGTGTCATATGCGATACTATTATTTGCTAAAATACCAAAACAAATATCCACACAGTGAGATGTGATTTGATTGTGTAAAACTTGTTTACATTGTTGGTCGGTACGTAGTAATTAACTTCTAATTAAACAAAATATGACATGAAAATAATAGTTAGTGGAAGAAATAATGTACGCAGTGAACTTTTTAAAACTATATTTGGGGTATATAGTTGCTGACCAACATCGCAAATAAAAAACATAATGATTCAAACTCAAGATAAGAGAATAAGTAGATATGGAAGAACCTCTAAAAAAATAGTAGATATGGAATAAGATGACTGTAAGAAGATATACCGAGGTTTCTTTAGATTCTGAAATGCTTTATTTGAAGGCTCAGATGGTGTTAAAACGGGAAGTGAAGAGCTGAATCATCAATTTGCAAGTTCAAATTCACAAATGTGGTCTGTAAAGTGAAGTTCATGAATTGCAACAAAAGGTTCTTCCAAGGTAGGATAAGAACGAACGATCACTATATGATTGGAATTTCTTTTGAGGAAATCATCAATGGACGTTTTATACTCTGAAGAAACTTGTACATAATACACAAATAATGGATTGATCTCCATTTTGGTTTGAATTATTTATTGAAGGCATTAGTGACATGTATGTTACATGATTGTTTTTTATATGTTATGACATATGCGTTACATGATTCTTTTAATCTTATGTTGTCCTTGGATTAATGGTCTAGTTTGGTTTTCATTACAGGAAGCAGTGGCAAAAAACAAATTGGTGGAAATTAAGAATTTGAAAGGGATGCAGGCAAGTGTTGGTGCATTAACATGACTACTTATTTTGGTATTTGTAACGAGATGTTATACAAATTTTTATTTATGGAAGTTGGAAACTCTGATATATACATATCATGTAATTTGATGCTGCAATAGAAGGCTGAAAATTACAAAGAAGGAATGAAGTTCGTTAATGAGGTGTGAGATTATATGCATATGAAATTGCACACTCCATACTTACTTATAAGATGATTTCATTAATTTGAAGTTTATTTGTATTGCCATAGAACCAAAAAAAATTTCAACTTGGATGAATATTTTGCTGCCTGATGATTATGAACTCCCAGCATAGTTGCCTTCACAATTTCTGAATGCAAGTCAACATTTATTATTTATAGCTGATTTTAAATCAGAAAAAAGTTTTTGGCCTTACAGAAATCAAGGGAATAATCAAGTTAAATTAATTCAAGGGGAAACTCTAATAATATCGAAAGAAACATAAGACTGCAAAAGGATTCTTGTTATTTTTTGTCGGTAAATCTAGATTTTTCCACACATGGTTGTGTAGACTAATTTCATGAAGTAATTGAGATTCATTTTAAGAATTGATATGATTAACTCGCATTTTTTTAGACACATCACATCGCCAAAAGATTGAACTCGCGGCCACATATTTAAGGAACTCGACTATTTGTCACTTGGCTCACATCATGCTTAACAGATTCTTGTCATTTTAGTTATCCTAAAAATTCACCCTTATATATCTTTTGCTAAACCTAGGAGGCAGATGCATCTATGTTATGTTACCTTATGTTTACTGCCATGCGATCACATGCTTAATTTTCACATATTTTATCTGTGTCTTAAAGTTATGAGATGAATATCTTTTTGAATGAAGATTTATCAGGTTATGAATACCGTCTATTATTTCCTATATCAGTTACTATTAGATGTTATTTCATTCCTTTATATCATCCATGCAAAAACGTAACTAGTTACTTCCTGGATTTACATTCAAAACATCTAAACTTAAAGAGGTATTTATACATTGAACCATCAACCTGTGCATCAAATAGAAGTAGTAGGTAGCCATTTTACAACCTTTCACCAACATAAACACTCCTCCCTAAAAAACTTGTAAGCCTTACTACTTAGTAAAACAGGTTCACCATTGTTTCTTCAAGGCTTACAACCTCATAGTTGTCCTTCCTAGCTCTTCTCACTTGGGAGTGAAAGCCTGTAGTAGCAGGAATAGATAAAATCAGCTCAAAAAATTCTAAAATAATAATAATATTTTATATATTCAAAGTTATAAGACTAAGTTAGAAGAATAATAAACTATAGGGTTTCTTTTGTCTTAAAGAAAGATAATGAAAGTCTGATGAAGGACTGTTTTAGTGTGGAATCAAACTCGAGTATTACTCAAACGATTTTATCTTAACTAAAACGCATCAACCACTTGGTTCCGGTTAGGACTGTTAAACAAAAACAAACAAAAACTGAACCAAACCATTAAAACACCTTGAAAAAATCAAACTGTGACTTACAGTTTACAAACAGAACCAGTTTGGTTTAGCTTGATTCAGTTCATGAACTATTTGTCACAATTTGGCTCTTTTTGGTTAAAGTTAATAATAGTAATTTAGTACAGTTCGGTTCACAAAGAATCAGTTTGGTTTGAAAAAGTACAGTTTGGTTTTCTATTGAGGTAGTTCAGGATCGGTTTAGCACCACATAATGGGTGAACCAAACCATTATAGTAGTTTGGTTCAGGACGAACAATTAGCGGTTTAGTTCAGTTTGACCAACCTGTTGGAATGGTTCAGTTTGGTTTTCTTCCTAAATCAAACCACGAACAATATGCAATCTAAACTAGGAGGTGTTGATGGAACTTACAGCGAAAATAGTAGCATGACCAGGATCAGCAAGGTGAGCAAAGAGGTTGTCAATAGGACCAGTGCCGGTGTAAATGTGCTGGAACCAAGCTCCCATCACAGCCAACATAGCCAATCTCCCATTCTTAATTTCCTTTGTTCTCAACTCCTTAAGCTTCTGAGGAGAACCACTTCCCCAACCAAGTGGATCAAACCAAAGTCCACCAGGGTATCCTACATCAGTTCCTGTGAGCTTGTTGTTTGGAAAGATAGGGTCAGTGTTGACACAGCCTGGATTGAGGATGTCAGCCCACCTTCTACCCTCGGCCCAACCGATGAAAATGAGCTCAACTATGAAGAGTGTGGTGGTGTCTGTGAAATACTCTTGCTCTCCAGCAGTGTACCATGAAGGTGTGTTCAAGATACCAATCTTTGTTAGGAATTCTGGGATGAAAATTCCTGCTGCTCCCAACATTGCCCATCTGCAGTGCACAAGCTCTGCTTGAACATTCCATTTCAGACTCTCTGGATCAGATGCTGTTGAATCACAACCAACACTTTGATTAATATTATGGTCAGTTGTATTCCCAACAAGGAAAATAAGACCACCGTTGTCTCTAAATACATGACCATGTTTACGAAATCAAGAAAAATTAAGAAACTTATTAATAGTTGTTATTGATTTGCAAGTTTACTCTTTAGAAGAGAAAATTGGTTTATGTTTCCATCACAGTATTTAATGCATGTTGCATAAAAAGATGTAGCATATATATACTAATTACGATCCGACTATGCATGTAAAAAAAACTATTACAGTTAAAATTTTGAAAATAATCTTATAAAAAGGAGCAATGAAAAAACTCAAAGAGAATTTTATATTTAGGGACGGAGTTAGTAATATGTACTACTTGATCGAATATTCGAATTTGGATTTTCTACGGTAGTAAAAGGCCAAAGTTGACGCAGTTTCACTACAAGAACCGTCTAATCTAAATCAGACAACTTACATTCTGAGGTTAAATTTTGAATCCCGTTTTCTCGTCTCAGAATAAAACTCGTCTAATCAAGATCGGACAAGTCAGACTATGCAAGTGCAACAACTGCATGATAGATTTTATTTTACTATTGTAATCAATCCGATTCAGTGACAAAAAAATTGTGTTCTGATTAAGCTTACAAAGTCCAAGAGGATCAAATCCAAAATCTCCTGGGAGACTGCCATCAAGCCATGGAGGAGGGGTGCTTCCTGGGAACCACAAAGGTCTATCAGGCTCAGCTGCTGCACACACTGTTGCGGTAGATCTTACTCTAAGTGGTGCTGCTGTGTTGTTGTTCACCTTCAGTTTCCTCCCAAGGAACGCTTTTGAGGTTCCCATGGGTGATCCATTCTTCTGGGAACTGCATGCAGTATCACACATGCATATATATTTTTCATACTTTGTTTAGTATACTGTTGTACTACTAGCTTGAATTTCAATGAATGATGATTAATACATGAAATGTTTCATATAATGTTCACATTGTTGCTATATATGTCACTACAAAATAATCGATTTAGAAGCAAAAATTAGTAACTTGGGTTTCACGTATTTTTTTAATGGATCTTTAAGTCGATCATAAAGTCATTTAATAATCGACTTAGAGATCCATTTAAAAAATCAGTGTAGCTAAACCTATCATTAGAGTCAGACACGCTGAAATATTTTGATCACTAAATTTTAGTAGTGTGTAATAACATGTGCATGTAATTAGTGTCCGGAGAGACTTGCCTTGGAGAGATGGCAACAGCTGCAATGGCAGAAGAAGCACAAGCAGAAGCCATGATACTGTTCTTGCCCTCAAGGGATCAAAGTGAATAAGTTTAGTGAGTTTTGGTTATGAGAATGATTGGTTGGTGAATATGAAAGAAAATATGGCAATTTTGTTAATGTATGCAATGTTTCTTATCCTTAAGGATAGGAGTGTGAATTTGATATTAGATAATGTGTTGCCATGTGGCATGAAGAATCTAATTGGATAGGTTTGCATTGAAAAATCTGAATCTTGTGGTTCACATTTGTTAGAACAAGTATCTGTGGCATGCATTGGCACTCTCATTGGCACCACAAAAGGATAGATTCTTATGTTAGGTAAGGTAAAAATGGAATGAACCAAGTTGTGGGAAATCATAGCTGGATGTAAATTTTCTCTAACATACCTAAACAACGGGGTTTGGATAGTGTGATTTGAGATAAGGATTAAAAAAGTTTAAAGCCTTGAGTTTAAATTAGAGTTAACATGAAGAAATATTAATCTAACAATTAATTATTGATGTATTTTTGTTTCTTTAATTTTGAAAAAATTGAGATTTTGGCCCCTCACAAAAAATAACAATTTTGTCATCTATTTTTAGGAAAATGTGTTCTTTTAATCCTCTTTTAACCTTTTATCTTTAGGAAAATACACTCTTTTGCACCCTTATCTTTATTAAATGTTGTGATTTTGACCTCCTCTTTTAGGATACATGGTGTCTTCTAAACAATTTTGCAAAGTTTTGCTAAGTTATGGAATAACATTGTTAATTTTTATTAGGGGTCAAAATCACAATTTTTAAAAAATTAAGGGATTAAAAATGCATTAAGCCTTATTAAAACTGACCGTATTAAATGAAAACAAACATATATAACACCAATTATCAACAAATTAGCAATTTGAGTATTTTAGTCTACTCTATTTTGTTTTTTGAGAGGCTAGTCTACTCTATTTGTTTGTTTAATTTTTTTAAGCATAGTGTTTTAGCTATTTAACAATTTTTAAAAAAGCTATCCATGTAAGTGTTGAATGATTTTTTTAAAAAAAATGGAAATAAGTGTTGAAGGATGTGACCCCGTCAATTTGGGTGGAATCTTTTGTAAGGTAAATCAAATTCGATGAATGATCTAGTTTTATAATCCCTAATTATATTATTTTTTCCTTCAAAAATTATAATTAGGGGTTATCAAATTATTTCATCTCAGTATTAGTGAATTAATTAATTGATTAAAGGCTCTTTTTATATTACATTCATAAGATTAATAAAGTCTTTCCCTCAAAAAAAGATTAATCAAGTCCAAATAAGCATATATATATATATATATATATATATATATATATATATATATCAAGTGAGAGGATATTTAAAATGAAAGATGAGAGGGTTGAATTATGACCATTAGATTAGTTAAGCGGTTCTGATTTAAATAAAAATGCACGTGACCTCTTCATTTTTTCCTTTATTATTTGCCTTGTTCTTGTTTCTTAGTGTGAAAAGTTCTCTTCGTTTTCTCACCTTTACAACCTGATACTGAACCATCAAATTGAATCACTCATTTTATTTATACACTCATTTATCTGAACCATCAAATTTTCTTATTTTAATCACATCTTGAATTTTATTTATTTTTAACAGATTAGTTATGAGATTAGTTATGAGGGAAGAAATATTGGAACTTGATTATGAAGGCCAATTTTAGGGGAAAGTTTAACAGGATATGAAGGCCAATTTCACAGATTGATCATGAGTGAATTAGATTGAAAATTGAGACCTGATTAAGAATAAATTAAAATAAAATAAATAAAATTGAAATTCAAAATTAGATTTAATATACCAACTGCTCTCCAGAGAACACGTAAAGAAGAAAAACAGAGTTCAAAATCAGATTCAAAACCCATCCTTCATTGTTAGCTATGGCATTTGATTCACTATCGTCAGAAACTAGATGTTGCATCTTCAAACCGATGACATTCAATCACCAAGAACCAAAAGAAGGATTATCAATTTATCATATATAATAAATTGGAAAGATTGGCTTTAATAAAGTCACAGAATTGCATACGAAAATATTAAAAAAGGAGGCGATGAAGTGACTGGTTGAAAGAAAAAAGGTTAGAGAATCGTCAGCGTTGAATTGGTGACGGTGGTTAACTAGTTTTTTTAAGGGAAGAGCGGGGAGGAAAGATAGAAGCTTAAGGGTTTCAAGGGAGAGAAAGAGAACGCGTTAGTCATAGATGAAAGTGAGGAGAGTGACTCACGTGAGTCACTAAAGATGGAACAATCTAATCTAATCCAATGGTCATAATTCAACTCTCTTATCTCTCATTTTAAATATCTTAAATTTTATATACGAAAAGGGAAGACAAAGCTTCACTGTTGTATTTTCTTTTTCCTTTCAAATTTTGTTTGGGAGTTAGGAGGAAAGTAAAAGGGTGACTTTGAAAGAGAGGTAGGAACAAAAATTTATTACGGGTAGTATTTTATTTTTTTGAGGAATATTATAACGCTGCGTGACATAATTCACGTTGCGTATGGATGAGAATAGGTTAGGCCGAACTAGGCTTTGCAAGGCCTAAGCCTGGCCTGCCATATATTTTTAAAGCCTAAGTTTGGCCTTCTGAAAGTCTGATACGGCCTGCTAGTCTGTTTACAAGCCTACATCTTATGAACATCTTTAAATAAGCAATGTGATCTAAGTTTAAATGGACTAGCAAACTAATAGTTAAATTAGATTAAACTCTCTTTTGATAATCAACACGAGGTTTTAGGGAATTCGACTATATATTGTATCATATTTCTATTCTAATTTATAAAAATACATTTTTATATGCAAAAAATTAATGTATACTAATAAAGTTTAAATTATTGAAAAAGTTTACAAATTTATATTTTAATTCAAAGTACAAAATATAATATAATATAATAATAAATAATATTATTCATATTACTTAAATAGACCGGTCTAATAGGCTTAAGAGGCTTTTTGAGAAGCTTGTGGTCTGGCCTTTTAAGCTAAATAGGCTTAAAAAAAGCCTAGGCCTTCTCTATTTAAGAAAAAAAGTCTGTCTGACCTGTCGTAGGCTAGGCCGTACGCCCATGTAGACTGGCCTAGCCTATTCCCATCGCTAACGTTGCGTGAGTTAAGTCACGCTGAATCACGTTCTAAACATTAGCGTGAGTTAACTAACGCTAGTTTTCTTTCTCACTTTCTCACTTTCTTCCCCCAACGTGAGTTAGAGAATAGCATGTGACCACCTTGAAAATGTTTGTTTGCAATGTCATGTCCAAAATTTTGCAGCTGCATGCTTGAGCTGGTAAGTGTAAGTGGGCATGAATTCAATCCTTCCAATATACTAAATTGCCAAAACACACAAAAGCCAATTAACATTGACGATGAGGCACACTTTATATGACACTTTATTTGCACCATTTCCCCCACCCATGCAACCAATTTCATATATTTACAAAAGCCACCCAAAAAGTTGAGAAAGAAAACTAGCGTGAGCTAACTCACGTTGAGGTTCAGTGTTAATTTTCAGCGTGACTTAAGTCACGTGGGTTGTATTACATCATGATTTAAATAAATTTAACACACGCGTGAGTTAATTCACGCAGAAGTATTTTCGAAAATTTGGTTCGGAGTTAATAAATTTTGATGAGAGAAGAGCAATATTATTATAAAGAGAGATAAATAGTTTAGATTCCAAAACTTCTGAAAGTCTTTTGTCACACTTTTTTTTGTGTTGAATGCTGGAGGATTTTAATCTAATGAAGAATAAAAAAATGGTTATGCTAACTTGCGTCCTAAAAACATAAGTTAAGTAGCTAAAAAGGAAATTAAAATATAACTTTCATATTGAAAAGATAAAATTTTAAAATTTTAATATATTGAATACCCAATTTTTAAGAAAATGTTTCTATGCTTAGTTTTTAAATTTTAGCTCAAAGCCCTCTTATTTGTTCTAAACTCTCAGAGAGAAGTCTTATTGTCATTCTTAGTACTAGTTTGATTGTGTGTTCACCTCCAAAAAGTGATTTGAGGATAAATTAGCAACTAAATTTACTTAGGTGTATGTAAGAATGGGCAAGACCAGTATCTATGTGCATTTGAAGCATTGATTATAGTGAAGGTTTAAGAAAAGTGTTTGGATAATAATTAAAAATATTGGGAATAATTTTTTTGAAATTCCTAATAATATTTTGGTTATTAAATTCTTAAAATGTTCCTGTTATTTATTTGCTCACATATTTCAAAATTATTTATCCTAGTTATATTGTAATAAATAAAATACAATTTGTTCATAATATAGCCCCTACTACCACTTGATTAGAATTTGATCGAGTGCAATCGAGATAGGTGAAGTGAGGGTGCAGTCGTCCTTTGAGAACAGTCAGAAGAAGATAAAATGGTTGAAATCTGAAGACGATTTCTATTTTTTCTGCAATATAAAATTCTCAAGATCGAACAACCTTAACGTGCCAACTGCATGACTGCACCATTTTTTAACTGAACCTAAACCTGACCACACTTAATCCTAGCTTCTCTCATGCAATAAATCCTACCATTGAATCAAATGAGATATGATAAGATTTATTAATCTAACGATAAGCACACTTATTCATGATGCAAGACTATTTTATGTGTGAATCATGTTGAGACATAAATGAGTTTGAGTGATCATTCATTTTTTTTTAGAACAGAGTGATCATTCATATTAAGTTAAAAACAACTACACACAAATAAGTTAAACATCACATTTTAACCAAAAACATCATCATACTTACTTTAAAAGCTTATTAGGTCAAGCAAATGCTTAATCCTAATAGCTTTGGTGTTTTCCCTCCCAAACATGTAAGCAAGGTGTGTCCTACAAGCCATGGCGCCTCATTTAATGCAATTTTTCAAATTCAAATTTCCCTCTCAATCTACATGTCATAAGTGACTTTTTTGTTGCCAACTAACTGACTTAATGCTTCATAATTACTATCATATACTCAATGTATCATGTTTAAACTTCTCATGCATACCTAAATAAATGCAGCTGCTCTCTGTATATAGAGGCCACACACATGCAAGCTTGCCATCCTCCTTCAATCTTTTTGCTTTGTGTTCATCAACAACATATTTCAACATGTCTTATAGTGAGTTTGTGACTCTACTTGCGCTACATTGCTTGAAAGGTGATTGAAAACTCTTTTAATTTAATGTTATTAATCTTTTTCACTTTCAATTTCTAATTATTTCATATATTAACTTCTAATTTTTTTCATATAAATATGTTATCAGTTTCATTGGATCCGAATTCAATCAATGATTTGGACAAGATTGTGAATGACTTGAGACTTCAATACATGACTATTTGCTATGAATTTCATGTCAACTAGGTATAAATTTATTAACTTGGGTTTTATCTGTTCTTTTTCTGCGTAAATGGTTAGTATGAAGCATGTTGATTTGGTGATTATGGATTTTGCAAGTGCTATGATGTTATCAAAGAGGTGTAAGCCCTTATGATGATTCGATCTTGGCAGATAGTAAACTATACCAGATATGTTGTTTATCGTAAAGAATTAAACAAAATAAAGCTTTAATAAAACCTGGATTTTTTTTTCTTTTCTGTTTTTGTTCATTGTTGCTATTTATACAGTATGCTCTCTTTGCAACTATGGCAATTTTATATTGAAGATATATGTGCAGATATATGTGCATTAATTTCTCAGAGAATATTATAAATTATGGATATTGCACATGAGTATCAATAACTGTATAAATTCCAATTGAGTGAGATATGGATTGAATGATGTATGGTTTAAGAGAACGTGGCTGTATTTTTTCTCTTTCTGTTTTTGTTCATTGTTGCTATTCATAAAGTATGCTCTCTTTGCTGATATTTAGACAAGTTACTTGACGTTGCTTCTCCTTTTTTTTGGTATGCAATTTATATCTCAGAATTATAAGCTTTTGGGAGCAAACTTTACAAAAGAAATTGGATAGGAATTGTTATGTTACCTTGGTTGATCCAGTCTGCAATCAATTCGAAGTAATCGTCAACAAGAAAAATGGATTTATGTGTTTCTCTCATGGGATAATCGAATTGCACAAGGCATACACTTTGGATGATGGTGCTTGAATCACATTGATCATTGTTAAGCCATAATTGTTCGTCATTAAGGTGTATGATTGTCGAAACTGTGAGATCACTTATCCTGTGTATGTTCCCCCACTGATGTGAAGGCTTGACCACCGAATCTACGACCCAGATCATGAACCCCCTGAATTTGCTGGCGTCACTACAACAATCCCATAAATGGTTGTCTCCGTCTGATGTAAAGAACGGCTATCTGGTATCATTTTCTTCCCTTTTATGCTATTATCACGTTTGAATTTTTAAGTAAATGATAGATAAAAAAGTAATCATACAATAGTTACTTTGTAATGTTAATTAATTTTTTTTTTGCGTAGACCTTCACATATTTTGGCTTCTCTTATGATATTATTGCCAAAGATTGTAGAGATATAAGAATGGTTGATGATTTGGGGAATTATTGGTGATGAAATTGAGTTTTGATGATCAATATAAGCATGTTATGTTTGGAAGAAATTGGGTGCGGTTTTCTAATGCGCCTAAGCTATACAAAGGACAAGGCATAAAGCTTGGAGCAAGTGCTAGAGGTCGTAATAGTGTTCTTAGCTTTGGACAAATGAGTTCCAAAACATATTGCTATGCTAAGACTACCATAATTTCTATCTCATGTTTTGGTTAAATAGGTTTTTTTTTTTGTTAACAGATGGACTTTGTATTGGAATATTCAATGGTCCTAAAGTGGAATACTTCTCAATCTCTTGATTAGCGTTAGTTGTGCACATGGATAAATTATAATAATTTTTTTAAGGCTGATATGCACTGTGTCATACACACAAAATCAAACTTGCATATTTTTGTGTCATTTGGTTAGTACATGTATAGCAACTAACTAAAAAAAAATACACAATTGGATTGGATATGTACTCATTTTGGAACATATACACATAGTACTTCAACTCACAAATAACTAATACAAAAACTATTGACAGCGATGTGAAAGAAAAATGTAATTCTTAATTTTTTTATTTTATTTATACTTTACCTATTGATTAGGGGAGTAGTTTGTACGTTATATTTAATGTACATTGATATTCTCAACCTTGAAGGATGTAAACGACATGTCTAAAAAAACATAGGGTTAAGCTAAATAATTATTACTATAGTTAAGAGGAACAAAATCCTTAAGAGTTTAAAGTAGGTTTGTAAGATATATAATAAATGCGTGCAGAATACGAAGAGTCGTAATTATATTAAAACACGTCGTACATATCTAGGAGAGCACACGCTACTTTTCCATCTATAGTCGTGCATAATTTATGATTTTGTCCGCATATTTCATGATATACGAAGCCACACGTGTGTGTCTATTATGCAGAGAACTTATCCAAATACTATATTAGAAAGCATGAGTGATATAATCGTATTTTCAAGATAGGACCATATTAGCTCCAAAAGAATTGATGTTAGATCAAATTAACGATTATATGTTGGATTCAATTCCAGGTGAAGCAAGAACTTATTTGAGTTATGATTCGCCGCTTACACAAAGCATAGCTGGTGATGCGATTGACGATGTACACACTCCGAAATTTCTCAACACTATTAATGTGTCTGGTCTTCCAAATCACAAACTCAACTTAAAGGTTGGAGTTCCAGTGATGTTATTAAGGAATATAGATTAAAGATCAGGCTTATGCAATGGTACAAGACTAATAATAACCAGAATGAGAAAATTTGTCCTTGAAGGAAATATCATATCTGCAAATAATATAGGCAAGAAAGTTTTTATACCAAGATTATCTCTTGCACCTTCCGACATCAGGATTCCTTTCAAATTTCAACGGAGAAGGTTTCTGATAGCAGTTTCATTCGCAATGGCTATTAACAAAAGTCAAGGACAATCTTTAAAGAATGTTGGGATATACTTGCCAAGTCCCGAGTTTTCACACGATCAGCTATATGTTGCAATTTCGAGAGTTACTTTTAGAAATGGGTTGAAGATGCTTATTACAGATGAAAATGGTCAAGAGACGTGACTTCTAATTTCGTATATATAGTTTGTCTTAATTTCGTGTAATGTTTGATAGTTTGTCTTAAATATATGTTTAATACCTTATATTTTCGTATTGTGTCAATTAGCTACTAATTACATACTTAATGTGGCCATCATTAGTTTAATTTATCGCATTTTCACATTTTATGAACCATGAGGTGCATTGTTTAAACCGTAACAAATGAACTTATTCATATAAACGTACTATATAATATGTAACTTATTTGCGTATGTCTTAGATGGTCGGACCCGTGCGGAGCACAGGTCGGTGGTCTAGTAACATTAGATTAACGAATCATTTCACTTATAAATATTCAATAGTCACTTTTCAAAGCAATGTGAAACTTCCGACTCTCGTTTGCTAAACATCATATCAATGGTTTATAGGTCATTATCCATAAAAACTTCCTTCCTTAAAAAACAAAAAAAAACACTAAAACTTCCGGTTGGACCGATTTCCCTCCGAGTCAACTACAAATCCGATCCGACCCAATCACACGAATCGAACCGGTTTGCTTAAAACCCTAATTACAACAATCTTCAATCCTTTTCTTCTTCTTCGAAAAACCCCGAAACTCGAGCGGTGGTTATTTCTACAATGGCGATCGGCGGAAAGAGGAAGCGCAACAATGATTCCGACGGCGAAGATGATTCTTCCAAGAGAAAAACTCGAACAGAAACAGAAACGGAAACGAAGGAACCGTTCCGTCCTTCAATGATTAAGAACAAAGAAAAACGATCTGAAATTCATGCTAAACTCAAGCATCAGAAGAAGCTTGACAAACGCGCAAAGTCCAAAGCTCGTGATGCTGCTGTTAAGAGAGCTGTCGAGCTCGGTGAAGAGGTTCACTCTCTCTCTCTCTCTCTCATTGAATCACTGTTGTTGTTGTTTTGATTGTTTGATTTTGATTTTGATTTTTGTGCTGTTGTAGCCTCCGGAGAAGAAGGTGCCGAAGACTATTGAGAATACAAGGGAAGTTGATGAAACTATTTGCAAGCCTGATGATGAAGAGGTTCAGTTTTTTAATTTTCATTGTTTTGACCTGTATTGTTATGTATGGATGAACTATTTGAATATGATTATATTAGATTTCAATGATTAGATCTTGTTTTACACACTTAATCAAACAGTTAGTAGACGAATTTCCACTGACTAACTTGAAGCTGGTAAATCAAAGTTGGCTATTGTAAAATAGGAGATGAACTTATTAAAAGATTTTTATGTTTCAAAATTGGCATTACAACAGTTAGAGCAACTGTTAGGATTTTATTTTCAAAGGGAAATGTCATTGAGTGCCCTTAGTTAGATCACTAGGTAAGGAAACTTAGGCTTTGTTTGAGAGTTTGGAGGGGAAGGGAGGGGAGGGGTTTGGAAAAAAAGGAAGGAGCAAGTGGAAGAGGGTTTTGGAAGGTTTACATGAATTCTTCAAATTTAATCTGTATAGTTATAATATTCTTAAAATTAAAAATATATTAATCATAAGCATTAATTTATAATTCTCTATCAAAAAATGTGAAAGATTTTACCATTTTCCTCTATATTCCAACCCTCCAAAGCCTTCCCTTCCCCTCTAGACTCCCAAACAAAGCCTTAATATGTAGTTGGTTCGGTTTTGCATTGGTCATTCGACACAATTTAGTCATGCATTTTGATTTGGCGTGTGTTAGCGAGAAGTAAGAAAATTCAAATGGGGTTTTGGCTTGTTTGGTTTAGACAATTTGTGTTCTTTGGAAGTCTACAAATGCAAGAAGTTTTTAAAATAAGTTGGTTGATCCTAATGAGACGGTCGAGGTGATTAAGGTGTTATCTTGGGGATGGAGTCTTAGTAGATTCCCAACTTGTTTGTTCTATGAATGGTATTCTATGTTGTATAGGTATGGGTTCGTCAATAAAATCATAAGTTTTGTTATAGAATATAACATGAAAGAGTTAAATTCTTCAATGCCCAACAAAAAAACCACATTAAAAGTTTAAAAAGTCGAAATTTAGAGTTGGTTACCACCACAAACAAACTCAAACCCACAAATAACATTATATTGTCATATTAATGTATACGAGAAAGCCACAAATCTCACTCACAATACAATAATGAGCAAAAATGGAGTACCACGAGTATCGTACGCGTACCCGGTACGGGTGTGTACCCGATACGGGTACTTCACCATTTTACAAGTACCCATGCTTCAGAGATTGTATTGGAATCCAATCGTTTGTTTGAATAGGTGATGCGTGCTTCGGTTGTGAGAGTTTGTTTACATCATAGCTGTTGTGTGAGCTGCAGGCCGGGTGTTTTTTTTTTTTTTTTGCCTGGTCTGCCTCTGGTGCAGTGCTACTGCTGCTGTTTTGTTATTTTTTGTGTGTTGAATAGTTGGTGTGGGGCTCTGTTGGATACAGTGATTTGTGTTGTTTTTGTTAGTTCCCTGTTGTTCGGGAGTTCTGCTGTATAAATCCGCTGTTGTACTGCTGATTTGTGCACTCATGTACAGCTTGTGAATGTAGTCACGTTTAATTGAATTTTGCAATTTCAAAAAAAAAAAAAACTAGAGAAATATTTTGTTGGAAAACAATAACAATGTATTCAAGTTTTGGTAGTTTATTTCAAAACTTTTACTTCCTGCTTTCTTAAATAGTGCCCGTAGGGCACATGTTAGCATGACCCTTTAACTAATTATTTATTTATTTATTATACATATGCATGTAATTTATTCATCACAATTTTGATCATTGATTTTTTGAATAGCTATGCCTGCACTTTATACTCTAAAGGTCTCCTGCACCCATCCCTTTAAACTTAAAGGAAATAACTCTAGATTATATAAACTAGGGAATTTCCACATGAAACAATAGTAACTCTTGGGTTGAGAGCTAGTTTTTGACGTGACTTTCATTTAGTAATTTAAATTCAGTTGCATATTGCAATTTAGTTGAGTTTTTTTTCCAAAATAAATTCTGTTGACTAGAGAATCATATTTGTTTGCAGCTATTTGCTGGAAATGATGCTGATGAGTTCAGTTCAATATTAAAGAGGCAACAATGTCCCAAGATATTAATCACCACTTGCCGCTTCAATTCTACGGTAATTTTCCTCTATTTGTCTGTATTCTCAAGTTTAAATGTCTTAAACTTTTAGTAGTAGAGTCGAGTTGGAGGAAATCATGTCTTCTTTTATATACTAACATGTTTCCATCTGTCTGTTGATTTTTTACTTCATCTGCAGAGGGGACCTGCTTTAATATCAGAATTGCTTCAGGTTATACCAAATGCACATTACTTCAAGAGAGGAACCTATGATTTAAAAAAGGTGATGTGTGTCTCACTATCTCTTTCACCGTGTGGGTAAAAAGCAGACAGCTTACTTTATTTGAACTTTTCTTTCTGACTACATTTTCGATTGCAGATTGTTGAATATGCAAATAAAAAGGACTTCACTTCTCTTGTAGTTGTACACACCAATCGGAGGGAACCAAGTAGGTGGTGCCTTTGAGTAAAGATCCTACTCGTATTATAAAGATTGTTGATTAAATTTACAAGTTTTTAATTCCTTGCTCCTATTTTTCAGATGCTCTCTTAATTATTGGCTTGCCTGAAGGACCTACTGCTCATTTCAAACTCACAAATCTTGTTTTACGCAAGGATATTAAGGTTTGATATTTGCTATTTATAAATATAACAATGGTATAGAAGTACATCTGATCTCCTCATTGATGTCTGTGTACATTAATCTACATAATTTGATGTGGATGAACATAACACTTCCACTTAAATTCTTAGATAGGAGAAAGAAAACATTTTAAGTCATGTTGCATATCTTGTCAAAAAAAGTCATGTTGCATATCTTTGGAACATGTTTTTTTTGTTCATTTCTTCTTTTTGCTTATTTTTTACTACAAGACATGAATTCTTATATGTCCTGCACCTTGTCTTACCTATTTAGATGAATTCCACTTTTTGATTAGACTTTGTTATCTGGAAAGATTAAGCGGATGGGTTTACTTGTTTTGACATTATGTTCATGACAATGATAGTTTTAATTTTTTTTCTCTGTATTCATTTTGTGTCCCCTTGCAGAACCATGGAGTTCCAACCAGTCATCAGCCTGAGCTTGTATTGAACAACTTCACAACACGCCTAGGGCATCGAGTTGGAAGGTAACTCTTTTTTCTTATTTTATATCTCATTTGTATTTAAACATTTATCCATGGCTTGTGCTTTTTTGTAAAAAAAAAAGTGATATGCCCATGCTAGGTCTGACTGAAATAGTACTGCCTGTCAGTTGCTTTTTAAGCAATACGTATTATTTTGGAAAGAAACGAGTACGAGTCTAACATCATATTTCCTTTCTTATATTGTTAGTCCCATTTTTCATTAACAAATATCTCCTCTGGTTCAGTGTTTCTATGTAAGGATGGATTTGTATAAGCTATCACATGTCATTTAACTCCTTATTTGTTGATTTTGTTTCTAATAGAATGATACAGTCACTTTTTCCCCAAGATCCTGAGTTTAAAGGGCGACGTGTAGTCACCTTCCACAACCAGAGAGACTTCATATTCTTTCGGCATCATCGGTACAATTCTTACTAGCTACTACATTGCCATTTGTTTCAAATTATTGGCGATTTTTAATATAATGTGTCCAATCATGCTTAGGTATATTTTTGAAACCAAAGAAATTAAAAAGATTGAGTCCAAAGGTAAAAATGACGAGGATGGCAAGAGTGAGAAAGTTCCTGACCATAAAACATCTGCCCGTCTTCAGGTTAGTGTCGATTTTATTTTTGCATTTTGTTTACCTTCCATTTTCAAACTCAATGGCTATTGACTAGTCAATGTAAACTCGTGCATTATGTTAATTTCATTATACTTTCTGCTACTTTTCATTGCTTTTATTGTGTGGCTAAACGTAAGTTATATATAATAGTGGTATGATACATGAAAATAGCGTCAGTCTCATACGAAGTATTAACTAATAGTCTGGTGATTCAGATTGTCTACTTATGTGATATAGGATAATATTGTGTTATAACTTGTGTTGAAAGTAGTAGTAAAAGGAAGATAGGAAAGATTCAAGAGAATGATTCTTGAATTGATACCAATGCCATTGCAAACCTCTTTCTTGCCATTATACACTTAATAAATAGGAGGTTTCCTAACAATACTGCCGCATAAGAGCTGCCTTGCCGTCATGTTGGAAGGATTGGTCTACTCTGACAATATGTTATTTACATGAAGAAAAAAAATTCATTAAGGATGGTCTACTTTGAATTTGCATTTCTTTTATATTTACCTTAATTGATCAATTGCGTTCGAATGTTACCAAGGATTTAAGTATTCTTCTACCTGAATTTTGGCTTGTTTAAAAAAAAAAAAGTATTCTTCTACCTGATTCCTTCATGTTTTGGCTTAGTATTTCTCCGCATTTTATGTTTATTATTTATCATCTCCAAAATTGCCTCTGCAATAATTTCCCCTTAAAAATGCAGGAATGCGGACCTCGTTTCACATTGAAGTTAAAAAGTCTGCAACATGGAACATTTGACACTAAAGGGGGAGAATACGAATGGGTTCACAAGGTACTTTACTTGTTAACCAGTATTGCTGTTTTAAATATTTGCTGCCCTGAGAAACATTTATCCTAGATTCTAACTGCCTGATTGTCACTTTACTTTCTGTCTTCTTTTCCTTTTAGCCGGAAATGGACACAAGTCGAAGGAGGTTTTTCCTGTGACCTTGTCGTGGAACTTTGCATTTTGGACTGCATTTCTGCTGGAATTTGGTTAATCTGGTGAATGTTGGTTATCTTGAAGTTTTGGAATCTTTCAAAATATTTCTATATGATTTTTTGTATTTTTATTTATTATGGAGCTGTAGTCCTACCATCTTTGTACACAACACTGATCAATTTTGACTTCAAATCTATGTTTGTTGAGAAAGAATTTACATTTTGCTTATAGGCTATATAATTTTAACTTGAGATGGTATGCGTCTACCATAGAGATCTCTAAGTTTAATATTTCATTTGTGCACTGATGCTGCTATTCATTTGTGACGAGTTTAGGCGTCACATAATTGATTTCACACGAGCTAAAATGTCTCGTCCTTGCATCATCTAGTCTACATGAAAGACTTCAGTGATATTATTGCTGTTTCCTAGACTCTTTGATGCTTTTTTAATTAAATTTCTTTACATTTTTACTATTGATTGAAATTTATCTAGTAGATTGTAATAATAAGAACGAATAAATGAAAAAAGTTTTGGTTTCTTCAAAATTAGATTTAGTTTAAAGATAATTTCTTCCATGTTTAAAACTGTGATCTTATAAATATTGGTCATGACAAACCTTTGGAGCATGTTTGATTTGATTGTAAAATTTAACTAGACAATTCAATTTCACTCCATTTACCTTAAATATAAGGGCTTTTTGTTGATATTTGTTTGGCACTTTTGATCATACAAATATAAACTCTCATTGTGTTCAAGAAGTGTTATAAGTACAAACATGATTTTGATGGTTACCAAACTCAATTATTAATATGATCACCGTGTTTTGAAAGAAATGAAAGAGGAATGGGACAACCTGGACCCTATGAAACACAACTTTCTTAAACTCCCACAGCCAGGTCCACACGGATAAGCTTGAAGGAGTATAGTTTCAAAAATGAGAAATGCTAGCAATACTCACTTTTTAACATTTTCTTTAGCACTCACTCATTTATCGGATATGTCCTACCATTTTGTGAGGGTTCAATTTTCAAAGTCTAGACCCACAATGATTTAAACTAATAAAATAGTAAGTATTAGAGAGTGTTTAAAAAAGTGTTGTTAACATTACTCTTCAAAAATTACGAAACACCATAGACTTGAACAAAGTTCACTTAATCTTTTGGAGATCTGTTGTTTACATCACCGGATATGAATTATGATTGGAATAAACTGATTAATGAATGACTGGCAATGTATGTGCTTGGGTTCTCTAAAAAGACACCAAAAATGAATGTGTAAAAATCAAAAGTCATGTGCTCTAAAAAGTTTCCGAGGTTGTTAAACGTCCTCTAAAAGACGTTTCATTTGTTCCTTTTGTGGCTAGTTATTTAGGAATTCTGCTCGTCCCCCTCACAAAACACTCGCGTCCTGCAGACTTGCTGAAAATACCCTTGCGTTAGTTAACTAACGCAAGTGTAAAATTAACTTAACTTAAAATTTCGTATTTTTTACACATGCGTAACTTAAGTCACGTCGCATGAGTTAACTCACGCAGAAATCAACACTTGCATGAGTTAATTCACGCTGGTTTCAAAATTACAAATGAAAACAACATTTAATATTTTGTTTGGTTCTTTGGGTAACGAGAGATGTTAATACTTCCTTCAATGTATCCACGTGTTTTTCTTCCGGCTAATACATCCATGAGGGTTGTCTTTCCAGCACCACTGATACCCATAAGTGCGGTTAATATTCCTAGTCCGAAAGCACTGCTAACATCATGTAGTAGTTGAAGCCTATCTTCATTGGTTCTCTGATTCTTCATTTCCTGACATTATAAACAATAAAAAAAACATTACTTTTACGAATAAACAAACAAACTAGGGTGCACAAACTAGTACTAAAGTTCCATGACACAAAATATTAAATGTTGTTTTCATTTGAAATTTTGAAACTAGTGTGAGTTAATTCTTGCGTGAGTTAACTCACGTGACATGACTTAAGTTATGCATGTGTAAAAATTAAGTCAATTTTTTTTTATACTTGCGTTAGTTAATTAACGCAAAGGTATTTTAGTCAGTTTAACTGGGTGAAAACGAAACTTGCAGGGTGAAGAGCAGAATCCATTGTTTAGGCCACTATTTGGGTTTTCTGCGGGTGCAAGGGAGAGTAATCATATGATTCATTCTTATGCCTCTCTTGGTAAAAAATTCTTCCTTGATGGATTGCTTCCATAACTTGTTTATTTTTTTTTTCCTTTTCTTCCGTATGTATCAACCAAAAAAAAAATACTGTAAAGAAAATAAATAAATAACAAATATACCCCTATCTTCACTCAAGACAACAAACGATAAAGTCTACGAGTATGTTGTCTTGTAATATCTTTATCATCTATTAATTCATCCTTAAAAGAGTACTCTAAAGTCCCACTTAAATTTTCATTCACACTTGAAAGTTGACATGACCCGTGATCCTTTGGACATACCGAAAATTACTCTGAAACTACACCCTTTGGACAATTCGTGAGATGTCAAATGCTCCACCAGATATTAATTTGTAGGTCACACAAGCCATGTCTTGGATTGGAAAATAAATAGTTAAAAATTGAGGTACCTCAATTCTTATATCAACTTTAATTGGTTTTGAGTCTTCTTTATGCAAGTGGTTTGTATGCACTTGTCTGTCATTTTCTAATATATACATGGAGGTGGATTTTAAATCAAAAAAAGGAAGGGGACACCGACATATACAATTAATATATTACATTTTTAGTTGAAAATAGGAATATGCATTTGTTTCTCAACTTTTCATTTGCATAACAATAAAATCATCACATGCATTCTAGGTCACCAGTTATATAACTAATATCTAATATCTAACTGTTTTTTATGTAAAATAAAATAGTCTGGATGTATCCTAGTTTATGCAAATATTTATCATAAAATGAGTAAATGTTTAATTAATTTGTTTTATACTGATTTATTCTGAAACTTTTCCTTTAAAAATAAGTTTTCCATTTTCATTGATAGGGAGGATTACGAAACTAGTTGACTTTGTTTGTCTATAAAAAACTGTTTGACTTTGATGTACTGACATATAATATTTCTTTGTTGGTTGGTAAGTTAATGTTTATAATAATCAAAATAATAAAAAATACAGTTGTTGTAGTTATTCCCTTTGTTGATATGCTGTATATAAATTTTAGGAAAATGTTAAACCCATTTAAATATAAAAAAAATCGTATTGGCATACACGGATTCAACTTTTTAAAGTTTAAAAATTGCTATATCTCTGTCTGATATAAAATTATTATTTTTTGGCTTTCTTAATTAATACTCTCATGATATTTTTTTTAGGGGAATACTCTCATGATACTTGGCAGGACAACCTTTTTGTTTACTGACATGGTTCTACACATTTTCTTGTCCATCAACAAAAACATTCAAAACATATATTTTGGCATGCGATAATATGAAGCATTGATTCTGACACCGGACACCTGATACGATATTGATACGGACATGTTGACATCGTTAATTTTAAAAAATAACAGGACACTTACACCGCTACTTATATACTAATTTATTTATAGACAGTTTAAAATAAAAATTAAAATACATATATAAACATCTAAATTGAGTAATTTATTTCATTAAAAAAGTTTTACAACAAAATACCGTAGTATTTGACCTTTATGTACCATCTACTATCAAAAAAGGTAAAAATGATATAATCAACTATAATATCTATAACTCCTAATTGATCAACATTTCTCAAAACATATGTAACTCCTGTATCTATGATATGTGGAAGCAAGAGATAAAAATAATAGTTTTAGATATTTGTGTGAGTTGTCCGACACGGTTCGTATGATTGTTATATAGGTTTTAGACACCGATCATAGAAATGTCGAAGTAAAGAAAAACAATTATTTAAGATACCGGTTCGACATATGTCGTACGGATGTCATAGAAATGTCGAACACTGACGTATATCAGACACCGCGACACGCCTAATCTTTCATAGGCAATAAGAGTTTAATTAATTGATACATACCATTAAAATAAAAAGTTTTACTCTGTTCAATTCATCACAGTTAATTATGGGTGTGATTTTAAAGGTGGATGAAGTAAAAGTGAGAATGTTTATATTCTTCCCTCGTTATATATTTAAAATAATTTTAGTTTGAAATATCCAATCAAAACTCAAGTTTTGCCACATCACCTCACTTTTGTGATATTATTTTGCCGACAATTATAAATTTTTTGAAATATTATTATATATGAAATTAAAATCCTTAAACTAGTGTCGCCCACAATAATAAAAGATAGTTTTATTTTTCCAGCATATGGCATGAGTGATCACACGCTACTGCAACGCTCAAGAAATCCCAACTTGTCCTCTCTCTCTCTCTCTCTCTCTCTCTCTCTCTCTCTCTAAAATTACATTATATATCTATCATCATTACACACAAACCATAGATAATAAAGAGATAATACAACCTACATTTTCTTCCATTCCCTCTCTAATTACATCAAACCCTTTTGACTGTGGCGAGAATTTTCAGAATGGTAATTCATTCTCTGTCTTAAATTTCCATAAAGTTTTCATTTTTACTAATGGGTCATCATTTTTTAAATTTTTGGATGTTGGTTACTAATTAGGGTTTTGAATGGAATTTTAGGTGGTAGCTGCAGGTTCTAAATTCAGTTTAAGAAGAGGAAACAGTGGTTCATGTTCTTCTAATAATGTTGTTATCAGTGAAGAACTTTCTAGAATTAATAACAAAAGTGCTTGTTTTTCTCAAGACCCTTCTTGTGTTTCATTCACTACTTTCAATATCCTTGCTCCTATTTACAAAAGGATTGATCCTCAGGTTTTCTTTTGTTCTTTTTACTTGTTGTTTAGTTTTGATTTCTAGTTCATGTTATGTTGTGAAACATGTCTTAAAGGGTGTGTTTTTGGAGTGTTTAATAATGTTTTTTGTTTTTGTGTTTTGTCTTTGTTTTTAACAGAATCAAGTACTCAGAGAAAGTGACTTCAGATCATGTTGGTTAGCTAGGAATCAAAGGATTCTTGATTCATTGCTTTCCGAATCATCTTCTATTATGTGCTTACAGGTAGCAAATTTTGTCCTTTCTTGACTCATTGCTTTCAGAAATTTGGGCAGTGTCTCTTGTAGGTTGTGAAATAGCGGATATATTGGCGCCAGGCGCTATTTTAGAAAACTGTTATTGTTCTGTGTGTTGTCAAATAACGGCCATAGCAGCGCTCTAGTACTGTAGCATAGCTGAATTTGAACAAACTACTATTTTCTGCGATCCGCAATTGACTAGTTATAGTTCAATCGGTATCATTCACTGTTTTACTTTTGTCCTTCGAGTCATTACTTACTCCATGTTGTTATTCATGATGTTTGTTTAACTTCTAGGAATTTTGGGTTGGAAATGAAGAATTTGTTCACATGTTCGAGGAAAGACTTGGGGATGCTGGTTATCAACTCTTCAAGCTTGCTCGAACCAACAACCGCGGAGATGGTAAGAATGTGAAATCATTCTACTTCTCATTTAAACATCTTGGATTTGTGACCAAAGTATGGCTTATCAGTCACTTATAAGTGATTAATGCTTCATGTGTTAGTGTGGGAATGTTTTGACTTTTGAGCAAGGTTTTAAATTGCTATTGCAGTCACAGTTCACTGATATTGCAGCAAATTGAGACAGATATAGTTGACGTGGCTGTATACTGCAATTTAAAACCATGGTTTGAGGTTTTTCACCTCATGATCTAAAATCTATGTTTCTAAAGTAATGTTGTTGTTCTATGATTCAAAAGCTTGCATTTATTATGCAGGTCTGCTGACTGCTATACATAAAGAATACTTAAGTATTGTGAATTATCGAGAGTTGCTTTTCAATGATTGCGGTGACCGTGTTGCTCAGTTGTTACATGTTCGATCAGTTAATCCTATTTTACAAAACCAAAAAGACAGTGTTCACCAAGAGTTTCTGATTGTGAACACTCACTTGCTATTTCCACATGATTCAAGTCTGTGTATAGTGAGATTGGATCAGGTATGTTGAATGCCAGCAATACAAATCCTTTCTTATTCATTTTTTTTTTTGTAGCTTTCAATCCTAAAATTTGGCTTTCATTTGCCATCTTGTAGGTTTATCAAATATTAAAATACGTGGAACTGTATCAGAAAGAAAACAGACTCAAACCAATGCCTATTATACTCTGTGGGTGAGTTTATTGTTGTTTTTCCTGTTATGTTGCTATCTACGAAACACTAATAGACAAGGATACTGCATTGACACTGACACGTCACGCCGACACATCAACACTGATAATAATTTGGGAAATTGAAATAATTGAATGGTATAACCTGTGCCGGTGTCATGTCAGTGTCTGACACCAACACATGTTGGGCACTGGACACGTCTTCAATTTGAAGAGTCTCACTGTTACATAGGTTACTATTATATGTTTAGTACATAGGTTACTATTGCTACTGAATCAAATGTCCTTATAGTGTGAACTTCATGTTCTATCTATTGCAGTGACTGGAACGGAAGCAAGCGCGGCCATGTTTACAAGTTCCTAAGGTCACAGGGATTTGTATCATCATATGATATTTCAAATCAATATACTGATAGTTATGCAGATGCACACAAGGTAAATATGTCACTATTAGTTTATTGTACTTGTGTTTCAATTGTTTAAAGCGTAGCGTTAACAGATTTTTGTTTTGCTTGAATCCTATTGAACCAGCAGTGGGTTAGTCACAGAAATCATAGAGGAAATATATGTGGTGTTGACTTCATTTGGCTTTGCAATCCTAACCAAGCGCGTAAGCCTTTGAAAACAAGTTGGTCTGAAGCTGTATTTAGTATACTGAAGGTAGTTGTTACTCCCTTACTCACCCAGTTTTATATATTTTTGGTTGTTTTTTCTTTGCATTTCACTATTTTTATTTTTACTTTGAAAGATTAAACATGCAACTTAAATTCTGTGAAGCATATGATACACACACACACACACATAAGAAATAATACCCACATATTAGATTTTCATAAAAGATTAATTATCTTACATAAGTGACTAGTTTTTGTTCATTGGCGTGATCTTGTAAACATAATATACATAGATAACTCTATAGGAAGCAGTGTTGTTAATTAGCAGCTGCAGCATTATACCATAGTGTAAGTTGATCAAATTGTTATTATCCTGTGATACGCTATCTAGTACAAAATGTTATCAAATAGTGGCTATAGCTATAGCACGTTTGTGTAGGAGAATTTGAACAAACTACTATTTTTTGCAATCCGTGATTCACAAAATTGATATGAGGTGCTGATAGCCATCCTATGATGTTGATTGGAGGTTTTACTGTGATATTATTGTTTCTAAGTGCCAAAATCTCTGCTATTGGGAAGCATAATAAAAATTTCTGGTTAACTTAAAGTTATAATGTCCAACTTATCTAGACTGGAACAATTCATTACTTCCTTGTACTTGATTTTTTATGGACCTTCAAAATCATAAGACTCCTTTTTTTGTTGTGAAGAAATAATGAGCATATATTTGCAGTATCGATTTTGCTTTGATCTAATGCTATTTCTTTGTTTAATTTTTTCTTTTCCCCCTTTTTCTTGTAAATTTCAGTTCCAGCTTCGAAAGGCGTCATTGTCTGAAGATGATGCATTTACCTTTCTGAAGGGTGACAACTATGCCGATTCTTCTGTGACATATTTTAGTTTTTCTGAAGCACTCCGTCAGGTACTTCATAACGTCTAATATATAGCGATAAAAAATTCCAATGGCAATAGATAACGAGCTTGTAGCTTAATTTACATAATAGACTTGCTATTTCAAAACTATTGCAGGTAAAGTTATTTGGTGTGCCTTATGGATTATGCTTTCAACAGTTGCAAGATCTATGGAATCAAGCTGATGTAGATGGAAATGGTGTCATCGACTTTGAAGAATTCAAGGTATATATACATGTCTTCACTTTTGTATGACTTCTCTTCATCATTGTCTTATGCGCAGATCGAAAATCTGCTCCCACTAAAATTCTGATAGTCTTAACTTGCCTTCTACATGCCTTACGCATTATGCATTGGGCTTGAATGTTAAATTTTTGTGACAGATAATTAGTAATACCAACATCTATGTCACTTATATTCTATTGTATAATAATGGTGTGATAATTTACTCTGTGCAGCAAAAGATTTGGAATTCTACATGTTCAGAGCATGTGTCTGAAAATGTCAATGTGTACGTGAAGGATTCTAATACTGAGCAGGAGCAAGAAACCATTGGTTTTAAGGTGAAGAATGCGATGTTGTTTCCGCGTGAAGTGGAGAAAGGACTTTGGCCTGAAGATTACTCTCTTTCTGATCATGCTAGGTTGACTGCTGTATTTTCACCAGCAAAGATGTCATGTTCTTCATTGTAAGGATTAGAGACTAGTGGTTTACCAATGGAATAATTGTCGGCCGCTAATTTGGTTAGCGTCTGGTTTTGATTCCATTGTGATGGATTATTCTCTAGTAGTGATAGGCCATATTGGAACATTTGTTTCTCTTTAAATGTTCACTCTTAGCTTAAGTTTGAATATGGGCGTAAAAACGGAAATGAAAAATTTATGGAAGAACCTTCAATACAATTTTACAAAACAAAACCGACAATTTTTCATTTTCATTTTTAGCCCTCATACCAAATGTGTCATTAGTTTGTCTTGTAAATGATTGTGTGAAGTCAGAGTAGTGTATAATTGTAATTAAGGGGACACTTACGGTGCACTTGTTTTTTTTTATTGGTGTATCGATGCTTCATATGTTTAATCCGTTAGATTGGTTTATCAATTTTAGGATTATACCAATCTAACGTGTTAAAAATAAGCAATATTCGTATACCAATAATACTCGACGGATGCACCATAACTGCCACCCAGTAATCAGTTTTGGTGAGCCCTAGCCATGTTTTTGTTTTGGCAGTGGGAGAACAATGCAAAAATAATTTTGCAATGTGACAAATGGTTGAAGTTTGTCTCATTTATTTTTTTAGCCTAGTGATTATTATTCTTCGAGCAAAATTAAATAATTAGTTGAGTGAAGATAGAAGTATACAAAAATACTTAAAATAATACTAAACTTTTTTTTTAAGATACTGCGTTCATAATATTTTATAAAACCTAAGTAATTATAATTTATGAAAAGAATCAGGTGATCTAATCATCATAAAAAAATCCTTATTAATTTTAATCGTTTTGTACGGATGTTTTAATTTAGGGTTAATACTATTTTTGGTCCCTGTAATATTAGCGAATTTCGGTTTTAGACTTTGTGAAATAAAACATTTAGATTTGGTCCTTGTAATTTCAAATTCCTCCACATTTGGTCCCTTATTTAACCACGTCAGCAGAATCTGCATAAAATGCGTCCCTGTAATTTCAGATTTCTTCCACTTTTGGTCCATGTAATTTCAGATTCCTCCACTTTTGGTCCTTCATTTCACTTGTCATGTATGCAGGTTCTGTTGACATGGTGAAATAAGGGACTAAAAGTGGAAGAATATAAAATTACAGGGATAAAATCTATTTTTTTTTACAAGAACTAAAACCGAAATTCGTTAATATTATAGGTACCAAAAGTGATATTAACCCTTTATATTTCATCTTTGTTTTTTTTAACTCAAATATATCCTTCTAAAAGAAAATGAATATAAGAAAATATTCTTCTAAAAGAAAAGGAAAATGCTAATAAGGGTATTTAGGACACTGTTTAAGAATCTATTCAGAGTAACTTCTGCATAAAAAATGATGTCATTATTATTTTTGTTATAAATATTAATATTGGATGTCCAAATAGCAAATAAGTTAATGGGTCATACTACTATGTTATTGGGCTTAGTTCATAAGCTACTCTATTTCCTATAAATAGAGCTCATCTGTAACATCCAACTGTACTTCAGTGAATAATAATATTTTCCTTATTCTCTCTTCTTCTCCTTCTCTCTATTACTGTCTTTGTTTACTTATATTCATAACACGTTATCAGCACGCTCTAATCATCGAAAAAGTATTAATATAATATATTTCACCAATTCATAGTTTGTTTTTCCTTGGATATAAAGTATTTATGTATATACGTGATTCATTAGCAATTAGGATTATTAGAAATTGGTTGTTGACAAGTGTATAATCATGCTATCTATATGCCTATTTAATTGTTTTGATAATTATACTCTTGTATCGATGATTATAGGTTACTGTTATAATTCCATCAAATGGAATCAGTACTTTATAGATACACATAATTTTTGTTATCCAAATTATAGTGTTTATTTATTTTAATTCAACATTCATGCATCCTTGAAGGACCGGTTAAAAAAGAAATAAAGAAACTCTAATGAATTCTTGAAGAATTCAATACTAATGCATCCCTGAAGGATTGCACATACAAAATTTCTTAATATATTCCTGAAGAATTTAGTACTAGTGCATCCCTGAAGGATCACTTAAAAATCAATTTTTTATTAATGAATTCCTGATGAATTCAACGGTGATGCATCCCTGAAGGATTGCACAAATGATTTATCAAACGAGTATATAGTTCTTGCGGAACTCAAATATTTAATAAATATACATCCCTGGAGGATTGCAAGAGTACTGCCATTTTTCTTATGATTATCATACGACTGTCCTTGATATTATATTTGTGCATTTTAAAGTATGCAGGTTGCATGAGTAATGGAATTCTCGCATAATCATATTAACAACAGACTTGACATTTTTCTTTTGGATAAGCATGAGACAATAACGTTTACGTGTGTCATTTTTATCAACTAATTTTGAGAATTATACTTCTCATTTATAAAAGAAGGACACATAGTATTCATGTGTTGCACATTTATCACGTTAGAAATTGCATCACTTATTTTGTAGTAATTATCTTATAGATAACTTAATTAATATTAACTTAAGAAGTGTTTATCAATAGTAATGATAGGAACAAATCAACATACTATTACACGTAATTACCATACAAATTTATGGGACTAATATAGACACCTAATACAACACATGTTTAGGAACAAATTAAATTTTTTTTTTACAAACCGATGGCTGAAAAATATAACACAAAACTTTGCATAGTTATATAACACATATTGAATAGCATTCTTTCTCATTTCACAGTCCGGTCAATCTTGCGAACCTTTTATTTACTTTGCTACAATCTTGCCATTTTTTTTTACGATATTAAACTTTTAGATTGTAATGTAAGATTTTGAAAAGAAAAAAATATTCAATACTAGTTCGATTTGTTATAAATAAGCATCTCCTTAATTTTCTTTACTTACTCGTTATATTTTATCTAACTTGATTAATTTTATAATTTGATGATAGTTAGAATGTCAAATCTCTCAAAACTCCACTTTGAGGCCCTTAACATTTCTGGAGACAACTATTTGACTTGGGCCATGGATGCCGAAATGTATCTAGCTGCGGAAGGAAATGGAGATGCCATAAAAGAAGGAAATATGGCATCTGAGCAACAAAAAGCAAAAACATTGATATTCCTTCGTCACCATATTAATGAAGCACTTAAGAATGAATACCTCACTGTGAAAGATCCACTTGTGCTCTGGAATAAACTAAAAGAAAGATATGAGCACTTGAAAGCCATTATCCTCCCAAAAGCTAGGTATGATTGGATGCACTTGCGGTTGCAGGATTATAAATCTGTAACTTCTTATAATTCTGAAGTATATAAAATTACTTCTCAATTAGAGTTGTGTGGTGAAAAGTTAACAGATGCAGATCTGTTAGAGAAAACATTCTCAACCTTTCATGCATCCAATATGCTCCTGCAGCAGCAATACCGTGAAAAGGGGTTTCAAAAAATACTCTGAATTAATTTCCTGTCTGCTAGTTGCTGAACAAAACAACGAGCTTCTATTGAAAAATCACGAAGCTCGCCCTGCAGGTGTAGCTCCATTCCCTGAAGTGAATGCATCACAACACAACCATTTTGAAAAAGCTCGCGGTCTTGGTCGTGGCAATGTCCATGGCCGTGGTCGTGGTCATGCCTATAATCCTAATGGAAAATTCAAAAACCCATTTTCCCACCAGAAGTGGAAAAATAATGAAAAGGAAAAAGGTGGACAAAGTAGCAAAACAAATGAGAATATCTGCTACCGATGTGGGGGCAAATGTCATTGGTCTCGTACCTGTTGTATTCCAAAGCATTTGGTCGACCTTTATCAGCAATCACTGAAAAACAAAGGAAAAAAAGTTGAAACTCATTATGCTTATAATGATGGTGATGATGCTGATTTTGATATTTATGGTGACATGGATACTACTCTTTTAGATATGGGTGATTTCTTAGAAGATCCAAATGGAAAAATTGATCACCTTGTTGGAGATTGAAATGTCAAGAAATAGTTTTTTTTTTTATGCTAGTAATAAAATTGATCACCTTATTGACAATGTCACTTTATGATAATAAAAGTTATTTCCTCATTGTTTAAATAATTACTTATCATTCTTATTCTTCTTGTTTATGTAATTTTTTTTTTATAGAATGAGTAGCTATGGAGAAATGTGTCTCACTGATAGTGCAACTGCCCACACAATTGTCAAAGATAAAAAAATATTTTTCTTTTCTATTAAAAGGAAAATCAAACGTTAATACCATATCTGGTACTACAAAAATAATTGAAGGCTCTGGAAGAGCTAATATATCATTATGTGGAGGGACAAAATTATATATTGAGAATGCTTTGTACTCACCTAAGTCTCATAGAAATTTATTAAGTTTCAAGGATATTCGCCTAAATGGATACCATCTCGAAACAAGAAACGAAGAAAGTGTTGAATATCTTTGTATCATAAAACATGACTTAGATAAAACATGTGTATTGGAAAAACTACTTGCTTTTTGCTCTGGATTGTACTACACTTACATTAGTACAATTGAAGCAAATGTAATTGTAAACCAGAAGTTTACAAATCATGATAAATTTGTGGTTTGGCATGAATGGTTGGGTCATCCCGGATCAATAATGATGCGAAAAATAATTGAAAATTCATGTGGTCATCAATTGAAGAGCCGGGAGATTCTTCAATCTAATAAATTCTCATGCACTTCTTGTTCACAAGGGAAGTTAATAACTCGACCATCACCAACAAAAATTGGAAATGAATCTCTAAATTTTTTAGAACGTATACATGGTGATATTTGTGGGCCAATACACCCACCGTGCGGACCATTTAGATATTTTATGGTTTTAATCGATGCATCAACAAGATGGTCACATGTTTGCTTATTGTCAACTCGCAACCAGGCGTTTGCGAGATTGCTAGCTCAACTAATTAGAATAAGAACTCACTTTCCTGATTATCCTGTAAAGAAAATACGTCTTGACAATGCTTCTGAGTTTTCATCTCAAGCATTCAATGATTATTGCATGTCCATTGGAATTGACATTGAACATCCTGTAGCACATGTTCATACACAAAATGGGCTAGCAGAATCATTTATTAAGCGTATAAAGTTAATTGCAAGACCACTTCCCATGAGATGCAAACTCCCAATTTCCACTTGGGGACATGCAATTCTGCATGCTGCAACATTGATTCGCATCAGGTCAACCAGTTATCATGACTCTTCCCCTTTGAAATTGGTTTTTGGTCAAGAACCTAATATTTCTCATCTACGAATATTTGGATGTGTGGTGTATGTTCCAATTTCTCCACCACAACGCACTAAGATGGGTCCTCAAAGAAGGTTGGGAATATATGTTGGATATGAATCTCCATCAATTATAAAGTATCTCGAGCCCACAACAGGAGATTTATTTACAGCTCGGTTTGCTGATTGTCACTTTGATGAATCAAATTTTCCAACATTAGGGGGGAGAGAAAATGCAGCTAAAAAAGGAGATCAGTTGGAATGAACTTTCATTGTCTCATCTTGATCCTCGAACTAAACAATGTGAACTGGAAGTTCAAAAGATAATTCATTTGCAAAGTTTAGCAAACCAATTGCCAAATGCATTCACTAATCCAAAAAGTGTGACTAAATCATACATACCAGCTGCTAATGCTCCAATAAAAATGGATGTTCCTGCTGGACTATCTCATATTGCTAACATGTCTCAACCACGCATGAAGCGTGGCAGACCAGTCGGTTCCAAAGATAAAAATCCTCGAGCAAGAAAAGGAGCTAAAAGAAAAGATGAGTCAAACGAGGATATAGAAACTTTAAAAGAGCCTTCTGACATAATCAATATTTCAGTTCCAGAAGAAGCTGATCAGGTACCTGGAATACATGAAAATCAAGAGATCTCAATAAGGCATGTCGTCCGAACACCTAAAGGAGTGAAACCAGTTGGGTATAAATGGGTGTTTGTGAGAAAACGTAATGAGAGTGGTGATATTGCAAGATATAAAGCAAGACTTGTTGCTCAAGGATTTTCGCAAAGACCTGGGATTGACTTTAATGAGACATATTCACTTGTAGTTGATGCAACTACTTTTAGATACTTAATTAGTCTTATAGCTCATAAAGGGCTAAATTTGCACATGATGGATGTGGTTACTGCCTACTTGTATGGCTCACTTGATAGTGACATCTACATGAAGATCCCTGAAGGATTTAACTTGCCTGATGCAAATGGTTCAGGATCTAGGGAAGACTACTCCATAAAATTAAATAAGTCTCTCTATGGGCTAAAACAATCTGGACGCATGTGGTATAATCGCCTCAGTGAATATTTGTTAAAAGAGGGATACAAAAATGACTCTGTTTGTCCATGCATTTTTATGAAAAGATCTGGAAATGAATTTGCTATAATTGTTGTCTATGTTGATGACATAAACACTATTGGAACTCCCGAAGAGCTTCCAAAAGCCATAGATTGCCTAAAGAAAGAATTCGAAATGAAAGACTTGGGAAAGACAAAGTTTTGTCTCGGATTGCAAATTGAACATTTAAATAGTGGAATTTTTGTGCATCAAGAAACTTACATAACAAAAGTGTTAAAACGTATCTATATGGACAAATCCCATCCATTGCCTACTCCAATGGTTGTTAGATCACTAGATGTGGAGAAAGATCCTTTCAGACCTCAAGAAGAAAGTGAAGAACTACTTGGTCCTGAAGTACCATATCTTAGTGCAATAGGAGCATTAATGTACCTTGCTAATTATACGCGTCCAGATATATCATTTTCTGTCAACCTATTATCAAGATACAGTTATTAACCTACACAAAGACATTGAAATGGGGTCAAGCATGTACTTCGTTATCTTCGAGGTACAATAGATATGGGTTTGTTTTATCCCAAAGTACCCAAACTAGAATTAATTGGTTATGCAGATGCAGGTTATTTGTCATATCCTCATCACGGAAGATCACAAACAGGTTATTTGTTTACAAGTGGAGATACAACAATTTCATGGAGATCTGTGAAACAAACAATAACAACAACATCATCAAATCATGCGAAACTTTTAGCATTACATGAGGCAAGTAGAGAATGTGTTTGGTTAAGATCCATGATTCAACACATACAAAAGAATTGTGGTTTAACCTCCGGAAGAATGGATGCAACAATAATTTACGAAGATAATACGACATGCATCGCTCAGTTGAAAGAGGGATAGATTAAAGGAGACCGAACAAAACATATTTCTCCAAAATTCTTTTTAACTCATGATCTTCAGAAGAATGGTGATATCAACATTCAACAAGTTCGTTCTTGTGATAATCTCGCAGATGTTTTCACAAAGTCACTCCCAAGTAAAGTTTTTGAGAAACTTGTACTAAGAATTGGTCTTCGTCGTCTAAGAGATATTTGTCTTCATGAGGGGGAGAAATAAACATGTTCTGCACTCTTTTTCCCTTCACCAAGGTTTCCTCCCATTGGGTTTTCCTGGTAAGGTTTTTAATGAGACAGTTCACACTCAAAAGGATATTGTACTCTTTTTCCTTCACTAGAATCTTTTTCCCATTGGGTTTTATTTTAGTAAGGTTTTAATGAGGCATATCCTCAATGGACATCCAAGGGGAGTGTTATAAATATTAATATTGGATGTCCAAATAGCAAATAGGTTAATGGGTCATACTACTATGTTATTGGGCTTAGTTCATAAGCTACTCTATTTCCTATAAATAGAGCTCATCTGTAACATTCAACTATACTTCAGTGAATAATAATATTTTCCTTATTCTCTCTTCTTCTCCTTCTCTCTATTACTGTCTTTGTTTACTTATATTCATAACAATTTTGAGATTATTTTGATTTGTATTTTTATGACATTTTTTTTTCTATTTGTACATTCCTTAAACAATATCTATAGTACACTTGTTACCTGAAAGAAAATTATAAGCAATTTTTTTTCATTAAATAGTCAAAGTATTAGGATTATATTATAAATCAGATAAATTAATTATTCAATGAACTTGGAAAATAAATATTTACTTATATTAGTGATTAGATGTAAACCATTAAATTGGTCTCTTTCTCAGTAAGTCGCTTTAGAACTTAACTTTCGACTCTGTTAACATTTTAAACTAGATCTTTGTATTTATCATTCATTTTTCACTTAAGACTATTTTGAAGTATTGACGGAGTCAAGATTAGATTGAGAGTGGTCATTTACAAAGACAACAAGGACCAATTTGATAGTTTACTCTACTTTTTTCACATAATAAGTGACATAGTTTGACCATATACACTATCTACTATCTATTCACATACACCATGTTTATACCATGTTTTTTCTACTAATTTGTGAAGGCAAGTGGTAACTTATTGTTAGATTTGTTTAGAAGAATATTTTCAAAATATTAACTTTACTAATAATAATTAAAAATATTTTGATAAAAAATATGCATTGTTATATTTCAAACATTCAATTATGTCACTTAATATAAAACAAAAATAGTACTATCTCAGTCAATTGACGAAACATTCAATTATGTCATTTATTAGGAATTAAAAACCTGCACTTAATTACAAGGACTAAAATTTAAGGCAAATGAAATGAATGATATAATGAAGTAAATAGGTAATTACCCTCTGAAATTGTAAGTTTCGTCAATTACCCCATGACATTAACAAAACTTCAATTACTCCCATGAAATTATACAATGTTAATCAATTTACTCATCCGTCAAATTTTTCTGTTAGTCAACATGACGTGGCACTGCTATGTGTGTGATGTGTCATGCCACGTCACATGTGGTAATTTTTTTTTCAATTTTTTTAAAAAAAAAATCTGGATTTTCGTTACGGTTATGTCAAATACCCCTAAAATTTTGCATTTATGTGCAAAATACCCAATAAACTTGAAAATTATATTTTTTTCTTATCATTAACTTAAAAGATATTAAAGACAAACAATTAAAATTAACTTTAATACTTTAAGCTCTACAAGCTTCATATACACTAAGCTATGGTGGAAAATTCATGCCTAATACAACTTACAAGGACTAAAATTTAAGGCAAATGAAATGAATGACATAATGAAGTAAATAGGCAATTATCCTCCTGAAATTGTAAGTTTCGTCAATTACCATCTAACATTAACAAAATTTCAATTACTCCATGAAATTGCACAACATTAATCAATTTACTGCTCCGTTAAATTCTTATGTTAATCAACATGACGTGGCACTGCTATTTGTCTGATGTGTCATGCCACGTCCCAGGTGGTAAATTTTGTTCAATTTTTTTTAAAAAAAAAAACTGAATTTTCTTTACGGTTATGGCAAATACCCCCTCTGAAGTTTTGCACTTACGTGGAAAATGCCCGATAAACAAAATTATATTTTTTTTCTTATCATTAACTTAAAATATATTAAAGACAAACAATTTACTTTAATACTTTAAGCTCTACAAGCTCTATAAATACTAAGCTATGGTGGAAAATTCATGTCTAATGGAAGGTGAATATATTTGTGTGGGAGTAAAATACCACCTTTCAACTACACAATTTTATACAAATAAAAAAGAAAGGAAGAAAAACTAAATAAGTAAGTCAAGATACACAAACACAAGGTATCATTAAAGAAATTAAAAAGACATAGTGAAACCATTTTTTCCAATGCAAGAGTAACACCTACATTATATTGGACCTGGTGCCTTTTAATCTATGTTGTTTTTTAAACTAAATTTAGGTTGGTATCTGTTTCTCATATGATCATATTGATTCAAAAAGATTAGGAAATATAGTACTTGTTTATCATCTTTCGAACAGTTCTCTCAACAAAGGTTCACCTTCCTTTTCTTGCAGAGTTGACGGACCCTATGAATAAGCTATGAATAAGAAAAGAGTAAATTACACTTCACTCCCCTTTTCTCAAAGATGCTTGAATTACACTCATCTTCCCTTTTATGTTAAAATATACATTCCACTCCCTTCTTATGAGATCAATAATAATTAATTAATATTAAGGATGTTTAGAGTCCAATTTGATTATGTGTGTAGGTTAAGTGTGAGTTAAAAACCTTATATTTGATGGAAAATTTATATGAAATTGGAGGTTGAGTGGTTTAATTGGTTTAAAGTAAAAAATTAAAGTAGTTCAGGAGTTATAAGTCCATCATTTCCTTACTAAGAGAAAAATATTAACATAACAATTAATACATTAACATTATTTAACATTAAAAAATAAGTAAAAGAATTTATATATCTAATGTTTTAAGATTTTACCTTAAGATATAATGACCAAACTCATTTGTGTGATTATTCTTGATTTAATGTGATGGTTCATCATAAAAAATGGGTTTTGCTTATAATAGGTATTTTTTTAAGGGGAAAATACATATGACTATGTTTTATCATATTCTTAATTTATTTTTTTGGTATTTCATATTCTTGAATTTTGTTGTTCACACACCGATGGAATTTTAGGTTGTTACTTGCTATTATTATCTGGATCATTTTTTAAACTTTGATCATTTTATTTTAACAAGAACTTTGATCATGTTATTCCGGTGCTCTTACATATGATTGCAAGGATATACTCCGTTGATTTAAAATACCTTGATTCAGTGATGGTGAATATGAATTTCCTAACTTTGTAAAGGAAGTGGATATCTAAGTGTGTTGGGACTGCAACGGCATCAGTTCTTGTTAATGGGTGTCCGACGGAAGAGTTTCATATTGATTGGGGCCTTCGTCAGGAGGACCCTCTCTCGCCTTTCTTATTTTTATTGGCTGCAGAAGGCTTTAATGTGTTGATGAATGCGGTGGTGGAGACAAACTTGTTTCACGATTTTGGTATAGGTAATGATAATGATGTCAGTTTAACCCACCTTCAGTTTGCGGACGACATCACTATTATTGGTGAAAAAAGCTGGTTGAATGTGCGTACGATGAGGGCTGTTTTGCTTTTGTTCGAGGAGGTGTCAGGTTTAAAAATAAATTTCCACAAAAGCATGTTGACATGTGTGAATATATCTGACTCTTGGTTAACGAAAGCAGCGTTGGTTATGAATTGTCGTCGAGGAGTTATCCCTTTTGTTTACTTGGGACTTCCATTGGCGGTGATTCGAGAAAGTTGAGTTTTTGGTAATCGGTAATGGACCGTATTGTGGCTCACTTGTCGCCGTGGAATAATCAATTTCTATCTTTTGGTGGTCATCTGGTTCTTCTGAAATCTGTCATGTCCTCCTTCCCGGTTTACTTTCTTTCCCTTTTCAAGGCCCCTGCAAGTATAGTTTCTTCTATTAAAAGATTTTTTTTATTTTTTTGGTGAGGAACTGGGGAATTGGTTTGAGGATAATATTAGGTGGGTGATAGGACATGGGCGGGATACTTTGTTTTGGTACGACAAGTGGGTTGGAGACATGCCGTTGAGGTTGAAGTTTCCTCGCCTTTTTGATTTGGCGGTGGACAAGGATTGTTCAGTGGGAGTGATGAAGGGGCGTGGGAGTGGAGACGCCGTTTGTTTGCATGGAAGGAGGAGTCTGTGAGGGAATGTTCTATGTTATTACATAACATTGTTTTGCAGGATAATGTTCATGACACATGACGGTGGCTGTTAGACCATATTCATGGTTACACGGTGCAAGGAGCCTACCGCTTTATTACTACCAGGGACGACATGGTGGACACGTCCCTTATTGATGATGTTTGTCACAAGCATATCCCATTGAAGGTGTCTCTGTTGATGTGACCCATCCTTCGTAACCCATATACCGAGAAAAGACAACTTGGTGGTGCGCGATGTTCTTCCTTCAACGAAATTGTCGTGTGCGCTTGGTTTGCGACAACATTGAATTGACAACACATCTTTTTCTTCAATGTACTCTATCGGCTGATGTTTGAGCTCTTGTTTGAAATTGGTTTGGCATTTCTTTTGTGCACGCTGGTGAGCTTCGACATCATTTTATTCAGTTCACTAGGATGGCGGGAATGCCAATCTATTCACATTTATTCTTCAGGATTATTTGATTTGTCACTGTTTGGGTGCTTTGGAAGGAAAGGAACAACCGAGTATTTCAAAATATGGGTTCCACTTCTTTTGTTCTCATTGAAAAAGTAAAGTTTCATTCTTTCCTTTGGCTGGAATCTAAACAGACGGCTTTTGCTTAAATTTATCACGACGGGTGGAAACACCCCATTCCTTGTATGAGTGTTATTTTGTAATTTTTTGTTTTGGTTTGTTACATTGTAAATATTTCTCGTTGTTCCTCCTTTTGCACACTTTATACGGGGGGGTAACATTGTTTGTTTCGTAATATATCTTATTTTGATTTGTTAAAACATAAAAAACAATATATAATACAATTGCTCACAGTCTAGTTAGATAGCTACATGTCACGCACCCTAAAAAAAATTTATATGTCACGTTATTCGTTAGTTTTTAAATTGAAATTTCAATATGCATCGAATATTTGATTATTTCAATACGCTAATTGTAACCAAAAAAAAAACACACCAATTATACTGACCAAAATTTAAGACAAGTGTACAAAATGACAGAATCTATTTTTTGTTACAAATTTTAATTGCTGGTGTAACAGTTGGGACCATGTCACAAGCTTAGATGATTTTTTTTTTTGACAAACATGTCACAAGCTTAGATGATGATATATATCATGAGAATAAATCAATGATGTTATCTTGACCAAAAAAATAAATCAATCAATGATGTTATAAGTGCGATAGTGGGGAGCCTAACAAACTACCAAAAGAAAGCAAAACAAGCATTAGAATTTGACCAATAGATATTCTTCTTTTTGTAGTAAAAGACGAAAGGTTAACAAACAAACAAAAAAAGAGTAAAATAACGAGTTTGATATCTTTATGTTTACATAGTTTTCTGATATTCTTCGTGTTCACATTGGTGGAATTTTTGAATTGTTTCCTTGCTATTTTTTGGACAAGGATTTCCACTTTGATTATATTATTTTTGGGCTAGATTAATTCAAAATTTGTGGTGGATAACTTAATTGGTGATGGCCTTTGATTACGTTATTGAATCTAGGGCTCTTAGTTTTACATATGATTGTACTGAATTGCTTTGAGTTTCTTTTTAAATAGTGAAAAACTCATATGTGGAATTCTTTAAGAGACAAACTATGTTATAGTAGAATGCTACTCCTTAGTTTTTATTCTCTTTATAATATATATTGAGTCCCCTTTAAACTTATTGTAAAAATCGAAATAAAATAACCACATAATCAAAATACCGACTTCTACATTTTAAGCTAATATTACTTCCCCATAATTGGTATATAATCATGATTCATAACATTAATAAAGTGTGATAGAGACTCATAACAGCTTGTAAAAAAAAAAACTTGTAAAAGTTTAGATAGTACATGGACAATGCTATTTCGTGGAAAGTGAGTGGTGACTGAGAGTGTGGAAGATTCTCATAGCACACCCACTTCATTAAGTAAGTATTATCCAAATATGCCTATAGTTCTTAAAGTATACATTTTCTACTTGTATGTTTTCACACTATAAACTAAGTAAGAGATGTAATTTGTAAAGCAATTTAGTACATCCTTTTTCCTGTTTGAAACAAAAGGATAAATAATGCTACCTTTATTACTAATGGTGGAATTTTGTAAATAAATTCTCACTTTTAATTCCAGATTAGACATGCACTCACTAACCTTAAAAACTTATGGAGAGTGTTTGTTAGTTATCACCCATTTGAATTCTACAAAACTCATTGAATTAATCTTTGTCTATGAAGCACAAAGTCCTACACGAACACCTGATACAACACTAACACATGTATGACGACATCGTTAATGTAAAAACATAAGACACCGATACCGTTACATATATTAATTTATTTGTAAAATATCTAAATTGATAATCAAAATACATACATTTTCATATAATTTGCAGTTTATTTAGTTAAAAAACAGTTCTAAAACAAGATAGGATAATATTTACCTTTATTTGTAATAAATTTTAATGATCAACATTTCTCAACACATCTTTAACTCTCGTAGATATGTCCTAGATGTATCTAAGGAGTGTCTATCTGAATGCAAAGATTTTTTTTTAAACATTTATCTAAGTTGTCAGATACATCTTGGATGACTATTATATATGTGTCACTGATTCAAGGAGTGTCGTAGAAAGGAAAAACAATTTTATTAAAGACACTTATCGGAGTTGTTCGACACATATCTTACGAGTGTCATAAGAGTGTCCTAGAGGTATCCGTACTTTATAGCTCTCGGCAATTACGTGGAAGATATCAAATTATATTATATTATATCATCATATTATATATACTTGAAAAGTGTTCAATCAACTATAAATATGGACCGTGGTATTTGCTGATTAGCAACACAGGTAGTAGCCAAAAGTAGACACTATGATATGATCAACTTCTAAACTCACTCACTGCCTTGCAGCATTACATTTCAATCTCAAAAAGACCAACACAGTTTCTTACCATTCACCACTTTCTCTCTCTGTCTTTGTCCCAACAACATCTTATAAAGACCAACACATAGATAAACCACCCTCTCTTCATCACTTTCACTCTCTTTCTCTCTGTCTCATTTTGTTGTTACAAAAAGAAACAAAACAAACAATGACAAACTCATTTCCTCATAACTATGTTCCTGTTGGATTCAGATTCCGTCCAACAGATGAAGAGCTTGTAAACCACTATCTCAAAAACAAGTTACTTGGTAATGATTCCATCGTTAACAATGTTATAGCCGACGTTGATGTATGCAAGTTTGAACCTTGGGACTTGCCAGGTAAATATAAAACAAACAAACCCCATCATTATTTCCTCATAAAAATGCAACCTTTTTGATGTTTTTGCCATATTTTCGATCTTTTCAGCTTGTTCTATCATAAAATCCGATGATCCCGAATGGTTTTTCTTCTGTCCTCGCGATTACAAATACGCAAATAGTAAAAGGTTTAACAGAAGGACACAGTGTGGATACTGGAAAGCCACTGGTCTTGACCGTAAGATTAAGGTTAGAGGTACTGACAATGTTATTGGGACAAAGAAAACACTTGTGTACTATAATGGTTGTGTTCCTGGTGTTAAAACCAACTGGGTGATTCATGAATATCATTCTGCCACCTTTGATGATAACCAGGTTTGTTTTGTTACAACAATGTTTAAACTTTAACATTTTTACGTTGAAATGAGTATGGTATGAGTTTTTTCAGAAAAAATGTTGATTATCCTCCAAAATTTTGTAGAGGACTTTTGTTTTGTGTCGCTTGATGAAGAAAGCCGAGAAGAAAGCTGAAGAGGAAACTGATAGAATGATATATCATGAAGGGGAGCCAAGTAGACACATGAATTCCGATCACGAAAATCAAGAAACAGTTGAAGGAATTCCTGATGTAAGGATTTCATTCTTGATAAATGACAATAGAAATTTCGAGAACAAAGTCCTAGAACTTATACTTGTTTGTTATTTGTTTCAGGTAATAAGTGGTACCTTGCCAGAAAAGAATATGGAACCAATGTTTCAGGAACCTCATCAGGCTAAAAAGTACTTTCCTTTCTCAACATACCAGTCTTCGATTTCTGAAAATGAGATGGAAGTATCTTTATCGAACTCAGGATTTTATGATTCCGAAAGTGGACACATTGATATGAAGAGTCCGTTTGAAACTATTGAAGATGAAAATCAGTTCATCAATTCAATGTTAAATGATGGATATTTGGTTAATAGCCAAAAAAGAAGACACACTTTTGTCAACTTTCCTGTCCAGTCCGAGTCGTTGAGAATCATCAACTATGGAAGCAGTGACACAGATGCTAAATTAGTCTCTATGCCGGTAAATATTTTCTTTGATACATTCAGAAGTTTTGTTTTCTTCATACTGTGATGTAGCTGTTTTTCTCATCCTTTTGAAATGCTACTAGAATGGACTTTCATATTGTTTATTTTCTTCTAAAATTTTACAGTGTGGCAATGTTCTGGATACTTCAACGGCGTTTCTTGAGCATCCTAGCTCAAACGAATACTATGCATCATTTCGAGATGATTTCGGGGGATTGGAGGCATCCTCTTGTGACTCAACTGCAGATAAACCTCTAAAGAAGATCAATTGTGTCGAAATTTCTAGTGCACCTTCCACTCTAAGAAGAAACAAAAACCAGTATCATCCAAGACCAGGACCAGCCACCTTCATTTCAAAAAGAGCTGCTTCAAGACAATCTCAAACATAGAAGAAGGTTTCAAGCAGCTGAACTAAGAATTGATAAGCCTTTGTTGATCCAATGATTCATTTGAAGCTAATTTAATTTCAACATATTAGGCAAAGACATATTAGCTTAGTGGTAAGAGTTTGATTTTTTAACTAGACATGGTTCAAATTCCTTTAGAGACTATTGTAAAACGGTCATTAGAACCACTTTAATTGATAAGAATTTTCTTATTCCTCAATTTTATTTTTTGAACATACCAATGATAATTACATGCTTAATGTGATGTATTGTGCAGGCTGAGAAGGAATTTCTTAGTTTATTAGCTTATTGTAATGTTGATAATCTGCAATAAAAATGTCTTCAAAGATTGTTGTCACCATATTAGTTAATTAGCTTATAAACGATACAAATTAGTAGCCAAATTTGTCCTTCCATCTCACCACTTTAGTTTTCTGTAAAGACAAATGTGATGACTAGCAAAAAGAATTTTTCAGCATGAATTGCATTAAAGAACGGTTCCAACTTAACTTGCTGTGTTCATTATTTACTCTAATTTTGTGCATGAATTTGCTTTCCTGTGACATCATTATATGTTGTGAGTACATGGTCAATTTTTTCCTTGGTTTTGTTCTTAGTGTAAAGGTGGTTTGTTATCAACATTGTATAATAATAGAATATTTTGGAAAGTTCTGAACTTGAATATTTGAAAAGTGTGCATTGTTCTGCCTTATTGGGGATTATCCGATTTCATCCATTTATGTAGTACACATCCAACTCCATCATATCTTTTCTACCACAAGTAGCAGTTATACAGCACTGGTTGATAATTGACCAATATGGTTGCCCTCTTCAATTCAAAAGAAAGAAAATAGTTATTTTTTGGCTCGCAAATGCATAGACTAATTCCTCAATTTGGGTAAGGCATCACAATAGATAACAAAACTAAAGACCCAGGCTAACCTAAGAGGGTTCTTTTAAATTAAATTGATAATTTAAACTTAACCGATCTTCTAAACTAATCCAAATTAATTTTATTTATTTTTGTTTATGTTTGGTTCCACTATTGAAGTAGTCAGAATTGATTTTAAATGTATAGAATTGATTTTAACATGTTTGGTTTTGGTTTCTCTAGAGTTGAATTGATTTTGTCTTGAGACTTGATTCTACTTAAAGTTTGAAGTTTATTTTTACAGTGAAATATATTGTTCAACTCACTTTTACATAAATTAATCAAAACATAGATTATTTTACCTTCAACTTAGTTTTAAATGGAATCAATTTTACACGATGAATCATCTCAAAATTAATTTTCTTCCTCAACTCAACTAATCTACATAACCAAATATATACTTATATGATCGTTTTAATTTATCATATGAAGCCAAATCAGATACTTTAGAAACTATGCTTTAATTAAACCTAAAACAAACTAGGCTTTAATTTTCCCTTTTATATTTCCTCTTAATTTTCTTAAGAATTCATTTACAAGTAATTAAAAACCTGCACCAAAGCAACATACAATCTCAAATAAAACTAAAGATTTTGTCTAGATGTATTTGATCTATGTTATCAATCAAATACAAGGGGTAGATATCCTTCCCCAAAAAATAATAATAGAAGTGATAGATACGATATAGTTTCTTAACCATTTGATATAAAGATCTGATATCTTTCTTGTGCGTATGAAAAAATATGTATCAAAATAAATCAATGAATCGAGTTATCTTATCTCCAGAGATTAATTTTGCAACTTAATCTGCACCGGCCAAAACGTAAAGGCAAATAAAATGAATGAAAGAATCTATGTTGTCACAATATTTATTTTAATCAGTCAGTGCTAGGAATAATTTTGATTGGCTTTGAATACAACAAATTATCTCAATCTTAGACTAAGATGATGTGACTAACTACGCTAGTGGGGAGCATAACAAACCAACCACCAAAAGAAAGCAAATTTCAAGAAGTCTAAATTGATAATGACCTTAATATTCAGCTATTTCTTGTGGAACAAGTTAATATTCTGCTTCTGATAGGAAGAGACCAGATCAAATAATTGACATGGTGGGCCAAGGATGAATTCTAGCAATCAAAATTAGTGATTACAGTATGAGGATTGAGGATGTTTAGAGTGTCACTCTTGAGAGATTATTTGTATGTTTAATGTGATTTATGAAAAAGTAGATGTTGATTATCATAGTAATTATGAGAGAATTCATATGTTATATTACTTAATGATTTAAAAAAAATTACAAAAACAATTGTTGAAACTTAAAAGTTAAACCATGATTATGAGTCGAAAAAACGCACTTTAGACTCATTTATCATATCTAATTATATTTTTAAATTAAACATTTATAATAAAGCATTTGAATTGATTTTTTTTTTTAATTTTTTTTTTGGGATGGGCTCCAAACCTTACACATGTCCGTCCCTGATGTAGGATGTCCAATCAAAATCTTCTATGCATTTAATACAAGTTTGAAGTAAAAAAATACAACCTTACATTAAATACATTCTAGACTTTGTGAATGAAAATTTTCTTCAACAAAATGTTTTGATTGGACATCCCACATGCATGTGGTCCTACACAATGTTCACCAACATGAACAATATATCAATATGTTATTGTGTAAAACCGGGCATGTAAACTCCACATGCCTTGATGAGAGGGGTAGTATAACTCAAATGTTTGATGTTCACATATTGGTGGAATTTTCGGATTATTGCTTTCTTTTATTTGAATTTTTTACTTTCATCATCTTTTTTTCGGATTATTTTCTCATTTTGCAAGATATATGCATATCACACTCATTGAATCTTTGATTATTAATAAAATATTGCGAACTTTTTCTTAAAAATGATCAAATTCACCACTAAATCTAAAGTCCTGACTTTTATATTTTGTGTATGTTTGATTCTACTACGAGTAAGATAGATTTTGAGGTAAAGTGATACATGCTACGAGAAAAGAACATTGTTTTCGTAACCTCATGTTGTAGGAGGTTTGGCCGCTAAACTGGTTGCTAGAGGCAAAAAAACTCTAGTAAAGAACCCATTTCGCTAAAAGACAACTTAAATATCCAACAAAATAAATTAATTTCAACTCTCTTTACTTAAGATTATCCATTGTCATCCCTACACAACGTCCGATATATCAATTTCTAGTATTTGTCATTTGAGTTAAACTTTTGAACTCTATATTTCTTTTTCCATAAAAATATAAAAAACAAATGCTTTATAGATGAAGTATTTTAAGCTACCAATTACCCATAATAGTATGCATAATTAGTCATAAGTGATAACAACATTACTATAACGATAGAGACTCATAACAACTTGGTACAAAAGTTTAGTAGTACATGAATTTCGTAGAAAACGGGAAGTGATGGTGTGGAAGATTCTTCTCATATAATTCTTACGCGGTAAATGCTTTAGAATGAGCAAATCCACTTCATTAAGCATTATCCAAATATGCCTAATACTTTGTAAAATCATACATTCTCTTGGTGACTAATTTCACACAATATAATTAATTAGTAAGAGTCAAAATTAATTTTGACTATCATATAGTGACTAAATTTGGCTCAAGTTTTATCCAATTTTCCCGTCCTAATGAGCCGTGGGATTCAACTAACGTGATTTATTTATTTTTACATATGATGTAATTTTCAATATAATATATTAATTTCTTTTTTTCAATTGTATTTTAATAATCAAATTAGGCTAAAATGGATTTTGACTCCAGAAATTTTCAATACTTGCGATTTTGGTCTCCCTAATTTAAAAATCACACTTTTAGTCCCCCAAATTTCATCCCTCGCAAAAGGCCAAAAGTATAATTGTTTGCAAAATATACACTATTAATATTAATGAAATTTTAGATAAAATACTTTTCTAACTTAGCTAGAGTCATGATTTCAAACTCAAGTTTCAACATACAACATCGTTAAAAAGTTATAAAGAAAGCGTTTGATGCCCATTTAAATTCTATCTGCAGATTTCAGATATTAGTTTTTACGATTGCGTGTACGTAAAAGATATACTACTTAAGATTTAATCCAAAACAAATATTATATATATATATATATATATATATATATATATATTTGAAAAGTGTCCAATTAGGAACTGGGATAATAGGTGATCAGCAACACAGGTAGTACTAGACAGTTTCCTTCCTATATTTTGTTTCTGTTCAGATAAAGCCAAAAGTAGCCTATGATATTATGATCAACCTCAAAACTCTCACACACACTATTTCCAGCATTACAAATTCATGCTTTAGCTTCTCAACTCTGAACAATCACCACTTTCTCTCTCATTTTGTTATTCCAAAAACCAAAACAAAACAACACAAAAACAGCAACAGTCAATGACAACCTTATTTTCTCCGACTCTTGACTATGTTCCTGTTGGATTCAGATTCCGACCAACAGATGAAGAGCTTGTTAACTACTACCTTAAAAATAAGATACTTGGTAATGATTCCATTGCAAACAATGTTATAGCTGTTGTTGATGTATGCAAGTATGAACCTTGGGACTTACCAGGTAAAAACAAAAACAAAAACAAAACCCCATCATTATTTTCTCATAAAAATGCAACCTTTTTAATGTTTTTTCATCTTTTTCAGCTTGTTCTGTGGTAAAATCAGATGACCCAGAATGGTTTTTCTTGTGTCCTGTTGATTACAAGTATGCAAAGAGTAAAAGGTTTAAAAGAACAACTAATAATGGTTTTTGGAAAGCTACTGGAAAGGACCGGAAGATTAAGGTTAGAGGTAGCAATAATGTTATTGGGATTAAGAAGACACTTGTTTACTATAATGGTCGTGTTCCTGATGGTGTTAGAAGCTGTTGGGTGATTCATGAGTATCATGCTACCACCTTTGAAGATAACAAGGTTTGTTTTGTTACAAGAAAGGTTTTAAATGAGTTTATTAGAGTTGTTATTTATTTATTTATTTAAATGAATATCATTAAAAATATTAAATTTTCATGTTTTATTAGTTTGTATCAGAGTTATTATTTATTTATTTAAATGAGTATGACAAAGCATGAGTTTATTCAGGAGTTAATATTTTTCCTATCTGATTGGCTGTTCTGAAATTTGATGTTTATTGGATTCATTGTTTGAAATTTTGATTTTTGAAACCCTTTTTCTTTTGGTATCATATTTGTTAGAGGAGCAACTAGTAATAGCAGATTAAAGAAATCACAAATCACAAACAATGGAACATGATCTTTTATTTACAAAGACTGTTTTTGAGATAAAGTTTTTGTTGAAATGTTATTTTGTTGTATGACACCATACCAAGTCACTCTTTTTCAGTTTTTGAATGTTAGCAGGACTGTTCAAGAAACAAGTTTATGATTTTGAAGCATTGGTTTGTTTTGTCTTGGTATTTATTTGTATAAATGCTAATTATCATCCAAAATTTTGTAGAGGAGTTTTGTTTTATGTCGCTTGATGAAGAAAGTTGAGAAAAGAGCTGAAAAGGAAGCTGATACAGATATACGTGATGAAGGGGAGCCAAGTAGACACATGAGTTCCGACGGTGAAAATCGAGAATTTTTTGAAGGAATTCCTGATGTAAGGAGTTCATCCTTGATAAATGATAAATACAAATTTCGAGAACAAAGTTTTGGCTTTAAACCTTTCTACATGAAGCTTGATGAGAACTTATACTTGTTTTTATAGGTGAGTGATACTTTGCCAGAAATCAATATGGAATCAATATTTCAGGCACAGGAAGAAAAATACTTCCCTTGCTCAACACAACAGTCTTCAATCTCTCAAAATGAGCAGGAAGTATCAATCCCAAACTCGCCACTTCACGATGCCTATTTTAGAAATGACAACATCATTCTTCAGAGTCCATTTGAAACTATTGAAGAGGAAGATAAGTTCGTCAATTCAATGATTATTGACGGGGATTTGAACAATGGTCATGTCCAGTCCGAGTCGTTGAAAATGGTCTACTATGGAAGCACTGACACAGATGCTGAAGTAGTCTCTACGCCGGTAAATATATATTGTTCAAAGACCAAATGATATTAAAGTGTATATCTCTTATTAGTGAACCATCCATTGTGGTGACATGAGTTTTACCACATTTTAGCAATGCTAGGTGATTTTCTTTTATAAATTGTGAAAAAGTACTTGGATGAAATGAAATGTCTAGGCTGAGTTAGTTTTGATGTTTTTCTTTAATAGATTCAGAAGTACTCTTTTCTCTATACTTTGATGTGGCTGTTATTCTCTTCCTTTTGATATGTTACTAGAATGAACTTTCATAATGTTTATTTTCTTCTAAAATTTTACAGTGTGGCGATATTCTGGATACTTCAACGGCGTTTCTTGAACATCCTAGTTCAGGCGAATCCTCTGCATCAAAATTGTTGAAATCAACGCATGGTAATGTTCATGGAAGCACCTGTTTTCTATCTTTTAACAATGGTGAAATCGAAGACAATGAGAGTACCTTTCGAGATGATTTTGAGGAAATAGAGGCATCCTCTTGTGATTCAACTGCAGATATACCTTTGGAGATGATCAATTGTATTGAAATTTCTAGTTCACCTTCCACTCTAAGAAAACGCAAAAACCAGTATCATACAAGACCAGCTATATTTATGTCAAAAAGAGCTACTTCAAGACGATCTTGAGGTAAAAAAACCAAGCAACTGAACTAAGAATGAAGAAGCCTATCTTGCTCAAATGATTCATTTGAAGAAAATTTAATTCTAACATATTAGGCCATGAAGTGTACGTTAGCTTAGTGGTAAGAGTTTGATTTTGTAACCTCCAGAGACATAATTCTAATTCCTTTAGGAACAGTTGTAAAATGGTCTTTAGAACCACTTTAATTAATAATAATTTCTTTATTCCTCAATTTTATTTTTTGAACATACCTCCGATAATTACATGCTTAATATGGTGTATTGTGTGCGCTGATAAGGAATTGCTTATTGTAAGATCAGAAGATTAGTTTATTAGCTGATTATAATATTGAGACTCTGGAAAGAGTGTAACTAAATTTTTCTTCAAAGATTGTTGTCGCCATATTGGTTTATTAGCTTATAAAAGATACAAAGTAGTAGCAAATTTGTTGTTCTATATCACCACTTTAGTTTTCTGTGAAGACATCTGTGATGCCATTTAAATCCGAGGGAGTAATTTGGCAATCAATTTAGGGTCTTAAAGTTTGTCACAAAGTGAACATTGAAGGTAAATAAATTTATTTTGTTTGATGAATTTAGAATAACTCTATCAAGATGAACTTTCCTTCATTGTAAGGCCATGTGATTTCTATCTTGTGTATCTCATCATGATGATGAAATTTTTGACACAGAAAAAGTCCAGAAGCAGTGTTAATGGTTTTGAAGTAGGGGAAGATGACGAAGTTTCCTTGGTGCCAGAGTAGTGATTCTTGGAATCTTATAAAGTGCCAGAAAGAATTTTTCAGTGTTTGCTTTGAAGAAAGGTTGGAACGTGACTTGTTATGTTCATTTACTCTACTGTTGCACATGAATTTGATTTCCTGTGACATCATTATCTGCTGAGTATATGATTAATCTTTTGCTTAATTTTGTTCTAACTGTATAGGATAGTTTGTTATCAACATTGTATATTATAGACTATAGTATTTGAAAAATTCTGAAGCTTGAATATTTGAAAAGTGTGATATGATCTGCCTTACAGGTTCTGGCTATGATTTCACACTTGTTCTACTGCTTGCGCATCCTCTGGTATCAGATCTTCGTTTTGTGCTTGTATTTGTTTTAATTTTGCTGCCATATCAGCAATTACTGTCACTGGCTCTCCGTTTGTTGTTCATTATTGAAACCGAATGATCAGCACTTCTAGGGTGTCCTCTGGTTGGATTCTCACCGATAAAGCAAAAGATCGCGGTGCACCAACTGAGGAAGAAGACATACTACAATCAAGTACTCAAAAGATTGATGATATTGATAGTGGCAACACTAAATGATCCTGAAAGAGTTTCTTACAAAGAGAAACCCATGAACAATTTTTGTTTACGATCTCAACCAAAACAAAAAATCCAATGAAGAAAAGACGCGGGATGATATTTGGACTAATGTAACACCCCATGAAATTGAAGTGATCTTCTGGAGAATTATTCCCTTCATCCATGTGTCTGTGTACTTGAAGTTGAAATATAATGCAAAAATTTATATTTCAATAAAATGCAATGTATAGCAAAATGAACCAATGCCCTATTGAACATAAATGAGATGTGCAGTAACCAATACTCATTCAATGTAGGAAATGAAAAAGATGATTTTAAACATTTGTTGTCTAATTCCTATTGAACCAATATTAGACTTATACGTATTTTTATATAATACAATTGAGTATCGCAAAGGCGACGGAACTAAATTTACACACTCCCTAAAAAAAAGTAAACTTACATATTATCTTCATTAAAGTATAACTATAACGTGCGCACACAGAGAAATAAAATGGAAGTTTAATCACGGTTGAGAACATCCCCTAAAAAAATGTATATTTTAAAAAACCTTTATACTATCGATGAAACAATTTGGCAACTCGCAATAGTAACTCAATAACCCATCAATCCATTATTTTGATTGATTGAGTCATAAGTGAAGAAATGGGGTTAGAATTTTAATAATAATGAGAATAAAGATGCTTATATTTAGAAGATGAGTAATCCTATCCCTTAAGAAGGTTAATCTCATGATTAATGAATAGAGGGATACCCTAGTGAGTCCATTCCTTCCTAGTTCCTTTGATATATAAGAAGAAAATCCCATTCAGTTATTATATTCCAACGAACTCAATAACTTCCCAAACAAGTCTTCTTTTTTCTCTTCTCCTTCAGTCAAGCATCATCATCAAGAAAATGAGGAGATTCTTCATCTTCAACATATAGATCGTAGTTGCATTCATTGTAGTCCTTCCCGTTCTTCTCTCTCTCAGAAACCCACGAGGAGAACCAGAACTAGAAAACACCATAACACAAACAACTTCATTTTCTTTCTCTCATACTTCTTTTGGTTCAGTGAAGTTAGCTACTACATCTCCATTTGATTTCAATCAAAGAATCAGAGATGGTTCCAATCTTCAATATAATTTCTATAACGATTCTTGCCCTCAAGCTGAGAATATTGTTCGTTCCGCTGTTACCGCCATTTACTTTGATCATAGAGACCTTGCACCTTCTCTTCTTCGTCTCTTCTTTCATGATTGCTTCATCCAGGTTCCTTTTTCTTTTCTGCTATTTTAGTAAGTTAATAATTTTTGCATTTACGATTTAACAGGCAGACGAGATAGCCTGCAATCGTTTTTCCAGGAGGCAACTGATCAAATTCCAAGGCCTGACGATAACATCACACGCACACTGCACCTCTTCAATCTTATAGGATTCAACGCACGGGAAACAGTCAGCCTCCTCGGTAAATTACTTTACACTTATGCATTTGTGATTATAATATGAGAAAGGTTTTTATCACGGCCACATTGAAATCTTGTTATTTCGAACTGTTGACCTGATGCGGCCTCAACTGTGGTCACAAAGACTTCAAAAACTATGATGTCGCAGCTGAAATTGCGATCAAACTTTTTATAAAACCTTGAATATGACTAATGAGTTCTGTTGGTTTCTTGATAATCTGAAGGTGGACACAACATTGGAAAAATAGGTTGTGATTTCATTCACCAAAGGCTGCACGACTTTCAAGGAACAGGGCAACCAGACCCGAGTATACCTCTCGATTTCCTGAGTCAGATGAGGCAAAACTGTCCTGACAACGATAAGAATAATGTGAGCAGCAACAACACGTTTTCGACGTTTACAATTTCAAAGCCAATGAATGTTCATCACTCTAATAACAAAGGGATGTCATACAAGCAAGCATTGTCATTTGAAGTGTCATCTGGAGCATCTTTTGACACTCACTACTATTAAAGTTTGTTGAGAGGAAGAGGGTTATTGTTTGCTGATCAACAACTGATGGCTGAAGAGAAGACAGCCAGATTGGTTTCTGCTTATGCTTCAGATGACGGATCAACCTTTCGGAATGATTTCGCAAGGGTTATGGTGAAATTGTCTAACCTTGATGTTTTGACTGGAAATCAAGGTCAGGTTCGTCTGAATTGCTCTCGTCTCGTAAGCTCTTAAGTAAGTTGGTTCATAGATTTCTTTCTTTCTGGTTTAGCAAATTTGTTCTCTTCCTATGTAAATTTGTCACACACATTTGAGGGTAGTTTTGGCCATGTATTAAATGTGTACAAATTTTTGTGGTATTGTGTTAAACTTTAGTGTTGCAATAAATATCAATAAATGAAAGTGTTCTGTTATGTCTTATTAAAACTTGGATTCCAAGGTATTGAAGTATATTTTTGTATAAGCTCCCTAATGTTTAAGGAATACATACCAGTACAGTTGCGTAGATAGAATGGATGTAATTTAGCACCTAAATTAATAATTGGCTATAGGTTAATCTCCTCTCACATTGGTATTGTGACCAGTGTGGTCTGATACTCAAAGAACCAAGAGATATTTGAAAAATGTATATGAAAAATGAATATTTGGTAGTGAGATAGTGTATGAATTTCGTGGTAAGTGAGAGGTAAATGCATGCAATAATTAAATCCACTTGATTAAGTATTTGCCTATAGTTCTTAAAAGTATATATGCATTATACAGTAAGAGTCAAACTAAAGTCTCTATCCTATTGACTTTGAAACTTGACTCAACTTTTGTACCTTTTCCCGTTATAACAAAAGGACTTCATCAGCCTTTTTTGATCGCTCACGGAAATGATTCCAATTAAAAAAATAGTGACATGATATGATGATGTGTAATGTTCAACATCCATGAAATTGCAAGAACCTCCTAAAAACTTACAATTTCAGTTTTATTTTCTTGCTCATGTTTAAATCATTTATTTTGTAAATTAGTTAATTACATGTAAATAATTAATTCAAGTGATTGATTCTACATCATTTATTGCTATCACTCACTTTATAAAATAATTACTTTTATATCCTACAAATAGGGATTTGAAAAGCAGTTTCCATATTTTGTTTTTGTTTTATCTTTCTTTGACTTCTCAGCTACGCCAAAAATAAACTGTGATCATCTTCAATAGTACCTTCCACCATTACAAATTGTAGAACCATAATATTTCAAAACAAAAACAACATCAATAACAACCTCATTTCCTGTTGGATTCAGATTCCATCCAACAGATGAAGAACTAGTAAACTACTACCTTAGAAACAAGTTAGAGTTTGTTAACAACGTCATTGCTGAAGTTGATGTATTCATGTTTAAACCTTGGGATTTACCAGGTAAATATATCAAACAAAACCAGTACTTCACTATTGATTTCATTATTTTCTTATAACAATGTCCTTCTTTTTCAGCTTATTCGGTGATAAGATCCGATGACTCGGAATGGTTTTTCTTGTGTCCTCGCACTTACAAGTATGCAAAGTGTAGTAAGTTTAAGAGAGGAACAGAGTTTGGATTTTGGAAAGCTACTGGAAAAGATCATTTTATTAAGATTAGAGGTACCGACGAAGTTATTGGGACCAAGAAGACTCTTGTTTACTACCTTGCTCCTCATCCTGGTGTTAAAACCAATTGGGTTATTCATGAGTACCATGATGCTGTCACATTTGATGATAATACACAGGTTTGTTATAAGTTACAACAATGTTTTAACTTTTAATCTTGTCACATTAGTTTTTGTTTTCCTTTTCAGGATTTGATATTTTCTATTTCTGAAATATGAATATTATTGGATTTATTGTTTTGAAATTTTGATTTTTGGACCCTTTTTCTTTTGGTATCATATTACATTGGTTACTTAATTCTCATAAAAAATCTGTCACTTTCTGCTATACTAAGAAACTATTTTGATTTGCTGAAATGGTATTTTGCTTTATAGCCAATCAAAGTCACTCTTTATCAGGTTGTTTTGTGAAGAGAACTGCTCAGGAAACAAGTTTCTATGAATTTGAAATAGAATTGATTTGTTTTGGTACTTATTTGTACGAGTTTAAAGTGAATATTCATTATCCTCCCTGAGGTGATAACTCAGAAACTGAATTCCCTTCATTGATTGGGTTCGTGCATTTAATACATCAATAACCGTTCGATCATGATCGGACAATTCACAAAAAGGAAGAATTTCGTTTTTATTTTATACTTCAAAATACTTAACATGAGTCTAAAATGTCCGATCTTGTTCGTCTCACATGTGTGAGTGCATGAAAAGGTGACTGTAGTGGAGCATAGCTCAGTGGAAAGGGACGTAATACAAACCTTTATGAGATAGTTGCAAAATAATAATACTACTCTGATTGATAATAACGTACCAATTTCCAACTGTCTCTTTTAAATGTTTATTATGCTCTAAAATTTTGTAGAGGACTTTTGTTTTATGTCGCTTGATGAAAAAAGCCGAGATAAAAGGTGAAGAGGAAAATGATACAATGATGTGTGATGAAGGGGAGCCTAGCAGACAAATGACACTCTCATTTCCTCCCATTCTTAATTATGTTCCTGTTGGATTCAGATTTTGTCCAACAGGTGAAGAGCTAGTTAATCACTACCTTAGAAATAAGTTGCTTGGTAACGACGCCATTGTAAACAATGTTATAGCTGAAGTTGATATTCGCAAGTGCGAACCATGGGAATTACCAGGTAAATATATAAAACAAACAAACAAACAAATCCCATCATTATTTTGACAAAAAAAATGTGATTTTTATTACTGTTTTGTTGTTTTTCAGCTTGTTCTGTGATAAAATCTGATGATCCGGAATGGTTTTTCTTTTGTCCTCTTAAATACAAGTATGCAAAGAGTAAAAGGATTAATAGGACAACAGAAAATGGTTTTTGGAAAGCTACTGGAATGGACCGTAACATTAGGATTAGGGGTACCAATAAAGTTATTGGGATTAAGAAGACTCTTGTTTACCATGAAAATCCTGTTCCTGGTGTTAAGACCAATTGGATCATTCATGAGTATCATGATGCCACCTTTGATGATCACCAGGTTTGTTTTGTTACATTAAGGTTTTAACTTTTAATGCTTTTAATATGTAACATTTTTTTTAAATATTCTTTTATCACTAGAAATGAAATGAGTATAGTATTGTATGTGTTTTTTTCTTTTAGGATTTGATACATTTCTTATCTGATAGGCTGTTCTGAAATTTGAAGATGATTGGATTCATTGTTTGAAAATTTGATTTTGAACCCCTTTTTCTTTTAGTGTCATATTGTGAGGAGATCAAAACCAGAGAGAAATGAACAAAGAAATCTCAGATATTGGAATGAATGATCTAAACTGAAAATTAGTTTCGAGATTTATATACATATACAAGGGAAAAGAGCTAGGTGACTTGGATCACAAGTAACCAGTTATAACTAACTTTGAACTAACTTATTTTGGTGTAACTAGTTCTATTCTATCATCTATGACCTATATATGACTGGTAATCTTGGTTGTTTACTAGATGAAGTAATACCCTCCAATACATATTCTATTCGTTTCTCAAATTGGTTTTGTTTTATGGAAAGATCCATCATTGTCTTTTTCTGCTATGTGATGTAAGTAACTCTTTATGAGTTGACGATTTTGTTGAAATACTATTTTTCTTGATCATCATACCAAGCAACTCTTTTTTAGTTTTTGCTGTGAAGTTCATGAAACAATTTCAGATTTTTATAGGTCACGAACGGGAAAAGAGGCTTTATAATTCTTTAGCAGTCTAGATACTCCCTTTTCCTGATGATCTTTGGGTCAGGTTGGATCCACTTCTAGGTCAAGGAGGAATTGGCTTGATTTGGACCTCTTGTTATTTATTTTGTAGAGGACTTTTGTTTTGTGCCGCTTGATGAAGAAAGCTGAGAAAAATACCGAAGAGGAACCGGATACAGTGATATGTGATGAAGGGGAGTCGAGTAGGCACATGAGCTCTGACTACCAAAATCAAGAAACATTAGAAGGAATTTCAAATGTAAGAAGTTCATCCTTGGTAGAAATTTTGAAAACAAAGTTTTGGCTTTACTTATTTTCACATGAAACATGCTGAGAACTTATACTTGTTTCAGGTTATAATTGGTACTTTGCCAGATATAAATATGGAATCAATATTTGGGGAACCTTTCCAAGCAGACAAATACTTTCCCTACTCTACTCAACAATCTTCAATCTATGAAAATGAGCCTGAAGTGTTATTCTCGAACTCACAATTTTACGATGCCTATTTGAAAAATGAAAACAATGTTATCCAGAGCACGTTTGCAACCGCCAAAGAGGAAAATAAGTTCATCAATTCAATGTTTGCTAACGGGGATTTTGTTACTAGTGAAAATAGAAGACTATCATAATACAAGAATATGACGTGGAAAACTCGACAGCCACCTGCACTCTCTAAAGTAAATATTTATACTAAGTTAGATATAAATTATATGTTATATTGTAAATAAGAATATGATTCAATATATATAACATCGACTTCCCTCTTCCTTTAACATACTCGGTGATGTGAGACTTGTTCTAAGATGTTTCATTCCAATCAATTCCAACAAGTCTGTTTCCATTTGTTTGTGAACTATCCATTATGGTAACATGAGTGTTGCCACATTTTTGCAATGCAGGGTAATTTTGTTTTATAGATTAGGAATAAAGTACTTGAATTAAATGTCTATGTTCATTTAGTTTTGGTGTTTTTCTGTGAGCCATAACTTATGCAAGGCTCATTACTGATAATTTGATAGTGAAAAGTGAATCTCTGATTTAAAGGGACGGAGAAAACCTCCTCAAGAATAATAGAAAGGGGAATTTGATTTAAAATTTTTGGGCCTATTTGAGTGACTTGATCCATCTTTAAGTTCCATCAATGTAAGGCCTGGAAATTTTTATCTTTTGGATCTCATGATGAAATTTTTGAAACAGAAAAATACTCCTTTGAATAGCACTTGTACATTGGCATGAAAGTGCTTTGTCATTTAATATCCATGACAATTATTTAACTTTTTGAAAAATGTGTGCTGATATAGTTTCTTGATAGTATGTATGATAGATTGATGGTCATTTCAGTTCTTTAAAAAAATGTGTATATACATTAATTTTTAAGAGTTTATTTGATAAGAAAAATCACATGTTAACTACATATTAGACTGTTTTGTGACGGTTACAATTTTACCCTTGATAAAGTTTAGGAAGCTAAATTTCTATTGATGTAAATAAATACTCCAGAAGACATGGTGCATAAATAAAGCCAAAGACAGTTAGTTAGTCCATTATAATGTCGGGTCCTTAAACCAAAAATCTTGGATTCAGAAGACATTGTGTATAATATTGACAACAAAATTTAGCAAAATTTGTCACATTGACCCACTCAATTATGTTTATTTTATGTTCCAGCACAAAAGTGTGGTACTGTAGTGTAGAGCTACTTCAATGCCTTAACTATGATCAATATTATTACATATAGATCCATCCTAAAATTGATCAGAAGTAAAATCGGAAGATGATGTATTTGATATGACATTAACATGATATATCTCTCAGTACTAAACATTAGACATAATGATTTATCTGCAATGCATAATACAACTATCTAATTCGAATTATAAAATGGAGAATTCTTGGAATTTACATAAAAAAAAAAAGATCCCGTGTATCTATAGACTATAGTAATTTAATAAGTAATTTCATGTAAATTAATATCAATCATTTTTTTCATAGATAAAGTGATAAATACCAATGAGATTTACATCACTACAACTCGGATAAAGGCTTCAAACCTAACATTTTCGACGTTGCTAGTTGAGTTAGACTTTACGAACAACACTCTAATCATTTACTCACTATTTAAAGGCAATCATGTAACTTAATTCCCTGTTCCTTTATATATCTTTAGACTATAGTAATGTAATTTATCAAGTTATCGTAAAAATAAAAAATTATTAAGTTACATGATTTTACTTATAAATTATTTATAAGATCAAACATTTATATCTATATAAATTTGTTGGTAGTAGCCGTGGTTTGAACCTCGGACCTTACATATATTGTGCATTCTCTTTAACAACTGAACTAAACTTACGATGACTTATATCTATATATATATATATTAAAGGTAATCACATATATAAATTCACCTTTAAGATTAATAAGTGGCTCGACCCCTTTTTATCAAAACTTTGTTTTATATATATATAGATGAATATAATATTTTCTATGAACGGGTACATAATTTCAATGCAAATTTAATATGATAATTATTATAGTAAATAGAATATCAATTTAATCCATAAATTATCAATCTCTCTTCAATTTAGTCCCTAAACTGTACATATATTAAATAGTCGCTAAACTTTACAAAATCCGTCAATTTAATCCTTTAATATATGAAAATCCATCAATTTAGTCCTCAATATCTCAATTTCAAGAATTTTATATAATTTAAAATCTATTTGTCATATCTTTATAGTTTAGGGATTATATATATAATGAGAAGGACTAAATTGATTGTTTATTTTAATAAATATAACTAATTTCTTAATAATTGTGAACAAGATAACTTTATTTGTAAATAAGGCAAGAGGAAGTACATGTTTATGGTGTAAATGAGCAAAGCTGAGGTCTATTATTAGTTATGAATGGATGACAAGTAATTGTTTTTGGAAATTATTGTTTTATCCATTGTTTTTTTAAGGGAGTTTATCCATTTGGTGTTTTGTTGGAAAAACATATGACGAAATTATAAGATTTCTATAGATATGTTAAACTTGATAAAAAAGAAGGTTTATAAAAATTTAACTTGTGCCACTTTGACGTTTTGTAAAGACTCACATAAACATTTTTCTGAAAGAGATTCACATAAACATATTTTCTCTTTTTTTGATAAGGTATATATAACATGTTGAGGTAAAGTTGACCATCTCATATTCTCTTATCTCATCAAATTAATATCTGACTTTATATGTCGTTCTCAGATAGGTCCATGATTTTATAAATATTTTAAAAAGGTTTATGACTCTTTTTAATCGTATGTAAGATTTGAGTACATTTATGAATTTTTAAGTATGTAGGGATGCATACCAAAGCATATGCAAGGGTTGAGGCGTGCAGTAGCATGGGAATGTAGATTTGCAGTAGTAAAACTTATTGACCACGACGAAAGACGAAGAACAATATGAACCACATGATTAGAAAATTCAGAATGGACAATGAAGTAAAGGTTAAATATGCTATTGGAGAGCACTGCAATTTATAAGACACAAACATGTTGTCTCTTACAAAGCGCTTGTTTAACGGCTTGTCTCTTACAAAGGTTAAATTTGCGCTTGTTAATCTACCATCAAACTCAACCTTTTAAACTAGCGCTTTGTAAGAGAATACATGTTTATCACCAGATTCATAGGTCTATTGAACTATTTCGAATGCATTTTATTCTTCTTCCACTTCCACAAATTACGGAACACTATAGCCCAATACACATTCCAATCAAGATACGAATATTATCAAATAACTCATCATCCTAAGCTTGTAAGGAACAGTATTTAGCCAAATAGCCATAAAAGTTGGACAATCTCGGAGAGCATGATGAAGGGAATGTTTCACCTATTTTCTACACCTAATGCATACAATATATGAATCTTATAAATGAATCTTGCTTTTCTCTAAATTTGTTAGTAGCCTCTTGGGGATTTCTAATTTCCAAATCTTATTCCCCACATCATTAGAATAAAATAATTGTTAAAGTGACCGCAAAGCAAATGATATGTCCCAATAACCTGTGGAATTATTGGCGCAGCTATGTTGTTTCTTGCTATTCAAGCAATCGAGATAATGGATGAAATTTAGAGAAAGAAGAGAATGTGAAGAAGGTGGTTAGAGAGAGAGAAGAGGGTTTGTTGCAAGTTTGTTATTTCATTAATTAATAAAAAAAGAACAATACAATCTATTTATATACACTTAACTTGTAGTGCAAGTTATTAGGTAACATACTAACTCTTCAAAAGTAAACTCAAACTAAGGCAACTATTTTCACTTATGATAGTGGATGAATCATCTAACAGGAATAACCTTGAGCATTACATGAGCTCTGACTTCCAAAATCAAGAAACATTAGAAGGAATTTCAAATGTAAGAAGTTCATCCTTGATAGAAATTTTGAAAACAAAGTTTTGGCTTTACACATTTTCACATGAAACATGCTGAGAAATTATACTTGTTTCATATTTGTTTCAAGTGGTACTTTGCCAGAAATAAATATGGAATCAATATTTGAGGAACCTTTCCAAGCAGAGAAATACTTTCCCTTCTCTACTCAACAATCTTCAGTCTATGAAAATGAGCCGGAACTATTATTCTCGAAAGCACAATTTTACGATGCCTATTTGAAAAATGAAAACAATGTTATCCAGAGCACATTTGCAACCGTTGAGGAGGAAAATAAGTTTGTCAATTCGATGATTGTTAACGCGGATTTTGTAACTAGTGAAAAAAAGAAGACAGTGATAATACAAGAATATAACGTGGAAAACTCCAAAGCCACTCGCACTCTCTAAAGTAAATATTTATACTAAGTTAGATATAAATTATATGTTTTCGGCTTGTGCATATTGTAAATAAGAATTTGATTCAATATATATATATATAACATCGACCTCCCTCTTCCTTTAACATACTCGGCGATGTGAGACTTGTTCTAAGATGTTTCATTCCAATCAATTCCAACAACTTGTTGCCACATTTGTTATAGTAACATGAGTGTTGCCACATTTTTGCAAGACAGGGTGATTCTCTTTTATAGATTAGGAATAAAGTACTTGAATAAATGTCTATGTTCATTTAGTTTTGGTGTTTTTCTGTGAGCCATAACTTATGCATGGCATGGCTCATTACTGATAATTTGATAGTGAAAAGTGAATCTCTTGATTTAAAGGGACAGAGAAAACCTCCTCAAGAATAACTTATGCAGCTCTTATGCAAGCTGACTGCCTCTTTCTTATCATAATGTAATATAATTGTAGACTCATTATTTCTAGTTTTTTCCATAGGCAATTAGTCTGCAGTCGATTGCTATTAAATTTGTCTCCAAAGATTCATGTCACTAAATTAATTTATTAGCTTATGAAAGATATATAGTAGAAGCCAAATTTTGAAGTGACATGTAAAATCTTTGAAGGATCGATTTGGCAACTCAAAGATAATCTTTGAAGACCAATCAGGATCTTAAAGTTTATCACCATGTGAATATTGAATGATAAATAAGTTTATTTTATTTGATGAATTTGGAATAATTCTGTTAAGATAGACTTTTAAGTTCCATCAATGTAAGGTCTTGAAATTTTTATCTTTTGAATCTCATCATGATGAAATTTTTGAAACAGAAGAATACACCTTTTAAAGGCACTGGTTAATTGATATGAAAATGTTTCTTTTGTCATATCATATCTATGGTCATGATGAAATTTTATTTTTTGAAAATATGCGTTGATATGTAAGAGTTTCTTGATAGTATGTATGATAGATTGATGATCATTTCAGCTCTTTGAAAAATGTCACATGCTAGCTACATTGAGACTAGACTGTTTTGTGACAGCTACAATTTTACCTTTGATGTAAGTTTATGAGGATAAGTTTCTACCATTAAATGTTCACATGGGGACAAACTTTAAGATCTTAACTGGTCTTCAAAGATTATTTTTGAGTTGCTAAATTAATCCTTCATAGATTTTAAATGTCACTCCAAAATTTAGCTTATACCATATATCTTTTATAAGCTGATAAATTAATTTGATGACATGAATCTTTGAAGACAAATTTAATAACATTCTTTCTACGAGCATCAATATTGCAATTGCAGAATTATTTTTTTAAACAGGGTATATATTTATACCTCCTTTAGCGTACAAGACGTACAATAAAGATAGTTAGTTAATCCATTATAATGTCGAGTCTTTAAACCAAAATTATTGGATTCATAAGACATGATGTATAATATTAACAAAAAAATAACCCACTCAGATTGGTCTGATGATATATTGACTTGAGATATGAAAGTATGATCCTCCATAAAATCAGGTTCAATTCTCTTCCATATCAATTTAAACTAGCTAATTAGGGTATAAATAGTGAGAAGGAGTAAATTGATGGTTTATTATAATAAACCATCAATAGTTATAATTATTCTAATAAATATAACTAATTTCTTAACAAGTGTGAACAAAATAATTTTATTTGTACATAAGGCGATGAAGTATATGTTTATGAACTGATAGAAATTTAGCAAATGTACTAAACCATATCGAAGTAATAAAATTTATAAGATTCGTATTTAAGGGGATTGTTTCAACTTCTACTCGGGAACATTATTATTATTAAGGATGTTTGTAAAATGGGGGGTGCATTGAGGCAATTGGTTTGGATTGCAAATGTAAATAAAATAATTAAGGTAAAATTGGTTTGAGAAATAATATGGAGAGATGACTAGGTCAATCGATTCATCTGCTCATCACTCATTAGCAACATGTTTCTTAAGTTTACGAATGTTATAAAGTTTAAGACGAATTAACAAAATAGCTTAGGTCAATCTCTTGATCCAAAGCCCTCTTTTCTGATTATAATTTCCTAATCACGTAGGTGAACCTATAGTCATAAAAGGTTTTAAGTCCGTTAATTTAAGTGTCACAACCTAATAACGCTCCATCCCTAGATTGTCCGTTAGATTGAACGGTATAAATATGTCAGAGTTACACGCTGGTGTCAACAGTCATATAAGCTCTAGATATTGGGTCAGAATCATAAAAGCATTAAGAATGATTTATACTGAATAAACTAGAATGACATTCATAAAGATTAAGAGTTACAAGTTACATTGTCATGAGCTAGAACATAATCATCTCTTGACCTAATCGGATATGAGTTTTGATGGTCTCCCACCTTCTCTCCAGATCTCCAGTTTCAAAAGTCTGTTTCTTTCTCCAAAATTTTAAACCCTTGGCTCAGAAGACAACTTGGCTTTTATAGAAAAAATCTGATCCACGCCAAATCGTAGTACGATTGCCTCATAAATATCAAATCTAAACTGACGCGCCATCAAAATCCTAGCACGATGTAAGGAAATCGTACTACAAAATTTTACGAGACAAAATGTCACAAAACTGCTCAAAAATCGTACTACGATGCTTCATATCGTAGCACGATTTTCCACTTGCTCCAACATATAAAATCAGTCCTTTTGTAGCCTCTAACTCATGCAGAATCACCTGAACTCGACTAAAATTACGTAAAAACTGTAACAAAAGTGTTATATGACCTAGTATCATCATGGACTAAATGAGCAAAGTTGAAGTCTATTATTAGTTATGCATGGATGACAAATATATATTTTATTGGAAATAATTGTTCTATCCATTGGTTTTACTAAGGGAGTTTATCCATTGGTATTTTTTGGCAAAAAAACATATGACGAAATTATAAGATTTCTATAGATATGTTTTTCTTTTTCTTTGAGGGATGTATAGAATGTTAAAATTGACAACAAAAAAGATTTATAACATTGTGGCACTTTGACGGTTAGTAAAAGACTCACAAACATTTTTTTTTAAGGAGACTCGCATACACACATTTTCTCTTGTTTTGATAAGGTACATGACATGTTGAGACTTGAGGGGTAGATACTTGATTTTACATTTATTTTGATGGCAAAGCTGACCATATCTGCATTTTATTTAAAAGTTAGCAAACCATCAAATTAGTCCTGACTTTGTATGTCTCTCTTAAATAGGTCTATAATTTTATTATAAACATTTCAAGAAGGTCCTTGACTCTTTTTAAATTTTAGTCATATTAATCCTTCAAAGAAAATATTGAGGACTATATATATCGTAAGTGGATAAACTTAGTGATCAAATTAACACCAAATTGTTAAAATATGAGTACTGGTTAAATATAGAGACCGGTGTATGAATTTAATAGAGTCTGAGGCCTTTTTGAAGTATTCGTAAAGTCATATTTAAGAGTGCTCTACAAAGTTAGGGACTAATTTAATGGTTTAGTCATTTAAAAGTCTTTGTGCCGTCATTTGCATAAAAGAGTGATAATATCTTATCAAATAACTCATGATTCTAAGCTGGTAAGGGTTCAGTGTTTAGCCATGTAGCCATAACAGTTGGACAATCTTGGAGAGCATGAAGGGAATTTTCCACCTTTTTTCTACACCTAATAATGCAAACAATGTATGAATCTTACAAATGCATCTTGCTTTTTTCTAAATTTGTTAGTAGCCTACCATGATAGGCTTTCCAAATGAAATATTTAATCACTTCTAATTTCCAAATCTTATTCCACACATCATTAGAATAGAATAATTGTTAAAGTGACCATAAGTTATTAGCGCAGCTACGTTTGTTATTTCATAGATTAATAAAAATAGAACAATACAATATATTTATAAACACTTAACTTGTAGTGCAAGTTATCAGGTAACTAACTAACTCTTCCAAAGTAAAACTCAAACTAATGCAACTAATTTCACTAATGGATGAATCATCTAACAGGAATAATTACCTTGAGCATTACATGATCATAAGTGTCTATGACCTTTATTATCATATCCCTAAAGAAAGGATCTTTGCATTTTTTCAGTCTCATATATAGATGAATTCTCTTGGAATATAATTGACATGGTCATAATAAGATATTGAAAATCAGCTCTTTTAGGAGTCCTTACAATCATCTGGATAAATTAATCCAAATTGATGTTATTCATGTTATGGAATGTTTTAATTTATCATATGAAACCAAATCATATTGGAAAAAAAAACATTTTTCGTTTAAAAAAAAAGAGTTAGACCTAGGTTGTTTTTGTAAAATTGTTAAAAAAATAACGATTCTCCTTTAAGGCCCTTCCTAAACATTCAGCAGGGACCAATGGAAAACATCATGAATTTTGGAGTGAGGAAGCACTGGTAATAGGTAGGTGCTGCTACTAGGCAAGTGTTTGTTTTAGGAATTTCACCATTATAAGATAGGTAAATTAAGTTTTTAGAATTCACATGGATTTGCACTTATGCAAACTGACTGCATCTTTCTTATCATAATGAAATATATATTGTAGACTAAATAATTCTAGTTTTTTCCATAGTCAATAGTTCTGCATTTGCAATATTGATACTCTGTAGTGAATGTTATTAAATATGCCACCAAATATTCATGTAACCAAATTAATTTATTAGCTTATAAAAGATACAAAGTAGAAGCCAAATTTGTTCTTTGTCATCACTAGTTTTCTTGTATTTTTATCTTTTAGATTTCATCATGATTGAAACAGAAAAATGCTTATTTGAAAAGCACTTGTAAATTGATATGAACATGTTTCTTTTTTCACATCATAATGTATTTGATTTTCTGACAAATGTGTGCCATATTGAACAATTTCTTTGATTATGTGTATGGTAATCATTTTATGTCATTAATTGATAAGAAAAGTCAATTGCTACATTAAGGATTTGACTGGTTTGTGGCAATTGAGAGATGTTGGCTGCAAAAGGTTTAGTAGGAAAGACAATTACAATTTTACCCTTGATAAAAGTTTTGGAGGAAATTTTTTATGAGATAAACAAGTATAGAGTTTTGCTAACAAATGTTTTCAGGCATTCTTTAAATATTCTAAATAAAGAAATTATTACGGTGCATTTATTTTAATAAAATCTTGTTATTCAGAAAAAGTATTCGAAAGACACTCATTATATTTCCTATAAATATATGATTAGAAACTTTGGGATCCAAAAGACATGGTGCATAAATAAAACTAAGGACAATTAATCAATTTATTATAATGTCGGGTCCATAAACCAAAACTCTAGAATTCAGAGGACACTGTGTATTATCTTGACCACAAAACTTGCTCCAATATCCATAAATTGATTAGAAACAAAATAGTATTAAGATAATGTATTTGATGTGACATTAGCATGATATATCTATGTATGCTAAACATTAGATGTAATGATTTACCCGGAAGGCATAATACAATATCTTATTCAACCATATTGTACCACATTTAGAGTGAATTGTTCAATTAGATTGTTAACCTCTAATAATTTGTCTGATATAACCACATTTGGATGATTTGGATAGTTTAGAGTGAATTTTTAATAGATGAATTGTATTTAGAGTTAACCTCACCGTTTTCTAAAAAAATTTCACACCATACGAGATTTTTATAAATATAACCTTTTTATAATTTTATGGAAGTGCATTATCTGGTGCAACAATATGAAATCAAAAGCCTGTTGATACATATAGAACTTGAATTCTATCTATGAAAAATTCTCTCAAATAAAATCTCAATAGTTAAATATGAGAGAAAAAAAAAAACAAAAGCCGACATATCTTCGTTATATCATAGAGAAAAGAAAAAAATAATGTTTGCAGGGGCTAATTTCGCTAGCCCATGCAATATCTAACCTATTTCTACCTCTCATTGAATCTAATTTTTATTTTTATATTTTTTTGGTGGTGGACGGAGATAGAACATCGCACTTTGCATATTTTATGTGTTGTTCATACTAATTAAGCTAAGCTCAAGAGGACATTGAATCTAATTTGTTGGTTATTCTATTGTAGGATGCATGAAGGATTTAATTTATACTCACTCCGTCTCACAATATTTGTCTCTTTAACATTTTTTTTTTCTTCTCAAAATAATTGTCACTTTAGAATACCAATACAACATTTATTATTTTTTTTCCATTATTATACCCTTATTTATTGAATTTCATCCAACTTGATTACTCCACTAACTACAATTAATAAGGGCGTGTTTTAGTAATTGATATTAATTTTACCATTGAAATCAACACAATTATCGTTTCCTTAATAATCGTGCACAAACCTTAAACGACTATTATTTAGAGACGGAGGGAGTATACGAATGGATCAATTAGATATGCGAATTCATATGTGTCATGCAGCAAATTCGATTTTATTTAATTATAAATGTTACAATATTCTGTGTTCGTCCAATTATCACAATAGAACTATGAAATGGAGAATCCACTCTCCTTGATGATTATATATGTGATGATAAACAGTTGCAACTCTAACATTAAGTCAAAGTTTGTATAAAAAAAGAAGGAAAAAAAAGGTAAACTTGCTCTGTTGCAAACAGATAAAAATTGCAACATTTCTAACCTTTTTATCTTTTATATCGTCAACTTACAAAAATAAGTAACGCAGATTGTTTGGACGAAACGACAATCCTTGTGGATACGATACTTTACTTATCACTTTATTACTTGGTAAACGATTTGGTAAACTTATCATATCCGACCATCAGTGGATTAGAATCAAGTCGCTCATTATTTTTCTAGAAGTAGCGGTGGTATTACTGAATTTGATATCATTACGGATGCTTGTATACATTTTTATCACAATGTTTTAACAAACTCTTGTGTTCAGTTTATTTAAAAACAAAAAATGAGGTCGCTCATGCTTTAACCCATATAGTCATATCTCAAGCTAAGTCTAAAAATCTATATTGATCTACCACATTGTAATAACAATTTGATATATAATGCTATAAACATATCTACCTAAAAAAATCATAAGATCGAAAAATTATATCTATCTATATAAATTAAAGGCAAACATGTATATAAATTGACCGACTAAAGTGGTATTTTTGTTGGTCAAGTAGTCTAGTGGCTAAAACTCACACAATTAATTGTGGAGAAGTGGGTGTCAGATGTTCAAACCCCGACCCCTGAATATAAAATGCAATATCCATACCAACTGAGATAAGCTCACGGGAACTAAAGTGGTATTTAATCACGTATTAACATTATTTGTAGGCAATTTCTATAGTACATCCAAATAAATATGGGTGTATCTATACACCAAGTTATTAAATTAATAATAAATGAGTAGTTTTGTGGTCAAAGAAATATTTCTCATTAGTGGGGAGCGCAAACACCGGGAGCGTAAATTAAACAAAGGGAGCTTCTACGGTACACCCGTAAATTAAGGTGTACCGGTACTCCTACCTTAAATTTTTTTAAATTAACTATTATTTTTATGGAATAAAGAGCTAACTGTTGATATTTATATTTTAAAAAATGTCATTTCATAAGAAAAAACATCATTTCATTGTTTATAAAAATTATACTAATTTTTTTAAAATTTTATTGTGAAAAATAATCAAAATTCTCTATTATGAGTACTAAAAATTCAGAAAAATTAAATTTTATTTCGTTGGCGTTTTTGGTAAATAAGGTTTAATTATGGGTGATAGAAAACAATTTTTCTCTTTAAAAAATAACACATTTAACTAATAATTTATTGATTCGGTTTACCAATACACTCAAAGATATATTGCGCTCTTTGTGGGAAAAAGTGGAGCAAATAATTAACATGGTGGATCAAGGATCAAGAATAAGTAGTTATAGTGAGAAGTGTCTTTGGAATCTAGGGCAAGAATAAGTAATGAACACGTGAAAGATATTAAAGGTTAATGAGAGTTTGGTATGCCTATAAAATTAGTGAAACTTTTGGATGGTTGCTTGCTATTATTTCGATGATGGGTTTTTCACTTATATCATGTTATTTTCAAGCTAGAATCTAAATTTGTGGTACACAATTCAATTGATCATGGGTTGTAAGTTGTAACTACATTATTGAGTTTTTTGCTCTTACATAGGGTTGTATAGATTTGGTTGGAGTTTCTTTTAAAACATTCTTACGTGCAATTTCCACGAGGCAGCCTAATATAATTGCTTATATGACCCTTATATTCTTTCAAAATAATATATGACCCTATATGTTTTTCAGTAATTTTTTTTATAGTTTTTTTAGACTTGAAGATTCCAACGTCGTTTAATAATGATTAATTTTCGTCAAAAAATCTATTAGGAATACAAGACCAATCCTCCTCTTCCAACTAAAATTTCTTTATATATAAGACTCGAAAATTGAGCCTCTAGCCACTTATTTAAAAGGTATAAGCCCCTTACTAATATTAAAATTTGAATGCATCAATCAGCTTTTAATAGTCATACACATCTTAAAAATATATATTATTTAATCGGCTTTTATTAGTAAAATGTACCCGTTAATTAAAATCATTTTCATATGAACTATATATAAATCCTTTTCATATGAACTATAAATAGGAACTAGGGTAATAGCTGATTAGGAACACATATAGTAATAGACAGTTCCCCATGACCCATCTTGTATTATTTTGTGTTCAGCTTTGAGCTCCAAAAGTAGACTATGACGTACCAAAATCAAAGCTCTCTCACTACCTTGTTGTAGCATTATAAATTGATGCTCAAACCCTACCAACATATTCACCACTCTCTCTCTCTCTCTCTCTCTCTCTCTAATCTCTCTCATATTTCAAACGCCAAAGTCAGATTACAAGAACAACATTACGCTCTCTCTCTCTACATCTTATTATCTCTGCCAACATCTTATTCACCACTTAATCAAAACTAAACTATACAAAATAGCAACAATGACATCATCTTCTCTCATTCTTGATTTTCTTCCTGTCGGACTCAGATTCTGTCCAACAGATGAAGAGCTTGTTAAGCACTACTTTATAAATAAGACACTTGGTAATGATTCCATTGCAAACAATGTTATAGCTGTTGTTGATGTATGCAAATACGAACCTTGGGACTTACCAGGTAAAAACCAAACAAACCCTATCATTATTTTCTTAAAAAAAAAAAGGAATCTTTTTAATGTTTTTAATCTTTTTCAGCTCGTTCGGTGATCAAATCTGATGATCAAGAATGGTTTTTCTTCTGTCCTATTGAATACAAGTATGCAAAGAGTAAAAGGTTTAAAAGGACAACTAATAATGGTTTTTGGAAAGCTACCGGAAAGGATCGTAGCATTAAGATTAGAGGTACCAATAAAGTTATTGGGACTAAAAAGACTCTTGTTTACCATGAAGATCCTGTTCCTGGTGTTAAGACCAATTGGATTATTCATGAGTATCATGATGCCACCCTTGAGGATCACCAGGTTTGTTATGTTTACAGTAAGGTTTTAATTTTTCATGTTTTTATCATGATATATACCAAGTTTGAGTATAGTTTGTCGTGGACCTCTTGGCATTTATTTGTATGAATTGGATAAAGTAAATGTTATTAAACTAGTCCGATATTAGTGACGGACCAGAAATTTTGAGTAGTGTAGGCAATATATACTTCCTATAAAAAAAAAATTTTAAAAATAAATAGGTGTCCTCTTTACTATTTTTCTTTGTGTCTAAGATTATTTGTCTTTTTTCACAAACATACCCTTATTAAATGCATTTCAATCATTTAACTATCATGCTAACAATAATTAATAAGGATGTTTTAGTAAATGAAACACATTTTACCATCAAAATTAACACTGCTAATCATTTTCTTAATAACTATGTAAAATTCAAAAGAGACACTTATATTGAGACGGAAGACCTAATATTTTAGGTTTTAAAGCATAAATGTATACTATTTTTTGAGGAAAAAACATGAATGTACATCATAATTGTTATGTGGTTTTTCATATTATATAAATATTGAATGATTTTTTCATTTTCAATGCTAATTAAACTATAAAAATATCTCGTTCTCGGTTTGGAGGGACAAAGTAATATACAAGGGTCAGAGTTCGAACCCTGATTCCTCACTTATTCATCTTAAGGGTGAATTTCTATTCACCCGCAAAAAATACTAGAGGACGAAAGTTCAAATTAATTAAGAGACATTAAGAAATGGTCATTAGCTTCACTTAAAGTTTAAATCCAATGAGATGTTGTAAAATATTCAATAATATCCCTTTAACTAATATTAATTTCCTCTTCCCTAATATTTTAAAAAAAATGTTGATCTTCATCCAAATTTTGTAGAGGAATTTTGTTTTATGTCGCTTGATGAAGAAAGCCAAGATTTTTTTTTGAAGAGGAAGCTGGTATGATGATATGCGATGAAGGTGAGTCGAGTAGACACATGAGTTCTGACTACGAAAACCAAGAAACATTAGAAGGAATTTCAAATGTAAGAAGTTCATCCTTGATAGAAATTTTGAAAACAAAGTTTTGGCGTTACACATTTTCACATCAAACATTTTGAGAACTTAAACTTGTTTTATATTTGTTTCAGGTAAATAGTGGTACTTTGCAAGAAGAAACATGGAATCAATCTTTGAGGAACCTTTCCAAGCAGACAAATACTTTCCCTACTCTACTCAGGAATCTTCAATCTATGAAAATGGGTCGGAAGTATACTTCTCAATCTCACAATTTCAAGGTGCTTATTTTAGAAATGAAGACATTAATATTCAGAGTCCTTTTGAAACCATTGAAGAGGAAAATAACTTTGTTAATTCGATGTTTATTGATGGAGATTTTGTCACTCGCCATTGAGAATGGTCGACTATGAAGTAGTGACACATATGCTGAAGTAGTATCCCAAAGATCAAATGGTATTAATTAGGGAGTGTTGCTGGGATAAACGACATCGACTACTTAAGGAACACATTCACAACACAAGAATAAAGAATGGAAAACTCTAAACCTAGAGAAAAATAATGATTGTTGTTTAATGACGAGAGAATAACACCGTGAAACTTTTTACAACACTTGGATTTCTCTTAAATGTTCCGGTACACTCAATCTCTAAAGCAAACATCTTGCAACACTTTAAGACAAGAGTATGTCAAAAAAAAGAGTTAGATACAATGCAAATTTGTTTTTTGGACTTGCGCATCTTGTAAATAAGAATTTGGTTCTAAGATGTTCCATCCCAATCAATTCCAAAAAGTGTGATTAATTTCCATTTGGTTGTGAACCATCCATTATGGTAAGATGAATGTTGCCACATATTTTTGCAATCTGGGTGATTTTCTTTTATAGATTGTATTAAAAATTAAATCAAGAATGTACTAAAAGATTAAAGAAGTCATGAGGTGGCACAATTTCCTATTGTAAATAAAGAACTTGAATGAAATGTCTAGGTTGAGTTAGTTTTGGTATTTTTTTGTGAGCCATAACTTATACAGGCTCATTAGTGACAAATCCATTTCAATCTTTCCTTAATTATAATTTCCTCTTTCTCAAATTATTATTATTATTATTATTAAATTTAATATACACCAATGATATTAACATGCTTAGAGTGATTTATTCTACGAGCTGAGTTATTGTGAAATCAGAGGAGAATAACTCAAAATATATTTGTTCAAGAGAAAATTTAAAACAGAAGCCATCATTTATATGATGTCTATAGAAAAGCTTCTTTTATCAGGATGGAGACACATTTGCAATTGTTTATTTTTTATTTTTTATAATGAATGTTATTTTCAATTTTCTATGCAATATTAATTACTTTTTGTTAATAAATTTTACTCTCTATTTAATCATATATATCTTCTACTTACACACCAATAATTACAAAGGTTAATTCAGTAAAATTATCTTCTTTTTTTTATCATTAATATGTATAAAATGATCGATATGTGTCAGTTGAGTGAAAAGAGAATAGACTAAAAGTATTGTTAGTGTATGTGAATGACCGGTGCTGGTAAGGTGCTGCCACTAGGCAAGACAAGCGTCTATTTGAGAAATTTCAACATTATGAGATATAGGTAAGGTTTCAGAATTCACAAGGACTAATTTGATCTTACGCAAGCTGACTGCATTTTTCTTATGATAATGATATATACATATACAAAATATAAGCAAAAGTGATAAATATAAGTAAGCATGGCAATAGGGTGGGGTGGGGATGGGTTTTACCTTCTCCGTCCTTATACCCGATTCTTATATTCTTACCTGTTACCCTACTCATATTCAACGGGGATGAGAAATTGAACCTCATCCCCGTCTCCGACGGGTTCGGGTTTCCCCGCCTCATCTCCGTTCCCAGATTGAATAATCTTTTTAAATAAAAAATAGAAGTTTTTTTCAACCCCTAGAGAAATGGTGTAATGCATTATCCAACAATATGTTCACTTTAACATTTGTTAGATTGATTGATTTATTTGCTCCTCTAAATATCAATTGTAGTCTTTATAACACGGTAATTATCAAACAAAACAACATGACATATCAACATAAAGCAACTTTCTGCATTCGAGGCGGATTTGGGTATGGGTACCTATATACCCATTACCCATCTCATACCTGTGTTTTAAAATCGGAAAAAACTCAAACTCATACCCAAACCCAGTCAAAACGGGAAAACCCGTCAAATTGGATTTAGTTCGGACTGGTAACTACGTGTATGGATTTTGTTGCCAAACCTAAATATAAGCAATTATATAAGTAAAAGATAGTTGATGTATTTGATTATATTTTTGTCGGAATATGTATTTCTAGTATTTTTCATATATTCAATAATTTTGCAATTGCTATATTGATACTCTGTAGTTAAAATGTAACTAAAATAAGTTTGTCTTGAAAGATTCTTGTCACAAAATTAGTTTATTAGCTTATAATGTCAAACTTGTCCTTCCATCTCGCCACTTTAGTTTGTAAAAAAAAAAAATCTCACCACTTTAGTTTTCCATAAAGACAAATGCGATGACATTTAAATCTTTGAGTGATTAATTTCGCAGACTCGATAATCTTTTGAAGACCAATTTAAGGTTTTAAAGTTTGTCATGATGTGAATAGTAAATAAATTTAGGAGAATGCTAACGAATGTCTTAATAATACTCTTTTAAAATTTGAAATAGGCAAATAGTAAGTTTTTTTTTTGAAGAAGCTAGGCAAATAATAAGTTAATGATCTTAAAACTTTTTTTTTTTGATGGAAATGATCTTAAAACTTTGGAACTTATGTATTTCATATATTGAAAATTGAACTATTTAACTAATTTTTTAATTGAGATACTTAAGTGTCATTATGACACTCATTAGTGAGAACCATAAATTTATTTAGTTTGATAATTTAAAATAATTACACGATGATGAACTTTGTTTCATTTTAAGTTGCATCAATGTAAGACTATGTGATTTTTATCTTTCGTATCTCACCATGATGAAATCCCTGAAACACAAAGAGCTGAGAGTTATATTTATATATTAGGTTAATTATTGAAATTGATCATATAATATATGTGAAGTCTGAAAAATGATCCTGCAAAATAAAAAATACATATTCTAATCTTGTAATTTGAGATTCTTATTATTTTTGACCCTTTTATATATTTGAAGTCTTAAAAAGCTACTTAGAGGTTGAATTTTTTTTCATGATTTGTTTCATGCAGGGTCATTTTTCAAACAAAATTTAAGACGAAGAGAGTAATATGTATGAAGATTATTTCACTTCCTTAAAAAACATGTGTATGGATAAAACATGCTCGGCACTTCACGTGGTTGATAACATTAAGCCCCTCACTTTCATGTGGTTGAAAGAGAAATTCTCTACTCTTCCTTTAACTTTCATGACTGGTGGCTTAGTCCGTTCATCATTCTGGACATAGGCTAATAGTTATTTTTGTTCTAATTTTATATTTTTATACAATTTCCTTGTAATTATTGTTCAGATCTTACAGTGTCTTTTGTAGTACACCTTATGCTAGAAAGGTCACATTGTTTTAGTAATATATTCCATTCTATCTTTTTAAAAAAAAAAATGTGTATGCATTGATTTAAAGAGTTATCAGATGAAAAAGGTAACATGCTAAAAAAATTATAAGAAAAATCATACGTTGCTTTAAATTAATATAACATGTGATGTTTCTTGACGAAAAAAAAAAAACCATTCAAAATTAATGCTCACGTGCTACATTAATGAGCATGTGACTTTTATCGTTGAGATTTTTTTTTTAAAATTAATGCAATTGCAATGTGTTATGGTCGGGAACAAAGGGAGGTTGTACCTACATAAACGTTTTGACACCCAAGATAGAAGGGAAATTAGGAGGTTGTGATGTTTTAGGGAAAGAATGAACTTACTTGGAGTTATAGTAGAGTGAGGACAAATTTAAGATGGATGGTCTTCTGTGAAGATTTTTGGAAAGCTTGCGAGTGAAGATAAAACATGCTGAAAATACTCGTGTTGGTTTGTGGGGTCATTCAGCAATCTTGAAAGTCATATGAAATGTTACATGAAGCTTGACCGTCGGAGATAAAAAGGTATAAGCTAGTCCAACTACTCAAATAGTGACAATGGTGATCAACTAATTTGGTCGCAAAACAATGATTGTGGTTGTAAAATAGGCAACCCAAAAGGATACAAAAAGGTTGCTCATATTCTTTGCATTTTTTTAGGAAAAACATACCTATTCGAAGAGGTTGTAGGTACAACCTCCCTTTATTTAAAATTATTTTGCTAAAATCGAAATTATGTGTTCATTCTCTTTATCTTTGAAGTTCTTTGTTTGTTTCTACACTGGTCAAAAGAAAACAAATTGTACTATCTGACTCTTGATAGAGACAACTACAAAAGATGACAAATCTGACGTAGATTCGGGTCCATATGGTTCTTTTGTACTTAGTGTCTTGAGGTCTTCAAAGTCTGATGACCTTTAGACTGATGCAGATATTCAGCTTCTGAGTTCCTTTCATCTAATCCAAGACGCAGACTTGTAGTTGACATTTCTTCAGATCTTCTACTATAGTCTTTTAGTTTCTCTTGTGCTTCAGATGCTCTTATACACGTTTAGACCTGGTTAAATTCAATCTATGATCTTGAACATTTAAACATATATTAGCAAATTCAATTGTTTTTCAATACTTTATTATCATCAAAACTATAGAGAAATCGTATTAAAAACCAATTTTTGTTCCAACACACAATTTATTCTTTCTTCCGAAAAGTGACACATATTGAAACGGAGCGAGTAGTATTAATAGTAGCGTATACGTATGTATGCATGTAGTTGTAGATGCTTAAATCATTGTGTAGAAACTCGTAGGTGCATATGAAAAAGTCCTGAGCTCCTGAAGATTGGATATCATAACATGCCTCCTGCTCTGGTTGCGTGCAATAAGCAATGCAAATGGTTCTTATATGTATTCATTCATTTAACTGCTTGAAAAAATGTTGGTTTATTGATATTGATTATTTATAATAGCTCTTATGGTTATGTGTAGGACAATCCATCAATCAATTCACTTCTTTAATAAACACATTTGCGTTAGTCATATCATATGTATAATAATTAATTATTTTTTTCTTTTAAAAAATGTGTGCTAATAATGAATAGTTTTTTTTTTTCCAGTAATAGGTGATCATTTCTTTTGAAAAATGTGTATATGCATTAGTTTTAAAAAGTTTTGATAAGAATTGAAAAATTAAAATGGATTCCGACGATTAACAAATGTTTGAATGTAGTAGCAGATTAGTAACATATATAATTGCAATTTTACTCTTACAAGTGAATGTTTAAAAGGATAACTTTGCACTCATAATTTTACTTTAAAATGATGTAAATTGAGAAGCAAAGTTAAGTTATATATATATATATATATATTCCTTCCATTCTAAATTATAAGGAACTTTAATACATATTTTATAATGTTATTTCAAAAAATCATCTTTCCAACGAAAAATTAAATGCAAATTGCATTCACTTTGCTCTCCCTTTCATTTTCTCTATAACCAATAACTTAAAATTGTTTTACATCTTCCTATAAAATTTATTTTAAAGATAACACAAAAAACTATGTTGCAAACTACAAAGTTTTAGTTTTCTTGATTGTGGTGTTGGAGGTTGCTTGTAGATCGTAGAGGGTTGTGATATCAGGTGTTGGGTGCTAGGTACGGTGTGCGTGATGGGAGGTTGGAGGATGGGGGCCGGAGTGGTTCTATTTGGTGGAAGGAGGTTGGTAGGATTAGAGGCGGGATTGGTGGGGGCGGTGATGGTTGGTTTGAGGGATTTGTGGCTAGGAGTGTGGGAGATGGCGAGGATACCTTGTTTTGGCACGATCGGTGGTGTGGTGATGTCCCTTTCCGGATTCGATTTAACAGGTTATTTGATTTAGCTTTAAATAAATCAATAACTGTTAAAGAGATGGTTTCTCTAGGTTAGGGGGAGGCGGGCGGAGGTTGGCAGTGGCGTAGGCGTTTGTGAGTGTGGGAGGAGGAGCTTCTCGTGGAGTGTAGGTTATTACTTGCTAGCGTTTCTTTGCAGCCTCTTTCTTATGATGTGTGGCAGTGGCAACCGGATCCTAGTCAAGGATATAGAGTTCGTGGTGCGTATGCTATGCTTACTACTCAAGATGTGCAGCAAGAAAGACATTGTGATGAATTTATTTGGCACAAACACGTTCCACTTAAGGTGTCTATCTTCGCCTGGTGGTTGATTCGCGATCGGCTTCCTACAAAGTCTAATTTAGCAAACCGTGGTATCGTGGCTCTAGAGACGTGCTTGTGTGTGTGTCAGGGTGTGGTCTTGTGGAAGATGCTCGCCATTTATTTCTGTCTTGCAGATTCTTTGGTTCTTTATGGCACTTAGTGAGGTCATGAATTGACTTTGATGGTGTCGACTATTGTGATATCTCAAATCATTGTACCCATTTTTTATATTATGCAGGTGGTTTGAAATCAAGGAGATCATTTATTCAACTTATTTGGTTACTTACGATGTGGATTCTATGGAATGAAAGAAATAACAGGCTTTTTAAGCAAAAAGAAAGCTCCATAGTTCAATTATTAGATAAAGTGAAATATCATTCTTTATGGTGGCTGAAAGCCAATAGGGTTGTTTTTATGTTTGGTGAACAGATGTGGTTATCGAATCCACTGTTGTGTTTAGGCATTGGATAGCCACTTGTTGTAATTTTTGTGAACTGCTGGCCTCTTTTTTAGTAGTCTTTTTGGTACGCTGAGAGGATTGTTATAGTAGTGTTAATATATTCCATTCTTGTTTGTTAAAAAAAATTTAAATATCAAATCTTTTATGTGAAAAGATACCGCTAAGCTTAGATGAACTTTTTCCTTCCAATATTTTTTTTTCGATTGAACTTTTACCATTTATCTTTTCTATAAAAACTTCTATTATACTTTTAGGCATCAATTAGTCCTTGAGGCTAGTTTATTACAACATCCGTTTGTATAATTTTGACGTATATATTTCATGATCCATAATGTACAAAAGTTCAATTATTTTCGCAGTATTTAATTATAACATCCATTATGTCAAAAAAAAAACTATAACATCCATAAAATTCATATCATATTAGGAGCAGAAAATCAATTATTATTATTATTATTATTCAATTTTTTTGACAAGTATTATTAAATAATTTATTTTCAGATTTTCTTATCTCACATGTATAGAAGTATCAGATGATGCAAGCAAACATATTTTTTAATCTTTTGTTATCTGGGCTATGAAACAGGTCTACACTCTACACTTCTCTAAATATAATCATGATTCATGCAAGCCTAACACAGTGACACTAAAAAGGTCTACAATCTTCACTTGTCAAAAAAAAAAAAAAAAACTTCTATAGCTCAACAACCAATGGAGACCTCAGCTTCAATGCCTATAGGGTATAGATTTAAGCCGACAGATCAAGAACTTGTGAGTCACTACCTAAATCACAAGTTGCTTGGTAATGATTCTATTGTCAACAACATAATACCTCATGTTCAACTTTTAAACCATGCACCATGGGATTTACCGGGTAATATTAATATTCTAGCTCCTCAATGCAAAAAAAAAGTCTTTTTTGTTTCTACTTTAAAGGGATTATTTATTCATTTATTTGATTTTGTTTTTTTATTCTTGTGATGTTAGCATTGTCAAAGTCAAAATCGAATGATTCAGAATGTTTTTTCTTCACCTGTCATGGTCTGATGAAGTTCAACAAAAGCAAAACAAGGTTTGATAGACAAACCAAAACCAAAGAAGGTTATTGGAAGATCACCGGTAAAGATCGTAAGATCAAGACAAAAGGTACCAACATTGTTATAGGCACAAAAAAGACTCTAGTTTTCTATGGTAATCAACATGAAAAGACCAACTGGGTTATGCATGAGTATCATTCAACCTTTCCTGATAACAAGGTATGTGCTGCTTTATTTTATGCATAATGATACATCATTAAAGTCTATAGGTTAAATTGGTCGTGTTTGATTTTTCTTTAGATGTTTTACTGCTGTTCATTTCGATAATACAAAGGTTCTGATTGTATTACTGAAATGGATTCCCTTGATGAATTTTAGTCAATTTATCTATGACCTAATTTTTCTCAAATTGCATGACTTTTTATTTATGGTTAGGGTTTTGACAATGTTGGAATAAGAACTGTCCGTAAGCAATTTCATATTCAATACGAATGTGGGTATTAAACATCTTATAAATCATAGGATTTGTATACTTATTTCTTAAAATTTTGGATAAATATATGCTATCTAAGCCATTTATAATTTTCTTCGTTCAATATATATGATGATCTTCCAATATTTAGGTTTTTCTTATTTACTGGTCTGGTTTGACTAAAAGTAATCGTCTCTATAACAACCATTTCTTTTCACCCAATTTTTTTTTTGATAAAATAGTTTTACAAGACCAATTTAAATAACTGATTGAAACTAAAGCAACATTTATTTAAAAAAATAGTTGAGAAGGGAATGATTACAGTTTACAAAACGTTTAGAAATTAAATTACAACCAAAGAAACCCCAAGCTAGACTTTTTGTAACATTTCAGTTCACAGGACTTTAATCATTGTTGATTAACCCCACAAACAAAGACTAATCTTTGCAATAAGTTTTGTTCTCACTCACACGCTTTCTTGAAAACTTTTCAGAAGTTCCCCCATCCTAAAATTGCTTCAAGTCAAGCACGCTTACTATAGAATCCTTATAGAATGAGCTACCAAAAAGAAAATGCATCTTGTTGATATAAGTAGTACCAAACAATTCTTATAAGCCTTCCTTTAAATGCAGTCTCATACCTACACGGTATCAGGGGCCGCTCATTGTCAGGATCCCTCTCATTCCGATGTGATTCGATTTGCCTAGAAGCTTTCGGGGAGCCTCTCATTGTCATGCCTTGAGCACCGGCGACTACTCCCCGTCCACGTCAGCCTCGGGCGTTACATGTCGATCAACTCCGTTTGGTTCTTCTCTGAACCACATCGTATTGGAAGAGGTCTGCTCTGATACCGCTTGTAACATCCCGTACGACTTTAAACATTGTCGACCGACCTTACAAATCACATGAGTCTTTTCAACATGTTTTGTGGTTTACATAACCAGTTAGTCCAGTTTAATACACCTAGGTTATACCGAGCACAATTGCGTCTAACCAATCACTCACATGTGAGCAATCTTAAGTCAACGGTTCTTCCAATGTAGTCTGCTATAAACTAGCATTTGTAAGTGGCGCCTCACTTACCTACATACATTAAAACTGACACATAAGGGTTCCCTCTGTGCTTGGAGAAAGATCCTTACCTTAACTGTACTCGCACACTTGTATATAAACTTAGTTGCATATATTGCAACTAATAGTAATATAAATACATTGACTTACTTATTTGTACACCACACAACCGGTAAATACATGTTTATTTGCATAAATTACTTTTTCCACAAAATGCAACATCATGCTTACTTGTCTCATTTGAGATTCTCTTATAGATTACGTTCTTAATCACAATCAACTTCTAAGCTAATAACAAGTTCATATATAAATTTATCAAATACCTTGTTATCATAAAGTTATACTAAATCAGTCTTAAAATTCAGTTTACGATAATTAGATTTCAACTTCGTCTAATTAATTAAAATATCAAACGATGTCCGAATTGAGTAAACGAACATTCCCTGAAAAGCTTAGAATGTAAATATTATAAATATTATTTTAGTTTTGGTAGTTAACAATCTAATTTGTGCAGTTTTACCAAAAAACATGTATATGTACAGAAACAGGGCAAAAACTTTTACTCAACTTGCAACCTGAATTGCTCATACTTTACTGATTGTAATTCAACGATTATTGAGCCTATTCTATGGATGTTTTTGTCTACTTTGCAATGGTTCAAGTTTCAATCTCAAATGATCTTTGTATAAAAAAACTTTGCTCAATTTACTAACAGGGTATCCAATCTGCAAATTGCAGAATTTTACTTTCTCTTACTTACTCAATTGATTATACTTTTACATTTCTTAATCTAAAACATTATTAGCATGATATAAAAGTATAAAAGTAACATTCACAAATAAGATTAACATTAATATCCTTGCCAAATTCAAACACACCGATTCAACATGCAACAACTTCATGTACTCAGATTTCTATGCATGAACATGTTCTATTATTCTCAAAACCCTAAATCATGCATGAGGAACGAGGGAAGGGGAACCCACCTTGATTTAATGATGGTAATGAATGATGTTACTTCAAGATCTAATTTTCTTCCCTTGCTCCTAGCTTCCTCAATTTACTCATATTCCACCAATTGTTATCTCTATGGATTAATGACTCAATATACTTTATATTGAGTGTTTAGAGTTGGGATTTGGCTTTGCATGAATGATTTATAAGATTGGGTGTGGAAGAATGGGAAAGGAGAAGGAAAAATTCTGGTTTTGTTCTTGTCTCAAACATTTATATAGTTTTGAGGAAACTTTACTATTTTGCCCTTTTACTAACTCAACAATTCTCAATGGTTAATCTCTAAAGTGTCCCTTGAAACTCTAATTTCTACTTCATTCTTAATTGAACACAGTTTAGTATCATAGGATTTGGGATATTACACTTTTGACATTGTGATCTGGCTTCTCACACTCTTGAAAATAAAATTAAACCTGTGAAAATAGAAGTCATTGTGGGATGAGATATCAACCTCAATGAGTTCCTAATTTCGGATAAAATATAATATGTCGCGTATAAAAATACAAATGCTAGTATAGTTTTGAAAGATTATGATCATATAGAAATCATAATAAATAATAACTTAACTTCTTGGTATAATCACATAACATAACTATCGCATCAAGGAGTATATATAATGACCAAGCGTCCATGAATTTTCCTGCAAAAGCTTAATGTATATAACAAAGTGCTTAGGAATTTCCTTGCAAAAGCTTAAAGTCATCACACATATTTGATCACAAATAAAGGTGGATCACACAATATATCAAAACAAAATAAAAAAATTCATAATTTTTTTTATAAAAAATTCATCAAACTTATAACCAAACTCAAATCTTCATCATACAAACATAGAAACCCAAATTTCATTGAAAAAATTCCATAAAAAGGATAACAACGTTGACTTTTTGTAACATTCGAAAAAAGAAAAAGATAAGGAGTGAAAGTGTTACTTGATTATACATGAATGATGAATCGGCAAAAACAAAAAGATAATAAGGACGAAAGTGTTACCTGAAATTCAGTTAAGAGACGAATTCTGTAATTTTGCATATTATTTAACATTCAAATAACAAGTAAAATAGCCTAACCTTACATATTCTTTACAAAATCATCTAGCTTAGCATATTATAAATCCAATTCATCTCTATCTTAATTACTTATCCATAAATTCATTAATTATAGTCTTATTAAATTCTTAGTTTCTATATCTCATCATCAATTTTAATTTGGGAGTATTTGGTCGCTTGTTCCGATGGTTGAACATTTAGTAAGTGAGTCTGGTGCATCTTATCAACCATATAATTCAATTTGTCAACTTAGGAGGATTCTCTAAGAGGTTTCAATCTTTTATTCAATTGATTTGGACGACTTGCAATTGAGTTATTTGAAAGGAAAGAAATTCACCTATTTTTTAACATAAGGAGTCTTTAATGCAACATTTTAATCGGAAAGTAGAGCTTTTAGCTTTTTGGTGGATGAAAGCAAAACTTGGAAATCTAACTTTTGATTTACATTCTTGATAGCTTTTGTCCTATTGCGTGTTGGGTTTTGTTACCTAGCTTATATTTTCTTTTTGTTATCTTGGTTCGTGTACTATGTTTGTTATTACTCTTTAAATTCCTTCTTTTCACTCCATGCGTTGGCTACGATGCTTTGATCTTTGATCGTAATAATATATTCTATATATTTTAGATTTTTCAAAACAAAAATTGTATTAATCTCATCAAATTTTTATTATACCCACATAAATTGATGAAACTTATGTGTATACGCGCCACTCTTCGTGTTAATTAAATCTGTTTGTGCATAGTATAGCAATCAATCTTTGAAGTTGTTGCCGTGTTTATAAGTAATTTAGGCTACTTTTGAGGATTTTGGTTTCTTTTAGATAAATATGTGACAAAACAGTATTAATGATTGTTCATTTACTTTATGCAGAAAAATTTGGTCTTGTGTCGCTTAATGAGGAAAGTTGAGGAGGAAATAGAAGGGGTAACTCATTCAAGTTGCCATGTTGCTGCTTGTGACTTTGAAGAACAATCTAGAGTGGATTTAACTCGATGTGTGAGTGAAGATAACTTTTATGAGTTATTATTAGCGAAAAGACGGGCACTCACGTCCCCGTATTTTCGTTTTTTATTGCGCTAACGTTTGAAAATTATGAACGGTATTTTTTTATAAAATTTTGATTTTGTTTAAACTCAAAATATAAATGTTTTTTGTTTTCAAATTATAACAAATCAAACTAACCATGGTTATGTATTTCAATTACACCAACAATATAAAAAAAAAAGCATAATCTAACTTCTTAAATTTTTTTAATTATACCAACAACAATCTTTATTATATAAAACGTTGTTTAAGAGTATAATTGAGATAATAAAAAAGTATATATATATATATATATATTAATCTAGTTTGTTACGTATTTTAAAGGATAAAGGAAAAAAATGGACATATATATATACTCATATTGTGGTTGTTACACTTTTATTTTAGTATTTGAATTTACTCTTATCTATTTGTTATATATGTTATTTGCATGGAAAATTGAGAGTAATTTTGGAAAGAGAAAAAATCAACCTAAAAGAGGCGAAAATGTTATTTTTTTTATATATAGTATAGATAGTTAGACAACTTTTGTCGCACCTCTTAGAAAAATGTTTTTTGGTTATAGCTTTTGAAATACCGCTATGCTTGAGTGGATGCATTGGTTTAGTAACAATCATACGAATGAGTTTAACATGAGATCTTAATTTAAATTTTTAAAACATTATATATATGGTTGAATATGTTTTAGATCTCTATTAATATTTCAACATTTCATTTTAGTCCTTTAATTTTATTTTATTTTTTTACATTTAGTCTGAAAAAAGTTTTCCATCACCACTTTTAGCCTCTGCTTTTAAGTGAATTCATGTGTATTATTCAAAATTTTGGATTTTTTTCATAGTTGTTTTTAATACATTATGGAATTCTCTTTTGCAAAAGTTTAACAATCGATGAGTTAAATATGAATTTTAATGTTTTTGGAGTTTAAAAATTCATATTTAATTTATGTTTTGTTAAAATATTCTTTTTTTTTTTGGAATATTCTTATCATATTCCAAACATTTATGCAAAAACTCATTCAAAATTTTAAATTATACACATGAATTGTCTTAAAAGCACAGATCAAAAGTGGTGTTTCAAAAAATTTAGAAGACTAAAAGTCGAAGAATTTTTTTTAAGGAGACCAAAACGAAAAGTTGAAATATTTTTAGAAACCAAAAACATGTTTGTTAGATAATATTGCTTATGTTATTGGGGTTTGTTTGTTTCTAAGTTATTAATCTAGTCCATTTGATATTACTATATATTATATTATCTTGTAACCAATATTTGATAATCTTAGAATACGTGTTGAGTCTAACAACCCTGTAAAATCAGCTTGTAAGATGATGACTATTCCTACTTGTAAAGATTTGTTCATATCATCTCTCATTCAATATGACACTTTTAATACACCCTCAGGCTCAACACTATTTGCCTGGTGCGTGAATATATAAATATAGTGACCCAATGAATTTGGTAGGAGACTCCGGTACAATCTTAGAATTTATGGTTGAGTCTAATACATCCAATAAAACTGGCTTGCACTGTCAAGATTGTCTTCATTTATAAACACTTGTTCAGACTATCTCTTTAACAATAACTCTGATAAATAACTCCGTTTCTCTATATTGTTCACTTAGTATCAGAGTTAACTTAGTATCAGAATATGGTTCGATCTTCTTTAAACTATTCGTCACTTTTGCTGTTGAGTTTTCAGAAGTTTGAATATATATATATATATATATATATATATATATATATATATATATATATATGTATATGTATTACTCTTTTGTCGCTTACTTGGTTATTCCCTCTATTGGTTGTTGCAGCATATACATTTTCAATTTGAGCTTATGAAACTATAGCTATTTCTCCATTTGCTTTGGCTCTAAGTAAGATTAAAAAAAATATTGTTTACATTGTTACATTTCATCGGGTACTGTGACCTATTTCCGTTGGATTTTGAATAGTTTTATTTTAGATAAAATGGTCATTTTAGTCCCTGACTCTGCACCTCGCTGTCACATAGGTCATTGACTCAGGATTAAATACAAAGAAGTTCCTGATTCTGCACTTCCGTCATTACTTTAGTCCGTGACATTAAATAATTCTGTTAAGTGATAATGTGACACATGTTTTCGATGGTATGACATATGAGGTGTCACAGGGAGTAAAGTGAAAATAGAAAATGGTCACTTTGGTCCCTTAACCAAAAATCAATATCCCCAAATTGATAATATATGTTTGATATGTGTATGTCATTTAGAGAATTAGATGATATTTAGGGATTTAAGATTCAATTTGGGGATATTGATTTTTGGTTCAGGGACTAAAGTGACCATTTTCTACTTTCACTTTAGTGCTTGTGAAACCTCATATGCCATGTCATCGTAAAACATGTGTCACGTCATCGTTTAACTGAATTATTTCAGGTCAGGGACTAAAGTGATAACGAAAATGCAGAATTAGAGATTTCTTTGTATTTAGTCCTGAGTTAGGGACATATGTGACAGCGAAGTGCAGAGTGACGACTACAGTGACCATTTGCTCTTTATTTTAAGATGAACTACTGCACTAAAAGTTTACGTCCGAATTATGGGAATGAAAACCATAAATTTAGGATATCAAGATTTGCCTATGTATTGCTTTTGCTTTTACGGTTCATAGCTTCCGAATGGAACTGTAAAGGTAACTTATTGTTTTGTTTGATACTTTGATTTCTCTTATTGGTTAGCAAACAAATTTAAAGGCACATACCTTTGATTTTGATTGCTTTCATAATAAAACTCCAATGTGTTGGAATCGGTTTGCTTCTTGAACACTTAGTGTCACCGCATCATTTGGTATTTGTTTTTCCGATGTTGTGTGGTGTTTGTTTCTCTATTTCGGATATTGCCGATTACTTATCGGATTTGGTTGGTTATTTGGAAAATTTGCTCCCCAACTCTTTCTATACATTTTATATCACTTTTGTGATAATTTATCTCATATATTCACATTATATTTTTACTTCCTCTCTGTTATTTTAGTTTTTGTGTCAATACATATTTTTCTTTGTAAGAATATTGTTGTCCATTAGGCTGTCAAACAAATGAATGTTTAAATAACACAAATCTTTTCCATATATTGGTGTTTCTTTTAAGAGTTGTGCTATTTGAACATCTATTTGTTTGACAACCTATGTAACAACCATAATTTTACAAAGAAAAATATGTATTGGCAAGAAAACCAAAACAATAGAGATAATAAAAATATAATGTAAGTATGAGAGAGAAAGTTGTCACCAAAATTGTTATAAAATAGTTGTACAAATATCATTTCTCTTCTTTTAAATATCTTGGTGAATCAAAATAATGTTCATAATGTGTTTGTGAAAGTTCTTGTTGAAGGTATATTTAAATTTTTGGATGCCTCTCTCTTTGTTGTTATGATGATTACTCTAAGCGTTTTCTTTGTTGGTATGTTGGTTTTTCTTTTTGATATTGTTTTTTTTTGTTACTCATTCTTTGATTGTTTCTCTCTCTCTCTCTCTTGGTTCATACGTTTAATTTGATTTGGTTTTAATTTCTCTCTTTGGTTACTTCTTACCCCTCTCTTTATTGATTTCTTCTGCTTGATTGCTCCTTTTGTTGAGTTTTAAGTATGAGTGGTTAAGTCTCACATTACATATGAATTAGTAAAATGTTGGATTTATAAAAGAGGTGACTCATATACCTTTATATCTTAAGATTTTGGGTGGAGATTCGACGCCTTCCTCTTTTGTATTCCTAGAGCATTGATCTCATTGTTTTTCCTGTGTCCACTGAACTCCCAACAAGTAGTATCAAAACCATGGTTCGGCTTGGTGGGGGAGTAGAAATGGATCTAGTGTTAGATCCTGTTATAGGAGGCGGACTCACACTTGTGGGAGAAAACTTTTGGTTTCAAGTGTGAGTTGTTAAATCTCGCATCGTCTATGAATTAGTAAAATGTTGTATTTATGAGAGATGTAACCTATATACCAAATACTTTAAGGATTTTGTTGGAGATGTGGTATTTTTATCTCTTGTGGTCCTGGATCATTGACTTTGATGTTTATCCAATATCCTCCGGACTTCCTAACACCTCTACCTATTGATTATTCTATTTGATTATTCTTGTCCCTGCCGGTTCTTATGTTTGATTGAGGGTAATATTATAATAAGATGATTTGAGTTTATATTATTGATTTTTTTTTCCGACAAACTTGATATTTCCTGTTGTTACATCTTGAGTTTGAGGATATGTGTTAGATAATATAACTTTATTTAATCACTTTTAAAGCACTCCATATTTAACTCACTTTTAACTATCATTGCAGAAGAAACCACTTCATATCCCAAAAATAATGCCTATAGGGTATAGATTTCACCCAACAAATGAAGAGCTTTTGAAATTCTACTTGGAACGCAAGTTGGTTGGTAATGATTCAATTGTCAATAACATAACTGAAATTGACCTTGACATCATTCCACCTTGGAAATTACCAGGTACTATAATAATATACCTTTCAATGCCAAAATAATATCTTTTATTTTTCTTCTTTACTTTTATGATGCACTATAAGGTGGATCATTATTTTATTTTTAATTCTTGTATTTTTGTGATGCTAGCATTGTTGAAGGTAAACTCAGATGATTCAGAATGTTTTTTCTTCACTTCCCTTGGTTTGAAGTTCAAAAAAGGTATGAAGTGTAAAAGAAAAAACCGTTATGGTTATTGGAAGATCACGGGTAAAAAACTTCAAATCAAGAGCAAAGGAACCAACAATGTTATTGGAACAAAAAGGATTCTAGTTTTCTATAGAGGTCATGAAAAGACCAACTGGGTTATCCACGAGTATCATGCAATTAACAAGGTATGCCTTTTTTTCTTCTTGAAAACGACAAATGAACTATTGTGACAGGAAGAACTAATTAGGAATAATGCATTTAGGAAATAATAAAAACAATTCTAAATTATTTTTATTAGATTATTCTTACATTCTTCCACTTGACTCATACGACTTAACAATACATAAATCATAATTTACATAAACAAACATTATGTTGGTTCACGAGGGGAGTACGAGGAATTGTCCATATTAGGTCCGAGCAAACATACAAGTGAGTTGGACATTACATTTTAACCCAAAACCTTAAGACATTGAATGTATATGTTATCTTACTTATAAAGTGTTCAACCTCCATTTTTCTTAGCAATGTGTCACTTCTAACATATAATTGCTACATAACAATCTCCCCCTCAAGTGTGAGTCCATCAAATCATCATGTTCATCCCTTAAGTGAAAGCTCTTTCATTCGCACACTTGTACCTATGTTGCCACCTCAAATAATAGAACCTGCCGCCTGAACACCTTCTCATAAAGACTTTCCACTCAAGGAGCCAATCGAAAACTTGTCGAACCTCAAATCTGATATCATTGTTGGGTCTTGAGTGGAGCCCATTTGATTTTTCACATTAGGCTCGAGCAATCATACAATTGAGTTAGACACCGTATTTTAGTCAAAAACATTGAGACGTTGAGTTTATGTGACATGTCACTTATAAAGTACTCAACCTCCACTTTTCTAAGCAATATGAGACTTCTAACTCACATCTGTTACACAACAATCTCCCTCTAAACTGAGTTTGTTAATCAATCATGCTCACCCTTCAAGTGAAAGCTTTTTCATCGGCATACACATGCATTTTCATTGCCATTGTCGCACACAACGAGACACGCTGCCTAGACACCTTGTCAAGAAGACTTTTGACAAAAGGAGTCGGTCGAATCCCTGGTTAAACCTCGGCTCTAATAACAATGTTGTGTCACAAGGGGATCCTAGGGGATTGTGCACATTATGTCTGAGCAACCATACAAGTGAGTTGAACACCAAACTTTTAACCAAAAACCTTAAGGCATTGAACTTATGGGTTCTCTCATTTATAAAGTTCTCATTTTCTAAAAAAATTTAGATTTCTAGTTCACACTTGCTTCACAACACATTAAATCTATTCAATCATAGTACATCATATTTAGAATATAACCAACAAGAGTAATGTTGGTAATAAATCAATTAATTCGACATATTTTCTAAAATGGACTACTATATTAGCATTTCTTTTTATTATGTACTTAAGTTAAAAGGTTTGTAATGAGTTCAAACATAATGTCATTATCAATAATTTAATTTGTTTTCAAAATCATTTAATGCATGAGTACGTAAATAGAAATAAAAAGGTTAAATTACACCATGAGTCCTTTAAGTTTGAGGTTTGTAATAGATTGATCTTTTTAGGTTATTTTTGTCACACATAAGTCTTTTAAATTTGAGGTTTGTAACATATCGGTCTTTTAAGTTATTTTGGTCACACATAAGTCCTTTAAGTTTGTAAACGTTTTCAATTCGGTCCTTATGTTAACTAAACAATGAAATGGCAGAAGGACTAAACCGAAAACATTTACAAACTTAGAGGACTTATGTGTGACCAAAATAACACAAATGATCAATCTATTATAAACCTCAAACTTAAAAAACTTATGTTTGACCAAAATAACTTAAAAGACCAATCTATTATAAACCTCAAACTTAAAGAACTTCTGACGTAATTTAAAGAATCAGAAACATTAGATAGTAAGCTCAAAGTGTCAATATTCATCAATAAAATATCATAATTCATTAATAGCTTTAATGTCCATGTCATTAACATGGCCATCAAATATCTTAGGTGGTAACCCTTTTGTCATAAGGCCAGCCATCATGAGATATGTGCTTATATGTTCAATTGACAGTCTATTTTTAATTTTAATTTTTTTTAACGACAAAATATTTCAATTCCATATGCTTAACAACTTTAGAATACTTGCCGTTTTAAAAGAATAAGATTGTTGCGGAATTATCACAATAAATTTGTAGTGGCTTGGTAATATTGTTGAAAAGTCCCGGTCCTGGAATGAAATTCCACAGCCAATTAACATGAATTGTGGGCTCAAATCATCCCATAAATTCAGCTTCCATAATGGACATGGCCGTTTATGTGAAATTGAAGGCCCGACTCTCCTAGTAAAAATAAGCCTCTAAAAAATACAATTTTTTTAAAAGTGGAAAAAAAACTATAACTTTTTTAAAGAATAATTATAATGTTTGTTGTTAGAACTTTGCTATTTTATACGACAAGTATATGCCAAAAATTACAAGTGCTCTAAAAAGGAAACAAAAAAAATAATATTATACACTTTTATTTGTAAATATGTAGTCGAATAGGTTGAGGGCTGGAAAAAAAATACAATTATAAATTATAAATATTTATACATCTGTCATCCTAGGAGTTGGACCGCAGAAACAAAGCGTTTTACCATTGGGTCACGCGTTCACTATTGTTAACATTATATATATATATATATATATATATATATATATATAATATTTTGGGCCATAAAATTGGGGAGACCCAACTCTATAGAGTTGTTTACACTTCCTCATGGCTAACCCTGATAATGGATGCAACAAAGACATATTATTTAGTACTCTTCCATGATATCCAATCACCTCAAGATGATCAAATCTTCTTTAAGTAAGTATGTGGTCATTTGTCTTTTGCAAGTACCTCAATACTTTCTTTGAATCTTTCCAATGATTCATCCTGGATTACTATGGTATCTTCCCATCAAACTACAAACGCCATTGGTTGATTCATATAAACATCTTCCTCTAAATTTCCACTAAAAAAGCAGTTTTTACATCCAATTAATACAACTCAAGATCATAATTTGCAAATGTTGATGTATGATCTATGAGTAAGAATTTTCACATTTGATGGAAATATGAGTGTTGAACAACATACATATTAGGACATTTGTATACCTAATGTCTTGGGACTATGGACGAAGATGTCCTATCCAAAGCACTTGTGTGATTGCTCTTATTATAAAAAGATGATCCTTTGATGTTTTAAGCTCTGATCACAACCCAACGTAGAGCCAATGGTTTGACCAAAGTGATCAACGCCTTGTATAGAAAATCTTCTTGACAATTAATGTTGTGGTCAGATGGACATGTATGGTGTAAGTGTATGTGGATAAAAAACTTCCGTCTGAAAGGAACATGTCATATGAATGGATAGACCCATACTTGATAGAGAAATTGTTTGAGTATTAAGTTGAGTAAAAATTCTCAAATTAAATGTTGAGCAACAAATAAATAACTAGACCTTTATATATGATGTCTTTTGAGTAAAAATATAGTATCAACACCAACTTTGTAGTTGCTTATAAATCAATGTGAGATGATCCTCCAATTAATATTTTAGGCTCTCGTTACAATCCAATATTTTAAGCTCTGATTGCAATCCAAGAATCAAGATGAAAATTGGTAATGCATACTACCTACTTAATCCTTGAAATTGTTGACGTGCTTATGAGTATCTAGACTATAGTTTTGAAGTTTGTGGTTTCTTTTTGTCTAGACAACCACGTGACAAATCAATGTTAATCATTTCTTTACTATTTGCAGGGAAAGTTTGTATTGTGTAGGTTAATGAAGAAAGATGACAAGAAAACTGAAGGGGTAACTTATACATCGATATATGATGAAGAGGAAACTCATTCAAGTAACCATGTTGAAGCCGCTGATTTTGAAAACCAAACAACAATGGATTCTACTCCATATGTGAGCGCATACATCTTTATGGCATATTTGATTGGCTTAAATGTACTTTTAGTCCCCTATATTTGTCATCGTAGCAATTTTAACTCACTAACAAAAAAAATGCAAGTTTGACCCCTTAATTTTGCCATGTTTAGAAAAATATACTCTTTTGGCCTCTTATCTTTACAAAAAAATTACGATTTTGACCCCTTGTTTGGAGGACGTGGCGGCTTCTCAGCATAGTTAGAAAAATTAGGGGGTCAAAATTGCTACGACGGCAAACATAGAGGGCCAAAAGTGCATTGAAGTCTTATGTGTGTTTTTTTTGTTACAATTTATGTGTGTGTTTAGTTCGAATGCTTTCGAGTAGAATTTATTTAATCTTAAATTTTTTCTATAATTTGAAGTTTTTGTCTTTAGACTTAATTTTTAGCCTTTAATTTATTGTTCAATCCACTTTGATATTAATATATCAAACATCAATAATTTTATATAACTCACTTTTTGTCCTAATTAATTTTGCGAAATTAGTTAATTCAAAATCTATTTTTTTTTTATCATTGGAGGATCAATGCACGCTGAGGCTAAATATCTATTCTAGAGGCAAATGCTTCAAAATTTAGTTTCAAGTTAGAGTCAATTGTAGATGCAAATTCAATTCCAGTAGATAACATCCAAATATATCAACATCAATTTTAAACATATAGAACCCATTTTGCCTCAAGTGAAATCAAACATACACTTAGATTAAATATTTAATTTGATTAATATACAATTTTTGTCCTATGAATATTTTAAAATTCTATTTTGTCTTTCCCTCGAAAAGTGATGTGGTTTTGCCTCAAGTGTTTAAATATATGGTATACGCCGTTTGTGTTTCCTGAAGGTTTTTTTTTTCTAAAAAATTGTGGATAATTTTTCCATCAATCAATAAAAATCGGTAAGATGAGTAAGTTTGTAAGTAGAGTAAAAACTTAACTTGTGAGTACCACTTTATAAATTTATTCATGTGACTAAGTTTCATCGAATGTTAGATAAATCATTTACAATTCTTCAAGGACAATATGACTCACTTTGTTTTAAATTTGTTTATTGAGAGATAAAGTCTAAAAAAAAAAAAAATTATCAAGAGTGATTTCTAACTTTATACGATGATTTTGGAACCATGAGTTAAAGAGGTTTAAGACCAATCTCAAAGAGCACAAATGACATATTTTAAAAATTTTGGTACACAAACACCTTACTATTTAAAGGGAGACAAACACTGAACTTTAGGCTTTTTGTAGGACAAAAATTGAAAATGATTGATGTTTCGTATTTGTTTTAAGGTATCTGGTTCTCCTGAAGTGAATATCGAATCTATGTTTCAAGCATCATCACAGAAAAAGGAATATAGCCTCCTTGCCACTGATCAGACACTATATTTCCAAGGTATAAAATCTTCATATGCCTATGTTGAGAACGAAAACAGCACTGTAGGGTTTCCAGTTGAAACTTCTGAAGACGACATTGCTGATTATGGTTCGTGGATTCAAACTCCACCTGGTTATAGCTATGATTCCACTGCATAATATATAGTTTTAAGAGTGGACCATTTTGAAAGCTAGTGAAAATCGTTTTTTGGAGTATGATGGATTTGTTAGTCAGGGAATTAGCAGCTTAAGAAGTAGGTTTTGCTGTATATAATGAATAGTAGGAAATGAAATGGAGAATAGCTACTCTTTTTAAGGGAGATTTTCACCTTTTTATAACAAGATTTTAGGTTCTATGCAATGTTCTTGGAGTACTGAACTTCTTGAATGTTTTATGCGATCCCTTACAAGCATCTTGAGAAACTTTTCAAAAAGGTTATTTGTCTCGTAAATAGGTCATTCAATTAGAATATGTATTTCGTTGATATAGTTGATGCCAATCATTTCCTTTAGGGATTTCAATTATGCGGTTCCATACTCACAACCAAAACCTTAAAACATTAGTTATATGAGTCACTTCTCTTATATATCCAACATTTTACTTATTCATAGTTGATATGGGATTAACCACTCATACTTGAACCCAACATCTTCCCACATTAGTGGATGCTAATCATTTTACTTATATCACAACAATGTTGTTTGTTGGAGAGGCGCTTCTTGTTTCGCTAATCCCGGATAGGTCATTCATAAACACGTCATAACGTGGAGGCGGAGGAGGTAGATGAGAAAATATATGTCACTTTTAAGAATCGATTTTATGTAGATGCAAAAGCTACGAAGAGTTTCTTCATATAGAATCAATTATACATGAACATTTTAAATGAAATTTTGACTAAAGAGGCTAACTTATTGTAATGTCATTGTTAGTAACATAAAAGAGCGACTTTAAACTTTTTAAAAGTAAAAAAAATGAAGGACACTACCCCCATTTTCATTGGAGGTTTAATGCTCCTTCATACTTGAGTTTAATATTTTGGAACCTTTAAATTATGGAGTTCGATCACATTGGTGTTCAGATTTGTTTCCTTCATGTGAATGAATATCCATCTAACGATGTTACTCTTTTGGTGGAATCATAAAGTGTGGTTCAAGGCACTTGTCTTTAATTGAATCTTGCAGTTCCAATTTTATTTATCACAGTTACATCTCAATTCCATTGTGATTGCAAGAATATTACAATGTGTAAAAAATTTATAACTATATCTAACAAATCCGATTGTGTAAAATTTTCAATTTTACATCTCTGAATTTTAAAATTTGGATGTGATTCTATTCTAGACTCTTTGCTTTACATAAAAAGTATAGATTATCTTTTCACTCCATAAGTAATTAATTGCTTCATAAACACTACCTGCTTACTCCCTTGTTTTCATCCAACCACCAATTGAATTCACCACAACTTAAATTGTGATCCACCCATACTTCATCTATATAACACCATAAACATGTGCTTAATTTATGAAATTCTTGTCTCAACCATACTCCCTCATAATCATTAACATCTCCCATCCTCTCATTTTATGACATCACTCTTCTTCACATCAATCGTTATATATGGGAATCCAAGCCTTCATTAAAACCAGTTTACTCTAGAGATATAGCATTACTCTTCAATCAAATAGCTACACATGTACATTTTACATCTCCGGATTTTAAAATCATGTAAAAGCATTTAGCCACGGTTCACCGGAGGCTAAATTAACCGTGGACGCTGATTTTTCTTTTCTAAACAACAGGCTTCTCATAATAATTGTCTGGATTCTAAAATCCAAAAAAAGCAAGCGTCGGAAATTGAAAATCCAGATATGTAACAAAGAAGTATTTTCAGGTTTTCGAGGGCATGAGAGATATGTCAGGGTGGAAATAGAATTTCCAAATGACCAGCGTTGTCCACTCCAACCAACATGTGGACCTAAAATCCACTAACTGTTTGTTGGCCCTAGCACCTTGGGCCATCATTCTTTAAATAATATATCAACTGCTTCTTTTCCAACCCCAATGAATTTCTCGTGGGTCCTATGCAATTCGAACGACACAAAAACCTCATCAAAATCACAAAACACGTGAAAACATTTCAGATTTTAGAATTCAAATATGGTGCGCGAGAAAAGTAATGGCCTGGTATATAATTTATTTTTAAATGTATAGCAACACAATTGATTAGTTTCTAGACCAGCTAAACATGTTATGCCAAATCGCAAAGATTACATGTTGACGTTGAGCGTGTTAAAAATCTAGTATAAGTTAAGCACCAGAAGGAGTTATTATCCACACAAACTAAACATGCAAACATTATGGCATGAAGTTATGTTATGTAGCTTAGTTACGAAGCTAAGTCCTAGTTAAGTTTAAGGATATGATTAGGAAAATATGGATTTACAAGTCTAGTGGTAGTTGTTTTATAAACCAATCTACACTAATCCATTGAGCAGTGAAAAGAAACGCAGGGAAAAGAGTCCTTGAAGTGATACATTTTTATGCTGAGAGGAGCAATGAGGAGCCAAATTTTATCAATTGCTTTTGCTTGGGTTCCAATTACTGTCTTGAAGTTTATTCCACTTACTGAGTTATTTTCATCAAGTAAATTGTATTACTCACAACTTCTCCGTAAGAACTCTATCACAACCTAATTCTGGAACTCATATATCTAACGTGCTTGAAAATGATTTTATTGATGTGTTCACCTAGACCATTTTGTTTTGGTGTTTCTGCCACATCCTTATATACCGTTTAATAAACTCTTTAAACTGCTCTGAAACCAAATTCCAAGCTATTGTCGGTTCTTAAAACCAAAAGTTTAGTTCCTATTTGATTTCATAAACGAGTATGTCATTCCTTGAAATTTTCGAACATGTCATTTTTATTGTTGTAATTTGAAGATAGGAACCAACACCATGAGTGAACATAATAAAAGGGTTTTCTAGAATTATTTATGGCACACCCAAACTTAACTATACATTGTTTTCCTAGTATGCAATTATCACAAAATTCTAGTTTATCTAATTTATAACTACCTGGTAAACCTTTTTTACCTAGTTCAATTAAACTTATCTCACTAACATATACCTTGATATTGAATTCCATAACTTGGTTCTAAAATGTGAGTCTGTACTAACCAATGGATCTCTCTTTCTTGCATTTGCTACCAATGCAAATTGCAATCACTAGATCAAATTTATACGACTTGTATTTCGAATATTGTGTAAGACTCATGTTTCGAATATTGTGGGATTAAGTTAAACATGCAACTATAATCAAAATTAAAACTATAATAAAGAAGAAAAATAACAAAATAACAACTTTTAATATACTGATTGTATTTGGTTTCTTAAAAAAAAATATTAATTGTATTTGGTTTCTACAATGACAGATTTATATTTAGACAATTAAATTTTTAAATTGATTCTAGATAAAAAAAAGTGAGTAATTAAGTGTAAAGTGATTTATATTATAATATATTTATGTAAAAGTTGATCGTGTAATACATTTGAGGCTTAAAATTGATTGCAGAGACAAAAATTTAGACTAAAGTTTCACGTTAAATCCGCTATAGAGACAAAAGTAATTTTATTCTAGAACATTTAAATATGTCTAAACCATATTTACGCCTACGAAACCAATTTTGTGATCTCCTCCCAAAATGGAATGAATTTTACAATAGCATTGTCTCCCAAAAAAATTTAAATCAACCAATCTTTTTTTATCAAGCAAAAATGGAACTTATATTAAATCACCCAATATTGATAAATAATTATAGGCTTATTTGTACATTTACTCCTTGTAAATAGGGGTCACTTGACTTTTGGTCCTGAATTTGCTAATCCTTTAAAATAATATTAATCGCTTAAAATTTGACGTGAACGTGTGCAGATGGTTTGACAACTGTGTGTGCATTTTGACTTATATGAACAATAGTGTGGACATTAGCAGATGATTTCACAACTAAGTGTGCATTTTTACTTGTGTGAAAAATGTGGTGCATACATTTGCAGATGGCTTGACATTAGTGTTTGAGTGTACATAAGGTTTTGCAAATGTAGACAAAAGGCCATTGGTTTGACTAAGGCATTGTTTGTTACAGATTGCTTACATTATTGTGGTGGTTTGAATTTAGCAGTACCAACAGTGTTAACTGCCTGAGAACTCTTACCCACTTGAGTAGCAATAACACATTTAGGAACATCAACTAATCCACTTATTTCGTCAACATGATGCTCAACAAAAATATTAAGAACACGGTTTTTTTTCAAAACATAATTTTTAATCATAGAAACATCAACATCTACTATAATAACATTGAAATTTACCTTTTCATCTAACATCTACCACAGTCCAGAGCCTATAAGGTTTTTTACATTCAAATTGTTTTCTACTATACCAGTAATCTCAAAGTAACTCCACCTATCTTCATCTAACCCTTCCATCAATGTTTCGTTTCCCCCTTTGTAAGAAATAAGCCAATCTCTAACAAAGCTACCTCCATGATGAAAATTAACAGAAAAATCCATATCTGAAAAAGATGAAAAACTAAAGGAAAAAATTACTTAAATACATTCTACTACCAGTCAAAAAATAAGAGAGTACGACAAAGCAAAGACATTCATCAACTAAGGGTTTCGCAAAAACGTTTATGAATAACATTCCTCGATTTCACTTCAATTTGATTTCGTCTTTTCTTCTCAAGGTGTTGTGCTCTTCCGTCTCATTCGTAATCGAAACTGTGTTCAATAGTAATCCCCAAATTTTGATTTGAAGTTCGATTCAAAGGTAGTCATGATCAATTGCAAGTCAAATTTCCCTTTTGTCTTCTCCATAACCCTAATACCCAAATCCGTGTTTCCAATTCAAGAGAAGATGAACTTAAGGGTAAAACGGTCATTGCGCGTTTGTCTGAGATACTCGGAGGTATTTTGGCCCGTTCATGTAAATTTTTGATGACTCGTCTAATGAATCAACCAATGAGTACTACCAAGTCAACAAATTAGTGATAAGACTTTCATTAATTGGATTGAGGGACAAAATTTCAAGTAATTAATATTTGAAGGTCGGATTTAAAATGATTAACAAATTCAATGATCAAAAGTAAAGTAATCCTTATTTATCGAGACTAAATGATGTATATATAAACCATATAATGTGCAAATGTGGCAAGTGCAATAAATTATTAGTGTAGAGATATCTCCATGCATTACCTAACTCCAATCACCACCATTTACGAGAGATTGAATTTCCACATGCATCTGTTTTCTAGAGTACCAAAAATTGTCATTTGAGTCCAAAACCACAGCGACACATAACCCATATTTACTACATATATAAATGCACTTTAATCGAGAAATATATGAGACCACACCACATCCCAAAGTAACAACATAGATGCCACTAAAGAAGCTTCGTACACATTACATTCTCTTGTTCCTTTCAAATTTGTTGCAATAAAACGAAAAAGGACAAAATGAAACAACATGCCATGCGATATGTGGATGCTAGCAATTAGCTAACTTGCCAAACCACCTTCTACCTTTTAGGTTTCGAGAAAGAAGCTGCAGCCAGCAGCAGGTATGTATCTACACATGTGCTATCGCTATACAGATCTGTCTTATCATGCTAATATATTGCTAAATTTGTGTATATTTTTCTTTCTTTAAGAAATATACATATTTTATTGAAAAAGACTCTCATGGCTCACATTGAAAATAGATTAGATGTAAATATTTATGGCACCAAAATTGTTCGATATCTTAAGTGCGAGTAAGAAATCTTGCATTAGATTAAAGTGTGGTGTGTTATATTATATGTTTGTGTGGTTACTCAAACTTGATAGTGTTTTATGTGATAGAATATTGTGTGAAAAACCTATGTCTCATGATAAAAATTAACAGTATTAACTCTCATCTTATAAGTTACTTTGTGATGATGAGATAGACGTGATATGAAAATAATATATTTGTTGATACATGCCTGTGAGTTAGGAGTCCTACATTGCATGAAATAATAGATAATGAATAAGATATAAAGGAGAAGACTTATATATCTAATGTCTGAAAGTTTTGTATAAAGATGTGAAGTCTAAATTCACTTGTGCGGTTCTTAGTTCAATGTGTTGATACCTCAATGTATGCTCTCTTGAAAGTTTCAATGGGGGTATTAAAGTCTGATTCGATCTGTTGGGGTAGAAGAAGTAGTTACTAAGGTTGGGTTAAAGATGCAAAGTCTCACATTAGGGATAGATTGTTGATGTATCAAGTGTAAGTTAAAGTTTCACATTGAATGAAGAGTAGATGTTGATCAACATAAAAGTGAGAACACTCATATATCTAATGTCTAATAAAATTTTGGATAAAGATGTGATGGTCAAACTCACTTGTGTTGTTTCTTAATGAGAGCGGAGGGTAGAGTTACATTGGGGTGGCCTTGGCTATCCCATTTGTTTCTGATTTATTTGATGTTTTTATTAGTTAGTGTATTTTTATGTGTAGTTATTTTAATAATGTAGATTTAGCTACCCCAAATACGCTTATTTGTGAAAATTATTAGTAGAATTATGAAAAATAAAAAATTATTAGTTGATAGATATTTTTTTCTTCTTATTTTGACACTTTCATTCTCTATATAACTACATAGAGAGCTTTGTCAAACACAAAAATTGTCAAGATAAGATTCGTAAATGTATATTCAATTTCTTTTATATATTTGACCCTATCGTAAGATTTTGGCTAGCTTCGCCGCTACGCTTAATCCAATATATTTACTCACCCCAATGTAGGCTCCTAAGTTTCAACAATACTACCGTCGATAATCTAAATACATGATGGAATATATGCCCCAAAATGTACAAAATCATACTTTACATCTGTTTTACTTTGTTTATATACAAAAAATTGGATAAGGAAAAACAAAAGCCCAAGAAAAAATGAGAAACAAGCTCTCTTAGAAATGATGGTTGGGTCTAACACAACAGACCATCTTCTATCCGACGTGAGACTCTTAACACACCCCGTCACGACCAGCACTATTGGGCTTGGTTCGTGGACATAAATGATGGGTCACCCGATAGCAGAAACCTGAAAGAAGGTGGTCCAATGGATCATGGATAGACTTTGATATCATCTTAGAAATGATGGTTGAGCCTAACACAATCTCACAAAACCGGCTTATGGGGTGAGGATTGCCCCCACTTATAAACACATTGTCAGGTCATCACCTATCAGATGTGGGACTCTTAACAAACTCTCATACTAGATCGAAGAAGCACCAATCTCACGGTAGATTTACAATGTAATTCACGTATAGTCTATCAACTACGAAACTTCACATTTGAACCCTAGATATAATTTATTGCTCAAAGTTTCACATGTCAAAAATGATAATTTGACGGCAACAATATTGTCAAACACCGTAGACATACGATATTGTGTTTTTCTTCTCATCCATTCACAATAATAGTTGTGTTAGGTGTATTTTTACGCAGAAGTTCACATACAATATCAGATTGATGATTTTCAAATGATAGTGCTCTTTCACAATAAACGTGATATGACTTAAATAATGTTATAAGCGAGAGGTGTATCTTACCATATTGTATGATAATTTATTTTAGGTATATCATTACACTTGAATAATCCTCTAGATATGGAATCCTACCTCCTAAACATGAGGTAATGTGTTAAGAGCTAAGAGACATCTATCACTCGAGCTAGTTTTGTGAAACTAAATTATATCTAATCATCCAAATTCCAAGATTGATGTGATCATAATCAAAATATCATGGTTTGTATTGCAATCACCATTATCGGTAAGTTTAATTGTGTGTTTCGTCCATACTTCATAAGATAAATTTGATGTTTTTTCCTTCCACAATTCTGTTGGGAGCCTTATTTTTATAATGTGGAAGTACATTCAGTGACATGACATTGTTGATTTGAACTGAAAACACTTTTACAACCTTTCATAAAAACACTTTTACAACTTACTAGTTGAGTTTTATTGATCAAATTTCTTCAAATGTAAACATATATATTCTTTAGAAATTCATTTTTTTTCCCTAGTCCAAATCAACAATGTGTCACATCATTAATAAATATGACATATCATAAAAAATAAACCGCACATTTTATTTGTGAGAAAAATCTTGAGACATGTGGAACAAGAGGCTAAATTCTCAAATTTAAAAATAGAGGGATCAAAATGACTGTGAGAGTTAAAACGTGTACATTCTAACTAGTCATGGGTGGATGTAGTATAAGACTTGGTGTGACTATACCCACACCAAATTTCCCAAAAAGGATTTTACAAGAATGAGATGTCTATAAAAATAAAAATAAAATATATATAAGAGAAAGATGACTTCTAATTTTTTTTTCTCAATTAAGGATTGTTAGGGTTACAATTGAACTTGAAGTAATAAAACTAGTTAACCCAAATAATACTATTATTTTGAGTGATATAGTACATAATTTTTAATTTGTTTGAACATATTTTTTGAAACTACTATTTTAACACACCAAAGACTTAGTTCTGGATCCACCGGTAGCTAGCTATTCAAAAGTATATACGTTATGAAACCAAACTATTCAACAGTAAAGATGAGTTGAATTGTAACTTTTCAGGTTCTTGAAAATTCTTTTGTTGGCCACCACCAGCAAGAAACCAAGCTGTTTTCAGGCCCCCCCTCTCCCCCCCTTCTCTGATATATCTCTCTCTCTGGTCCTATATATCTCCTTTTTGTGTGGCTGGCTGCATGGTTCTTAATTGAATTTAATGTGCATTGCATGCATCTGATCTGTTAACTTATCATATCTTGGGAAACATAGAAAACCCCAGCACAGCAGCAAAATAAAACTTATATGTAAGAAAAGAAAGGATCTGTCACTTTTCGGGTTCACTTCCATCCTTCACACTCCCATCCCATGATCTTCTTAATTCACTCTCTCCTTCTCTCTCTGGTCCTGCATCAATATGTGTGTGTGTTTTAATTTTTGGTATGAGAATATGATGTTTTTGTCTATATCTTAAACATTGGTATGTTAGGTTATTAAATTTTTTATTTTCTAAATGATATAAATAGTTAGGTTCATAATCTCATCCATCAAAAGATAAGGTTCATAAATAAGAATATATCTTATTTTGATTTATATAAAATGATTATTAGATATACATTTTAGAACTTTGAATATTCAACAGCTTCCATAGTAAATATGTTCAAAACATATAAAGCTGCTATAGCTAGCAGTAGCCAAACATTTACTTTTGGAATTGCTACTTTGTATCTTCTTAAATTTTAGGGCTTTAAAAGTTACTAGCTAGTAGCCCGTATTAGAATCAAACCAACTTATACATTTGTACATCTCAATTGACAAAAGAATATATATATATATATATATATATATATATATATATATATATATATATAATTTGGAGCTCCCCTAAAAATTTAACCCTAAAGTTTGCTATTATTAAATATTGGCGGCTTCATGGACTTGGTCCAAAAGTGGACTTCACTATCTTCGATAAAAATATATATGTATATAACCCTAAAGTTTGCTTCTTCTTTTTTGACAAAAATAAAATACGTATATTTGTTCTCTATTTTTTATTAATATAAAATTTATTTATTTTTATTAAATGTTGTAATAGTCCACCGTTATACCGTTTTGAATAGGTCTATTAGATACACCCTTAAATATTAGGTCTACACACACGGAACATTTAACCATCTTATGGAGTGAAAAAGCTACCCTTCATAAACTCCAAATTTATGTTTGGTTTGGAGTTTAGATACATCTACGCATGTTTCTAGCACCCAAGCATGAGTTGCCAATGCTATAAAGTCATTTTGGCTTTTCACATAAAAGCAATTCTACTATCTGAAATTGAGTTCAGTTGAAGCTGAAATTAGTATCTTCTGTGTGTTTATCAACCGTGTTTGCCAATTTGCATGTCCCACATTTGTAAATCTTTCCAATTTTGTCCTTTACTTTAGTTATTTATTTTACTGTGTATATTTATGTAAAATCGATTTTGCTTATTACATATTCAAAAACAATTTTATTTTGAACTATCCAAACATATTCAAACTTTTGACTCACTTATGATCAAAATCAATTCAATCAAAAGTAATTCTCTCATCCGTATAACCAAACATATGCTTAGCATGCTTTGTCTTTTTTTTTTAACATGGAATATATACTATACTAGATTTTTAAATTGAGTGTAACTCATTCTTATAAAGTGTATAGTGTAAACTATTTTCACGACATATTTATTTTCAACTAATTGGGATATAAGTTTTTCGAGCACATTTATTTGCACTCAACATACACTATAAACTTATAATCTTATGCATAGAGAATTTGAAACTAGGTTCGGAAGAATAAGTTATGATATTATATTAGATTTTATCTTTACAAATTCTACACAAATGAGGAGTGTCACACTTAATATTTAAGCTTTAAAAGTGTTTCTCGTTAAGTTTCGATTTTCTTTAATATCAATTTTGGTAAGCTAATTTAGCAAATATTTAAACTTTGTGCAAGCCTTCTCTACTCTTTTTTGGGAAAAAAAAGCTAATAATGAAAACTTCATTAATTAGAACCAGTTATTGAAGTTGGGAAGTGCACCAAAGTTCCATTGATTGATTTATTTATTTATTAATTTTAAAATGTAATTATATATAATAATATGCAGTTCCATTATGGAATGGTGTGGTGGTCCATTGATGAATTAGTACGATTACAATGATTTGGATTGATCACTGGTAACATTGCATGCGTCCAATGATCCAAATTTTCAGTTAATTAATTAATGGAAAGCCACGCCAACGCAATGGGAAGTAAAAAGGAAAGAACTTCTGCTAACTTCACGGTACAATCTATCTACTTTATGATCATCGTTGTAAATTAATGCATCTATCCTCTTAATTACCCTATACACTGTCTCCTTTTCTAGGGTAGGGATACCTTTCATTAATTCAAACACCCATTTCAGATCAAACTACTTCATATCCTTTGGATTATCTATCTCAACATTCTTCACAACATACAACCTTTATATACACACCATTCACAATCTGGTTCGCCTATGTCACGTGACATTAGCACCACAATGTCACAAACGTGCTATCTTTTAAATAGTTGCACCAGAGAGCAACCAACCAACAAAAAATCTAATAGCGGAAATTGAAAACCCAAAAGCCGAAAAAAAGAGGAAAGATAAACAATCAAATAATAAGCTATAACCATACTAAACAGTTACAATAAAGAGAAAATTCAATAAACAAACCAACAACATAAATATAAGACACAAAAGATAAACATATATAGAGAGGGTAGGGAAACAACCAAAAAAGGAGCAACCATCATATTAAACAGTCGCAATAAAAAGAGGAACCAATCGACAATCAATGTATTAGTAGAAATCAAACAAAAATAGACAAGTTCCAAAACAAAACCTGCAACAAAGACCATGTTAGAAAAGTACGATCAAAACCACACAAGGAAAATAACAAACTCATTGTAACTCAAAATCCACAAATTGAAGAAGAATAGCGTCAAAAACCAACTTAGGGAACAAATTAATATGTGTCATAAAAGCACAAGTTAACATGATTCGTAAAACTTTGACTACATTTCTAAACTGCTGGAAACTTGACAATGAAATAGTGTCGATGTGGTTCGAGGAGGCTTGAAACAAGCTCTAGATATTATTTCAAAATATGAATATATTGAGAGGAAGAGAAATGATAAAACAAAAAAGGCTAGAGTTTCCATAGAATGTAAAGTATTGAATTGAATAATAGCTTGATACAAAAGATGAAATAATCTTTATTATAGGGATATAAATACTCAATCATAAATCAAGAACAAATTTAGTATAGTAAGGTGCACCTTTGAACTAGATACATGTTAGACGTCCCTTTAATCTAATTTTATTGAATTTAATGAACATTAATATTGTGTCTCCAATTTTACCCACAAATAATTGTGTGTTCCAACCATTTTACTCTACTTGCATCTGCATTAGTGATACTTGCTTTTAATGGAAAGCTATTTTATTAGATCAAGTATAATGGAAAACAATATGAATAGAGTACTACACCCACATTTTGAGACCTAATACAAATGGTATTAACCATACCACCAAAAAAATTGAAATTCATATAATGCTTTTATCTAATCAAACACTTCCTTGGTTTACAAACAACTCATAAAATAAGTTAAGAGCGATATAATATTTCTTCAAAAACCACTGCCAAGAAATACTTGATCGTGTCAATATCCTCTAAAGTCGACAATGATTTGCTAAAACCCAGATGGTTATAACAAGAACATGGGTCATACTAACCAGTGTCCGGGACATTGGATAAGGATATCAAAATAAGAAGTTATTACTAGAAAATGATTTTTTTTAACTTTTTATGAATTGATTAAACAATATTAAATACAATAGCTATTGTATAATTTCTTTTTTTTAGTATCGTTAACCAATGTCCGGAGACATCGGTTAGTATTTCCCTGATATGGAAAAGCCTTAAATGCTACTTAACCTTATATGGAGGTAGCAATATATGTACTTTCACTTTTTTTATAATACTAATTAAATGTGTAAAAAAAAAAATTATACTCTCTCCCTTTATTTTTTTAAATTCATTAAATACTTAACATACTTAGTATGTATTATAGATCAAATACATTAGGTATTCAATGAACTTAATCAATAGTTTTTTTCTTATATAACATAGGCAACTCATGCTTGTATAAGAACATGGGGGCTCCCCCTAAATGAAAAGCCCAAATATTCAGAAAAAATGTACCTTGGTTAAATATTTCTACAGTCTTACTGAAATAACAACCTTAAATCTTCAGTATATGAACTCATGACCTTGATGTTTAGCGTTTCCCCTTCTGCATAAAATAGTCACATGTAGCAAACAATACTGTGCATGTGCAAAGAGGCTAGAATCAATTAACATTAGTATCAATCAACTGATAGAAATTGTCTTCCATATTCATATATACTGTAATTTTTCTTTTTCTGGGGATGATGTAAAGCAGTGGCAACCTTCAAGTTTTTTAGAAACAATATTTTTACTATATAAAATTCATCATCTGTAATAAACATCAAGCCTCTGGAGTAGTGTGAGAAACGTTAAACTATAGATGAAAAAAACAAAAAAATTGTCTTCAATTTGTGGGTAAGTGTTATAGACAATAAAATTAAAGTTTAATTCCATTTTTTTGGTTTGCACTATACACACTACTCTTGACTCAAATATAAACAAAAAAGTAGTCATGTTTCATAGATTAAAATATAAGCAAAATCCTTACCTCAAAATATCAATAAATAAAATAAGTTCTCATAAAAAATTCAGCGAAAATAAATGGTAATTTTCTAAGTGGAAAATTTGTTTGATTAAATCAAGAAAATTAAATGAGGTAAATCACTATTCCTAATATGTGAGAAATTGGTTTACTTTTGTTTATAGTTGAGTCCAAATAGATCTATTAGCAATTAAAAAAAAAATCATTTTTCCATCTCAAAATTTTGTGGTAACTTGGTTTTTTTTCTTTGTAGTAAATGCAACAAAAATCAAAGAGAAAAAAGATTATTTTCGTAATATATATTTCTGGCTTGTAACGAAATTCCAAGCATTTGAAACTTAGTGATCCACACCACCTCCCAAAAAACCAAAAGTTCCATTTCCAGTCTCTTTCAGTCTTAATTTTCCAGCAGACATTAGGACTCATTCAAGACTTTGGAGGCAAGTTCATAGTAAAATTGACTTTACCAAAGGATCTAAGATATACTCCAATTATTTTATTTTAACTCAAGAAAAAGCATCACATTCAATTCTGTGTATCAAAAACAAAAAATCCTGCTCCTATGTTTATGTCTTGTCTCTAACCTTATAATACTGTTGATCTTACTGTCCTACTCCTATGTGTTGCTTTTGTATTCCCCATTGTCACAACCATAACAACATAACATTCTGTTTGATATCTCCTTTTTATGCTATCAAACAGTGTTTTTTTATTTTTTTTGCCTTCAATGGTGTTTTTTCTAAAAAAAATTAATGAAGAAAAAATAGGTAAAAAATGAACAGTGTTTGTGTCATGTACAAACCTAAAGACAAAGAACATCAATGTTCTATAAGAATCCAACTCATAAATTGAATGTCAAATTTGTCCTTTAATTAGATCAGTAGTGTGTATATATGTCTTGGAGAGGAACCAAACTGTTCACTTTCTTATTATAGTAACAAACATTTATATCTTTTATTTTTTGAAATGTTTCAGAGATAAAACAAAACAAAACAAACAAACTATATATATTGATATTCACCTTGATTGCCAATGGAAAGTTCCTTGATTCAATGTCCAAAAAAGTATCAGCTGTAACTATTGCAATGGCTGTGACAAATAAAATGCAAAGTAGTTAATATTCAACTTTCAACAGTAAGAATTACTGTTATGTAGACTAATTAACTATTAAACATCACAATATCACATGCATGAGGAATCTATAAACTAATTTGGAATTCAACACATTCACAGTAAGCACATTAACGATCTTGGATCAAGATCAGATTATCCAAATTTTAAGCTAGTATTTCAGCTTTTAAACAAAATTCAAAATGTGCATTAACATATGGATCATCACATCTAACGGTCACCAATGTGCTGACTATATGAATGCATGAGAAATCTTGAAATGAAATTTGGATTGTTTGGGATATCAACAAATATACGACGCATTGACACGGTCAGTACAATTATCGTTATCAAGATAACACAATTCATATGATTTCAGACTAAATACTTCATATTTAAAAGACAAATCAAAATCTTTAATGAAATCTGAATAGTCTGATTTCGATGTGATAATCATCGATGTGTTGACTACATAAAACATACAATCCGAATTCCTATGCATGATAAAGTAAGTACAGATAATATGAAAATTGAAAAGTCTAAGGATATACAGCAAATCATATATAATCATTAATTATTAATAAATAAAATGTGGAAGAGAAAAAGCAAAATTTTCACATACCTAAAACATGTCTGTGTGAACAGTGTTTAAACCAAACAAAGAAGGTGGCTGGTAGCTTCACAAAGAGAAGTCAAGAAAGTATATCAACAAGGAAACATTGACACTATTTCATTGATAATCAATAAAATTAAAAATACAGTATTAATATAGCAAATAGAAAAAAGTGATCCAAAAAATTAAATGGATGAAGAGTTGAAAAAGAAATTACCCTTTTACAGCTGTACAACTTTTCTGAAGTCTATCTGCAAAGCTAAAATGCCTAACTTAAGGAGCAGAGAGAGAGGTAGCAGAATTGTAGCAGTGTTGTGAACCACATCAACCCAACAAGGCTAACAGAAACATTAGAGGAAAGAAGAAAGCAACAATCTTTTCTGTGAATCATTAAATGCAGTAAACGGAATGAGAGAGAGTGATCAAATCAAAAGGAGACAAAAACTTCATTTAATTGTACTCTGAGTAGCTGATCAAAATACTATATATTTTGTATTCTATTTTTTTATACATAGATTTCACTAAGTTCTAAATATGTAATTCATTTCCATGAATTTCATTGCCCTCTTTAGGTAAATCTCAAATTATGGATTTTTCCATTTTCCATTTTCGATTTTCTCTTCTTGACTCAAATCCCAACCTAATTAAACTCATATCACCACTTCTAAATAGTACTAAAATATCAAATATCATGATCAGAATCAGAATCAGAAGAAGAAAAATATATATAATATTAAGATTAAAATATAATATAATAAAAATGCTGCAAACTTGTTCATTATTTTTGTTTCATTTTCATCATTGTTGTTGGTAATTATGATATTGCAAAGAAGTATCTAAACCAAAAATCATTGAAGCTTCTTCTCTTCTCTTATCCTCTTCAAATCTTGTTGATGATGTTGAAAGTGTTTCTTCTTGATGAGGTACCTTCAAATGTTGAAGTGATGGTACTATTGAAGAAGGAGAAGCCAAGTTATCATCACTTGTTGAAGAACCACCACACTCCATGTTCACACCAAACAACCTTAACCTTTTAGCAGCACCATTAGTAGTACTAGTAATAGCATTACTAGTTAAATTTCCATGGTGATGATGATAATGAGAAACAGGAACAGAATCAATAATCATGTTTGAGACATTGCTTCCTCCTACTACTTCTTGTTGCTGTCTTGTACTTAAGCTGCTTCCTTGAGGCATTGATGATGGTGCTGCTAATGATCTCATATAAAAAACTGAACTTGGATCATGATGATGATGATGAAAATTGTATTGATGATTCACATTTCCACCACCATATTGATGAAATGGAAACATATTATGATTAAAATTCATCTGATTGTGTAAAGGGTCATGATGATTCTGTTGTAACCTTTGTGGTGTTGGATAAGGAAGAGAGTAAAATCTACTATTAGCACCTCCCCATCTAATAGAATATTGTTGTTGATTAGGAAGAAAGAAAGGAGTGAAAAGTGTTGGTGATGAAGGATCAATATTATGATGATTATGATTAGATCTTCTCCTCCAATCTATAAACAACCTATGCCTAAACAATTCGCCGACGCCACGTTGAAATGAAACAATGTCACCAGCATCAAGTTTTTTCTCTTTAACAAAACGGCTCCAACCTTTTGTCATAACATAGCTCTGGCTACTGTTCCAATAAGAGTATCTAAATCTCCACAATTTTCCATTTCTATCTTCAAAATTCAGAAGAAGACCTTTCTCATTTGATGTTGAATCAAGTGGAAAATACTTTTCAGCATGTTGTTTTGGTATAACCAAACGGTTTAGTTTCCCAACATCACTTGGTGTTACAACTTTGTCAAACATGTGTTCTTTTTCATGTGTACTAGGTTGTTGTTGTTGTTCTTGTTCTTGTTGTTGTGGAACAGGAACGTTAATAACAACATCTTTGTTTTTGTTATTGTTATTATTGTTGTTGTTACCTAGTGACAATTCCATGAAATCTATTTGCTTTAAATTTGTGAAATTTGAGGTTGATGCATCTTGATGTTGATGTAGTAACCCTAATCCTTTAGATGCTGCTGAATTGTGTGAGTCTGGTGAATGATGATGATGATGATGATGATTCATTCCTAGCCATTGATTTTGTTGATGAGAAACATTTGTAACATCATGATTATGATGATGAGTTGTTGAAGGAGATGAAGAAGATAAAGAGAAATTAGAAGGTGGAGAAGAAAAAGTACAGTGTTGTAATTGTTGCTTACTACTACTTTCTTCTTCTTCTCTTGTTGTTTTTGTCATGATTTCTTCTTCATCTTCCTCTAATTCCTCTTGTGAATAATCTTTCACTTCTTGCATCAACTCCATGATAATTATCAACACAAATTAACTTCTGGATCTCACAAAATCTAAATAAAAAAAAATGTCACAAAAATTAGAATAAATTTTGTTTATCATAGAGAAAAAAATTGTATATGATGAGGGGAGGAAAAAATATATAAACAAAAAAACAAGGGACAAAAATGATATAAAATTTGACAAAATTAATAAAAAAAGATATGGGGTTATTATTAATATATATATATAAAAAAAATTACCAAGAAAAATGGTATATGATGAGGAAGATATTTTATGGGAGAATTATGAGGCTGTAAAGGAAAAGAAAGAAAAAGAGGTTCATGTAAGAGTCGGTGCCTTCATATTTGACTAAGAGAAGAATCAAGCCCTAAAGACAAAAGAAAACCATGGTGGATAGATAGATTATATTCCAAGTTGTGGTTATTGTTGGTTTACCTAAAAACAACACAACACAAGGTGTGTTATAGTTAGAGTTGGAGAGAGAGAGAGAGAGAAAAAGGTGTTGAAGAAGATGTGAGAGTTGTTTTTTGAGAACTAGTTACTTCACACAGGAAGCTTCTTTACAAGTATATATGTTGTTGAAAAAAGAAGGGAAAATAATGTTTGTAGAAAACCCAGTTTTATTCTCAAAGGTTAGAAGAGTGAGATGGATAGATAGAGATAGAAAGGGTTACTATACATTTACGTGGGGGGCCCATGAATAATGTGCTTATTTGGGGGTCATGTGAGCTACTAGTCATTTTCATATATTATATACTTAAGATGATGATAATAATAAAATAATCTTCTGTGCTATTTATTCTTTTGATTCAAGTTCAAAAGTCATTAAGCATTAAGCAATCTTCACACTTGGTTTTTCTTTTATCTTTTTTTTTTACTAAAAAAATAACCTTTAATTTAAATCAGTAGAATACATTGAAAAAAATAGAAATTCATTACAGCTAAAATTAAAGATTAAATTACATCACATCAAAACGATGAAATGTTGCACTTAAACGACAAGTGATAGAAAAATATTCATCAGAAACTAGATCAATGTGATAACCGCTTATTTATATAAAATCGAGAAAAAATTATACAAATGGATGATTCCATATAAAAAAAACTCAAGACCACCCATTTATAGTTGATAAGGAGGAAGAAACTAGGGTTACGATGGAAAGAAAAACAAGAATTCTTTTACTTACGTGTTTGTTCATTTTAAGATATGAATTTAATTTGAACTCAAGATTATTGATTAAATTAAAATATGATTGTATAAACTCAAGTCATATGGGTTAATGTTGAATTTTAGAATGACAAGAAAGATTAGAATCACAACAAATGCAATTTATTAAGTATGTTATATACATTATGAGCAAACTCATGGAATAAAATAATAATTTTAATCTTATTATTTTATTTCATGAATTTATCTCTCTTTGAATGGAAGTGAGGATTTTGAGTGCATTGTAGTAATGACAACAATTATAAATTATGAAATAAGTAATAATTCATAATCACACCTATTAGACTTTAGGGTGTGTTTGTTTCAAGTTATAATTGTAGATTCCTGGGCATAAAATCGTGCAAACATACATGCCTATGTTTGTTACAAGTTTATTAAATTTTTATTCCCGAGTATAAAATGTTCCTGGGAATAGGAAAATTTCTCAAGGAAAAGGGTGGGAAATAAAGTTCTCATGGAGATGGGAATAAATTCATAATAGTTACCTATTATAATCCCTATTTTTAACGTTCCTGGGAATATTATAAAGTTAACCAAACATATTTTTTCTAAATACCTTAGAATAAAATTACCGTCTTTATATTCCAAGAAATGTTATTCTCGAAAATAAATTTGGTAAACTTGAAACAAACACACCCTAAAGTTCAGAAGTATTACTTGGAGTTAAAAAGAAAGGAAAGTGTAACTTTACAAGCGTTTGACTTTTTGAATGAGTATTTTTGGCTCATCCTTTATATGATTATGTATTTTTCTTTTTATTAATAAAGTTTACTTAAAACAATAATTGTTTAATTAAATAAAGGAAAATGCTAATTTGTGTCACAGGGCATATATTAAAAAACCGAATGTAGAAACATAATTGTATAAATTGTGTATTCAATATCTTAAAAGTTTAAACATTCGGGTTTTTAGTCAAAATTTCTCTTTTAATTCATTTTTTAACTTCTTAATTTTTGCTCAGCACAAGTTATCACAATTCATAAGTAAATATATCACATAAAACATTAAATTCGAGTCATGTTAACAATTATTCTAAGGCACTACTAGTTAAAGAAAATAAAAGTATTTTTTATGGATAAAAATAAATTTTAAACTTTTAAAAAGTTGAATACACAATTTTCAATAGAATATTATTATACCAAGTTCTTTGACTCGTACCTTTAGGAGATTCCTTATCATTTTCCGTTAAATTAATATAAAAAAGGAAACAATACAATACCACATTGTTTAAATTTTTTTTTTTTGAAGAAATCAAAATGAGATATATATACCACATCAAACTGTAGTTCCTAAGCACAAAGAGTGCCTAAGAGACTACCAGAAAAGTACAATAACAGTTACACCCAAGCAGAGGAAAAACAAAAAAAAAACAGATTAGCCAATACCCAGACAACCTAAAGGGCTTGACCACCACCTCTGCGTACCAAAAACAAACACAGCCTGTTTTGCTTTCAACCAGCCTAAAGCTAACAGTTTAACTTTGTCTAACAGACTCGGAGCACTCAAAATACTATTGTTGAACAAACAGTTGTTGCGGTCATTCCACAACACCCAAGTAACCAAGAGCCAGATGAGCTGCATAAAAGACCTTATAGCTTTACCAACTCCAGCCAAGTGAACAAACTGAACAAAATGATCCGCAATCACATTAGAATCCGCCCCAACGATACCGATCCACCCGCGCACCAGCTGCCAAAATGATACGGCCGTGGAGCAAGATAAGAATAATCACATTGTTTAAAAATAAATTAGCATAATATCCATTAGATACATTCTATTATATGTGTTTTCTTTTTTTTTACAGAAATACTAACATTGTTCTTAAGGCACATTTTTTATTGAAAATAAAGTTTTTAAAACTCTATAAAAATATTATTATAATAAGTGTTTTGACTCATGCCTTTAGGACCCCTTAGTATTTTCCATTAAATTAATACAACTATGTATGACAAGTTGTTGTTATTAGAGAAAACATGAAGTAGAAGAGGGATGCAATGCCAAGGATGTAGTAAAGGAAAGTGCACAGTGTTAGGTTGTTTTGAGTTTTTTTTGACTTTTGGTACCATTGATTGTGTGCTGTGTTGGTCCCTCCCATCCCAGCCGTAAGGAAAGGTAATTAGCTGAGAGAATGAAAGCAGACAGACCTCTCTGCAGGCCACCCCTATCTGATCACCTTCTGCTACTCTCTCTCTAATACAACCATCCATTATTACATTCAATTCCTTCTCATAATTCAATGTTACTACTACTAGTAGTACTTTAGGGAATTCGAGATAATTAAGATTTTTAATCAAGAGTTTAATTAGATTCTATTTTCCCTCAAATCTATGGTAATATTACGTCTGTCTTTTTTTGGGGATTGAATATTACTTCTTTGTCTAAGTATAAAATTCATCTACTTTGTACTAAAAAAATATATCTATCTACTAAATCACAAAAAAAAATGTCTAATATTATTCAACTTTTGTTGGTAATTGGTGTTATTTTTTCAAATTTACCTTTTATAATATTTAGTTCATTGTTATAGTATTCTAATTTACCTTTTATGATTGGTGTTATTTAACGTTTAAAAATTTATATTTTAATTTATGTTTTGTTAAAAAACTAATGTTTTTAGGAGAGATGTTTATAATATTCTAGACATTTGTGCAAAAACTCATTGCAATATTTGAAGGGTATATATGATCTGACTTAAAAGAAGAGACAAAAAATGTGGACGAAAAACTTTTGAAGGACTAAAAGTTGAAGAAATTTTTTAGGAAAACTAAAACGAAAAATTAAAGTATTTATAGGAATTAAAAACATATTTAATCCTAAAATTAGTAGGCAGTTTGGTCGGATTTTGAAAAAGAAATATGAAATTTGTCCCAAATAGTCTTCATAAAGTTACATTCAAACATATTCAATAATATTCAATTTTATACAATTATTTATATTTTGGATTAGTTTGTGATTTTAATTTGACTAAGTTTGGATGTAAACACCCATAACTCCAACCATTAAGAAAAGTCAAAGTATACAACAAATAAGAAGTACCAATACGCCAACCTTGTAGAAGTCTGAAGCCAACCCCAAATGTAAGAAGAATACGAGCAACTAAGAAAAACAAATGATTGAAAATTTCTTCTCCATGCCCACCTTGACAATAAATAGACCATAATACAAAATTTGGAACAAAGATTCTCATATGTAGGAACTTAATCATGAATGAGCCTCCAAAGTATAAAGGACTTAGAAGGAGGAAATGAATATCTCTAAAAATTTAGCCCAATTCATCTGAGGAGATGAAACCTAAAAAAGATTATATTCTAGAGTTTGTAAGTTTAAAAGACGTTCTTTAAGGTTTCAGATGCAATGACCTGAATAAGATTTATTCTATGAAAAAAATTATTGCATAAACCTTGGAATCGACAAGCAAATAATTTCCTCGAGAATTTCTCCAAGAAATATCTACAATATAGTCACTTACTCTAGAAGGCAGAACTTTTTGAACCTGCAAAGGAAAAGAAACGAAAAAGAAAAGTTTTGAAATTCATTTATCAATAAAAAAAAAGGAATAAATGATACATGCATGGCCTATATTCCATTTAGAGTTGTTGAGGACAATGTTTAGGTTATTTATAAGGCTTAATAGTAGTTTTAGTCCTCTAACTTTTTTAAAGTTGCGATTTTGGCCATTTAAGAAAAAAATTACAAAACCGCCCCTAAGTTTTACATCTGTGACAGTTTTGGCCCCCAAGACAAATTTTGACTCGGTCTACGCTGACGTGGCACCCTAAGTAAGGTGCCATGTGTTATTTTTTAATTATTTTTTTTGCCTTGGGGGGCCAAAACTACTACAGTTGCAAAACTTAAGGGGTCAAAATCGCAACTTCGTGAAAGTTAAAGGGCAAAAACTGCTATTAAGCTTATTTTTAATGGTTGGCCAAATTGAGGATTAAAGATGGTAGGATAAGGGAGAATAATTATTGAAAAATATAACTTTCAGATAAAATAGTACGTATGATCTTGAGAGGAAATCAAGTCCAAAGTTAACTTTAGCATGTCATATTCATTAATTAATTACTCTGAAAGAAGGCAAATATATACCCCTTTTAGACACAAGGGTGCAAACCATGGGTTAAACAACTATCACAAGTTTTCTAGACTTAGTAGGGAGACACAAATATGCAAACAAAACATCAATAATTCTTAGACATTAAACCGGATATATAATACTAATTTTTCCATAATTGATAAAAGGAAACCCTTCCAAGAAGAAAGCTTTGGTTTAGTTTTGTGAGTAATTGGAAAAATCATCTAGTTTAAGGATTACCTTAATCCAAATACAAAACAATACATTAAAATTAAAGACTATAAGAACTTTGATAAAAAAAATAAAATTTAAATCCAAAGTGTTAAAATGTTTACCAACATTTAATTTTGAGAGTTATACACCCTCAAAAGATTTTTAATCCAACATGTTAACGTAACACCTCAAATTTTTAGTATTTACATATGAACCTTTTTGAGTCATTTGTGTTAATTATTAGCTGTTTGAATGCTTAAACATAAAAATTTGACAGTTAGAATGGTTTAGATTATGTTTTATAAGAAAAAATTGATTTTTGAAGTTCAATCAAGAAAAGACATTAGATGTATGGTAAGTGATAGGCGGATGTATAGTTGAAACATTACGAGTATCTAATCAACCAAGAAAAGACATTAGAGCATTTGATGATGCAACTTATGATGATACAATAATACTTTGAAATAATCATTCTTTGAAATCCTACCTTAAAGCAATCTAAATTTATCGATCGATACATATATCTGCAGATCTATGGATACGATAATAAAAATACTTTCATTTCCACTATAACTATGAATAGACAAAAGCTACAGTTAGTTGTCTTCCTCTAGAACCTAATGATGGAGGATCATCCTCCTTTTCTTTCTTATCTTACTAGTGGAATACTCCACCTCAAATTCAGTCACTATTTTCTAGGTCGTTGCAATTTATCCCCATTTCAGTCGCATCAAAATTAACATCCTTGTTTATAACGAATTTTGATCCTGATCTTGTCCCATCTTTTACAACTTGTAACCCTACACACATTCAATATAACCAATGAAGACATGCTAAGCATCTCTAGTATCAACCTTGTCTTATTTGATTTCCTTCAAAAAAAAAAAAAAACTTGTCTTATTTGATATACCCAAAGGCCAAATATCCAAAAACCTTCAAATTAGAGTAGTCTTCTTTTTTCCCACTCCAAACCTCCATATGTGTCTTGAAGTTAATTTCACCTTGTTTCATCTTCAAAATCTCATAATAGTCCTTCCTTAAATACATATGATAAAGGTATTTAGAGTTAAGACGGACAATAACGTGTCATCTTTTCGCTTTTCTACTGTGTTTAACTGTATGCTTATTTTATAGTATTTGCTTATAACTTTTTTGGGAACATACCATGATCAAATAAACATTTAAATTATAGTTTAATTTTTATTTGGGTATAAAACTTATATTGTTTCTAGGTTTAAATATGCATTTGGTCTTTGTAAATATGACTCGTTTGATTTTAGGTTCTTGCAATTTTTTTTAAAAGTCCCTTGCAAAAAAAAAAGTTCTTGAGCCCACTTTTGAGGTGAGATGGCATGGTTTCATCCACATGACAGTTGTTGACTGTACTACTTTTGTCACATGACGCTGACATGACATGCCACATAATATTAAATTTTAAAAAACATTTATAAAATTTAGTAAATTGTTTTCGAAAATTAAAAAAAGTATGAAAATAAAATAAAAAAATCCAATTTTTTATTATAAAGCGAGTCTTAACAAAATGAACTTTGGAACTTATATGCATTTATTTATTAATTAATTAAATAGATAAATAGATAATAAAATTTGACTAATAGAAATGTACCACAAAAGAATTGAATAAGGGCATGTTTGGATTGAGCTTATTCTGAACTTATGAAAAAGAGTTTATGCAAATAAATAAACTTTTATGTTAATTCATAAGATCTTACTAACGAAAATTGTGTATTTATAAGTTGTTTTTTCATAAACTACCTTAACAAGTTTATAAATAATACATAAATGCTTATTTATTTGCACAAGTTGCTTTGCATAACAAAGGTCACAAAGCAAAAAATGGGGTCAACTACCAAGACCCCCTGTTACAGATAAATTCTCAAACAAGGTAAGGGATTCAACTACCAAAAATGATAAAACAAAGTTAAGTTGATTAGCTTTCAGCTACCTGAAAGCGAAACATATGTGAGACACACAAAGTGAATTCTTCTATTTCAGTCAAATTTTCTCCGTACACAAAAGCAAGGAATCGATCGTTGGTCACTTCCTTTTATGTAACAAATACTTTTAAGCACGCTTATAAAATTTTCTTCCTATTAGTTTTGTTCCGTTGTACTTTTTTTATGCGTCCTTTGTGCAATTTCAATAATTTATTATATTTTTATTTGGATTTAATTTGTATGCTCCAATCAATTTATGATGTCACCTTTTTAGATTAGTTATTAAAATTTATCTACATAAACATATTTGAAGTTTTAATTGGGTGTATGTGTAATATATATATATATATATATATATATATATATATATATATATATATATATTTAGAAATTAAACTCTTTTTATTTTTCATATATTCTCCATATATACATGAGGTAATCATATTTGAGATACTTCGAACATTAAAAGTGAACATCTCTCATATATGATATTTAAACATTAATTTGTTATGTTGTAGAGTCAAACTTTTGCTTCTAGACTGAATTCGTTGGAAGTTAATTGTAGTCAATCATTCATATTTCAGGTATAATTCATACAATGGTGAATAGAGTCTCATAAAAATTGAAATTTTCAAAATTGTGGGTTTATTCGTTGAGATTAAAGGAATCGTAAAAACTAAAATATATATTTTCCACTCACAAAAAGTAAAATACAAAGCTCTATAAATTGTGCTATAAGTAGTCCATAAATTCTAGCTCAATTATCAAAAAAATTACCAAAGTTCTTGGGTTAGAAGTCATTACCAAAGTTGTGGGATTTTAACTAAGATCGACCTCAGAAAGTAAATAGCTATGGTAGACTAGATAGTCAAAGTATGTCTATACATGACATGAGGTTCTCATCATAACATCCTGACCATTCATTTTTTAAATGATAAATCAAAAGTCAAAAGAGTGTTTGTGCATGAGTACATAACTTAACCATTCGTGTATCCTAAAAGTCCCCTTCACACGTGTATATGCCTAGCTCAAGAAAAAAATGGATACCGTTACCATCCAAAGTTTTTTCTGACCTAGTGTTGAGAATTCTCGAGAATTAGAAGATAATGAAAAAACCAGACCTAAGTATATTATAAACATAGCACTGCATTTTATTACATGTAGACTGTACAACATTAATTGAAATTGCTGCTAGCTAGCTCTATCGAAATTGATGGCCATATTTGTGAAAGGTATATAACATGTGGTCCAATGTGATCTATATGTGCATATTTTTATTGGTTGGGCAGAGGCTTCAATCACCATAAATTCATGAAAAGCAAAAAGATTAACATTGTCATACTCAAGTTGTACAGTTAGAAACAGAGGGAAAAATATAATGGAATCAAATAAGGCCTTGGCAAGACAATTAGCCTCGAGTCATATTTAAATTATGATGATATTTTTTTTTACAAAAATAAATGATATTCATTCATTCAAATTGATAGAGTATATCGATAAAATACAAATTTAAATTCGCTAAACAAAAACGATGAATCTGTGAACAAACTCACAACATCCATGTTAATAGCATAAAACGGCCAAGTATCTATGCCTACAAATATGACTAATATGACTATATTCAAGTCTCCGAAATATTCATGTCTTCGGATCTGCAACGTTGACGACACCAAAATCATTGTTATTGATCAGATATGCACTTGCTCAAAGTTAATCTTTCAACCTGGATCAAATAAACACCGCACTAACACGGGAAATAAAAAACACACCGCATAAAGACGTGAAATCAAAAACACACCGTACAAAGACGAAAAATCAAAACAAACAGAGTCGTGCAGAGACGACGAAATCACAAAAAACAAACGAAAGAAAACTAAAAATATGTGAAATCACTTATTCAATTAGGATAAAGGAAAAAACAATTTGGAGGGGTGATTTTTGGGTCAAAATTAACCTTAAATCACCCTTCTTATAAGTAGAAGAAAAGAGTGACGACTAGGTTTTGACTAGGTTTTGAGAAGGAGAGAATATATATTATCTGACAACCAAGTTTACCCACCTAAATTAAATTAAATTAAATTATGATCATATATGCACCGCAACTTTCATGTTTGTATAAGTGTGATGCCCTTCTGTTTTTTTTTTAACTTAATTTTGGCTCACTAAATGTTTCAAACATATTATACATAATAATAAACAATAACTATACCCCCTAAAAAAACAATAACTATAATAATGTTGATAAAAATAATAAAAACATCACACTTTTTTTTTACAGAATACATCATCATCATCAAATTCATATCACATAGTTATGTATATAATTATAACCATGTGACATATTGAAATAGTGAGGGAAATTTAGATATAGAAAATGGCAAAATCTGTCGTTAAATGTCAAAGACGAAAGATTTAGTGACAAATTTTATATTTATGGTCTCTAATTTTTATCGTTTTTTAAACTTTTTTGAGTAGTGTTATATGACTATATAATATGAATTGTCAAGAAAATTGAATATATAGTATGATAGACATAAAGTAGATGTTCGTCCAACTTAATTAATCAAAATGAGAGCCTCATATCCCCTCTTATACGAATTCGAACTTTGCAAAAAAAAAAAAAGTTTTGCATTAGACATTTATTAAGAAAATCAGCTACATGTTAATGTCTTTTATTTTTGTTATTCACCTGCACAAATCATGTCAAGATAAATAAAATCTAGAGTAAACTGAAATATCATTTTTGTTTCCTAAAAAGAGTTATCATGGCATGGTTTCAGTTAACGTGATATAATTCTAAGAAAAGAGAAACACAAAGTTTGATTTAATTTCTCTTTTTGTTTGTTTTAGTTAGTAGAGAAATGGACGTATAAATGCAACAGAAAGCGATTGAAATTAAAATTTACCAAACCAATATAAATTCATTCATGTGAAATAGAAACCAAAGGAGGAAATATATTTCATACCCAAAGTAATATGCTAATTCATAACCCTACCTGTTTTGCATATAATTAATTATAGTAATCTATATATATAATAATAATATATTGATTTTTATTATTGCTCTTTTTGTTAGTTTTCTGGCATTAAACTGCAAACAGTTGGTAAGTAACACTTACCAAGAATTTTTTTTCCGAGGAAATGTCACATATGATATGATAGGGTGCAAGTGCATATATGTTGAGAACAGATAGAAAGAAAGAAAGAAAGGAACTGCATACCTATAGATTCCATGTTAAGGTCCTATTGATATTGAGAGGAAGGTGGTGCCGCCGCCCTCACCCTTCTTTTTTAGGACACCAACCAACATAATCCGGACCCTATAGAGTATAGGTGAAACCCCACATCAGCAAAAGAAATTAATATCAAGTTCATTGGGGACCCCTCTCTTTGATATTTCAATTAATAATGTGGTATATACTTTTGGAACGTATAATAATACTATGCTACATAAAATTTGTATTTTTATTGGAATACATTCTTTTAAATAATATTTTTATAGCAAAACCATGTACTAATTAACCGTATTAAGTTTTTTTTTTAACATTTTAATCATAGTTCATTAGTATGCTACGTTGTGATATATTATATGAATACTTAATTAACTCGGACATTGTTGAAGATCCGACTCAACAATTATTTTGTTGAGCTTGATTCATAGACTAAATGAGTTGAAAATTAAGTTTTTTTAACAAAATGTGGTGAACTTAATATATGTGTATGAGTATGGACTAATTTGATTCATAAACTAATTTGATTATATATTTTTTTATTCACCTTTGATTCTACATCTTATTTGATTCTTTGAGAGGGTGTCAAGATGGTCAATAATGGGTTGACAACTTCCTTTGGGAATGACCCATGTGTGGGGTCAATACCTCTAATTAAGGATTCAATTTCTTAGGTTTTTCCATTTTTTGGATCATCGATATTTGGTGGTGGGTAACATGAGCCAATGAGCTTGGTGATCTTTGGGTTTGGGAGCTTAGTTGGAGGAGAAGTTTGTTTTTGTGGAAATAGGATCTAGTGGCCAACATGGTCACGGTTCTAAACGAGATTTGTCTTTCTTTTCTAGAGGATTTTTGATCTTCGAAGCATGACATCAACAAATTTCACTAGCTCAATTCTGCTTACTCGGTGCTCCCAAAAATCTCCTAGTTTAAGGGAGATCGTTTTGAGGAGAATATCCAAATTTTGACTAAGGTTTCGGAGAATCGTATGCCTTTTAAGATCATTGTCTTTTCCTAACAATTAATTCAAGACAGGATTTCTACTTATCAAACGTTTTTCAGACAGAGGATAATCGTTGATCTTAGATAGTATGATCTCTGAATTAACTCAATATGTTAATTTGCGAGTTGTACATAAATAATGTACACGAGAGGGGTATACATAATTTTGTAAGACATCTTAGACACCGAATCATGTGATAAATTTTTCCACACGAGACTAGTGTTGTGTAGCACCACTAGGTATGGATGACAATAATTAAGGGTACGGGGAAACTGTTGTCTTCTCAAATATAGCTATAGCATGAGCTACATGCATATAGCATTTGTTGTTATGATAGGACCACCTCCTCCTATATATATAGTCCTACCTACACCCCCTCCCCCACTGTACAATATACAGTCCTAATCCCTCTCTTTAACAGCTTTATGAGGTGGTCTCCCTTCTCTTTCGGCCTTACTCAATGGTAGGGTGGGCTTATAAGTGCACACTATAGCTAAGTTATGCTGATATAATGTAAATCTTGTTAAATTTTCATGTGCATGAAAATTAAACCTTTAAAATAATGAGAAAAAGTTGAGTACATGAAAATGATATCAGCCATAATAATGACAATATAGAACATGTTCTTGATCTTAATTGATTTTTTGTTCTATTCTTAATGTTTGGGTGGGGGTGGTATGTATTTTTGTGATAAACCAATGAGCTAGATATTCCCACTTAATTGGTCTACTACTAGCCATGCCTTTGCTTTTTCAGGCTATCTAATAAACAAATTCTAATTCCTTTACCTAACATTGTTCTATTTAGGGTAATTTATACCACTTTGTGATAGTAATGTGCTCCGAAACATATGCAAATGACATTTTTACGAAAGAGATATTAGTTAGTTATACTCATGAAGGAAAAGTGCTATTGATATTAGTAGTAGACTTATCTTCATAAGTACTAGCAATTTTTTTTTTATTATTATTATTATTATTATTATTATGTTTAATTGTAGTTTTGGTCCTTCAACTTTTACAATTGTACGATTTACATGTCAAATGTTTTGTAAACACATCTCACTTGATAGCTTCATGAACAATATTATATAGTGGTTGAAGTTAGAACCTCAAACTTCATAATTTTCCATATTTAAATTTGTGAGTCTCAACCACTATACTACATAACAAATAAAAAGGAGTATACATTTAAAAATTATGGGTTTTGTTAACCGGTACCCCGGGGGTACCGGTTAAGGAATCCAAACAAGGAAAATTTAAATTCAAAATAACACTTTTTTTACTTTTGAAAAGTTGATCACACAATTTCCAATACAAAAGCTACTATATTTGCTTCCTTAACCGGTGCCCCGAGGGTATTGGTTAACATTTCCCAAAAATTATTAGTTGTTTATTGTTATTTAATAATGTAATAACTCATGAACACTTGGATGGATTGTAAGCAATCTCTTCAAACTTAAGCAGCGGTCTTGGATACATATACATACAAGTCATGTACATGCAAATTGTTGAAGTCTTTTGAGAAGTTTTTTCCCCATCCAACAGGTCCTTTCTAACTCGAGAGATTAGTCTCGTTGTGTGAAGATGATAGCCGATTCGTATAATTTTTTTAATAAATTACTAAAACCTTTGTCACAGATAAAGAGGTAAAACTAAATTTTTATTCACCAAAAAAAGGTAAAACTATTTGAAAAATGCTAACTTGTGCCCTTAGAGCATAAGTTAAGAAACCAATTGTAAAAGTTTTTTCTTGGAAATTGTGCATTAAATGTCTTAAAATTTTCAAAAATTAATTTTTAAATATAAAATTTATTACTTAATTCTATTTTAAACTCCTAATTAACTTATGCGTAGCATGACCCTTTTTCTAAATTCATCCACACATATTTCTTTGGGGTTTCTCTTTATCGAGAAGAAAATCAGGCCTTTACCATCAAAACCTTAATTGATACCATCAAATGTGATACAATGATTACTCTACATAATATGTCAAAATAAATTTTAACCGTTATGTAAGCATAATGAGTAATTACACCAACGTAAAAAAAGTCTTGTATATGCCTATTTGATTTGTTCATACAAAAAGTAGAACCGCCAAATAATTAAGTTGGCATGACCCAATCAAGGGGTCTAAATCATCTTAAAGTCATTTATTCTAAAGTGTAAATAATTGTTTAGGTAATAACACATGAGCGTTCATATTTACATGAAAAAAAATGCAATAAAGATAATTGGAATGTCCTCCTGCTTCTTGGAACTTAATATTGAGTGATCGATAGTGTTTCATCGGTAAGCTACCGAAGCCAAGCACGTTTTCATTCAACGTACCATTTTTCATACCATCCACCAAAATGATCCTAATAGTCTTGACCACTTGCAATGTATCCAAAGTATTCATTGCATGCTCCTCCTCAATTAGAACCTTCACATTTGCCGCCCTAGGTGGTTCTCCCTCAACAGGGGCCACTGCCTTAGGGTGAGATAGCCGATAAAACAGGGACATGTATGCCAGTACAGATAGCCAGGGTGACACAGCCTCCAGACCTCGATCAACCTCAGGTGTAACGTGCAACAAAAAATCGTGGAAGGTCTAATCAACGCTGAAGAGATTAATAACAACTACCTATAAAGGATATCTCAACATGATCTAAACATGTTCGTATTGCCTCATCACCCGCTCTCGAAAGGGGTGATAAACCTTCCCTTGACCTCATTTTATACATCTCGAGTACTAACATAAATCATTGAATGGAAATGTCTGGCGTTGATCATCATATCGTCGACCTCCAACCAATCAAGAAAAATTAAGTAGTTGTCAACTGTCTAGTGGCCCTTTCATGCAATAAACCGTGAAGCGCATGGTATGTCGACAAAATAGCTTTGGTGGACAATATGGATATATTCAATTGAAATGTTTTATAGCCCAAGCTTGAAAAACATATACAAACATAAACACATTACAAACACATAAACATACTAAATAAAAAAACATATTAAAATAAAATTAATTAATTGCATTAGGATATAATATCCACCCATTGACCATATCCTGGGATTAGTAGCCTCAGTCACGTAGTGATATAGACATGCTAGCACTATACCACACCATGACCAATCACTAATTGAAGTGAGGTCATATATGGGCTATAAGAACACCTCCTATATATGCTTATTGCTATTTTAAGTGAAGATTGTGTAACCAATCAAATAAAGGAGATAAGCATGTATGCAACACATCTTGTGCTCATCTTTCTCAACCTCCGAGCTACATTTGCTTCAACCATTCAAATGAGATGTGAGCACTCTTCATATTGTCGCACTCTACAACAGCAGAATCAGGATCCACACTAAGCAACTCAGATAAAATAGCATCACGTGCTCTAGGAAGATTTTAGCTTGATGATTAATCAACTTACCATGAATCAGGATGTAAATAAGACATAATACATTATCCATTGTAATGGTCATCTCACCGACTGGCAGGTGGAAGTTGTTGGTCTCCTCATGCTACCTCTCAATCAAAGTCGTACATAGGCTTGACTCAACATTATTGTATGGTGTCACAAGAAGTGGGCAAAGATCAAAAGCCCTCACGGGATTCCATTTCGGCTAATAGTGGAGCAGGCAAAAGCCCAATGTACCAACCCAATACGGCTCAGTTTTTTATGGACTAAATATGTTAAGATTAAATTGGTCCAATTTTCTTTGGGCTTGGTTTTTGTACAGCTTAGCCAATGAAGAGATGTTGTTGATGGTCATGTAGCTCTCTAGGAACACTCCTTATCTTATAAAAGAAGATGTGTATTTCCAGAGGGTCATCAAAGGATTAAGGGAATGTTATGTCTAATTCACAACAAGAATATCAAGAATTTTAGGTCTAATTCACAACAAGAATATCAAGAATTGCCACTCAAAATTTGTTATGGACTTAAAACACTTACAAATTTGCGACATCCTTTTTACATTTGTTGTCGATCAGGCCCATGCAAATGAAAAGGTGTAAACTTTAAGTTAGGAAATTTCTCTAACCACTTATCAAATTTCTCCTAAAATAACCACATCGACAATTTTGTAGAGTGGTTAACTCCCTTTTTAAATCGATTTATCCGGATCTTAAAAGTGCCAAACGATATTAAACTGTCGTGGAGCCGAACGACAGTTAACTACTGTTGGATCAACAACAATTGGCAAAAAAGAGAAATTTAGGAAGTGAAAAGAGTAATTTTTTTTTTGAGTTATCAAGAATATTTGTGGCGAATTTTATATGCTTATGAGGCCAAAATCCTATGCTAATGTCTGAAGGTGAGAAAAACACAAGAAGGAGGACGGTTGAATTGTGTTGGTTTTTTCAAATTTCTTTTTTAAGTGTTTCACAAGTTCAAAGTCTGAGTGCAGCGAATAAAATCAAACACAAATATATATATATATATATATATATATATATATATATATCAAGTGAGAGGAGTAGTTATAATGAGAGGAATAAATATTAGCCATAGGATTAATATCTACGGATGAGATGAAATTACTCATTAAACAATGTACTCACACGTTATCCCCTTCATCTCCTTTCCCGAACCTATAATATTTTCCCTTCAGATTCACTAAAAATAATGATTAATTTGTGAATGATGACAAATCAAATCATTTTTCAATTAATCATTTTCCATTCCAATTAACAATAAATTCCAGTTTACAATACCCCAATGAAAGATTTCCCCATGGCTTTGCAATTACCAAAATTAAAAATCCCTATTCGATTTTTTAGTTTTCTTTCATCAATTGATCAAACGTGCTTTTGAGTCTGTAAATAAACTTTAGCCACGGCTTTCTAGAAAATGAGGTTCGTAGTTAAAAAAGCTATGGTTTTCCAGTTAATGAGTAAATTTTAGCAAGATCCAGATCTGAAATTGAAAAAACAAGGATTTAAAATTGATATAGATTAAGAGAACGAAAACATTGCAATATTTCTCAAGATAATTAGTGAACTATAAATTAGAGCATTTGAATGGATTGAAGATCTGGGAAGAATTTATGTTGTAGGCGTTGTGATAGAAAAATCGAGAAAGGAGGAGGAAGGAAAAGGGCGTGATTGTCAACGAGGGAGGGGATGCGTGTGTGAAAAAATCAGTTGCAATTAACTTATTGTGAAAGTTTTAATCTACACCGTACAATTTAATCAAGTGGCCATTATTTGTTCCTCTCATCCTCTCATTATAATTACTCCTCTCACTTGATATGCCATATATATATATATATATATATATATAGAGAGAGAGAGAGAGAGAGAGAGAAAGAGAGAGAGAAAGAAAGCAGACACACAAGAGTCTATACTAGTTCTTATCACAAACTGAGAGTAGTCTAGTCTCCTTGCACTTCCAAGGGATTAAACTATAATCACTACTAATTACAATTGCTCATTCATACAAGAAAGATACTTCCAATGCTCAAGAATGCAAGCAAGATACTTCTAAATTCCAAATCTCAACTCAAAGAGACTTCTACAATCTAACTTAATCAAATAAAAGATTGTTTGGTTTTTACATTTGATAGACAATCAGAGGAGTAAGCAATTACAAAATAGAGTAGACTCTTAAGACTTAGAATTTCTAAGATATGAACTCACTGAGAAATTCTTAAGTATTTATCCGCTTTTGAATTTGACAAAGTTAGGGGGGTATTTTAGAATTGTAGAGTTTGGTTATGTTCTTCAAGTATTGAGCTCTTTACATAGACAAGGATAATGAGAGACATAAAGTTCCAACACATTAAGAGTCATTGAGAAGCATCAAATCAAATACAATGGAATGTTGTTTGATATGGTTAATGTTGTTTGAAAAGACATTCGAAATCCATTGATGCAAATAGAATTATCCATTTCATTCCTTTTGTCCTTGAATTTTACTTAGCACGTAATTCAGAAGAGGACAAACTGTACTATCTTAAAGTAACACATTTAGAAGAAGACAAAGTCTGGCGTATCCTTAAGAGTCTTCTATTCTTTAGAGTATGGTGACCTTCAAAGTTTGATGACTTTCAGAGTCTGATCTTTAGGAGCCTCTGAGTGCAACTCTTCTTCTTATCCAAAATGTTGACTTCTGATTGACCTTTCTTCAGATCTTCTACCAAGTCTTCTGGCTTCTCTTGTCCTTATGATGCTCTTATATATGTTCAGACCTTGATAAACTTCAATCTATAGTCCTACACACTTAAACATATATTAGTGTATCCAATTATTTTTTAATACTTTGTTATTATTAAAACTTGGCTTAAACACACTTTTTACCCCCTAAGTTTGCAGAAGTTGCAATTTTGGTCCCCTTTTAAAAAAAATGGCAAAAATGATCCCCCATGTCTACCCCCTTTTGCAAAACGTCAATTTTTACTCAGTCAACCATATGTGGCACACCACCCGACAATATATTTAATTTTTTAATAATTTATTTCCACGTGTATAATTAGCAAAATAAAAAAAAATAAAAAATAGGCACATTAAATCCTCGCACGTGCTATGGTATCTCATTCCCTTTAGATTCTAGGATCCCCCCCCCCCCCCCCCCCCCCCCCCCCAATTCCTTTCATCTCCCCTTATCTTTCCATAACTCATTTCATCTCATCATAACCCTAAAACACAGATGTCCACTCCCAGTCTTCATCATACTCACTGTCATACTCAGATAACCCTTCAACACTTCCTTCTTTAGATTGTTTCTCTTCACCACCTTCACCTTCCTCTTCACTACCTTCACCTTCCTCTTCACTGCTTTCACCATCTGAGCTAGAATCTTCACTACCTTTTCCTGCTTCTACAACCTCAACATCACTGTCATATCTACTATCCAATCCTTCAATTTGTGGAGTCTCAACATAAAAATCAGCAGCTACCTCATTGTTAAACTCATTAATGAACCTCACACAGTCTCTATTTGTTTTCAGCAACCTTAAACCGCCATTCAAACTTCCACCAAGTATAACATACCACAACTTATAGTCACCTTTCACACCTATCTCCCTTACTAGTTTGTGTAGATCATTGAGATTCACCTCATCTATGTTCCACTCACCCCCAAACTCGTGAACGTTACCACACAATATGCAAAATCAGGGTCACAAAGAAAGTAGCCTTTGTAATGAAACCTTATCTTCAAGTAGAGGTCACCAACAAACCTAGCAATAAATAAACCAATATACGTATAAGGGAGTATTCAAATACATACAAAATTTACAATAAGTTACACTAAAAATACGGTTTTTATATTGTATTTCTACCATATAAAATACGATTTCCGTACAAAATACTTTCCACCAACCATTTTTCAACTCATAACTATGTTGACTTCAATAAAGGAGTAGGACAAACAAGGCAAAACAAAAGATAACTTACTTTGAGACATCTATGTCAGGAATCTTCTCTGGGACTACGTTTTTGTTGTCGTTCGAAGTTTCACCAAACTTCACCGTCGATGAATCGGTCGCCCACTTCATCTTCAACCTTCGAACCAGTTGCTATTTTCGGAGATGTGAGATTTTGAGTATGAAAATGGTGATGGATAATCCAGACGGAGCTTCGCTGAAATGTGTTTTAGGGTTATGATGAGATGAAATGAGTTATGGAAAAATAAGGGGAGATGAAAGGAATTGGGGGGAAAATGGGGGGGAAAACCCTAGAATCTGAAGGGAATGAGATACTATCGCACGTGCTAGGATTTAATGTGCCTATTTTTTTTTTTTTTTTATTTTGCTAATTATACGCGTGGAAATAACTTATTAAAAAATAATTAAAAATTAAATAAATTGCCAGGTGGCGTGTCACATTTGGTTGACTGAGTCAAAATTGACGTGGGAATAGACATGAGAGGTGACTTTTGCCATTTTTTTTAAAGGGGGCCAAAATTACAACTTTTGCTAACTTAAGAAGTAAAAAATGCGTTTAAGCCTTAAAATTTTAGAGATATTGTACAAATCCAATTTTATTTCAACAATGCCAACATTTCATATTTTTTTTATATAAAAAAGTGTTTTGCTGATGCTAAAAACCCACGAATGCCCACATTTTTATTGTTGTGATATCAATGTTGTTAATATATATATTTTTAAAAAAATATACTATGCATCGACAAAAGTTCCATGCAAATGACTCGGGTGCGAATATTCAAAATTTTCCAATTTTGCGTCGGTTTTGACCCACACAAATGTACAACCAATTGTTTTCCCTCATATATACAATGTTCCTTTATTCCTCAATTCCACTTTCATTTCAAAATTGATAATAAGAGCACAATTTTGACTCTAAAAATTAGGTGTACCATCAATTTCATTTTATTGTAAATTCGAACTTTTATGCCAAACATATACACTAAATTATATGTAGAGCAAATAGCAATAACAACAAACAATCTTTGTAAAATAAAATAACAACCAATAATCAAACGGTAAAAGTAATAATATTCAACAAAGGAATAAATCTAGCAACTTAGTATATCTACAATCAAAGAAAAGATAATTAAAGAGAGTAGATGACAAACACACCAATATTGTTAACTCAGTTCGGTCTAATATTGTGGGGTAGTATTATTTTAGTCGGCACCATCCACTCTTCCTAATATTTTGGGCAAGATTCGTTGTTACATCGACTTGCTTAATGATCTAAAACTCACGTTTATGGATCTAAAATTTCTTTGCGCCAATGCAAATTGATACAGTTGGTAAGGAGTTGACTCATATCCTAAAACGCTATAAGATCAACTACAGATGTCAATAATGGAACCTTTGTTGGTGGGTAACTATAAATACATCTACAAGGGTGCATTAGTTTCAAGTTTATATTTGTAGATTCCTGGGAATAAAATGATAGAAATATGGGTCTTGCTAATCATTGCCCTCACGGCAATGGTTAAGGATTTTAAAATGGAAATAATTTATAAGTTTTATGTAGAAAATGTTACTTTTTAAACTTTCAATGTCTTGAATGCATCATTTCCTATATATGTTTATGTTTGTTACAAGTTTACTAAATTTTATTCGCGGGTATAAAATATTTCTGGGAATAGAAAATATTTCCCAAAGAAAAGGGTGGGAATAAAGTTTCCATGAAGATTAGAATAAATTCATGTGTAAACTACTTATTATAATCCTTATTTCTAAGGTTCATAGGAATATCATAATGTTAACAAAATATCATTTTTTTAAATACTTTAGAATAAAATTCACATCTTTATGTTCCAAGAATGTTATTCCTAAAAATAAATTTGATAAACTTAAAACAAACCCATCCTAAATGGTTTTTTAATGTTAAAGCATGCTATGCTTTTGGTGAATTCTTGAGAACCAAATCCCAAATAAAAAAACTTCTTCTTTCCACACCACCAAAATGAATAAAAGGGAGATCTACCACAAGTTGGGACCACAATTTTTTTTTTTTCAATGACAAATGTTATAGTATATTATGTTAGTATTTTTTCTTCTTGCCATACTTGAATATTCGACATTTATCTCTTCAACTTTAATCTTTTACAGGACAACAATCTTGTATAAGAGAAATAAGGAGATAAAATATATATAAAAATATTTCAACCAGATTACTGGAAAAAGGAAACTTTATTTAGTTGCTGTTTATTATCTTACCTAATAATTCCATTTGAAATGTTTATATAACTAAATGTAAGGGGCACAGTATGGTGGAAACTTGAAAGCCATGCAAAAGGTAAAAAAAAAAAAAAAGAAGGCCAAAACTAGCTAACTAGGTGTCTGTAGAAGCATATGCAATTAACAGTTTCAACAAAACACTCTTTTCATTCCACATTCATCTCTTTATATCCTTCCACGAAAACCTAGCCCCACACTATATACATATTACTATACACTACACTCTGATAAAACCGTTGGGTTTATTATCTTGCTGTTGGGTCACTTTCCAATTATAACTTTCAATTGTGTGGCCTCAACCTAGATGCTATATCTTCTAGCTATAGCTTCTTCATCTTTCATTTATTCATGTATTGTTGTGAGCATGCATGTGTTGCTTTTGTGTTTCTTTTCTTTTGTTTCTTTCCAAACTGAAAAATTGTATGAGTATAATAATTATGAGAGGGATGAATATCTGCCAAGCTATAACGACTGATGGTTGTTGTATTGTATATGTCCATTTGATTTCTTTCTTGCAACTTTGCATTTAATTAGTTTTGCTTTTCAATATGCTGCATTAATCATGTGGTCTATGTTCATACATATGATACTTCACTTAGGTACACATCCTTTGTTTACAGCTATATCAGTCATTCCCTTGATTTGTATGCTGGCACAAATATTGTATAGGTCATTTGGAATCCTTTAAAAAAATGTGAAAATTTCGTTGGATTTAATTTTAACTAATTTAGCTACTACATGTATGCCAAGAGAAATTGAATATTTTTTATTGAGTTATACTGTTTTAATATGAAATCTTAGTTATTAGAAGGGAGTTTGGGGGTCTGGGGGTGAGGCAGTTGAAGGAGTTTAATATAGCTCTGCTAGGGAAATGAGGCTGGAGGATGTTGGTGGATAGAGAGGGGTTGTGGTACCGTGTTTTAGCCGCCCGTTATGGCGATTTAGGTGGGAGGTTGGAGGTTGGGGGCCGGAGTTGTTCTACGTGGTGGAGGGAGGTGGGGAGGTTGCGTGAGGGAGGGGGAGATGTAGGGGGTGATTGGTTTGGTGGCAGTGTGTTTAGGCAGGTGGGTGATGGTGTTGGTACTTTGTTCTGGTTACATAGGTGGTGTGGAGATGTCCCCTTCCGAGAGAGGTTTCATCGGTTGTTTGATCTAGCTGTTAATCAAGCTATTTCGGTGGCGGAGCTGTTCTCTCGAGGTGTGGAGGAGGGAAGGGAGGGTTGGGTTTGGAGGCGTAGGTTGTGGGCGTGGGAGGAGGAGCTTTTAGCGGAGCTTAGGACTTTATTGCTTGATGTTTCTTTGTTGCCTGATGTTTCAGATAGATGGGTGTGGCTTCCTGATCCAGTAGGAGGTTACACTGTCCGTGGTGCTTATGATCTTTTAGCGGAGGGTAGCAGTCCTCCCGTGGATGAAGCTTCTGAGTTAGTTTGGCATCCCCAGGTTCCTCTGAAGGTCTCTATCTTTGCTTGGCGTCTTCTTAGAAATCGTCTTCCTTCAAAGACAAACTTGGCAGTTCGGCGGGCTCTTTCTCCAGATGTGACTTTATGTGATTTAGGATGTGGCCTTGAGGAAACATCCGAACATTTGTTTTTGACTTGTCCGAATTCTGTATTGTTGTGGCAGCAGGTGCGTAACTGGATAGGTTGCATGGGAGTGGACTCCACTCATTTGTCCGACCACTTGTTGCAGTTCACTTTTTTGATTGGTGCGGAAAAAGCGAAGCGCTCCTTTTTGCAGTTGATTTGGCTTCTGTGCACGTGGGTCTTGTGGTTAGAACGCAACAATAGAATTTTTAATAATGTTGTATCTGATGTACCCAGATTGTTAGATAAGGTTAAATTGTTATCCTTAGGTTGGCTCAAAGTTAAGAAGCCGTTGTTTATTTTTGGCTCTCAGATGTGGTGGTCAAGTCCTTTGGCTTGTCTAGGTATTGGCTAAACCATAGTTTTTGTTATTACCTTGTGGTTGACTATTCTGTACTTTTGATAGTAGTTGTAGGCACACATTGTGCTTGCAAGTGCTATGGTTTAGTAATATAATCCCATTTTGATTTCTTCAAAAAAAAGAAATAATAGGTTTACTTATTAGAGGAATGCTAACAACACTCACTTTTCAACATTTTCTCTAGCATTCACTCATTTATCGGATGAAATCAATATATGTCCTACCACTTTATGCATGTTCAATTTTCAAAGTGTACCAATGAGAGAGTAGCATTAGAGAGGGCGTTCCAAAGAGAGTGTTGCTAGCATTACTTTTACTTATTATTAACAAAAGGTATAGTCGACCCTAGTTTTTTAATGAAAGAAACTCCAACTTCTTTCTAAGTTTTCTTTCTTCTTCACTCGTCGAGGAGGGATGGTTTTAGTTCATTTTTTGACCTGGAATCACCCATCTGCATCCTTTTTCTCTTTTCTTTCAATTTAAATAAGTGATTTCCACATATATCATGTGTTTTCTTTTGTGGTTTTTTCGTGATTTCGTAGTCTGAGTGCGGCGTTGTGTTGTTTGTCGTCTTGTACGACGTTGTTTGATTTTGCGTCTTGTTGCGGTGTTCGTTTGGTTCATATTGAAAGATCAGCTTCAGTCAATCACAGATTTAATCGATGATTTAGACGCCAACGTTGCAGATCCGGAAGCATGAGTATTCTAGTGATTTAGATTTCATCATATTTTTTGTAGGCATTTTGCCGTTATATGCTATTAACTTGGGTGCTGTGAGTTTGTTCGTAGATTCATCCTTTACATTCTTATCGATGTTAATTTTGATGTATTCTATCAATTTGAATAAATAAATATCGTTTCGTTTTTGTCAAAAAAAAAAATTACTCTTACTTATTATTTACATGTTTTAATTATTTGACAACTTTAAATAGGTCCTGAACTGAAATAAATTCATAGTTTAAATATGTTTTTGGTCCCTATAAAATCGGACATTTTAAGTTTAGTCGTTACTTAATTTTAATAATTATTTTAGTCCTTATAAAAAATTTCAGCATTCAGTTTTAGTCCCTCCTAAATCCAAATTTGTTTGATTATGCTTAAACTCTTAAGTTTTTGAACAATTTTTTGTAGACGTGTTAAGAACATTGCTTAAAGTTTCTCCACAAAAAATTTGCTCAAAATTTGATTTCTACATTTTTGCTACTTTTATCTTAAATTTTTTCGTTTTAAAAAATTCAAATTTGATTCATCTCATGTTAAAAAAATTATAAGTTTTAGTAAATGAACATTTTATAATGTTCTAAATTTGTCTCTAAAAAATCGTTCAAAAATTTAAGGGTTTAAGGATAATTTAACAAATTTAGTTTTAGTAGGGACTAAAATTACATGTAAATTATTTTTGTAGGGACTAAAAAAGCTACTAAAATTAAGTAAGGATTAAACTTAGATATTCTCAATTTTAAAGGGAGAAAAAACATATTTATCACTAAATTCATTAGGTTTATGAACTTATAAATGTTTTTAATAAGACCCCTAATTCTTTTTTGGGTAATAGTTATTTTGGTCCCTGAATATGTAACAAATAACCATAATAGTCCCTTAATGTATCAAAATTCTAAAATAGTCTTTGATTGTGCAATTTGTTAATCAAAATAGTCCTTGGCGTTAAATTAAATTTGTCCCTCAATGCTGACGTTAACTTTTTTTCATAAAGGGACTAATATGACAGTAATTAAATACTTATAGGGATTGACATGACAATAAGAAAGTATATGGAGGGATTAATACGACAATATTAACGAAACATTTTAACTTATGAGACTATTTTGACTAACGTAGTACACAATCATAGACTATTTTAAAATTTTGGCACATTGAGAGACTGTTGTCGCTATCGTTACACATTTAAGAACCGAAATGACTATTATCTTTTTTTCTTCTTCTTCTTCAGTTGATCACTATTGATCTTTTAAATCATTAAAAAAAAATTATAATTAGATCACATCTAATAGAGATCTTTAAAAAATAATCAAAAGATATAGACCCTTATTATTTTTAGTAAATTTTAATAAAATATTATATATCTCAGCCCTTATTTTGATATTAATAAAATACAATTTTATTTTAATAAGTATGGTAAAGTCCACCTTTCAACTCTTTTTGGGAGGTCCATATTAGACAAACCTCTTTTTATTTAGGTCCTCAAATTTTTAAGAGACCTAATTACCAACTATTTAATTTAAAATTTTGAAATATATTTGAACATCTATATAAACAATGATTAGCTGTTAATATGTAGCTATTAAAATAAGGTATATGAGATAACAAGTTCTAGTTCAACTGATAAAATTGTCAAAATAATTAAGTTGAACGTTATGATTGGAGTTTGAACATGTACTCTTCCATTTATGTGTGTAAGTTTCTAATAGTTCTTTCCATTTCATCTATCAACAAAAAATAATAATATAAGAAGACAGATTGACCTCCTCTCAAAATCAAAAAGAAAAACAAAACAAACAGACTTGTTTGCTTGGGGTTAGATCCAGAAAATGGAGCCGATATGAGTTTAGTAGTCAATCTTAATGTATAACTAAGGGCTTGAACTTAAAATGTCAACCTATTTTTCCAGGACTTTGCACCTTGATCGGAAACAATATATTTAAAATTTAGAATATTTGAACCTTCTTTGGAGTCAAATAAGGACCATTTATAATTTAAAATTTGAATTTGTGATATATATATATATATATATATATACACACACACACACATATATATTGGATAACTTGAAACTTGTTTTCGATAATTAATTTGAATTGTGTTATTTTGTTGGATACTATGCCACCTGTTTTTGGATAATTTGAGTTTGTGCAATGTTTGAATAACTAGTGTGTGACCCGTGGCGATGCACGGGACGACTATTCGTTGTTGATATCAACTATTTCTCGATTATCATCGCAAATTCAAAGAAAGACAAAAAAAAATCAAAATTTTACATATTACTCCTTCACAAAAATAAAATGTTTTATGTATTACGAAAATTCATTATAATAAATACAACTGTTTAAGAATCACAAATCAGTCCAATCTTCAACGTAAATGACAAATGCAAGTGTAGATATGCAGCACAGGAGAAATCGAAAAGTTTTCAATCATAGGCACTCACTATATACTTCTCTACCTCCCCCATCCACCTCTGACGTTCCTCTACCTACTACCCTTCCCCTTAAACATGATCAAAGTGTTTAGATAGAGCCAAGGTGTTTGGATAAAGCCAAGTAAGCAGGTCAACATGAGCCTCCACTAATCACATGTCAACAACCATGTCACTAATCACACACATTCCACTTCAGTAAGAAAACGTAATTACGACCAAAATTCAAGTGATTAATATTTACAATGGCTGTTTAGAAAGATTAATAACTTCAGAGATGAAAATTCAGATGATGTATATTTGCAGGGACTCGTAACCTATTTAAGCCAAAATTATAACTCGTATATGCTTAGAGATATCAAATAGGTTTTAACACGCGCACCTTTAACAAAAAAGTTCATATTGCATACATTGTAGGTCTAAAATAGTTTTACACTATTATTTAATCAAAACTACTGATTTGACGTATCATACTTTGTTAATGCATAATAATTTTACACATGCATCCGGTGATATGTTCCCACATCAATTAATGAATATGATAACTCACGTGTTTTCATATCTATTAATTGACGTGACAATACACCACTTCATGTATGTGTAAAATCATTGTACATAGGCAAAATATAGTAAATTCTAACCAATTTCATAATATCATTATGATTTGGCAAAATACAATATTGTCATTAGATTTTTTTTAAGTAACATGCTTATGTGTCAATGTAAAACTATTTTTTTTAGATTACCTTGTACCAAGTTTACACTGCTGCTTAAAAGTGACTACTCTTCATCGATGAACTTATGAAACATACAATGTGGATTCTCCTAATCAAAGCCGATTTTTTTTCATACATGAGCTAGAAATCGAACAACCGGATTTTTTCCATAGGCTTTAGCCATATATTAAACTCATGAGAACATGCTTAAGGTAATCATTTACCACTTAGAACAATCCACTTAAGCCTTGTAATAATTATGTAAAATATTTGTTTATTTTAGATATGAATTTCGGTTTAACTATCACCCTATATTTTAGTTGAGTTTCTCTTCGACCACTTCTTATGCCAAGAGAGTAGGTTGTTGATATAACTTTATTTTGCTTTTTTTTTTGTTAACAAAGTTAAAATTAATAACTTTGATTTAGTCAAAAATTAATTAATAAAAAAAATTAATAACTTTGGTGATATTTCATGGTGATGGATACCATGAAAAATAATAATTGAGTGTTTGTAACATAAAAAATAATGAGTGTTAACCCTAATCCCACCACTGATTAACCTTAATTCAGCTTTTTTTGAGAGGTTTAAAAAATCTTTATGAAAAATAGTTATTGAGGGATTCGGACCCATGACCATTTGTTTCCTTCCAACCAATAGTTGTTTTACTTATTTGCTTCCACTACATGATATCCAATATTAAACTCCATTTTCAAAAAACCAATTAATTCCTTTCCCTTTCTTTCCAAATGGTTTTGAACCCTTTTTTCTCCTTTCTCCTTCACAATCTAAATCCAAAAGTCTGCGTTTTTCATCCATTTCTTCCCCTTTTTCCTACAACATATGTCTTGAAAAATGAAAATGTAGGTGACCTTATAGGCTTCTATGGTTGAATCACTTGATATGTTTCTTATACTAACTTTATGCAGTAACTTTTTTTCTTTGATGTATATTTTGAACTATTTAATTTGTTCATTGTTTAAATTTTGCTCATTGTTTAGATTTTGTATGACGAGTTCCAACTTCGGTGCATTTTGCTATTGTAGTCTTTTTTGAAATGTTATACATAATACATTTAAACATGTCGACAACTAATAATATAGTCAACATGATGCTTATATATGAAAATCGAAACAAACCCGTGCATCGCACGGGTCGGCGTCTAGTCTAATAAATAAAATAGTAAAATGGTATTTAGGGTTAAGAGTTAATTTATTTATCTTATAATTTATTTTATTTTCCCGTGAAAAAGTTAAATAACTCACATCACAATATCCAGAGACTTCTACACCAATGTCTCTTTGTCTTGTTTCTTTTTTCTTAGGCTATACCACCACTATTTTTGAACTCATCCATTCCTTCTCTACATGTGTCATCCCAAAGCTTCTAAGACCTTAACCACAAACGGAAATGAAATTTGCAGACGACGTCGGAAACATCTATTTTAATATCGAATAATATGATAAATAAAAGTTGTTGCCTGTTGTTTTCATATGTACATGAAGGTAGGCAGGCAGCCAAATTACAAATCTCATTAAAAAATCGTGACTTTTTTAATAATATAAAATCATACATTTTAAATCGGATACAACATTAACCGAAGTAAAATGTAAACTCGGATTGTTCAAAACCTTAAAAGGTTTTTTTTCTTTTCACGTCGTTAGGTCCCCACCTTTTACATGATTACTAACCATGTAAAAAGTATGTTTTACATTAGTTGCATAACCAAATTAATTTTTTTTTTTGAGTTTCCACATAATTCTATAACACAATGGATTGGGCAAAGACCCATTTCACTAAATAGACACGATCGAATTAAAGGAATACGATATGCATCAAAACACTTTCTTTAAAAAAAAACACTTAGTTTAATTTTTGTGATCAAATCACCATTGTCTAATAAAAAACTGAAAGCAGATATGTTTTGTAAATTATATTAGAATCGGTTGAATAAAATAACCGTCAAAGAACTTAACATTCCTTACATATCGCTTATAAAGGTCACCAACCCTTGGGGAAAGGTACATTATCATGTTTAGATAAATTTGTAGGCCTCTAAAAACCTTTATTTTAATTTGAGCTTCAGAATCCTTAGAAGTATACCACTCTCTCACGAGGTAGCAATCTTAATTTTGTACCCCGTCAAATTTCATCAAATTCGATTGTCATTTTGAGGTCCACTCCGGATCAACAATAAAAGACATTTTTTTTAAATTATTTTTATTCAATTTAACAAGTGTTATGTCAAAATTCAATATATATATCATTGAATTCAGAGTCTATCTTATCATCCTGAAAAAATCGATATAAAGTGTCTCATCTGTCAATCACACTACTCTAATATCATATAAAGTTTAAAAGTAAATAGAGAGATAATAAAATGCTAGTGTGTGTGTCTCTATATATATATATATATATATATATATATATATATATATATATATTAAATAATCCAAACGGACCATAGCTAAAATTGGTTCCCCTTTTACATCCGTCTCTAATTATAAAGAAACTAGCTAAGAACATTGTAGGGGAACGTTTGTGTCACCCACCAAGAACAAACTTATGATAAAAGGGGTTGTGTTATGTATAGTAGATTTAATTCGTTGAAAATGTAACATAAAGACAAAAATGAAAAACAACAAGGAGAGGTGGGTGAAAGTTAGGATTGAGGAATAATTATTGATGTGAATAGCTTAGGTGTGTGGATTATATTGAAGCATAGAGAAGGAATGCAAAAATTAGGTATATATGGTAAGTGTGACTCTGCATGATGTGGGCAGGGCAGGGCAGGGCAGAACGCCGACCACCTGATGATCTAACTTTATTCCAATTTTATGCCATGAAAGCTCAATGCATGATTCACATGACCTTTGAAAATTATGCCTTCATCTTTCTCTTTCCATCAATATGGTATGTCACTTGCATGTAAAGTCTCTCAAGTATTATATAGTTGAAAATTTGACTTTATACTTTATATAATGTGTATTTTTTTTAGTTTCTTGTATATTCTCTTTATCGGAGATAATTCTATTTGAGATAATTAAGAAGAAATACAGACTTTGATTCGTCACATTAAAGAAAATTAATATTTTTTTGACTTAATCCCGATTGATATAGATATATGTATTTAATCAAATACAATGAAAATTATCAAATCCTTAAATGAATTTCAATATCTCAGAAAACCAAGCTATAAACAATATGTCTTCTACCACTACAACATGTATTATTCATCTATTCAATTGAATTGAGAAGAGACTCGTGTAAATAAAAATTTATCTAACAAAGATTGTTTTTTTTACTGCAAAGAGGGTCAATGGTCCAAAGGAAACAAATTACAAATTGATCATATGAGGTTGTGGAACTCCCATTTGATCAGCTACTAACAAATGTTTTAATTGAGTCGGACAAGATTCATAAATCATCAAAGTAGATCTCATACTATACCAAATATTAGCCAATACATCTGCACAAGTGTTTACTTCGCAGTAAGAGTGTCGAACTTTCACCTCTCACACTATTTGAAGTAATATTAAAATACAAGTTTATACTTCACGGTAAGAGTGTCGAACTTTCACCTCCCACATTATTTGAAGTAACATTTAAATACAAGTTTATTTAACAAAGATTTGAATTAGTATTTGTCCGAATAATTTATTTTTAAGTGAAATTTATTAAGTATTTGAGTCAAAGGCTTAGTGAAACACTCTCACTACAAGACATCAACTTTTTTTTTATTCTATTCAACTTTTTGCACCTCCTTGACATATGGCATGTGAAATTGTATTCACATTTTCAACTACTAATGATGGAATCTTTCCAATAACCATCAATTTCAAGGTCTCTAATTCCTTGACGCAATGTTCCTTCCAAATTATAAACAAAGAATCAATTGGGTCCCTCATTTAGCGGCTGGTTTCTGTAGCACCATATGCATGAATTTAATTACATGATCTTCCACGGTGCTTCCTTAATTCTATAGGGGAATTTACCATAAAGATTTTATTCTTTCATGCATGGTTTCTTGTGAATTTGATTCCATTTCATCACTTTTGTACAGTACTGTCTTTATCAAATATATTTACATAGATATATGTATAGTGGCGTATCAAAGAACTTGTTGGGTCAAATGTTGTAAAATATTTGGCCTCTAGTTATTACTTTTTCAACCCTCCAAATATCATGATTACGATGCCTTCCTTTTTTGAGCAACTTTATTCCTTCATGATCCCTTATGATATTCCTCAATGTGACGTATATGTGGACTATTTTTTTCTACTATGACACCTCCTAATGCCACCAAGGCATACCCCCCAATTAATTTAATCGTTATTTGAACGACAACTTATAGGACACTGTTGATTTACAAAGAAAATGAGACATTGATACAAAAATCAAAGTAATAGAGAGAGAAAGTAAAAACATAATGTAAATATTAGAGAGAAAGTTGTCAGAAAATGATTGTACAAATATTACTTTTATTTAATTAAACAACATTTATTGTTCTTCGATAAAACATAACACTGCCTTCCAACTTTCACCCAAACATATCCACTTTTGAAACTGTGAGCTTTAAAACTTATCCTCCATAATCAATCATTGCTAAAACTGTCCTCGTGAGGTTAGCTCCATAATCAATCATTGCTAAAACTGTCATCGTAAGTTTAGCTCAGTTGATAGGGATAATACATATAATATATGCATGGTTCGGAGTTCAAACTCTGGCCCCTACCAAAAAACTTATTGCTAAAACTACCACACATAATTGCTCAATCACAGTTGCAACTTGCAATTGGGGAGGTGAGTGGGAGGAGGTGGATGGACGAACAAGAAAAATTGGGGAAGTGTGAATAGAAAATATAAAAGAAAAGGGAGTGTATGCAACACCTTAATTAATGGTTTTCATTGTGAGCTCATGGCCCTAATATTTGGAGATTGCTATTAAGACCTCCTAAGTTGCTCAACCTAAGAAAAATGTTCATCAAGTGAAAATATAATTTTATATCATATGTCATGCTAACATGTGTCCTAAAATACATGTTCAAGAATAGGCTTTTATATCATTTATGCGCTTAAAACTATATAGTAATAATTGAGTCCTCCATTTTTTTTAAAGACATGACGAGGATATCAACTCTAGTAGCACATATAGAAAAGTGAAAAATTTGTACTATATGACAGGAGCAGTACATATTAATGCCACAAAATTTTGGCTAACAAATCAGGAATATAAGCTAAAAAATTCAATCAACCAGATTTTACATGAAATATATATCAAACTTGATGCTTGTTCTCCACTTAAAAAAGAAATGGTATAGTATCCAACTCAATACAAAAAATACAACAGATTTTCATCCAAATACATTCAAAAATTGTCTATAATGATGCAGTTTATTCAGTTTCATGAAGAATATTTTAATCTATCTCCTCAAGGTATGCAGAATATACTCAGCATAAAGATCCCTGCACCAAATCAGAGACAAAATATCTTATTAAGAAGAAATGATGGTGGATTAGTATAGGAATTAAAGGAAAAATTAATCAGATAATTGTTAATGGTATTTAACCTTTTTGGCCATAGATGATAAATTCTTTCACTAAAATACAATTTTAATTAGATACAAGAATGCAAAAAAGAAATAACTTAGTTGTTGTATGTATACTTACATTGAGTGTTGGATGGCTTCAACAGCAGTGGATGGTGGCAAAAACTCATTAACTGCTACCTCCTTGTTCTCATTCTTCTTGTCTAAACAATATGTTAAGAAACACTAATTTTTCATAAGGACATAAAGATACTTGGACTATGTTTGGAGGTACCGCTTAATTAAGCACTTATAGCACAAATGCTTATCATATACGTGCTTGTATGTAAGTTATTTCTACAGCAAAAGATAAAATAAACTCAAACTACTTCAAGATAAATTATAAGCTGTTTTCATAAGCTGTCTTGTAGATTTTAGGGAAATAAGCTTAAAACAGCTTATGGACATTTCATGATTTGTTTCCGTACAATCTCCCAAACTGTCTCGCAAATGCTTATGTTAGTAGAAAAGTCTAAAAAAGTTGGTCCAAATATGCCGTTAATGTGTGTTTGGTTTAAGAAAACATTTTCTATTTAATATTTTTTTATACCAGACATTTAAAATAGAAAATAAGATGAAAATTCGTAACTAAAAAGTGAACGCAAAATATGTACCTACACCAATGAGCTTGCTATGCAACATTTTGTTAACATGAGATAATAAAGGATACAGTCTTCAAAGAAGCGTTTAATCTCCATTAGGCGATGAGGTTGAAGTTCTTTGAAGTCAGTATAGTGCTTATACTCCGGATCATCAGCGCATACCGCGATGATTTTATCATCCTTCTCCCCCTGTGTGAGTATGATAATAACTTGTTTGTTAAGTAAACTTGAGGAATAGAATTGTGAATTGCTTTATTGTCTAAAAAGCGAAAGAAATACCTGGTCAATCATAGGCATTAGTCCGATGGCCCTGGCTCGCAGGAAACAACCAGGAAGAACAGGCTCCTGCCATATAAGTAATTCAGAATGTTCACTGATGAATAGAATTTTTGATATGTAGCTCAAACATAGTTATCAAATTAATAATTATTCAGAAAAAGCATGGTTCATATTGCTGTTCAGAACCGGAACTATTGTTATGATTAAAGTTTCTTAGGTCACAACTCACAACAATTGTATCATGAATCCAATTACAAGGTAAGAAATTACCTGCATGAGAACCAAGACATCGAGTGGATCATTGTCTTCACATAGAGTTCGAGGGATAAAACCGTAGTTATGAGGATAAACAACTGACGAATACAGAATCCGATCAACCTGAACATTGGAAGAACTAAAGTGATAAATTCCAAGTTAATGTTTCTGTCCATTTCAAATTTCAAAATGAAACCAATATAGGTTCATACCTTAATTAATCCAGTCTTTTTGTCAAGTTCATATTTGACCTTACTTCCCTTAGTGATCTCTACAACCTGCATGTAGCAAGTAATCATTGAACAAGCAGAAACAGCATAATGCAGTGGAAAATGTTAAGTATTGAAGGGATAAATGAAGATCAAAGTTTTGGACTTACACAATTGAAAATATTTGGTGCTCCAGGTCCTGCATATGAAAATTAAGGTCATTAGTGAATTCATTATTCATCTAATTTTAAAATGATTGTGTCAATGCACAAGCTAAGCTAAATAGGACAAGCTAGTAACATGTTCAACAACAATACCAATTTCAAGATCATGCCAAGGGTGAGCAGCAACTGATCTCCTTGACAAAGATGAAAGAATTCTTTCATTCAAGCGGGGAGTTGGGCGAGTTTCTTGAACTTCTTCACTCTTCTCTTCACTCATCTTTAAAGTCATGACACAGAAAACAACAAAAATTAAGATCAAATGTTTCTGATGACTCAATAAGAGTAATATTAGTTTAAGCCTAGTACATAGTTCTAAACTGTGGTCCGCAATATACATATTTCGGAGACATCTTTAACTGCATCGAGACCACAATTGCAATCGCATTTGTCCTAAATATCAAGGATCACAGTGTAACCGTAACCAGAGCCACAATTAGAAATTTAGAACCTTTCACTAATATTATGTAATCCACGCTTAACAATTCATGGTCCAATAGAACCAATGTTTTAAAAACCGAATCGAACATCAAACTGGTTAGGCCTCCGGTCATGGTTCAACTACTTTGAACCATTCAAACAGAACGAGGCCGCAGTTTGTAGACAATACCGGTTCATGGTTCAACTTGAACCGTCCGATTCGGTTTTTAAAACATTGATTAGAAAATGATTATGATCCAGTATCTAGGCATAGTCCAAATCCAAAGACCCTTATTCAATGATATGTTATTTTCTTTTACCTTAACATAGTATTTCAAATTCCAACACTTGACTAAATTTTATCACTGTTTTGTGAATATCAATCTTTATACATCAAAAGTCAATGACTTTTGTTGATCATCTAATCAAACTTGATTATTATTGGATCTCAAAGAGACCTTTATATTGTTACCACATATCAAAGGAATCAGAAAAATGGATTATTTATGATTAAAGAACTATGTCATTAATTTATACAATGGTTAATCAATGGAAATAAACTCCCAATAGAATAAAATTGAAAGAGACTTGTTAGTTTCAACCTATGATAGTAAACTCATAAGAGATCATAACTTGATACATAAATCCAATACCAAACGTAAAATTAACTATATGATTGGAAACAAAGAAAAAAACAAACCTTGAATAACACCAAAAGGAAATATTGAGAAAAGGTGTAAAGGGTAATGCAGAGAGATCCTAAGAAGTGTAATGGCTTTGTGTATGTAATGTTTATATTATATATATAGAAGTCAATGGAAATAATAGAGTCAGTCAAGTTTTACCACTCTTTTTGTATGTGCATGAGACAAATTAGCTTACAACTCCACATGTTCTTTGGAACTTTCAAAAGGTAAATCATAGCCAAACAAAATTACCAAACCTAGAGTTTAATTCTTTTTAAGGTTAATTTAGTTTCTTTTAAATTACTCTTTCCTTTTGTAAAACTCTTGTTTTTTTTACCTTATTGTTTGTTGACATCCAAGCGTTTTAAGGTATCCCTACGTCTTAGCATGTTTTGATTGTTAAGGAATTAATTCTCCAATCGATCGTAGAACACCTTTTTTTTTACTAGAGCTAGACTACTGACTAAGTGTTTTTCTTTTTTATTCACATAATGTAATTTCATCATGACCAAATAACAAAACATATGAGTTTTTTCCATTCATGTAGTTACTTTATACAATTGCTCCAAAAAAAATAATCTAATTTATATATAACAATGTAGTAAGAGTAAATATTAGCAAAAAAAAAAAAAAGTAAAGAATTTATATAAAATTTTGCTGACCATTTTACTTAAGAAAGGAATAATATAGTAACTTTATATGATTGGTTCCTATGGTGGAATATATTGAGTGACTCACATGCTTTCTTTAATGAGAAAAAAATGAAAAGAATGATCGAAACGGAGCGACGTGATTTAAGGGAAATATTCCCTATCCAGTTTCCTAGTATTTTTTCCTTCTTAGGCATGCAATAAGATAGTGGAAAATACGTGAATATTAATTAATAAACAAATTCTTAAAAAATAAAATAAGGAAAAATACGTGAATATTAATAAATAAAAAAAGTCATAAAAAATAAAATAAGGAATTAAGAAAGGATTTGTTAAAAAAGTAAATATTAATGAGTTTTAATTTCATTTTATTGTGAAATAACTAAATGATTAGAGATATATTTTAAAGCGATAAATGTAGAATTTAACGTTTAAACTTCAAACCTATATATTGCAACGTCTCTATCGGAGTAGTACCGGTTCAACTATGATCACTGAGGAAGTTTTAAATTCACTTTTTATACACCCTTCACAATCATTATGATATCTCACAGCAATATTTTCCCATAAAATATAAAACGTGAGTCCTTGATTTGTGTAGAGTCTTGGCTGTATGGTATGTAGTTGAGATAACGAAGAAAAATTGCTTGCACGTTGTATCGGAAAACGACTTTTATTGCTTCGTGCTGAATCTGGTGATACGCTTGCACATGCTGAAAATAATCCATTCACATTTCACAAGTTCAAACCAATTATATCATGTCCTTTTAAGAGTTTGACTTTTTTTGGGTAGATTTTAAAAGTTGATATGCCTTGTTAGCATGACTAAAGACTTATTTTATATTGAGGTATCATTTGGTAGTTTTCAAGTGATTTTTTTTTTTCTTTAAGTAATTAACACTGGGGAAGAAATATTGTCCCTTAATACATGTAAATAAAAGTAAAATATTAAATTAGCGTAAATAGTTTGTCTTTGATTGATTGTCTCGAATACATTGTATTGAACTATAGTATTTATAAACAAAACTATTCATACTTGCCAACAATTACATGACCTACGGTGTTTGGCCTTGCTCGGCTATATGTGTGGGTAGTGCATTAATTTTCCATCGTTGAGGAGGTTCGTGGTGCCTCACGTTCGGCTGTCAACTTCAAATTCTACAGTATGATCAATTAATAGGGTCCAATGTGGACATCCCTTCATCAAAACGCGTTTTCTTACTCACCGCTTCTTGTGGTTAGTGACGCTATAAACAAGGAGTGTGTGTTTAGTGTCTCATTGTTTAGTTTTACTAAGCTTTGCTCAATAGTATGATGTCTTCAAGCCTCACATACTCTTCAATATACTCAAGAAATAATCAAGTGACCCTCGTTTAGTTTTAATCACATTCGTCTAACATTTCATCGGATGGAGAAAAACTCGTCTAACCTTAACTCACCTATGAGCTAATTTCGACTGACATAATAATTATTTTGAAAGTATAAACAACATATTTACAAAAAAAAAGTAGCATGACACATCCTTAAATGGAAATGGACTAATTAACAAGTATATAAACTAAGAGACTAAGTGATGACACTAGGTCATATAGCATTTTTGTTATAGTTTTTATGTAATTTTGGTTGAGTTCAGGTGATTATGTATGAGTTAGAAGTTACAAAAAGACTTTTTATGCTGAAGCTAATAGGAAATCGTAGCCCGATTTATGAAGTTGTTTTGTGACATTTGGTCTCGAAAAAAATCGTGCTCCGATGGGACAAAATCGGGCTACGATTTAGCAGACACGCCAGTGGTGATCTGAGTTAAGTGAAGCAATCGTGCTCCGATTTACAGAATCGGAGTACGATTTTAGCGTTTCTGGAAATTTTCCTATATAAGGGAAGTTGTTTTTTGAAGTCTGGGTTCGAAATTTTGGAGAAAGAAACTGACTTTTGGAGCTGGAGATCTGGAGAGAAGGTGGGAGACCATCAAAACTCACATCCGATTACCAATTTTATGTAATGAATCCTTCTTTTATATTAGTTATTTGTGCTTTAGCCATGAGTAGCTAGATCCATTGTGATTAGGTCAAAAGATGATTCTGTTCTAGCTCATGTTTATGTAATCTGTAACTCTTAATATTTATGAATGTCATTCTAGTTTATTCAGTATAAATCGTTCTTAATGCTTTTATGATTCTGACCCAATATAACTGATTCTAGAGCTTAGATGACTGCTGACACCAGCGTTTAACTCTGACATATTTATACTGTTCAACTTAACGGACAATCTAGGGATGAAACGTTGTTAGGTTGTGACTTCTAAATTAACGTGTTTAAACCTTGAATGAATATAGGTTCACCTGAGGAATTAGGGAATTATAACCAGAAAAGAGGGCTTAGGATCAAGGGATTGACCTAAGCTATCTTGTTAATTTGTCGTTAACTTTATAGCGTTCGTAAACTTAAGAAACAGGTCGCTAATGAATGATGAACAGATGAATCAATTGACCTAGTCATCTCTCCATATTATTTCTCGAACCAATTTTAATTTCAGCATTTTAATTACAATCACACTCAAACCAATTGCCTCAATGCACCCCCCATTTTACAAACATCCTTAATAATAACGACATTCCCGAGTAGAAGTTGAAACAGTCCTTGTGGATACGAATCTTATAAATTTTATTACTTCGATATAAGTTAGTACACATGCTAAATTTGTATCACTAAGTAACATGACTTTTTATATCATCTTGTTTCAATTTATATTTTATAATAATACTTTTAAATATGTCAAAAATTAATGTTGGCTAACATACTAAAATTGATGAAAATGTTAGCAAATTTGTTCATTTTTTTTAAGGAAAACGCCAAATGGTACAATTGTTGAAACCTCAAAAAACAACAAATGTATTGTAGCCATTAGATTAGGTACAACTGAAAGAACAGTTCAATTCTCTAATACCATGAATTTATCATTACTAATTAGCTCTTGTTGATAGTCTTATACAAGAATCTGGTGTTCCATCATAATAATCATTAATCACATATAAGATAAATATGCTTTTGACATTAAATGCAAAACTCCATGTGGATCATTAAACTGATTAAGGTTAATATAATAGCATATACTTGCTTAATTATACATCTTAGTTTAGAATCCAGTCCCAATGTACAGTACTAGGAAATTTCTAATCCACACATACACATAACTTTGGCATCTCATATTGTTGTGACTAACAAACACAGTTGAAGATTGAAATTCAAGGAACATTCATAGAATCAGGAGACAAAGATATCATTTGAAGAAGACTAGAATTTGAGAATGTTTCTTCAAGAGCAATTCCTTTCACATTTCCTCCATCAACACTATCTTTTGTCAAATGAACCAATTCCCTAGCAACATCAATCATTCCCATCTTTCCATCTCCACTAAACAGCAAACATCTTGTGGCAAGGTCAGCAATGATCTGAATCTGTTCTTGACAATGACGCGGTTGTTCGTGATAATTAAGAAGCGGATCGACAATTTCTTCGATCTTTCCATCCCTAATTTTCTTCAAGGCTAATGTAGGTGAGTCCAATTGATTTGTTCCATAGATAATCTCAAGTAGCAACAAACCTATGTCATAGACGTCATTTTTGCACAAGCGAAAGCGTTCGCGATTTTCACAATTCTTGTAATCATGATTATTAACATCAGAATTAAGTAATCCAAATCCTGCAATCTTGACAGAAAAATCATCACCTAGGAAGATGCAACTAGACTTTAGGTTATGATGGAATATTGGAGGAGATTTATCATAATGTAACAATGCAATAGTACTAGCTATTTCTGTTGCAATATTCAATCTCCTATACCAATGTAAACCAAGTTTTTGTCCTATGTTTTGGAACTTTTGGTGTAAATGATCCTCTAAGGTACCATTTGAAGGATATTCATAAACCACTAGAGGAGTGTAGCTAGAATCAATGCAACAACCAAGAATTGATGCAACATTTCTATGTACAATTGCAGATAGGACTTCAATTTGTGACATGACTTGCATCATGTCTTTTTCATTCTCACATTTTAATAACTTGTGTATAGCTACATGTGATCCATCACCAAGGACACCGGCAAACATTGAACTGTTACTGCATTGCATGAGTTTTCTGTTTTCTTCAAAACCATTGGTGGCTTCCTCTAGCTCATGGTGGCTGAATAGTCGAGTTCTACACGTTTTTCGGAATGAAATGTTGTGGTAATAAGCTTGTTCGGATTCGAACATTCCTGGCTTTTGTTTTCTTTTTAGAAGATAGAATAGTGTTACTAAGGAGGCAACAATAAGAACTGGACAAAGAATTCCTGCATGATATATGATGTCATGAGATTGACATAATAGAAGGACAATGCGGTTGATAACATAGTTTAATAGAGTATTTAGCACTCCAAATTCTTAATGCAAGCAAAATTATTAGAAGAAGTTTACAATGTAATGCTACTTACCAGCAATGATAACCATTTTTCTTTGATCATGTCTTTTGATGTAGCAGTCACTTCCATATGCTTCCTTTCCATCCTTGATACAGGCTGCAGTGGAAATACATCAAGCAATGCTTAGGTTTCCAAATTTTCTTCCTTTTAGGAGACATTTGCATAAATACCTTAATTATGCGCTTATTGTAAAAAGTGCTTATGTATCAACTATTTATGCAATTGATAAAGATAATGAGTAAAAACTCTATATAAGCTCATTACATTAAGCTATTTTTTTTTCTTCTTATAAGTAAATTGATAAAGATAATGAAAATAAATCTTTTTTATGCAAATTGATAAAGATGATGAAAATAAGTCTTTTTTTCTTCTTATAAGCTATGAAAATAAGTTGTTCATAGCTTATTAACATATCATAAGATATTTTAATAACTTCTTCCACCTTAATAGTTTAGGTCAAACTGAGAAGGAGGAGAAACAAGAGAAACCATGTTTTTATTTGGAATTTCAAAACTTTCTGGCTCTACTTGAGAAAGTAATGGTTTTGTTTTGTATACATGTCTAATGAAGTCAATGACTGTTTGGTTGACGTATTTGTACTTATCTACCGACCTACTCACTTGTAAGACTGGTACGGAGATTTTAACAACTTATGACATGTCTATAAGCTGCATTTAACTTATTTCTATAAGCTCTCTATGATAGTTTACGAAAACAACATATAACCTATGCATAAGCACTTATATGATGAGTGTTTTTCAAAGCAAGGCAAATAATATATAATGTCAAAAGAAGGCAAATAATACTTATGCAACCACATAATGATGTTGAAAAGGGAAAAGTACTCACATAGTAAGCATCCTGTTCCATTAACAAAACCATCACCAACATATCCATCTTGACAAACACACCTTATGCCACCTTTAACTGCTGTAGCATTCACCATATTTGCATTCTTAGCACAAATCTCCTTTGAAAAGTTCCTAGGAATACCATATTCCAATTTTACCCCTCTTTTACCTGAATAAGACCCTCTCAAAACAGCCCAACTAGAAAATCCTCTGCAACCAAACTGAGAAAAAACAGAAAACCCTTCACCAATATGCCATATACTATGATCAGAAAGTGGATAACAACATCCAAGAGAACCACCACCAACACTTCCATCACAACCAGGAAGGTTAACTGTTTCACAATCTGCTTTACAAAGTGAAGAATCTTCACAATCATAGAGACCAACAACATTGTCAACTGATACACCAAAGTAGTTTCTTCCATCAAAACTCCTCTCACCAAATGAATTCAAATCATTGTACTGTCGACACGACGATGTGCCGGGAAAGTCTACTAACAAACCATCTGAAAAGAATTCCAAAAGGGGATAGTTTTGTGAACCTATTTTGATCAAAAGGGTGGATGAATTTGAGCAAGCGAGGTGGAAAGAACTTGACAATGAAGCACATGAAGTGTTGTTGATATAGAATGGAAATGGAACATGAAGTTTTCCACATGTTTCATTGCATGAATTTTTTGGAAGCAAAGGTGGTTGAACTAGTTTTGTTTGCACTTGTTGGAGGGAAGAAGTTAAAGGAAAGAACAAAAGAAGTAGAAAAATGTTAGTAACAAAAGATTTCATGAGGAAAACAACATTAAACATTGCTAGTAGCAGTGGCAGTGACAGTGCTAGTGAAAGAACTTGTTGAGTGTTAGGTGTTAAAGAAAAAACAATGCGTTCATGACACTCCCTTTTATTGCATAATAATGGCAAGTGAATCTTAGAATAATGAGAAAGTGTTGAGGGTATAGAGAAAACCACATATATACATAAAAATAATCAGAAAAGTGTTGAAGGGTCCAAAATATATCCTTAAAATAGAAATAATTTGATTGGATTAGTCATTTTACATTTATCACTTTAACCTCTAAAGTTTATTTTTAAACTAATATTTGTTTTATCTAAATATATGCATGCATGCTAAACAACAACTAGTGACGGAAGATTAAAGCAAATGCAAATCGTAATTAATGGAACACGATTGTTTAAACAACTAATTGTGCTTACCTCTGCGACTATAAAACATTATGGTTTTGTATATTACTTGAGTGAATTAGGGTTTGGAGCGTTATAAGTCATATATATAGTACTACGGTCCAATTACAAAAATACCATTGACTATGTGATTAATTATATATTTGAAACTTAAGCCTACAATTTCAAAACTAAATAAGTGAACGATTCTAATGAAAATTACTCAAATAGTAACATAACATGAATACAACAGTACATAGTACTAGTGCATACTACTCCTACATAGTATGTCTTGTGATCAAACTATGTGACACGTGGCAAAATCAGGGAGGTATATTGGGCAATGAGGAAAACATAGAAGTTGGAGAAGAGTGAGACGATTGGTCTGTGGAATAGGGTGCAATTGGTACAAAAATAATATGTGGGAGTATGTGCTTAGTGAGCGTGGCCAAGGGGTGTGAGAATTTCAACCACGTTGAAAATTGTACAAGGTATAGTTACGTAGCATATAGTAGTATGAGTATCATAGAGTATGGTGAATATACATAGGGAAATGTAAGTTGGAGCACACAATGAGGAGATATTAACAATTTTTTATATCTAAGTTTGAGAATTACGGAATGTCAGATCTGTCAACAATGTAAGGATGCGTACCTTACAAAAAGAGAGAAGCTACATTATATTATAATGTTACTATTTAATAATAATGTGATAATATTATTCATATGTATGTGTTGCTTGTTATAATTTACAAGAGTTGCTGCAGAAAATGATGGTAGGACGTAAAGCCCAAATAAGCGCTAAGGTTAACTTAATTTAGACCTTGTTTGGATAGACAACTTATTTGGAGATTATAAATTATAACATAATCGTTTATCATAATAAATGTTTATGTTTCATAGCGAAAGATAAAATAGAGTTAAGTTATTTTCTTATAAGTTGTTTTCATAAGCTAATTTGAAGAACTTGTGAAAGAAAATAAGTTAGAAACAACTTATGACATTCAAAAACTGTTTTAATAAATTCTCTCAAAAACAGTCTCTCAAAATTTACGTTAATAGATGTTCTTATATAAAAAATCTTTTTAAAATAACAAGTATTACCTATACCTATAAATTTAAATAATATCAGGTTTTGGTGTAGTCTTTTTCATCTAGTTTTATTCTTTACTTGTTTTAATTGAATCGAAATGAGGTTTTTTAGGCCTAAGGTAGAGTTTTACTTACACCCCCCCTAATTTTATGGCATGTTTGAAAGTGGTAAGATGGTTTGATGATTTAGAAAGGAACATAGAAATTGACGTAATCATTGTTTCTAAAGTTGGATCGGTCGGTTCAATAGGAAACTAGACTCATCCTATTTGCTTGTGCCATTTGATTGGAATTGCTATTGAAGATGAAGAAACCCGGTGAAAATTTGTCAAAAAAATGTTTTTTTTTTAAAAAATAAATAATAATAATCCAGAAGTTGGAGATTCGGAGTTTAAACTTGGGATCAAATGTTCACAAGGCATTAGCACAACCACTAGATTAGTTGTTACTCTTGCTAGAGTTGTTAAGAGTCTCGCATATGACAGATATAATATGACAATATGTTTATAAGTGATGACAATCCTCATTTTACAAGTCGATTTATAAGATCGAGTTGGACGCAACCCAAAATTCAAGGACAAGTATCACATCCTATCTTAGATTTGTTCGACTAATTGCTATCAAATTTCCACTATCATGTCACTCTCTATTGGTCTAGTCATTAGCGTGAGGAGGTATATAGTGTCTCACATTGAATAAGATATGTTTTTACACTATGTTTATAACAAGAGAAATGTTAAAGAGTGCCTTTAGGGTATTGGTTAAGATGACAAACTTAGAAATGTTGTGTTAAGAAATGATGAAAAGTGATTGATTTGACGTTTTAAAAGTTAAAAAATTGATGATTCAATACAAACTTACTATTTTTAATTTCCTTGACTATTGTCATAAGGGCACTAGTTAATATAACCCCTATAACTAAGTGCAGTTCTCACCTTATAAGTTGTTTTTTATGGTTGAGTTAGACCAACATAAAATTCTAATAGTACATGGTTTTATATGCATCTACGGAATATAGGGTTTAGTTTAGTTTTGTTCAAATTATGTAGGTGACTTTATATAGGGGAAAAAATCCAAAGCAAGAACAGTGTGCATTATATACTGTATATTAGATCATCAATTATTTGCGTGAAATAGGTGTGGATTTTGTTCACAAAACAACTCTGTGGATACAGGAATCATGGTACAAAAAAATTAGGCAAAGTATATATGAGTGGTGTTTAATTTAATTGGGCAAGGATAAAGTACAGAGAACTTTTCACTCAAAGGAAGAAGAAAAGAGTAACCAAAAAAAAGGAAGAAGAAAAAAGATAAGTTTATTGTCCTAAATCAGCATCAGCATCAGCATCAACATCTTTTTTTTTTTGGTGATTGAAGTGCTTACACATTATGTTCTTCTATAATACCCTATGACCAGTAATATTATTTTTTTGGTGAAGTGTGACCAGTAATATTTTATTCTTTTATAGAATCAAAAAAGTGGAGTATTAAGGTTATCTTTATATGTGTTAGGTCCACTTAGGTGAAATAAGTGGTTTTGATCTTTATTTTTAACTGATGTGGTAATTGAAAATATGCGATGTGATGACAATTTAACAAAAGTGTAAATAAATGGATGAAAAGGATATAAGAAAGTTTGCTTTTAGACATTCTACCTTTCATCCACATTTTTTCTTCGTAGGGCATGGTTAAATTTTTAATTAGCATCCATATACAAGAGCATTTCAATAGAATGAGATGTTGTTTGGGTATCCAATAGAATGTGATGCGATGCTAATGCTATATCAAAGAAATCATAGCAAGGTTGCATGGAATATCTCAAACATTTTATCGAATTGAGATCCAAGATTTGCATCGGATCTTTGGAGAAGTCTTCGTAAAGCTTTGGGAACAATCATGTGAAGCTCAAATACTTTAAAATTGACGAAGAATCGAAATCGTTACGTATCTTGTACTGAAATGTGACTAATACATACGGATAAGAGAGTATACGGAGATTAATTAAAAAATTTTATACAATTGTCCACTACGTTTCTGATACGGCTAAGATATGATAGTGGGAATCAATACACATGGAGTACGTAATTTTTCTATTTTTCTATTATTGTGTTTTATGTTTTTTTATTAAAAAAAAAAAAAAAAAAGGAAACATATTTTGCTAACTCAATTGGTAGCTACTAGGGACATTACGTGGCTAGAATTCCTCACTTCTCCATAATTATAGTGTGTATGAATTCTAGCCACGTGTTGTAATTGAATTAGCAGAGTTGTCTTTAGACGAACTTGAGTTGGAAGCTACTGAATCCTAGATTCCTCACTTCTCCATAATTATAGTGTGTGTGAATTCTAGCCACATGTTGTAATTGAATTAGCAGAGTTGTCTTTAGACGAACCCGAGTTGGAAGCTCCTGTTCTTTTCGTAATATAATATATCAATAATGATGTTCTCTTTTTTTAATATAAGCATGAGTTCAACATATAGACCTCATAGTGATGGTCATACAATGATGATACGATATTTGGATTAAAAAATTGTTTCTGACTGATGCATCTCGTAACGAAGTAGAATATGTGTATGTGTGAATATGTACATGATCTTAGTCACATAAGGGTAGTTAGACATTGCTCATTTAATTTAAGATGTAAAGATGATCTTTGACATTTTGCTAAAAGGATAGAGGAGAAGATGAGTAAGCATACCTAAAAAAAAAGCCTAAAGAGCAGTTTTAGTCCCCTAATTTTCACGAAGTTGCGATTTTGGTCCCTTAAGAAAAAAAAACTACAAAACTGCCCCCTATGTTTTGCAACTGTAACAGTTTTGGCCCCCCAAGGCAAAAAAAAAACACGTGGCACCTCACTTAGGGTGCCACGTTAGTGTAGACCGAGTCAAAATTGGCTTTGAGGGCCAAAACTACCACATATGCAAAACTTAGGAGGCAGTTTTGTAGTTTTTTTTTCTTAAGGAGTCAAAATCGTAACTTTAGAAAAGTTAGGAGGCTAAAATTGCTATTAAAAAAATAGCAAGCAATTAAGACTTAAGAGGAAAGGAAATCTCTTTTGTGAAAGTGATTTGTGGAGAAGTGTTAGCTATGAAAGTGCTATATGAGAGATGTTGGGCAAAATGAAGATTTTTTATCCGTAGTTGTTTTTTTTAAGTTAATCCAATTCTAAGTAACTTACTTTTTTGGAGCCAAAAGTTTATCTCTAAAAAAGGCTTCTCTAGAGAAAATGTGAAAAATGTCTCACCAAACTAGACCATAAACAAAAAAAAAATAAAAAATCATGTATTAGTAATTCTATCAGCATCAGCACAAACATTCTCCTCCCTAAAAATATAAGTAACTCTAAATCTAAAAATTTTAATAAGTCAAAGGGAATTTTTTTCAACGTGTAATTAACACCCAAGGAACTAGATGGAGATTAGAGAAGGCTTGAACAATTAACAAGAATCACATTCAAGCCACATATTGTTTCAGCCCTTAGCATGGAAAAATTCAACAACATACATAGCCCAATTAACCTTCTTAATTGATAGAAGGAGAAGGAGGTGCATGGCATTGCACATGAAAAAATGTTTAAGAATTCAAAATTCTTGCATTGAAGAAAATGTGACTTTCGAGTGGTGAGCTGACCTGTAAATAAGATTCTTAACATAATTCGAATCTTGTTTAAATTTAGAAGAAATGTTATGAAATCTCAAATTATTTATTGATTTCGAAACCATCTAGAGAATATATGTTATTGCTGCAAGAACAAGGTCATGGATTTGAGAAATCAAACTTCTATTGCAAATTGAGAAAAGAGTATCAAAACTCGATAAACCTGTCGAGGTAGGGGCATTGTAGGAAGATATGAGTAGCAACAATTTCATAATTTGTTCCCATAGACTACAGCAAGAGACAATAGTGAAACCTCTTTTTAATGAGATTATCATCAATAGCAATGAGCCAATGGCATTATGCATATTTAGAAGCTTTGAAAGATAGATCCCCATAATGGTAGTATCTAGAGAGGGCACAAACATTATTCCAAGATAAAGTTACCAACTTCTTACTTCTTGTTATCCACGCTACCTATCAGTCTAAACAAACTTTTTAATCCATTTGTCCAACTATTTTATCAAATAAACAGGTCAGAAATAAATTCGGAAGCTATAGAGCAGCATGCCATTAATTACATAATTGTATAACTGAATTCTTCTCATCGTTAGTTATAATTAAATTGTAAGAACCATTTTGGTTTGAATATTTGTACCTTACCTTTCGATGATAACAAAACAAGCAAAGCATAAGAACAATATCATTTTTTTTTAATATTTTAAACGCCTAAAAAATCATATTTAATTTATATTTTGTTAAAAAAAAATTAAACTTGTTTTGAAGATATTCTAATAATAATCTAAATATTCTAAACATTTTTGAAAAAAACTCATTAAAAAACATGATGTGACTTAAAAACTTAGATAAAAATCATCGTGAGCTTAATTCATATTGGTAGAGACATTGTATTATATATGCAAAAGAAGTTGGGGTTAGTCGGGATTCAAATACTGGATTTTTCAGTTATTCAACTTAAGAAATGAATTTTTAGTCATTAGACTACTTTCCAAAAATGTAGAATTTTTTTAGAGAGCTTAAAAACAAAATTTAAAAAATTGTAGAGATTAAACACAAAATTAAACATTTATAATATCAATAAAAAAATCATTTAACCCTAGCATTCATGGAAGCATGAAGATTAGATTAGAATAGATAAACCCATTTCAAAACATTTTAGGGGTCAATTTCATTTGACTTTTGTGGAATGATAATTTCCTTTATCTTCCTTTCAAAAAATAAAAAATAAACCTTTATGTTTGTCTTATCCACAAGCTATAAACTAAACAAACATAATTGTTGAGAGTAGCAAGCAAGCCAATACAATTGTCAAAGAAAACTAAAACTAACCAAAAAACCAAACATCCTCAAAACAAAGAAAAAACCTTAAAAGAAACAAATAAACACTCAACTGAAATCCATGGCTGTTTAGTAAGTTTCTTCTGCAGTTTTGATCAGTTATGGATTTGGTGGGACCCAGATTGGTCGGGGATTACATACTGGGTCCTCGTATCGGGTCAGGTTCATTTGCAGTGGTGTGGCGTTCACGTCATCGAAATTCAGGTTTGGAGGTTGCAATTAAGGAAATTGATAAGACCCAATTGAGTTCTAAAGTTAGAGATAATCTCATCAAAGAGATTTCTATTCTTAGTACTATTCACCATCCTAATATCATTCAACTCTTTGAAGCTATTCAGGTTTGTTTGTTTTGTCTTTTGTTTTTGTTTTATTTGATTGTGATGTTATTTTAACGTTTTTTTTTGGTTTTGTTGGTTAAGACGAATGATAGGATTTATCTTGTTTTGGAGTATTGTGGTGGAGGGGATCTTTCTGCTTATATTCAGCGATATGGGAGAGTTTCTGAATCTGCTGCTAGACATTTCATGAGGCAACTGGGTGAGTAATGCTTGAACATTGAGTTTAATTTTGACACACAGTTACATTGTCAATGAATTACAACCAATCATATGTTTGACTCCTTTAGAAATAGTTAAGAATATGAAGCACGAACACTCCTCGTATTATGCGTGTACCAGACACCGACATTTGTAATTACACTCAATTATGTGATTTTTTCAAATTATTAGTTGTGTCGGCGTGTCAGTGTCCGGTATCCGTGTCCGTATCCGTGCTTCATTACAGTTGAAGCGAACCGATGACAATGATCTCACGGCTATGGTTGATTGAAAGTGTAACAGTATACTCCCTCGTGTCACTATTATAAGCAAATATTCTTTTTTCAGGTTTGTTAAATAATTGATGCATCTAGTTTATAATATAGATTAGATGCATCAATTATTAAATGAACCTGAAAAAATAATATATTGATTAGGATTTGGGTAAAACCTAACTCAAATTTACAAAAACGACTTTTAACATGTGAGGTGCCATGTCGTACTTGGCCAATACACTCCTCACGCCCAACACTATTGGGCTTGGATGTGGATATAAATGATGGGTGTCCCAAATCTATAGGCTCTGATACTAATATACTATACTAGGATTTGGGTTAGGTCTAACTCAATCTTGCGAAACTGGCTTTTAAGTTGAGGGGTACCATGCGGGACTTGGTTTTTACAATACATCCCCTTACACCCAACAGTATTGGGCTTGGTGCGTGGATATAAATGGTGGTTGGCCCAAATTGATAGGCTCTGATACGATACTAGAATTTGGGTTGGTTCCCTACAAAACTGGCTTTCAAGGTGAGTGGTGCTATGTGGGACTTGGTTTTTCCAGTAGTATATGAATTAAATTCCTTGAACAATATACCCCCACACTTTACATGGACGATTGAGATCAATTTTGTTTACGCTATTAAGTTCGGGTCTGATTTGATCAATATACTTTATGTTATTAAGTTAAGGACTAGTGTGATCAATGGAATACATATATTAAGGACTAATATGACCAATTTTTTTATCTTTCAGAGACTGATTTATAACATATTTGTAGACTGATTTCATGACATAAATTTGTTATTATCTGATATTCAAAGCCCAATACTGCTGAGTATTAGAATTTTATCGTAAACTTGACTCTGATAAACTATGAACGAATCACCAATTAAGTTTCTGAAATTGCAATAGTCAAACAATTTGGTATTGAAATAAGGAAATTTGAAAATGATCTCTCAAAAATTGACAATGCTTGATGATATTAGTACATATGTTGCAATTTTAGGGACTAAACTGACCGATCCAAAAGAAATAATGTGATCGAGAAGTCTCAGTTTTAGGGATCATTTTAAAGTTTCAATAATTTGAAGGACCAAATTGCTATACACCTACAATTTCCGGAGAAAATCAGTATAACAATCCAACACTACAATTTCAGGAGTAGATGATTCTTCTTGTCAATATTGAATGAAAAGAAAAGATGCTTTGTCATATTCTTTCTAGATTATTTTTGGAGAGAGATAATTTCCAATTCATTTGTATTTTGTGAATGGTTTAGGTACTTCTGTGTGTTCAAACATGATATTTTTTGCCACCCTCGTCCTTACTCTGCATTGCCTGTGCTAATTGGTTGACAATGTATAAACTTTTATATCTTTGTTCTGCTTGTAGCTGCTGGTTTGCAGGTGCTTCAAGAAAAGAACCTCATACATAGAGACTTAAAACCACAGGTATTTGAGTGTATCGTTTGAACCTCATATGTTTGTCTTGGAATATATTAATTGATTGTTGCTGTCAATGATTGCATTGGTCTATAAGTTTTTCACACCAGGGAATGCATATGTACAAGTTTTTGATGATACCTTATTTTTATGTAATTTATTTACCATTTTATCACACCTTCATGCCTTAAGCATAAAATACATTTAGGTAAATGCCTGCCAAGATAAACACGGCTACTGTAAGAAGTAAAAGCAAGAAGGACTAATTAGTAATTTCGTGCAGCCTTATATATATACTTTTTATACTAGGGATGGGATAGCTGATATACTTAGTTTACTAAAAGAATGAATAGTTACGTAATATTAATTGCAGTATTTTCAAATGTCAGTGATGTGCGCTGGTGGCTTATTTTTTACTACCGCTATGGTTAAGATTGGCAGTGTCAGGACGTTTTCATGGAGACTTAAAATGGTGGATTTTTGGCTTTCTGCCTTGAACCACCATTTAAATCCGATAACACTAAATACATGAAGAAAATTAGATGAACCTCAGAAATTATGAGCTCATACTTGGTTCAGAAATTGTGATATCAGCATTCTTGATTGCATATATCAACTCCCTGCGAACCCCTATAATTGTCTTGACTCTCGAGTTACTATTGCATATATATTAATTTGTTCATGTCTTGATTTTATATAATTTTTTTTTCTAAACATGCAGAACTTACTATTGGCAACTACTTCAGCTACACCACTTATGAAAATAGGGGATTTCGGTTTTGCACGGTAGGGTAGTTTCTTTAATAGCTCTATATAATATCTCCCCTTTAGTTTTATATAATATCTCCACTATAGTTTTAATAACTTAACAATAATATATAATGAAAAAAGTAGTTTTTGTATTTCTTGCATTTTGTAGTTTACTGATGTATTACTGTACTAGGTCTCTCACACCTCTGCAGTTGGCAGATACACTATGTGGTTCACCTTATTACATGGCTCCGGAGATAATTCAGAGTCAGAAGTATGATGCAAAGGTGACAAAAGATAGAATGAGATCAAATTTTATATACTGATATCTGTTTTCCTTTCCCTTTTTTTTATAGTAATTAAGCTAATATTATTGGTGCAGGCTGATTTGTGGAGTGTTGGGGCAATATTGTATCAGCTAGTTGTCGGCAAACCTCCATTTGATGGAAATAGTCAATTGCAGGTTGTGAAAAGGCTAAACCATGATATTTCGTTTCTTTTTCCATTATTTTTAAAGATTATGGTTTTGTATTTTTGTTTTGTTCTAGTTTTTGGGAAATAGTTATTTATCTTTTGTTATTATAAATATCGTTCTGTTCCCTCAATATCATTTTTCTAGTGTAGCTTTTTCAAAATATATTGGCATCTACTGAACTGCACTTTCCACCAACGATTTTAAAAGAGCTACATTCTGATTGTGTGGATCTTTGCAGAAGCCTTTTACGTCGAGATCCAGGTATTTATTACAACTATAAGCTATAGGTTGTGTACAATATGTGCTTGTATATTTTGCTATGTAAGTGAATGTGTAAAGGCGATGATGGGTTTGTGGTTCAAATATTATTATACATATGTTTTAAATGACAGTTAGAGCTGAGGTAGAGAACTTCTGTAAAGTTGGACTTTAATTTGCAGATGAGAGATTAACATTCAAGGCATTCTTCAGTCACAACTTCCTACAGGAACACAGGTCATAATTTTCCTTGAAGATTCTTTTTAAGAAAATTATTTGTTGTATCCTTGTTGCATTTTCTTGTCGTAGCTACTTTTAGTAATCTCTTAGAATTCATCACTTATAGGTCCGTCGTTAATATCGACCAGTTTCATTCACATCAATCAGAAAGCTCAATGGTTAATCAATTAGTTGGCTCTGCCGTTGAGGAGGTGTCTCAAGAACATTCCGAGCATCATGTTGAGTCATTTGTAGATGATCCAGTGGCAGTCAGTTCAGCGGTCAATGAAACAATGCTTTTGCAAAGAAAGGGTAGCAAGATCACAACTGACACCCAGAGTGCTAAAGGGTTGAATCCAACTAATGCACACGATAAGCCGGGGAAGTCCATTGATACTGATATTAATTTGTCAAACCAAGCTCGAGGTCTAAAAAAACTCTACTCATTTACTATTCTTTTCTACGCTTCATTTTTTCTTTCCTAATTCTAAATGTTGTTCTCTATTCAGTTTCACATTTAATGGAGTCCATTGAGAAAGGTTATGTCCTCATCAATCCTCATTTTACATCATTGGAGGATTTCTCTGACTACTTTGACGCATCTGTGCAAGATAATCCCTCAAGTGGCGTTTCTATCTGTCCTTTAAAGGGGACTAACCGAGAGATTGGAAAACAAACTAAGGATCCGTCGTCTTCTTCAACTGACGGGTTAGACAATTTTAAAAGCAATGAACTCGAGGCACTAGTAGCATCCTGTGAATTTGCTACCTTAAGGAAAGACCGAGAATTTTCTTTACTGCACCCTTCAAACAGGTTAGAGATGTTGGATCAGTATGTGCAAGTCCTTGGTGAACTTTCGCAAGAAAAGGTTCGTTTGTGTCTCTCATTGAAACATAGGCCATCACATAAGAATTTTATTGATTGGGTACACAATTTTAAATGGAAAATATTCATTGACATTGTTAGTTAATTAATTGTTATTTCTTGCAGTATAACACAGGATTATATCTAGAATCACTTGCAGTTGAGTTGGTGGTTTTGGCTATATGGAAGAAAGCTCTAGACATCTGTGGCACTTGGTTAGTCCCCGTTTATGAGGATGAGTTGAATGGAAGCAGTTCAATTAATGAGTCCATAATTGCCGGTGGAGACACGAGCTTATCACAGACTATGGAACAGAAAATAAATTTTAGTGACCATTCTTCCGTCTCTTTGTGGGCCAAACATGGATTTGTCATTGCAGTCGATCGTGCTGAGAAACTATCATGTCATATTCAAAACATGGATGGTAGGACTTCTTTTTGTTTCCAAACTTAATACTTTCCTTTCGTATCGTAAATATGTAATGGTAAAACATTTTGCAGGTGCAGTTGAGATGCCAGATGCAATGGACATTATATTCCAACAAGCACTCCTTGTTGGGACAAATGCTGCTGTAAGTAGACAAACAGTTTTCACTTTTCAATTTTCTCATAACCTTACTTTCTTGTCTTCCTCAAGGCTATAGACATAAAAGAGTCAGGCTCACTATTATAAGAGTCTGTTTGAATTGTCTTATTTGAGCTTATCTACCGACATAAACGCTTGTGGGACTGTTTGGGAGAGCTGATTAAAATAGCTATGACATGTCCATAAGCCGTTTTCAACTTATTTCCGTAAGCTTTTGTTCTATAACTCGCCAAGATAGCTTATGAAAGTAGATTATAACTTATATAAAAATAATCTGACTTTATTTTATCTTTTGTTATAGAAATGGCTTATACATAAGCACTTAAATGATAAAGCGCTTATCATATAAGCGCTTAATAAAGTTTATCCAAACAGGACCTAAATTAATTAGTACGTGCTTAAATAGGTTTCTTCCATTTTTCTAGGTAGATGAGTATATGAATAACAAAGATAAATCTGCTGCATCTTACGCAAAAGCAATGCTTCTACTTTCATTTATTGTTGGAGAAGCAGAGAACCTTCCACTGAATCCTCCATTTTCACTTCTTGCTGATGATCAGAAGCGAATTGTGCAATATATTCGCAACTTGCAGTTTCACAAAAAATCTTTGTCAGAGTCCGCTTCAAGGGAATCCCATACTCTTTCGTGAACGTAAATAAAAAAATAACTGGTTTGTATATACATAATGTTCTTTGCATCGCAACTTTTGGAATTGGCGAAGCAGTTTATTGCCAACTTATATTTCGACTTCCTATTAATGTGGACAGTGACAACCTTTGACGGATGCAATATTGTATACAGATATAGACATGCATAACTACTTACCAGGACTTTGTAGAGGGACTTTGCCGTTATTGAATGATATTATGTAAATAATAATCATGTTCATTCTTTGACATGGAATTTGCAAATAGTGTACTGTATAGCTCAGTTGTACAATTTTGAAAAATACTATGATCAATGAATTTTAATTTTTTGGTTGTAGAAAAAGCACTGTTATGGTATGATTTGTTATAATATATGCATCTCTAATGTCTACCCTTAATATGTTAATTAATAGTTAATAATGTTTATTTTACTATTTAACATTAGTTGGTCACGTTAGAGGAGTCATGTAATTTGATATAATACACACATCTCTACGACAAGATTCGTAAGTTGCAGAATTATAGATAGACAATATAGGTACATTGAAGGAGGGGGAATATGAAATTACATGCAACCAATTATTTTTGAACAAGACTTGAATAGAAAGATTATGAAATGATATGCAAAAATCAAACTTGGTGCAGAATGAGCTGATTGGTTTTGAACCAAGTACGACTTGAAAATGTGGCGGACATGTGAAGAAATGATTCATAATCATCTTGATTATGCTGTGTTGAGGAAAGGTAAAAAGAAGAAATGATTGATGAATAGAAGATTGGGTTGTGTTGTTGACTTTCACTTGTGTTTGATGCAGCCGAATTGATGAAATTAAGATTAGGTTGCAAATTAATTAATCCCTCTTAACAACAAATGTTGTTCAATTTTAGTACGTAATTAATCCCTCTTAACAGATCATGTTTAAAGGTTTCCATCAACATCTACACTAACATGTCTTAGGTAATTCTGGTTAATGCATCATTAGGATAATCATTGTGAAGTATCTTCATTCTTCAACTGAGAGTCTTGAGTTCATTATAACCTTGTTGTAGTAAGACCTACTGAAACACGTATACTGAGAGTCTTGAGTTCATTATAACCTTGTTGCAGTAAGACTTACTGAAACATGTATGGGTTCGGGAAAAGGATCTCCCAAATATTGGGTAGCTGTCGTTAAACTCGGCAAAATACTTTATGAAATGGGAAGAGTCCCAGAAAATATAACTAGAAAGACTATTTCAATAGCGGCATCCAAAATGCCTAAACGAACTCAATTCATCTTTCAAATAATTATTAGAACGAAATAGGTCTTTAGTATGAAGAAAATGGAAATTGTTGGTTTTTTTTTAACACATAATATTTTTTTTACTTCAACTTTTTGACTAAAAGATAGAAAAAAATGATATGATTCAACCTCAAACATATTTAAATGTAGCCAATAATAGCGGAGCCAGCGAATTGATGTATTTGAATCATAGGAGCTAGTAATTGACGGTATGCTTATATTGGTGACATAGTTGTTGTTGTAATAAAAAAAGCAATACCGGTTCTAATTGTACATACTTGTAAAGAACTAAAACGTAGTAACGGTATAATAATAATCAAATCAAATTATTCAACATTTATCATGTTCTTCGTAATGTATTGCATCAATCATGAAATTGGTTTAATCAATGGCAAAGTAAAACGATTAATTTGCATTTTACAAAAGATTTTCCATGTCTCAACAATGTTCAAATACAAAACTATGATTATTTTTTTTTGACAAATAATCTAATATTTAAAAATTCACCTTTTTAGATAAATAAATAGGTGTCCAAAGTTCGAACACCGATCATTCTTCATGCATTATAAAATATCTCTACTATCAATTTTATATGCAACTAGAGACAAAAACAAAACATTAAGGAAATTGCCAAATACAATTTGTAACAAGACATTAAAAAGTGTCGTCAAGTACCTAAACACTTGCTCATTGAATTTGAAGCTGAAAGTGAAACTAGGCACTTGCTTCACATGTCTGCATATATTTCTTTACAACAATGAGTCTAATTGACAAACTCAGAGAAAATTACTTAAGAGATACGAAAAAAATCTTAAATGAGAAATTTATTAGAATTAAATATCTTAAAAGATTTACGTTTAACCAATAGGAACTGTTATTTAACTACTGTATAATTTCCTAAAAAAAAAACTATTGTATATTTGTCCCATTTTTTTTTCCACATCGCGATCGCGTTGGTTCTTCACCGTTTTCCCCTCGTTCTTCACCATTCAGATATTTGCTTTCTTTTTCAAATCTAGTTGATAGTTGAATCTTTTCTGTTTGATTAGATTTTTCTTGGATTTGGGGAAATAGGGTTTTAAAAAATGGTTTTAAGATCGGTTACCGAGAAGAAGGCCGTGACAAAAAGTATAGATAGCCGATGTTACCGTTTTTAGAGGGTGAATAAAAATCATTACGAAACGCGATTACAACCGCGACGAAACCTCCTCCATTTTAAGTTCCGCCATTTGTTCCATTGCCAAAGTTTTGGTGTATAAATATACAATTAATAGCTTCAATTCTTGAAATATGTACATTTATATCATATATTTACTTCAAAACTATGGTAATTGACATTTCCATTTTATATAGAAAATGGAGAGGATCTTCACCCACGAAACACACTTGCATAATATTATCTATTTATCTAGTTTAGAACTTCATATCTATTAAGTTATTTACGTTGCTATCATTATTTAAGAGTTGTGCAATGTTGTGATTAATTCACACCGCGACAACGGCAATCCGTAAAGCAACATGCGTAACAACCGAAATGTCGAAATCCTACACGCGACCGTTATTTAAAACCTTGGTTTAAAACTTTTAACTGGGAGATGCGACAGATTTTGAGAAATTGAGTGTGGTTTGATGAAATTAAACCATTAAACACACTGATTATTATTATTATTAATATTCGAATCTGTTATGTGAAGGTTGGAAATATTCAAATCTTCTCAGATTTTTAGTTTAAGCCGGTTTGGGGATTAAGGTTTAAAACCTTTGAATAAGGCTGTCCAGAAATTGAGTTTCTTTTGATGAAATTAAAACCTCAATTATTATTATTATGTTAGCTCTTGAATTAGTGTTAATGTTTATGTTTATCTTGCTAGACTTTGAGCCCATTTCATTATCTCCTCAATCATCGTCATCTCACAAGCTCTGCAAATGGGTAACTCAAATCACCTCCTTTTCATTTTAGAACAACAATGGTAGTAACTTACTTGGAAAATCTTTTTCTTGACGTTTTATTATCAATGTACCCGTACCTTTGTTTTTTAAAATTTGTCGTATTACGTACTGGTACTCGTACCGATGTTTCATGTATAGCTTGTCTTTTTCATTTTGAACTTCCATCCATATTAAAATATCCTCACCCTTAGGTTTCTCATTTGATCAAAACAATAAATAAACAGATGTTGCTCAAAAGCCCGATTTAAAGGACAATAAGGAAGACGTTGCTGAGAAGCCCGATTCAAAAGACAAAACAGAAGAAGTTGCTCAGTCAGAAGTTGAGAGAGGAGAGAGCTCAAAGCGTACATATGATGACTGTACTTATCAGGAATGTCCGTCTTTGAATATCTCACAAGCGTCACAAATGGGTAACTCAAATCACCTCTTTCATTTTATTAACCGATTGTATTTATTTTTTTAATTCTTGATTCTCTTACGTTATTGCCTTAAGTAAGTTTTCCCAATGCTGTAATGGCGTATTAACTTACAGCATATTAAAATATCCTCACCCTTTGGTTGATCAAAACAATAAACAGAAAATGCTAAGAAGCCAAAAGGAGATAACATAGAGAAAAAGCCTTGTGTGACAACCAACCTGATTCTTCCCGAGATACAAGAAGCCGAAAGTAAGTTTTACTCAGTCTTGTATTAACATGTTCTTTGCGGTTGAATTAATTTGCATTTCATATATCTGTTATGATTTAAATTTTGACGGTAGAACCATGGGAAAATACAATTCTTTTTGCTTTATTGTCTTGTGAAAATGCTAGCTCTTGATTGAGTGTTAATATGCACATAAGTTGGTTATGTTTATCTTGTTTTTGTTGCTAGACTTGAAGAATTAACCCCATTTCATTCTCTATTAATAATTTTTAGTTGTTTTGTTTGTCTTTTTTTATGTTTTTGCCTTGTCTTTTTCTTTTTTAAATATCCTCACCCTTGGGTTTCTTATTTGATCAAAACAATAAATAAACAGAGGTAGCTACGTACGAAGCCCCATTCAAAAGACGAAATAGAAGAAGTTGCCAAGTCAGAAGTAGAGAGCTTAGAATCCGATGATCCGATATGGTGGGATACCCGCTTCGATCATAGGAGAGATGTTTCTTGGGTTTGTCCTTGGGGTCGCCACTGCTATAATGTTGATATGAGTACTTATGAGGAATGGCCGGAGTATGGTTGTTTTGATAACCTTGACGACGATGATTGTCTTGATGACCTCAGCGACAATGATTCACAAATTTAGTTTCTATATGCATATATGAATTCTTTATTATCAATCTCTAAACTTGCAGAGGGATGCAAAGTATGAAGAAAGGTGGGAGAAATGTTTTCACGTTGGTAAGCTCCCAGGGGAAGATTAAAGACATGGGAAAAAGAACGAGGACTGAGAGTAAAAGAAAGAGAATCAGTTTTTAAAGTACTTTTGATTACAGTTTTGAATCATGTGTGTTGGTGGGTTATGTTATGTGTAACTTATGTTGCCTGAAAACTGTATTGTCTTTGTTTAGGATTCTTGTTCTTGTTTACGTCATTTTTAGAGAAGGCTGATGTGAAATTGTCATAATAATTTTTCTTAGAGAAGACTGATGTGAAATTGTTAAAGCTTCCTGGTAGTCGATACCGACCCTAGATTTTCTAATGTCATTACAATCGTTGATATAATACACACATCTATACGACAAGATTCGTAAGTTGCAGAATTATAGAAAAACAACATAGGTACATCGAATGGGGGGAATATGAAACTATATGCAACCAATTGTTTTTCAGTAAGACTTGAATAGAAAGATTATGAAATGATATGCAAAAATTAAACTTGGTGCAGAATGAGCTCATGGGTTTTGCAGAATGATAATAATAAGACCTGAAAATATGGAGGGCAAGTGAAAAAGTGATTCATAATCATCTTGATTATGCTGTGTTAAGGAAAGGTAAAGAAGAAATGGTTGATGAATAGAAGATTGGGTTGTGTTATTTTGACTTTCACTTGTGTTTGGTGAAATTAAGATTAGGTTGCTAATTAATTAATCCCTCTTAAGAACAAATGTTAGGTTCAATTTTAGTACTTAATTAATCCCTCTTAACAAATCTTGTTCAAAAGGTTTCCGTCAACATGTACACTAATATGTCTTAGGTAATTCTAGTTAATGCATCGTTAGGATAATCATTGTGAAGTATCTTCATTCTTCAACTGAGAGTCTTCAGTTCATTATGATTAAAATCAAATCATTCAACACTTGTCATGCTCTTCGTAATGTGTATTGCATCAATCATGGAATTGAGTTTAATCAATGGCAAAGTTAAACGTTTAATTTGCATTTTACAAAAGATTTTCCTTGTCTAAACAATGTTCTAATACAAACCATGAATTCTTTTTTGGACAAATAACCTAGTGTTTAGAAACCCACCTCTTAAAGATAAATAAACAGGTGCTCGAGGTTCAAACTCTAATCATTCTGCATCTATTATGAAATGTCCCTACTATCAATTTTATTAACATTCAATTAATAATTTTTATTTAACAGGTATTTTCAGCTTTCTAACATCCCTTAAAAGAAATTAAACAATTTCACTTTTTCTATACATTGACAATAAACATGATGGAGCCATGCATATAAGATGGAGCTGCCATTTAACATTGGAATTTCAAAATTCAAATTTGATTATTCTCAACTTTTTTGTTGTAGGGCGGTGATGGTTTGACTCATGGGATTTACGGCTATATGGTTATGAATAATGTCATTGTTACTATTCTATGAATATATATATATATATATATATATATATATATATATATATAGGCTTAAATATGCATTTCATCCATGCAATTAGGGGTCGTTTGAAATTTCATCCCTAAACTTACTAATCCTCCCATTTTACCCCTGCAAATATTAATCATTTGAAAATTCGTCCATTAACCCATTTAATGACTGCCACGTCATCAAATTAGCAAAATGACATGGGAAAAGACAAAAATACCCTTTTTAATTAAAAAATCTGAATTTTTTTTTTAAAATCATAAAAAAATTCCAATTTTTTTTAGAGATGAAGAAAAAAGTGGAAATTAGTTTTTCGAAAAAAAAAAGTAATATATAATTTTCAAATTAATAAAAAAATAATTTTTGAAAATTTAATTTTCACATTTTTTTTCCAAAAATTTTTTTCAGATGTTTTTTTATGATTTTTAATTTTTTTCCAGATTTTTTAATTAAAAAAGGGTATTTTTGTCTTTTCCCATGTCATTTTGCTAATTTGATGACATGGCAGTCATTAAGTGGGTTAATGGACGGATTTTCAAATGATTAATATTTGCAGGGGCAAAATGGAAGGATTAGTAAGTTCATGGATGAAATTTCAAACGACCCCTAATTACAGGGATGAAATGCATATTTTAGCCTATATATATATATATATATATATATATATATATATATATATATAATTGTAAAAAACAAGTCTTGTAATTAACAATGGATAGGTTTAGTAATACTCCATCCGATTTTGAATATAAAAAAAGGGTTAATTGTTGAAATTGATCTTGTAATATATGTGAAGTTTGAAAATAATTCGTAAAAATAAAAATACTTATTCTAACCTATAATTTGATATTCTTTCCATGTTTGACCTTCTAATATATGTGAAGTCTGGAAAAATGACTTAGATGTTGAATTTTTTTCTTTATTTTTTGCATGTAATTTTAGAACGTTGAACTACGGTTTTCCATAAAAAATTAGAAATTTTCAACAAGAACATAATTGATTATGAATTTCCGTTCCCCATAATTATGAATTTCTTAAACAATTCATAATTAATTCATCTATCGTTTGAAAAATCTAAAATTTTATGATGAAGGTTCTTATGATGTTCTAACCATACCTATAAATTTAGAGAATAAAATTTGACCTGTAAGTATATGCTTACTCGGAACAAAATTGCAATTTTGCAAGTTTTGGTTAAAAAACCAAATAGATTGAGGTTTATTCCAAATGCTATAAAATTTTGACGATCCTTTCTAAGTATTTTTATAGATGTCTCTGCAAATAGTCAGTTCAAAATTCAATTTCTAGGTCGAGATTTTCGTTGTTTTCATTTTGAATTTTTTGCACTTTAATTTTTTTTAATTAATTGGTCTCTTGTCGGGAAGTTGTAATTTTTTGTGGAGCGTCATATGTTAACATCGTAAACATGCTTGCAAAAAATTATGAAAACATTCAACTTTGAAGTCATTTTTCCGAATTACACGTATCTTTAAAGGGTAAAAAATAAGGAAGATCTCAAATTACAAGGTTATAACGTGTTTTTATTTTTATAGGGTCAATTTCCAGATTTCGTGTATATTACATGGTCAATTTAAATAATTAACACTATAAGAAAAGATTCATTTTTAAGACCCATTCAATCATTCAATAAATCATGTATATGATCTATAATATAAGTTTTATACATCGTTTATTGAATGAATTAATTTTTTTTTTTTTTTATATTCAAGACCATAGAGTAAGTGATTTGAAACCTAAAACAAGTGGTAGTTCTCACCTGCTTACTAATAGAATGGTAAAAAAAACGAGCCTCCTGTCTCATATAATGCCACTCTTTCAAAGTTCTACCCGGTTGATAATCTATCTTGAAGTAGTGAAGAGATACATTTTAGTTAAGATATTTAGTAATTAAAATCTCATTTAAGAAAAAATTGAGTGAATATTATTATCTGAGTAGATGTACATGAACCCACTTTTATTTTATTCAATACATGAACCCACTTTTTAGTTTGACAAGAGTACATGAACCCACTTAAGAACTTAAATGTTTACCCACTTTTATTTTAATCAATACATGAACCCACTTTTTAGTTTGACAAGAGTACATGAACCCACTTAACAACTTAAATGTTTGCCATTCTAAATTTCTAATGGTTAGGGTCTAGGAAGATGGCAAAACAGTTGAACAACAAATGAATTAGATAAAAATAAGAGATAGATTTTGTTCAAATTTATCTACTTTACTAATTACTACTTTGATTTTTTCTTTATAAAAACAAAAAAGTATATCCATTTTGTTCAAATTTAAAAAAAATACATTTACTTTTTTTATATAAAAAAGAGAGAATTGTATTAGTAAGAGTGCTTTAGTAACAAAAATTAGGCAAAATGATTTTTATCATAAAGATTAGAACATTCAATAATGTTTTTGAAAAAATGTATTTAATCATAAATGACATTTTTTTGGTAGAGACAAAAGAACAATAACAATTAAAAATTAGAAACACAAAAAAACGGAGGAGTTTTTTTTTTGACAAAGCATAAACGGAGGAGTTGTGATTCAATATTTAATATAAAATGTATTTAATCTTTTTTTTGAAGAAGTTAAAATGAAATATATTAACACAATCAGATGGTCTTCCTAGCACAAGGTGTACTAAGGAAGTAATACCAATGTACAAACAATGTCTTCACAATAATCACACACCACCAAAATACCGGAAAAACAAGTTATTAACCAATGCCTAGTATCACAAACGAGCTAAGCCACCAACCATGATAGTTTGAGGGAAGACTAATGTATTTCCCCTTCAACCACATGAAAGTTAGCGACTTTATTTTGTCCACCACTTGCAATATAGAACTATTTTTATTCTTGAATACCTTGTTTCTTTCTTTCCAAATTTTTCAAACTTTTGCAAACCAAATAACTTGAAGGATGAACCGCCTTGACTTGGCAGCTCCCCCAATGAAATTAAACTTATTAAAAAGACTAGATGCATCACAAGGCATAGCAGTAGTAACACCAATCCACCTAAAAATGTGATTCCAAACAGCCCCAAAAACATTACAATGTAATAATAAGTGAGCAAATGTTTCCACCTCCCCACAGCCTCCAACACATAACTGGTCTTCAATGCCAATCACGTTTCAACGGTAAAGGTTGTCCTTAGTAGGCAACCTATCACGTAACAGACGCCAAGCAAATAACACCACCTTCAAGGGAACTTCCTTCAGCCACAAATGAGGCACTGGCACCGCATCATCAACAGGAACGTTGTCAGACAAAAATTTATAAGCACTACGAACAATATAAACAGAAGATGTTTCCAACCGTCACATCCTTTTGTCAACCTTGTCAACCTGCAAAGTTACACTTTGGAGTAAAATCCTAAGTTCCCCCGCTAACCCCCATCCTAACACATTCATACGAAAAACTGATTCACTCTTCAACAACGACAATTCATATAATCTATTGAATCTCACATTAAAAGATACTCCATCCACCCAAACGTCCGTCCAAAAGAAAGTTTTTAATCATTAATGACCCTTAATATGAATACTTTAGTACCCTAATATATTTATTTTTTTTAATCGATATATTTTACGCGTAACTATAAACTTAACTCTTAAATCAAGTAAGGCTATAATGAATGGTAAAGTCCATCCAAAATCTTAACACGACAACATTCTCAAAATTGAATTTAAATTTGAAGATATCCAAATGCTCATGACTTTGTCATTATTGTTGTTCTTATCCTCTCAAAAAAACTATAGTTGTTCATATGGCAACTTTTGGTGTATCGGTCAAATTATACCTTTTTTTTTTGTTTGAAATAATTATAAATTTAATATCTATAATAAATGACATCACAAATGACATCACAAATGATGACACAATCAAATACCATAAGCATGATCTATTACAAGACAAAGGCCACCGATGAACCTTGTTTACAAATACTCAAATGATGTTCATGTTTTGTTTCATCACATCAATTTGTTAAATCCTATATACTACCTAGCTACCTTCATTCTGCAATATGGCCACAATGAAGCCTCTGGTAACCGACCTTGTTTCCACCCTTAATCATGTCCCTTCAAATTTCATCAGACCCATTGGTGATCGTCCAGATCTTCAACTTCAATTCACCACCACCGATTCTATTCCTACCATTGATCTTCAAGGCCTAGTTGCATTAAATCGTTCTGAAATCATCCAAAAAATTGCACATGCATGTCAAAACTATGGCTTTTTTCAAGTATATTCATCATCAAATCAAAAACTTGTTTATTTTTTTTAGTTCTTAATAGTCTAGCGCGAAATTCACGTGCATGGTTTTTGAAAGTGGAAAATTGCTAGTTTGAAACTCACCCTCAATATATGAAATGTTTTATACTTTTTTCAATTTAATCTACACCGACGAAACCACTTATTGTTTATTTTATTATATGAGTATTATAATAATTTAGAATTTATTCACATGAAAAGTAACGCTAGCAACACATATGTTAACACACAACTTCTAACAAATTATAAAATATAATAATTGTCAAACTCTAAAACAAACCAAATTGTTTAATTTCAAATTAAATCTAAACTCTTTACATATGTTGCACCATGGAGTTGTAGGGGTTCTAATTTTGTTTTGATAGATATTTGGTTGTTTATCTATTTTTATTTTATTTTTGTTAAGATTGTGAATCATGGAGTTCCAGAGGAGGTTATAGATAACATGATGAACGTGTCAAAGGAATTCTTCAATTTACCAGAAAGTGAGAGAATGAAGAATTACTCTGATGATCCATCAAAGACAACTAGACTTTCCACTAGTTTCAATGTGAAGACTGAGAAAGTTTCAAATTGGAGAGATTACTTGAGACTTCATTGCCATCCTCTTGAAGATTATGTTCATGAATGGCCTGCCAACCCACCTTCTTTCAGGTACAAAATATATATAAAATTATTTTCTTATTAAAAAATATATACTCAATATTTTAAATAATTGTTTACAAATGAAATTATATCTATGAAATATAGGTGTTTTATGAGATCCAAAATAATATATTTTGGGCATTTTTACGATTTATACTGTCACGTCAAAATTGTTAAAATCAGGTCTAACTCATCCTTATAAACCGCCTTGTAAGACGAAGAATGTCGTATCTCTATAAATTCTTGTCAAAACGCATATGTATTAAATGTGGGACTTGAGTTTTTTTAATACACTTTCTCAAGATGGGTATTGTTGGACTTGTTCAACTATAAAAGATGCATGCCATAAATCGATAGACCCTAATATCATGCTGAAATTGGTCTAACTCATTTTACATGAAGACCTGTAAGGTGAGAGTGTTTCATCATTAAAAATGAGACAATCCACCATTCAACTTTGATGATTCATTATTAAAGTATTTGATTTTTTATTTCCTTATATGTGTCTTATTTGATTTTGTGAGTTTTGATTTCTTTGTATGTGTCTTTTTGCAACTTTTATTTTTAGAATCATTTAGATTTTTAAGGTATATGAGAATCAACCACTTTTAGGAGAATCAATCGTGTAAGCGTTGCCAATCTTAACGGATTTAATTGTCTTTTATTGTCAAATATTAGGGATCAACTTTCTTTACAACTCTATTAGCTAAATAACTTTTTAATTTTTTGACTGTCTCTAAGGGTCCGTTTGATAGTCAGGATAGAGAGACATGATATGATACATTAATCATATCCTGTTTAAATCTTATGTTTGATGCACCAAATAGATAAAATAAAATAAACCATTTTTCTATCCTATCCTGACTTTCCTTTGTAATTTTTATCTAAGTATAAGCTGAGTTAGAAATTATCCTGATGGATTAAAAGATCATTCCTTAATTATTATCTTGATATTCTGTCATTTTTAAAATAATGAAAACATGTATTTTCTATTGTAATTAATAACATGCCATTTTTATAGCATTTAATTAATTATGAGAGCAATTTTTTCATTTAATTATAATAATATCATGTTTGTTATTATGTTTGTTATCACGTGCGCATCAAATACATGATATGATAATGTTTATCATGTTTTTATCATATCATACCTACCTCCAGCTTTATATCATATCCTACCTATATCCTATCCTGACCATCAAACGGACCCTAAAGACATTCAAATTTTCAATTTAACAAAAGCCAAAACAATTTATTTAACGCAATTACTTTTTATATTCAAACTTTAATTAAATCCTATAAATTTAGAATAAAAAATCTGGGGAATCATGAATCCTTGAAGATTTATACATTTGATAAAAGTAAAAAGGACATAAAGATTTTAGAAAGAAAAAAAAAAATTAATGCAAGTCAATGGACCAACTTTTTATAAATTTGGTCCGTCCTTACAAAGCAAAAATTTGACTATGTTATTCCAGTTGTTCTACGTAATGTTAACAATATCAGTAAAATACTATTCCCTTCTCCCACTATCTAATTTATTTTAAATTTAAAAACAAAAATTTTATCATAAAAATTATGCATTCAAAACATTGAAATAATAAAAAATAATTTTTTCTATACTGTATAAATTTATCAATTATTTTTATTATTGTATGGTAGTAAACTAATATAGATCTTTAAATGAATCTCACGTGTACATGTCATTTACCTATAATTTTTAAATAAAAGTAAATATTAAGAATTCAACGACTTCAATGGTATCTATTAAGGATTCAACAACTTCAATGGTACTAAACTAAAAAAAGTCCTTAAGGAAATACACTAACATGTACTTTAACACGTGCATTTATAAAATAAACAAAAAGAAATTGAAAAGAGAAATAATCACGTGAACTTGAGATGGTGAGACCAACTTTTATTTACTTTATTTCCTCTTTTAATTGTGAGACCCGTTAGCTGCTGAATATAGAGATAGTTTTTATATAGTTGCTGGTAATTAATAGATACCAACTTTTTTCCTTTTCAAATTGGGGTCATTAATAGGTTGAGGTCCTTGTTAAGTAAATGATTCTCCATTAGAGATGCTCTAAGGACACTTGTTAGCATAACCCTAAAAAATATACTTAATTTCAGGAATTGAGAGGTTGAGCACCTTCATTTGGGTTTGAAGACATGACATCATAGCTGCGTGTGAGTTTCAATGATATTTACCACTTAGCCTATACTGTTACATCAAAATTGTTGAAATTAAGTCTAACCGATCCTTAAAAAACAACTTGTAAGGTGAAGAATAACTCATCTTTATATTCTTTTTATCGAAACTCATATCTATCCAATATGGGACTTAAGTTTTTTCCATTACACTTTCTCAAGCCGAGCACTATTGAGCTTCTGCGTCTATAAATGGTGCATGGCTCAAATTTATAGACTCCAATACCATGTTGAAATTCATTCTTACAGAACATGCTTGTGGTTGCTATATGCATGCATGCATATATATATATATATATATATATATATATATATATATATATATATGATCCAATCACATCGCGATTACAAGATCCAAAAGAACATATTTGCAGCATTTACACAATCTAGATCTTCAGCTCAAATTCAGACAATCCACTCTTCAATATGATGATTCATTATTCAACTATATGATTTTAATTCATTGATCTAAACGACTCTATTAATATGCTACTGTTGAGATTCATGGCTATGCATGCACCTAGTAGCAATTGCAAACACAAGTCTTGTTAAAAAAGTTATGATGCAATCACATTTCGACCATAACCTAAATCCTCACGCATGATAACTTTTTCATTATGTTTTATTATATATTCTCTTTTTCTTTCAAACTATTGTTCACAACTTCAATTTAATTGCGATGTTATTTGTGATGTTTAGAGAGGATGTAGCAGAGTATAGCAAACAATTGAGAAGGCTAGCATTGAGATTGCTTGAGGCAATATCAGAAAGTTTAGGTTTGGAAAAGGATTACATAAACAAAGCACTTGGCAAACATGGACAACACATGGCTATTAACTACTACCCTCCATGTCCTGAACCAGACCTAACATATGGTTTACCAGCACATGCTGACCCAAATGTCATTACCATTTTGTTGCAAAATGATGTGGCTGGTTTGCAAGTACTTAAGGATGGTAAATGGGTAACTATTAACCCTGTTTCTAATACCTTCATTGTCAATATTGGTGACCAAATTCAGGTAATTCACTCAAAACTCAAGCCTTCAATTTTAATTTATTTTAAAATAGGCGACCATATTCATTGAACGCCTCCTCTATAAACTAAACTGTAACGTTCATGTTGGCTGAGTCGTGTTTACGGAGACTTGAGTGTATAGTTTTTAGTAGTACATGCCTCTTGCATCATACATACACCATGTCAATCCAAATTATTCTTACAAATAAAAAGGAATATTAAATTTAACTTAATTAACATCGGAAAGGTACTAATTTGCAACCTCAGAATTCACGTGATATTTGCCGTATATTATAAGAACTATAATAAAAAAATAAAATCCTGATTTCTTATAAATTATTGATAAATACTTATATATGATATATGCATGTATGTTGATGTGGATTTGAAATAGGTGATAAGCAATGATAGATACAAGAGTGTGCTACATCGAGCATTGGTGAATAGTGAGAAAGAGAGGATGTCCATTCCAACGTTCTACTGTCCATCACCAGATGCAATCATAAGACCAGCTCCTCAACTCATAGACAAAGATCATACTGTTCAATACAAAGAGTTTGAATACAATGAATACTACAACAAATTCTGGAATAGAGGACTTTCAAAAGAAACCTGTGTGGACATGTTCAAGGTTTAGATTGTAGTTTCTAGATTTCATCTCCTTTTTGAAGTGGAGGCACATGAACAATTTGAACTTTAGATGAAATGCCTTTTAGATTTTGAATTTTAATAATGGACATTTTGGATTGAGTTGAATAAAAATAAATTTTCATATCATTTGCATGTATTTTTTTTTGGAAAGACTAAGATAAAATATATTAAACCAAAAGATGTTTCTCTAACACAAGATGTGTCGGAGGAAACTTAAAAATCGAACAATTTTGTTGGTTTAAAGAGAGATGATTTTGTTTGGGTCATGAGGTGAGTTCGGGGGATCGTCCTCATCGACCTTAAGACAGTAAGTTTATGGGTCCTCTCACTTATAAAGTGTTCAACCTTCACTTTTCTATCTGATGTGGGACATAATTACTCACACTTGCACACAACACTTCCCCTTAAGTGTGAGTCTATTTATTCATCATGCTCCCCCTCCACAACGGAACCGACACAAGGAGCCATTTATTGCTTGTATCGCCGTTGCTGCTTTCTATGCAAAATATTAGATACCGCAGTCGTATTCGTCGTCGAACCGAGGTTCTGATACCACTGTTGGGTCATGAGGAGAGCTCGGGGGACCGTCCGCATCGAGGCTAGAACAACCACACAAGTGACAGAGACGCCACACAACGAAACCGACACAAGGACTCACTTGTTTCTTGTACCATCGTTGCTACTTTCTATGTAACGGAACGAATCCTGCAGTCATTCCCTTCTTTAAACTGAGGTTTTGATACCACTGTTTAGGTTTGTTAATTAAAGTTATTTTTGATTTGTCCACCGGATCGCATAAGACCAAGCTCCACTTTGTCCTGTCAACTACTTCCATAATGTTTACTATATTTCCTTTACTATAAAGATTAGAGCAATCAATAATGTTTTTAAAAAATGTACTTAATCATAAATGATATTTTATTTGCGTAGATAGACGAAATAACAATTAGAAACACGCGTAAACGGAAGAGTTGAGTTCAATATTTAATATACTCCTTCCGTTTTAAAATGAGTGTCGTTTTAATCAATTACACACATATTAAGGAATGAAATGAAATAATCATTAGACATAACACTTTTACTAAAATGCCCAAGAAAAAGACAAATTTAAAGTTGCTTTGAAAATTGTGCAAGAGAAAAGTTGGATTATTTATTGAAGGTAAAGTTGTGAGAAAAAAATTAAAGTTGTATTGAAAATGTAAAGTGACATTTATTTTGAAACAATTTTTTTTTGACTAAAGTGGCACTCATTTTGAAACGGAGGGAGTAAAATGTATTTAATTATAAATGACACTTAATATGAATACTTTAGTACTCTAAATTTTTGTTAGTAAGAAACCGAAAAAAAATTGTTGGTAATATGTAACATCTAATCATTGAATGTATTTTTTTTGTATATATGATTATTTAAAAATATATTTAAGTTTTAAATTAATTTTTGGTATGATAGGTGGTTAGGGGAGGTTCCTTTATGTATATGGTTTAGGCGCTTATTTGACTTATTAGTAAATAAGTTCAGTCACTACTATGTATGATCTTGGTTGGGAGGAGGGGGAGATGCGTGGAATTGGCGGAGGAGCGTGTGGGCGTGGGAAGAGGAGATGCTTGTGGAGTGAAGGATATTACTTTCCACTTTTGTTTTGCAGCCTAATGTTTCGGATAAATGGCAGTGACTCCCTGATACTGAAGCGGGTTACACAGTGCGTACAAGCTATCAGATTCTAACTTATCGGGAAGTCATTCATGCAGATACCCCAGATGATCTTATTTGGCATGCCCAGGTTCCACTGAAGGTGACTATTCTTTCTTGTCGATGTTACGTGATAGGTTACCAACTAGATTTAACATGCTGCACCGTGGTATCATTGCGTCTGAGGCTGCCTTATGTACGGCGGCATGTGGCTAGAACGAGACAACATCTCATCTGTTCTTGCATTGCGCCACATTTAGGTCGTTGTGGCAGCTAGTTCGGTCTTGGTTAGGAGTTAAAGGCGTGGATCCTCATAGTCTTCGTGATCACTTCATTCAGTTTACTTATTGTTTAGGTGGTTTGAAGGCTCGGCGATCATTCCTCCAGCTTATTTGGCTTATGTGTGTCTGATTAATTTGGAATGAAAGAAATAACAGGTTTTTTTAATAATTCTCATACCTCTATTCATGAGATGATGGATAAAGTTAAGTTTCATTCCTATTGGTGGCTGAAGGTTAATAATGTCACTTTTGTGTTTGGTAGTTAGAGATGGTGGTCGGACCTGTTGTATTGCTTGGGTATCGTCTGACCTTTGTTTTAGTTTTTCTATTGTTTGACAGATTGTCACGTTTAACGGATCTTCTTAGTACATCTTGTGCTGAGAAGGCACCTGTGGTTTTGTTAATATATACCATTTTTGCTTCTTCAAAAAAATGTTTTAAATTAATTTTTTTCCCGTCACTTTTTGGCTTACATTTTTTTTTTTTGCAAAAACGAGGTGACTTAGCAAAGCATTAAGCCACCAAAATATATATAAAGATAAAAAAATGTACAAAAAAAAAGGAGGGGACCAAACCAAAACCTCCGTATTAATTAACAAACCTAAAATTAGGCATGCCTAATTTGTTTATAACAAACGGGCCTCTGATACATTTAGGAAGATTAAGTCAAACTGTCAAAAAAATGGAAGATAAACCTATATTACCCTCCCAATAAACATGAGAAACTATAAAATTCATAGTGCTAGTTATATGAGTGCACTTGTCCCATCTATTCCTTAGCTTCCAAGGCACGTGGGATTTGTTTTTAAAGGCATTTACTACAAGTGCATAATCAGATTCAAGCCATAGGATCCTCCAGTTGAATTGCTTGGCCAGTTCTATAGCTCTCAAAGCACCAGACGACTTAACAAAATAAGCACTTTCTTGTCCTGTGTTCTCAGCAAAGCAAAGGAGAAAGTCTCCATCCTTGTTTCTAAATATGCCACCACAAGAGGAAGACTACATATTTGACGAACCATATGTATTACACTTAATCCAATGGATAAGAGGAGGATGCCATAAAACTTCTAAAATCTGAGGAGTCTTAGGAGGGTGTATTGCAACATTGAACTTTTTGAGGAACACAAAATCAGTAATGGTGGAATGAGTAGATACATATGTAAAGTTAACTGAGAGAGAGGTATTTGAAATGATAGATGTAGCAGAACTTCTCCAAGGATTATCTTGTTATTAAATCTTTTCTGATTCTTAGCAAACCAAATTGAGTTGAAGATGTTAACTAAAGTTGCTGTTAGAACCAGCTTACATTAAGAGTTCCCAAACTTCTTGCAAAGATTCCAGATGTCCTCAATTGATCGAAAATTAAGAGGACAATTCAAAGTAGAAACAAGCTAACACCATATATTATATTATAAGCATACAAACATTCAAGAACAGGTGAAAACTTGTTTCAGTTTGAGAGCCACATAGGGAACACATGGAGGGAACAATGTTTTATTTTAGATGAAATGTCTTTCAAATTTTAAATTTTAATAACAGATCTTTTTGGACTTGGGTTGAATAAAAATAATTTATCATATGATTTGCATGTATTGATTAATACACTTGTTCCTTTGAATTTTTTGCATTGTCTTAATTTTGTTTAGAAAAAAAAAAACATAATTTTTATCAACTTATACTATATTATTATTTTATTAAAAAAATAAAATATAATAAGGATTAAATAATAATATCAAAGGTTTAAATTTGATATGTTCATGTCTCTTTATAAAGGTACAAAAAAACAATAAAAGGCAAGACAGACCCTGAATCATATACAAATAAAGATTACACATGAGAAAGCAAGGCAAAACTATCCCTAAAAAGCGAAGAAACTTCAAGCGTTGCCTAGCGTAAGCTTTTCTCTTAATATCCAAAGAAACTTTAAGCATCGTTTAGCTTAAGCTTTGCTTTTAATATCAAAAAAAACCTAAATTACTAAACAAGAAAATTTAACCCTATTCAACAACAGATCTAGAACTACAAAATAAAAAGACCAAATATCAATACAATCAAATCTATCCCACTAAGATAGATTTAACAACCATCCAAAAAAACAGCAAGTGCAATATTATATGCTCTTGCTCATCCCTCATATATGTCTCTTCATCAACTAAGTCTTCTTACAGAGTTCTTAATATGTTTACACTCTTCATTGCAGCAGTACTAGAATTGTTTGCTTCTTTGGATACATTCTTCATAGTTGCAGATGAAGTTTCTATGATAGTGTTAGCTGCCTCCTTCTAAGACTTGTGAATGGGGTGCTAGATAGCATATCCATATCCTCGACATATATGTTTTTCCATTAAAACTACTTGGATTTAAACTCTTTTCAACAACAAGTTGTATACCTACTTGGATAACTTCCAATGGAGGCAACACCTACAATCTTGAAGGCCAAATTCATAGTCATCCTGAGAGAGATTTTAACAATAATTTAGTCTCCTTTAATCACTCTTGTTGGAAGTTGATTCAATTGGAGATTTAATGTTTACGAAACCACCCGTGCGAACGATTTTTCGATGGAATTTTCAGATTCCAGCGCAGAAGACTCTGACGGAACACCAGAGGTGCACTATGTAGAAGAAAAGAGAGATATTGCAACATGACATAATCACACCAACAAAATTCAGGGCATGGATGAGCAACGTGTAGATGGCGAAAGACCAGTAGAAAACACCAAAAAAACCGAGTGTAACGTTCACCGAAGAAGTTACAACGAGGTAGTTATGGTAGCCATAGTAGTACATTTACAACCAGAACAAAAACCAAGCCTTATCCCATCAAGTGGGGTCGGCTACATGGATCAAATTACGCCATAATGTTCTATTATAAACCATATTTGGATCCAACTCATTGTTCTCTAAATCCTTTCTAATGGTTTCTCTTATAGTTTTCCTAGGTCTTCCTCTACTTCTTTTGACTCGACTCTTCTCCATCTGATCTACTATTCTTACGACGACATCTAGGGGTCTTCTCTTTACATGCAAAAAACAACTAAGCCTATTTTCCACCAACTTTTCTACTATAGATGTCACCCCGTTCTCTCCCTAAAGGTGTCAAACAATTAATTTAATAGAAGTCAAACAAATTCATCTAACACGCACAAAAATTAGTTCACTACATAGGAAATTTGATATGTTCACATGTTTTTGTCAATGTTAGGATAAAGTACGAATTTTTTTTCTTCTAATTACATCCAAAAATATCCAGTTACACAAAAATTGAATGATCATACCAAAACTGACCTTTTTCTTTTGTTTCAACTCTCACCCTAAATTATCACCTTATCTCTTACAAACAACTATGAATACAATATATATAAAAGATTGAATCACACGATTTTTATACTCTATTGCATCAGTAAATGTGTTTGTGTTTTTATGGATGATTTTGTGAATTTTCATTTCTTTATATGCGTCTTTTTCTGCGTTTTCAAATCGTAAAAGAACACATTGTTACAATTTCTATATTGGACTGTGAATGACAACTCATCTTACGTTATTTTTAGCATGTTTTTCAGTAATTTTCAGTAGGTTTTAGTAGCAAAAAGGAGGAGTATTGGAACGAATGCCTATGATTTCGGGACGACTTGTGAAGACTTTGGGAAGACCAAGAATGAAGATTCAAGAGGCCTCATGAGACTTTTACAATGGAAGGAATTATGTTTCCAAGTTCCGAGGCAAGTTATTTGAAGACGAAGACCTGAAAACGACGAAAATCCGAGAAACTTGACCCAACGAGCAGAAACTATGTGCCCTAGGCAAATGGGATGCGCCTATGGCATGGCAAAATTATACCATGTGCCTAGGGCATCATGCATGCGCCTTAGGCACCTCCAAATTTACACTTGGTGCACCTAGGGCATATGCCATGCACCCAGAGCATTTAAAATGTGAAGGGCACATGCGTAATTTCATGCGTTATTGTCGGTTTAGCACTGTGGCAATTCAAGAGAAAGACAACTTTAAAACTTTAGGAGAGTTTCTATTTTCTCCTTGATTTTCTAAGGTATATTTTTATCTTTAGTAATTTGTTTTTAGTTACCATGTGTAACCAAATCTTTTTAGGTTAGAGTTCTAATATGAACCTCTATTTATTTTCGTTGGATATTAATTTAATTTAATGTCAATTTATATTATTTATCTTTTGTTCGCTATTTAGTTTTGTTGTGAATTCGATGAAAAATCACACCAATAAATACTTGATGTGTGGAGCAAGGAATAATCAAGCAACCAAAAACAAATGGGTAATAGTTATAATCACAAGCAAAAGTAAAAAACAGCGAGAGAAAGAAAGAGAGAACACAAAAGAATTTGTTTACCCAGTTCAGTCACAAAATTGACCTAATCTGGGGGAGAGAGCAGCCTTTCGTTTCACTATAATGATGAGTAACTTTACAAAAGAGATATCAATGGGTTACAAGAATAAGTCTCCCGTCTAATTCTACCCAAAGTCCCAATCTATTCCCGTAACCAAGAGACAAACTCTATACAAACCCTATTTTTGTTGTTGTCTTTCTAAACCCTTGTTCCAGCCCTCTCTATCTCAAGGTTTACTCTGATACAAGGTCTATATTTATAGTAAAGTATAACTCATAAATTTGGAACGGATATCACGCTGAAGATACGTTTCTCTTTTTTCTCCTTCAGTGAAAGAATATTTGCATCAAAGATATAATATTCCCTTTCAAAATATATTTGCATCAAATGGCCCTTCATACGGTACAAAAATATATTTATTGCCTATAAATATATTTTCAGCACAAAATATATTTGAAACAAATCTTTTATATTTTTAGCAACAATATTCTTCATCCATCAAATTTTGAGTCATACTACAACATTCTTCACCTTGAATCTAAATTAGTGATGATGTCAATTTAACATCAACCACCATACTGCTTTTTCCTTGCTTCCCACTACACCATGTAGCTCCACAAGTTTACACCCTAACATCTTCAACCATCGGAATGCCTTCCGCCCTTTTGAAGATCCTTGTGTCCAAACTACTTAAGGAATTTTAGGTAGTTCCACAAGTACACACTTTAACCCCTTCAGCCATCGGAATGTCTTCCGCCTTCTTGAAGGTCCTTGCAGTCCAACTACGCTAGGAATTTTAGGTAGTTCCACAAGCATTCACTTTAACCTCTTTAGCCATCGGAACATATTCCGCCTTCTCGAAGAGTCCTTGCAGTCCAACTACACTAGGAGTTTTAGGTAGTTCCACAAGCATTCACCATAACATCTTCAACACAGGACATCTCCCGCTTCCTTGAAGGTCTCATTGCATTCAATCACCCTTGGCCTTTTTTTAAGATAATCCCGCAAGTCGTGCTATACATTCTTCAACCTCCGAAATGCCTTCCGACTTCATGAAGAAATTCCTTGCTCACCACTAGAGCATAGCACCCAAGGTTCTCCATAGTCGTACCATTATCGGTGTGTTCAACTCCACCTCAAGCTGAGCTTCCAACCTATCAACTTGCAAATGCGTACATCCCACTATGTCTTCGACCTTGAAACTCCACCTCAACATGTAGATCATGAGTATTGTTGTCTCCGCCTCTCCAAACTGATCATGAGTATTCTTATCACCGCCTCTTTAGACTGATGTTGAGTGTTTAACATCACTCCAGACGACCACCGCTCTACCAGGCATCACTCCCAAGGTGAGACGCATCACCTTCTTCATCCTCCAAACAACACCACACCATCAGAGCACCTGCATCCTCAAGATGCACCTCAATGTTCTCCAAATCACCAATGATTTTGTTGAACTTCGTAAGTTGCTCTATGATAGCCTTTGACTCCACCATCTTGAATGAGTAGAGTTGTTGCTTTAGGAATTGCCGATGAGCCAAAGACTTTGTCATATACAAATATTCAAACTTTGAGCACATCGATTCCGTGGTTGGTTCCTTCGCTACTTCTCTTAAGACTTAATCCCTAAGACACAAGACAATGGCACTCCTGGCCTTGTCCACCATCTCGGTCTTCTAGGATCGTGACATGGTGACCGGTAATGCACCTTCACCCTTCAAAGCTTTCTCACATTTTTGTTGTATTAACACCGCTTCCATCTTTACCTTCCATAACCCAAAATCGTTTTCTCCGGTAAACTTCACAATATCCCACTTTGAACCCATGATACTTTATTATCCTTTGAACCTTGCCCCACGGTGGGTGCCAATTGTTGTGAATTCGATGAAAAATCACACCAATAAATACTTGATGTGTGGAGCAAGGAATAATTAAACAACCAAAAACAAGTGGGTAATAGTTATAATCACAAGCAAAAGTAGAAAACAGCGAGAGAAAGAAAGAGAGAACACAAAAGAATTTGTTTACCCAGTTCAGTCACAAAATTGACCCAATCTGGAGGAGAGAGCAACCTTCTGTTTCACTATAATGATGAGTAACTTTACAAAAGAGATATCAATGGGTTACAAGAATAAATCTCCCGCCTAATTCTACCTAAAGTCTCAATCTCTTCCCGTAATCAAGAGACTCAATCCTAATAGTGTTTCCCAAGGTGAATCAACCATCAAACCCTAATGTTTGTTCTCAAGAGACAAACTATATACAAACCCTAGTTTTGTTGTTGTCTTTCTAAACCCTTGTTTTAGCCCCCTCTATCTCAAGGTTAACTCTGATACAAGGTCTATGTTTATAGTAAAAGTATAACTCATAAATTTGGAACGGATATCACGATGAAGATACGTTTCTTTTTTTTCTCCTTCAGTGAAAGAATATTTGCATCAAAGATATAATATTCCCTTTCAAAACATATTTGCATCAAATCGCCCTTCATACGTACAAAAATAAATTTATTGCCTATAAATATATTTTCAGCCCAAAATATATTTGAAACAAATCTTTTATATTTTTAGCAACAATATTCTTCATCCATCAAATTTTGAGTCATACTACAACAAGTTTTATTTAGGAATTATTTATTTCAAAGGAGCGTAACCCTAGATTAAGTACTTAGGTTGTGACAGGGCTTAATATTGTTGTTACTATCTTGCTGCTTATATCTTGATATTTATAGCATTATACTAATAACTATCTGTCTAGGAATTAATTAGTTAGTAACTAGCGAAAGATACTGAAAACGAGTTGACGCTAGCAGTAAGTATTTAGTAGGTGACATTACTAAGATTAAATAGTAACTCTGCTAAACCTAGGATGTAACTGATTAGTAATTAAGGAAACAAGCAACTCCGTGGAATAAACCTAAATAGAACCATTCTCTTAAACTCTTGGTAAGGTAGACGTAGATTAGGGCTATCCATTTGTAGAACTACTAAGTAAGTAAGAGAAAGTGTGCTATGAGTGTCATAAGATTCATTGATGGGCAGACCTACATGAACCTTGACCTTCATTTCCTTTGAAAATCTTGGAAAGCCAATTTAAGTCTATGCTTTCAATTATCTTAGAGGCGGTAAGACCCTACACGTAAGGATCACCGTGTGATCAGCAGGTGCAACCAGACTTAGGAGAGATAAACCTAGTTAACCGAGATTTATATACCCCACACGTAAGGATCACTGTGTGATCAACATGTGTATCTTCCAACCTTCTAGGTTAGTCACGTCCCAACGACCTCATCACTTGTATAGTCTACCTAAGATAGATACGCAACATTAATGTTATTTAATATCCAACAATATAAACAGAAGGGATTCGAAGAATCCTAACCGCTGCTCACTTTTCTGCAACCAAAACCAGGTAAACTTCTCTGTTGCAAATAGATAAAAATTGCAACATTTCTAACCTTTTTTTTATTATATCGTCAACTTACAAAATAAGTAACACAAATTGTTTGAACGAAACGACAATCCATGTGGATACGATACTCTACTTACACTTTATTACTTGGTAAACAATTTGGTACACTTGTCTAACCAGATTCGAGCATCAGACTGTACGTTGATAGACCTACAAGTGTACGAGATTGTCGTCGTAATAGACTTATGAATCTCAATGGTACCTTTTTCTCTTAAGTTATGCAAATGAAACATGTTTTTGATTTTGTAAGATGAATGATTGAAGATTGATTTAAAATATGCTAATGATTTAAAACACCTAGAGTTCGTAACTACAACGAACATTCCAAATCTTTTTTTTTCTTTTGCCTTGGGAATACAAACCTTAGGATGAAGTATCAATTAATCTATCTCTAGCAATAAAATAATCTCTCACCAACATGGCTCCCAATTCCCATGGCTCATCACCTTCTATCAGGTGTTATCGGACCATTCGTTATTTATGTCTATGAATCAAGTCCAACAGTGCTGGTTGTGAGAGGGTGTTAAAGAGTCTCAAATCAGACAAAATATGACTTGAACATATGTTTATAAGTAAAATTACTCCTCGCCTTACAAGTCGGTTTTGTGTAGTTGTGTTAGACCCAACCAAAATTTGTAAGAGTCTTAACTGTGTGTGTCCGTTCAATCATATTTGAATCATATTTGGGAGTTCAAGTAGTAGTTGATTTCATTAATATTTGGCACTAGATCGTTGATCCCCAAGGCTGGTTTTGTTTCTCATCACTTAATACTACTTATACTTGTTGTACGATCAATTTACCACACAAAAATAACATATCTATGGCTCTTTTAAGGGAATTGATGTGTTGTACGAAATTACTTACAAAACTCACATTATGTTTGAGTTAAAATTCTATTCTTTTAGTAGTTTTGATTGAATATTTTTTACATAAGAGATAAGTAGGAGATGAATTAGGCCAGGTTAATCTATAGGACCTAACTTAGCTCTAGACATGAACAAATTTTATGCCATGTGAATCAAATTGGAGAGGAGATAATTCTTTGAATTAGGTTGTCTCTTGGTATTGTTTGGTGTGTTATCAATTCAAAGGTATTATTTCATTGTCATGCACCTAACTAAAGGCACACAGTTATAAAGGAATAATTATATTTCTCTGCAAGAAAAGTACAAAAATGTTAGGGTTTTGCTAACAAGTGTCCTCAGGACAATTGTTAAGTAAATCAAAAGTAACATGTTTGTATTGAATTCAACAATATTTTAACTTTTAAAAAATTTAATTCATCACTTTTCACTATTTTCCAATACAATGTTTCTATTTTTATCCTCTTATCCAATGCATCAAGGGCACTCTTTAGCATTTCCCTAAATGTTATTATATGAGGAACTTGTTAAATGTCTGTGTGGTTCTGCGTAAAAATAAATTGATTTTTAGTGAACTGATTTTTTTTAACTTAATTATGATTAAAAGTGTGTTGATGATAAAATGATTTATATTTGGATATATTTATGTAAATTAGTTGAACAATAAATTTGAGTGTTAAAATGACAAACTCCAATTTATAACTTCAAACAAAATTAATTATGAATACAAAATCAGTTCTACTCAAGAACAACCAAACATATTAGAAAGTAATTCAACAATTCTAAAATAAAGTTTAGTCCCTTAAAATGAAACCAAACACTGATATTTATGTTTTATCAAGAAATTATATATGAAAATGACTTTTTCTAGAGGATATATGAAAAGGACATGTTAGCGGAAAAATTATATAAATTTTGGTGCATTTTTTTTAGAGGTTGCATGCATGTTATTTATTAATAGAAAACTTGAGATTTCTTAAGTTATTTTTATTTAAGAAAAAGACTTATAATGTTTCATTAATTAGAATGTGTTTAGTATAATGTGGTATGTTAACCACAATCTGAAAATTAATAATGGGATTGTCTTTTGTTAACTTATGAATAACCCTATTTTTTTATCTCCGCACAAAGTGAACGCTAAAATTTTCATAATATTATGTGGAAAGAGTTTCAAAATTTTGAGTAATTATACCAAACTTAGCAATATCATGTTTTGGGTACAAAACACTACTCCCTCCGTCTCTTAAATATTAACGTTTTAAAAAAAATAAAAGGTAGCAGAATTATAGTCGCTTTGTGATTTCAATGTAAAATTAAGTAAGTTTTTCCAGTTTTGCCCCTGATGTCTTTTACTCCTCCTCTATCAGTAACTGGACGTTTCTTTTTTGAAAAAAAGCATTCTTGCAAAAAGCATTCTTGGCAGATGAAAGATTGATTGGCTCGGCTGCATTTATACCAGCTTTGTATTTAATGCCTTAATGTAACTTTTAATCTTTTCAATAATTTAAGTAAATGTGACTTTAAATAATAAAAAAATAGTGAGGTTAGTTTAGTAAAATAAGTATGTCTGTTGACTAATTTATTGCATTTCTTAATTTGTGTGTAAAAACCTTAAACAACTAATACTGTGAGACGGAGGGAGTATCAATCATTCTTTTTGCATCTAGGTCAAAATCTACCGGTCCTAAATTTATTTCGTGAACCTATTCAAAAGCTGATAAAGTCTAAGAGCTTCCCAATATGAACTTTACATATAAATTCAAACCATTTAGTTTTTGCAATCACAAAACCACATGTCTCGTCTCGGATACACATGCTTATCCTTGTTTTGAGATTAATTAATACTACTCCCTTCTCTCACATTATCATACTCTATTCGATTAATCAATGCGAACTCGGAAAATGCTATAAACAAAATAATTACTAGAATTATCAATCTAATCTTGGATTAGCTCTTTTTTAGTGATTTTTTTTAGGAATAGTGGTTAATAGTTCTTGGCTTGGCGATGATGTAAAAAAAAAATTAGAAAAGGTTTTGTGATGATATAAATAGTTCTTAATAACTTTTTTTTATTTTATTTATTTACTAGCGAAAAGACGGGCACTCACATGTCCGTCTTTCCGCTCTTTTTACTGTGTCAAAGTTTGAAAATTATGAACGATGTTTTTTTTATGAAATTTTGATTTTTATTAAAAGTAAAAATATAAAGGATCAAATGCAATTTTGATCCCCCTATTTTCAAAATTGTTAATTTTTGATACCCTATTTTCTAAAACCACTATTTTGATCCCCTTAGTTGCAAAGTCAACAAAAAAATTTGGTCCCCCTCCTCTCAGATGATGTGGCGTCTTCATCAATGATATGGATCCTACATGACATTGACATCATTTGACACGTCATTTCCTTGTCATTTTAATTAAAAATTATATATTAGAATATCATAAATTAAATTACAAATTAATATTGAAATAAAAAAAGAATCGGAGGAATAAAATTAGAAACTAAATTCTCAAACCGAAGAAGAACAAATCCAGAGAAGTCATCTTGCAAGGGACATCTTTGATGGAAAGAAGGATGGAACTAAGTATCGTTTGTGAAAGACAAAACTGTTGAATAATTAGTTGATATTGGTATGAAAAGACTTTATAATCTCTCCAAGGGCTCATATAGTCATTTGGAGATCCTAAGTTTTGATCGAAATTTCTTTGTGTGACTGAAGTGGGACCTTTTCTTTGGCCGACGAAAGGGGGTAAGTGAGCATTATGGTGTTTAAGGTTAAGACACCACTCGAAATATGAGAATTTAGGAATAATAGAATAGATTAGGGTGTCTAATTTTATTTCTCTAAAAAAAATTTATTTCAATATTAATTTGTAATTTAATTTTTTGATATTTTAATATATAATTTTTTAATTAAAATGATATGGAAATGCATATGATGTAACATGTAGACAATGCCATATAGGATCCATATCATTAATGAGCACGCCACATCATCTTGAGAGAAGGGGGATCAAAATTTTATGTTGACTTTGAAACTAAGGGGATCGAAATAGTGGTTTTAGAAAATAGGTTATCAAAAGTTAACAATTTTGAAATTAGGAGGATCAAAATTGCATTTAAGCCAAATATAAATATAAATGTTTTTTACTTTCAAATTATAACAAATCAAACTAACCATGATTATCTATTTCAATTAAACCAACAATATAACAAAAAAATCTAAATTCTTTTTTTTAATGACACCAACAACAATTTATAGAAAAAATTGTTGTTTAAGGGTATAATTGGGATAACGAAAAAATTAAGTATAGTTACACTCATCTAGTTTGTTACATTTTTTAAATGATAAAGGAAAAAATTGGACATTTGTGTTTGTTACACTTTTATTTTAATATTTAAATTTATTTTTATCTATTTGTTACATGTGTTATTTGTATTAAAAATTGAGGGCATTTTTGGAAATAAAAATTGAACTCAAAATAGCTGAAAGGGGTAGTTTTCGTTATATATAGTATATATATTTAAATTTATTTTTATTTATTTGTTACATGTGTTATATGTATTGAAAATTGAGGGCATTTTTGGAAAGAAAAATACAACCAAAAAAGTTGAGAAGGTAGTTTATATCATAGATTTTAAATCTCATAATCAAATGCAAAGTAGAAAATAATAACTTGTTAGTACTTCCTTCAAAAAATAAAAAACTTGTTAGTACTAAAGAACAAATTATTGGCAAGAACCTGATCGAGTTTTGATTCTAAAATAAAATAGTTCTTTATCAAACTTTATTTACTTTGCTGACAAACTCCATATTACAATATTTCTCTCCTCTAATAGTTATATGGTTGGTACAAAAAATAACTTGGTAGTACAATTGTTTTTTCAACTTTTAGTGTAGTAACTTGCGTCTTTTCTCAACATAAATATATTAAGAAAGTTAATACTGTTTAATATTTCTACGGTGCACTATGTTCACAAAAAAATGATTGCACACCAACCCTCATCTCATTACAAACAATAATTGAGAGTAATGGAATGCATATCATTATTACTTCAACTACTCGTATTCACGCCATTTGGCTTTTTCAAACAAAAAGAACTACACGTATTCACGCTATATATATGTCAATGCATTTCAATTAATTCTCAGCATATCTTCTATACATAGTTGCTACTTACATAGTTGCTACTTGCTACTCGTTTCTTTTATTCTTCCTAATTTGTTTTTCTTTAATATTCAAAACTTATTATGTCTCCTTCTCTAGAAACCATTAATGTTGAAGCTAACCACCTCACACAAGATGTCCAAAATGAAGATGGCATAGTTTTTGGTTTAAACTTGATTACTTCTATCATCCTTCCAATGACCGTTCGATCTGCAGTTGAGCTTGGCATCTTTGACATCTTAGCCAAAGCAGGGAAAAATGCCAAGCTCTCTACAGATGAAATAGCCGTTGAGATTAGATCAAAGAACCAAGAAGCACCCGTCATGTTGGATCGTCTTATGAGGTTGTTGGCAAGTCATTCCATGCTTCATTGCTCGCTTTCTGAAGATCAACAAGGGATTGAGTCTCCTCAAAGGCTCTATAGCCTCGCCCCTGCCTCTAAGTATTTTGTGACGGATATTGATGGTGTGTCATTTGGACCAACATTAAATTTACAACTAGACAAAGTTTTCTTAGGAAGCTGGTTAGTATAATTTTTTAAATGATAATGCTAAATTGAAGGTATTTGATTAGCTTTGCATTGCAAAACAAATTAATACATCAAAATGATATTCAAAATGGATATATTAAAAACATTTCTTTATATATTGAGCCTAATTAAATTTGGTTTGCTTTGAAAGGAGCCTAATTAGATTAATGATGTGTGTCTTATAATAAATTCATAATGATAAATTATTTTAATTGATTTAATAAAGGACCGAAATGAAAGGAGCAATTTTGGAAGGAGGCGTACCATTCAATAGGGTTTATGGCATGCATGCATTTGAATACCCACTTACGGATCCAAGGTTCAATGATGTTTTCAACAATGCCATGGTCAATTGTACAGCTATAGTCATGAAGAGGGTTCTTGAGATCTATGAAGGTTTTGAACACATCAATAAACTTGTGGATGTTGGTGGTGGTCTTGGAATGAATCTTAAGCTAGTTACCTCTAAATATCCTCAAATACATGGTGTCAATTTTGACTTGCCTCATGTCCTAGAACATGCACCTACCTATGACGGTATAGTTTCATTGTCATTTAACAAATTTGTTACAAATAGTGATGGAAATAAAGATACACATACTTTTACCACTACATTTGAATATTATTCATTGAAAACTACTTATTTTAATGTTGCAGGTGTGACACATGTAGGAGGAGATATGTTTGAGAGTGTTCCCGATGGAGATGTCATTTTCTTGAAGGTGAATTCAAGAATTTACACCAATAATCTATATATCTAGTTATTTATATATACATGTCCATACTAAAAATAGAAACTCTATTCGGTAAATTTAATTTCTCATAAAATGACAAATTAAATATTTTTACTAGTACAAATTACCAACCAACCAAGTACATTACATTATATATACTAACTTCATAACTTAATTTTTGCACCATTAGTGGATACTTCATGATTGGAGTGATGAACATTGTTTGAAGTTATTGAAGAATTGTCATAAAGCTATTCCTAATGATGGAAAAGTGATTGTTGTGGACACAATTCTTCCTGTTTTCCCCGAGAGTACAACGGTTGCCAATATTGCTTTCCAAGCTGACGTCATGATGATGGCTCAAAATCCAGGAGGGAAAGAGAGAACCAAAGACGAGTTCATGAAATTGGCATTAGGATCTGGATTTAGTGGCATCAAATATGCATGCTCTTTCTCTGGTCTTTGGGTTATGGAATTCTTTAAGTAGATTCTTCATCATGTGTGGTACAAAATTGTGCATTGTTAAGTAACACATCTTGAAGAGAAACATGAGAATAAGTAGTTAGTACAATAACTTGCATAGCAAGTTACTTAGCTTTAGTTAGTTTTCAGTTAGTTACAAGAGTTTTAATACTCTATGCTCCACCTCATTGTAATATAGTACACCACTTAGCTTTTATATAAGTTGTACTCTTTCCTCATTCATAATCATAAATTAATGAGAATATTATTCATCCATTTCTTCTGCCATAATATGGTATTAGAAACTTTTCCTCCATTGTTGGAAAAGTTAGTTACGATTCAGTTACTTTGCTTCCGCCATTGAAGCTTCTCCTTGAAGCTTTCTTTTTTCTTCACCTTTCTTGCTTCACACTAAAGCTTCTTCTTTCTTCTATCTCTGTGTTTTCATCGCAATTTCTTCTTTTCTTTGCGTTTTCACGCTTCTTCTTCTTCTATTTGCATCTTCACGCTTTTCTTATCTGGTTTCCATGGCTCCTCGTCAAAACCAGACATCGATTCGCCATTTTATGTTTATCCTAGTGAGAGTCCAACTTCTCTTGCTATTTCTCCGAAATTGGATGGTTCCAATTATCTCGCATGGAGTCGTTCCATGCAACGCGCTCTTGGCATGAAGAACATGCTCATTTTTATTGATGGATCCACACCAATTCCTGATCTTGATGATCTCAATCGCCGAGCTTGGAAACGATGTAATTACCTTCTCCATTCATGGATCTTGAACTTTGTTTCAAAATCTATTGCTCAAACTATCGTTTTTCACGATACTGCAATTTCAGCTTGGGAAGACTTGAAAGAACGTTTTGCTAAGGTTGATCGTGTTCACATTTCTTCATTACGATCTACAATCAACAATCTCAAACAAGGTACCAAGTCTGTTATGGAATATTTTCTTGAACTTCGTACTCTTTGGGATGAATTGAACTCCCATAGACCTATCCCTACTTGCAACTATGTTCATACAAGTAGGGTTGATTCAATTTGCATTGCAAAACAATATAGAGTTGAGGATCAGATTATGCAATTTTTGACTGGTTTGAATGAGTCATTCTTTGTACATTCATTATTTGTTCAAGAAGAAAGTCAGAATTATTTGCTTCCTACACCTATCTCTATTGATGAATCCACTATATGTGTCAACATTGTCATTTAAGTTTTAAGACTTCACAAGATCGGTTTAGAAAAAACAACCTTCACTAATTTTATTCGGTTGTTTTATTGGAAAATGCTAATATATGTCTTAAGGTCACATGTTAGAAATCTATATCATGTAATAAATAAAAGGCTTTTATATGTGTTTAGTCCATACAAATAGGGGTCATTTAAAAATTGGTCCATGTATTCCTTAATCCTGACATTTTTCCCTGCCAAAATTTAATCACTTAAAATTTCGTCTCTCTCCCCACTTAATCACTGCCACGTCACTAATTACAGAGGTTTATTTATAATTTCACGTTTGTAATTACAGTGACGTGACATTAATTAATTGGGCTGAGGGACCAATTTTTAAGTGATTAAATTTTGGCAGGGCAATATGCCAAGATTAAGGACTACAGGGACCATTTTTTAAATGGTCCATATTTGCAGGGACTAAACACATATAAAAACCTAAATAAAACATACGAATATTGTAGTTTCCTAAATAATAATGTTACATTGACACCCTTTATTCTCATACACACTTGTACACTCCATGTACTAAGAAGAGAGAAGAGGAGATGAAAAAGTGAATGTGTTTGTGTGAGATCCACATGGTCATGTGTCAAATTTTTGTGTGGGTGTCAAGGAGTGTATTGCCACCTAAGGATATCTATGTATCATAGCTCTTTCCTAAAACATACAAACACAACGAGGGAGTCTTGTAGTTTACATATTGTAATTTGGTTTTAAAAGTCGTGTAATAAAAAAAAATTAAATAAAAAATGTCACTCTTTTTAATGCAGAATTTCTATTTTTATGTTTCTTAAGATGTATCTTGAGCACTTTTATGAGATGGTGAGGGATCACTTTTAGCTTAATCAAATATCCTATATTCGAATTCAATCTTGAGAATGCAATAATGTTTATTAGAGTGGATTAATATTTATAAGAAGATACAGTTTTTTTTGCCAGAAAATAATAAATTACATGGGATAAGGTCTGGTCAAAAAGCTTATGGCTACAAAGTGAATCCTGATGAAATCTTCAATAGAGTGCTGCAAGATAGAACTCTATCATGTCAACAGCATCTTAGAATGTCCAATTCTTTTAATTGCTCCCAATTATTTCAGTAATTGCTTCCTTTACTTTTTGTATAAGTTCTTCCCTGTTATTCCATTGAGCATGTTTAGAGACACAAGTACTATTCAACGGAAACTTGTTGAAACACAAATAATCCATTGTGATAAACTTATAGTGAAGTTATTCATAACAAATGGTGCATACCTTTCTGGCTTGAAAACTACGTTCTTGTATGCAAACCACTGCAAGAAGAAATACAGAAGATGAATGCTAGGTTTTCTTATAGATGAATCCAAAGATGAATAATTCCTCCTATATTTTATTTTTTTGCTACTATATATGTATTTTGTCATAAAATCAAATGGCTTTCTTAGAGATGGTATTTAGGATTACAAGGCTGCTATATTTCCAAAATTGTATCATCATCATCATCATATAATAAAAAGAAATCAGTAGAAATTATTGGGAAACACCTAAGTGTACATTGAATACATATAAGACATGAGATGAGTTTATAAAAGTGACACTTCTCACCTTAAAAGTCCATTTCTAAGGATGAGCTAGGTCAAAAAATAAAAATGTATGATGGTATCAGAGTTTATCCATTAGGCCATCCATAATCTATATCAATGTACCATCCACTATCTTATCTAATTATTAGTCCATGCATTTAAAAATATAGTGTAATACTTAATGTAGAGCAGAGACTAATTTTTTGGATGAAATTTTTTGGAGTGACCAAAAACCTAAGAGATATTTTTAGGGGACTAAAATCAAATGTTACTATATTTAAGGGGACTATTTACTTATTTAACCTTTAACTTAACTTACCCCAGTGTAGCCAATTCCTGTTAACTCAAGAACCCCAGGAATCAAGGGGAGCCTATCAATTGCCTGTTACAAGTGAAAATAATTGTTTAGGACATTTATAATCAAACACATTATCGTACAAGTAATTATCATCTTTATATAATAAATTGTTAATCAAATCATGCAAATAAAATTAGAATTTAAATAACTTACAGAGATCAAACCAGTTAAGCTCCATAGTGCAATCACACTAGCTACAACCAATGAACCCACTTCATATTTATCATCATATTTGTCCCACTATGATGCCAACAAAATAAATAACATAATTCTAGGTCATTAATAAACATTAAGAAAGGAAAAAAAATCCATTACAATTTCTAACAACCTACGAGTCATACAGCTTCTTGAAGATTATTAACAAACTCAGGTAGCTCAGTTGAGTCATCTCCTGTTGCCATAACCATAACATCACGAGCAATCTTTCGGTCTGAAAAACATAAAACATAAATATTAACTTTCTTCATAGGTAATATCAAGCACTTGAAGAAGTAAGCAATATAGATGGAAGTAATTTGGAATTGCTATAGTCACAAATTCACAATACCAAGATGGAAACACGAATGAAGATTATACGGTTCATATTTTATGCTCGGTAAGTTGAATTTAAAATTTAAAAACTACTTGAAATATGAACCGTCTGATCTTCATCAATATTATGATTGAGTAACCGCGTGAATGCTTGATATTTTGACTGCACTTACAATGAGAAGTGGTCTTCGGCGCATGATTCCGAGACAACAAAGGGAGTGACGGAAGTGTGGAAAGGCTCACACATTGTGGAGAAGAAGCTGATGATTGAAAAGGAGTCTTGCAATCAAAGAGGTTAGATGAAGAGGATATAGTGAGAGAAGATGAGATTAAGGCCATTGTTATTAATTAATGAACACTTTTCAAACTATAATATTTTTTCCCGGTGAAAATATAGCTTAAGTTATTAATATGTTTCTTCTGTTTCTAATTTATTAGTCTCAATTGTGTTTGATAATTTGCAAATGAATGTGGAAATCATGTTCCTACAAATTGAAATGAAGGAGAACCATTCATTTATTATTATTTTTTTTGCATCTGGATAATGTTATGATATTATTAATTTTTTGATCAATTGATAATGGGATGATATGGATAATGGATAGGGCTTTTATGGTATTTCATGAGATAGGAGGATCTTGTTAGGATTTTTGAAATCAAAACTAATAAAAAATGCTAACATTTGTTGCATCTTATGAAAGGCCAAACAAGGCCAAAAAAATGTTTAATGTTTTAACCTTTACGGTAGTTTTGATCTCACAAGTTTACCATTTTTTTGAATTGGTCGCTCTGCTTTAAAACATTTGACAGTTTAGATCTCTCCATCAAATATTTGATTTAAAATATAATGACATGATATGTTTTAAAGGAATTTGTTTACGTTTCTCGTGAGCTTCGCTCAATTGGTAGGGATAATGTATAATATATGCAATGTCCTTCGTTACAAAATATGATGAAGGATTAAAACTGTTAAGACTTTAAAATAGGTAAACCAAGTCTACAAAATGACGAAAATAGAAATCAAAACTACAATTAAACATATTTTTGAGACCAATTTCTTGTGACTAATATTATTTTTTTTATGACTTACTCCTACCAAGTGATGACCACCAGAGAACTTTCAATGATAACTAACTACACACAATATGTGATATGTTAAGCATGGGGGATATGTTAAAACATTACAAGTTGGTCATGATGATATAATAATATTTTTTTTAATATATGCATAATAAGCATGAGATTTGTGTTAAGAATCTCCAAAGAAAGTTAAAGATACATAGCCAAAATCTTTCTTCTTATTGAATTAACATGACTTACACATCACCAGAAATTGGCCAAAGATGTAGCCCACAATATGAGATGGCAAGTTGAATGAGTTATATAAAAGAGGTAAAAGGTTTAACACATGCTGTTTAACAAATTTTATCCCCCCCTCCCCTCTAACAAATCAATTACCAGCAAAAATTGGCACAAAAATCATCAAATCTTATTGCTCCTTTTTTCACTTTTTCGTACAACCCTTGAAAATATCATGAGGTAACTAATTAGCTCATCATGTGGTTTTTATGGTGTTGTAGCAGGTGTTTTCTTTTGATGTTGACGTGTTATCGTGGGTCTTTTATTTTCGGTGTAGGTGAGGTCTGAGTTAGGATACCTCTGTCCTCTGGTGGTATTTTTATTTTATTTTTATAAATAGAAATTTTTTAATACTTTTTACATATCTATATAAGTATTTATTTTGCCATAAAAAAAGTGTAAGTATTGGAAGGATAGTTTAAATATTAGCTCATATAAGTCGGTTCAATGTATGATATATACTCTTTTGGCTAAAATGCTCTTTTGGTCCCTTAATAACATTTTTAGTATCGCTTTGGTCCCATAAGTAATAAAAACTCCGTTTAGGTCCCGTAACTTTATTTGAAGTATCAGTCTGGTCCTTTCTGTTAATTTAATTCAAAAAAACGTTGAATTTTGCTCCCTTAACTTATTTAATTAGTATTAGTTTGGTCATTTAGCTTATTTAATTAGTATTAGTTTGGTCCCTAAATTTAACGTTTTTTTGAATTAAAATAACAGAAAGGACCAAATTGATACTTTAAATCAAGTTAAAGGACCTAAACGGAGTTTTAATTACTTATGGGACCAAAGCGATACTATAAATGTTGTTAAGGGACCAAAAGAGCATTTTAGCCTACTCTTTTTTATTACAATTATAAATAAAAATATATTTATTAGGTTTATTTAATAATTGATGTATTTGAACTACATTATAGATCAATTACATTATTTAATCAATGAATTAGTGATCGGATGGAGTAAGACCTAAAGTTTTTTTTTTTTAATGAAGTAAGACCTAAAGTTAAAAACTATGAAGCCTCTCAATCAATAAATTGTCGAAGGACTACTTATATACAATTTTAGATAAAGTAAATTTAATAAATGTGGTGTTACATTTCCAACAAATGACAACTTGTTTAAGAGAACGGTGATTTCAGCTACTTCTCAATCATGTGTGTGAGGGTGTGGTAATTTAGAGGATGCAAACTATCTTTTCCTTCACTGCGACTTTTCTGTCAAATATGAATCGTTGTTTTCGATTGGTTAGCCTTCATCATGGTTACTCTTATTCGTATTTCATATTAATTAGCTCACTTTGGATCCTTCATATATATGTTTCTCTAAACATTATTCGCTTAATTTGGTTTTCTATCGTTTAGGTGTTATGAAAAGAAAGAAATGCAAGGATCTTCAAGAATAAGAATGAAAGTATCCACCACTTGTTTGACAACAAAAATGCACAATCTTTTAGATGGTTGAAAGCAAAACATAAAAATCTTGTTTTTGACTACCTTATGTGGTTGCTAAATCCATTTAATTTTTTATAATAGTTCTCTTTATTTTCTTTCTGGTGCACCATTCATGTGTCTGATGTAACATTTCTTTTCTCTTTGCTTCTCTGTAAGTAAAGAAGATTGGTTAGTATAATTCCATTTTAACTTCTTAAACAAAACAAATAAAACAAATATGATGCTATAAAATTAAATTAATTAACCAACTCGAAGATTGAGTAAGGTAGAGAGATATAGCCAAAAACAAAGACTTGTCAAACCTTATCAATCAATAGGGATTGATCTATATTTATATTAAAGGCTTATTCAATTATCTGGTCCCCTAACTTAATTGATTGTCTCAATTTGGTCCCTTAACTATAATTTGTATCAATTTGGTCTCATATGTTTTGTTCTGTTACTAGTTTTAGTCATTTCTGTTAGTTTCTCTAAAATAAACGTTAACAGAAAGGACTAAAACTAGTAACAGAGCAAAACATAGGGGACCAAATTGGTACAAATTATAGTTAAGAGATCAAATTGAAACAATCAATTAAGTTAAGGGACCGGATGATTGAATAAGCCTTATGTTTAGGATTGGGCAATAATTCAAAAAGGGAGAACCATATTGTCCATTTTGGGTATATTATATAAACACTTATAGAGGACCCTCCCCTTCCCACACCCCCCACTCCTCCCTGCTATTTTTTGGCCATATCCCCACTAAGATTTCATGAGTCCCATTGTACAAATATATATGTTTTTATCTTCTCTCTCTTTATCTCAATTGAACCCATCTTCATATACAGCGAATCTCTTCATGATCTTGATCGTGTACAAAACAGACACACATTCTTGCTGGCAAAAAAGAAAAATCATTATAACCCTCCACAAAACTTTAGATGATCTCATAAGTCTCATGTTCACAATATTTAGTACTAGTGGTCGTTGTACACCACCATCCTACATATATATTAGGAAAACATTTCTTGAACACTTAATATATATTGATCTACACCTTAAGAGAGAAAAGAATAGAGAGTATGATGTAATATGCAGAAAAATAAATTATGTTATTGATGTCATCCTAATAGAAATATAGAGAAAAAAATGAGATGTAAAATGAGTGTATAAATATTAAAGGTGTTCAATTTTATTTTTTTGATAGAAAAAGAAAATAAGCACCTTTAATTTTTATAAACTCATTTTAAACAAATTATCCTAAGCTATATGATACATTACCTAATTAAACAAGAGTTCCTTCTAAAAAAGAAAAGAAGAGTTGAAATAACTTAATGTTTTTTGTCAAAAAAAAAATTAATTTATATATTTTTAGAGGTGAGAGTGCACAACAAGATCCGTAAAAATATTTGTTTAATATGACAAAATACTATGATAGTATACTAACTAGTGATCCTAGGTGTCCCCTGATCGCTAAGTTATGCAGACAGAATAGTAAATCCTGAAATAAGGTATATGTAGAGATAAATGGTGATCATAGGTTCCCTGTGAATGCCTACAACCTAAGATAGGTGGAACTCACTGGGACATCTCGTCTCATCCCAATCCTTTTATTTATTTTACAGATCAGCAGGTTGCTCGTAGCAAGAGGTAACAAATATGTAGTTGCATGGATCATCATTAAAATGCTCGTTCGTACCCATTTCAGATTTTCTATTCATGTATACAAATTTGTATCAGATATATGTATTTGACAGATAGCATTTTATCAGGTGTACAAACTTGTATTGATATATGTATATTCATTCGAAATAAATTATGTTGTAATTTTATTGTATCCAGTACTAAGTTAACGCACATGCTAAATATTCTAGATAAATTTAGTATGAGTATTACATTTGGAAGTATTTGATAGCTAATGAAAATCAATGAATTTCTTTCTTAAAAAAAAAATCAATTAAGTAAAAGAATACGATGAATACACCTCAATTATCTGTTCTAATAATACAATCCTCCATATTATTATTATTTTTATCAATTCTCCCATATTATTATACTACTAAGTTGAACTAAACTTAACCTTTACATAACTGATTTTTAATATTATTATTTTTAATATGAATACTACGTCCATTTATAAACTTATGAATCTTGAATACACCATAATAACTTAAAATTTGGATTAGAAGGTCTTATTCAATCCTTATAAATCAAACTTAGAAGGGCATTGCCCCACTTAAGCAAACTTACGTTCAAATCTTATCAATATGATATTCTTAACACAAATGTTAACTTTAATTTATAGCAACCACCATTTAGATATACTATTGATTCGACCCAACGAATTAATAGTTTGTTTGGCAAGCACAATAAGCTTATGTATACTTAATTGTTTATAGTTTATAGACTCGTGACTAAAAAAGACTTGTTTGATGACATTCATTTTCTCACAAACTCATGTCATATTTTTACTAGTTTATAGCATTTTTTTGAATAAGTTAGTTCAAGTTGCTTATAGCCTATAGTTTGTTTCTCTCAATCTTACACTTGTTATTTTAAATGAGAAACCTAATTACTAATCAAACATATTATTTTTGTTTTTTTCTCGTTGAATCAGGAGAAAAGACAATATATTAAGGGGAAACGACGACATTCCAACTAGATTGGCACCCTAAGAATCCCCATCCTATGTTGCCCATCTTAAAAATATACATATTATTTTTGTCATTTCATATTTAACTTATCCGCATTAAAATCCAAATACATTAATTTCACATTATATATTATCCATGCACAAGAAAACATAATGAAGGAAAATGCAAGATTAGGGCAGAAAGTTAGGGCTAGTTTTACTTGACTTAGAAGAGGGAGGAATCGATGGGGTATAATGAAAATCAAAATTTGAATAGAGAAAGTGTACTATATATGTGTGAGGTTTGATGATATTTCTAAACTAGGAATAGAACACAAAGTTGCGACCATAGGTTTCTGAAAACCATATGTAAAATCTGATGAGTAGTATAGTCTAAGTCTAAGGGACTATCTCTGTCAATGATCTGCATACCTCACGATTCGCATCTCTGACCGACCTCCCACTCTTTCCTTCCCCCACATTCACCTATTTTTTCACAGACACTTCCTAACCCACCAAATATATTGTTAAAAACACATCATACACAGAGACAAAATATAAAAGCAAAAGACATGTTAGTAGAGACCCTACACCCATTAGGACTGGTTTCTTCATCATACAAGTTCAATATTTATAGCTAGCATGGACAGCACTTGATATACATTTGGACTAGTATTTTACCTTTTCAGCATTAGTAAAAACTCATTGGAGGTCAAAGAGAATTAGTAATCTCAACAAGAATTTATAAATAAATTAGTACGTATAAATTACTAAAGAATATGTTCGGTTTCATTTTTGGAGATGTAAAAATTGATTCAAAAAATGTAAAGTTGAATTTAAATTGTTTGGATGTTTTTTTAGTAGAAATGATTTTCCATTTAAAAATTGATTATAATTTAAAGTTTATAGTTTTTGGCCTTAAACATGATTTTACAAAATTTATTGTTCAACTTAGTTTTATGATATGTATTAAAATATAAATAAATCAATTTACATTTAACTAATTTAATTATTTTATGGTAAATTCTATGGTACACCCAATAAATTTGGGTATATCGATACACCAAGTCGTAAAATTAATAATAAATGAGTTGTTTTTATGAAGAAAAATAATTAGTTTCTATCATTGACAACTATAATAATTAAATTTTATTTACCAAATGCTTCGACGAAATAAAATTTAATTATTACAAATTTTTACTACTCATAACAATGAATATTGATTATTTTTTATGACAAAATGTAAAAAATTTAATATGATCCTTATAAACAATGAAATGATGTTTTTTTTTTATGAAATGATGTTTTCTAAAACATAAATATTAACAAATAGCTTTTTATTTCATAAAAATGATTGTTAATTTATAAATTTTGTGAAACAAGAGTACCAATACACTAAAATTTGTGAATGTACCGTAGAAGTAAATAGCTTAAATGGTGGAAAATATATCAATTTACATTCAACTAATTTAATTATTTTATAGTTAAAATACTATGTGTCCCGATATCGGAAACATGATAGCATGTAGTCCAATGAATTTTGAAGAGACTCTGATATCATCTTAAACATCTTGATTTGGCCTAATACAACCTCACAAAACTAGTTTGTGAGGTGAAAATTGTTCTTACTTATAAACACATTGTCACATCATCTCATATTCGATGTAAAACTCTTAACACAACTTTTATAGGTAAGATATCATTAGTCATGCATAAATTTTGTAGATGTATGAATTTAATTGGATATTATAAATTGCATTTATCTTACACAAAATTTCAATACATTTATTATATTAATTAATTTCGTATTCTAAGACAAATTAATCGATAGATTTAAAGCAAAATAGTGTGGGGGTCTATATATATTCTGTACATTTTTTAACCCATTGAAGTTTTCACCGTGATGCAATAAAAATCAACAGTCAAAAGTAAAGTCGGATTGAAGGGGCAGAAAGGTTCTCTTTGGAATTTGAGGCACCCAGAGGCCAGAAAAACTAGACCTAGATGCTAATGGTACTGTTTGCCTGATTTTCCAGTTTACATTCAAATTTATTAAGATTTTTGGTAACTCTGTCAAAAAAAACATACCAAGAAGAGATTGTACAAAATGCAGAATATCTTATCATCATTATATATTTTCATGCTACAAAAATAATAAGGGCACGCACTACCAAACCCACTGAAAACATGATAGTACAAGTCTAAATTATTTCAGACAAGTCAAAGACAAAATTTTGATTGTGACCATATATTTAAAGCCAAATCCACATCCACACTATGAAAGAGAGGAAAGAAAGTACCGACTCATTTTAACATGGGTTCAGTTTAGTGTATTTAGTTGGAGCCTAATGATATTCTTTTCAATATGAAAGTGGAGAATTTGTTAGAGGTTGTAATTAGGGCTTGATAAAATAAATAAAAAAATAGTTGTAGTTAAGGACAATTATTATTTGAAAATTGCTCTTCTCTCAATTGAAAACGTTCACTCTCATACAAACAGAGCAAAATACCTCTCACGTGACTTAAGTTACGTAGGTGTACATGTTTCTTACATTGGTACATCCCACGTGAGTTTACTCATATAAGTTATAACACAACGTGAGTTAATTCATGTAGGTTATACTTCAGCTTACCGAACGTAAGTTAACTTACGTGAGAGGTATTTTGATTGGTTTGTATGGGAGTGAACATTTTTTTGTTGGGAGAAGAACAATTTTTTTATTATTTTGATCTTGGTTCATTTGTAGAGGAGTGAGATAGTAATGAGAATTTTGTTTTTTTAGATCGGTGGTCTGATACACTCGTGTTCGCTGTATATGAAATTGATATACTTCGTATGAGTTTCGAGTATTCGTACTTTTTTCATAACTTTTGCTTATCGAGAAATATATTGTAGCTTGATATTTGATTTTTTTTTTAGATTCTAATCTCATCCGTGATTCTCATACATTTACTCATTACCATACTCATATCTATTGGGAATGAAAAATTGAATCACATCTTCGTGTCAAACGGGTTCGAGTATCCACGTCCCATCTTCATATCCGCGGTGAATCTTTTCTTTCAAAAAAATAAAAATAAATGTGAGCCTGGAGGACAACTTTGTATTATATTACCGAGCAATATGTTTACTTTAACATTTTATTAACCAAATGATTTGGTTGCTCCTTTAAATATCAATGACAATTTTTATAAAATGGCAATTATCAAAGCAAATAACTTAGACATGGGATAACAAATAAAAAGAGCAATAAAGTAATTTTGACATTCAAGAATGTGTTTGGGTATCTGTTCGGAATTGGTACCTAGATCTCTGTTATCCGTCTCATACTGTGTTTTGAAATCGAGGAAACTCAAACTTAGTTAAAGCGAGAAAAAAAACCCGTCGAATCGAGGTGGGTTTAGGCATGTACATGTGGATCCAGGTTTTGGTGTCATGTCTAATTGTATGCCAAATCAACAACCTTTGCAGATCTTCTAATGACGAAGAAATTAGAAACAACAACATTCATAGAAAGTGAATAGATCCTACAGAAATACCATCAACACACCAAAATTTGATACTAAACTTTACTTGCAAACCTACAAGTTGCGTATAAAATGCTCATCTGACTTCCTTGAATCCTAGGACCAATGACAACCCAACACACTCTCAAGAAAAAAACTACCATCTTTGAGATGCATCACTCTCTCTCAACGCATGCCCAATTTGCCCCTTTTAGCTCCAACAATGGAACACAGAAATTTGTTGGAGAGGACGTAATATATTGGGTTTACCGAAAACTTATATTCCGAGAGTTTTCTAGTATTGTTGCATAATTAATGAACGAGTCTTGTTAACTAGTGTTATTGGGATCCAAACACATATAGTCTATGTCTCTATGATAACAAGACTTTGTTCAAACTTGAAAGTAAATAAAATACCGCGCAGCTTAAATTTATAAAAACTCTAATATTTGTATGAGACGCAAAATTGTATGTTAGAAGAACAAAACATCAAAGTTCAATATGGTTGTATAAATACACATGTTGTGCTGAATAAGGAGTAGTACAAAATACTGCAAAGAATAATCACTTCTACAAATATGATTTAACTGAATCGGTATGAATTACTGGTAAGTCCATTTGCACTAGTTATAATTTGGGTTCAAATTTGAAATGTCTGTTTGATATACGCTTGACATAAAATATTGCATAGTAATCTTCTTTGAGAATAATGAATGATTCTTTTTTAAATGGTAACTCGGTCCCTTAGCTATCCCCTATTTTTTTGTTTTTGTTTTTGTGGTCAGGGTTTGAAATCTGAACCTTATATATATTATGCATTGTTTCTACCCAACTGAGTTAAGCTCATAAAGACTGGTTAATTCATTAAATACTTTATCAAGTTGGTTTGTTTAATTTAGATAAATAAATTAATTTTTAATATTAGACTCAGATAATTAAATGATACGAGCTCAAGCTCAAAAAACTCAAATGAACAGCTCGTGAATAGTTTGGTTATAAGCTCGATACAAAAACAAACAAAAAAAAAACAATTAGTCCAAAAACATTATATATTTGTTATTTATATTATAGTGTAAAATACTTTGTTTATACTTCATAGTGTTAAAACTAGTTTTGAATTTTTTTTTCTTCATAATCTAGATTAAGAAAAATTTGTACAATTGAAAAGAAAATGAAGATATAAATGAGTTTAACAAATCAAGCCCTAATTACTAATTGTTAACAAGTTAAACTTCAAATCGTTCATTCTTTTCACAAGGCAAGCTCAAATCTAGTATTTCACACTCATTTAGACTCTAATTTAAATCAAATAGTTAGAGAAAGAGAATTCAAATACATCTGTTTCATCCTGCATATAATTTAATAAGTTAATTAGTTTTGGATTTGACACTAGAAAGATTTTGACTTAAAATGAAAGTGTAATGTGAACTTATTAAAAAGAGAAAAAAGATTTGGATTTGATGCATTATTATTTATGTTCATGCACATGTCCCATCCCCATCAACTGTGAGGGACGTAGTCTTATACATGCACATAGTCACGTAACCCGTGGCCAAACCAAGAAGCCAAGTGTGGCATAGTCCAATAATGTTAAGATTCTTGTTATGATAAAAATGTTAGTATGGTATAGTAGTGCGGTCCCCCGTCGCATGCAAAAGCAAATCTCTTCGCCTTTTGCTTCTGATTGTTGTCCAATTTAAACCCTATTTTTGTGTTGCCTGACAAATGAATTTGAGCATTCTTATTCTTATGCAAACCATATAGTATGATTAAGTAAAATCAGATGTTCATTTTCTTGCCAAGTATATATTTAGACCAAGCATATGTTTGATATATTGGCTAAATTGAAGTCAATCATGCTAATGATAGACTGTAAATGTTAGACTTAGCGGTAAGTTTGTAGGATGTGTCTTCTTTTCCAATAAAACATCGCTTAGTCCAAGAACTTCTGACCAAAGTTCTTTTTGGGGGTTCATCCATGTTTGCTGCCCGAGATATTGATGCCACCATAAAAAGATAGGAAAATGTTTATTTGTATCCTCAAGAGCACATGTTATTATAGAAATATATGTATCAAAAGTCGTCAATTTCTTAAAAGTTAAACTATCAAGTTTTCCAATTCAAAGTTGTTCATTTTGGGCTTTTTAACATGTGCTCTTAGGGCACAAGTTAACATTACCCAAAAAGATAATATTGATCTAATACTTCCCTCGCCATCACCATTTTTCATTTATTGGGTCTTGCTAATGAGTGCTCCATGATATTAGTTAAGGATTCCATAAATAAAAAATTTGTATTGGAAATAAAAAATGTTACTTTGATAAGTATTGATTACACCACTTTTTTTATGAAAATTTACTTGTTTAGGATGTTTAACCAATACCTATAGGACACTTTTTAGTCTTCTCTAAACACTAGTTAAGGAAACAAATATAGTAGAAGTTTTTTGAAACTTGTGTAATCAAGCATTAAAAAGTGTAGAAAATGTTGTTTTCTTAACTAGTGCTCCAGGGCACTAGTTAACATGACCCTTAAGAAAACATTTCTTAATTTATGAGTACCAGGAACTATGATTTTATGTGTTGATAACAATAAACTTGAAAAAAAAGGCTCTAGTTTTTTAGTGAGAGAAACTCTACATTCTCTCTAAGTTCTCTTTCTCTTTCACTTATCGAGGATGGTGGTTTTATGTCATTTTTTGACCAAGAATCACTCATATGCAACTTTTTTTTCCTCTTTCCTTCAATCTAAATAAGTGATTTCCACATATAAATTTGTTTTGTTTTTTCGTGTTCTACAACATTGTTTGATTTCGCGTGTTGTTGCAGTGTTCGTTTAGTTTTTATTAAAAGATCAATTTTAGTCAATCACAAATACAACTAATGATTTGCGCGTCAATGTTGTTGATCTGAAAGCATGGGTGTTCTAGTGATTTAGATTTTTATCATTATTTGTAGGCATTTTGCCGTTGTATGCTATTAACTCTGATGTTGTGAGTTTTTTCGCATATTTACCTTTTATGTTTTTAGCGATATTGATCATGTTATTGTATTTTATGTATTCTATCGATTTGAATGAATGAATATCGTTTTGTTTTTGTAAAAAAAAAACAATAAACTTGAAAAATATTTGAGTAACATTGTTGTTTGATGATATTGATGATTTTAATATATTTTGATGAGAGAGAATAATCAATAATCATTAAAATAAATTATTTTTTATAAGATAGAATGATTGATTAATTGAGAGATAAAGACAATATCATCAATGTCATAAAACCTCAATGTCTCTCAAGCTCAACCAAATAAACTTATCATTATACCAAAAAGAGCAACAAATTTATCAATAATGTGTATTAATTTTCAAAGAAATGTCCTTATAATTATTGGCCCAATAAATCTATTTTATATGTTATATTTCCTTTTACTAAATCTTATCATATGTAATGTAGACAAAATAGAAAGAATGGAGCAATCATGACAAGTAGAAAGAGTGGTGAAGCTAAGTTAGTGACCTTACAGCACATGATGAGTTCTAATCTAAACTAATGAAAGACCTTGTAGTTTGTACATCTCTTGGAGACACAAAGGAAAAATGGTGAAATAGAAGAAAAAAGCTAAGGATGGATCCATCAACAATGGGAAATGAGGCACATCACACCACTAGGCAATAGTACTAGTTGCAAAAACTCGAGGACCAAAAATGAATAGGACTTAAGGCTGAGGTTGGGCCTGAAAAGGAGAGGGGGTTTGTCCTTCTGACACATTTGCACATGGGGATGGGTGTTGTGCTGCTTGCTTTTGTTGCTCTCAATAATACTACTATACTATATTACTAATATTTCTTTCTCTATTTGTGAGAGAGACAAATGTATATCTGTATTTTTTTTTTATCTTTATAGTGAGGATATATGGGAGAGACAAATGTATTATTTAAAGGCTATAGGGCTATTGTGTGGGACTATGGGGATTAGGATTGCCTTTCATCATTATTTTGACTTTTCACTAAACTCTGATACTTTCTTGTCAAAACGCCTTTATCAAAGGAATTTTCCACCTAGTCACTCTTTCTTTTACCTTTTTTATTTTTGGTATTGCGTTTATAAAAAATAATAATCCATTTTCAACCCTTCAGGCAGATATATAAAGGAGGGTGTCATCTTGTGTCTCACCTAATATGGCTCCCTAATGTTACTTCATTATCAAGTCGAAGAGGGATTTTTTTCTTCTGCCCTCCATGTGAAAAATATTGATGGTACAAGATGGAGAAAGTTGATCCCACTGCTGTTTAAATGCTTAAATAGTAGGAAATTCATTTTACGTGTTAATGAAAAAAAGATTTCATTGTACACATATCTCAATAGAATATACCATATAGTGTGAGGATAAAAATATGTCAATAGTAAGTGTTAAAAGTTAATGTATATTTTAGTTTAGTTGAGCTGGCAAGCCGAATGCTGGGTTCTTGATGGAGAAATGAATTACATTTGGATGACATAATTTTTTATGATATTGGTCATATTGTTCTTATCTATCTCTTTATCAATTATTCTCTCTTATCTAAAATGGACATAGGTTTAATTAAAGATTTTAAATTTTTTATTGATTTAATAGCCAACAAATATTTAAATATGATGACTTGGATTCAGATATGAAATATCACAAACAAAAAAAAAACTCAGAACCAAACTAATATATTATAACGAGGACAATTAAATTTTTAACTTGATATAATTAAATTTTTAAATTGATTTTGAATATAGATTTTACATATTTGACAATTAAATCATATTATTAATATTTTTACTATGAAAGCAACTACCTATTTGACAATTAAATCATATTATCAATATTTTAACTATGAAAGCAACTTTTGAATAATTTAAACGTTAGTAAATCTTGCGAGGTATTAGTAGAGTTTAGAACGAAGTTAACGAGATTCATTGTTGGAAATCGAGTGATGGACCATCTATCGGTTTTTGGAACGATTTGTGGCTCAAAGATGTGGGTCGACCATAGATTTAGATTCTTTACTTTTGGATTCTCTTTCTTTTGATAATATTTGGGCTTTGGCTAAAATGTGAGGGAGAATATGAAAAATAGTGGAGAAATATGTAGAGAAGACTAGAGAAAATAAAATATGAGAAAGATATAGAGAAAGGTATGTAACTTTTCCTTCTTAAAGATAAATGATCCTTGTCCATGCATCGACTACACGTTTATATGGGTTCTCTTTGTCCATGCATCGACTACACGTTTACTATGAAAGCAACTTTTGGATAATTTTAACGTTAGTAAATCTTATTCAATAAGCAACGACAAAAAAAGTTATCATTAAATAAATGTTGTCAAGACCTTGTTCCCCATATCAATTGGTAAACAAAATCACTCAAATATCTGGTGAGGTATTTGTAGAGTTTAGAATTAAGTTAACGAGAATCATTGTTGAAAGTCGAGTGATGGGTCATCTATCGGTTTTTGGAACGATTTGTGGCTCAAAGACATGGGTCGACCATAGATTTAGATTCTTTGCCTCTGGATTCTCTTTCTTTTGATAACCTTTGGGCTTTGGCTAAAAAGTGAGGGAAAATATGAAAAATAGTGGAGAAATATGTAGAGAAGACAAGAGAAAATAAAATATGAGAAAGATAGAGAGAAAGATATGTAATTATTCCTTCCTAAAGATAAATGATCCTTGTCCATGCATCGACTACACGTATATATGGGTTTTCTTTGTCCATGCATTGACTACACGTTTACTATGAAAGCAACTTTTGGATAATTTTAACGTTAGTAAATCTTATTCAATAAACAACAACAAAAAAAGTTATCATTAAATAAATGTTGTCAAGACCTTGTTCCCGATATCAATTGGTAAACAAAATCACTTAAATATTTGGTGAGGTATTTGTAGAGTTTAGAATTAAGTTAACGAGAATCATTGTTGGAAGTCGAGTGATGGGTCATCTATCGGTTTTTGGAAAGATTTAGGGCTCAAATACGTGGGTCGACCATAGAAGTGTGTGTTTGGTTCAACTTTTACAAGAATTGATTTTGAGTGAATTGATTCTGGATAAAAGTGAATTGAATGAAAAGTGATTTATGTTTGAATGTATTTATGTAAAAAAGGATTCAGCGATGAATTTTAGGCCAAAATCAATTCTAGAAGCCAAAAGCTACAAATTGTAGCTTCACATAAAATCAATTCTACAAGCAAAATCAATTCTACTTTAAATCATCCAAACATCATAAAATCAATTTTAGAACCTCTAAAATTACTTTTGACCCTTTAGAATTGAAACCAAAAACATACTTAGATTCTTTACCTTTGGATTCTCTTTATTTTGGTAACTTTTGGTTAAAAAGTGAGGGAGAATATGAAAAATAGTGGAGAAATACGTAAAGAAGACAAAAGAGAAAATAAAATATGAGAAAGATAGAGAGAAAGGTATGTAACTTTTCCTTCCTAATGATAGACGATCATTATCCATGCATCGACTACACGTTTATATAGATTCTCTTTGTCCATGCATCGACTACACATTTATATGGGTTCTCTTCAAAGCTTACTTATTGTCATCTTCTAAACATAAATGATTATCATATCTCATTTTTTCTAAATTTTTTGCATAGTTCAAATATAAAATTCTCTACTTAGTTATTTGAACTATGTAACAAATACTATGATAGAAATTAAACAATAATAAGTTTTCTCCTGAATTACGTAATGTGTAAACTAATATTTATCAAGAACGAATTCAATTCTACTGTTGTTTTTAATTCAATATAATCCTATATTTTATAACAAAACAAATACTAGTTTGTTTCGAAGGTTAGGTAACTCAATGCATTTAAATTAGATGATTAAAAGAACCGAGCGGTTAATAGTCAAAGAGTTGCCAGCAAGAAAAATGCCAACATAACAACTAACTTATAACATTTTTTTATTAAAAAAAATAAACAAGTACTAGTTTGTTCTTGACAACCATTTACTTATTTGCTTGATTATTTGTTTATTTAGTTTGCCAGATCATGGCAAAAATTGTATAGTGCTGCCATGAACTCGAGGCCAAAAAGAACCGATAAAAAAGTAAAGCTATGGAGTATGTACATATAATAATTCCGAACCCTCATTTATAGTATACGGCACATCACAAAAAGTCAATGTAAAAAGAGATGCATTATATCATATTCTTCTCCTTATAGATTGTAATCATGACTGCTCCAAATTTTCAAAGTAGGTCCCTCCTTCTTATGTAGACATATTTGGCCCCACCCTCTATCCCCAAGTCCACCACCATGTGCCTTTATAAAAATAATTTCAACTAGTTTATGAATTAAACGACCAACGTTTTTTAGATTGGTCATTGACTCTATTAGTTGTTTTGTATTTTAAACAATTAAATTGAAAATTTGGTATAAGGAGATCAATTTGATGGTTTACTCCAAATTTATTTATTAAAAAATATTCACCAAATTTCTTTTATAAAATAAAATTTAATTAAGGGAGACACAATTTATAAAAAAATACACAGAACCATTAATTTTATTGTAATCTTAGAGTACGCTCTTTTTCAAAATTTTAGATTCGTATCAATTTAGATGAATTAATCTAACTTATTAAAAAAAATTACTTGAAATTCAAGTCACAACGAATGCGAACAAAAGTCTTACCATATACCGATCACACTAGATAAATCAACCCAATTTTCCAATTCACCAAAAGTACCAACAAATTAATAAGCAACACACACAAGAGTATACAATACTACCAACTAACATTCCAGTGAATAAACAGAGTGAAACTATTTGAACAACAAACGTTAACATCATGTGCTTGTGCCCTATCTCTATTTTGTGATCTACCTAATTAACATGATACATCTCACATTGATATATGTAGACAAGAAATTGGTGCCCTATGTTCCCCGTCACCCCAGCCACACTTTACCACCATCCCTTCAATGATTCTTTGTCCTTTATTCTTCTGCAACAACCCATTCCCCCCCAAAGTTATAGCTACTTGCTTCTTTAGCTACCATTATTGATGTAGCTGAATATTTGATGAACTGCTTCTGCTATGTCATTTGCTGTGCCTAGCTTACAGTCTTCTTCAATCTGCATCACCCATATATACAGCTCGTTATTTATTTATTTATTTATCAAATAATAATAAATAATACTATTAAAAAAATTAGAGAAAAGTTAAATAATAATAATAAATAATTCAAATAATTAAATGATTCGGCTAAATTATTTTAGTTTAAATTTTTTTCATTTGTGTGTACCCAAATATTGTTTATGTGCAACAATTAATGATCATAGTTCTCTTTTTAAGTGTTCTACATGAATCCAACTAGAGTCCTTACTCACAAATTCAACACTACTTTTTTTTTTCTTCCTAAAAACAACATTTGAGAAATAAAGTATTATTATTAATTAAAGTAACATTAAAAACTATTTTACATTAGTTCTTAAGAAAATTTAAACTATGTACCCTCATACTTATAGCATTATCTCCGACTTCTTAACATATTTGTTTCTTGAACTAACGTTTCTGAGACACTAGTTAGCATTTATATGTAAATTTACAAATACTAATTTTAAATGTGGTAATAGTTTATCAAAAGGCATTAAATTTAATTTTATAATGATAAACAATGTTGGAACCAAGGAAGCCAGGTTTTGCTTAGATTGCAAGTCAGAAAAGAACAGTACTCTGACTTGATACCATAGTGAGTTGACCACATTAAAAAAAAAATTAAAAAAATAAAAAGAAAACACTATGATGAATGAAAAGACAGAATAATACCTTGAGATTGAGGGAGTAGAGTACAGAAGACTCAAAGGATGTGATGTTTAGGTGAAGAATAGTTAGCCTAAGATTTTCCAAAGCAACAATAACCTTTATCAATTGACCAGCTTTTTTTTTGCACTCAATTTTCAAGTTCACGTGGGTTTGAATCAATGTTACTTTTATATCTGCTGCTTCTGATTTGTTTTCTGCCTTTACCTCATTTTCTTCACAAGGTGATAATTTCATTCCATAACTAGGTGGTGATGATGATGATGAGGAACCAAAATCTTCATTCTTTTTAATCCTTTTTTGTGATTCAAGAGATTCAAGCAATTGTTCCAACTCTTTCACAAAATCAATTGCTCCTCCAATTATTGATGCTTGGTCACCCTATCACATAAACAAACAAAACAAAAAATCTTTACCAAAGTGAATTCTTTTTAAAAAATAATAAATAAAAAAAACAAAAAATTAAGTGTATATTTAAATAGTTTAAATTAAACAAAATGAGTTTCACAAAATCACATTAAAAAAATCACTAGACACTAATATTTTATTGAAGCTTAAAAATTAATTTTTACCAAACTCTCATTAACATAATGTGATTATGTCAAACTCAAAGAAAATCTTTACCAAAGTGAATTCTTTTTAATAAAAATAAAAAAAGCAAAAAAATTATAATATATTTAAATAGAGTTTAAATTTTAACAAAATGAGTTTCACAAAATCAAATTGAAAAAATCACTAAACACTAATATTTTATTGAAGCTTAAAAATTTAATTTTTACTAAACTCTCATTAATAAAATGTGATTATGTCAAACTAAAAAAAAAAAATCCAAACATGCCCTTAGTATACAAAACCAAAAAAGATTAGATTTTTAACATGAAAATCTCAAAAGAATGGATTTTTAAGAAAAGGGTATAAGAATTTAACTTCAAATTTCATAAAAAATGATTGAAAAGTTCATACCCTTTGAACATATGAAGAGGGCATAAGAGACCTAAGAACGCTAAGGTGGTCATTCATTTGGCGTCTCCTATTACGTTCAACAGCAATGTGTGTCATTCTTTGATTCTCAACATCTTCCTTATTCTTAACTGGTCTTGTTCTTTTTCTCTTTCTCTTTTCCCTTGTTGTTCCTTGTTGAGATTTGGAACATGATTGTGCTGTTTTTGTTTCTTCTTGTTGGTTACATTCAATGCATGAAGTTGAAAGTGAAACTTTGTGTTGAAGTTCATTGCTTTCTGATTTCACTGGTGATTGCATCTCCAACATTTCTTGTGTTACACAGCTTTCAAATTCCAATGTTGTGCCTTGAACTTGTTGTGAATCCATTCTAGGAATGTAAGATATGTCTTCCCATGGTTTTTTCATATGTTGAAACCTTAAAAGTGTTTGAAAGTTTGGTTCTTTCAAAGGAAAAAACTGTGGAGAATCAACACTTTGAAGCATTTGAAGAAATGGCATGTTATCTTCTAAACTTGATATGAGAAATTGTTCTTCCTCTTCAAATCTTAAACTTTGTTCATCAAGTAATGTTTGGTCTAAACAATTCACTTCACCAAAGAACTGAAAAAAATTAATTGAGCAAAGAGTAAAAAATGTGTTAATTTGTTAAATAATAATGAAAAAAGAAAAAGAAAAAGTGAAACAATGTTTGGTTAGATTTCACTATCAAAACTCAACTAAATAATTCAAAAGAAGTAAGGAATATATGCTTTCATGAATGAGGATGAGTTTGGAGTTTGGTAAGAATGGAGAAAGGGGTAAGTAATAAAATAGTAACAAAAATAGTATGTCAACAAAAGAGAACCAAATAAGAGAAATGTAATTTTTAGGAAAATAGTAACATAATGCATTCAATGCTATAGTTTTAATTTTGAAGAGTAAATGCAGTACCTTTCTTGATTCTACAAATAGGATTAGAACCAAAAATAAAATGTAATACAAAACTAAGAAAGAAATACATACACAAGAATTGATGGGTCCTTGAAGCCTCTCCATGATCAAAGTGGTGTATATGTCACACTTAAAATTAATTTAATGCTTTAGCTTTCAATGAGGGTGACCAACATTCCGTATGGTAATGATTTATACTAACAAAAGAATGGTAATAAATGTAAAACCATAAGAAGAAGCAGAATAAGACCCCATATGAGTAATACCCCAAAAAAATATACTCTTTTGTTTTATGATATTATTGATATACTCTCTTTATATAGAATATAACAATAAATGCTTAGTTAGGAACCAACAAAAACTCTTAAGTCTCACAACAAAGGAAAGAGAGTGTTTTTGTGTGAAAAGGAAGAGAATAGTGTTGATCTATCTAAAAACAATAGAGGGATTGTGGTAAGAAATGAAAGGTGGAAACTTCTTAAATGGGGTTGCAAGAGATATGCTAGGCTATGCTAGGAGATATATTTGAAGGTGTGTGTGAGAGAGTTGGTAAGAGAGAGAGAGAGAAGGGTTGTCTGATTTGTAAGGTCCCAAGCATTATTGGCGGGGTGTGTGGCAGTTTTGTTGTCTATCAGCAGGGACAGATAGTTGTGGGACTCTTCACCATCTCTCTGTGTTTCTCTCTCTCTCTTGAAAGATGAAAAAGAAAGAAGCTTTGGAAAAGATTGGAAAGGTTTTATGTGGATTGTGTGGATTGTTTGATGATGATAGATCAATCACTTCAATTTTTCCTATAGACTATTTATTAGTTATGCATAAGTCCAAATTATAGAACTTGCAACATATTTTTTTAGTTATATTAGTTACACATTTTGATGGATATGTCTAGAGTGGATCGTGAGTCTAGACCAAACCATTACATTAAAGAAAATGTTAACTTGTGTTATTGGACACTAGTTAAGCAAATCGATATATAAATATTTTATTTACAATGATATTAACTATCGATTTACAACTTATAACCAGTGTGATTTACGTAAGTGAGATAGAATACGTAAGTGAGATAGAAATTTAACCTTTGATGAAAAAGTACATATTGAACAACATTGATGACATATAGGTTTAATGTTTAAAGTTTTAAGTTAAATAAATGTGAAGAGAATTATTATATATTTGTATATTGTTGCTCTTATCTTTATATATTGATCTTTCAAACTCCCTTCATGATCCAATAATTATATCAAAGTTGATGGTCAAGCGAGTATCTAATTAACAGACAATGCAAGTGTTGGTGACATGTGTTTTAGATGTTTCAAATTGGATGAAAATTAAAGTTTGAACAACATATAAGTGAGATAACTAATATACATAATATTTTAATATTTGAAGTTAAGATGTGATGTCGAATTTTCTATATGTAGTTGGTTGTTCTTAATCTATTGTGACGATCTATCGAGTTTCCCTTCATGAACCAACAATTTATACGTTGTCTTTTGATAATATAAAATCAAATTAATCAGCTGACACTTTTTAGACAAACCATTATGATAATATTTCAATGAATTATTTAATACCAATATATCACACCAATGAATTATAAATTTAATAAACAAAGCCATTGTTTTTTATAAGTCTTGTAGGCTTATAAAAAAAATTGTATATACCGATATAAAATTTAGACCATGATATTTGAACATCTTACTTTTTAATACACTCATTAAACACTTCATTTTATCTTTTTGTATCACATTGTAAAGAGAAATGATATTTGGACAACTATTTTGTAATAACTTTTTGACAACTCTTTCATACTCACATTATGTTCTTATTTTATATTTTTTTAATTTCTCTATTGTTTTTGACAAATAAAAAAACAAATATTATCACAAACATTACCGCATATGGTTATTCAAATATCACTACTATGTCGTAGATGTATTCTATTATATTACTTTACTCTTTGTTTAATTTAAGGAAAGACGTACCCCAAACATTTTCCTATAGTTTAGTAGATAAATTTTACATGTGTATGTAATAACAATTTTCTTTCTATAAACAAATGAAATAAAAGCTGTCTTAGAGTTCAAGAGCACGTATTTATGCACATACCATCACTTGTTTATCCGCCAGTTCTACTGGTCAATTTATACTGCATGTCTGCACGTGGGAGCAGTCGGGAAGCCCTGCAAGTACAAAGGTAAAGGTAAAACCTCTTGTATTTTTTTCCTTTTGTAATAAACAAAATTTATTTTTAATTAATTAATTTTTGTTAAAAATGATGAGAATGAAAATTAATTCAAGTTTAAATACATTTTTAACCCCACATTTTATTTAACTTAGAAAATAGTCTCTCTTTTTTTCATTCAAAAGTTACATTCTTTCACAAATAAACTAGTTTTTGTTGAAAATCCTTCATTTAATAATCTCCAAATTAACATCGATAATTTTGATGGAACTAAATTGTTCCAAACGACTACAAACGGGAGTCTAAGATTTCTTCAAAATTAGAGATAAACACTACGAGAAATATCAGCAACACACATTTTAACACACACTTTCAAACACATACTCTTTTATTGATTAAAATTCACATGAGTTCCACAAAATTATGTCGATCTCATATGAAATTTAACCAATCAAAGAGAGTGTGTTGAAAAGTATAGGTTGCTAGCATTCTCTAAACACTTAAACTTCTTTCACCGAAAATGTATAAAAGAGATTAAGCTCCCAAAATCATATATACAAAAATCACATTATCTTTCAAAGAAATGTTAGATAATAACACTATATAGTCTCTCTCTCCCTCCCTCCCTCTCTCTTAAAAAGTTCGAATTTTTTAACAAACCATGAATTAAATATTTTTTAAGCGCCAAAAACATAAAATTTCATATTTAATTCATGTTTTATTAAAATTTCTAATCTTCTAGAGAGATTCTTATAATATTCTAAACATTCTTAAAAGATTTCATTTAAAGATACAAAAACTAGACACAAGTTGAGTTAAAAGTACAAGTTAAAGTAATGATGAAAAACTTTTGAGGAACTAAAAGTCCAAGAAAATTTTATATATAAAGACTGAAACAAAAAGTTTATAATTGTTTATATATTTATAAGAACCAAAAACATATTTAACCCTTTATTTTTTATACCCGATTTAAATCCTAAAAATGTATCTTTTCTCAAAAACACATGAACCTCGTTAAACCGTGTTTAACACAACTTGTTCTCTCAAATTTACTATTTGTGTTCCATATACATCTCCATATATGATCCCTAATAAAACCAACAACTTTTAGATTGAAATATATATATGTTGCCTATAACATATGTTCCATTATGTACGTATTTCCTATGTCACAAACCTTGGTCCAGAAAAATATCAGCAACTTTGGAGTTGAAATCTAATGAAGATTTTTATATCCATATTCTATAGTACCATTTTTCATAATTCAGATATTTATCAAGTGATTTATTTTATATATAATCAAGACTGTCAAGTTTCTTTCCAAGCCAAAATCTCTGTATAATCTAACAAGATTGAAGTGATAAAATTACCAATTGGTTTCAACTTCTCTCATAAGTTATTCTTCAAATTTCTTGTAAAAACTACCTTTGCTTTCATTACAGACGTGTTAAAGGTGCTTCATTGGAGGTTCATGTGTTTTCGAAAAAGATACAATGTAACAGTTTAAATCGAGTATATGGACTAAATTGTCTTTTTTTCTTTCTAGCATAACATGTGGTGATAAGGTGTATTCAAAACATGGATGAAAACATTACAAATTGGCCTAAAAAAATAAGTTTTTCGTTATATGTTCAATTAGGAACTAAAAAATGTTTCGATTAATTTTCATGAAGGACTAAATGTTATATTTTTTTGGTAAGAGACAAAATTGGCTCTCGGATTTTTATAAGATACACAATTATAATTGTACCAAAAATTCATTTGGGAATCTCAACTAATATAGGACTACCTTATCTCATATATACACATAAACATGTAGGACTACCTTATCACCATTATGTCATGAATCCTACACCGATTATCATATAAACTGGGTTACCTTAGGTTCATTGAAGTTCATCCTCAATGTTATAGAGTTGACATTCATGATAAGATAAAGTGTGGACGGTAGCAACTGATTTATCTAACATAGTACATTTGGATAACTATGTTTAGTTATAAGTTATAACCACGTATCTATATGAAATACTATAGAAAATGGCACATTAATAGCTAGCCTCAAAAGCCATAGACATTATCCATTTTTATGAACATTAATTGGCAAGACTCACAATCAAGATCTTTCACAAATCTTCAACTCAATTTTAGTCTCGAATTGTGTTAATAAAGACAACCATGTGCAAGATATCTTGAATCCAATGTGTGTGATGATTTTTTCTTGGATTGTTGTTAACCCATTCACGCGGTCCAGTGTTCCACAAGCAACTATTCTGTCGTATAAGGCGTTTTTTAGTTCCATGTATTTCATTTTTCCATTGGTTTTACTCTCATGGCCTTTATTTGGATAGACTCCATAATTAGGGTTTTAACTCTGATAGACGCCCCAAACCCAAACGCAGTATCTTTCCGACATAAGTTATTTGGACCATTTATAAAACTAATAATCAAATCGATAGAAGAATAACCTTGTTAGTATTGAATGATGTATTTTTAAACCATCGTAAAATGTGAAATTATAATTGTCGATTAAAAAATAAATTGTATTTTAATATTTTCATTAGTTCATAATATTTATATTTTTATACCTAAAAAAATAAATTTAGTGATATGAAACTTGTAGTGTGCAATGCAAGTACTCAATTGTTGGTGTTGTTCTTCTGGATACAGAATAGCCAGGTGCATCATCAACTATTTCATTCAATGATAGCTTTATTTAATAAATCATGAATTAATTCTACTAAAAACTAAAAAATAACTTTAAATAATTATTAAAATCACATCACATTAATTAAAGTATCATAGTTACTTCCTGCTTATTCTGATGAGTGCCAAAATTATACGTACTCTCTACATCAATGATATGAAGCAAGTCGGTAGAGCATTTCTGTCTAAAGAACACAACCTGGTTTTTCATGACCCTACTAAGTAACTTGGCTGCATATGTTTTTTTTTCCTTCTGCATATGTGATATGTCGACAAATTATATCAACAAATTTGTTCATCTCCGTAAGTCGGATTTAGATCCTCTCATGTGTAAAAAAAAAACGAGAGGATTATGTTAATAATCTCACCATTAAAATCATTGGATTTTACATATGAGAGGATTAACATAACTCTCTCTTTTTTTTTACATATGAGAGGATCCAAATTCCCATAAAGAGTTTTAGATAAATGTTATTTTATTTTTTAATATAATATTAAATATTTTATTTCAATTGTATCTTTTATTTAACTCTGTATATTTTTTTTTTTTGCAAAAAAATGTGAATTTTTGGAAATTGTATTGTTTTATGATAAATGGTGAATAAACTTAATTTGATAAATTGTCTATTTGTTGTAGCGGTGGTTAGGGATGTGAATAGGCTAAGCCGAGCTAGGCTTTGCAAGGCCTAAGCTTGGCCTGTCATTTTTTTTAAAGCCTAAATCTGGCATGCGGCCTGTCATAGGCCTACTTTTTAGGCCTGAGCCTGACCTTCTGAAAGCCTGATAGAGTCTGCTAGCCTGTTTAAAAAGCTTATATCTTATGAACATCTTTAAATATGCAATGTGATCTAAATTTAAATGGACTAGCAAACTAATAGTTCAATTAGATTAAACTTTCTTTTGATAATCAACACGAGGTTTTAGGGAATTCGACTATATATTGTATCATATTTCTATTCTAGTTTATAATATACATTTATATATGCAAAAAATTAATATATACTAATAAAGCTTAAATGAAAAAGTTTACAAATTTATATTTTAATTCAAAGTACAAAATATAATATAATGGTAAATAATATTATTCATATTATTTAAATAGGCCGGCCTAATAGGCTTAAGAGGCTTTTGGAGAGGCATGTGGCCTGGCCTTTTAAGCTAAATAGGCTTAAAGAAAAGTCTAGGACTTCTCTATTTAAGAAAAAAACATGACCTGTCGTAGACTAGGCCGTAGGCCCCTGTAAACCGGCCTGACCTATTCCCATTCGTAGTGGTGGTAAAGCAAAAAACGTACGTTTAGATAGAAGTTAAAAGTTTTTGCTTCAGAAAGTCACGATAAAGTTAGGCTCCAAACGTGAAAAAGCATTATTTAACGCCAATTCAAACATACTAAAATTGTTTATGTTACTCCTTTTAAAAAAGAAGTTGTTTCCCTTACTTTTTATTTACATTTTTTTAGGAAATTTTTTTATTTTTTAATCTGTGAAAAGTTATATAACACTTAAAATAAACCAAATTGAGTGATAACAAGAAAAAACAAAAGAATGGTCGATTCTTGGTCACTCTAGTTGTTTTAAGAGTTATTGTGTCTGTTGTTGGCTTCACTCTTGGGGCAGAAGCAGCTTATATTGGGTCATATAACTTTCGTAATACTAATGAATGACCAAGTTTAAAACTATGGAAAAACCAAAATCTTCATTTCCAAGTATCTTAACTGTTGGCTGGAAATTGGAAACGTGACTTCATATATCTGTTTTTTTTTTTTAATATTATTGTACTTGACGTCATCCACACATTCCTTCGGCTTATCAACGACAGTCTGTTCTGTGTTTCAAACTAAATGTTGACAACTAAATACAAGGGTTGGCTCTGGCTCGTTGCGGGACTTAACCCAACACCATACGGCACGAGCTGACGACAACCATGCATCACCTGTGTCCGTGTTCCAGAAGGCACTCCTCTCTTTCAAGAGGATTTGTGGCATGTCACGTCTTGGTAAGGTTCTTCGCTTTGCATCAAATTAAACCACATGCTCCATCACTTGTGTGGGCCCCCGGTCAATTCCTCTGAGTTTCATTCTTGGGAACGTACTTCTCAGACGGTATACTTAACGTGTTAGCTACAACATTGCACGAGTTGATATGCACAACCGCCTAGTATTCATCGTTTACGGCTAGGACTACCGGGGTCTCTAAATTATGGTCACATTCATAAAAAAAATTGGTTTACATTTTTCTGCCATAATTTCTAATTTACATACCATCAAACTATTTCGTATCGTAGCTACAACTTAAAACCTAAAACTATGTTATCAAAGTAAATAAAAAATAAAATTAAATAATTTGACAACTAAGTGATTGAACTCAAGTGATCAACGATCAGAGTTAAAACCATAAAAATGTAAGCAAGTAGGAGGTTAAAAATTATCTTAATGAAATAAAAAATAGTAAAAATATAGTGAAACCATAACTTTGTTTATGTATAATTTTGAGGTAATAGTAACTATTTTAAATTGAGGACACGAAAATTTGTTCCAAGGTTTTTACTGTGTGCCTGTAGATGCCTTCACTCTTGGGGCATGAGCAGTTTAGGATGTTTTCCTTTGTCTTGTACTATATACTACGTAATCAATGATCCAATGCCCACTACACTACGTATGGTTATTACTCTTTACAGAAAAAAATGACTAGAAAATACCAAAATCATATAAATTTGTAAGAATATTTTGCTGTTGGCTCAGAATTGTTGCATCATATTCTAACTCATCATTTTAATTGCATCATGCAATCAGAAGCATGTTCTTCTAACACTAGAACCGTGCAAAACTTAGGACACTGATTCTGTGCATTGAAAAAAGCACGCGATTACACGCATATTTCCATCTCAATGGTAAATACGAGATCAGATGGTTCTGATTACGCAATGACAAAATCCGTTTAACACAGCTAACTTGAGATCGGCCGACTTGAATATCGTGTAATGCAGTTACTGTACTAAATCCAAATTTCAAAACTTATTTACAACACAATTTAATTCATGCATTAAGGTAATACCACAACTGCATGTTCATCATGGGATGGCAAAATTTATGTTACAATTTTAAATGACTTTCTCATAATAATTGCACCAGCAAATTCAATTGAGACTAGACTTATCATTAAATCAGACAAACTGATAAACCTTACAATCTCAGGCTTCTGCTTGTAAAACACATGATTTGTCAGTAATACAATCCAAAACACAATGGTTGTTGGCTGTTGCTCAAGTGGGGGCAGTGAATAGGGACCCTTTTGGGTAAAAGTAGGAATGCTTGTAAGATATCATTTGAATCATACAAAATTCAACAACATTTAGATGTCATGATTCATATCTTTCAACTTAAGTCTTGATCCTAGGTATGAATCCAACTTTAGAAATACAGTAGCATCAAAACTCTCTAGAAAGATCTTTGTTGTCCATTGAGGCCTTACTCGGTTTAAAAGATCTCGCATGAAAGATACAAATGAAGTTTCAAACAAGACCTAATAAAATACTTGTTAACTAGAGAGATATGGAACAAAGTAATGACTCGTCACTACAATTTAGCTCCTCCAAAGTGAACAACTCAACTATTGATAAATAAATCAAAATTATTCATATTACATTCACATGCATAATTTAGGTATTTTGAAATACTAATCACAGATTTTCTCACTTTATTATCAACTCAAGATAAAATTTAAATAACCCATAATAGCAAAATTGTATAAAGGTTAGAGAGATCATGACATTAGAAGGCAATGGTAATGACAAACACCTATAGAGACTCCAACAAACAAGTCAATGAGAGATTAAAAAATGTGTATGCTGATGAAAAAACAATCTATTAGAAGTTTATGAATTGGTCTGGACGCTTCCTGCACTCAAATTTGGGCCTGTTTTGGGTCCAAAACACCAACTACAAATCTGACTAAAACCAAGAATTTGACAATAACATCACATGGATAAAAAAATAGGCATGCAAATATAAATGCTCAAACCTACACTCTTGAACAACTAGCAATAAGAGCAAGAAGGTATTATTATTATTATTATTATTATTGCCATGGAGAGAATTGAGTTCCAGAAACACAATGGCAACTAGTCTAAGTTAAAATTTCCTCTCATCATAACAATCAATAGGAGTAAAACTAGCGCTCTATTTGAATAGTTACATGGCTGATGTTATAAACTCTTTTGATGTAGTCAACAACCTTGTCCAACACCATTTCTGCATCGGCATCGCGGTTGATTTTAACATGACATGCTAACAAAATCTTCCCAACTGTAATGGCCCAGATGTGGAGCTCATGAACAGCCACTACTTCCTCCATCTCCAATATCCCCCTTTCAAGCTGAGTAGCATCAATCTCTCGAGGCGTACTCTCCATCAGAACTTCCAAAATGTTACGCAGCATATTGATAGTTGTTCCCAAAACAATTGCCGAAAAGAATAGAGTGCAAATTAAATCAACTATTTTCCATTCTGGTTTATACCATATGACTGCTCCTCCAATCATTACTCCAATACTTTGGATAGAGTCGCCGAGTACATGAAGATAAGCCCCTTGCACGTTTATGTTCCTCTTCTTCTTGGATTTTTCTTTGGATTCACCGAAAAGTGGTTCGGTAACACCTTCATGTGCGTGATGGTGAATGTGATCTTCATGAGTATGATGGTGGTGCTCATCTTTTGTAAGATCATGTGTAGAAACTGTAAGACCGTGACTGTGGCCATGATGACCATGGCCGTGATCATGACCATGGCCGTGATCATGACCTAATAACACAGCCATAATGATGTTAACCACAAGACCAAATGCAGCAACTGAAAACATTAAAAAACCATCCACATTTTGAGGACCAGCGATGAGTCTATCAATGGCTTCATATACAATAATCCCAGCAAGCAGCCATATTAATTGGATGGACACCAAAGCACCGAGAATCTCTATTCTGAAAAAACCGTACGACTGGCGAGGAGTAGCTTCCCATCCCGCAGCCCATAAAGAAAACAAGGAGATGGCGAACGCTGCAACGTCCGAAAGGAGATGCGCTGCGTCAGTCAGTATTGCAAGACTGTTTGCTTTGAGCCCACCAACCAGTTCAACAGTCATGAAAATCACACACAGGATCACTGCCATCAAAAGCTTTCGCATCGAAGTTGAACGTTCTTTAGAATCCATAGAGATGGATCCAGCATCTGAGAATCCACATGGTGCTTCACCGCAAATCTTCCTTCCGGCATCAGGAAGATCTGCGCTGATTTCGATAATTTGCCCGTGCTGAGAGTTGTGCGCATCCATCTGCAATATATTGATGAAAATTATTATTTCTTGAGTTTGATATAAACCAGAATACAGAAGCATACAGTACTCTAAACATTAAATAGAAGCAATAAATTATTGAATCAGCCATCAAAAACTTTGTATGTCACAATTTCTTTGAAAATCTAATCCATAGATATATTACTTCATAAGTAGAGTAAGTAATTAAACCAAAGCTGGCACAAAAGGAGTAAGGTCTGAATCTGATAAAACAAACAGCTATGTGATGCTGCATCAACCATTATCCAGTAAAACGTCTAAGACTGTTGTTATCTTCAAGAAATAACAAGTATCGAACAAATTTCCCTTTTCAAATAGTTCGTCCAATGTAAAAATGGCTTAAAATTTCACCATTTGATGGTCATAGCAAATTCAAATAAATAGTGACGAGTATGAGTACAGACATCAAACGTTGAAAATTTAAGTTGTTTATTAAACTTCGATGACGTGTATGAAACAACACTTATTTAACTCTATCCATAAGAAATAAAGCAGCCAATTGATTTAGTTCAATTTCAATACATTATTAACAAAAGTATGAAACAAAGCAGCCATAAACAATAGCAAACAGGGCCAATCCATTATGAACATTCTTCAAAGTTCAAAGTTAAAACCATGCCAAACACAGGATCCATAAATCTAAAACATATAGATAAAGAAAATCCAGCTTCCTTTATCAAGATAATGAACATTTAACAAAAGGAGAGGCAAACAAAAGTAACAACTTGAATTGTTAGAATCCTTGAAGGCTTGAAGCACAAAAAAAAAAAAAAAAAAAGCTTGATCAATAAAAAAAGGTGGTGAATATCAGTAATCAACACAAGTACAATGAACCTACCCTCTAAAAGTTGAATACACACTAAATTGATATAGATCAATAATACAAACATCTAAATTATTCAATTGATTAGGTAGCACAAATCAATTACATTCATTCACATCAAGCATTAACACCTAATACAATATACAGTAGAATCTTCCAGCACCATGACAAAGGAAAACCAAAAAGTTGCAAAAGCACCATAACCAAACCAAAACCTAAAGAAACAATAATTGCATAACACTAACAGACACAAACACTGACTCAGCACACATGCAAAGTGCAAAACAGCCTAAAAACAACAGCATTAAGACCAGACAACAAAACATATCAACATTAAAAAAAAAACAATAAACAAATGTGAAAAGGGTATTCAATCTTATCACAAAACTTACATCATTCGCTTAGTTTTTCAAAAGGGTGTCCAAATTCATCATCAAAAACACAAATTTTTCAGCAGGAAAAAAAATAAAGTTTCAATTTTTATTAACAATAGGTATGAAAAAGAATTATGAAAGAAAAGGTTTTGTGTGAAAGAGATAGAATAATGCTATGAACGTACTTTCACAAGCAGTGTGATGATCCTTGTTGATTCTGAATCCTCTGTTGTGTGTTTAGGTTTATTCTCAGCGGCTAGTATTCTGAAAAGTAAACAAAGCTATGTATAGGACAGATATATGTGACAAATATTTGAGTAAAGTATCATTGATAGTGATATTTGTATAAAACTAAATCATTGATAAATAGAAATAGACCACACTGACACCAAGGTATGTATCATCAAGATCGAACTCAGGTTAATGAGTTTCATCAAGATTGAATTAATTAGAAGAATCTAAATTTGATTTATAAGTGAAATAATTTTTTTGTTAAACTTTGCTTACCTCTTAATCGTTGTGTTCCAAATTATCAAAATCTTTCTCCTCTGACACAAATTTTTTTTTTGGATTCATTAACATTATATGTAGGCACAATTTGATCAATTTGGTCATTAATTTATGTAGGCACAATTTGATCCTTTAATTTAAAAATCAGTCAAATTAGCCACTTATTTTATGTAAATTAAAACAATTTACTCTTTTAACACTTATGAAAATATATTGCCATATTTATTAAGGGGTCAAGTTTGAAGTTAAATGATCAAACTAATTAACTTTAAAAGTTTTTTTTATGATATTTTCTTTTTTGAAAATTAACTTTAAAAGTTAAGGACCAAATTGTGTTAAGCCACATAATGTATGAATCAAATTTACCAATTTTAAAATTTCCTTTCATAAAAAAACAAAAGTTTTTTGTACCCAACAATTCCCAATAAATCCCTAAAAAAAATAAAAATCCCAATAAAAGTTCCCGTAAAAAACAAACAATTTCCAATAAAAGTATCTTTTTTGAGGGAATTTCCAATAAAAGTTGTTGACGTAATAACACTATATTTATCTTTGACAATTCTTCTTTTTTCTTTAGAAAATCTTTAGCAATTATTTAAATCTCAGTACACTATATTTATCTTTAACAATTCTTCTTTTTTCTTTAGAAAATCTTTAGCAATTATTTAAATCTCAATTTTAATACAGTTTCATTAAAATGTACTATTTTAAAAATATCCGAATGAAGAATAATAATAAATTTATGAATAAACTTTTTTGACTGGAATATTTGAATAAATTTTAAAAACGTAATTTTAAATTATTTAATATCTACTTCTTGATTATATCGTTTGGGAATAAACTTTTTAAAAGATTTTATACTATTTATAAATATATATTTCAAAAAAATTAAAATGATCTAAAATACTTTATTTGAGAACAATTTAATTATCCATTCAAAAAACAAGTCAAAAAGGATACTTTATTTGGGCCGATATCATACTATTTAACAATTAGTTTTTTTTAAAAAAAAACTTTTTAACAATATTAGTTGGCTTGAAACTTTGAAGGGCGCTCTTCCTCAATGTCTAATTTTTCTCTCTGATGTTAATTTGTAGAGTTAATTAAGTAAATTGTCTCTATAAATATTTAGAATTTTATTTTTAGTCCCTATAAAATAAAATCATACTTTTTAGTCCTTGTAAAATTTTTCGTCATTATTTTTAGTCCTTATAAAAATTCTGAATATTTATAAGGACCATTTACTTAATTAACCCTAATTTGTATGGACGGACTAGTTTAACTTTTTTTTAAAATTATATATTTGTATTCCTCTTCAAAAAATAATGACACAATTCAAAATTTATGCCACTTTTCCTGGACTTTATCCCAATAGGAAAAATTATGAGATTAAAAAGAGGAAGAATATCAAATTACGCAATTAAATTCTATATTTTTGATTTTACAAAGTCGTTTTTCAGACTTCGCGTATATTAAATAGTCAATTTAAATAATTAACCTATTAAAACTGATCGGATCAGTTCGAAAGTAAGACTACTAAAGTCTTATCTTTAGACCCACCAACAAAAACTTATTTTTAATTAGATTTAAAAAAAAAATCAACAAACAAAATATGTCATACCTTGTAACGGGACTGTTTTTGGAACGAGACTGTTTCTGGTGATGTTGACAGACAAGTCAAGTTAGTTATGGAGGAGGTTAATCAGATTCATCATATTATGGACACAACTGGTTATTCTGATGATATTTATGTACATGATTTGCAGGCTCAAATTGTGCTCACCAGCGCCTTGAACTGTCAGGATCAACTTTGGAGGGAAAAGGCAAGGGACCATAATTTTATTTACGGTGACCGTAACACGGCTTATTTTCACAGAGTTGCTAAAACTCGTCCAGTTTCGAAAAATATTACGGTTTTGCATGATGGAGATGTCGTTCTTACTGATCTTTCACCTATTGAAATGCATGTGCTTGCTTATTTTCAAAATATTTTCAGTGCTGACAACAATTGTGTTAATAATGATATGGTATTGGATTATATTCCTTCTTTGGTGACTAAGGTAGATAATTTTGAGTTGGCTCGTCTTCCTTTGATGGAGGAAATTAAAGTCACGGTGTTTGACCTTAATGGTGATGGTGCTCCGGGGCTAGACGATTATGGTGGTCATTTTTATCAGATTTTTTGGGATATAGTTGTAGTTGATGTGATGCATTCGGTGCAAGAATTCTTTGTGTCGGGAACCTTGTTGCCTAACCTTAATTCGAATTTATTGGTTCTTATCCCCAAGGTATCAGGCGCAAAGACAATGAGTGACTTAGGCCTATTGCTCTTGCCAATTTTCATATTAAAATTGTTACAAAGATTTTGGCTGATAGATTGGCGTTAATTACTATGCGTATTATTTCCCTAGAGCAACGGGGATTTATTCGGGAACGACATATTTCAGACTATGTCATTTTAGCATCATAAGCTATCAATTTACTTGATAATAAACAATATGGGGGAAATCTAGCTCTTAAAGTGAATATTAGTAAGGCACTCGACACTTTGGATTGGAATTTTTCGGTTGCGGTGTTGCGGCAGTTTTGTTTCTCTGCTATTTTTGTTGATTGGAGTTTGGCCATTTTACACTCAGCTCGTCTCTCTATTCTCGTGAATGCGAAGGTGGTTGGGGTTTTTGGTTGTAAGCGTGGGGTTCGTCAGGGCATACGGTGGGTAACTGGCTTGGTTTTAGCCCCGGTTCTATACCTTTTCATTATCTTGGCTGCCCCATTTTTGTTGGAAAACCGAAATGCTCCTATTTTAGGCCTATTTCTGACAAAATTAAAACCAAGCTTGCGACGTGGAAGGGAAATTTACTTTCGATCATGGTAAGAGTGCAACTCGTAAAATCTATTATTTATGGGATGCTGGTTTATTCGTTCCATGTTTATATGTGGCCTCGAAGGTTGCTTAAGTCGTTGGATAGGTGGATTAAAAATTTCATTTGGAGTGGTGACGTTAATACCAAGAAGGTGTGCACAGTGTCTTGGACTTCTCTTTGTAGCTCTTGGTCCGTTGGTGGTCTCGACCTCAAAACTACTCATATCATAAATGAATCTTTAATATTGCAGCTTGGTTGGAAGCTTATTTCTGAGGAGTCCCTATGGTCTACGCTTTTTAAGAAGTGTTATTTTAAGCAAGGCAAGTTGATTTCTCACTACTTTAAATCTTTTGTGTGGCCCGGTATTAAGTCTTATTTGAGTACCGTGATTTCGAATTCTTTGTGGATTGTGGGTAATGATAATAACATTCACTTTTGGACGGATAATTGGATAGGTGATCCTTTAGTGGATTTCATGTTGATTGACCCGGTTTATCACTCGCGCTTCAAAGGGATGGTTTCTTCTGTCATTAATCAAGCAACTTGGGATTTACCCACTGAGGTGTTGGCTGACCCCGAGGTTGAAGCTCAGATTGAATCTATTATCTTGTCGGTTTCGCCTCTTCCTGATAAGTTGGTTTGGATTCACTCCCCGGATGGGTGTTGTAACGCCCGTTTTGATTATTTAGATTATTTTATGTAGTATAGAGAATATTTATATGATTTTATGTGATTTAAGTGATTTATGTGATACGTGTGAGTTTATTAAGTGACTTATTTTATTGTTTAATAAAATAAGATTTGAAAATAAAATAAATATTAAGTTGTGGGGCTGTTTTAGAATTAGATAGAGTTATGAGGGAATAAGTGAAATAAGATAAATTAGTTAGAAAACATAAAAAGGGAAAACCTAGGTTTAGAAACTGTCAGAACGTACAATTCAGTTTTTGGGAGAAAAAGGGTGAAAACAGAAGAGAAGAACCAGAGAGACTGCTGCTCAATTTTCTTAAGGTAAGGGTGAGCCTAGCATTACAATTCCATTAAACTTGTGATTCATGATTATAGTTAACAGATTTTAGGAGTAATTCGTGAGAAATTAGAAATTGAGAATTAGGTCAAAAAGTGATGAATTGATGATTAGATGATGAGAAACAGTACCATTAATGTAGAAAACTGTTTACAGACCATAGGATAACCCTTAAACATCATTATAGTCGAAATTGGGGAGGAATATGATGAAAATTGGGGTTTTGGGTGAAAATTGTCGTAACCCTGTAACTGTTCTGTCATCGCTCGCCACAGCGAGTAATCAACTCGCCACGGCGAGTGCTCTTCAACAGCTCGCGAGGCGAGGAACCCACTCGCCATAGCGAGTACTGCCTTAGATGTCCGCGAGGCGAGCAATCCCACTCGCCATAGCGAGTAACACCCCTGACGGCTCGCAAGGCGAGCAGTTCAACTCGCCATAGCGAGTGACCCATGTTGGCTCGCAAGGCAAGCAGCCCAACTCGCCATAGCGAGCAGTACTGTACCAAACTGCCTCTTAGAACTATGCGACTCTTGTCGTACAGATTATTATGAGATGACCCCTGAGATAGAGTTGAGTACTACTGTAATATTAAAGACGACCTGTAGAGCTGATAATTAATGTTTGACTTTTGTTAGTAGTGACATATGAAAATGTGTATGCTTTCCTTGAACTACAAGAGATAAATTATGTGGTAGTTTATGATATTATTATGTCTTGAAATGTTTGATGTTCTGCCATGCTGCTAGTTATATTTGATTAAAAGTTGCATGTGTCATGCTAAGACTTATGAGTTGTAATCCAAATTATTGGAGTTTATTTGAGATGTCTAATGTTTAAGAAGTTGAGTCCATGCATATTCATTCAGAGACGAGGGCTCATGCCCTAGGAGCTTTTGCTCAACAGAGACGAGAGCTTATGCTTTAGGAGTATTTTTATGCTCAACAGCGACGAGGGCTTATGCCCTAGGAGTATATTTATACTCAATAGCGACGAGGGCTTATGCCCTAGATTGGTACCACATGCATGAATAAGATGTCTAAGTTGCATAAGTCGAGTTGAAGTTGCATTGTCGAGTCGAACTATTAAGTTTAACTAAGATGCTAAATTATGATGATGATTATGATGTTAATTAAGATGTTATATGATTGTTTGTTGTGAATGTATTTGATGTCTATGTTGTTACATATGATTATTGAATTATATGTTTAATGCCATTGTTTTGTGAATCTCACCCCTTCTGCTTGGAAATGTTGCTCTTCATATGAGTAACTTGCAGGTGCTGCTGTTTGCTGTTGTGAGTGGCTACTCTCACTGTGTCCTTAGGTGCTCTGATACGTAACGGGATGGGAACCTTTATAACTATTTTCTATTCCTTACATATTGATTATGATTAATATTATTAAGTTTCAGTTGAAATTATGTTGAGAAGTTTTGCTGAGGCCTGCGTGCCAAAACTATTTTGTTGTTTTGAATTTTTATCCGCTGTGAAGCTTTGAACCTTTTATGATTATTATTTTACGAAGGATAAATCGTTATTTATTCTATTTTGAGATTTTTAGAAATGTAGCATTCCGTTTATTGAGAAACTCTGATTATTTAATAAGAAATTTTTACTTTGGGAAAACGGGGTGTTACAGGTGTCTGTCTGCGAAGCAAGCCATCACTTTTTTGCTTCCCTTGGCCGCACCTCTTCCTTGGGTAGATTTGGTTTGGAAATCTTGCATACCGCCATCGCATTCTTTCATCTTTTGGCACCTATGTATGGCATCAAATGATGCCCACGGATGAAAACCTTTGTAGTCGTGGCTGCTTGATTGTTTCTGTTTGCTCCTTTTGTTTGCCTGCGGAAGAAAGTTCTGACCATCTTTTCTTTCGGTGCCCGTTTGCTTCAGAGTTGTGATTGTAGCTTGGCTCTCGCCTCAACTGTTTGGTTGATACTTCTTCGGTGCTCACTCTTATTAATTGTGTTCCTTCGCATTGCTCTTCTCATATTACTAACATGTTTATTGCAGCAACTTTTCATACCGTACATGCTATTTGTATGGCTCGTAATAGCTTACGCTTCAGCAATGTAAAAGCAAGTCTTCATGCGGCCAAGGTGAAGATTGATTATTCAATTACTATGAGTGCTAATACTTCTACTGGTTGTTGCCTAGCTTCGGAGATGACTTTCCTAGACTCTTTTTCGGTGTCACCACATTGTCGACGAGTTAAAGATATTTTGACTATTGTTTAGAAGCCGCCCTCTCCCCCTTGGTTAAAGATGAATACAAATGGCTCGGTGATTGGTTCTAATGCTGCTTGTGGGGGTATTTTTCAGGACCATATGGGAACTTTTCTTAGTGCTTTTTCTTGCAACTTTGGCAATAACATTGTGTTTCATTCTGAGGTCCTCGGTTATATTTATGCCTTGGAATATGCTGCTTAGAATGGTTGGGGAAACATTTGGTTGGAAAGTGACTCCACTAGTGCTTTACTGACTTTTAATAATGACTCACTCGTTCCTTTTTCCCTTCAAAATCGTTGGCATAATGCGCTTCGGCTTGATGTTCAGGTGGTTTCATCACTTATTTATTAGGAAGGAAACTGTTGTGCCGACAGGTTTTCTAATATAGGGCACTTTGTTCAGGGTGCAATTTGGATGTTTGAGTTACCGCAGGAGGTTCGCGGGGATCTTTCGGGATCGCTTTGGCTTGCCAAATTTTAGATTCCCATAGCTGTTCTTTTTCTTTTGGCTTGTCCTTTCGGAGGGTTTTGGTTTGGTCCCCCCTCTTGTACATATTTTTTCTTATTTTTTAATAAAGATTTTCTAAGATTGGCGGTATAGGATAGAAGGGTCCTCGGGGTGCCAACCTAGTTGGGATGTCGACGACTCTTCTTGATGCCTGTCCTTTCTTCTGGTTTAGCAAAAAAAAAGTTCTAATGTAAACTTACTTTTTTAAATTACTTAACATGTGCAAATTTACACATGATAGAAAAACTAAAATGTTATTAATTCCTAAAGTAAGTTTGAGATGTCACAAACTATTTTGGAAATCAGATGCATGCCTTTGCTTATTTTTCTCAAGTTTTGTGACAAATACTTGATTGAAAAAATTAAATGTTTCTTCCTTTCTTAGTAAACAAGTTTAACCGTTCTCCCTTTCTTGAAGTAAAGACAAGAGCTAAAGTGACAATGTACATGTATGCTTTTCTTTGGCTTTCTTGAAAAATTCTTGATGCTATTTTTCTAGATAAATAGCATTTTCCTTATGATAGTTAGAGGCGAGTATTCTTTTTATTTTAGTTTGCTTCATGAAAACTCATGCATGCATATGAACTCAATTTACACAAACATAGTTGAAAATTGCAAGTAAGAAACTCAACTGACGCAAACATAGTTGAAAATTGTAAGTGATTCCAACTGTCCAAGATCCAAATATCATACGTAGAATTATACGTAATTATGGGTTTCCTATGTACAATTTTTGTACTTCTTAGAAAGAATCGAATTGTACTTTCAAATATACAAAACTCGCATATTATACGCATCAAACACTTGCACTAAACCTAAATGGTGTTTTCCCATACTCGTGACATTGTACAATGTGGCTTTAAGTCCTTTATAACCACCTTGTGTTAAACATACAAATATGCACTCAAATCCAAAAACAAATCATAAAAAACAAAAAATATTCAAGATTTTCTCTTGCACTTGTTTTTACTTCATATTCTTCCATATCTTAGTCAAATGAAAAGATTACACAATTACAATCATGCAATTCAGATCGCTAGATCTCATAACTAGACGACTCATGTTTCTATTTGGATACAAAATATGATATTTGATCATAATCGAATGATCCAAATGACTTGACTCGTGTTAGAAATGAAGAATTTGAGTTCAAATGTCTTGAATCAATGCAACATTTTATACAGTTCATATTTCGACTCTACTAAATTAATTTTCACATACAAACGTAAAATTTAAACCATCGGATCTTGATCCAACAAGATCCAACACTTTGTAAATCTCTTCCGGTCTATATACACAAAATTAGGGATAGAGTGTAAAGATGAAGTGGGAGAAAATGATTTCATAAAAAATACAATTTCTGTTACACAAAAGGGCACTCATATGCAAGAATACCTACTGATTTTAGAATCATTAAAATGTAAAAAAAAACAAAACTAACACACATTAATATACTTTATTACACGCAAATGAAGCTATAATTTTTACTGCTTTTTGTTCCCCACAAGTTTTCTTAAAAACCCTATTCCATTCGGAAATATTGTTCCATAAGGGAAAAACACGGTTCTGTCTAACTCACTCGTTTGAGATAAAAAAAACCGTGTTTTTCCCTATATATCTAAAACGGTACTTCCAAACGGGTCGGTTTTTGAAGAAAACACGAGGATGGAAATAGCTCTCATAGCTTCATGTATCCACATCACAAACTGGAGCACCAATAAGAGGAATCTGACCCACAAGACCTTTCTTCAAACCCAACAATAAATCACACTTGGCATACATATTATAATGTGCAGATTTTATCTCACCAGTTTTCCACCTCAACCTACCTTGAAATATAAGTTTCACACCCACCACTCCATAATTCTCATCCGCCATCAAACCATTCAAAACATCCACCGAAACTGGAACCGGCTCGCCTCCTAACTCTGGCGACAACGACACGGTTTCATGCTTCTCCAAGTAAAGCGGTGGAAGCATATGATGAGGCGTAATCGGATGGTTTCTATATGACACAAAGGTGGAAAGCCTGTCAAAGTAAATGGATACACGTTTGTTTGGATTCCTTATGAAGATTGTGAATTGCATTGAGATTGACATGTCTGGTGGTGAAGTTGCATTGAGGCCATAGATTGCAGCACTTGTGACTGTGATGTGAGGTTTTGAGGGATGGTATGCAAGCCATAAGATGAGGATTATAATGCCAAGTACAAGGAAGAAGATTGTGATGCATATGCAGTGTTCACGTTTTGGAGCATTAGGTACTCTATAACGTGGAACCATACCTTTGTGTTCCATGGGATATTGATGCCGTTGTTGTTGCCGTGGTTGTTCCATTTCGGGATATTGATTACGTTGTTGTTGACGCGGCTGTTCCATTTCGGGGTATTGACGACGCTGTTGTTGCTGTGGCATTTTGTTAGGGAAATGACGTTGTGTATGGTGTTGTTGGTTAGGATCTTCTTGACGTTCTATATGCATTATTTCTTCTTCCATTGTGTATGTGTTAGTGTAAGAGTGTGTGTGTGTGTGTGTATGATTGTTGCTTGTGTTTGAGTTTGGGAACAAGTGAAAAAATGAAAGGAAATGTATATAGGATTGTAGATGGAAATAGAATAAGGAATTTGAATTAGGTTGCTTGGAATCGAAGTATAACACTTTCCAATTCTTGTTTAGATCAATGGCTGATTATTGATCTGATGAGTTCCTGTATATTATGCTATGTTTGTTACTTTATGTTTTGTGCCTTGCTTTTTCTTTATCCAAGCTTCTTTTCTTTTTACTAACTTAGTGTAATCCAAACTCTTATTGAGTACCAAATATAATATGACTGATGATCACTCTCTTGCAAGTACGACCAACTCAGGTCTAAGCCACCAAGGCCTAAAAAAAGCCTCAAAAGGATATACTTAAATTCAAGGAAGGATTTACATATTATGTTACTTGTTAAGTTGGTAACTGGTGTTTTAAATGCTTTAGGGTATCACAAGACTGATGAAAATGAAAATTTGATATATCATATTACACATTATTCCCAATAAATATTTTAAAACCAACAAAGATTGATTCAGTTGGTAAGTAAGGAGTTGACTTATATAGCACAATGCCGTGAGCTCAATTTCCATTGGTAGCTTTAGATACTCGTTCATTGCGACCCTAGCAAGACTCTCATATCCAACTCACTTAAACTTTCGGAAACAAAAATCTATCCATTTTAAATATAAAAAAGTTTAAAGGGCACCAAGTACCACTTGACAACTGTCATGAAAACAGAGACAAAAAAATTGACTACACTTAATATTTTTTTCCAGGGTAAGCATCACATGTGGAGCCAAGTTACCTGTCTGCTAACATTAACAGAAATACTTTCTCTTTTTAGTAACAGTAAAATGTGAAAGCTATGACGGTGGTGATTTTATTTATTTTAACTTTTCACGACCAAAAAGAAATGCCAAAAATGGTGAAAAAGGGCAGAGTGAACCCAAAGAGAGACTATACCAGGTGTGATTGACCCAAGTGAATAACTGAGCAAGGCTATGTGGCTGAATTTGAGCCTTTCACTGATGCATGTTCTACACGTTTATTTCTGGTCCTAGCTTGGACCGTTGCCTTGTCTTGTTCCAAAACTTCCAAAACATATTTTGACCCACAATTGCATTATTACTTACTAATGCTTTCACTCTGAAAAGTCCCTGCACTAATTTTTGGAAGGATCACCTTTTTTTAACATGAGTGAGTTGAATTGCAGCTGCAGCAAAATGTTCATCAAGCACATGCAAGCTTAGAAAATACTTTATGTTATTATGTTTATTGCCATGTTGCACCTCTTTAGTACAAAAGAGATACCAGATTGAAAGAAAGGTGAATTGAAAATCAGTAGTACATTACAGTAAAATACTTTCAATTAGAAAGTTTTACCTAGAAAATCAAAAGGAAATTTCAGAATCAAATGCTATTAGCTTCAAGCAGGTATGCTATGCAATCAATTAGTCTTCAATTTTTATTCATCAAGATAACAAAAAAATCATTTTCAATAACTTCATAATAAAGAATAGGATATTCAGGTTAAACATTCACATAATCTTGTGAGAAAGTTGTGTAAAAATTGTTTTCACTTGGTAAGTCATCTCAAATTTATTTAACAGGAGAGGATGTATTTAAGTGTCAATTGAGTTTAAACATGTTCAAGATTACAAAACAATAGGTGCTTAACTGAATATTTTCAAACTGAAACTAAACCCTATATAATTTACCTGACCATAATAGTGTTGAAACCAAGAAAAGATATAAACAGCTGCAATCAAACTGCAGAGTAATCCCACTAAATATTTACAATTCAAAAGTTAAATGCATCAATCAGAAGAAAAAGAAAGAAGCCAGAAGAAAACCCTATGAATTTTAACAGTACCCTTTAGGTATCTCACTATTGCTTTTAGGACTGCCTATTGCTTCAAGAAAAAACAGATTATTTCACTGTACACACTTCACCCCTAATCTAATCCTTGTGAGCAAAAATCAGTGCTAAAGTCAATGGTAATTTAACACCAATGTAAGTTGAAAAGAGCAAAGTTTCATTGATCACCACTACTAGCATCTACACTTGGATGATCATCTTGTACTGTGCGTACGAACTGCCCTTTAACCCGAAGACGCTGCTCTGCCAGTTTTTTCCGGCTCTGATATCGAACCTGTGCAACAAATCAGAGCATTGAGATCTGTAGTCAGACATGATATTGGAGTTCCCAAACTAATTGAATCATAGATAGTTAGATACACATCTACGGCAAATTTCTAAAGAAGCTATACCACTAGTCATAGTACCTTTTTCTCGAAGCATCTCTCTTTTCGCTTTAATCGAAACTTTGTTAGAGCTGCTTCTCTTTGACTGGAGCGATGAGAATCACTCAATCTAAATTCTTCATCATCATCACAATCATAATCATAATTACTATGATTATAGCGCCTACCATCACTAGAAGTTCTTGAATTCTTAGTAACCGCATTTGAAATAGCCTTTCCAACATTGCCACGACTATTAATATGATTTGAAGCATGACAAAAGTCATTGCCAAAACCCTGACCAGCACTAGGAGAATCATGCACTGCATGATCCAAATCAGTTTTTTCAGTAACGTTTTGATTATGAAAACTGTAGTTAGCATCATAACAGCAATTATGATGATGTTGTGAATTGTGACTTTCAGGATTGGACTGGGAGGAGGAACTTGAGGGAAAGGGAGAGCTCTCTTTTTGGCAATTTGATTTAGGAGTCAACATGTGATGCAAAACATTATCAGCTGAGAGTCCAAGTTGTTCATACTGAGCCATGACTGCAGTGGTCATATTTTCCATTTTAATTGAGCCAGCATACTGTAAACAATTACCAGCAGTAACTACAGATAGTTCGTGAGACTTGTTAGAATGCCAATTGGAGTTTTGAAGAAGTGGCTGCAACATCTTACTGCCATCATATCTACATGTAGAAATTTTGTCGGTCATTATTAGAAGAAAAAGACTATAATCATGAAGAATAATATTGCATGTTGATTTTTGAATAAAGCTATATGAAAAATACTATTAAATTGAATTATTATATACTGATTTATCATCATGCAATAATACAAGCTGAAAATAAAATCTAAAGAGTTAGTAAAAAGATGACTTGATACATAAACTTATGGGAGCCTGTCTCAGTTAGTTTTAATTAACAAAGTCTTTTCAATGCATTCCTTTGATTGCTGATGAACGAAGGCAAAATACTGCTATCTCTTTAATCTTTAAAAGCATACTGAGGCTCTCACAATTTTCTTTTAGACCAAATCACTTGGTAATCAGCTTTTACCTAGATATAGAAGACTAGAAGCGAGAAAAAACAAAGTAAAAGTGAAAAACAAAAAACAGAAATTATGACAAACTTCCATTTTTTGACTCATTTGTTTTCTTGATAGTTCAGATCAAATAATGTATACTGCACCTAGGTTTTGTGTTTTCATATCAATTTAGAACTAAAACTGTGAAAAGAAAACGGCGAACTCACCGAGAAAAGGCAGAAGCATTTGAGTGGTTCAATCTTTGCCATTCCTCAGTTGTTTCACTTGCTTGTTTGCATGAGCTGCCAGAAAAATCACTTCTTAAAGAAAGCTCCAGTTCTTTTTCAAAATCAAGCTTGGTTTCTTTATCCCCATTAGTACAATGGATTTCCTTAGTGCGCTTATGGAGATTCCCAAATGTGGAAATCAAGTCGACTGCTCTGCTAGAAGGTTCTATCAGTTCATTACAACATCCACGTATCTCGGTATCAATATCAGGGTTCTCTCTGCTTGACTCGGCTCTAAATATTTCACTTTTGGGTTCAATTTCAGCAGTTACACAGTCTTGTTCTAGCCTTGAATCTGTCAATTTAAAAGTTTTATTACACCATGCAGCCTCTAATGCAAATGTAATTGATTTCTCTGAAGCAAATGATCTTAGGTGATGAAACAATTGTAACCGTAAAAAGTTATTAATTTCAATACCTCCTGTTTCATCATTATTCTTAGTCGATCCTCCTTCAATTTTGTTAGACTCTGCATGCTTCAACACATCAATGTTGCTTAATTTCAAAGAACTCTTCATTTGACAGGGCTTTTGCATATTATCCATGTATACATTCTCAGCATCAGAAAATGGCATTGCACATGTGCTCTGCACATGGATTGGAAAAACTTGTAGTTTGTAACTGAAATTTAATGAAGGCAACCTTATGTAGAAATAAATTTTTCCTTAGCCTAAGTGACTTTGAAGATGCATTGTAAATATGTCTTCAAATGTTACTAAGCCAATCATAGAGAGAAAAGTGTGGATAGAATTCCAAAAAAAAAAAAGCTAAATTAAACATTAATCACTTCACGGAACACATCAAGGTCTACCAAAAATGACGTATTTAGGCTGCGCTATGAGAGGAGTTAATAGGTCGAACTTACTTGAGCCTTGCTCAATTTCTTACTGCATTCATAATATTTCTGCGAGGAAGCCACAGAAGCAGAATCAGTCGATTGGTTGCGAGCAAAATTGTCTTCTGTCGCAATTTTAAGGTTACTTTGTGCAGATGTTGTATTTTGGAGAGGCCTGTTAATCTGTATAAATAACACACGACAAAGATTGAAACAAGCACAAGTACATATACGATAAATTTCTAGGACACGATCAAAGAAGGAAATACATTAAAAAAAGATTAAGAAGTATGACATACAACATGCTTTCTCCAGACATGCTGCCATAAGTTCGTAAGCTCATTCTTCCGGACAGGTTTGATAAGAAAATCAGCTGCACCTTTACACATGCACTTCATTACCGTGCTACGTGAATCACGAGAAGACATCACTGCATGCCCGTGAGCGAAAACTGTTAGAATAATAGAGTATCTTCGATTTCTATGAATCATGAATCTCAGGTCATTGCCACGACAGTTACATTTTCCCTTTTCAAGGATACATTTGTAACAAGCTTAAAAATCTTACAATATTTTTTATATGATATTAGAGTATCTTAGTTTATTTCCTAGGATCTATCTAAAATGCAAGAGTGCAATATTCTAACATCAAGATTAAGAACAAACGGACAAGTACCAAGTCAACATACTTATAACAGGAATGTTTTTGCCGATTTCATGCTCCATTATTAAAGAAAGAAGCGCAAATCCAGATATTGCTGGCAACTCCATTTCTGTTAATACGAGATCAATATCAATTGCCTTCGTCCTCGTCATCTCCCATGCCTTTGATCCATTAGAAACCGCAATAACTGCATAGAAAATATTACCATTAATAAATTAGCCTTCAGCAACAAAAGATCGAACAGGTTGAAAATTCAATAGAAACATCCTTGGAATTCTGTTGTCATCAAGCAATTCTAGAAACTAGAACTATGAATCACATTCACATCAGCGGCCGTTCGACCAAGATGAGATGGTCCAAATTCAAACTCGGTATTTTCAATTATAAAATTTAACTTAAAACATTTGTTTTGGACAGTCAAGATCAACCGGCAACCTGTGGCCTCGACTGCGAGGAATCCGAATTTAACTTCTTCCATCAGAAATATCGGTGCTATAAAAATGTCATCTTTACAATCCATAAAATTAAATCAAAAACAGAAACTAAACTATCAAACTAATAACTAAATTATATAAAATCCAACAAAACGAAGAAAAATAAACTTACCTTTGTAATGGCAATTATTAAGAAGTGAAGTAATTAATCTCCGAGTAGCACGATCAGATTCAACAAGAAGAACAGTAACATTTTTTCTTGGTAGAAACATTTCCCATCTAAATACACCATCCTCTTTCTTCTTCTGCTCTATTTCATTCATTTTTTCTATTTCTTCATTCATTCTCCAATAACCTACATTTCATACAAAATATCAATATTAAAAAACATAAACTTCAAAAAAGAAAATTAAAATTAAAATTCACCTCATTTTCGTTGAAGTTGAATAGATAAAAGGATTTTTCGAAACCGCGAAAAACGCTGAAAATATCTTCTTTATAGAAGAATCTTTCTTTCAAGGATCAAATCAAAAAGAGGGTTGTTACTGGTGGGTGACGTGGAACAATATGAGCCATTGGTTTTTCTTAATGTAGTGTTTTAGAGGTTATCTTGTGGGGTCCAAGGATAGGACACGTGTCGATCTGTGTTTTTATGTTGGAGACTTCACTTGAGGCAGATATTTTGTGAATGAGTCGTCGTCATCAAATCCAAAACCAAATCTTGATTGACCTTGCTTGCTTTTCATCTTGTGGTGAGGAGTCTTACACGTGGAGATTTTTTTATTGAGGCAGATGTTTTTATAGAATTTTCTCTTACTTTACTTTTGTAATATGAATAGATGTTTTTAATAAATATACATTTCATGTTATAGAATATTTGTTTTTTAAATTCATTAGATGATTAATGTATTTGATTTTTAATATGCATCAGTTGTTCAATCTTTAGTCTTGGTGTGTGTTTTTTGTCCATTGGTCTAATCTATCAAACTATTAATACAAACATACGCATAGATGTTTATCTAATTTTTAAAAATTCAGAAATTATAGTGATGTTTTTTTTATACATTTAAAGATCAAAATAATGATTTATTTAATTTGTGTTTGAATTTAGTTTTTGGTTCATTTCAAAATTAGTTGATATGTGTGATAAGTTTTTTTTTAAAGAGGATATGTGTGATAAGTTGTGTTAGATTTTGTTTTGAATTTACTCGAAATGAAAAATTTATTAAGCATTTTTCAGTAAAAGTAGAGGAAGGTGAATGTCCTTATGAGTTTAGCTCAGTTGGTAGGGACAATGCATAATATATGCAAGGTTCAGGGTTCAAACTCCGCCACCACAAAAAAAAAAAAAAGGACGGTGGATAAGTTAGCTGGTAGTGCCACATCCCGTTTTTAGATAGAATTATTTAATTATTATTTATCGTATGTTTATGTATGTTTTTGCGTGCTTATTTGCCTATGTGAGTAATTGTGTGGGGATTAGTGGATTTTTAACCTAAAAGGGTATTTTAGTCATTTTGGAGATTAAGGGTATTTTGGTCATTTGGCAAGTACCGGTAAATTAGTAATTTCATTAGAAGGATTATTTTAAGTGTTTTAGTGAAAATCATTATTTTTACTGAGTTACTAGTGCGTTGAGTTAATTAATTACAGTTGGTAATTATTTAGTGTTTTAACGGTTTAAGTGATTAGTAACATTTGAGAATTAGTTAGTAAAGATGTTAAGCTCATAATCACAATTAGAAACCTAACCCAATTGGATAATGATATATAAACATAATACTTAAGAGAAAATTAGGTTTTTTCCATTCATTCATTCACTCCACGAAATATTGAGAAAGGTAGAGAGAAAGTAGATCAAGACTTAGAGAAAAGAAAAGAAGATGAAACTGGAGAAAGCTTGGGGTTCAAAGAGCTAAGGGGAGATTGATGCTTAAGCTAGTGGATTCAAGACCTAGAGGTGAGGGGGATAGGTTTCTTTTTAACAATTAAGCTCTAATTTCAAAAAGTGATTATGGGTCATTAGTGATTAATTGAGAATTGTGATTTTTATGAATTTATATGATGGTTTTCACGCTCGTGTTTATGTGATAAATTTGGGTATGTAAATTGGTCATAAACTTGTTGATTATGCTTAAACTTCATAGTGATTATGTGTTAAAGTGATTATGTTGAACTTTTTGCTTAAAATGATGAAAAATAATGTTGTTGTTAATTGTTGATGAAACCATGAATTGAATTGATGATTGAATTGTTGTTAGAATGTGTTGTTGATGCTAATCCATGCAATGTGTATTGCTAAATGTGTTGTTGTGATGGTTAAGTTGTTGTTTTTGACTTTATCATTTATGTACCCAAATTTGAAATGAAAACTGGCACTATTCGGTGTAGAATTGGCCTTAGGTGTAAACCTGAAGGTTGTAGCTATGGATGTTACATTTCTAATGGTTTTGGTTTGACTTTAAAATGATTTTTAAAACTTGAGTTATGGTCAAATCACTACACGTAGGTCGCGGTGAACTTTTATGAAATTTCAGCACAACTTTTTCTATGAACTGTGAAACTTTATCAAAATTAATATTGGGTTTAAGGAAGTCTTAGAGTCAATAAATGAGTATGTATTTATTGAGTTGTGATATTAAATGATATGATAATGTTGGTTGTGAAGTTTGGCTTAAGTTGTGAAGTTTTGTAATTTGTGTGAAAAACGAATAATAATCATGATACTTGGTGAATTGATGATTTGAAACATATGTATTAAGTAATGAATTTGTTGTTGTGAATATGAATGTGTTGATACTTTGAGAAATGATTTTTGGTGGAATTGAATCTGAAGAAAAAAAAAACAGGTTTTTAAGTTTAAAGTCGTTTTAAGTGATTATGTGAAATGAGCTATGTTTTGGTGATTGAAATTGAGATGTTTGAATTGAAAATGATATGCCAATTTTCTGTTTTGATTCATAAGCTTTGGGCATGATGAAGTTTGGGGAGAAAATTGAGTTTTGAATGAAAACGTAGTTTTGATCGTTTTTGGAAAATAAGTGATTATGAGAGGTTTTGACTAATATGTTTTGGGATGGGGAAACTTGATTTTTATGATAGAATATGATAGGTCTAAGTGAGTGGAAGCGTAGGCGAAAACAGAATCAAAATCGGATTAACTGTTGGAATTTTACGCGCGAAACGAGAAAAATCAGAAGTTCTGACCTGCACGTCGAGCACGACCGTGCATATTGGGGGCACGGACCGTGTGTACCATTCGCACTTGGTCGGCACGACCGTGCGTGATGGTCGCACGACCGCGTGTGATAGCCGCACGACGGTGCGCAGCCATGTGGTGTCCGGAACCTCGATTATTCGCGTTTTCGCGGAATTTTAAGTATCAATATGTGTTCCAAACACCTAACCCTATCTAATTGAAGTATAATTGGACTTTTATGAGTAGTTTAATCTGGTTTTAAATTAAGAATGATTATTGTTTTGAATCAAGTTTTCAATGAGACAAACTTTGGGATTTTATGGAATTAATCGAAACTTGTAAAACCGGTTTACTTTGAATGATTAACTAAGGTATTGGATAGTATGTAAGGATGTTTTTGAGGCTAGGAAAGATCATGGAACTCTACTTTATGAATAAAATTGAATTCAGAGGATTTTAGGAAAAAGAGATAAACTTTACCGAAAACAGGTATTGGATTTCCAAAACTTGAAAATGGATTGTATTCATGTTTATAGTGAGATGATAATGATTTGATGATAAATAGGTGATTAATAAGATGGATGTAATAATGATTGTTGTTTATACATTATGAGGTCCTTTAAGTTTAATGCTTGTATCAAGTTAATCGTTTAAATTAGCCATTTCAAATCATTTATTTACTCAAGATGTGTTCAGTACAATTTGATATCTCTGCCAAGATTTAGAAACTAGATGATAATGTGGTCGCCTTAGCTAACGTATGGGCAACCATATTTGCTTGTTTCTACGTAAACTCAACATTGGAGTTTTTATAAAACTGACTAAAAAGATTTACAATTTTGAATAATAATACTGAACTCGGTAGCATTATGGTTTGTAGGTAAGAAGCTATATACCATTCTCTTTGCATCCATCTTGAAGTCGACATGTCCTAACCGCAAATCATGGACCCATTCCAAAGCAGATAATTAACCAAGACCTTCACCAATGTGCACATCACAAGTATGACTAAAGCATTCTGTTTTGGCAAGGACAAAAGCTCATTGGATTGACTTGAATGAAGCATCAATGTTATATTTGTTACTTTCTTCCTTAGATTTTGTCCACCTTGTAGTAGTAGTTGTGTTTTGAGCTTTGTGTTGTTGCTGGTGTACTAATCTTGTTATTCGCCATTCATGTACCATATTTTTTGCTCTCTCAAACACTAATGATTGAGCATCTTACGCCTTGTTCATTTCAATCAAACTAGCTATAATCAACATTAACAAACTAATTTCTAATTAATTTCATCATTAACAATCCAAAAAACAAACTAATTTCATTATTAACAACCCATTCAAATAGTTGTTCCTCCAATACAAAAAAAAAAAAAAAAATCTCGAATTAAAACTCAACTCCCATTCTAAGTCATTTACCAATCCTATCTCACCCACACAAGCCTATTTTTTTATTTGAAATTGAATAAAGTATTGGATACTTAAGCCTAAAACCTCATATCCTCTCTCCACTTTACATTCAAAAAACTTGTATTTATTCAATTTCCCACCCTTCTAGCTAGTTCTGAAGTAAACTGACTTTGCTCACCAAAATCACCAAGCTTCACTATTTTCTTTCACCATAATGGCACATGTCTCAGCCAAGAAGTTTCACCTCCCTCCACCAAACTCGCAACATTAAGGTCATATTTTTCAAATAAACCTCTTTCCATAAGCTATTTCCCCCATCAAACAACCTACATCGTCATTTAGCCAATAAACTCACATTAACCACCCTAACATTCTTTACCCATAAATCCACATTCCTCTTTCGTTGGTAAATTGATTTCCACCTTACCCAACAATTTTTTTTTCAACACTTCACCTCAAATAACTCTCTTTTCACTCTAACCATCCTCCTCCACACATGCATTAACATTTTCAAGAAAGACAAAAAAATAATCGAAATTAAATTAAGTACCGAATTTAAAAGCACAATTCTGCTTCAAATGCTAATATATTTATCACCCCACATATTGAATTTCATAATCAAAAGATCCAACATTGGTTCCCACGTTGACATGTCTTGGATTTGCTCTCATCGGTAGATCCAAATACTTGAAAGGAATACTACCCTCGCTACAACTCAAAAAATACATGCCATAGTCATGAAATTCGATGGAATGTTTACTCAAATCAAAGAACTTTTGAAAAAATCAATCATCAACCTCAACACAATCTCGAATCCTGGTAACAACATCTTCACCGTCAAAAGATGATTAATCGTTGCCTTACCTATACAAAGTGTAACATCAACATATTGCAAGTGAGCGACCACCACCGTTGTGTCTAAATTCAAACCCCTCAAACAAATTTAGAGACACCACATTCCTCAACAAACCACTAAATTCCTCTGCCACCAACAAAAACAAAAACGGGGCTAAGGGGTCCCCTTGTTTATGTCCTTGTCGGATATTAATCTCCTATGTTGGGCTACTGGTAACTAGAATTTACATACTTCCCCTAAACACACACTCCTTCATCCAAGCCACCAACTTCGCGCACATACCCACTCTACTGATCATTTATTCCAAAAAACTCAATCCACCGAATCATATGCTTTTCTCAAATTCCACTTTAAAAATAAAAAAATGCATTTTCATTTTCTTCGCATAATGCACCAATTCATTCACCACGGACACGTCATCAACCAAATTCCCACCTTTAAGAAAAGTTGATTGGGTTGTTGAAATTATCGAAATCATAACTCCGACCAAACGCCTTGACAACACTTTCACAAGCAACTTATAAATACTACCAAGAAAGAAAATATGTTGATAATCCTTCAAGGACAAAGGGGACGACACTTTATGGATTAATGCAACAAAATAAGCCAACATTCCTTTCGGCACCACCTCATTTGCATGAAATTGGTCGAACATAATTTTGATCTCATCTTTCACCAAGTACCAAACTTCATTCACAAAAGCAAAAATGTAGCCATCCGGTCCGGAAGTTTTATTCCCATCAATATCTCTTACCACCGACTCGATTTTCATTTGTGAAAAAGGTACAATCAACAACTCATTATCCGCTTAGCTCCCATCGATTGTTCCAAACATGATTCGTAAAATACTCACAACCGTCTTTCTCAGTTCCTAAGGAGAAACAACTTCTTATCCCCTATAATACATTTCAGCACATTTGAAAAAGTGAAATATTTTACATCGATTATCCTTTTTGTAAGAAGCCACATCCCATCCACTACATGAAGGGAATCTAGCCAATAGTTGAAGTAACCAAGTCCATGAGAAATGAGCAAGTACAGGTGATCCCTTGTAGCGAGAGTGTCTCTTGTGAGTGAGTGTTTATCATTCTCTGTAGGTCTTGATTCTTGTAAATTCTCGTGTCTTCAATTATTTATGTGGCCCATGAATATCCCTAAGCCAGGAACTAAAAAACTGAAGTTCCATAAGTCTCTTATTTGAACTTTGAATTAAGTAATAGTTATTATCTCCAATTTGAACTTTCTAGGGTGAGCGCTCTTGTTTGAGTGGCTCGTTAATGTCTATATCCACCTAAATTCTCATGTATTTTCTCCATGACCCATAGTTATTATCTTCATCGTCGTATTTGACGAGCCTTTTGATATGACTTCCTACCAAAAACACCAAATTTGGAGGTATTCAAGGGGAAATACATGGGATTTTCTCCAATGGCTACCTTCTTCAAAATGAGCATGTTATTGTCATAAATCCATGGTCTTCCTTGGAAAATTTTAATTCCATGTCACTCTTGCTTCTTTATTATGTCTTTAAATTATTATTTTATAGTAATATCCTAATTTCCGAAGATCCCATGCAAGAATCCGTGATCAAATTGAAAACATGTAATTTATTTTAGGGTTAATCAAGTAGATGGTCCTATAAATATTTAGAATTTTGTTTAGTCCTTACAAAATAAAATCACACTTTTTAGTCCCCATGACATTTTCCTTTAGTATTTTAGGGACAAAAAATGCTGACGTAAATTTTTTACAGCGACTAAAAATGTTGATGGAAAATTTTATAGGGACTAAAAACTATGATTTTATTTTGTAGGGATTAAAAACAAAATTCTGAATATTTATAGGGATCATTTACTTAATTAACCTTTTATTTTATAATGAAAAAAAGGTTAGGGGACATAGACCGAACCCAATAGATTAAAAACAGAAGAAAAATAAAATGAAAATTAAGAAAGATCCGCACATAAGGATGTCCTATGTTCTCGAATATAGACTTTCTCTATCACTAGATCACTCCAAGAGACAACGATACACATATCAAGAAATATATCAAGAAATGTATTACCCTGATTATCCTCTATTTGTTTCTTGCATTGATGTTCCGTCAAATCCGCAACATGTAGTGGTACAAAAACTGGTTCCTTAATGGTACCCGACAATGACTTTGGCCGAGACAAAATTTTAAATTCAGGTATATTTACAAGTACTAGGTCTAGTCCTTGCAGCCTTAAACAACTATTTCCCATTTACTAGTTTCATCTCCAATAATGGGATATTTACAAAAGAGTACTTCACAAATTCAGGGGCATTTACTTTTAACACAATATGATCGATTTCAATGTTTTATTTCGGGCTGCCACTTGCCTCCATATTCAACCTAATTTATTTTAGAAAAACTGTATAGAGATTGAAGTTTTTAAATTTACAATAAGTTTGTTTGAGGGTAAAATTCGAGAGTATTATTTTACGAATAAATGACATAGTTAAAAGATGAGACCTTGATTTGATAGTGAAACCTTAATCTTGATTTGATTAAAAACTAAATATGAAAACAAATTTGGATAGTGAAACCCTAAATATGAAAACTTGGTTTGATTAAAAACTAAAAGATGAGACCGTGGTTTAATAGAGTTGGCTCCATGCTAAACCCTAATTTTTTAAAAGGATAGGTCAAATACTGAAACCTTGATTTAACAGTAAAAAAATAAAAGATGCGAGGATGACATAGATATAAATAAAAGATGCATTTTGTTTGACAATGTTATTTTGGTAATAAAAATATTATGACAAATATTATTTTTAAGTTTGACGGAAAGTTAACAAAAAAACGATTAAATTGTAATATATTTGGATGGTTAGGGGAGGTAAGTATTGGATTTGAAACAAGAGGGGAGGACACTATATTGGATAACTTTTGCGACAATTTTTCTTAAATTTTGTTAGAATCGTATTCAATTAGGGATGACAATTGTAGGGTTGGATAGAGTAATATACTACCTATTATTGTACTCGCAATTTGAAAAAATATCCAAGTTCAAACTTATGTGTACTCATATACTTGGATATGTTACCCACATTTTAACGGTAACAAATTAATAAGTGATATAATATTATCGTAACCGAATAAAATATTACAAACCATATTATTTAACTAATCCAACATTCATAATATATCAAATAAATAAGTATCAAAATAATACATTCATAACCTTTCTTTGACAAGAATAAAATCATAGTATCAAAAAAGTTCATATCTAAATACTCCGTATTACTTTGTCAAAGTGCTATGAAAATTGTGTAAATAGTTTGCTCTATCCAAAACGTGCAGATTTTGTTTTCTGTTTTGCTACTTGGGAATCATGCTCCCATTTTTTCTTTTTGTTCTGTCATGTTTGAAAAATTAATGTGATTGTTACAAAACAAACTTAAAGGTTTTTGAAAGAGAGAAAGGCACACAAGGTTCGTTATTTAATAATGTTACCCATTGTTTGGTGACTGGTGTATATGGTCAATGAGTATATGAGGATTTTTAAGGGTGATGTGCTTGAATTTTAATAACTTATTAAAAAATATAGCTGGTTCATATGTAAGGTTACTAGGTTAGGAGGTCCTCTGATTTTGCTTATTAAACAAAAAAAAAAAAAAAAAAAAAAACAAAAGAGAATGAAAGACGTGATTAGGAATCGATAAAAATCAAAGTAAAGAAGATGCTAGTAATAGAACTAAATGAAAAAAAATATTATCATTCAATCTTGTAAATTCAATTACTACATTTATTGGATGCGTTTTCATCTAATACTTATTTTTTTATTGATTGAAATTCATGTGGATACCATATTTTAGAAATAGATCTCACATAAAATGTTGATATCTACACGAGTTTCACTCAATAAGAGAGGAAGTGTTAGAACTAAAGTGTTGTTAAACAAATGGAAGAACAACTTATTAGAGCTTTACAATATTAATTTGTTTTGCAGCACCATCCAATAACGTGGTTGCAGCACCATCTTAGTTGATGTCCAAATTCACCATGACCAAGATATGGTCGTGAATATTTTTGTGCATTTTCAACGACATCATCATGATAAGTACTTTGTGCAGTTACCACCAAAGTACTTGCAATAGCAAAGAGCAATATCACCAACTTCAAAACCATCTTCAATGCAGTTTCCATGATATAATTTTGCTAAACTTTTGAAGAAAATGAGAGTGATTAACTTGCAATGAAATATGAGAGCGATCTATACTTATTTATAAGTAGAGGGAGACTACTATAGTCATTTTTTTTTAGGAGAGTGCTCAAAAAGGTTAATATTGAAAACATTATATTAATATGTGTTGACTAATAATTGGATATGCACAAATATTCAAATTATTATTTTAATTCCTATGAATTTAACTGTTTCTTTTTCTGGTTTACTAATTTTAAAAGGCTATTATCTATGATGAGATATACTCTTACACGTATTATAAATAAATAGATAGAAAATTAGGTATATTAATTAATTGCTTTTTGACTAAATTAATTAATTGTTTTTAGATATGTTAGAAATTATACATGTATAACAAATACTTATTATTCTTTAATAAAATTTAATTTTTTAAAACAAATAGTTAATATTGAAGAGTGCTCAAAAAGGTTAATATTGAAAACATTATATTTATATGTGTTGACTGTTAATTGGATATGTACAAATATTCAAATTATTATTTTAATTCCTATGAATTTAACTGTTTCTTTTTCTGGTTTACTAATTTTAAAAGGCTATTATTTTCTGTACAAAACAAAAAGGCTATTGTTTATGATGAGATATACTTTTACACGTATTATATATAAATAAGATAGAAAATTAAAGTATATTAATAAATTGGTTTTTAGGTATGTTAGAAATTATACATGTATAACAAATACTTATTATACTTTAATAAAATTTAATTTTTAAAAACAAATAGTTTATAATATTATTGCTAAGTTAAATTGATTTTGCTCATATATTTTTCAATGAGATTATATAATTTTAAAAATAAAAATGTTTTAGGTTTTTTCAAATATAAAACTTCTCTTAATCTTTATTTATAAATTTATTCAAATTAAATTTATTCACTATACTATATATAAATGAAATAAAAATCACTGTTTTCCTTATTACATGATTACAATGAAATTCATTTTAAATCATTTAGATTAGATAAATAAAATAAATTTAGAATAAATTATTTTTTTACTAAATAAAGAATATTACCAAACAATGATTAAATAAAAATATTACCACAAAAATCATTATAAAAATATTACCAATAAATGATATAAATAAATATATTACCACAAAAATCATTATAGAAGTCAAATGAATAATTTTTTCTGCCTTATATTCTTAATGAAGTAATAAAATTAATTGAAAAAATGAAATTTCTTATTTGAATAAATAATACATAAGGTAAGATTTTTTTTCAAGGGATCGAATAAGGTAAGATTTTTACAATTTGTGTGTATTTAAATATCAAGAATGATAAATGAACAAACAACCTTTAAGTTGTTCACATCGTATGTTGATACGGTTAATTAGTAGAAATTGATTTTTTTTAATCATTTTATGTTATCTCAAAATCCGTGTCAACTTGAATTGCTTTATGGAAAATGATAACGTAGGGGTTATGTTGTTACTTTTTGGATGTTAATATAACACTACTCTTCGAATATTACTTAAACATAAAAGTTAAGGATAGTTTTTTTTTTATCGGCATAAAAACTAAGTTATTAAAGTTTGTGTGTCCTCTAACAAAAAAAAACAATAGAGTAGGCTATAGCAATGATATTCATTCCTTGAAAAAAAAATCAATAATATTTATAGAATCTGACCATTTATAAAATAAATTTATATCAGATGGGATATACCAAAACAAAAATATATTAATTTTCAAAGATAAAAATTTATTGAAGAAAAAAACTAGGAGACCGGAAGCCTAACAAAAATCAAATAGAGAAATAATATGTTCTTCAAATTAAGTAGGTTTTCTATTTCCTTGAGTAGATATTATGTATCTGAATTCACTTCTGCGTATTCTTTTTCTTTATTTTAGAAATCACCTTTGTATTAGACTCTTCATTTGTTGTAAAAACAGTTATTCAAATATCTAATAGATGTCGTTTTCTCCTCCTCGTTGGTATATATTTTAAATTAAATATTTTATGGTTAATTACTCGAGCATCATTATTCTTCGATACATGTTGCAATATTTCCAAGTTGCGAGCAATATTGAGATTTAAATTATCATCGATAGTAATAACATTCAAATATTACATACTTCTAAACCATCCATATGATTCCTCAAAAATTGTTCCTCCGATGAAAAAAAATTCTCCAATTATAATTCAACTCCTATTCTAAGCCATTACAAATCCTATCTCACTCGCACAAGCCTCTTTTTGATTTGAAATCGAATAAAGTATTAGATACTTAAGCGTAAAACCTCACATCCCTTTTCCACCTTACATTTTAAAAATTTGTATTCATTTCTTTTCCCATCCTTCTATCTAGTTCTGAAGTAAACCAACTTTGCCCAACAAAATCATCTAGCTTCACTATTTTCTTCCACCATAACGACACATGTCTCGGCGAAGAAGTTTCACCCACACCACCAAACTTGCAAAATTAGGGCCATATTGAAGTATCAATAAACGTCGCAAGAAATGGGGGGTTTGAATTATGACCCTTTTTAAATTTGTCCTGAAAGTCTAAATCAAGTTTTAGGTACTCAAGAAGTACTGATTAGTTCAAAAAACAATATAGTGTGTTTGGACCAAAATATTCTGGAAAATATGTGTGAATGACTTAATGAATTGGAATTAGTTATTAAGTATGGACCAGAGAACTCTGGATATATTTTAGATTAAAAGTGTGATCAAAACATGTAGAAGAAAGATTTTATGGATGTTTTAAAAAAATGTTTGTGATAGTGTGTGTATAATATTAAAACACTAATATATATATATATATATATATATATAGGGTTATGCTATAACACACCCTCTCATTTTTATGGTGTGTTTTAGCATTGAACACCTTTTATGCTTGGATAAAAACACCCCAAACTTTCCTTTTAAAAAACAATTAGAGATGAAGGGCAAATATGTGAATCATGATTTAATTCAACATTTGTTTTTGTTCCAGCTCTTCTCCCTGTGTCATTCACGCATCCTCCCACTACAAGATAATACTATCGGATTTGCTTCCAAATATGTTTATAGTCAATCTCAAGTTAATTAGTTACCATTTGACTGAAAGTAATTTTTGTAATGGTTAGTTCAACGAAACACTCCCAAACTTGTTCGTGTTCTATCAAAATTCAAAACCACGCTCACACAAAAATAAACACATCTCGAAACACATCAATCTGCGACGTGTCTCTCTCTCCAAAACATGACTACCGCTCTTTGCCCGAATCGAAGCTCTTGTAGTTCGTTTTGCTGGTTGTACTAGTTACACCTTGGATTGTGAACTTTATGATGTTTTTCATTTAGGTATATGTAATTTGATTGATGAATAGATTTGCTTTAGCATTGATGTCAAGAGAATTATTAACTTTGTACTGGTGAACATGAACAAAAAGGAGAGGAAGGTATCTCTCAAAGTTTGAGAAACCTCAATTTTGTTTTCATGTACATAATGTTATCGGGGGAGAAGAGCTTTTTTTTTCTTTTTGTTTGGACGAGAAGAGGAAGAGTGAGAAAAGGTAGAATAAAAAAAGCACATTAACATAAATTAAATCTGATTTACATATTTGCCCTTCATCTCTACTTGTTTTTAAAAAGGAAAGTTGGGGTGTTTTTGTCTAAACATAAAAGGTGTTCAATGCTAAAACACACCTTCATAAAAATGAGAGGGTGTTTTAGAGCATAACCCAATGCAAAAAGCTCTAAAATTTCATATAACTACTAAATTTTAATTTTTCCAGTTTTAAATGTTCTCTCGTATGATATCTTAAATATATAATAGTTAATTCAAACACAATCACTAGTAACTTTGCTTGAAAAGATTGAATTGGAACTTCAGTTGCTACTAAAAATGTTCATTAGAAGTATTATTCGAATCTCTTCCATATTCTTAAACTTTGAAGATAAGATTGTCATTCTTAACACTAAGTTCACAAACAATAATAAATATAAGACAGAAAAAACCAAACTTCCAACCTAAAGAACAAAGAGTGCTTATGTTAAACAAGATAGATGATGCATTCTATGAGTAACATTTTATGATTAGTAACACATTGGTTTGCTTAAAAAGTGTTTAACATCAGTCTAAAGTAGAATTTGATGAAACGAGTATCTCTTGTAGTCAATTTAATAATACATCTTCCTTATTAAATAAAAAAACAAAAGAGAATGAAAGACGTGATTAGGAATCGATAAAAATCAAAATAAAGTTGCTCAAAAAAAAAAATCAAAATAAAGAAGCAGCTAGTATTGATAGCACTAAATGAAAAAATGATTATCATTCAATCTTGTAAATTCAATTAGTACATTTATTGCATGCGTTTTCATATAAACTTGAATAAATTATAGAATATAAGTGCTATGAACACTATTTTTCTAACACTCTCTATCTCTTATCGAGTGAAATTCACGCGGGTACCATATTTTAAAAATAGATCTCACATAAAATGTTGATATCTATGTGAGTTTCATAGTACAAACGTTAGAAATAGAGTGTTGTTAAACAAATGGAAGAACAACTTATTAGAGCTTTACAATATTAATTTGTTTTGCAGCACCATCCAATAACGTGGTTGCAGCACCATCTTAGTTGATGTCCAAATTCACCATGACCAAGATATGGTCGTGAATATTTTTGTGCATTTTCAACGACATCATCATCATAAGTACTTTGTGCAGTTACCAGCAAAGTACTTGCAATAGCAAAGAGCAATATCACCAACTTCAAAACCATCTTCAATGCAGTTTCCATGATATAATTTTGCTAAACTTTTGAAGAAAATGAGAGTGATTAACTTGCAATGAAATATGAGAGCGATCTATACTTATTTATAAGTAGAGGGAGAATGCTATAGTCAATTTTTTTTTAGGAGAGTGCTCAAAAAGGTTAATATTGAAAACGTTATATTAACATGTGTTGACTAATAATTGGATATGCACAAATATTCAAATTATTATTTTAATTCCTATGAATTTAACTGTTTCTTTTTCTGGTTTACTAATTTTAAAAGGCTATTATTTATGATGAGATATACTCTGACACGTATTATAAATAAATAGATAGAAAATTAGGTATATTAATTAATTGTTTTTTGACTAAATTAATTAATTGTTTTTAGATATGTTAGAAATTATACATGTATAACAAATACTTATTATTCTTTAATAAAATTTAATTTTTTTAAACAGATAGTTTATAATATTATTTCTAAGTTAGATTGATTTTGGTCATATATTTTTCTATGAGATTATACAATTTCAAAAATAAAAACGTTTTAGGTTTTTTCAAATATAAAACTTCTCTTAATTTATTTATAAATTTATTCACTATACTAAATATAAATGAAAAAAATCACTGATTTTCATATTACATGATTACAATGAAAGTCATTTTAAATCATTTAGATTAGATAAATAAAATAAATTTAGAATAAAATATTTTTTGACTAAATGAAAATATATTACCACAAAATGAATAATTTTTTCTTCCTTATATGCTTAATGAAGTAATAATATTAATTGAAAAATGAAATTTCTTATTTGAATAAATAATAAATAGGGTAAGATTATTTTTCAAGGGATAAAATAAGCTAAGGTGTTACATTTTGTGTGTATTTACCATTAAATTATTACTCTGAACATAAAAGCTAAGGTAAGTTGAGGAATGCTAGCAAAACTCACTTTTGAACACGCACTTTAGCGTTCACTTTTTTATTGGATGAAATCAAAGTATGCCTCACCACTTTGTGTGAGTTCTATTTTCAATGTGTAGTCCCAAAATTATTTAAACCAATAAGAGAATGAATATTGTCAAGAGTGTTCAAAAGAGAGTGTTGCTAGCACTACTCAAAGTTGGTTTTTTACGGGCATAAAAACTAAGTTATTAATGGTTGTGTGTGTCCTCTAACAAAAACAAACAATAGAGTAGGTAATAGTAACGATATTCATAGAATCTGACCATTTATAAAATAAATTTAAATCTTGATGGTATATAATGTTCTTCAAATTAACTAGGTTTTCTATTCCTTCAGTAGATATTATGTATCTGAATCTACTTCTGCATATTCGTTTTCTTTGTTTTAGAAATCACCTTTGTATTAGACTCTTCATTTGTTGTCAAAAAGATCATTCAAATATCTAATAGATGTCGTTTTTTCTTCCTCGTTGGTATATATTTTATGTGTTTTTTAAGACTATATATTTCATGCTTAGTTACTCTAGCATCATTATTAATCTTCAACACATGTTGCAATATCTCTAAGTCGTGAGCAACATTGAGATTTCAATTATCATCGGTAGTAATAGCATTTAAATATTTCATACTTCTAAATCCTCCCTAAGATTCCTCAAAAGTTGTTCCTCTCATGCAAAAAATTGTCCACTCCCATTCGAAGTCATTTACCAATCCTATCTCACAAAACTTTGAACATTAGGGCCGTATTTTTCGAATAAAACCTCTTTCCATAAAGCTTTTTCCCCATCAAACAACCCACATTGTCATTTAACCAATAAACTCACATTAACCACCGCAACATCATTTACCCCTAAACCTACATTCCTCTTTTGTAGGCAAACCGATTTCCACCTTACCCAACTAATCATTTTTCCCCCTCTCACTTCACCTCAAAGGAACACTCTTTGCACTCTAACCTTCCACCTTCACACTTGCATTGGCATTTTCAAAAAAGACAAGTAAAAAATCGAAATTAAATTAAGTACCGAATTTAGAAGAACAATTCTCCCACCAAGGCTAATATATTTATAACTCTACGTATTCAATTGCATATTCAAAAGATCCAACATTGGTTCCCACATTGACATTTGGATTTGCTCCCGCCAGTATAGCCATATACTTGAAAGGAAGGCTACCCTTGCTACAACTCAAAAAATCACACCCCATGGTCATGAAATCCGATGGAATATTCACTCCAATCGGTGGTGGATGGTGTCATTGGAAACCTTACAAATTTAGTGAATTTGACACTATTATTAAAAAGTGTAAAGCTATGTTATGTTTATTGCAAAACTTTAAGGTTAGTTTCATTAGGATGCAAGCAAACCTTGTGGCTCACACCCTTGCAAGAGCCTGTATTATGGACATTCTTTTATTGGAAACGCAATGAGTTTGTTATAGTAAAAATAATGTAATTGATTCAATGAATATAGATAACAAGCCAATGCAAAAAGCTCTAAAAATTCATATAACTACTAAAGTTTTTAATTTTTCCATTTTTAAAAGTTCTCTCATATGTTAGCTTAAATATATAATAGTTAATTCAAACACAATCACATGCAACTTTGCTTGTAAGATTGAAATGGAACTTCTAAAGCAGAATTGGAACTTCAGTTGCTACTAAAAATGTTCATTAGAAGTATTATTCCAATCTACTCCATATTCTCATGGCACAAGTATATAATAATTGAAAACAGAAGTAAAAACAAAATTTTATTTTACAGTGTTCGTAGAAGCTCCACTTAAACTTTGAAGATGTCATTCTTAACACTAAGTTCACAAACAATAATAAATATGACAGAAAAAACCAAACTTCCAACCTAAAGAACAAAGAGTGCTTAGATTAAACAAGATAGATGATGCATTCTATGAGTAACATTTTATGATTAGTAACCATATAAATAAAAACATTGATGCAAAAATAAAGCGCGCAAGAAAAGATTAGACATGAGCAGTGCCTTCAGTAAACTTTGGATCCTCGCATCTATACCTTCCATCTGGTCCAATTCCAAAACCTTTTGGATCGGCGAAGACATTCTCTAGAAGCTGGCTGCGAGGTGGTGCAGGGCTCTTTTCTGCAAAATCAACAGCTTCCTCGAGGACCTCGTCAATTTTCTTGTCTATTGCCTTCAATTCTTGTTCAGTGGCTAGTTTGTTCTCAAAAAGATATTTCTTCAATGCAGTGATGGGATCCCTACCAGCATAGTGTTCCTTCTCAGCTGCCAAATAGAAAAAATATTATATATAAGCTATTTTTATAACAAACGATAAAATAAAGTTAAATCGATTTCCAATAAGCTAGAAACTGTTTCCATAAACCATCTTGGAGAGCTTATAGAAATAAGCTGAAAACAACTTTTAGACATGTCATAAGTTGTTTCCATAAGCTCTCCCAATCAGTATCAATTAATTATGCTAGTAGATAAATTAAAATAAGTCAACCCAAACAGGAGCTGAAAACAAAAAGATGTGGCTTAGCCTGCCATGAGTTAAAAATTTATAGGCTTTTCCAATAGAACACCAGTTAGAGAATTGCTCTTCTCCCATCTGGTTTTGCTCATTCCCGCCTTACGTGAGTTAATTCACGCTGAAAAATACACCTATGTGAGTTAACTCACGCTCGGCTATTTGACGAGAATGAGCAAAAACAGATGGGAGAAGAGCAATTACCCACTAGTTAATACTTCTGGACTTGTAGTTATGTAACTACTAGTCATGCATAAGTAGAAAGCATGTGATTATTAACTTAGGATGGCATCTTCAAGGGGTGCCAAGGTAGATGTATTCGTCAACCAAAATTGAATTATATATCACCAAAGTTCTATTATATGACTGTTAAAGTTATGAATCTTTAGATATTCCCTTAATTATGCTACTTCCTGATTGATTGTGATTACTTCCAAGAGTATTCAACTTCCTAGGCTAGTGCTTACTAATTAAGCATTCAATGTATTTATTTTAAAGCCATTATAAATACAAGGTGTGTGATCCCATTATAGACACACAGAGTTTACACAGACTTCACATATTTTACAATGACAAAAGAAACACGCAGAAAAAACACTTGAAATCAAGATATCAGAGTGACCAATCACTTTCTGCAGTCAACTACTGGGAATCAGATTATTACACAATCCAGGCCTATGAAGCACGGACTCTGACACGGACACCTGACACGACACGGACACCTCGACACTGCTAATGTGAAAAACTTAGGACACTGACACCGCTACACATATAAATTGAAAGTATAGATGCGAGGATCCAAACTTTACTGAAGGCACTGCTCATGTCTAATCTTTGCTTGCGCGCTTTATTTTTGTATCAAGATTAGACATGAGCAGTTTATTTCATTAAGAAAACAAAATACGCTAATATTCAACATTTATTTATCCATCTACTATCGAAAAAGCTAATAATGTTGTAATCACATTTAACCTCTCATTGATCAGCATAGCTTCAACACATCTTTAACTCTTGTAGATGTGTCGAAGGAAAGTATAAGGTGTGTTGAAGCAAATAAAAAAACAATTTTTTTGGGACACTTGTCTAAATTTGTCCGATACGTATCGTGCGAGTATCATATGGATGTCGAACACCGATCCAAGGAGTGTTGAAGCAAAAATAAAACAAATTATTTTAGGACACCGGTATGGGATTTCCGACATGTGTCGTACGTGTGTCACGAGTGTCGGTCACTGACACGTGTCAGACACCGCGACACGCCGAATGCTAGAGGTGTCCGTGCTTCATAGATCCAGGTTCAAGCTAAATTGAAGTATTAAGCAAACACATGACAAAATAAATGCAACTGAATATAGATACCACAAAAAATGCAAAAGAACATCAAAATGTACTTCACAATTTAAGAACATAAACGGATAAGACAATAATAACAAATGCTTACCAGGGTTACGAAGCTCATCAGGGTCAGCCAATGAATGTCCTCTAAATCTGTAAGTCTCACATTCCACTAAAGTTGGTCCTTCTCCTCTTCTAGCCCTGTCAATTGCCTCCTTCGCCACCTCTCTGACCTTCAAAACATCCATCCCATCGACATGAACACCCGGCATTCCAAACGCTGGACCTTTTTTCCATATCTGAGGATCTGAAGTTGCCCTGAGATGTGACATCCCAATGGCCCACAAATTATTTTCCACCACAAACACAATTGGCAATTTCCATAAAGCAGCCATGTTTAAACACTCAAAGAACTGTCCATTATTACAAGTTCCATCTCCGAAAAATGCCAATGTCACATTATCAGAATCTGCCTGATTCAACACCTCTCTTTTGTATTTCATGGAAAATGCAGCACCAGTGGCCACTGGAATTCCCTCACCAATGAATGCAAAACCACCGAGCACGTTGTGTTCTTTTGAGAACATATGCATTGAACCACCCTGACCTCGGCAACATCCTGTCGCCTTACCGAAGAGTTCACTCATCACTTCTCGAGAAGGGACCCCTTTACTCAACGCGTGAACATGGTCTCTGTATGTGCTCACTATGCAATCTTCTTTCCTCAAATACTTGATGAATCCAGTTGACACAGCTTCTTGTCCATTGTATAAGTGGACAAAACCAAACATTTTACCCCTATAATACATTTCAGCACATTTGTCTTCAAAGGACCTCCCTAATACCATGTCTTCATAAAGCACCAACCCTTCCTCTTTAGTAATAAGCTGCAAGCACAAATCCAGATAAAAATAACAGCCTAAGAGAAAAACTCTTTTTCAAAGCATAAAAAGTATGTTTTCAATTTTAACTACAAAGCACCGTATTCAATCGTGGAAAGAGGAAAATAGCAGATTGTTAAAATTCCACTACGCAAAAAATCTAAAGCGGCCCTAACACCGCTATAGCGTCTATTTGACAACATTTTGTAGCAAGTAGTGTATCACAAAACAATAGCAGTTTGTCTAAATTCTGTTACACTGTAGCAGTATAGCTCCGCTATTTAACAACACAGTACAAAGTGACAATAAAACAAAAACAAAGCAGGTATGATTAATAAAAATAAATGGGTATATAAATAAAGAGGATGAAAATAAACAAAGCAGATATGATGCAAATTGATTTTGTCTAAAAGCGAGTTGAACAAAAAAAATTGAGGCTAAAATCAATTTTAAAGGCAAAAGCTGAAATATCCACTTTCAAATTAGAATTAAAATCAATTCTACATAACAACAGCCAATTATGTCAAAATCAATTAAATGCTTTTAGCATCAATTTCAAATCCTCCAAAAGTGAATCCAATCATACACTAAAAATGGAAATCAAACAAACCTTTTTTTTACAATTGAAAACCAAATAAGACGTTAGAAAGCACAGCAAAACCAACTTCAACTGTCTAAACTTCAGAAACCAATTGAACATATAACACCATAAATCATAAATCACTAATATTGTAAGCAAGAAAACATCTAAAAGAGAATAAAAAACAATAGCCCAACAATAAAAACATTAATATTTGAATCATGTAGCTCATAAACCCAATCCCAAATGATTCAATTCAACTTTCTGAACAGAATAGAACATAAAGTTAAATTTTTTTACTGTAGCACTGACACATCTAATTGAAGACCTATCCGATGTCCAACATGTGTATGTGTCCACAAGACATGGACACATCTGATTACATTCAATTATGTTATTTTGTCAAATTACAACCGGTTTCATTGTACCACAAGTGAAAATCGATGAATATCAACAAAATGCATAGATTTTTCAACAAAGACATTAATATTTGAATCAAGCAGCTCATAAACCCAACCCAAAAGGATTCAAGTTTTTCAATGTAACACCGACACATCTGATCGAAAGTGTATCCGATGTCCAACATGTGTCCATGTCGGACATCGACACATCTGATTACATTCAATTATGTCATTTTCTAAAATTACAACCAGTATCAGTCTAAGGCTCAGTGTCCAGTGTCAGTGCTTCATAGCCCACAAGTGAGAATCAATAGATATTAACAAAAAGCACAGATTTTTCATACAAAAATGAAAAAATAAGGATAAAGGGTTACCAAATTGGAGGTTTGTTGAAGAAGAACAGCAGAAACAGGTGGTGATGAACGGCGAGCATTGAAACGAAGAAGCTTCTGAGTAGATCCAAGAAAAGAGGAAGAAGAAGGGTTGTGTTTGAAGAGATCAGAAGAGAAAGAGAGTGGTTTATCATTGGATCTTGGAGTTGAAGAATTGATAGGAACAGCAAGAAGAGAGTGTGAGAATTTGGTTGCAGTGAAAGACATTTTTTTTTGCAACCAAAGAAAAAAACCGGAGATGTTTTTTTTTTAAGAATGTGGTTATGAAAGGAAAAAGGAACACAAAATGAGGTTGTTTATTTATAAGAATCGGAAATTAATGTAAGTAATAGGGGCGGAGAATACAAGGGAGTGAGACATGGTGATAATCGTCTTGTGGGTGCCTTTGCCTATGTTTAATTGTCTATGACTATGTGCAAATTCAATTCATTATAGGCCAACCAAAAACCAACTAACTTTTACTACATTAACATTCATTTTGTTTTGTCACAAAAAAAAATGTGCTTAGGTTTTTTCAAGGAAAAATGTTAGTAGTTGGTTAGAGGGAAAGGAAAATATGATAAAATAAAATTGACTGTGATACCCGTATTTATTATCAGCAATGTTGACTTCCAAATCATTAAATGAATTTGTGATCGATTGAAACTAATATTTCAATAAGAACCAAATTAACTTGTAAGATGGAAAATTAAAAAATGTTACATAAGCCGGCAACCAACGCAACGTCATACTCAGACGAGGAAATATCGAAAATAACATAAGAAAAAACTTGATCTATGTCTAAAGCACTTGTTTAGATGAAAATTAATTTTGACATTTAATTTGAGTTTGAGTTTGAGTTTGCGACATAAATTATTTTTGACATGTCTTAATTTTATAAAATTAATTTTGATTAAAAATTAGTTGAATATAAAATAAAATATTTCTTTTATAAAAAAAATGATGTTTATTAATTCATGTGTTTATAGCTTGTTTGGAGTAGCGGTAGCTTCACCAAAATTGCAGTGTAATATCATGTTGAGCATGGGCGGAGCCACCCCCAGCTAGTCTGAGCACTACCTCAGATTCAACTTCTACTTTCTTTGTAGCAAGCCCAACCCAATAGCTCTTTTCCTACTTAAAAAAAAAGACAGAATTCAATTGTTTCTATTTTTCAGGCGCGTATTTGAGAACTCTTCTCCTTCTCTAACTCGCGACTCTCCCTCTCTCAGTCTCCGTTTCACTTTCATTTGCCTCTTCATCTCTCAACTTGCGTCTCTCCCTATCTCAAATCTCAGTCTGTCTCCATTTTCATTCCTTCTCCTATCCACTCTCCTCCAGGTTTGTCCTACTTCTATGTTATTTCTTATATTTTGTTGTTGATGGCTGATGCTTGTTATTTGTTAATGGGTGAGTGAGTTGATTATTTAAATTCCAAACCGTAATTTAGAATTGTTGATTATCCCCGATTTTGATTTCACAAACCCTAATTCAGAATTGTTGATTCTTCTCTTTGTTTGTCCAAAAAATATTGTTGATTTCAGAAACATCTCTCTGTTTTCCAAAGAGAATTGTTGATTTCAGAAACTTTCCCTTTCTAATAATGTTCTGGCTATGATATTATGATTTATATGTTCTGTAGAATATACTGTCAAGTGCTAAAGAATGAATAAAAATTAATCTCTCTATATTAAATGTTCTCACAATTATATATAGTACATGCTTTGCTTGTTTTTTCTTTCTTTCTAATAACCTATTAACTTTTATGTTGAATTGATACTCTGCAAGCCTAATTTTGATCTCCTTTAATCAAGAATAAACACACATCATTATTCTAATTTAGCTATTCAGATTTTTGCAAATAATATTTTGTTGTCATCTTTCCAATTGGAAACATGTCCCTATATATGTTTGAGAGGGCATAGAATAATGGATAATTAGTATAGTAAGAGTTGTTAATCAAGTGAACTTCCTTTTCTTCTTGTGAAGATGTTCAAAGTTTGGCTAAGAAGATGGTTCAAACTGAGAAACATTTGGTAATTTCATTGGTCTACAAACTCATTGAGTTGGCTTTGATATTGTCGGTGTCGACAACATCCGTTGAAAGAGCTTTTCAACAATGAAGATTATCTCCCTAAAAAAAACAATGAAGATTATCAAGACTGAATTGTGCATCAAGATCAGCAATGTGTGATTCAAGTCACTTGATGATGTTGATATTATACGAACATTCACTCGAAAGAGGTCGCGGAAAAGACATTTACCTTCTAATTTTATTTAACGTGCTATTGGCAGGTTATTTTTCATGTCTCTTATTACAAATTGTACTCTTGTTGAAAAATTAACAAACCTCTTTTATTTCGATTTATGACTATATATATATATATATATATATATATATATATAATGTCACATATGAATTTGCGATAAATTTTTTGCCCAGACTAAAATTCCTGACTTCATCACTGATGTTGAATAAATAAGCTTGAACTTGAAACTTGTATAAAATCGGGTGGAAAAAGTTTTGAACGTGAATCTCAAGATTCTGACGCTAATCCAAACAACTTCTAAATAGTTTGAATTATAATTCATCTTGTGTGTTGTCCGTACCTTTTACTTTTTTTTAAAGCAAAATGGGTCTAGATGGATTTGTAGCATACTAAGTAGATTCAATTAAAAAGGAAAAATTACAAAAGTGAACATAAAATTTAAGCCAATAAAATAAAATAAAATAAAACAAGAAAAACAAAACAGGCAAACATGATTCAGACCACATAACTCAATTTGAAACATATCAGTATACATCATGTGCAACTCAGCGCACCTGCGTACGAGCACGAAACCAAATTGTAAAAAATGATTTGCATAGTTAACAAACATTAGATGAAATCTTCAAAGTGAAGAGTTGATTCGACTGTCAACATGGTAAACTAACAAATCCACACACAAACCATTTACTAAATTTGATAATTGATTCTATATTCATGCATAAGTTAAGGATGGAGTTGGAATCAATTTTGAGACTGAAAGCCAAACATAACAAATCTTTAGTTGTGCTAGGTCCGAACATGGAACCAAACATATGATTAGTATTTTTTACCATTTTTCTAATAAAATTGAAACAGAATATTATTTAGGATAAAAAAAAAATTTGTTTGACCGACGAGAGATAATTAAATTATGGCTAAAAAATTTGTTTTAGGCTTGAATACAAATTTATTAATGACTTGAGCTGATTTAGTTGGTGGAAGATGGGTGTATTTGATATTTCTTATGCAATATACAATGATCATTTGTTGCTTTCTCAAATGAGAAAGATTTGCATATTTGTGTACATCTAAATTCTCTTATATTACATCACATAATCCCCAAACAATTTGGAGCAAATCAGCAAATGCAAAACAAGTGCTTGTGATGTGTCTAATTTTTTTTTTTTGAAGGATGTGTCTATATTTTTAGCATTTGGTTATTCTCTTAAATTAATTTGATAGATATATTTTTCTTCTTCATTCATTAATTTAGACTAATACATGCTTCTTTTAGCAAGGCAAGTAAAATTACCACTTTAAATCAAAAATTGACTTTTTTTTTTAGAGGGAAATCAAAAATTGACTAATCATATATATAAACCAATGATGCATCATTATGAAATTTAGAGACTTTATTAGACTATGAATTGTTGAAGGCCAAAAGAAGATGAATGGAGTGGAATGATCATGTGAACCTGGTTGCATGCTGATCTGGCATTGCATGTAAATGGATCATTTCCACGTCCTTTTCATGTAGAGTGTGTGCCCCACTTACTTAAAATATATATTTTGTATATATAATATTCGGTTTATATTCTTTCATCAAAGGGTCCATAGCTCAGTGGTAGAGCATTTGACTGCAGATCAAGAGGTCACCGGTTCGAACCCGGTTGGGCCCTCCCTTTTTCATTATATTTTTCTTTTTCATTAGTTTTCCTTGTACTGCAATTTCTCAAAATACGTTTGGATGTTTGTTTTTGTATAAGATGTGTTGCGTTTTTTGTTGATCCTAGCTATTGTCCTGGTTGGGCTTTGTTGTGAACATTGTTTAGTTGTTATGGTGGAAAATTGGGATACTTTTTTTGAGAAACAATGAATAATAAAAACGGATCAAGAAGATATCTACCAAAACTGTCAACTTCACTACTAATAATTGACCTGATTCTGCTCTTTCCCCTGCACAAAACATTCGCGTCCTGCAACCTTGCTGAAAATACCCATACGTTAGTTAACTAACGTAAATATAAAATTATCTTAACTTAAAATTTCGTATTTTTTACACATGCGTGACTTAAGTCACGCCGTGTGAGTTAACTCACGCAAAAATTAACACCTATGTGAGTTAACTCACGTTGGTTATTAATTTTGAAAACCAAGTGTGACTTTGTTGGCAGTATTGTGAGGTGAGTGCTCATTTCATGTGTATCTTCCAAAATGGAGTTGTCAGGAACAAAACATTTATTGTGAGATGAGTGCTCATTTCTTGTGTATCTTCCATCAATTTTATTTTCTAGTTCATTGTTTCTATATGAAACATTTTAGAAGATTGGAATTCGGATATCAACTTAACATCACATGCATGAGCAATGGTAGAAGTGACATTTATCCTCTGTTCACAACAACTTTGTTCGCAACTTTGCCATGGATAGATAGATACACATGCAATTGGGCTCCTACCTTGGTTTTGTTTGTTGCTCCACTGCCAACAAAGTCACAATTGGTTTTGAAATTATTAAGTAGCGTGAGTTAACTCACGCAAGTGTTAATTCCTACGTGAGTTAACTCACGCATGTATAAAAAAAAAACAAAATTTTAAGTTAGGTTAATTTTACACATGCATTACGCAGGAGTATTTTGGTCAGTTATGCTGGGCGCGAGCGAAAAGTGTCGGGAAAGAGCAAAATTTTAATTGACGTGACTTAATCATTTCATTGCAAAGTGTACTTGTACTGAACTTGCATTCAATCCGTGTTACTATCACATTTCATTCTTGCGCAAAGATGATTTGATTAAGTTTCTGCCTGGTTAAGTTCTTTGGTTGAAGCAAAAATCACGCATGAACAACTCTTTTTGAAGTCCCCTTCTGGTTAAGCAAAAATAATTGAATAGTGCTGAGAAGAAAGTGAATGAAGCTTTTATATTTTAAAAAGAAAAATGACATTAGAAAGCATCGGCATGAAACATCTTATCATAGCTATGTTGGCAAAACTTAGATGCATTTTCTTAAGTGCTTTTGTATGTTCTTAACTAAAAATTCACTTCTTTTTTTTTATATAACAAACTTTGAGAAAATTATGGTGAATTTAGTTAAGAACCACACAAAACAAATAGAAAAATGCAGCAAAGTTTTTTCCTTTATTAATTGGATACAAAATAAGTAAAGAAAATGAATGGAAGGAGAAAAAGAAGTAAATAAATGAAATATGCATAAAATGCTTCCTCATCTGCCTGATTTAAATATCTTAAACTCATAACAATGGCTTGTACAATAGACAACTTGTGCATAACTTATAACTTATATACATACATATACAATAGTTAGTAACAACTAACATCACAAAAAGTAGAGTATGATACAAAAGAATAATGAGCTGAGATATACAACAAATCTTCTAATGGAGAAGATATCTTCTGTTAGCCTGTACAGTTAGTTGTTAGCGCTTGATCTCTTTTTCTTATAGAACAGTTATGTCATCGCTTATTCGTCTTTTCCTTGCCTGCAGATATGCATTATTTCCCTTGTGTCAGGATTCAGGATTACTAAAGAGAACAATAACTTTCTTAAATAGAAAAATTACTTACCAAAAAAACTTGATTTTAAAGGAAATCGAATCGATGAACCTCTGACTCTCAGATCCCGGTTTTGTTTGTGACGACTATGTTTATCTATAACTGCAGAATTGTTGCTACTTTCTCCAGTCTGATAGTGTGCTACTTTACTTACCTTTTCATGGTACACAGCAGGTGGGGCAAGCCTCAATGGAGGCAAGTTTTCAAATTGCATAAATCTTTGATTTTTCTGCAAGCTGCTCAAGATCTCAAACTGCACAAACAAACAATAGTAATGAAATGTTTGGTTCGAAGGAGAGGAAACGGGAAAGTTGGGGAGGCAGAGATTCTAAAGCCAATTTATTTTCTATTTCATATAACCAATGAAACAATGACACAGACACGAACACTAAACACAACACTGACACATCGATACTATAATTTGAGAAAATGGAATGATGTGTCCGTTTCATGTCAGTACACTGAACATGCATTCAATCTAAAATCTCGGCGCTGCATGGCTTATAATGTTTCATTTCATGCAATATTTATGAAAGTATATTTTTATTCATTGTATTGACAATATTTAAACATAATCTTTTTTCCCCTCCAGATCCTCCAATACTCAAAATAAGTCAAAATGATGAACAAAATGACAAGGATATTATATTGATTGAATGATGTAGAGGTTTGTTCATATTTTTACCCGTGATATCTGTTGCTGTCCTCCATACATATTCTCTGATAAATCACTGTCATGGTGGTGATGACTTGTACTTCCATGAGGGTATTGGCGTCTTGATGAGGATTTATTGACTAAGCCATTCTCCGTAACTATAGATTTGTTTCTAGACTTCTGGGGTTTTTGGATAGGCATACATACAGGGCATCCAGACGAAGATGCTTTGCTTGACGACTCGACTTCAGAGGCTTCGCAATGGAGATGAATTGCATGGCCACAGTTGAAAATTCGAATTCCATTAGTAACTGAGTTCTTTGTCAGGAGGCAATTACATATACAACACACTGAACTCCTAGGAGCAAATCCATGAGAAGCCCCTTTCTTGAGCAAAGTCATGGTATAGAATGTATCATCCTCTATCAAGGACTTGGCAGCATCCTAAGTGCATACGTAGAAACAAGAGAAGAGAATAAGGATAAAAAATAAAACCCTTAATGATGAAAAGAAGATAGAAGAGAGTAATCTGTTCATAAAAAATCTAGATATTCCATGCAATATTGAAACTAGGACTTTTATAAAACAAAATAAACTGAATCTTTAAACTGAACCAAAGCACAACAAAGAAAAATGTGAACAGTACACAAACTGAACTGAATCAAGTTAATATTCCATGCAAGTCACTAGGACTGTTCATGGTTCGGTTCAGTTTTTGGTTTTTTTAACAATAGTCCTACAAGCCACAGCCAAACATAGCATGGTGATAAGGAATGATATGCACAAGGATATCTTTACATCATTGCTCGAATCTGTACATGATGAAACCAAATATAGCCTGGTGAATATGAAACTCATACAAGCACAGGTGTACATGACTAGAATATAAAATATGAAAATTCAGATTTAACGCATCTTGACATGTTTCTTGGACCAGAGTTTGAGAAGATTTTATATAAAGCTTCAATTGATAAATTTTAATAAGAAATGTATGAATTGAAGAGAAATAATATAGTTGGTAAATCTTAAGAAGTGAATCAAATTTAAAATATTACAAAAACAAAAATGAATAGTTTATCTTACCAGAATTCTTCTTTCAAAGCCATACGTTCCAAGCATCCCCAATATGGTAAGTTTAAAATAGCCAAATTCTTGACTACCATTATCACTCAAGAGTTTGGACATGATAGCTGGAAGGTGAACATAACCTATCATCCCCTCAACAATCTCTTTAATGAACTGGGATATCAATTTTCTCAAGATATCACCATTTTGGGACTTTGAAATCTTCCAACTGCTTTTATAGGTGTCTTTGTCCAGTTGTGAATCTGCTGATCCGGCTAGAACACCAAAATAATTTTTTCTTTCGTAAGATTTCTCTTCAACATATGAATCCATCAATGGATCACAAAATGAGTCAAGTAATTTAAACCAGTGTGCTTCTGACTCCTCAGGATTTAGACGAGGCGTGTTACGCTGACACAGACCGATACAGGCATGCAATAAATCGTACATGCCATTCACCTATTGGATTTGTAGCAATTAAAAAGGTTAGGTTACCTAATACATACATACATGCACTGCACGCCCATTAAACCAAACATGCATCTTTAAAACTTCACTAAAATGTTAAAACTCCAGGAACATATATACACACCTCTTTTGTCTTTAAAACAGTGTTGTATACGTCTATATGGGAAGAATCAAGCTTAGGATGGTTTAAAACTACAGCTTCCACAGCAGCATCAAGCTCAACAAATTTATCATTTAGATCAGAAAGTGTAAGTGAAAGAGCACTACCAACATCACCAACCCTTTCCAATAAGAAAGCAGCAGCATCTATAATGCCATATCCTTGGCATAGGCGTAAACAATGTTCCACACGATAGCTATCGAACATTTCTAGAAACTTTAGAACTGAACCCCGTTCATACTGGCATAACAGCTGCAAATCAAAACATTGGAACAAGCTTAAAACTACTGCAATGAACTAAATCATTTCCAAAAACAAACATTAAACATGAGAGGACAAGGAGCCAAAACACATTAATAAAGAATGAGAAACAAGGTCTGTGGTCCAATCCTAAAGAGACAAATTGCAACATGACACATTCCAAAAACAACAAAAAAACACATTAACACTACGCCTCAACAATCAAAAAGTCCAATCCTAAAGAAACAAATTGCCACATGACACATCCCAATCCCAAGACAACAAAGAACACGTTAACACTACGCTTTAACAGTCAAAAAGTCCAATCCTAAAGAGACAAATTGCCACATGACACATTCCAAGAACAACGAAAAACACATTAACACTACGCCGTTCATACTGGCATAACAGCTGCAAATTAAAACATTGGAACAAACTTAAAACTACTGCAATGAACTAAATCACTTCCAAAAATAAACATTAAACATGAGAGGACAAGGAGCCAGAACACATTAATAAAGAATGAGAAACAAGGTCTGTGGTCCAATCCTAAAGAGACAAATTGCAACATGTCACATTTCAAGAACAACAAAAAACACTACGCCTTAACAATCAAAAAGTCCAATCCTAAAAAGACAAATTGCCACAATGACACATCCCAAAAACAACAAAAACCACATTAACACTATGCCTTAACAGTCAAATTAGCTCTAACTTCTAGATTGTATGAAAAATAAATTTTGAAAAAATTATCCCGCCCAAGCAAAAAAAAAAAGTACAAAAACTCACCTCTAGGTAAAGCTCAATAAGATCATCAGGCACATGACTAGGATTTTCACGCATGTACTTGGGGAAATCGGATATATTTTCTAAGTAATCATGGATTCCTTGTGGAGGATCCTTAACCTGCTTTCCATTAGGGGGATTTGTAACAACACCCTTTGTCAAATGAGACAAGTCTAGGGTGCCAAATAAGTGAAGCTCAATGAGTGTCTTCAAATAAAGGAAAAGACTTCTTCGGTGAGAATGAAGTTTAGTGATGACATGGGAACTTTCATCACTAAAATGTTTGGTAACCATATGGAATGCACCTTCCCTGCGAGCAAGTGAAAAGAGTATATGTAAATAAAGAATGTTAGGTTACATAAATGGAAACAAAGAAACCATAAATGCAATATAACCTGCCAAAAGAATCTAACTTGAGTATATGGAATAAAGATGACTACCTGCTGAGTTCAACCAATTCAGGAATTCGAGATAGGACTGCTGATCGGAAACCAGTACGGTCATTGCCAATCAACTGCGAGAATGCTTTGTTGATAAAGGAGAAGGCATGAACCGGCTCATTTACATCCTTCATATAGCTGTCCAATGCAGCCACATACTCATGTCTGATGGAATGAATCAATCCACAAACCTGAAACCCAACACAAGAGTTAGTAAAATCACTCAACTAGGTAAGATCAATACCTAGTACCACTATGCTTCAAAAGATAGAATCGATAAACTGGACAATGTACCTACCTGATAATATTTGGCGCTCTCACACAGGTCTAGCAAAAATGGCACGTCCCAGTCGGACTCGGGAACTACTTCCAGAAGTGCAAGCACTTGCTTCTCTCTATTTTTTGGAGTTGAACTATGAGAAGAAACATTAGTTGAAAAGTGGTTATCCAATGTCAGGTATTCCAATATCCGACAAAGCATACCCTTTGAAACTTTAGCTCTTTGGTGAGCAACATAATATGCAATAAACTCAAAAAGACAACCTTTGTCCTTCAAAGGCCACTCCATTGTTAATCCGTCGTCACCACTGCTAGAGGTTGTATCTGTCGGAACAACATTCATATCAATTATTTGAATAAGAGCATCCACTGTATTCTGAACTAAAATATTGTCAGTTCCAGTGACATTATTATTTTCTTCTTTTGTTTCTTCAATAGGTCTATCAGCTGATTCCAGTGAAGATGAGCTGGAATTTGAAATTTTATCTTCAATGAAAGCACATCGGAGGACATCTAATGTAGCTTCAGCGTCTAACTCTAAGAGAAGATATAGATTCAGGTATGGCCGTTTGGACACAGAATCTGAAACTATCCGTGATTTTGTAGTACTGGAATCCTCTAACAAAAACTCTACAAGTTCTTTTCTGAGAGATGGCAATCGCATAGGAGGAATAGTTCCATGGCCTACAATTATATGCAAGATGTGAATCATCTGTATGTAGCATTATTGGAATACCTTAAAAGCAGAAAATCAATAAAAATAAGAACCGAGAAAAAAATACCTGGTGGAAAGGCAAGACCTGTAAAGCAGTACTTGAGATAAACCAGCATTCTATACCTGTTAAAAGGAGAAGCATGAATAAAAAAATACAGATTTAATTATTGCTGTCAAGCTAAGACAATACTAACAAGTAACAATTTTCACTTTTGAGAAATGCAGTGAATAAACTGCTCCCGGTTTTCACATACACAGGAGAGAGAACAACAGAATAACTGTAACCAATTCCCGATTGAATTTTTATATTAGTTAAATGTCTAAATTTTTCTTATGAAGATCAGAACTGGATTTGAATAAGGTCAACAGACATAAAAGTTGCAGATAATAAATAAAGTTAGTTCTGTTCAAGCATATTTCTAATATGATTTTCTTTTTTATTTAAAAAGAAATAAGTAAGGAGCCCTTATTTGTTTGCTTTTCTCCTGTCCCATCTGAGGTCGGAAGATGGGGAAGGGTAAGCCTGAATAAGGAATGTTCCCATCATTAATCAGGTTACTGGGTACTGACATTGCCACCAACTCAATTTGTCTTCGACTACTCTTATAGATAAATTTCTCAAAGAGGAAAGAATTGATTTTTTGTTTTGTCTTGTTTAATGTATGAATACAAACAAAATCCATAAATTGGCATTCTTCACTGACTAGTCAATTGTAATCCATAGAAAGCAAAGAATAATAAAAAAGTTAAATAAAAAGAGAAAAGTAGCTTACCCAAGTGCAGTAGCATTTTCCTTCTGGCTATTTTGTAGGACTGCAAAGAGCTCCTCAAGAGGTGCCCTAAAATCATCTAATCCTTTATTGAAGAGATACACCAGGGCACTATATAGTCCATGCTCCCGGCATAGTCTGACAACCTACAAAGCATCAAATAATCATTCAAGAGCTATACAATTAAAAAAAAATAGTCGAAATTAAATATACTTCAATTGATCTAACAAGGACCTGATTAAAATCCAATGATGAAATATCCATGTGAAGTACACATTGTTCAACCCGCTGCAACCATCCTTTCGTGCTATAATACTTTACCAGTTCTTGCATAATCTTGAGAAAAGAATAGCAAATCATATAGATGAAACTAAAAATTTATACTGATAACCTATCATGCAACTACCAAAAAGTCTAACATAATCCAATACCTCGGGAGGAAGAGATCCAAGCATGTCCTTCAAAATATATGGCTCCAGAAGCTCCAAAAATGTTTCTGGAAAATATTACAAAGTATTTCCACTGTTATCTAATTGAAATTGGAAAAGGAAAGGATAGATAAATAATTAAAGAGAACCCCCACAAGGCATTCCATCTTCATAGTTCATGTCAATTCAATAACCTAATTGTGGAAAAAAGCTTTGGTATGACATCCATGTTACTATATGACAGCCATGAATTGATGAGACGTAATAGAATTCAATTGTAGATGACTGTAATCATTTGAAAGTGGGTTGACTTTCTGTCCATGATTCCTAATAATCTCTCTATGCTACGGAATGTTGGAGATATGGGCAGTAAAGTGTCAATAAAAGCAGCAGTTCCATGTCGCACGGATGAGAATCAAGGGATAAAATCAGTAAAAAAAAAAGGGTATTAGAAAAGTATGAGTAGCACCTAAAATGTTTGGTTAAGTGAAAAGAAGGCTCAAAGAAACCCCTAATTGGAAATGTTAATCAAACATAATGTTAAGTAGTGAATTAAAAGAAACAGAAACAACTAAGGCTGGTGGTATCAGGGAATAAAAACTAAAAAGGCACAAATGAAAAGAGAAACCCTCAAAACAATATCCTACCACTCAGAAGGCAAAGACAATACCTCTTTGTTGAACATGAACATCCACAAACTTGGAGAAAATTTTATCAAAAAGGATGTCTGTCCGTTTGATATGACAACAAAATTCAACAGCAACACCACCAACACGGGTGTATTGCTCCTTTATTTCAGAATGCACTGAATTGCTTATACTATTTGAATCAATGGATTGATCAGGTTTTCCAATTTGGTTGCAGAAAGCCACTGAAATATAGGAGAACACTTCTTCAACATATGATGTAAGCAACTCCTCCAAGAAAGGCATTATAGCCTCATGGATAGCATCCAAGGTTTTAGGTAGATCAACAACCCCATGAGCATGGCCATCATAAAGAGTCATTGCCATGTTCAAGGCACCCATCCAGTCACCTGCTTTCCGTAAAACCAAGATACGCTCTTTCCAAGGGAGAAGACGAGAAATGATAAGATGTGTTGGACCAAGTATATAAATAGAAGTTCCTCTTACAGCAATGGCGTTATGATAAGCTTTCTCAGGATTTCCATATATGTTGATGAAGTGAGTATGATACGAAAGCAGTTCGTCTCCTCCAATACCATCTATACCAAAACTTGTTTGGTGAATCACAGTTCCATCCTTGGCAAATAAATTCAGTTGTCCGGTTGAAGTGAGAACTACCAGCATCTGAGCAAGTAGAATATCATCTTAAATACTATTATTATATAATTATTATTATAATTATAACAAGCAAAGAGAATCTCTTCAAAAAACAAAAAAAGAGATACAAGAGTAAATGGGAATGAAACAGTGAACAATAAAGTAGCCACATGTCTAACTAATCTAAGTAGGCAGATGATGATTTAATACCTGATCATCCAACCATGCCAGACCTATAGCTGCACTGTCAAGAGACCATTCTCCATATACCTTTAATTCTGATTTGACCAACCTTGCAACCTGAACTTTGCGTTCCCAGGCAATTGCAAGCAATGAAACTCTTTCAACAGTTTCTGCAGACGCATTCTCTACAAGAAAGTAAGCAACATTTAGAAATATGTCAACATGAGCCTACATAATTGTATAAATGTGTCTACACTCCCAACAGTAACATTTCCCACCCAAATTGATCAACAGTATCATTTCCCGCCCAAATTGTTCAAATTGTATAATGATGTCTCTCAGTTTATTTAGGTGAGACTCATTGTTATAGGGAAAATGTAATACTTAAGAAGTTATTTAGATACTAGGTGGGTTAACCCATTCTTCTGATACATTGATGAATATATAAAATTTGATTCTCGATATAGATATGGTATAAAGTATGCTTGTATTTAATTATACACACACACACATGCATATCGCAGTGTCCTATGTTTTGGACATTACCAGTGTCTATGTGTGCTTCATAGTTAGTAACTCATGTAAAGCTACAGGTAATATGGTATAATACCCAGTTGTAACAAAATAGATCCATACCAGTAGAACTACTTGTTTGTGTCATGTATTTCCATGCAGTATATGGCATAGAACCCTCCCGAATTCCATTTGGCCTAGGTAGTTGAGCATAGGCTACCAACGAAGGACTGAGTCGTACCTAAAACAGATATAGTATCCTGGTAAATAAGGCACAAAACGTCTAAACAAAATAAAAATTACAGGAGTGGTATATGGAACAAGGACAAACATCTCAATTTCATACCACCAAAGCAGTTTGATGGGTGACAAATACAACCACACCTTCTTCAACCAGAGAAGAGCCTTCGTTGAAGAGTTTCCAACCTGCATCTCCCCCAACAACACCCCCAACCATGCTACTTATACTGCTGGCCGAGACCATGGTGTTTCCTTGAGAATAAGAAGGACTTCCTCCGAATTCACCAGAAAAGAGGGGCGAAGCAGAGAGCACCAAACCAGTATTTTGCCCATCAAGAAGACACTAGGAAATTGATACAAGTTCGACAAACATGAGAAAAGTGAACATCAAGTTAAGTCACAATCCCTCTATATAACACAATGCTAGATATGATCCATTGCACACAACTGCAAAATATGATGTACCTGAGTTTTGAAGTTGAACCTATTAATCAAAACAACCACTGAGATATGATGCAAGAGAACCAGACCCTTGCAATCCCCCGTAACTGCTTTAAATTGACGAGTATTCTGAGGATCCTGTCCTAGAAAAAAAGCATGTACCACTGGTGCCGTATGCTCTCCACTAATAACTTTTACCACTGCCCCTTTCTGTACATCCCAAAGTGTAACATGACCATCACCATAACCAGCTAAAAGAAGATCTCCTTGTTGATTGAAAGACATGGACGTCACTGGAGCTTGTGATCGATCACCTTGTATACCAAGCATCAACATCTAACAAGTGATCGACAGACACTGATAAATGAAACTACATCTGATACCAAAACTCCATCAAATAAATGCTTGAAATTAAAAACAGCCAGCATGACCAAAAATCCTATGCTATACAATTTTCTACTAATAACGTGTATGGAAGATTTTTAGCAGATTTTATTTTCTGATATGGTTATTCTCATTGTTTGACTAAACTCAATTTTTCATCTGAAATAAATAAAAAAATAGCATTGCTATATTGGGATTCTCATTCACTATGTCAAGCAACTTCTATATTCCATACAAAATCTGATTTCATGCAAATCTCGTAGAAAAATTTAGGAAACTAAAAGATAGCCTTAAACATAACATTAAATTAATTGCAATTATTTATAATATCACATTGAATATATTTGCAGACAAGGATATAAATTTCAATAATTCAACAAACATAAAAGTAAAGGTAGTCCGAAAAGTTTGATTAAATCAGGGACAAACCTTTCCATCCGTATTATCCGCATGATGAATGGAATATTTACTAGGAACTACAACAATAAGCCCTTTTGTCATTCCAACTGCAATGTAATTAGCATGAACCACCAAAACTTGAGCAGAACCATGATCACGTCTAAAATTTTGCGATGAAATGACCCTCGTAATTGCATTATCAGCATCAACATCAAAATAACCTAATGTAATAGACCCTCTCCGTACACCCTCAAGTCTCATTGGCTGCGCAGCAGCACCCTCTTCCAAATGTAAACCAGTTGAAGCATTCTTCTTCTCCAATTCCTCGGCTAAGTCAAGCGGCTTCTTCAAGGAATCTAATTTTTTCTTTGTAACCCTTTTACTTTCTAATTCCAATTGCTCAAGTGTCTCCTCCACTAGCTCAAAAACATCACCAATTGAACTACCATTATCATCACCATCATCATTCACTTCATTCCCAATACCTCCTTCACCACCACCATCGTCGCCACCATCATCATCTTTCACTTCATTCCCAATACCTTCAACAAAACCATCACTGACACCGCCACCAACACTATTCACAATTTCTTCTGTTTCATTGATACCATTATCACCAACGTAATCAAAACTACTTTTTTCACCAAAATCATCATTGTTATCATCATCATCAACAACATCATTAAAAGATGCAGAATTCAAGCCCTTACTATCATGATCATGACCATTTTCAGCACCTACAACATCAAAAGCTGTAGAATTTGTAGAATCCAAACCCTTATCATCATGATCATGAGTATTTTCAACGGAATTCAACAGATTAGAAACAAAACACTCATCTAAATCACTCTTGACATTCACTTGAATTGCATCAATTCCAACAGTCTCACTCCTCTCCACAAAATCCCCCAATTCACGACGTCTGAAATCAACATCACCAACACTCACACTCCTCTCAATTTTGTCACCAAAATCACTCAAAACATCGGAAATATCCGATTCAGATTTAATCGAATTGGAAATTCTCCTCCGGTGCATAATCGCCGCAGCATGTGGAGTCGGAACAGATCTCGACGCGGCAGCAGCAGCAGCAAGAGCAGCACCGGGTTTGGCATTCGGCGTAACACGACCAAACAACGACGAAAACACACGCGGACGCGGAGGTTTATCAGCGATCCTCAGATTATGCGTAACCCGACCCGAAATGGAAACGGGTGCGGGTTGAGGAGAGTGAGTGGGTTTGTTATAAGAAGGAGAAGAAGGTGGAGAAGGAGAGGGTGATGAGGAAGAAGAGCAGTCGTTGAGAATTTCGTCAACGGTACGGTGATGAGTGGGAGGGAGATCGGTTTCGGTGTCGTCGGGAAGGAAAGAGCGGAGGTCGAGCTCCATCATGGGAGTTCAGTTTCTTTAGTTTAGTTTGTGTGATGTTTTATGCAGTTTCCTTCCTGCACAAACTTTTTTTTAAAAATAATTTTGTTTTTTTGTCAATATATATGAACTTCGGTTGCATCAGAGGATTAACTTTTATTGGTTTTTTTTTTTCTTCATATATCATTTTTTGCAAAATTAAACTCTTAATTTTGAGTTGTAGAAAGTATCATACAACCAAGGATAAACTCTTCCACTTTTAAGTGGCATAGATCTTTCATCGGACTATGTGAGTTGGGTGTCTAGTTATTGAATGGCAGTGTTGTGGACAAATTAATTTTGTTGAATATGGTTCATATATTTAAGACATTAAAGGAAAAACATGAGCGGAGGCATATATATTTTGTTTATGCATTGAGACCATAATTAATGGCAAAAATATAAACAGAATTATAACCGCTAAATAGTTGCAAAGATGGGTATTGTTGATCGAACTACATTAACAAAGATCAATTGTGTCCATTGTCTTTTACTTTCGTTTATTTTATCTACTTGATGTTTTAACAATTGGTATCAAATGGTGATTCATCCTAGTGCAAAATTCGAGGTGACAAGGTTCGACGTGCCAAATAATTTCAAATTATAGCAAAGAAGGGTTAAGGATTTGTTGGCTCAACAAAGTTTACAAGAGAAGTTGTATGAAATGAAAGCGAATATGGAGGATATCGATTGGGTATAGACATATCATATCTTGAACATAAACACGTTGAAGGAGGTTTAACATAAATTGAAGTGATAATATATGTCAATGACGCTAATGAACAAACATTTGCGAAACAACTATACAATCTGAAGATGCAGGAAGGATCCAATTTGCAACATGTCAATGTCTTCAACACCATATTCATTGATTTAGTGAGGCTCCGGGTAACGATTGATGGCAAAGATAATTAAATTATTTTGATGTGCTCATTACCACGTTGTTATGACCACTTGAGGACTAGTTTTACCAAGGAGAAAGACACTATTAGTCTTCATGTAATTACCCATACACTATTGTGTTGTTCTAAACGGAGACAAAGTGTAGAGGAAGAAAGGCAACACGAAGATGCATCAGAAAAATTCAAGCTAATGTATGAAAAAAAGTTACAAATATATTATATGAAGTTTCATTTAATCTCAAATTTAGCATACGTGATTATTATATGGGTTTTTCTATCATGTGCAAATTTGCACATGTTAAGAAGTTTAAAATAGAAATTTTGTATTGGAACTTGTATATTTAATATTAAATATAAATTTTTTGGAAACATAATTGTTGTTTTCTAAGAAAAAGTTACTACTATTAGTTGTTTTAACAAGTGCAATGTTGCACATGTTAGATAAACCCTTATTATATTTATATATATAGTCACCATCAAGTTTTTACCAATTTGTATGACTTTGTAAATTTGAGTTTTACTATAAAAAAAAAGTTGCAAATAAAAATCAATATATTTGTTTGATTTGTAGAAGTGACAGGTTCCAATATAAAATTCACACACACAACTTAGACAAATTTTATATTTAAATTTAGATGAATGTGTTCAATTTAACAACATCGATATTATTTTCAAAACAATATCGATATTGTAAGTTGAGTTAGACTTTCAAAATATAAAAACACATATTTTAAGTACTTCATTTTACACGAGGGCATATTCCAATCATATTCATATATGAATAATGAATATGATGCAACCTGGCCCCACAAAATTATTTAAATCTCAAAATATTGTATGCCTCAAAAAATGTTTGAGGTGTCTATCCAATGATGTTCACGTGGAAGCTAAAAGCCAAAAGCTAGTGCCCTTTATGAATGAGCATCACTAAAATGCCGCAGCTCCAAGCAACACAATAATATTTGAAGTTAATGCTTGCATGTCAATCTTTGAAGCTTAGTTCAACTTCAATAACCTTGTGTGCTCAGTTGGTTTGGTTATAAGGTAATATATCATAGTTCCAATTTCAAATTTGATGCCTTATACTTTTGCTCTCAAATTTTAATGTTGTTATTAATAAGTTTCCTTCTCCATCTTTTAAAAAAATAAATATTATTTGTTCATTTTGTTCTCTAACTGTTGTTAATGAGTAATGTTCATTGTTTATTCCATTTAAGTGAATTTTAATTTATGAGAGGATTATAACTTTGAACCGAATCATTAAAACTTGAAAGTGTTTGTTGCTAGTTAGAAGTTTGTTTAATTCTAGTGGAATATTTGTTTTTTTCAGTACAAAAATGGCAACAGTGACTGCTTCAAGCAACATAGTATCTAGAATTTCTCATGTCTACCATGTCAATGTACCAACTATCTCATGTGAGTCAAAAACAGCACCAATGAAACTTGGTTCGATGAGAAAAGCCAATACTCATAATGGACTCAGAATTTTGAACTCTTTGGATGAACTACTAAATAGAACTCCAATTAAAATGAAGGCAGTGAAATCAAGGAGAAAAGGTCTTCAGAAAAAGAATGTTTTGCCGAAAGGTATCATAATTTGTGGCATGAATTTGATCTTTGTAGGAACCGAGGTTGCTCCATGGAGCAAAACTGGTGGTTTAGGTGATGTTCTTGGTGGTCTTCCACCAGTATTAGCAGTAAGCTTATTGTTATGGTTACTTTATATTTATTTATTTAGCTATATACTTTGGAGAAATGCTAACATGACACTCTTTTTGAAGTTTAGTAATTATGTATTGACAGTGTAAAAATTTATACGAACATATCATATTTCACTCTAATCTCTCACTTCGTAATGTTGCTTCCTAAAACATATGCAAGATATCTCCGTTGTAAATTATGATTGGTCGCGTTTTTGTAAAACTTTTCTACGTTGTCAGTGCGTAGCTATAAAATTTCTCTTTTTGACATATCACAACTGAAATTTATTCAAATCCATCCGCTATGACTCACATTATTCAGCAGGAATCTTGTGATTTTCACCCGATTATAACAAATGTGTTGGAAAGTGTATCTCAAAAGAATGTGTTGATAACATTTCTCTGTAGTGGTTGACATATTTGGTGTTCAGTTAGGTCATAACGAGACTTTTTCTAATTCATCATTCTCTAGGCTAATGGACACAGAGTTATGACCTTCGCTCCACGTTATGACCAATACAAAGATGCGTGGGATACAAGTGTAACAATTGAGGTATATATTATCCTTGACAACATGTTTTCATTGTAATCTTCATTGAACATATTTTCTTTTTATGCAATTGTGCTATGCTATAGTTAAATGCATTGTATTGCAATCTGCTTATTACAGGTAAAAGTAGGAGATAGGAAAGAAAAAGTTCGCTTCTTTCATTGCTTTAAAAGAGGAGTTGATCGCGTCTTTGTAGATCACCCTATATTTCTTGAAAAGGTGAGAGTATTTCTCTTTTTCTTTTGAGCTACATACTCGCTGTTTTACTTCCAGAGTTTTCAGATACTTAACGATGATTGAACTTGAAGGTTTGGGGGAAAACTGGAACAAAAATTTATGGACCTGCCACGGGAGATGATTACCAAGACAATCAACTACGGTTTAGCCTCTTCTGTCAGGTTCTATAACCATATCCATTTGGTTACAATGTTCTTTGCACAAATATTGTATCTGTAGTTTTTTATATCGTCTAAGGTGCAACTCACAGAAAGAAATTTGTGGAAAGAATCTATATTAGTTACGATTTATTGAGCAACAACGGCATTTAACAGTAAATCACATTATCACATTAGGCATATATCAATGTCATGTATCAACTGTTAAGTAAATCTTTTTATAAAGCTAAACATTGTTAAGTAGCATGTGCTTCCATCATATTGTATGTTCATAGTTGTTAACTCTTTAGTCCTATTTTTCCTTTGTCATTTTTTCCTTGGAATTAATCTTAACAGGCAGCTCTGGAAGCAGCGAGGGTTCTGAATCTCACAAGCAATAAATATTTCTCAGGACCATACGGTTTGGACTATAGTCGTAAATGATATACTTCGAAACAACTGGTTGAAGATCATTTAAGCACGATGTTTTGATTTTCGTTATGCAGGTGAAGATGTCATTTTCATCGCTAATGATTGGCACACGGCCCTTATCTCATGCTACTTGAAATCTATGTACCAGTCAATTGGCATATTTAGGAATGCCAAAGTAGGTCTAAATGGCAACTTCATTATTATGATGCAACACTAATAGATACTATTAGTTATTTACCGATTTAATCATTTGAAAAACTTACAGATTCTTAAAATTTTCTTTCTGGTTGCTACCATTATTAGGTTGTTTTTTGTATCCACAACATTGCATACCAAGGCAGATTTGCATTCACGGACTATTCACTTCTCAATCTCCCTGACCAATTTAAAAGCTCATTTGACTTCATAGATGGGTATGCTTTTCAAAAATTTGTGAACCAACTGACGAATTTAGCATTCATGAACAATAAAAAAGTTAAGTACTTTGTGCTGTTCTAATCTTGTAGGTATGTTAAACCAGTTGTTGGAAGAAAAATCAATTGGATGAAAGCTGGAATTTTAGAATCTCACCGGGTTTTAACTGTTAGTCCATACTATGCTCAAGAACTAGTGTCAGGCCCAGATAAAGGAGTGGAATTGGACAACATTCTTCGCCGAACTGGTGTTACTGGTATTGTAAATGGCATGGATGTTCAAGAGTGGAATCCATCCACTGACAAATACATAACTGTCAAATACGACGATTCGACAGTAAGAATGGTTTTCTTGAGACGTAAAGTTTCTCTAAACTGTGTCGTGGTCATAAGAAAAAGAATTTAATCTGTACACACTGACTGGCACTGCATGAAACTTGAACTCTAAGATAGTTACAACAGATTTTTAACTAGCTCATCTACTCAGGTATTGGAAGGGAAAGCTCTTCTGAAAGAAGCACTCCAAGCAGAAGTTGGATTGCCGGTTGACAAAAATATTCCTCTCATCGCTTTCATTGGTAGGCTTGAAGAGCAAAAAGGTTCTGATATTCTTGTAGCAGCCATACCCCAATTTATTAAGGAAGATGTTCAGATAGTAGCCCTAGTAAGTATAATAATGATGGGAAAAAAAAGTAATTTTTTTTCTTTCTGATCCTTATTTACTTCATTAAAGGAATAAGATATCTCATTTAAATATGTTATGCCATTTTTTAGGGAACAGGAAAAAAAGAAATGGAAAAGCAACTTCAACAACTTGAAATATCATACCCTGACAAGGCCAGAGGAGTTGCAAAATTCAACGTTCCCTTAGCGCACATGATAATAGCAGGAGCTGATTATATATTGATTCCTAGTAGATTTGAGCCTTGTGGTCTCATTCAGCTACAAGCTATGCGCTACGGAACTGTATGATTCCTACTTTACACAATCATTTCCTATTGGTTTTTCCGGATTTGGATTGTATCAACTGTGACTGTATGCAGTCAGTCCAATCTGGATCGTCTGAAATTGAAATCTGGAATGTCTATTTTGATCAGACGGTTCAGATGTAGCTGACTGCATGCACTCACGAGGCTGTGAGTGCACACAATGCAGATTCAATTTTTTTCTGCCACAAGACTTCATTTGATAATTTGTCTTACATTTTTTACTTCAACTAGGTACCTATTGTTGCCTCGACGGGTGGATTAGTGGACACAGTCAAAGAAGGTTTCACTGGATTTCAGATGGGTTCCTTCAATGTTGAAGTAATAACACCTACCAGCAGCTTTCATATTATGCAAGTGTGTCCATACAGTAGATTAACTAGTAATCATTTTTTTCTTAAATATTTTGCTTTAGTGTGACGCTGTGGATCCGGCCGATGTGGGTGCTCTGGCAAAGACTGTCACAAAAGCCCTTGCAGTCTATGGGACTCCAGCTTTTGCAGAAATGATCAAGAATTGTATGGCTCAAGATCTTTCATGGAAGGTGAGTTAGAGTATAATTTTAGTGCATGTTTAGATTGACGGTGAGTTTGGCAAAATCAAGGCAGCACCGTGATTTTGTTGAAGCTCCAAAGTGTTATTTTTGCTAAAATCACAGTGACATACTGTGATACTGCCAAACTCACCGTCAATACAAACGTGCACTTAGTAGTTTTTTGTTTTCTCCTACTAGTCGTGTAAAGCCACCAATCTATGCTAAGTTCCAACATAAATTAACCTCTAGTTTATAGTTCTTCATTTATACAAAATTTCTTCTAAACTAATGTTCATGAAGAAGTTAAGTGATAGCCTATGAAAAAATTAGGATACAGAAGCTAGTTTAAACTTAAGAAATTTTTATTTGAAAAACTTATAGTTATTGCAAAGACTTAATATTTCTTCATTTCTAAAAGTGCTCCACGACAAGTTTATCCAAATAGGCTCTTAATTTATCCCATCAACTGAGTAACTGAATTTTGTTTTGGAATTAGGGACCTGCTAAGAAGTGGGAGGAAGTGCTGCTAAGTTTGGGAGTTCCTGGCAGTGAACCTGGAATTGATGGAGAAGAAATTGCTCCACAGGCAAAGGAAAATGTAGCTACTCCATGATTAAAACAAAGATGTAAGGGAAGCTTCTACTAGTCTCAATCTCTTGAAGTTTGATGGAACTTCACCCCCAGTGATGGAGTGATTATAAGTGCATTTTTCCAAGGAGTTTAAACCTGTGTATCTAACTTGGACAGTTTAATTATTCTTTTGCCTAAGAATGATAGATTATCGTTCATTTTTGTATTTTTTTTTTAAATGCAAATGTTAGCATTGCCAATTTGTTATGCTAAGGATGTGGATCGGATCATTGACCTCCTTATCATTCAACTCCTTAACTCGCTCACTCCAATAAAAAATCTATCATTATATCCCTTCGCCCATTTTTATACTCTCACCTTTGAGATTTTCGACCGTGGTTTAATTTATACTCTTGCCATTTTTATACTCTTAGCGAAAAGGATATAATTGCTGAAACGAAAGTTGGTTTAATTTAGTCAGGATACCATGGTTCAATTCAACATGGAAAGGTGAAGCAAATCTAACCAAAATAGCTTCACAGTTCTGTCTGAGACAAACTGACTGAATGTTCAACTTGAACCAAATCAAACTGTTTATGTGGTTCGGTGCATCATGTTTCGTGTTTCTGAACTGAAGTGGTTCTAAATTTAAGAGTTGAATCATTTTATTGTTTTCAACTGGTTTTAAATCAGTCGCGTTTATTCTCTAGCCATTAAAAAAAAGTTATTTTTAAAACTTGTATTACTGAACTGGAAGCTGTATGCCTGTAACAAGTACACTCTGCAATGGAAGATGAAACCAAAAAAATCCTGAATTATAAACTTGAAACAGAAGAACCTATCTCAGTGAGAAATCTGCTCCTAAACTTTTTTGATTCAATCTGCTCCTTAAGAACCACATCTATCACACAACACAGAAATTTGCAAAAACAAAAAAACCAATTTTTAATCTGTAAAAAGAAAGTAAAAAAAAAGGCAAAAACATTTTGATATTTTTACACAGAAATTTAGTACTAGAAAAATATTTAGCATTTAATACATAGGATAAGGTTCACAAACTCCTGTCAATTCAGTTTGGTTTGTCAAGTTAAGTTCTAAACATCAGTTCAGTTTAGCTTACAATGCTGTAAAGATTTTTCAATTTTTTGAATCCAAGGATACAGACGAACATTGTATAGAAAAGACGGGACATTTTCCTAGTTTCAATTTTAGGCATTCTCAGAAGCATGTATAGTCTATGTTGTTTAACAGTCCCAAGTTCGATAAAACCTCGCTGAGATTTAAAATGTTTCCATGATTTAAAAGAACATAAGCATACAATGAGTAGAAGAAATTTAGTATGGTTAAAATATCAAAATTAGATTTATCTGTAGGCAGACTATGTAAAAAGAAAGATTCACGAGCTTTTACACAGAAAAAACCATCTTCATAGTCACACTTCAGCATATTATACATAATAGATAACAAGAACAAGAATTTTAACCTTCAAAATGAATGTGATAGGCCTTGTTAGATACAAATGTGAGAAGAACATTGATAAATTGAATTGAGCTCCTATTAACATAATTAATTAAGATATATAACCAACTTAGTACCACATCTATAACTGATTTAATACTTTATAATATATGATACAGTTAATTATTTATCCAACCAAGCATATGTTTGTATTCACGTGAAGTGCGTAGTTGTAGCTGCACCTTGACCGTGCGTTTTAAGGAAAATATACCAAGATACCAAACATACAGTATAATTTGATAAGTTGAATTCAATACCGCAATACCAAACATACAGTACAATTTGATAAGTTGAACTCAAGCATGACAGAAATAAAGACATCCAGACAATAACAGATTTGCACAACCCAATGCAGGGGGCACACATGAACAAAAGAGATAACTTGTCATTCTTTAATTCTCAGATTTCAGATAAATTTATACCAAATCAAATTATCAAAATAAAGCAGACCCATATTCTTAAGTCAAAAGCACAACAAAATCTTGACCTAATAATGCAATCAAAACAAAATTGAGTCCCAAAAAAAGAAATTCCACTGAGTAACTACCCCATTACCAGTGCAAAAATCAGAATAGATCATACTAAAAAGCTTCTAATCAAACAAGCTGAATCCCATGTCGTCGTCACTCTCATCTTTGGGTTCTTCCTGCAAGTACAACCAAAAATAGCAATTAGATAAGATAACCAACAATCAGAAGACAAAGTTCAACAACAACTTTTTCACCAAAAATCTACCTTCTTCTCCTCGGTAGGAGCAGCAACTGCAGTGGAGGCAGCAGCAGCAACTGGGGCCGAAACAGAAACCGGAGCACCACCTCCAACGGCATTCAATATCAAATCATCAAGGTTCTTCTTCTCGGCAAGTTTAGCGAATAAGCTTGGCCAGTAAGCTTCAACATTGACATTTGCAGCTTTCAACAAAGCGGAGATTTTGTCACCCTATCAACCATGACTTAAGGAGAAACCAATCTTTAAAACACACTATCTTCAAAACCCAGATTTCACCAAAACAAAATTCAAAACCCAAATTTCCAGTATTTAAAAGTTGATTTTACAACTTTTGTCCCTAAATTGTAGAAAATTGTTAATTTGGTCCTAAACTGAGAAAATAAAATAAAAAAAAACACTAATGTTTTAATCATCATTCATTTTAGTCAATAACATTACCCTAACCCTAACCAAGAACTTTAACTAACACTCATCAAAAACTAATTTAACCTTAAAAAAACCCAATGTTTTGAAGGACTAATTTGATTTCAATAATTGAATCTAAATGACAATTAACAATATCGAGGAATTATATTCAGAGTTTCACTTGTTTCAGAGACTATGAGGTACCAACTCACACAATTCCTAGCATCTTCTAAATTCTTTAAAAAAATATATGGTAACAAAAGAAAATAAAAATAAAATTCATCACATTATCAATTATCAAAACTAAAAATTAAAATATTGAATGAATCGTAAATGGGAATTGTGAAAAGGATACAGTGACTGCGATGTTATCATCATGAAGAATCATAAGTGAGTAGCTGCAAGCAACTTCTCCGATCGACATTTTCACACTAGAATAAATCAAACAATCAAAAGAGACAAAAAAAATTAGAATTTAATTGATAAATTATCACAAAAATTGCATGAATATTTGACATAGAAATGAACAAGGAAAAGTGGGTTACCTTGAGGGAATGAGATCGAAGAAGAAGGATTAGAGTTTTCCTACGCTGCTGCAAAATGGTAGGAATTTAGGTTTTCAGGGTTTATGAACAACGCTTCCAGTGCAGAAAAAGGACTGTATAATTGGGCCCTTTATATTGGCCCATTTCAATCACAATTTTTGAAAATTGCTTTTCATCATTTCCTTATATCAGCGGCAAATATTTTTAAGATCGGTTCCTTATTACTTTTAAGATAATAGTTTAAAGGTTTAATACATTTCGTCGGTCCCTTAATTTATTTTTGAATTTTAATTTGATCCCCTAACTTTAAACTGTCTTAATTTGGTCCCCTAAGAATACCCCCGTTTACTCTGGTCACTGTTATAAGCAAAAATTCACTTTGTAGATGTATGCAGTCTTTTATGTAGACCACATACATCATTTATTGAATGAATTAAAAAGTGAATTTTTAGACCGGAGAGTGTATAATATAATCAACATGTTTTTTTGTAGTTGTTACAATTATTTTATTATGAGTATGCGTCAATGTATTGCCTCGTGATTGGAAATCAATAAAAATAACCAATTTTGTTATCTAAACTTTTGTTTAAATTACGAAGTGTGATTCTTACTTGAACTGGTCATATCAATATGTCTAAGTACATCCATAAGTGCTTGTTTGTTTATTTATAATTTATAATACTTAATGAAGACTAAAGAGGCTTTTCTTACCCTTAAAAAAAATAAAATAATGAAGGTTCTTAATTGACTCGTGATTAAGAGCTAGCATCGGATAAGGATTACCATTGCAAGCACATATGCCCATGTTTCTTAAAGTAGGAATGATCATATCCTCGTCGTTTCAGATATTTTGATAGAGTTGTTTAGTTCAATTCAGAAAATGTGGTAAAAAAGAATCAAATGTACAAAACTTGATCAATTAAGATGGTAAACTATCTCTCCCTTCCAAGCTTCAAACTATATATATGGGTACATTAATTTGGGGTTCACTAGGGCTGGAAATGAGTCAGTCGAGTCGAACTCGCCTCAGCTCGACTCGACATGATAAGAATTGGTTCGGCTCGAAACTCGACTCGAGTTCGATACGAACCTTTTCTTTGGCTTGAATTCGACTCGTTTCAAGTTCATGAACAACTCAGTTCGGCTCGTTATGTTCACTTCGTTTCCTCGACATAATTCAAAATTCAATTTTTTTTTCAAAAAATAAAAACTAAAATTTTTAGAACATTGTCTTTTAATTTTTTTTAAAAGGAAATTATTGAATTAAAACTAAAGTTATTCCAGGCATAATGTATAAAGGAAATACATAACTACAAAATTAAAACTTGCATAAATATGCATAAAATATAAAAAAAACTATTAACATAACTAACAACAAATGTTCTAAAACAAAAATACAAAATCACACAGAAATTAATAAAGATTACAGCGGCAAAAACCAACAAAATTTCTCAACTAGATTGAGAATATCATCAAAATATATTTTTCACTTCCAAACTGCAATAGCTCGTCCCTTCTAAGACAAAATTGCATAAATCGAATATATATGAAATTCACATGTTCCACAATTTACAGTCTTTAGACATTTAGACACATTGTTAAAGTGTCACCAACAGAAGCATTCCTCCATCCGAATCTGCCAAATCAAAAAAGAAAGCATAAATATACTTATTGTTTTTATAGATAACAATGTAAAAACGAGAAATGGATTAGGTAACATAATATCAAACCATGACTATATAGAAAAGAGGGTTATATATGAACCAAATGAATGATGCCTCCTTGCTTGGCAAGCTCAACAATGTCCAGGGCATGCATGCATGTGTACATACTTATCCAATCAAACCATGAAAATTGTAAAGTTAGCAAGTTACAACAGTCCCCGTATAAGTTAGAATTTGAACATTATATATTTATATGTAGTTGAACAAGGTATAGCCACGGTAATGTCAATAAGATTTTGTCAATTTAAAGGAAAAACAAAGAATGTATCTTTTTTTTTTTTAGAGAGAGAAGAATGTATCTATATATCATCAATATGAAGTAATGTAATTTATGTGGGAACCTGCTCCACAAACTAAACAAAAACATAGAAAGCTACTGTTTTTATGCTAAACACTATCATTGAAATCCAAGAACCTCAAAACAAACTCACCTAAATTCTACTCTAAATCACTAAAAGTTAATATAAAATCACAACAAAAAAAGAGACAAACTAAAAAAAGTAAAGTTAACACACGTTACAAAACCAAAAGCGAGAAACAAATAAAAAAATTGATTATTAGAAACAAATACCACGTGAGGAAAGGAGAGAAAACATTTGTATGCTTTCAAGTGCTACTTCAGATTATTTTCATTTTTGGTGGAGCCTTTCTTCTCATGTTACTTGCTGACTTGCTTGTCGGTTGCCGCCGTGCTAAAAAGAAGGAGAGCAAACGTTTCTATGTTTTCGTTTGCATTTCAGATTCAGAGAAAAGAGAGCAAACGTTTTTTCGTTTTTAGTGGGAACATTGGAAATGAAAGTAAGGGTTAAAGGGAATGAAGGCAAAAAAGTTAACTTGCCTAGGTATAAGAAAAAAAAGAAGCGAACGTTTATGGTATATTTAAAAATTTAATAAATGTAAAAAGTAAAAAAAAAGTAACATAAATTATTTAAATTTATAAAATCAATTATATAATGTTTTTAAAAATAATATATATATATATATATATATATATATATATAATATAATCGAATCACTCATCAACCTAACGAATCGAACTATATGTAGCACATTTAGTTAACGAACTTAATTTACAGCTTATGTTCGGCTCATTTGGTTCATGAACCAAGTTCAACGAAGTAATTGAAGAGTCGAGTTTCGAACTATTTCCGAGTTGGTTCGGTTCATTGTCAGCCCTAGTGTTCACATATATCCTTTTTTCTACCCCAACCCGACACGTTGGATTTATATATTGAATATTACTCATCAATTTTGGGATTAGAAAGTGGATATATGTTGAACAAATATGTAACTGACCTTATATGATTGTAACAATTTTGGGGTTAGAAAGTAGATATGAGTAATGTTTCATTGAGTAAGAGATGTATTTGAAATATTCATAATCTCATAGACCATTTGAAAGCGCGATAAATTACATGGATAAATTTGGTGGTTTTCTTTGATTATATCTAATTGAGTTTATGGTGTTGAACATGCATGACGCAGTACGGAAGCGTAGGGTTAGCAAGCGCTAAACTTAAATAGAAAAGAACAAGTTTGCAAACGACAAACTTGTGAAAATAGAGTTGCAAGTGACAAACCTATCAAAATAAGGGTGTCCGTAATCCACAAGAATTGAGAGAAAAGTCTCGAATATTATTAATGAATAAAAGAGTGTGCCTCTTAGGCTACATAAGTTCTGCTTATATAGTGAAAGAAATAACAAACCCGTGGGCCGAAATAAAATAAAACGAAATAATAATAGAAAGTTTTAGAAAATTACTAAGATTTGGTTAAAATAAAATACTATAAAATTACTAAGAAAACCCTCCTGCATCAGTCTCCTCCACCTCTAAAGAACTTGACCCCGAGTTCTCATTCTGATAAAAAGCTTCCCATGCATGTTGAATTCTCCAATGAACAAGAGACCATCCTCCTGGATCCCATTGAGTGAAATGTGAAGATGATTTGACTTGAAAAATATAACAGTTGCCTTGATGCCAATGCATAAATGTAGTAGCATTTTGGATACTCTTTAGATCCATCATTTTAGCTTCAAATTTAATCGTGGTACTAGATAACCAATCTATGAGTAGTGTCAAATTTTGTAAAGTAACAAAATTAGACAGTTGGTCGATACCTGTAGCAACATGTCGATCCGGTGGTTTCTTCGACAACTGCAGAGATGTCACCGACGAGAAAACAAATTTTTTATGCCCTAGTTCCTTCATGTTGAGCACAGATGCTCCACTATCTTTACTTGACAGGTTGAGACATAGTTCCACATGAAAAGCTAGAACAGCAAAAGATCTTAGTATATCAATGCAGTTGGTGGTGTGAACAACTTTAAACCATTGAATAGCTTTCTCCAAAAATAGTTCAGCAAGTATTGTGAGTGTTTCAGCTTCTGTGTCTTTAACATCATGATTTTGGTAATTTGGGAGACCACTATCTTCGGCTGCTTCGAACTGAGTAAGAAATTGATTGTGCTCATCACTGCCAATAAGAACTGGAAGCTTAAAAACTTTGGTCAAGGATAATATTAGAGGCTTCTCTTTTTGTAGTAGAAGCAACAAATTCACAATAGTCTGAAGGCCCTTCACAATTGTCCCAAATACTTTCACCCTCTGTTTCAATATTTTCACCTTTGTATTCTTCAAGCCTAGATGCTTCAGAAGGTACATGTTGACAATTTCAACAGGAAAAGCCTCCAAAGGTGCATCTTGTAAGTCTAACACATTGAGCAATTGAACACCATTGCAGGAGCATAATTCATGGATAGAAAAATGATTGACTGAATCTTGTTCTTTGCTTATTGTTGCAAAGTTATGATCTTTTGACTTAGAATTAACAATTTTCTTCTCAATCACTGAATCACTCATGTTCAGAGAGACTTGAAGTTGCTTCATTTCATCAAGCAAGCTCACAAACTCCTCCATTTCATTTTTGTTTTCTATCTTGACAAGGTTTTGTACCAACAAATTCCAAAGTCCAATGAAATGATCAAAAAAAAACTTTATCATCATGAAATCAGGTGAAACATTATTAAGACATGATACATCAGTTCCAGACTCAAAATTTCAACCAATTCAAGAAGTCATCATTCACAGACGAGTCAATTTCATCTTTTGACCTGTCCATCTGATGCCTGATCTGAAACAGAAACAACGCTTCTATCTTGAAGGTTTGAAGGAAACTGCTTAGAATTTGAATCAGAGGCCTCTGCTATTGTTTCCTCAGTCACATAGTCAACTATACTAGGAAGCGATGGAAAATAATTCTTCACATCCAAGTTTGATTTTTTTATCCAGATTTTGGTACCATTTTGATCATAAACAAACTCACGAAGGATATTGGCGATAAAATCATGGCCATTGTCTAATTCATCAGACATGAAGCTCAAAATTGAAAGGGAATTTTCATCCTGGCACATATGCCACTCAATGAAAGATGATTTTGTAGCATAACTGAACCCCTTCTAGCATGAAGTCAACAACAGTAGCCGTTCAACAAGATACATAAAGTAATTGGGAGATATATAGTCAACTTCCATTATCCAATTCACATTGCAAGTATATGACGCTGCAAACTTGGTCATAACGTCGTATTCCATCACTATTGTGAAATTAACACTTCTGTCATGCAGAAAAAGGTGCGGGCCAGGGTCGAAAACATGAGTAGATGATGGTGGTGGTCCTGTGGAGGTCCGAGGAATCAGCACAACTGCGTGCTCTTGCGGTGCTGGTTTCTGCAGAATTATGAGATCAATATCATTGGTATAACCCCAATCCTTAACATGAGTTTCGGCCATGTTAATTGTGACCGAGACATAAGCGGTGACAGAGGTAACGTGTGGAGATGTTGAGCCGAAAGCCAATTGCATCTTCTCCGGCTTACAGATGTGCACCAGCGTCGGGTTTCTCCGGTCACCAACAACTGTAGGGCTAGGATCGGAAACCGAGTGTTCAAGGATGGAAGTTGCTTCTGTTGATAACCCTTTATTCTCCATCGACGTACTTTCGTCATGTGTTTGCTCTTCCAACTGTGTTGAATTATCCTTTTGAGGCAGAGAGTCGGAGAACTCTACCTTTAAAAGAAGTGCTTCATTGTCCCCAACAGTTTCAACAATATGCTGGACAGTTACTTGGGAATGACGACACTGCTGGACACGAGTGGCGGTCAAGTCATCCTGCAAAACATCCTGTTGCGGTGACGATGATAACACAGTAGAAAGAAGCTCAATTTTATTTCTCGCAACATTAAAGGCTTCCTTGGTATGTTCTTCCGTGTAACCCTGCACAGGAACATCCTGCTGAAATTGACGTGAAATATCATCCACATGAGGTGGCTCTAGCATAGTAGCTGATAGAGGAGGAGTGAAAGCTGGAACCAAGCTTTCATTATCACGACCAGGAAACCTAATACCCCTTGATCTCAAACTATCAGTCTCCTCAATAATTCGATTGTATCCAACTTTAGCAATCAAACTTTCATCTTCAGACTCCTTTATCTCTGAAAAACTAGATTCTTTAATAGAACACAGATCCAAATTAATTAGATTGTTTCTATCACGAACCCTAATTGGTTCCCATCTCCTGTTTTGATTGTTCCCATCGAAATGTACCTTTTAATATACCTCTTTAAAGCAGAATGTTTAGCAATATCTTTAACCGTCTTACGTGAATTACCTGCTATGCTATTCTGGAAGCATGTCTCCAAAGGTCGGTCAAGGAGTAATCTTCGTTGTAACAAAACGGACAACAATACATTGAAACAGAGATTTTAAAATTGTAGCAATCATCCTTCAACTTGTTGTAATATCCACGCTCATAATATTCCAAATCAGATTCACGGATATGTTCTGATTTTCGGTACGTAACAATAGTATGGATGTTATTACGAACCCTAATAACCGGAATTTGTTCTCCTCTTCTGTTCGGTTTGTTTCTGTTGTTGTTGTTGGCGTTGTTGTTGTTGTTGTTGTTGTTGTTGTTGTTGCGGTTGTTGTTGTTGATGTCATCAACCTTAGTTGTCATCGCCGCCATCTGATCTGATAAAGCTTTGATAGTCGTGGTAAGAGTCGCGGTTATGCCAACAAGCTCTGACCTCGTCATAAGTTGATCTCCCATGGCTGATCTGTTAGGAAAAGAACATGAGAAACCTGCTCTGATACCAACTGGCGCAGTACAGAAGCGTAGGGTTAGCAAGCACTAAACCTAGATAGAAAAGAGCAAGTTTGCAAGCGACAAACTTGTGAAAATAGGGTTGCAAGCGACAAACCTATCAAAATAAAGGTTTCCGGAATCCACCAGAATTGAGAGAAAAGTCTCTCGAATATTATTAATGAATAAAAGAATGTGATATATGAAAAATGGATCCATATCCTTGGTTTACTGCACCCCCCTCTAAGACATAATTTAAGTACGAAAATGATTTCTAGTATTCATCAGAAAACACAAATTGATTCCTATAAAATATAGCCCAAAATAAAAAGCATGACAACTGTGACAAGTATCATTGCAATACCAAATTGTAATAAGTACTAATTTTTTTTATTAAAGTTATACTATTCTACAAATTGTGATTTAACAAAGTGATCTACAAATTGAAATTGGGGGTAGTTACCACAATAGGGCTCCTCACCACATGCTTTCCATCCTGCCATGTGATGTAACCAAAAGCTACTTCATTATTTTGTGTCATTCTAGGCCCTTCAATCCTCAACTTGTAGCTTAGCTTCTCACTCTTCTTATTGAACACCAACTTATTTGGGATGACACTAACACGGTATCCTTCAACAGGCGTAATGCTAGCAACATAAATCGCTTGTCCCTCGCCAACATTGGTTACTGTTCTGTGAAATTCTTGGGTAGTCCCCGAAGAAGAATTTCCTGCATTGAAGAAAGCTATAATAGAAGGGTAATTAAGATCCAAGGAAGGTTTAGAACAATCATTGGAAGAGGATCTTGTAATGGCAGTGATGTATTTTTTGTGTGAAGTTAAGTGCACAAAGAAGATTAACATAATCTTGTACACCAACATCATAAACAAGACCAGGGTCAATTGCTCAATTGGGATCAACATAACCAGCTCCTAATGCAAGAGGAGTTGCAACTTCGTTACCTTTTCCAATGTCTTTGATATGCTCCTTAGTACTATCAAATATGTTTGATGTTGTCATAATTGCCGACCTTATAGCTGCAGGGCTCCAATCAGCATGTGCCCCTTTTAAAAGTGCTCCTACACCAGCAACATGAGGACATGACATAGATGTTCCAGTTAAAAATTTGAACTTGCTGAAGACTTCAGTCACAGGATCCAACACAGGAAGTTTCGTGGGCCATGCGGCTAAGATTGACGTTCAAGAGCCGTAATGTCAGGTTTCAAGACATATGGACAACTATTTGATGGTCCTCTTGAACTAGAAGAATAAACACTCGGTGCTGGTTTAGTACCAAAAAAATGATAACTTGAAAGACATATTTGCTATTGAAGCTGACATAGAGTTACTCTTGATGTAAGATTTGGCGATTTCTCCATCTATTGGACTAATAAAGATGTTTGCATAACTTAAGTCCTGAAAACTATACTCTTCTTTTATAAAGAAGTCGAAATTTGATATATTTGATATGAAAACAGCTCCATCAACGTTTGCTTGATACATATAAGAATATTGTTTAATAATATCTCCATCGTCACAAACCACAATATTGTTCTTCACTTCGATTAATTCTGTAACATTGTCGCACAAATCCATGAAAACAATTGGCAAATTGCCAGCTGAGAAATTTCCTAGATAATTAGACCAATCTGTGAGTGAAACTCCATTACCAAGTGTAAGGTTCGCATGAAATTCACGATCCATAGTACCAGCAGCAACAGTTGTCAACCATGGCGTTCCATTGCGAAGAGTTTTAAAGTAGGGGCCGTCATTACCTGCTGAACAAGACACAAAAATACCTTTTTCCATAGCTGCAAAAGATGCTATTGCAATCGTATCTTCATTCAAAGGTAAATCAAAAGTTGGACCTAATGAAATCGAAAGAACATTAACACCGTCTGATATTGCTGCATCAATTGCAGCCATTATATCAGATGAATTGCAACCAGATCTTCATTTTGTCCCCACACAATCTTGTACATAGATATTCTAGACAATGTAGCTATTCCTCTTGCCGTTCCATTTGCATAACCAAAGAAAGATGCACCATCAACTTGATTTCCGGCGGCTGTTGTTGAAGTGTGGGTTCCATGACCATCTGTGTCACGTGTGGTGTTCACTATTGTTGTATTAATGTTTGAATTTTTCGCCAATAACCCTTTATTGAAGAATCTAGCTCCAATGAGTTTCTTGTTGCAAAAAGATGAATTGTTGGTATTTTCAAATTGACATAATTGACCTTTCCATTTTGAAAGGATTTTAGTCATTCCATTATCATTAAAACTTTCACTTTCCGGCCAAACACCAGTGTCAATCAAACCAATAATGACATCTTGACCAAACTTAGAAGCTGGCCATGCCCCTTCAAATGGATTGAGGCCAAGGAATTGTGGTGAGTGTGTTGTGTGAAGTTTCAAAGGTAAATCAAGTATTGAGGAAATGTAACCAAGGGAGGTTTTGAGAGCTTCATGCTCTTTAGGTGATAGATTTGCACAAAAACCATTCATAACATTTGTGCATGTATAAGTGATTTTACATTTTACATTTAATAATTATTCTTTAAAAAAGTCAAAGTTTTCAATTTCCAATACACTTTATTACACAAATTTTATTAAAAGTTACCATTTTAAATCCTTAACTGGTTAACATTTCCCTATTAGTACTAGCTCGTGCCCGTCTGTTCGCTCTTTCTTATGTGCTAACGCTTGTGATTATTTTATTATGTTTGTTGTAATTTTGACTAAAATTTTAAAATATTAATGGAAATTATTGAAATATTGATTTATAAACAAAATATTGTCAAGACATATAACAAAATTATTTTTGAACTCAACATATTTTAGTTTGTTTGCATAAAATTAAGATAAAACAATGATCATTTTTATTCTAATAGTAATTAGTAACATCATAACATAAATATATAAATGACATGTTATGTAAAAGAAACATTGTTATGATTACGATAAAAAATATCTTTAAAAACTATATTTTTCGTAAAGTCTTTATCTTCTCCTTCTATTTTCCCTTCTTTAATGAGAACTTTTGTTGAATTTTGAAAAACTCATCTTAATAAAGCAACATATAATTGACCATGGCTGAAAACATGTCGTGGAAGATAGATTTCTACATTGGTAATGATCTGCCCTTGTGACTTATTTATGGTAATAGCAATCTATCGGGAAACTATTTTCTAAGTGCTGAACTCGCATTTGTTTTTAATTTAATTATGGGCAACAATGCATTTTTTTCCAGCATTGCTTCTCGTTAGGATTTCCACATCCAACATATTCTTAAATAAACCACGACATAACAGTCATGTCCCATTACACATGCCATGTCTAGGGTCTATCTTTCGAACAACATCAAATGTTTACCTTTTTTTAACTTTAAAATATGTGGTGGGATACTTCCTTGAGTAATTGAGTTTAGGAATTCCTGTTGAAATAAGTTATGTGTATCCTCTTCAACCTTGTCAAATGACAACAAATTATGTTTTTATCCTGAAAACTGATTGATAATTAATATTTAATATAGTGCTAACAAATCTTTTTTTAAAATATTTTGAATCCTAATATTTTTTTATAGAGGATTTAAATCTTTAACATTAGTTTTGCTCACGTTTGTTACTAATCTTTTTGTAGAGGATTTAAAGTTCAATCTTTAACATTATACTTTGCTCATGTTTGTTACTTTTTTTTTCCAGAAGATTTAAAGTCCAATCTTTAACATCTTATTTTGCTCACGTTTGTTACTAATATTTTGATCCGCCGATTTGCATGATTTCTTCGTAAATTACTTCAAAACCCCCTAAAATTGTTATGTTTCGGAAAAACTAGAATTACAACTTAAATATAGAAAACATTACAAAATTTCCGAAATCATAGACAATCGTTCTAATACTCATCCTTTTTGCTGCTAAATCCTACTAAAATAAACTGAAAAACATGCTAAGAATAACGTAAGATGACATGTCATCAGTCATCCATACACAAACACTTTTCATCATGACCGGGTTGATGTTACGAGACTGGTCAAATAATTTTCGCATGCCGACAACTGTTTGCTTCTCACTTCATAAACTCAAAGGTTCAGTAAACAACGAGCAAATGAGAGAACGTATACCCTGACGAGGGTTACCACATTATTAGTTAGTCCCACTACCTACTATAATGTACCTCATTATATCAAACAACTTATCATTAATGAAATGCTATAATCACCTTTCTTTAAAATAAAAAAAAGAATTTCATTATCAAAAAAACAAATCTTTACGTTTGGAAATTTAATCAATAATAATTGCATTATTAAAAGAATGGTCATATTTTTGGTATGTAACTCAATTTTTTTAATTAATAATTGCATATTCTTTCTTTGTAACCATTTTAGTATATAAAAGGAATTAAGACTAGTTTCATCTCATGGTTGATCATTTTAATTTTTAATTTCGTACAGATCTATATTTTCCAAAGATGTTCAATTGCATTTAATTTTTTTTACTGATAACAACTTAATTATAGTATTTTTTTATATTAGATCATAGACAATAAAGTCACTCCATTTTTTTTAGGGGACTCCATTATTGTTTTTGTATAGGGACTCAATTTTTTTTTATTGTACCCTTGTAAAATTAATATCATATATATTAACACACATTGTTTTGATAGCCATATACATTCAAAACACCTTTCAATCATGGCTTCCAACATTTGTCTCTATCTGTGGTTTTTCTATATTACAAATCTTTCATTTCATTTTTACATTGGCTCACTCTGATAATTATATAATTCATATGAATTTATCAGCAATGCCAAAAGCATATTCAAATCAACATAGTTGGTATAAATCCACTCTTTCTAGAGTTACTACCACAAACAATAATCTCGATAGTTCTACCTCTCATTTATACATACACCAATGTAATGAATGGTTTTAGTGCAAGTTTATCACCTAAAGAGCATGAAGCTCTCAAAACCTCTCATGGCTACATTTCTTCAATACCCGATTTACCTTTGAAGCTTGACACAACATACTCACCGCAATTCCTTGGCCTTAATCCCTACAAAGGGGCGTGGCCAGCTTCTGATTATGGTAAAGAAGTCATTGTTGGTGTGATTGATACCGGTGTTTGGCCGGAAAGTGAAAGTTTCAATGATAATGGAATTACTAAAATTCCTTCAAAATGGAAAGGTCAATTATGTCAATTTGAAAATACCAACAATTCATCTTTTTGCAACAAGAAACTCATTGGAGCACGATTTTTCAACAAAGGGTTCTTGGCGATAAATTCCACAATTAATACAACAATTGTAAACACCGCCCGTGACATAGATGGTCATGGAACCCACACTTCAACAACAGCCGCTGGGAATCAAGTTAATGGTGCATCATTCTTCGGTTATGCAAATGGAACAGCAAGAGGAATAGCTCCGTTGGCTAGAGTAGCAGTGTACAAGACACTGTGGCCGGGAGCAAATCGAAAAGCACTTTCATCTGACACAATAGCTGCAATTGATGCTGCAATATCGGAAGGCGTCGATGTTCTTTCAATATCACTAGGCTTCAACAATGCATCTAATTTGTATGAAGATCCTATTGCAATAGCCACTTTTGCAGCTATGGAAAAAGGTGTTTTTGTGTCTACTTCAGCAGGTAATAACGGACCTTCCCTTAACACTCTTCACAATGGAATACCATGGGTGATAACTGTTGCTACTAGTACTTTTGATCGTGAATTTTATGGGAATCTTACCCTTGGTAATGGAGTCTCACTCACCGGCTTCACTTATATAGGAAACTTCTCTGCTCGTAAGATTCCCATTGTTTTCAAAGGTATGTGTGACAATTTTAAAGAACTAATCAGAGTGAAGAGCAAGATTGTGGTTTGTGAAGACAAGAATGAAAGTCTTTTTAATCAAATTTCTAATGTGGTTAGAGCAGAAGTTGTTGGAGCTATTTTTATATCAAACACAAAACAAAATGATCTATCAGAAAACTTATATAACTTGCTTCCATCCATCATTATTCACCAGGAAAATGGAGAAATTGTCAATGATTACATACATAGTAACTCTAACTATAGTTCAATAGAAAAAATGTCTTTCAAGATAACATCTTTTGGTGCAAAACCAGTACCTAGGGTGGATTTTTATAGTTCTAGAGGGCCATCAAAGAGTTGTCCATATGTGTTGAAACCTGACATTACAGCTCCCGGTACATCAATCTTAGCTGCATGGCCTGCAAATATTCCTGTGTTGGATTTTGGGTCTAATAAAATTGTCAACCAGTTCAATTTTTTAACTGGAACATCTATGTCATGTCCTCATGTTGCCGGTGTAGGAGTACTTTTGAAAGGAGCACATGCTCTATTAGGTCGGCAATGATGACAACATCAGACATATTTGATAATACTAAGGAACTTATCAAAGACATTGGAAACGGTAACAATGCAGCAACACCTTTTGCATTGGGAGCTGGTCATATCAACCCCAATAGAGCACTTGACCCTGGTCTTGTTTATGATATTGGTGTACAAGATTATGTTAATTTTCTTTGTGCACTTAACTTCACACAAAAACACATTACTGCCATTACAAGATCATCTTCCAATGATTGTTCTAATCCTTCCTTACATCTTAACTACCCTTCTTTTAGTGCTTTCTTCAATGCTGGAAATTCTTTTCCAAGGACAGCCCAAGAATTCCACAGGATAGTTACCAATGTTGGTGAAGGACAAACGGTTTATGTTGCTAGCATTACTCCAATTGAAGGCTTCAATCTCAGTGTTATTCCAAATAGGTTGGTGTTCAATATGAAGAATGAGAAGCTAAGCTACAAGTTGAAAATCGAACGCCCACGAATGACACAGAAGAATGAAGTAACTTTCGGATATCTCACTTGGAAGAATGAGAAGCATGTGGGTGAGGAGCCCTATTGTGGTAGCAACACCCAATTTTAACTTGTAGATCACTTTATCATCACTTAAATCTGTCATGTTTTTAACTTTTGTTAAACATCTGAAATTTTATAAAAATATAGGTCACATTTATAACTATTTAATCTATGCAGTAACTTTTAATAGAAATTTTGTCCTAATCCAAGATTACAACTCCATTTCATGGTGGTTTTTTAACTCTATAGTTAAAAACCAGGGCAAATGAATTTTCAAAAGTTAAGAAGATTATAATGTGATGTTGAGTATAATATATGACATTTGAGCTTTAATATTTGTATATGCTTGAATTTTCTTACTGGTGAATTCTGCTTAAGGTATCGACTAATTAGATGATTTTTTACAGTAAGCTTCTAGTGTACTTTTATTTTTTCTAAAAGTGTTTTGTAGAAAGAAACAACTTTCTAAACTACATAATCATACTTGCATCAAGCAAGATAAACCCTATGAAGGGACCTATTGGTGTAGGTAACCCCCACTTGTCATGCTATTTGTTTTTGTACTGTATTTTATATGTATCATTTGTGTTATTTAATAATTAGTAGAACTACTTTTGGTATTTCAATTATCTGTGACATTAGGGTGCTGTAAATCAAGGACAAGGATGCATCTATTTTTCATATATTGAATTTATGTGATGAGTCAATGCTTAATGGGGCATATCACTAATTGAAAAAGTTGAATTGCAAATTAAAAATAGAGACAGTACCAATGAAATTGATGAAACTAGAGATGAAAGAAAACCTCATTTTCTTTGCAAACACATTTAATTCAAGTTCTTCATCACTGCATCTTCAATAACATAAACTCATTTAGTTATAATTAGTCTCAGCTCTTATTTACTATGCATAATGCTGAAGCTGAAGTTAAATATAAAAACATTAAAATAGTTGTCGTTAAATATTATAAAGTGTTGGATTTAACGTAAGTCAAAATATTACAAATAATAGATATCTCGTTAATGATAAAGATGACGTTAATGTGACCGTGTTTTTTATTTATAATTTACGAATCCTTTAAAAAATATATCCTTTGAAAATATTTTTATTTTTTATATAAACTCAATTTAACTAATCACAAACATTGGAATAGTCATAACTAAATATTATAAAGTGGCAAACTAAATATATGGTAAAATATTAAAAAAAAAAATACGACATTAACTTTCCAAGTGACGAATCTGAAACATATACAACTTATACCGCTGTTTTGGGACACCGGGATTATTCAGCAAAGGAGAAAACAGAAGATTCCAACAAAGGAGAAAACAGAAGATTCCAACTTATACGGTGTCAGTGTTATTATAATTCATTTTTGCCTGTTCAAAAAAATATTCTAGCAAAGAGCGCATCCAAAGAGGTTCCACTTGAACTCCTCGTGACCGTGGTTGCTAAGAATGTGGTTGATAACAATCAAAATAAATTGGTAATTGTCGAAATAGGTAATGATAACAGCCAGAATAGACCCGTGGATGAACTCTCTAACTATCCTTTCCATAGTTGCCTCGTTTGCAAAAAGACCTTGAGTTGGTTCACAAGTTGATGAATAATAAAAATATTGATTATGAGGTCTTGCACTTACTTGACTTTTTAGATATCGTTTTGGTCTGCCGATTTATCATTTTTTAAATTTGTTTTTCCAATTTGCTTCTCTTTTCGAGGATTGGTTTTGTCTCGAGTTGTGTATTTTTTTCCACTTTTTTATTTTATATATTATAAATAAGATTGTATCATTGTTAATGGAAACAAAAGTCGTTTGTTATGGAAGAACATATTTATTGAAAAAATAAAATATGTTCAAAAAATACTTTATCTGTGGATTAAAATGAGGGTATAATAGAAAAAAGAGTTTCAAAAATTCACTTTCATAATTTTATTTTTTTAAAGACACTTTCTTAATTTCATGTTACCATTCTAAAACAATAGTTAAATAAAAACAAAGGGAGTAATATTTAGAGAATAAGTGATTTTGACATTCAATAATTTAGAGATTGTTTTTATATAGTTTTTGAGTTGAGCCTGTTCGGTACGAATTAAAATAAAAATAATTTTGACATTCAATAATTTAAAGATTATTTTCTAGAGATTAATAATTTATTTTGTTTAGATACAACTATATAATAGGAATATTTTGTTTCAGATTAATATCAATCTTTCCACAAATATTTTTTCTCTCCTCTAAATATGATTTTTTGTTACAAAAGACACTGAAGGGTAAAAATATGCTTAGGTGTCAAATAATTAACATGTGGAAATATTGTGTTTTTGCTGGTTATTAACTTTCATATATAAAGAATAAAAGATAATCTACAACAATAAAAAAAATTATAATATGACATGGTGGCCTAACTTTTTTTTTTGATTCTCTGTTGTTTTTGAAAAATGTTTAGATCTGCAAGTTTCAACGTGTCTTGTTTGTCTACACTTTGATTTTTCATGCTCAAAAGAGCCTTTATGCTTGCTTATTTGTTTAGAGAGTTGTAGGCACTTGGATTTTGATATCGTGCTGACGGTCGATCCATTAATTGTTTTTCGCATAGGTTCACTTTTCATATTTGTTTAAAACTGGTTTCGCGTCCGTATACGGGTTCACTTGCTGATTAGTGAATTTTTGTTAGGGTAGATTTTAGTCGATCCAATTGGACTGATTTATTATGTTGTATCCCCGTTTTTTGTTGTATTTGAGTTAGTTCTAATGTCCTCAGACTCTTTATCTATTTCTTTTTATTTAATATAATTCTTCTTTTGACTAAAAAAAATAAAGAAAAAACAAAGGCAAATTAATTTTAGAAAAGAAGCAATCTTAAAAATGTGTAGTTTTTTGAGAAGTAGGTATATGCCTGTACTAAATATCTTGTACATTTTTTTAACTCTTTATATATTTAAAAGTTGAATTATAAGAAAATTTATTTTGATTGGTATTAAAATTAAGTTTGTTTGTTTTATCTAGTGAGTTTGTTTTAATTTGATTTTAGGAGAAAAAAATAGGGGGAAGTTGAAGCAAAAGACACAAAAATATATAATTTTGATGTTAAGAAAACGTAAGATTGTATTTTTGGTAGACATTAAGTTTCATAATTTCTTTTGGGTACAAAGTTTCATGATTAGAGAATTAGAGAAAATAAGATTGTAATTTTTTTTAACTCTATAAATATTTAGAAGTTGAATTATAGGAAAATTTGTTTTGATTTGGATTAAGATTAAGTTTGTTTGTTTTTAAAAAAAAGATTAAGTTAGTGTGTTTTATCAACTGAGTTTGTTTTAATTTATTTTTAGGAGAGAAGTTATAGGGGGAAGTTGAAACAAAAGACACAAAATGATATACGACGTGTCAAAAAAGAAGGGGTATAATTGTATTTTTGTTAGACATTAAATTTTATATTTAGATAGTAAATTATTCAATCACACTGCTAATTTAACCAAACACTTCGATCTACATCTGTGGGCTTATCCAATATCATCTAACTTAGTCTATAAGTTCATCTACTTTAAGCTAGCATATCCACTGTATGATATTTATGCTAAACTGAGCCAAAGTCTAATATAGTTTTAGTGTCCAGAAAGGAAAAAAATAATTATTCTAACAATTTCATATTCACTTGGTGGCATTTATCCATGAGAAAATGATAACAAGGCATACAGAGTAGAGCACTTAGACAATTTATGATTGATTATTGGTATTGATATCAAAGAATCGACAATAATCAATCAAAGTTGACCACTTTCAAAACTGGAAGGAGAACTTCCGGATCTTGATTCGAAAATGCTGATCTTGGAAGTAATTTCATCCCTTTCTCGTCAGAGTAACACTGAAAAAGTTCATTTGTCTCTTGTGCCACCTCCGATACGCTAAGCTTAAATCGCCGTCGGCTGCAAAAACATATGCTATAAGATTGTTTCTGTTTAGAAGACATTTCTGATTTCTTTGTTTGTTACATTTCACACAAATCTTCTCATGTCTATAAGAAATACTTGGAAACAAGCACTTTTCATTTAGGCTACATTTAAGCTTCATTTACTCTTCTTTATGTTGCTAATTTGGGTATGAAGGTTGAAACATCAGCTAACGTGCTTGGACTTCAAATAATTCCTTAGTCCTAAATGATCAATTTAAAAGAGGGGAACCTCACTTTAAGTAAATATTTAATCAAAACCCTAAGTTTACCCCTAAAACCACTCTTATGGCCATTTTAGGCTTCTACTTGTGCACAAGTTGCATAATTGAGTAATATATGGAAGATAGAAACCAAATTACAAAATTAGACTTGATTGAGATTTGAAACTTGTCCTAATTTTTAGAAACTGAAAATCTTACAAATTTTTAATCATTGGCAGTAAATATATGCAAAAGCAACACAGAAAAGCAAGAAAACAAATGTAGAAACTAAATATAAGAAAATACATTTCTTTTAATTATAGATACAACAAGTACGAACACATGAGTCATAATGCACAAAACGATAATGTAAGTTGAACACGAACCATCATAATTAAGACAAATTGAACTCAACCTGAAATAATTAAGTTCAACTCTTTATGAATTTCACAACACAAAGTGATTGAAATACATACACACATGTAGAAGCATAAGATTGATGCTAACTTACGGTTAGGGTAGAGATAGCACAACTCGGAGTTGATATTTTGTGGAACTGATATTAAAAGAGTGAAAAAAATATTTAAAAAGTGTAATTGAATAGTAACTTTGTGCATACAAACATGATTGAATATAAAGCAAAAATAACTTCAGATCAACAAAGGAAAACATAATATTTCAAATCCGAAAGATTGCAAAGCCATATAGTTTCTTACTTGTGGTAGAAAGTTAATGAGCCACTTTTGAACCTCGTTTCAACATATAATAACACACTAAGCAGAAACTATGTAAAAGGGGTTACCTCCTCTGTCATATTCAGCACCCTTGGTTAAACACCAGATGCAGACCCGCAGAAACATCCGCAGGACCGGAGGATTTTGCAGGGGAACTATTTACTGCGAATACTTAACGAATGTAAATCCACTGGAACACATCAAAAAAATTCTAGGTTTCTTCTGCAGAGAAAACCTAAGCAAAAGTAACATTTACCTGCGGATTCATGCGCAGAGACAATATCCGCAGGAAATATCGTCTTTGTAATGAAAACCGCAGGAAAATCCTCAGCAACTCCTGGGGTTATTATTCCGCAGGAAACACAGAAATTTCTAGTGCTGGCAGTGCCAATCGTTTTCTAGCCAGATATTTTCTTCAAAAACTAGACGTTATGAGTGAAAGTAGCTCAATCAAGTCTAATTTTTTAATTTGGTTTCTATCTTCCATATATTACTCAATTATGCAACTTGTGCACATGTAGAAGCCTTAAATGAACATAAGAGTGGTTTTAGGAGTAAACTTATATATTTACTTAAAGTGAGGTTCCCCTCTTTTAAATTGATCATTTAGGACTAAGGAATTATTTGAAGTCCAAGCACGTTAGCTGATGTTTCAACCTTCATACCCAAATTAGCAACATAAAGAAGAGTAAATGAAGCTTAAATGTAGCCTAAATGAAAAGTGCTTGTTTCCAAGTATTTCTTATAGACATGAGAAGATTTGTGTGAAATGTAACAAACAAAGAAATCAGAAATGTCTTCTAAACAGAAACAATCTTACAACATGTTTTTGCAGCCGGCAGCGGTTTAAGCTTAGCGTATCGGAGGCACCGCAAGAGACAAAGAAACTTTTTCAGTGTTACTCTGATGAGAAAGGGATGAAATGACTTCCAAGATCAGCATTTTCGAATCAAGATCCGGAAGTTCTCCTTCCAGTTTTGTAAGTGGCCAATTATGATTGATTATTGTCGGTTGTTTGATATCAATACCAATAATCAATCATAAATTATTATCTAAGTGGTCTACTCAGTTTGTCTAGTTATCATTTTCTTATGGATAAATGCCACCAAGTGAATATGAAATTGTTAGAACATTTTTTTTTTTCCTTTCTGGACACTAAAACCATATTAGACTTTGGCTCAGTTTAGCTTAAATATCATACAGTGGATAAACTAGTCTAAAGTAGATGAACTTATATGAACTTACAGCGGATAACGACTAAGTTAGTTGATGCATGATATCGGATGCAGATGTAATTTAAAGTGTTTGGTAAAATTAACGGCAGAGTTGAATAGTTAACTGTTAAATATTAAATGAAATAAAAAGTTAGTTTTAAAAAAAATTCAATTAAGATAATGAAGGCGCTATAAGTTATAATCTCAAATGCTATATAAAATAGCTTGTCAAAGAACGCTATAATTTCATAATAATATACTATTAGCTCCTAAGTAAAGACGGTTACCAAATAAGTTTAATTTTAACATACAAGCATATGCCATAAGATATCCGCTATAACCTAGCATTTTTGGCCTTGCTAAACAGACTCTTACATTACAATTTAAAAGGAACAAAAGGGCTATCAACCCTTTATATTTTGAAGTTAATAAATAATGATCTATTCAACTAACTATTTGATCTAAACTATATATATATATATATATATATATATATATATATATATAACATAAAGAGAATACATGGTTTAGGACTGGTTTTTTATACTTCCAATTATACTCTTAAACAAATTTGCATATAAAAATGTTATAGTGTTGGTGTCATTCAAAAAATATAAGTTTTATGATATTTGCTATATTGTTGGTGTCATTAAAAAGATAAGTATAGTTTGTAACAATATGAAAGTGCAAAATATCTATATCATAATATTAATCAAAATCAAAATATTTTTAATCAAATTTTATAAAACTATTGGTCATAATTTATACGCATTAACACAATAAAAAGAGCGGACGGCGAGCATGGAGAGTGCCCGCTTGAATGCCAGTATAAATAATTTAGTAATTTTCATTTTTTAGACAAATTTACCATGTAAAAAGCCTTCTATAATATATTAGTATATAATTTAGCAGAGGAATCATCTACTAAGACAGTATCATCCACCTAAATTAGTTAAGCAATAGGGAAGGCTGCATTATGCATAGTAAATAAAAGTTGATTATTGACTAAAACCTTCAAATCTTCAAATACGAGACTAATTATAACTAAATGAGTTTATGTTATTGAAGATGCAGTGATGAAGAGCTTGAATTAAATGTGTTTGCACTTTCTCTATTTTTAACTTGTAATTCAATTTTTTCAATTAGTGGTAAACGATGTGCCCAATTAAACATAGATGCTAAAACAATATGCACATTAACTTGGTTAGTGTCTTTATCACTAATTACTTAGTGAAGGTATAGTATAACAATGATGACAGAAAACCAATTTTAGACAAAATAAAAGTACACTAGAAACTTACCGCAAAAATCATCTAATTAGTTGACACCTTATAATCTTGATACCTTTTGAAAATTCATTTGCTTTGGTTTTTAACTATAGAGTTAAAAAAAACACCATGAAATGGACTTGCAATCTTGGATTAGGACAAAATTTCTATTAAAAGTTACTGCATAGATTAAATAGTTATAAATGTTTTCCAAAAGTTAAAAAAATGACAATTTTAAGTGATGATGGTTATAAGTAGCATTTCAATACCAAAATGTAAAAAGAGCAAATTTTCTATTCATTTTTGTTTGATATAGTGATCTACAAATTAAAATTTGGCGTTGTTACCACAATAGGGCTCCTCACCACATGCTTCCCATTCTTCCAAGTGAGATATCCGAAAGTTACTTCATTCTTCTGTGTCATTCGTGGGCCTTCGATCCTCAACTTGTAGCTTAGCCTCTCATTCTTCTTATTAAACACCAACCTATTTGGAATAACACTGACATTGAAGCCTTCAATTGGAGTAATGCTAGCAACATAAACCGTTTGTCCTTCACCAACATTGGTAACTATTCTGTGAAATTCTTGGGCTGTCCTTGGAGAAGAATTTCCAGCATTGAAGAAAGTGATAAACGAAGGGTAGTTAAGATGCAAGGAAGGATTAGAACAATCATTGGAAGATGATCTTGTAATGGCAGTAATGTGTTTTTGTGTGAAGTTAAGTGCACAAAGAAAATTAACATAATCTTGTACACCAATATCATAAACAAGACCAGGGTCAAGTGCTCTATTGGGGTTCATATGACCAGCTCCCAATGCAAAAGGTGTTGCTGCGTTGTTACCTTTTCCAATGTCTTTGATAAGTTCCTTAGTATTATCAAATATGTCTGATGTTGTCATCATTGCCGACCTAATAGCTGCCGGGCTCCAATCAGCATGTGCTCCTTTCAAAAGTGCTCCTACACCGGCAACATGAGGACATGACATAGATGTTCCAGTTAAAAAATTGAACTTGTTGACGACTTTATTAGACCCAAAATCCAACACAGGAATATTTGCAGGCCATGCAGCTAAGATTGATGTACCGGGAGCTGCAATGTCAGGTTTCAACACGTATGGACAACTGTTTGATGGCCCTCTAGAACTATAAAAGTCCACCCTAGGTACTGGTTTCGCACCAAAAGATGTTATCTTGAAAGACATTTTTTCTATTGAACTATAGTTAGAGTTACTATGTATGTAATCTTTGACAATTTCTCCATTTTCCTGGTTAATAATGATGGATGGAAGCAAGTAATATAAGTTTTCTGATAGATCATTATGTGTTGTGTTTGATATAAAAATAGCTCCAACAACTTCTGCTCTAACCACATTAGAAATTTGATTAAAAAGACTTTCATTCTTGTCTTCACAAACCACAATCTTGCTCTTCACTCTGATTAGTTCTGTAAAATTGTCACACATACCTTTGAAAACAATTGAAATATTACTAGCAGAGAAGTTTCCTAGATAAGTAGATAAGCCAGAGAGTGAGACTCCATTACCAAGTGTAAGATTCCCACGAAATTCACGATCTAAAGTACTAGCAGCAACGGTTATCACCCATGGTATTCCATTGTGAAGACTTTTAGAGGAAGGTCCATCATTACCTGCTGAAGTAGACACAACAACACCCCTTTCCATAGCTGAAAAAGTGGCAATTGCGATTGGATCTTCATACAAAGATACATTGTTGATACCTAGTGATATTGAAAGAACATCAACACCGTCTGATATTGCGGCATCAATTGCAGCTATTAAATCAGACGAAACTGCATCGCCATCTCTGCCCCACACAGTCTTGTACATAGCCACTCTAGACAATGTAGTTATTCCTCTTGCTGTTCCGTTTGCATAACCAAAGAACGATGCACCATCAACTTGATTCCCAGCTGCTGTTGTTGAAGTGTGTGTCCCATGACCTTCTGTGTCACGCGTGGAGTTCAAAATTGTGCTACTAAGATTTGGATATTTTGCCAAAAACCCTTTATTAAAGAATCTAGCTCCAATGAGTTTCTTGTTGCAAAAAGATGAATTGTTGGTATTTTCAAATTGACATAATTTCCCTTTCCATTTTGAAGGAATTTGAGGCATGCCGTTATCTTTGAAACTTTCACTTTCCGGCCAAACACCAGTGTCAATCACACCAACAATGACATCTTTGCCATAATCAGAAGCTGGCCAAGCCCCTTTGTATGGATTAAGGCCAAGAAATTGTGGTGTGTGTGTTGTGTCAAGTTTCAAGGGTAAATCAGGTATTGAAGAAATGTAACCAGGAGAAGTTTTGAGAGCTTCATGCTCTTGAGGTGATAGATTAGCACTAAAACCATTTATAACATTGGTGTATGTATAAATGATCTTAGAAAAGGTAGGATTATTGAGATTGTTGGTAGTAACTTGAGAGAGAGTGGATTCATACCAACTATTTTCATTTGAAAATGCTTTTGGCATAGCTGATAAATCCATGTGAATGATGTAATTATCAGATTGAGCAAATGTTAAAATTAAGTGAAGGCTTGTAATATAAGAGAACAACAAATAGACAGAAATATTACAAGCCATGATCGAAATGTGTTTCAGTGTGGATGGCTATCAAATCAATATGATATTAGTTTTACAAGAGTTCCACAATATTAATGATGTCAAAATATATATATTTAAGTTTCTTTTGACCAAGTATAATTAAGTTATTCTGCAGTCAACAGATTGGAATGCATATATTGCATCTTTGGAAAATAAAGATTTATACCAAAACTGAAAATTCAATACCATAATTGTTTTTTTCCTTTTGTCAAAAAAAAGTTTGTTTTTTTCCTAAAGTAAAAAACACCATAATTATTTGTTATTAATTACTTTCTTTTTAAGGGTATTACTTATTTGTTATGCTTAACACCAGATATAGACTATAATACATTACTACAAAGTTGTTAAGCATAACAAATAAGTGATACCCTTAAAAACAAAGTAATTAATAAAATTAAAAATATAGGACCATGTATTATGACTATTTTGTTAGGTAAATTCTAATATGCATGACTTTAAATAATTGGATATAAGAGTTGTCAATCAATGAGATGTTAAAAGACGCTTTTGTGTTGGCAAAGACATGAGTTTTGTTGTTGTCTATTCTATAGAAGTTGGGGAAGCTTTGAGTTTGTATAATATGTTGCAATTGTTAAATGACATGCAATTTGATAGTATTCATGACTTTAAAGTTCACTCCAAAACTACGAAAGAATCTTTTCACTCTATGAAAGATATCTTTGAATTTGATCACATTATCACAGTATGTCGTTCTCTTTTCACTATTCAGTTTACAAACTCTCGATGTGGTACCTCGTGCTCTTGTAGGAAATGTCACATTAACAACTAGTTATGTTATTCATTTTATTTTATTTTTTTCGCAAGTTATTCATTTTAATATTCATCATTGTATTAACAATTTTATTATTAATGAAATGTTATAGACAATTCTTAATAATAAAATTGTATTAACATTCTTAATACAATTTTATTATTAAGAATTGTCTATAACATTTCATTAATAATAAAATTGTTAATACAATGATGAATATTAAAATGAATAACTTGCGAAAAAAATAAAATAAAATGAATAACATAACTAGTTGTTAATGTGACATTTCCTACAAGAGCACGAGGTACCACATCGAGAGTTTGTAAACTGAATAGTGAAAAGAGAACGACATACTGTGATAATGTGATCAAATTCAAAGATATCTTTCATAGAGTGAAAAGATTCTTTCGTAGTTTTGGAGTGAACTTTAAAGTCATGAATACTATCAAATTGCATGTCATTTAACAATTGCAACATATTATACAAACTCAAAGCTTCCCCAACTTCTATAGAATAGACAACAACAAAACTCATGTCTTTGCCAACACAAAAGCGTCTTTTAACATCTCATTGATTGACAACTCTTATATCCAATTATTTAAAGTCATGCATATTAGAATTTACCTAACAAAATAGTCATAATACATGGTCCTATATTTTTAATTTTATTAATTACTTTGTTTTTAAGGGTATCACTTATTTGTTATGCTTAACAACTTTGTAGTAATGTATTATAGTCTATATCTGGTGTTAAGCATAACAAATAAGTAATACCCTTAAAAAGAAAGTAATTAATAACAAATAATTATGGTGTTTTTTACTTTAGGAAAAAAACAAATTTTTTTTTGACAAAAGGAAAAAAACAATTATGGTATTGAATTTTCAGTTTTGGTATAAATCTTTATTTTCCAAAGATGCAATATATGCATTCCAATCTGTTGACTGCAGAATAACTTAATTATACTTGGTCAAAAGAAACTTAAATATATATATTTTGACATCATTAATATTGTGGAACTCTTGTAAAACTAATATCATATTGATTTGATAGCCATCCACACTGAAACACATTTCGATCATGGCTTGTAATATTTCTGTCTATTTGTTGTTCTCTTATATTACAAGCCTTCACTTAATTTTAACATTTGCTCAATCTGATAATTACATCATTCACATGGATTTATCAGCTATGCCAAAAGCATTTTCAAATGAAAATAGTTGGTATGAATCCACTCTCTCTCAAGTTACTACCAACAATCTCAATAATCCTACCTTTTCTAAGATCATTTATACATACACCAATGTTATAAATGGTTTTAGTGCTAATCTATCACCTCAAGAGCATGAAGCTCTCAAAACTTCTCCTGGTTACATTTCTTCAATACCTGATTTACCCTTGAAACTTGACACAACACACACACCACAATTTCTTGGCCTTAATCCATACAAAGGGGCTTGGCCAGCTTCTGATTATGGCAAAGATGTCATTGTTGGTGTGATTGACACTGGTGTTTGGCCGGAAAGTGAAAGTTTCAAAGATAACGGCATGCCTCAAATTCCTTCAAAATGGAAAGGGAAATTATGTCAATTTGAAAATACCAACAATTCATCTTTTTGCAACAAGAAACTCATTGGAGCTAGATTCTTTAATAAAGGGTTTTTGGCAAAATATCCAAATCTTAGTAGCACAATTTTGAACTCCACGCGTGACACAGAAGGTCATGGGACACACACTTCAACAACAGCAGCTGGGAATCAAGTTGATGGTGCATCGTTCTTTGGTTATGCAAACGGAACAGCAAGAGGAATAACTACATTGTCTAGAGTGGCTATGTACAAGACTGTGTGGGGCAGAGATGGCGATGCAGTTTCGTCTGATTTAATAGCTGCAATTGATGCCGCAATATCAGACGGTGTTGATGTTCTTTCAATATCACTAGGTATCAACAATGTATCTTTGTATGAAGATCCAATCGCAATTGCCACTTTTTCAGCTATGGAAAGGGGTGTTGTTGTGTCTACTTCAGCAGGTAATGATGGACCTTCCTCTAAAAGTCTTCACAATGGAATACCATGGGTGATAACCGTTGCTGCTAGTACTTTAGATCGTGAATTTCGTGGGAATCTTACACTTGGTAATGGAGTCTCACTCTCTGGCTTATCTACTTATCTAGGAAACTTCTCTGCTAGTAATATTCCAATTGTTTTCATGGGTGCTTGTGACAATACTACACAACTAATCAAAGTGAATAGCAAGATTGTAGTATGTGAAGACAATAATGGAACTCTTTTGAATCAATTTGGTAATTTGCTTACAGCAAATGTTGTAGGAGCCGTTTTAATATCAAACACTTCACAAAATAATCTATCACAACTCTTATGGTTCCCGCTTCCATCCATCATTATTAACAGAAAGAATGGAGAAATTGTCAAAGATTACATACAAAGTAACTCTAACTCCAGTTCAATAGAAAAAATGTCTTTCAGGATAACATCTTTTGGTGCTAAACCAGCTCCTAGTGTGGATTTTTATAGTTCAAGAGGGCCTTCAGAAAGTTGCCCAAATATTTTAAAACCTGACATTACAGGTCCTGGTACATCAATCTTAGCTGCATGGCCTGCAAATATTCCTGTGTTGGAATTTGGGTCAGTTAAAGTCTTCAACAAGTTCAAATTTTTAAGTGGAACATCTATGTCATGTCCTCATGTTGCCGGTGTAGGAGCACTTTTGAAAGGTGCACATGCTGATTGGAGCCCGGCAGCTATTAGGTCGGCAATGATGACAACATCAGACATATTTGATAATACTAAGGAACTGATAAAAGACATTGGAAAAGGTAACAACGTAGCAACACCTTTTGCACAAGGAGCTGGTCATATCAACCCCAACAGAGCACTTGACCCTGGTCTTGTTTATGATGTTGGTGTACAAGATTATGTTAATCTTCTTTGTGCACTCAACTTCACACAGAAAAACATCACTACCATTACAAGATCTTCTACCAATGATTGTTCTAAACCTTCATTGGATCTCAATTACCCTTCTTTTATTGCTTTCTTCAATGCTGCAAATTCTTCTTCAAGGACCACCCAAGAATTTCATAGAACAGTTACCAATGTTGGTCAGGGAAAATCGATTTATGTTGCTCACAATACTCCATTCGAAGGGTTCCATGTTAAAGTTATCCCAAATAAGTTGGTGTTCAATAAGAAAAACGAGAAGCTAAGCTATAAGTTGAGGATTGAAGATGCAAGAATGACACAAAAGAATGAAGTTTCTTTTGGATATCTCACTTGGCAGGATGGGAAGCATGTGGTGAGGAGCCCTGTTGTGGCAACAAGCCCCAATATCAATTTGTAGATCAATTTATTAAATCAAAATCAATAGAACAATACAGCTTGAATAAAAACAACTTGGTTTTCTAGTCTCACCACTATATTATTTATGCATTGATTAAATCTCATTTGAGAGTTAAGACAGTTGTTCCAGTATTTTAGTTCAAGGAGTTGGTAGAGAAAAACAACTTTCTATACTGCATAATCTTAGTTGCATCAAAATAAACTCATTTTGGTATTTAAATTTCATCTGTAACATTGGGGTTGCAGTAAACCAAAATGCATCAATTTTTCATATATTAAATTAATGTGATGAGTGATAATGAGTCTAATCAAGTTAATGTGCATATTGTTTCAGTTTCATTGTTTATTAGGGCATATCGTTTACTATTAATTGAAAAGGATTAATGAAATTAAATATCAATCAAATAGACAGGAAAAATGAAATTGGTGGTACTTGAGATGAAACATAAGCTCAGGTTATAATTTCATGTCCTTGCATTTTCAACGCACTCAAATAAGTTCATGAAATTATGAATATTTCAAATACGTCTCTATTAAACATTACTTATATCCGTGTCTCTGTTAAACTCTATTGCAACCCGTTTCACTTGTTAGGTCCTTATGTTTAACTACTTACTATCAATATGGTCCTAAGTGAAACGACATTAAACAACCGAGTTTGACAAAAGGACGATTGTGATTAACATTTGATCGATTATATGAAATATTAATATTTTCATAGATCTATTTAATCATAGAATAATTTGATAGTTCACTTGTCACAAATTGATAGACTTTTCTCTGTTGTTTAGACAATGCTTCATCCTCCTTCCTATCTCCCTTCGCGGTCATGAAAGTCACAATCTCAGAGAGACAGAGACACACCATTGTTGAACTGAAAGTAGACCTACCTCATAATCCTCACCATGTAGAAGGTCACTCTCTCACATTACCCTATTAAAAATCCTACACCATTTATTTTTATTTATTTTTCGTTATCTTTTAGTAATTCTTAGCTGCCTTTAGATAATTACATGTTTCTGTGATTAATTCATCTGGAAAATTATTTTTCATACCTAATGCATCTGTGAATTGTTCAATTTCAACATTTGATTTTTGTGTGAACTAGCTTGTTTGACAATGCTGTTTGATTATCTATCGTAGGCGTATTTAATCGGAAGTTTGAGTATCTTTCTCTATTTTTAGATTTCCAAACATTGTGTCTACTAAATGGTTATTTGTTCCTTTGAATGATGCATTCATTCTCTATGTGAAAGATGGTGACATAAGGAGGTTTCCCAAGTTTCCTTTGTTTTACCATGGGAGGAGGAGATACATAAGGAGGTTTTAGTATTATAGTTGCAATTTCCCAAAGGTTATGTAGTGGAGATGATCGATGCATATGCTTTTGCGTTGAAAATACTATGAAAACAACTAGTTAAGTTATATGTATGGCATGATGCAAGAACACAAGATGAAAAAGGATTCTGGACATGATTTTTTCCAAAGAATTAATAATGCCACAACTCTCTTTTCTTTGTCTACATCGTTTTTCGATTCAACTATGACGGATTCTGAAACAAACACAGCAACACCGGTGTCACTATATGTCAGTTGGTGATTGAACTAGAGACATTTTAAATTAATAAGTGTGAGTTAGTTAGTTGCTGCTTGAACTATAATAGTAATTGTTTTCATTTTGCTTAATTAACTTCAAATTATATATGTTCAATTCATTAGAAGAGTATTTTTGCAGTGAAAGGATGTTAAAGTCGTTATTGATTTATTGATGGATTTGTTGCTGCTGGAATCAAGTTGAAAGATCTTCAGGTAATGGAATCCAACCATTTCTCTCTATTTTTGTATCTAAAAGAGAATTAATGCTTGACTCATGAATTGGCAGCCTTATCTCCATCTTTAGCAAGTGACTTCAGACGGAGTTTGGAAATAACACTTCGACTGCTTGAAGGGCTAATGAATTAGGTGACTGACTAGCTATTTGACTTTTACTCTTTGATAGACTACATTCGATGTTCATGATTTCTTTATCATGCTGTTCGTCGGCATTGTATTTAGTAAATTGTTGAGATAGTCTTGTGGGTTTAGATGATATGTTCTGATTGCTGTCAGCAATACTAGGACTGCACTTTTAAAACTACATAAATTTAAAGTAGACTGAACTGCACTGATAGAATTTGATTTGGGTATTGTTCATTTACTTCAATGTTAAGTTGTCAACACATCTTTTGATAATGTCTACTATTTGGTCACAATAGAATGCTATTTATTGTTTTGTTTTCTCTGAATTAGCTTTTTTGAGTTTACTTTGTTTGATTACTCCAAACAAGTTATAGGAAATAGTTTTCTAGTGGCTACTTTGATTTATTCATGTTAAGGATATGAGTGAAAGATAAAAGTTTTAATAATATGTAACCTCTTCCATTTAATTTTTATACCTATGATTATTCTTTGCTTGATGACATTTCTTTACTTAATAATTTAATTTTTTTATAACTGGAAAGAACTCTAGTTTTGTCAACTATCAAGACAACTAGTTTTGTGGATAGATAGATAGATGGAGCTGAATGGTGCACATCATTTGGGAGTTTTACTAATTGATCATTTTACTTTAATGCTTACGGTTGGTATCTTTAGATAGTTGTGGTCACCTTTTTGTTGCTTATTGGCAAGTCCGAGGACACTATACGACACCTGCAATATAATTTAGGTGCAAAGATCCAGGAAGACTATCTCATGCTCAGGCTATCGTGGGATCTGATCAAATTCAGATACACCTTCTAAATTAGAAGGTAATAAACTAATAATATCCGTCTAAGAAATGAAAATGCAATGGTTAGTCATCACACTGTAGTAGTAGCCGATTTATTTTAACCAATGTTTCATGTGTAATGTGTGCTTTTGGTCGAAAATCATATTCTTCTATTTTTTACCGTATTGTTTGTTGGCTAGCTGTTGTTATTGTTCTGTTTCGTGTTGTGGCTCTTTGTTGTTTGGCTTCATAAAAGATTTGGAGAAGTAACCCAATTTTGTGACCCCAATGTTTCCTGATTGTTTACTGCAGTTGGTTTGCCCTTCATCGCTTTTGTTCGATGTCTTGTATCATGTGAGATATGCTTCTGTAACAGCAGATTTTAACTTAGTGTGTACCCTATTCTTGGTGGCTTCTTTGTGAGGGATGTCATGAACTGATCTTCTGCCTATGCAAAGTGTGTTTTCATATGTCACTTAGTATAAAGTATTGGTATTTAGCATTTCATATTATGGTTATAGTGTAATGTAAGCTGTTGCGTATTTATTTTAACTGTTGTGTATTTGTCCATTTAAGCATATATAGGTGAAGTAGTTACACATATAAAATAAGGGAGGAGGCCGCGACCTATATCTCTTCTTCAATTATAACTAAACTACTCGCATGCTCAGCACATATTGCATTTTTCAATCAAACTGCTTAGACTCCACAATGTCTGTTGAGAAGTTTATGAAAGGGAAGTGGCTAAACTAAGTTTATGATACAAATTTGATACTCATGAGCAGAACCATGGTGTTGTTGCTGGTACCTAAAGGAAGCAAAATAACAGGTACAACTATGTTAACTGTGTTGTGTTTAATTTTATCAAAGATTTACCTGAGTTGTTAATTCTTTGCTGCTGAGTGTTCCTAGTTAGGAGACAAACATATCTTTATTTCCTTATTCTGAATTAGGTCCCAAATTTTAATTTTCTGGTGTATCTTAAGCTATAGTATAGTATTTTCGAAGGACATGTTGGATGTGTTTGTTTGTTTGTGAATTTTATAGAGCTGCTTGCATAAGGTTTAAGGTTTGATATTGTGTTTTTGATGTGTTGTGATGTTAATTAGGATTATGGATGCTCCATAGACATTTTGAAATCTCCATTTCTTGTACAAGAATGGAAAGTGTCACGTAACGATGAAGTTCCTCAAAGAGAAACTCTTAGGCTTGATATGATTCAAGCTTCCAAGTCTCAGTATAATGATGCTGAGATAATCATTTTCAACACAGGATACTGGTGGAATCATGAAAAGAAAAAATATAGGTAAAAAACAATTCTGCTAAGACACTATATTCTTTTATTATTATTAATAAGTAGTTCAAAGGCTAACTACTATCATTTTCATTCTTGCAGTAGAAATTACTTTCAGGACAAATTAGAAGTTTCTGAAGCATTACAACAAGCATTATAGGGAGTATGTTAGGTGGTGTTAGTGTAACAAACTTTTGAGAAGGATGAGACATTATCAATCGGGGTATTTTATTTTGTTGTATGTTTAGTTCGATTGTAAAACATTCTATTGAAATTTCAGTGTTTTTAAAGTCTATATATGCCTAGAAAAGGACCAGTTTGTTATGGTTTTTTTAAGAAAATAATCACTTTTTTTAAGAAAATAATCAGTTTTAAGAGTTTTGCATCCGTTTATTACAGATTTTTAAAAAAATCAGAATCTAAAAATAATTTAAAAACAGCTTCAAATGAGTAGCTGTTAAGAACAGCTTCTCAAAAATTAGTTTTTTTTTAGAGGAGAGAGAAAATATGATTTAAAAAATTGAACTAATTTTGTAACAAAAAATCCTTTTTATATAGTTGTATCCAAACAAACACAAAATTAGATTCTGATTTTTCACAAAATCTCTAAAATATAATCTCTAAATGAGGCCGTTTGTTATAGCTTTTTTAGGAAAAAAAATCATTTTTTTTAAGAAAATAATCACTTTTGAGAGTTTTGCATCCCTTTGTTAAAAAAATCATTTTAAAAAAAATAAAAATCAGAATCTATAAATAATCTAGCTTCAAACGAGAAGCTGTTAAGAGCAGCTTCTCAAAAAATAGATTTTTTCTAGAGGAGAGATTTAAAAGATTGAACTAATTTTGTAACAAAAAATCCCTTTTATATAATTGTATCCAAACAAACTAGATTATTTGTTTAAAAAAAATGATTTTTATCAAACAAACACAAAATAGATTCTGATTTTTCACAAAATCTCTAAAATATAATGTCTAAATTATTTTATGTTAAAATCACTTTTATTTTAATCCATAACAAACGGGCCCTATTTTATGTCAAAATCACTTTAATTTTAATTTTTAACAATCGGGCCCATAATCTCTAAATTATTTTATGTCAAAATCACTTTTATTTTAATCTGTAACAAACGGGTCCAAAATTGTAGTGCAAATAGTTTGCTTTGTCTCCTGTAACACATTCTAATTACTAAAATGTTTAGAGAAATTGTACCTCTTTTGATTTAAATAAATAGAACGCTTTGAAGTGTATTATCTTTAAATAAATTAAACAAATTTAAATGCCTGCTACAGATTTACCAGCTTCTTTTGCCTCTTGAATACATTTCCTGCGGATTTTTCTGCGTCATTTGCTGCGGAAGTACCTGCGGATTGTTCGCAGTAAACAATCTAACGGGCAGATAAACTCTTTAAAACTGACCAAACTTTAGCTGCGGATATATTCGCAAGAAGTTTTCCTGCGGATCTAAAAATCCTCAGGAAACAATTACCCATGAAGGTATTACCTGGGAACCTTAATCCTTGGCAAATTCCGCAGGAAACAGGTTTCTTGCGGAAATTTCAGTGTATTCCGCAGTAAATGCCGCAGGAAATTTGAGAGTTTTTAGTAGTGGTAGAGACTCAGCCACCAGGAAGTTACTCTGTTACGGTTATGTCAACCTCTAGTTTGTGTGAGTGTGTGTCTTAGCTGGTTGCAAGAATAATGTTAGTTGATTTAAGTTTGTTAGCTTTCATGATTTTTAATGAGAAGTTGGTGCTTTTTACTGATCCGGGTTTGTAATTGTATTGATCTTGGAATATGTAATTGTCGTGATGTTGATACAAGGAAATATGATCTAGGACATGTGTTTGTTAAGGTATGTTATGTAGTCTATAGTTTTGGTGTGAAATGCTTAAATGATGATATTCTGTTTTATTTTTATCTATTAAGTGAATTCTTAATGAGAAGTTATTGGTGTCAATATCATAATATGGGACTACATGATTTATTTCAAAAATATGGGAACATTTTGTCTAGCAAAAGTGTCTTGAGTTCGTGAACTGTGACAACCTAGAGGATGCTAAACGAGCAATGGAAGCAATGAATGAATCGGAACTTGGTAATATATTTATTGGTTTTGTACATAGGTCTTTTGTGCACAAAAGTGTACTTGATGTTGATTCTAAGGAGGGGTTAGTGTAAACATACTTCCGAAATTTCAGTGTTTTTAAAGGCTATGCCTATGATAAAAGTAGTTTGTTATGCATATGCTCCTACTCTAACTTGGTGTAGTGTTGCAATGTTTAAAATTGTATCTACTGCAAAATAAATAAAATGATTTTAAATATGGAATGCATTTAGGTGCGTTGTCTTTTTTTTATATAAAATTAATACAATTAATTTCCTGTGGATTTACGTACGGAATTATTTATTACCTAAAACATTTGATGCGGAACTACCTTCGGATATGTTTAGAAATCAGGGTCATGGGCAGGAAAAACCTTAAAACACTGCCCAGATGTTTCCTGTCGATTATCCTGGGAGTATGTCCGCAGGTAAGTTTCCTGCGATTTCTAAAATCCTCAGAAAATCATTACCACGAAAGTATTAGCTGGGAACCTGAATCACTGGCAAATTCCGCAGGAAATGGATTTGCTGCGGAAAGTTTCCCGAAGTTCGCAGGTAAATCCGCAGGAACATCGAGAATATCTAATATATGTTTTTTTTCGAGAATATCTAGTATATATCACCGATAAAAGACATGGACACATATTTGTGACTAATTAATATAAAAACAAAATTCAGAATATATATTTGTTAACAATTTTTTCAGGGATACATAAAAAACATGGACACATATTTGTGACTACATAACAAAATTTTCATCAAAAAAAATAGAAGGCAAATATTTATCTTTGATAAATATATAAAATAAAAAAGATAGGGCAAATATTTGTTACTAATACAAAAACAAACACGATACAAATATTTAAATCATAAACTAAAATCCGTTTCAAATTTGCATTAGGATAGAAATTTTCCTAGTTAATAAATGAAAAGAAATGCTAAAGATTGTCCTTACGGCATTGATTAAGAGGACAAATTTAAAAATATTGAATTGGGAAATGGTGAAAAATGATAGATTTGACTTTTGAAAAGTTAAAAAATTATTGAATTCAATGCAAACTTACCATTTTTGGTTTCCTTAACTAGTGCCCTAAGGACACTGGTTAATATAACCCATAAATAAAATGTGTTGGTCCTTTTTGTGTCTGTGATCTTATTTTTCTTTCTATCAATTACCTTTATTAGTCTCCACTATCCACCTTACACTCTATTTACTTATGAACATGGGTTATGTCTTTATGCTGACACAATTCAGATTATATAAATTGAACAAGCTGTATTTTACGAGTTTGGATTATATAATTTGAGCTGTGTCAATTTGTAAACTGTAATTGATCTTTAAAATTGGTCTGATGGGGGGTCTCATACTTTTCAAATTATCTAATCTGAGCTGTTAATATTTATTCGGATTATATTTTTCGAACCATTTTGAAACAAGAATTAGAGGAGTCGGAGCAATTTGCAAGTGTTTTATGAATTTTTAGGGTATTCGTATTATATAATCCGAAATATGGTAAAAATGGTTCACATGATATAGTCCAAATGAGATAAAATTGAAAATACAGAGAGCCCGAAAGCCTAGAGGGTGGGAAAAGAAATTCTCTTGTTTTTGTTTTCAAGGTTTAGATAGTATTATTTGAGAGAAAGGCCGAACCAATGTGTGTAGACTTTGTCCCCTGACCATTTCTTGGTTTCGTCGGCTTTCCAGTTGGAATTGGGCATTACTTTTTTACATCCTATTGGTTTCTCACGCGCCCTACTTGTTTCTCAAAATACCTTGTGCTCGGCAAATATAATCTGAAGCAGGTTTCAGTTTATATAATCTGAAACCTTCTACTCCCCATAATTGAAAACGACTAAAATTAAGATCACATAATTGCATATAACATTAAGATCACATAATTGAAAACGACTAAAATTAAAAGAAAATGGAGCGTGGGGGGTGTAAGGTTTTTTTTTCCTTTCTAGAGAAAGGTGTGCTGAAGCAAAAATCTTTTTGATGAATATTTTAATGATAACAAACCTTGTGAAATGATAAGTTTTATGAATTGTGATATATTGATGTTTGCACTTGAGTTTTTGTTAAAAGAACATGAATCACATAAGTGGATAAGCTAGAAGGGACTCGCTTCAATAAGTGCATTATATCTACTAAACAATGAAAGAATGTGTATATCATCAGTTGAAACAACAATATCAAATTTCCATGAAGATTCATAGCTCAAGAATCATGATGGAAGAACTTACATCCAAGCAACACAATAATGTGTTTGAAGTTATGTGGCAAAACTCACATTGAGTTTTATGTTATTTTAAGATCTACCATGAGAAAACAAGATTAAAAGAAATATGCATACAAGTTATGAAGATTCTCAAAACCTCCTCAAAGTGTCACACTTCCAAAGCTTCTAAAGGTAAGAAATTCATAGTTCAAAATATTCTTATGAATAGAGTTCAGAATGTTCATATGAATGGAGATTATAATGGTCATGAACATTAACCCATAATATTTTCAGAAATAAAAAAGGATTATTTCATGGATCAACAAGAATATTTAAAGTCATCTGCTACAAGCAATGATGAACTACATGCAAAGAAATATTTTTTGGACTTCAAAGAAAGAATCATCTTGTTTGTCAAAACAAATGATCTCTCTCGTTTATATGCTTGAAGTAGTTTTGAATGGAATAAATAACAACCTTCATAAGGTCCAGAATGTTGAAGAACATAAGAATGTTCAACATAAAGTACAGATGTCAAAAAGGCAACGAATCCAGAAGAAACATTCTGAAGTTTATATGTATGAACCCATAAATAGTTCAGAAGGTTGCTTGGAAGATCCATCATAGCAAACTCAGAAATCAATGCTCATACCAAGAACATGCAAGAACATATGTGACATGAACATATCATATGCAGAAAAGGATTTCGACTTTGTATCAAGAAATCATTAAAGGCATCTATGGTGATGAAATGATTAATGAACTTTGATAGTTCTTGGTATTTAATATGTGTTCTTGAGTGATTAACTAAGACAAGAACAAAGTATAAATCAAACCAAGAATCAAGTGATCAAATAACATTAAAACTTATTAACATAATCAAAGTTCAGAAGGTTTGAAGATAGTTCAGAAGGTTGTTCATATGATTTATCAAGATCAAGTGGAAACAAAGTTGTATGGTGCAGGAGTTGAGAAGGTTGTCTCAATCATCATAGTGGAAACTCTCACAATTGTGAGGAGTTGGCTAGACCACATTAGATGAACCACTATAACTCGTGTGTTAAATTCTTTACCCTTACTCTTTATCTTCAACAATAATGTTTGAATTCACTTTACACACCATTATCAATTTGTTCATTATTTATTAGACTAACAGTTATGAACGTACTTCAGAACGTTCTGAACTTGACCAAGAATTTATTTCTTAGTATCAACTTGATAATGATTTATCACAAGTGCATGTCAAATTTAAAAAGGGTGATAATTCAACCCCCCCCCCCCCCCCACCACCACATCCTGTGACTATTATTTCCACTTCAAGGTGACTAACTTGATGGTCAACTTAACAGCCAGTCATATCAAGCTTACACCCAAGAAGATGGAGCCAATTTTCAAATTGCACCATGTCTTTTTCCCATTGATACAATCCCTAAAACTCTAGAGTAAACTTTTTTTGTGAAAGGAGAATGGTGGAAACACATTTTAGAAGAAAAGAGAAAGAGAGAATGTGAGTTGATGAAATGAGAAATTGGGAAGGATCGATGAATATTTATAGGAGGAATTTGTGTCACATGAATGCATAGAGTGTAATGAATATTTAAATAGGGTCAAAAAGCGGGGTAACATGGTCTGACCAGTCAATGAAACTAGTATGACTGCAGAAAAATTGTGTTCAATGAGTAACTCTTGTTAAGCAAGTAACCGTCCAAACTATGTTATATTTTAGATTATATAATCTTAGCTCATTATAGAAATGTTCGGTTTATATAATCCAAACTTGTTCAAGACTATGTTAAATCTGGTACTTTATAAGGTGTAGGAGAGTTCAAATTATATAATCTGAACTAGTTCAGTACGAGTTTTTTCTATGGTCCACATTATAGCGACAGTTCATGTGGTCCATAACGCACATAGACTTCTATAAATTAGTGTCCCTGTTTTCATATGTTGTAAACCACACCAAATATTTATGAACACTTATATCATTGATCTGAACGCTAAACTAGTTATAGTTTAAACAACGGGGGAAAACCACCCCATCTGTTTAAGATTCAGGATGATGTCACACTCTCCGGGTTAAAGGATCAGCATGATCAAATCAACCATCAACTTACCCACAGAGACACAATGAGGGTGGACAATGTTGAGTATAAACATCCATCAACCAACTTTGTCGAAATAGTGCAGTTCAGCCAGATGAAGCTCAGGAACGACGACTACATAAGAACCATGTTCTCAATATTTGGTCAGTATAGTATTAATGGATTGATTGAATTGAAGGCTTCATTGGTTAGATATGTTAAAGAAATTTAGAAAATTTTGATTCGGCCAAGAAACTACGAAGAGGTCAGGGTTGTGTCAGAGGAACCAGACGAAGAAGTCAGTTTAGCTGATCTATGGTATGTTATGTTTTATTACGTGTTTTATGTTGTTGAATTATGTCGTTTGATGTATTTAAGATTGTTATATTTAATGTATGTCGTTGAAATTAAATTTCATGTGTTAAATAGGGTGAATGACACTCCAGTGTATATAATCCGAACGTGTTCAGTATAAGTTTTTGTTATGTGGTCCATATTGCACCAACAGTTTATGTGGTCCACGACACACATAACCATGTATAAATAAATGTATTTGGTTCATCACTTGTAAAACACAACAACGAACTATAAAAAAATTATTCAACAGATATGAACACAGAAATATAGTTATGGGCTAGATCTTGTTTCCTTGACAATAGAAATATGCTAGTTGGCAAGACAGCAAGATCTATTTAAAAAATACCTCTTGAACACCTTTTCTTTCATTATTATTCTACATATCTGAATATGAAGAGGTTGTTGTGAACTTGATCCAATTGCCATGCAGATAGAAATAGGTCGGTTGACAGGTCAACTGGATCAAATTCAAAAACACCTTGGAACACCTTCCCTCATCATTATTTCTCTTATTATGTTTTTTTTACGCCGTTCAATTATGTCGTTTACTTTTTTTCTTGTGTTATTCACCATGAAAATCCTCCAACGATCAATGTTATTCATCCATTCTGATTTTTTTTATCCAATTTTGAGTGATTTGTTATGATATCATGGTCACTGTTGCCCATTTATACAATTCCTGCAACTGTTTTGCAATTTATTTGGAAATTGTTTGATGGTCAACGAAGATCTTTGATATCATTCACATAGCCATTTTTTGGTTTAATCAGGTTTGACTTGTATAATCCAAAATCCCCTTGATTAAGGTTTAAATTGTATTAATCGAGAAAGGGTATTAAAAGAAAAGGCACGTGAAAAACCAATAGAATGAGAAAAATAATATTCCCTCTGTCTTACAATATTTGTCTCTTTAGCATTTTTTCTTTTTCTCAAAATAATTGTCACTTTAGAATATCAATGCAGCATTTATTATTTTTTTCCATTATTATACCCTTATTTATTGAATTTCATCCAATTTAATTACTCCACTAACTACAATTAATAAGAGTGTTTTAGTAATTGATATTAATTTTACCATTGAAATCAACACAATTAATCATTTTCTTAATAATCGTGCACAAATTTTAAACGACTATTATTTAGAGACGGAGGGAGTACACGTTAGAATTTTGATATTTTGGTCCCCTAAAGCCATTAGAGTCGTAACTCAAACAATTTTTGTGTTTTTAAAAATTCTACTATAAATATCTATTAAACGTTGTTTTATAGGCTTTTCAAACAAATATGGGAGTCAAAAGAGAAACCATAGCTTTATATATCGTTTCTTAGAATGTGGGTCACTAGGATTAAAAATTTAAAATTTTCTCAAAACCGGTAACTTCCCTAATTTCTTTTTTAATGACAATTGAAATCTCCATTTGCTAATTTACACCGACTATTGTTTTAGTGATTGTATTTAACAAATATTTATACTCACAAATAAGCAAGGTGTATTTGTAACTTGAAATTTTCTGATGTGATTTGCTGATTCTCTCCCATTTAGATTTAGTGGTCTTATTAAGCAAGGTGTATTTCACAAATTTGTAGTTATGTCAATTTACATTTTACACCCATAAAAATGAGTGAGTTGATAAATTATATATCTACAGGAAGCAAACTAAGCCATTCATTTATTATATGAAATATTTTCTGTTTTTATTTTTTAATTTTTTTTTAACAAGTCAAAATGAAATTACATACAACTTAAAAGATACTCATGAAATGAACTTGAAGTACAAATAGATTTTTTACAAAAGCCATGAAATGACCTCGGCTAAGTGGTTAAACCCACCAACATTAAAATATTAACCCACCAATGATGAAGATCAAAAGCTAAACTTTGATGATTAGTTTTCAACCATAAAAAAACTCATGACTTAACTTTATCAGACAACCGAGCAACTAACTCATTCTTTTACCTAAAACAATGGTAATTTCTTTCCTTCCAAATCACACAGACAACCAGCAACTAACTCATTCTTTTATATAAAACAACGGTAATTTGTTTCCTTCCAAATCACCAAACACAAAGCAAACCACACAATATGGTGAGAACTCCTTATCTTCTTGGAAAATCCTCCCAAAATAGTAAAATGTAAACCATGATCAGTAAAATTAAGAGGGTTCGCTGAAATAATACCCTTTCATTGTCTAACCAGTAACCAAATGCTTCTAAAAAACAAGCATGCCAAACGAAATATCTATGCAATCTAAACTACATTTAATTGAATTAGATCAAGTTTTTTTAGGATTTTCCAAATGAAATTGCTCGTGGTTTTAATACTTGAATTATATTTTTTTTTTGCCTGATTCAGGTACCCCTATGAAGTATTATTGCAAGTCTTTTTCTTTTCTAACACATGTGATCAATTTAGATTAAATTAAATAAACTAAAAAACATGTGATCAATTTAGATTAAATTAAACTAGAACTATGACCCGTGCGTAGTCTTATTTTCATGTAGAAACTAACAATGTAACCTAAACCTGAATTATACTATAGTAGAATAAGTCATAATTAATATAACAATAAGTTATAAATCATAGAAAGTACACAATTTAAGATATATTCCAAGCCATAAATCATACAAATAGAAGAGCTGTAATTCATCATAGAATTTAGAAAGCACACAATTTAGGAAACATTTCAAGTCATAAAAAGATAGTTAAGCAACAAAAAGTTGCCGCTTATAAATTTATAATACATGGTATTGGTATAATTAAAAATTGAAATAGGTCCCCAAGTAGTTTCTTTGTTGCAGCAATTTCGGGTCTAGGGAGAACCAAAAATCTAAAAGCTCACCTAGCATCTGGTGGAATATCGCTGCCAACGGAGGCTAAACCTTTGAAAATAAATTCAAAGATTCTTAGTATAGAATGATTATCTGCAAATGATATGTTTGGTAACTAAAATATGTCCAAAAGTTTATGATCAATAAAATATTAAAACGTTTCTTCTTCTTCAAAAAAAATTAAAAATTAAAACGTACCAACTCATTATTTCCGTGTCTCAATAAATGCATCAAATTGTTACCTCGAACTAAACATGTACGAAATAAATTACAGTCTTACAACGTAAGTGTTCTTTAAATAAATTACTCTTTTTATTTATGAAATTGCTCATTCACTTACATCAGCTGTGTAGTTAGTTAACTGTCACTCGGTATTTTTCAACGTCAGCGGCAGTTAACTGCAGTTGAAAAATGACAAGTGACAGTTAACTGTCGCTGATGTAATTGAATGAGCAATTTCATCAATGAGAAAAGTATTTTCCGTTATGTGTTGCCCAAAGGTTTATGCTCGAAGCAGTCCAGGTCTAATAAACAAGTTTAACTTAATACTAGGCCAATTACATACTTCACACCCCCTTTGTGCGAGAGGGGTGCTAGTAGCAACACAGGGCACCAATTTAAACAGAATTATATGACCCATAATTGTCATTCAGTAATGCTCGACGGTTACTGTTACTGCAACAATAATAGTTAGGCAAAATCTCTCGCCATTAACAATGATGTTTGCACCTCCTTACTATAGAAGGCGACTTCTTACAGTCCCCAAAAGGTACAATATTTTTTCCACCCTTAACCATTTCTAACTCATATACTGACTTGAATGTCGGAGTGTCTGCAGGTACACACCTCCTAATGTTTCAAGCTAACAAACACTGCAATTTAAACCGTCACATCAGATGTAACACCCTGATTTTCTATTTTTACTTAATTCAATGATATTTAATAGGTGGAGTTTTGATTAATATTATTGTTGATGCTGCTTGTGCTTGAGTATTATTTTGTTGTTAAGAAAATAAAAATAATGATGTGGAGTGAAAGGTGGTTTGAGAAAATTAAAAGGAACGAAGAGGAAAGTCCTAACAAAATAAATTAAGAGTCGTAGGTGTAGAAAATAAGATTTTAATAAGTGGGGGAGGGGAGAAGTAAAATAGTAGGGCATAAGAAAGAAAGACAATTATAGAGAGTAATGAGCCCATATATAAATAGGAATATTAGAGATTAGAAATCAGTTTTTCTGATCAGAGAAAAGGGAGAAGAGAAGCAGAGGGAGAGGGAGAGAAGCGGAACCCTAGTGCAGCAACATCAAGTCAAACCAAAGGTTTTACAGATTCAAGGTAAGGGGAGAATTTCTTCATCTCTAGGGTTAATATTTTGTTGTGGGGCTGTAAAGAGAATAGAAAATGACTGATGTTATAATGGTGATGAAATTGTTGATGGGGCTGTATAATTCTTAAGATATGATTGTTGTTATGACGAAGAATTCCACTGAAAATATATGATGAATGAATGTAATATTATTGTTGAAAGAATAAAACTAAGGGAACCTAGTTTAGAGATTATGGTTAAGAATTTGACCCTGAAAGAGTGTAAAATTGGATAGGTTAAGAGGGAATTAACGTCCAAATAGTAGGATAACCCTAGAATGATGTTTAGGGACAATTTAGGTAAGTTAAGGGTCCAAAAATGAGAGTTTGGGACGACTTAGAATTGATCATGAGGCCAGAAACTCACAGATATCAATCTTCATATGAGGATTTCAAATCGACTCACATAATCCTTGAATCGTATCACAAAAAGTGTTTGGACTTGATTGAATCGATTCATATAAATGTGAATCAATTCAGACTTAGATGTCTTCATGAAAGTTGTAGATATGGATGTCAGTTTTTATGTGGCTTTAGAGGGACTTATTTTATACTCCTACAACTTGAGTTATGATCAAATTACCGTACATGGGTCATGTTGCGTTTTTTATGGAACTTCAGCACAATCCTTTCAATGGACCTTAAAATATCCTAGAAAATAATAGTGAGTTTAAGAAAGACATTAAGGTGAAAGGTAAAATTAAGGATCCCTAGACTATATATCCAAACGAGGAAGTGTCTTTAGGCATAAATAGAAGTGATTACCTAAAGGAAATGGTGAGTCTAAAACATGAATTGATGATAGTGACGTAAAACAATAGAGATAGTAACGATGAAACTATATATGAAGATAAGATCCTAAACTTAATGAGCATAAAAGAATAGGGGGAAGACATTATGAAGAATGACGAATGGAGTGAAAAATATCTTAAGACCGAGAGTGAAGGGTAACCCCTGTCACTAGGGAAAAATATGTAGAAAATGGAGATACAACTAATGATGGATGTGTGTTCTAAACATGATGTTGAAATAAAGAAGATGTAATATATATGATAGGTAGATATGATGTTAATCGATGAATGAGATGTTAACGTTGTAATATGATGAGGTATGATGATAGTATAAATGTTATATGACGATGATGAACGACGTAATAAATGATGCTTATGAAAGACTTGAAGGTGAAGTAGAGAGAGTTGTAAGAGGTTAATTCATGAACTAATAAAGATGAAAATAATTGTAAATTAGAGTAAGGGATAAATGTAGCGACGAGTATATATGAAGAGCGAGAACATAGGAAAGTTGTTAGGTTGAAGAGAAGAAGAGTCAAGGTAGATGGTAATGATAAAGATACGATGAGGTGTAGGTAATTGATGATATAAGGGATTAAGTTAAATAAAGGGATATGGTGAGAGATATCAGTCACGGTAAGGATGAATGTCGAGTTACTCATGAATAATGGGACAAGATTATGACGGTGTTAATAATGAGGTCGAATTAGAGAATTGATAAGGCATTGACATAAATGGTTGATAGAGAGTAATGATGAGAAATCTTATAACTATGACAAAGAGTGATGACAATTGATATTATATATATATATATATATATATATATATGTGTGTGTGTGTGTGAGAGAGAGAGAGAGAGAGAATAAATAAATGTGATGAGAAACAATGTTTATATTATGATAATGAGGAGAGTAATGATGGTTAAATTATGATGATGAGGACGATAATGTCTATCTTATAGAGACGATGAGAATGACGATAACTTTACTATTATGATGGAGAGAGAGAGAGATGATGTTTATCTATGATGATGAGGATAGTGGTGATGTTTTGTGTGCTTGCAATAAAGTTGTGCATTTTAGGGGGAGACTTGCATTAAAAATGTGGGTTATTTGACTATGTGTTTAAGTGTATATGTGCAACACTTGCTGAATTTATTTCCTTGAGTCCATATAGAGTCTAGAGCATGAAGTCTTGCATTGATTTGGGAGAGAAAGTCTAGTAACATACCTCTGACAAACTATGTAGAGAAAAGTGCAGTAGCATAACTCTGGAAAAATGGAGAGTAGGTGTGATATCACATTAGGAGAGCTCATATGCATGCTTATGTTAATGTTTATGCTAAGTGTTTATGTATGAAAATGATGTATTACTGTGATATGTGAAATAAAGATATTATACATAATAACTGTTGAGAGAGATGAGACGGTGGGGATTATATTCTTTTGATATTTATTTAATGTGTGTGTTTTTCCATATTATTATGTTATGGCAGGATTTCTCACCCCGTAACATCCCAGACGACTTTAGGTATTGCCAACTGACCTTACAAACCAACACGAGTCTTTTCAGCGTGTTTTGTCCTCACTCACACGCTTACCGGAAAACTTCCAGGTAGGTCATCCATCCAAAGACTACTCCAAGTCAAGAACACTTAACCCTGGAGTTCTTATGGAATGAGCTACCAAAAAGAAGATGCATCTCTTTGATATAGGTAGTACCAAACAATTCTTATAAGCCTTCCTTCAACCTTGTACTCTCATACCTACATGGCCTCAGGATCCCTCTCATTCCGATGTGATTCGGTTCCTCTAGAAACTGTCGGGAGCCGTTCATTGTCGTGCCTTGTGCACCGACGACCACTACCCTGGTTGACGAGGAGTAGCTAAGAAACATTTTAGTAGGTGGTGATGAGGGGATGCTCTCCGTTATTTCTGTTATTTATTAGTTGAATAAGCATGTAGTCGCTATGAGTTCTGATATTGTAACACTAGGGTTGAGGTTGACGATTTAATTTTAATTACATTTGAGTTGAATCTTGGAAACTTTGTTATTAGCTAGTTATGGTTGTGGAAAGGGAAATATGAATTTATTAATGTGATCAGTGAATGATTGTCTTCTTCTACAATTGATTTATTTTAAAAGAAAACATTTTATTATTATTTTCTGATATAATGTCGAATTTTGTAACATGCTTATTATTAAATAAAATCTTATTATTTAATATTTATCGTCGGGAAAGTGTTACACCAGACACTCTTCTTCTAATCAAGTAAGATCAATAACTAACTAATGTTTAAATCCAATCTTATAAAGGTACTCATGTTTATAGTCAGGGGCGGATCCACCCCCAACTAGTCTGGGCACTAGCTCAGGCTCAGCTCCATCTTTCTTTGTAGCAAGTCTAGCCATTACTAGAACTTTTAGTTGTTCTTGCGAATTTACCTGTTTGTGTAAATTCCGCAGGAAACACATTTCCTGCAGATTTTGTCAAGGATTATAGGTACACAGATGAAGTGATACCTTACGATTTTAGGATCCGCAAGAATGAGATATCAGAAGGAAATGTGAAATTATTCGCAGAAAGAAACATTTTGCAATAATTTTTTTGCCCAAGCTCTATAAAATTCTCCGTTTATAGTCAATATTGTCTCGAATAAAACAACAATGAAATGTATCTCCAATTGTGAGAATTTATGAAAAAATTTAAAATACTGAAATAATTTGTCTTCTTTTTATTTTTTATTTTTTTATATAATAAAGTAATTTTAATTCACATTTAATAAAAGATTCTTTTTTAAAGTTAACAATATCTTGCATAATTATCTAGAGGTGGCCATTTTTTTAACCAATGTCGTAGGGTGAGATGTCGTTGGACATTAACACATTTCATAACATAATCGACCCACAAATCCAAAATCTCAATTCTATGATTTTTAAAGGATTTTTTTAGTATTTTTCCTATTTTAATAAACTTTGATGGCAACTTCATTATCTTCAAACAACCTCAAATTTTAGGCCATGACACCTTAAAAAAATGTGTACCACCAACACCTCTATAATTCCCCATAGATAGTGAGATAGAGCAAACACTACCCTCATATACGATAAGGAGAGACAACAACAAACTCTCAATGAGATGAGAAAACACCAAGCTCTCATAGAGAAAATATAATCTTGATCGATTGATATAATTGAATATTTAATGAAAAAAGACAATTTTGATCCATTGAAGGAATTGGAGCAATACGGGTTATTTGGGTATGTGAAATTAACACCGACAAGGTGATGAAAACATAAACATGCAATATGCTTCAATTTCTTTTATAAGACATGTGATTAATTTAGATTAAATTAAATAAATAAATATTTAAGAAACAAAAAGTTTCCACTTATAATACATGGCATGTATATCATTGAAAATCGGATTAGGTCCCTCAGTAGCTTCTTTGCTACAACCGGGTTGGATAATTCAACTAATTTGAACTAAAAAAACTAACATTAACAATTAATTACTAATATTTATCATGAAGAAAAAAAAACTTTGTTGCAACAATTTGGACCAAGGGAGAAAAAAAAATGTAAAAGCTCACCTAGCATCTGGTGGAATATCGCTGCCTACAGAGGCTAAACCTTTGAAAATAAATTCAAAGATTCTTAGCTTAGAATGATTATAGGCAAAACATGATATGTGTGGTGAGTAAAATATGTCTAAAAGTCTATGACCATCAATATAGAATAAAAACGTGCAAACTCACTATTTTTGTGTCTCATTGAATGCATCAAGTTGCTACTGTAAATCAAAACCTGAAATATGTACAAGATAAATTACTCTACTATAGTGTAACTAATGTTTAAATACAAACTTAGAAAAGTTTATGATTAGAACAATAATGAAATAATCATCACCGGTGGAGAGACTGTATGCAAGAATAACTACACTGAAATAATGTGTCCTTTTTTGTTTGTTGTTGATATAATGAAGTAATTAAGTATGGGGTCTTAATAAGAAAAGAAGCTTTCTTGTGAATAAGAAAAACCTTCTTTATTTCTCAAACAGAAATAAAATAAGAAAGATGCAATTTTTTTTATATGTGTGAAGAACAGGAGAATTTGAGGTTCGAACATCATTTCTTATATATTAGTGTTTTTGCAAATATCAACTGAGATATACTTGCATCAAAAATGATGCGACTTTATCAAACAAATAATAACAACTTTTACAAACAAAAATCTGACCCTGACCCATCTCTATATCTTTTTAGAATAAGCTCCAATAAACCATCTCCATAACCCTTTTTTTTTTAACCCATTTGGGTTGGCTCAGTGGTATTGATTTAAGATCTAGAAGTGTGATCATCCTCAAGATCTCAGGTTCAATATTTCTTGTTCCTCATCGGTTAACCGTTGAAGTGACATTTTTTTAGGCATAAATCCGATGGAAGTTAGCTGCTGATGAGGGTAAATATGTAATTTATTGGTGTTTCAAAGCAAAGGCCGAAGTAGGAATATCATTTTTCCTTTTTTAATAGCAAAATATTATCAAATTGGGCTCAATTTTCCCTTTTCTTGGACATATTCCTTGAGGGTTTCTTTTTCCACCCTCTAACTTTACTTTATATTATATATAATCCGAAAAAATGGAGAGTTTAGAGGGTGGATTTGGAGGTTTTTTTTAATGTGTTTTATACTTTTCGGATTATATAATCCAAAATCTTATAAGACGTGCGAGAAAACACTATAATTGAAAATAAAAATACCACAATATTCCTTTTTTACTTTTGACTATTTCACTTCACTCAAATTGTTCGATATTATTTATTTTATCATGAACAATTAAATGGAATATAACAATTTTTAGATCTAGTAAAGTCATATTTTTAATTGGATCATGTTGTTCAAAATAAGAGTATCCACTATTTTCTTTACCACATTTTAGTTCTCCACATTGTTGTCTAGCCCTTTCTGCTAGATCCAAACATATTGATACTAATCTGATAATTTACCCATGCTTTTCTTTAAATCATACAAATTATCTCATATACTATTGAACTGTCTCAAGATTAACGACTTAAATATTTTTACTAAACAATGTTAGCCTTGATGCTTCTGAATAACATAATAAAGAACTTGTAATTTATATAAAAAAAATTAATTTATAAAACCAATCTATATGATATAAATTTTTAGTTGTACAATAAATTTTATAAAATAATTACCCGATCAAAAATTTATTGATCAGTGTACCACTATGCAGATGTTAAACTCATCTCATAATTTGATCCCTACTTTTAGGTAAGGATAAATTTGACAAAATAAATATATTGAGCGAATATGTTTTTTTTTCCCTTAAATTTGTATGCATCAGTCAATTTTATTCCTCAATAATGCGAAATAGTCAATTTGTCCCTGAATTTGATAAATATCAGTCAATTTAGTCAATCCGACAAGTTTGACATTAACAGTGCTGACGTGTCACGTTAACCGCTAGTGTGGAGTTCCAAGTCAGCTTCCACGTATATAGAGAGACGAATCTGATCGATTTTTTAAAAATGAAAGTCATTACAAATTGTTACACTGTCAAATAAATCTCTAAATTATTCATTAAAATCAAATTGATCCCTATATTATGTCATTCAATATCAAATCGATCCTTGAATTATTTATCTTATCTATCAATTTGATCTTTGATACCATCAAATAAATGCTAAAAACTAAAATAATGTGAAAAATGTGAGGAATCCCTGAGAAACAAGTTAGGAGTAACAGTTAAACAAAATTTGATCCCTACTTTTAGGTAAGGATAAATTTAACAAAATAATATATTCTATGGAGTTAGCTGGGCAAAATTAGAGATAATAGAATATTCCCAAACTGATTTTCTTCATCAATGTCAAAACAACCTATACATAGTATGTTAGCTAGGCATATAGTATGTTCAACTTAAGCTTTGAAACAAACCTATGTGTGTGACCACATGTTGACGTTTCACCTGGAGTACGACCTTCCCAACCATAAAAGAAACACCAATATGAAATGTTGCTTCCCATGCAAAATATACCTAGCTACATCCCCTTTCCCATGATTTAATTCCATCTAGATTTCAGAAATCACTATACTCACATACCATATATGAATTTTAAATTAAGCCCATTTGTTTTTAAGGTAATATAATAAGCCCATGGTGAACTTTTGATAATAAATACTTTTCATATAGCTTTTCATGAAAAATATACATAAATATTATTTCCATAATATTTTATTGTCTACGTACTTTCAATAAAGTAGTTTTTTCTTTGAAAACCTAAATCAATTTTGCTTTTTGGTGTATCTAACTATGCCCTAGCTATTATATATAAATATACCTTTGATCAAGCAGAATCTTTTTCTTTTTTTGCAACACTACGATATTATTCATTTCTTTAAATATTTACAAAATTCAATTTTTTTCACAATTTAAAGTTAAATATTTCTATCTGTTTTTCACTGAATTAATAAAGAAATATGTTTTCCTTCTTAATTAACTTTTATGAATAATAGTTTGTCATAACAATGGAAAATGCTTTTGTCTTGTATATATTCTGCTGTATAGTTAATACGGTAAATGTTGCAGAAATATTTATGTGGTAGGGTCTGTGGTAGAACCTACAAACAATACTCATTTTCAGGACATTTATCTGTGTAAATTTTGCCATTATAATCTTTAATATAAATGTTTTTTTTTGTTTATCAAAACAACAATTTCCAAAACAAAGTTTCAAATGACCATTTACAAGCGGAATTATAGTGTTTGTCAACAAAAAAAAATTGGAATTGTATTGAAATGCAAATAAAGTAACTTTTTTTTTTTGACAAGGCAAATAAGGTAACTTGATGATTTAATACTTTCTAGATGTTATTATCAAATTCATTTTTAGTGAAACCTATTCAAGTCTAGGTTCAGATAGGTTTGTTAATGAAAGAAATTCTAACAAACTCACTATCTCCTTCTCTCTCTTATATTCTTTCCCTTTCATTTGGGCACTGTGTCACATTACTAACTACCCTAACAGCTAAGGTTTCAATTTGTCAATTGGAGTAATAATTTTTTTATGGGTCGAAAGTGCAATTAGTGGCGGCAGATTTATATATTCATCTTCAAAATGATATCATAAATAGCCTCTTATTAAGATTACACATATCTTCACTGTAACAACTTGTTGTTACTGTTTTTGTCGTCTAGTTTTGAATTCTAGGTTGTCGGAAATCAATGATGTCTGCTTTATTTTATAATTTAACGTGAAAAGGTAAATTATGGGTTGAGAACTTTTTCGAAAATTGATTTCAATCTTAAGAAAATTAGTGAAGGATTCCACACACCACCTAACTAAAATGGTGCACTATATTCTTAATCATTACTAGTATTTTTGTTCTTGGGTCTATTATGCAGAGGGAAATAAATTAAAAAATATTTAAGTTGGTGTAAGAGATTATACTGTTTTGCTACTAATATCTATTCTCTTCGATCACTATAATTATAAGCAATAATCTATATTTTAAATTTATTTAATAAGTAATGTATGTAATCTATAAGATAGACCATATACATCGCTTATTTGATGTATATAAAAAATAAAATTTTATTAGTAAAATTTTCGGGCTTAGGCCCTCTTTGTTTCAAAACAAAAAAAGTAAAATTTTGTTTATAACATTAACCAGAGGTATGTATATTATTAGTACGAAAGCTTTGAAGGGAATTAAATACTTGAGCCCTAAAAAAAGTATTGTCATTTTCCTATAAAAATGTTTCCTATAGCTTTTGGTAACATTTTAGAGCTATACAGCTTACTATAGTGGTTGAAATATTAATGTTTCTAATGTAATCATGTGGAATGATTATTGATTACACGATTCAACCTCAAATACTAGTTAGTTGGAACCATGTTTCTGGAATGTAATTTGACAGACTAATTACACGGTTAGGGACACCATTGGAGAGAATATGAAAAATATATAATAATGTAAGATGTTTTCTATTTATTAATTTATGCATGTATTAACGATAGATTTTGCTAGATAAGAGTGTTATTGAAACCTTAAAAAAAAAGAATATTATTGTAACTTAAAAAAAAGTGTTATTTTTTTAAGGAAAAAAAGAGTGTTATAGTAGCTTTTAGAGGCTTTTAGTTTGTCTTTCCATTTTCATTTAGTTTGGGTTTGGCTCCCTTATTTTTCATAGAATAAAAAAATTCATTTTTTTATTTTAATAAGGAGTATTCCGATTTTTTGTTTGAACAAACTATATTTTTTACTCGTAACTGCATAGACTAATTTCTCAAAATATATAAGAATAAACTAGAAGACAAAATTCTTCCTCAAATATTCCCAAAATTTTTCTCTTCCGTGGTGTGAAGTTTGCATTATCTACGTAACGACCAACAAATTCAGTATTCCTATATTAGTAGTACATATATATAAAATATTATTTAATATGAGCTATATACGAGGAGAATAACCAGTCAAAAAATATATATTTTGAAGAGAATAAAATGTAAAAAGAGACATAGACAACAAATATCACGACCAATGTAAGTGCCGGTTAGTAACTAAAAGTGGTTGCTCCATCCTCAATCAGCAAAATTTAATGATTAGAGGCAGGGAATTTAGAGAAGGATGAAAATGATTAGTGCTGTGACCTGTGGACTTTTCCTAACTAAATGCAATTTACTTTCACAATTGATGACGTTAAGAAGAAAGTGAAATACAACTAGTGCATAACGTGTCTTTGTGTGGGTGTGTATTAGGGGCATAGTGAAAACCATCGGATCCGCTAACAAATATCATAAGAACACATGTTAAAGAAGTCATAAATATTGGTATGTATTGGAAATTTCAACTTTTAAATTTGTGAAATGTTGAATTCATCACTTTTCATCATTTTACAACATAATATTTCCTAAATTTTTGTTTCTTTAACTTTTTAACTTGGCCCTCTTAGGAAAATGGAGGTGGAGGATCCTTACGGATAGTCCAACCTTATCGACGGATATTCTTATTGCTTGATATATTGCTCAAATCAATATGCCCCACTTAGGGAATCGACCTCAAACTTCTCGTTTGGTTTCGACTTAGTGGAACAACATCTTAATACTTGGGTCTAATATGGAGTCTATCTCCAAATAGTTTTCGGACAGGGTTTTGAATGTGATATGTAATGGCCACTCTACCTCCTTCTAGAATGATCCCTAAGTAGTTGGGTCATATTTTAATTACCAATTTCAAAGGCTTCTCCAAGTTTTCTAGTCAGCAGGATTTGACGGTTGGTAGTATGGACCGCTAGGAAATGGGATTTTGGGTTTGGGACCTGATGACAAGTAGACATGGCAATAAAACTCATATCCGCGGGTACCTGGCCGAACCAAACTCAATTTGATGGGTTTTTCCCACTTTGACTTGGTTTGGGTATGGGTATGGGTTTGGGTTTTCCCCAAATTCAAAATACGGGTACATGACGAGTAAAGGGGATATAGGAACCCACCCTGAACCCATACCCAAACCCGCCCGAAAATTGTTGTTCTGACTTCATATACTTCATAATAACACATGAAAATTCCTTAATTGCCCCCAACGGTAGTTAACTATCGTTTGCCAAACCGGCGGCAGTTAACTGCTGCTAACCTCAACGGTAGTTAACTACCCTTGCGTTCGTTACATATTCAAGACAGAACCCTGCTTCCAGACACTCACTTTTTCATCACTCTCTCTCTCTCTCTCTCTCAAAATTTCAATTTTTTTTCACTCTCTCTAAAAAAACTTTACCAGATCATCCAAAAAAAATTCCACTAAATCACAAATAAGTAATCACTTAGGCTATTGTCATAATTTTTAGTTAGTATATATGTTTATATGTTTATAATTTAAGTTGTAGTTTAATTTATAATTTTTGATTTTTTTTAATATAGTTATGTTGTAGATCTGAAATGCTATTAATAACGAATACTTCTTATAATGGAGTTATATTGCTTAAATTTATATTTTTTTCGAATTTTATAAAAATTTTAGGGTTTATTTAGGATTTTTAGGATTTATATAATAATGTTTGATGAGTTTTTCATTAATTATTTTTAATTTCTTATTGTGTAGATTTGAAATAATGGTCGGGTGAATCGACGTTCATGCACAATTCAATGGCGGAAAACCTCAGAGGTTGAAGGTTCGGTACCTTGGTGTAACGTTAAGAGGTCTCAAGGATCAACTGAATGAATTCAACCAAGGAGTCAACCCCAGAGACACAAGGAGGGTGGAATACCTTCGGTATAAACGTTCAACGCTCGACGAGGGGAGAATATCATTCACTTGGGTGGAATTAACGAACAACGAAAACATGAGGAGCGTGTTTTGGGAGCACACCATGTTCCAGTGGATCGATATGCATGTAACATTGGTAAAATCAACTGAAGATATCATCAAAAGTTTGATTCCGCCAGAAGATCGTGATTAGGTAGAGATCGTGATTAGGTAGGGAATGCACCTTTCAACTACATCAATTGTCTTACCCTAAAATGGGAATTCAAATTTGTTAAACGTCAGTTCCCAAGCTTTCACCCGACAGTTCTACTGTTCCATTCAAAAAATTAATTTCTGTTAGGCTGGTTTAGATGAAGGTATTGAATGTCAAGGAATGGACCTCATTCTTTTGACACTTGAATACCGTCATTTATATAAAAAGAAACTCAAACCCTAAATCATTTCACTCATACAATTAGAGTCTCAGTCTTTCAGATGACAGTCACTTATCATAGTTCTCTCTTTTATTCTTCCATATCTCTCACTCTTGGCCTCTCTCTTCTCGATCACCTTAGTCATCGATCGCCGTCATCTATTTGATGGATAATGCATTACAACATTACGCTCGGGGTTAAATAATACTTTTATTTTTATTTAAAAAAATTAACCACTGCGGAGATGGGCATGGGTCGGGAATACCCAAACCCGTTGGGGACGGGAATAAGATTTGATTTCTCATCCTCACGGGGTATGAGTAGGGTAACAAGTATGTATATAGGAATATGGTATGGCGAGGGGAAAGGTAAAACCCGTCCCCATCCCGCCCCATTGCCATGCCTAATGACATGTCATCTTACATTATTCTTAACATGTTTTTCAGTTTATTTTAGTAGGATTTAGCAGCAAAAAGGAGGAGTATTAGAACGATTGCTTATGATTTCAGGACTTTCGTAATGTTTTCTATATTTGAGTATGTAATTCTAGTTTTCCCGAAACATAATAATTTGAGTGGATTTTTGAAGTAATTCACGAAGAAATCATGCATATCAGCAAATCAAGAACATCCGAAGAATTACGAAGATTCAAGGAAAAAAAGAATGAAGATTCAAGAGGCCTCAGAAGAATTACAAATGGGAGGAACTCTGTTCCTAGGTCCTTAGGCAAGTTATTTGAAGACGAAGACTTAAAACGACATAATATCGGAGAATTTGGGCCCAAGAAAGAGGTGTCATGCGCCTAGCATATTTGCAATGTGCCTAGCACATGACAAAATGTTCCTAGCACGTGAACCATGTGCCTAGCACATGGAGTAGGCATCCATGAGCCCAAGCCACTATTCATGCGTCTAGGGCATGGCTTTTGCCATACTCTCATGTGCTAGGCACACTGACAATGTGCCTCGAGCGCCTGAAAACTCGGGGCACAATTGTCTTTTCCTGTTATTATTTTGGGTAAATTCCGCACTTTTAGCCCAAACCCAGGTAGAAACTCTCACTATAAATACCAGCCTTCCTCATTCAGAATTTTTTGTTCAGAACTGTGGCAGTTCAAGAGGAATGCGACTTTGGAGCTTCAAGAGAATTTGTATCTTCTCCTTGATTTTCTAAGGTATGTTTTTATCTTAAGTAATTTGTTTCTAGTTACCATGTGTAACTAAATCTTTTTAGGTTAGAGTTGTAAGATGACCCACTATATATTTTTGTTGGATATTTATTTTATTTAATTTGTAGTTTATTTATTTTATTTATGCTTTTGTCCACTATAGAGTTTTATTAGGAAGTAGTTCTATTTTTGTGTGAGGTGCAACCCTAAATTAGGTACTTAGGTTGTGACATGACCTAACATTGCTATCACTAACCAGATGCTTATATCTTGATATTTATATCCCTTTACTGATAAATATATGTCTAGGAAGTAAGTGATTATTAATTAGTCAAAGATGCCATAAGAATTGTAGACCCTAGACGTAGGTACCCAGTGGCTAAAATCCATTGGGTCGTGTGGTGCATTACCGAAGCTAAGAATTAACTGGTTAGTAATTAGGGAAACAAGCACCTAGTTGTTCGACTTAAGACTATAACCTAGTAAGACCGTTCTCTTGAAACCCTTAGTAAGGTAGACGTAGATTAGGGCTGCCCGTTTATAGAACTACTAAGTAAGCTTAGAGAGAGTCCTATGAGTGTCCTAAGATTCATACATGGGCAGACCTAAGGGAACTTTGGTCTTCATTGTCTTGGGAAACACTGGAAAGCTGATTTAAGTTTATGTTTCAATTACATTTGAATTAGCAAGACCCCGCACGTAAGTGTTGAAGCAAAATCCCTAATTAATTTTAAAGATAACAAATCTTGATGATTAAGGAATGAATGGATTTTGATTAATTTCTTGGTATTTAACTTGTGCTCTTTAGTGTTTAACTAAGACAGGAACAAAATTTAAATCATGCCAAGATACAAAAAATCAAAGGACTTAAAGACTTAAAAAACTCAGTCAGAGTTCAGAAAGTTAAAATAGTTCAGAAGGTTGTTCATGATGAACATCAAGAACCAAGCCCAGAAATTCATGAATCAAATGAAGAACACACAAGGTTCACGTGACTTAAATAAAAGCTCAGTAAAGTACATAGACTAAGATCAATCAAGGAATAAAGACATTTATTTGATTAAAGTCAAAAAGGGCATCTTCAATGTTCATTCAAGACTATGAACATTTGAAGTACAAAACATTAGGAATATTCCATTAAGAATATCATCCTAGATGTTTTCCATACTGCACTTCATTTATGTTTTACTATTATGATTTGATTACATCAAATAAAAGCCTTACAAATCATCCTAAGTAAAACAAAAGGAACATTCTGAAGTCCCTTGAGTTCAGAAAGTTCGATCATGCTCCATGTCTTTTCTAACATGAACAGTACAGTGGTTGGAAAGTAAAAAGAAAATCCAAAAGCAAGATCAAGACTGATTCAACAAGATTTCGACACATAAGGGAGTTGGTAATGTACAAAGCAAACCAAATCCCATAAAATCATGGACTTGAAGTGACAACACCACTTTATGATATCATGCACATGTTCCAAGATAGATTTCAAAGAAGATCTGATCTAACAACATTCTGAAATCGTACAAGAACAATCTTCATAGTACAACCCAGAAATTCACGTGACATTCATCTGATAAGGCCCAGATGCATATCTGACCGTTCATCCACATGAACCCAGATGAAGATCATGATGAACACAACAACATTCTGAAGTATTCTCAAGAACACAACAACATTCTGAAGTATGACAGTTTTCCCAGAATTTCAAGTGAAAGTTGGTGGGTCCCAGGACACGTGGCACAAGACTATTGGTCACACTCCAACGGCTACAAAAGGTCAAAACACTCTATAGATAGAAGTGGAAGGCTCATCATTACATATACCTTTGCAAAGCATACAAGAAAACAACATAAGAGTGTTTGAAGCTTTAGCAAAAACATTGATCTCACAAAGATTCCAATAAGTCTTTAAAAGTGTGCATCAATATTTCTCTTATCTTTTTAAAGATAAATCTCCTTCACCATTCTTCTCTTGTCTGATTTCAATCATTCAAACTCCATACAAATTGTAAAGAAAGTCTCATCTAGCTTTAGGGGGTACTAAAATGTTAGTTTGAGAAGAAAGGTGTAAAAGTCTAAGTAGGTAACTTAGCAAGAAAGGTGTAAGCCTGCTGAGGCTTAGAGAATACAGTTGTTGTAATTATTCAGGTGAACAAGATTGTTAAGTGCAGGATTTGAGAGGTTATCTCAAGCATCATAGTGGAAACTCTCACAAGATTGTGAGGAGTGGACTAACCCACATTGGGGGAACCACTATAAATCTCTGTGTGTTATTCTTCTCTTCCCTGTACTCTTTACTTATAGTATACACAACACACACAAACACATTTACTTTATTAAACTGTTTTTACACTAACACTTCATAACGTTCTGAAGTCTGTCTGATAACTTAACCATTCCAAGTTCACAACTTAGGAATAACTTTTAAGTGGTAGGATTAATTCTTAAAGGGCCACAATTCAAACCCCCCCTCCTTGTGACTATTTATTTATTTCAGTAAGGATCACCGTGCGATCAGCAGATGCAGTTAGCCATCGGAGGGAAATGCCTTATTAGTTACTAAGTCATTAAAACCCATTGGGTCAGGTGGTGCCCTACCTATTTAGGAAACTCCCAACGGTTTTATCACTTCTATAGTCACCAAGAGATAAATAAACGCGACATTTAGATTACATATTATCCAACAATAAATATACAGAGGGGATTTGAAGAATCCTAATAACTGCTTACTTTTCTGCAACCAAAACACGTAAATTCGCTCTATTTTAAACAAATAAAAATTGCAACTTACTTTTATATCAATTTGAATGAATGAATATCGTTTATTTTTGTTAACAAAAAAACAACATGTAATTCATATTGTAACACTTTGTGGCCTCACTTTTACTGGAATCAGAATTAGAAGCATCATCGTTACAAGTAAGGTAACCACCAAAACATCCTCTCATTTCTTACATAAAGTTTATACCATGTGTCACCCCATCCACCAACACATTGACAACATTATTCAAACCCTCCAACCAGTACCCGTCATGACTCGGGCGTAGCCAAGTTGAAGTTTATTATATGTTTATGAATCCAACCGTCAAATGTGTTTCACGGTAAAAGATAACTAATTTAAAGAAATTGTCACACCAAATATGTAATGAAACTCAATCAACCGTAACCAAATTACACGTTCCTGGTTCGACATCACTGGGTGGCAAGCGTTAAAATCAACAAAAAACGAGGTAAAGAAATCAGTAACATCATTAATAACATCCATTACCTTAATATTGCTTGAGAAGAAAACAAATACCTTAATCCCCCCATTGGCGCAACCTACATGGTTGTAAAACTTGCATCAACAATATGCTGCTATAACAACTGCACTGAGTTAATATATCTCCCCGTTCCCACAACCCCATTACAAGCTCATTCCTTATCCTTCACTGGAACAATGAAAGACAACATACCTTCCCCCTTACCCATACCTCCATCACCATCGTGATTCTCCCCCCTCCATTGTGCTTCTTTGTAAGAACCACCCCCTTACATTTTTTATCCCTTTGCGCACCCTCTTCTACTTGTAGCCCCTTTTCATCCCTCAAATGATTCACCCTCAAAGTTACTTCCACCTTCAAAACCACTCTCCTTCTTCACCACAATAACCTTCTCATTCACCACTGGCATATTACTACACTTTAGAATTGCACTCTTGCATTTCTCTTGCGTGAGAAGAAATCCTCCGTCTAACTATTCAAACCTCAAATTTCTTTCGCAACTCCACATATGGTATTTGATCAAGGAAATTTATAAAATAGAAAGATGTTACACCTTACTCTTCTTCCCCGATGTGCTTCACTACGGTAAAAGTGGAATGGTTTCCATTAACACCGTCACAAGTGGTACCCTCAACCTTGTCCACCTCCACAACATCCAAACTATGTCGTGTCATGTTCTCATTGTTTTCACCGGCCAAGGAAGTTTAAGAACATTACAATGATCTCTTCCTGAATCTATTGACGCAAGAACCACATATAAACCTCCTAGCCTCTCTTTCAGATCAATTTATGAACCTTGGTAATTTCTCCCTGAATTGCACCCTGAATTACGAAGAGGATTTGCAACATATTACCATCACGATCGCATTGAGAACAACCTTGCTGATTATCCAAACCTCATATATATATATATATATATATATATATATATATATATTAAATTCATAATAAAAAAATCACAAACATTTTACTGATATAAAATGTAAATTGAAGTAACACAAAAAAATAGCTATTTATTACAAAAATGAGATCAACAACACTTCAAAAAGTCAAATTCAACTATAATTAACTTTTTCTATATTTACAATTTAAACAACTAGGTAATTTTATTTTTTAGTTTATCTTTACAATTTTCATTGCTAATAATATTTATTTTTTTAGTTGCTTAAGATATCAAAAATGTCAAAATAAATCATTTAAACAAGTGGTAAACTTTTGAGTATTTTATTTCTCTTGATTTTGCACAAATAAACTTATTTGAGGTAGCTAAACACAAAATGCACTTACTAATATTAACAAAAATATAAATTTTGGGGTAGCAAGATCTACCCCTCTCTATAAGGTAGCTACACCCTTGGGAAACACTATGATGGCCGCGTTTCTCCCTCGTCGTTTTTCCTTTCTTCCAACTCTTTATAATTGCAAGTTACAAAAAATATCTTCTTGTATAATCTATACTATATATAAAGAGAATAGAGGATTTTGGGGGATTATGGGCTTGCTTTTTTGTTATTCCAATTATACCCTATAAACAAATTTTTCTATAATAATTTTATATTGTTGGTGTTATTTAAAAAAGGCTAAAATGCCCTTTTGGTCCCTCAAGTTTCACAAACTTTCGATTTTGGTCCCCCAAATTTAAAAATAGCACTTTTGACCCCTTAAGTTTTACCCCCTTTGCAAATTCATGGTCCCCCTTGATTTTGACTCAGTCAAAGCTGACATGGCACTATTTTTCAGAAACAAATTAACACATAACCAGGTGACGTGTAAAAAAAACAAAATCGCTCACGTGACCGTTGTAATGCAACGGATCTATTTCTCATTCTTCTTATCTTCTTCTTCATAAATATCCAAAAACATACATTGCTCTTCTTCTACCACATCCAAATCTCCATTGTCACACTTTCTTCTTCTCCATAAACCTCCATCGCTATCGTTTTTGATTTTGCATCTGAGCCTTTCGTTTTTTATTTTTCTTTGGAATCCAAGTATTTCCAAATCATGTTCGGTTTCGATTTCACCTTTGGATATGGTTTCAATATTCAATGAGTAATTTGATTGAGATGAGAATGTGACCCTAAGCCCTAATTCCCAATTTGATTTTGTGTTCTGATTGGAAATGGAATGGCTCATGTGACCTTTAATTCTTTTATGCTTTTTTCTTTTATTTTAAATTGCAATTATCAGAGTTGGATATAATTTATTTTTAAAAATATTCACATCAACAAAAAAAACATTAAAAAATAGCACCATGCTAGCTTTGACTGAGTCAAAATCAAGGGGGACCATGAATTTGCAAAGGGGGTAAAACTTAAGGGGTCAAAAGTGATATTTTTAAAGTTGGTGGGCCAAAATCGCAAGTTTGTGAAACTTGGGGGACAAAAAGTGCATTTTAGCCTTTAAAAAAAATTGTTATATTTGTAATATTATTGTTGTCATTGAAAGAAATAAATATGGTTTGTTGAGTTTGTTACATTGGAAAGTCATAAATATCTATACTTATAATTTTAATCTATATCAAAAAAATTATATAAAATATCGTTTGTAATTTGTTGATAATATACAAATGTTTGTGCGATAAAAAGAGCTTTCCGCTAGTCTTAATAAACAAGACTATACTCTATAGGTTTTGTTTTACATAATTAACGAAAATATTAAAGCGGGTATAGTCACAAATAAGGTACTCTAGAGTAACCCAAAAAAAATAAAAAATAAGGCACTTTAGAAGAATGCCATTTTGAAAAATAATCTACCCAAAAAAAAAAAGTTCATTGTCAAGTTGCGAATAATAGACAAATAAGGGAGTCATATGCAGGTAGCTTAAGTGTACTTTGTTATGGCTAAAACAAGTCGGAAGATTCAGAGTCATAATACTAAGAATAGTATTATTTGACTATTTTCTCATAATATAATCAATACGAAAGCAAGTAGTCAAATTAGCTATTAATTAATAGTTGTGACAAAGAAGGAAGGAAGGTGGATACTGATACCATAGTCATTAACGGTGATATATATTTGTGCATTTGAAATTTTAGTATAACAATGCGACTGATGCTGATGGTAAAATAACAATGACAGATTGTAGCTCACGTTAGCATATAGTAAAAACTCAACTAAATGCACAATATTTGTGGAAGAAATGATAGTTCAGTGTGCTACGTTAGTTCATATTAAGTATGCCGTGTTTAACGTATTTACTTACTAACTAACTAACTATATGAACCTTGTAAATATAACTCTATGCATAATTTTTCTTTATTTTCTTTTTTTACATAGATTGTCAATCATAAATCATAATATATATATATATATATGCATAGAGAAACTATAATTGACCGTATCACTATATATCTTGTTTTTGAGTTTTTTTTTTAATAAGCAACTTTTTTTTGACAGAGAGCATCTTGTTTTTCTAGTATGAAAGAATATATATATATATATATATATATATATATATATATATATATATATATATATATATATATATATATATATATCACTTGTCCGATTTGATTAGTTTCCTTGCTATGATTTTTTTATATATATATATTCTTAATGGGAGATGCCTTAACGGTAAAAGAATTTCCTCCAATAATATGTACGTACATTGGGCCAGATGATGACATAGGCTTTTACATGTAACTTTTGTTTTTTTTTTTTACTTAATACATATGTACCTTTTGTAAATTTTTCATATTATACCAATCAAGATAAGGAATTTTTTTCCTTTCAACAATAAGGATCTTTTCTACTTCTACATAGACTCTGTCCTTAATATCTATGCATAAAAAAACACAAAAAAAGAAAGAGAGCAAGGAAGAAGCAGAGCAAGAGAGGCCGAGTACAAAGGGCATATGAAACTCTAAACATGATAATGTCAAATTTAAAACCACCAATCATCCATATTTATTTTTATATTATGTTTTTTTTCGGTTTTTTAAACGGTAAATGGTAGTATTTTAGTTTTTTTTTTTTATGTTGAGTGAGAGTCGAATCCTTGACATATCTACAACTATAGTTTTTTTTAATGTTATATGTATGAATTTTTCATCGCATTTTAACGATAATTAATTTCAATCAGAGAACTGACGACAAGAACCCATAATCAATTGATCACTTGTTTAAAGGGTTTATATTTAAACTCTTACCACATGAACCAACTCATTGTTAGATTATCACTATACTCTTCAATTCTCAATACAAATATTTATATCTATAATTTTTATTATATATGTTAACAACTTTTGAGCAACTAGTTTACCATCCAACACATTTTTCTTATTTTCATCTTAAGTGTCCCTACTAGAGTTATTCTTTTTTTTCTTCTTGTTGCGGTGGTTGCACAAGCCAAACATGAAAAAGAAAGGGATAAAAGTAAGATAAAGAAAGAAATAGCTAGTTATCTTTTATTCTTTAGTCTCTCTCTAGAGAGAGTGAGAGGTTAATTTTTGGCGATGGTCCATGGTTGTTTGAGAGGTGCTTTTCCGTGGAGATTTTAAGGTCAGGGGTCGTAGTTATGGATGTGGGCGTGTGCCCTTACTCTTCTAAAAAATCCCTACAACGTCCACCCTTTGTGGGTCCCTTAACTGATACCTGCATACATATGGACCCCACACTAACATTTTTTTCCTTCTTTCGCTCCTTAGTAAACTATTTTTCTCCGTGTCTTTCTAACCATTGCTCTCGGGACAATGATTAAGGAAGACAAAAATAACATGTTTGTAATGATTTTAATAATATTTTAACTTTTAAAAATTAAATTTATCACTTTTCATCATTTTCCAATACTATATTTTTATTTTTATCTTCTTATCTAATGTCCTA